>CM031240.1:871331455-872638955 GCA_018340775.1 Taxus wallichiana var. yunnanensis
TTATATTTTAGGTGTGTTTGTTTTTCTATTATCCCTTTATTCTCTCTTCCTTGTTGTATTCCATTATTCTCTCACCTACATCCATATATTCCTCCTTCATTTTAGGGGAATATTGTTTATTGCTTCTCCTATATAATGTTCGTGCTTCTTCATAATAAAATAATGTGTTGAGAGTTATTCACTCCACATTCTTCTCAGGATCTATTTGCTTCCTACATTTTGGTATCAGAGCAATCTTCTGTCCAGGCCTGTGTGTATGAGGAAAGAAATTTGAGGAGAAAACATTTGTCTTGTTTTTTTATCGGGCGACTGCGTGAGGAGTTGGAGCAGCCTACGTGGAGATCTTCAGCCTGCAAGGGAGTCTCCTTGTGTTGCGTGGAGGAGTCTTGGAGCTGAAAGGAAAGATGTTTTTGTTGCATGCTAAAATATGAAATCGTGAGACAGATCACCTCCTCCTACCTACAAAAAGGCTATGTAGAGAAAGAAGATGTGTGGTATTGGGTGGAAAAGATTATACTCAAAGCATAAAAGAAACTTGCGTGGAAAGGAAAATTCATATACGTGGAAGTATTAAATTATTATTTGTTATCTTTCTGCGCTAAAAGCTAAATTTTCTTTGATTTCTATATAAAAGAAGATTAGCATCTTCTGCTGAAAATCTGTGTGGAGTTTAGAGGAAGAAAACCAACGTGGAGGCTTGTAGCAGCTGGAACATGGAAGGAGTTTAAGTACACTCAATATGTGAAAATCTACGTAATGTGGAGAAGAGAAGGATCTTCAACCTGAGTGGATTGTTGCTGAATGACTATTTTTAGCAAGGACCTATGAGAAGAGTCTTCAAGAATCGATGATGAAAAGTGACATGCGAGCATGGGAATCTACAAGTACCTCTTCCTCATACCCAACCTCCCGAGGTCATGCCGAGATGGCCGGTGAATGTGGAATATAAATGGATACAGACAAACTAATTGGGTAATCTTATATCCTCAATACACAATAATGGAATATGTGAATCTAAGGCAAAGAAGGCCCTCCTAACCTAAATTGGTGTAATGGTTCATTCAGATATAATAGTTGTTCATAGGCTCCAATAAATATCGAGCTCTGCCGAGATCCTTTTATTGGCTATTGGATATGTGGGAAGTGACCTGTGGGTGCTTCGTATATATTTCAAGACAAGGTCATGAAAAAGGTAATGGGAGGTGTAGTGGATTTATAGTGAACTATGGGTGATTTTCTGGTCTAGCCTAGAAAATATTAGATTGATTAGCTTCTATATTTAATACGGAGAACTGTGTTATGATATCTGGAGGGAGTGGTGAGCATCTAAATACCAGCATTCGTAAACCGGTATCAATACTTAACCGATTTGTAGGCTTGTTGGGTTGTGGGACTTAGGTATCACAACCGTGAGTTCATGGTTGTTGTGGACTGTTATGGTCATGTGAAGAATCAATCCCTTCTTCCGACTATCCAAGTAATCATACGCCTTTTCAGCCTCTCGTGTTTAGAACTAGAAGTTGTACAATCTTTTCAAAATACCGTACGGGGTTCGCTGCAACTTGTATACGTAACCCCGTGTCTATGTCAATAAGAAGGTATCCTTCATCTAGTTGTGGGACTAATGGATCATAGCCAAAAATTTGTTCTCTTCAGGTTCTTGTATGGTCACATGGATATCTTATCGTGTAAGGCGATCTGTAATTAGGATGATTTCACCAAAACGTGTAAGCCTTGTCATCTTCGATATTTAACCTTCTCAATTGTTCACTAATTTCTTGTAGGTTTACCATTTCTCGAAAGACCCGTATCCTAAGGTCTTGATCTATATCAACTAATGTTGTGGGTAGATTTGGTTGAGGCACTATTGGTTCAAATATATATTCTCTAGGCTCTCTAGGTCCTATGATTGTCATATAAAGTGATTCAACTTTTAATTAATAAACTAATTTATGAAAGATGTATCTACACTATGCATATATCTTTATTTTTTTGTGTTTTCTATGAAGTATTTTAACAGAATTAAAGAGATGCTATTCTAATATACTTAGAAAATGGACAACTAATCTAGTAATAGAATTAAAACAAACAAAATAACCTAATATGGCTATTTGCCTGTGCAGTTGTGAATTTATCTAAATATCTAAGCAACTAATTATTTTAAATTGAAAGACTCTCGATCCTACCTCAGAAGTGAGGAATGAATCACAGTTTCTCGTAAACTATTGATTCCCATAGCTTCCCTGGTGATATCGAGAGTGAAATTTTGACCGAAATAAAATAATTCACTACTCTATTTGATATGTTGTAACTAGAACTTTGATAGCTCAAACCTGGCATTTACAGAATAGTGGTAAATCCAATTGTGTGTGAATTTGTCCCCTCAATGTGATCTCCTCGTTTCCTTCATGTTCTCTTGAATCTAGAAAAGTGTGTATATGATAGTATCAGCAGAATAAGGAACTTGAACAATGGCAACTTTTGGATATAGACCGAATACAATGTGAGTAAGAGAGAGATAGTGCAAGTGAACAGAGCTTGACTATGCAATTCCTAGTGGGATTTATTGTGGGAATACAACACAAATGTGCCGAGAGTTTTAGAATCTATCCTTGTGACAAAACAAAACCTACAACTCTAAATGGATTCTAATCTAGAAATGAAGCTATTCTATGCTAAGTTGATTGTATGGAACAACAATGAAGTAAGTTGAAACAAGAAGATTGAATGGCTTCTAAACAACAAAGGAAAGCTAAAATTGATGCAAAACATGAAACTAATGGAATTCTAAGCAAGAAATTCAAATATTGAATGATTAAATAGAGAAGGAGAGGGGCCATTTGTTTGAAAACAAGCTGGCTATTTATAGCAAATGCATTTACCAGAGGGTAACTCTCAATTGAACTCTTTTACTATAAACAAAGGGAAAACACTATTCACAGGGTGGCCAAAACATAAATGCAAAGCAAAGTAGCTAAAGAATGTGGGTAGAAATTGAAGAGTTATTTTTGACGTGATCGTTGGATTTTTCTAAAAAAATGCGACAGACCACCGCCCGTGCAGCAGGGTGGTGGTATCGGGACCGCCGCTGGTCGTGGCGGTGGTCTCGTCATATCAAGACCAAAATGTAAGGAAAAGGGGAGCAAAGGGAAAAAAATCATTTGGAGGCCAAGTGAGGCATACAAGATACAAACGTATACTTGGGGAGCTTTTCTGGATTCTCGAACACCTTACAAGGAGACCTATATCATCATTGGGTTATTTGTAACATCGTTCTAGTGGAGCAAGACCATACAATTTTGGGTACATACATATTTCCCCCTGGAGAAGTGTCTTAGCCATGAAGAGGCGTAAACGGTGGATCTGAGTATGGTGGACCCTAAATGGGGAGTTAGGAGTTATACCGAGATGCTCTTGTGTTGGAAAGTCACAATCCAAAATCCTGCTATCTCGCAGAATGAAAAAAAGGGGACTCAAGTGTAGATAGATAAAATAAATTGAGAAATAAAACAAAATTGATATGAAATGACAACTTACCATCTACATGGGGTTTAGAACTTACCTCCATCGATGCTCTGACCCTGCGAAAGATATTCAAAATCAATTTTAAAAGCTATATATATATATATATAATGAACTCATTTCACTATTCATTTGCGTGGATTGATTTGATAGTTTTTGAGCTCTGGGACCCACGGTGATAGTTTTTGACAAGAGTATAGTCAAAATGTTCATGGTGAGATAGTGATCATGCCTCGAGAGCGGAACATCGACCCCCACAGCCTCAAAGTTAGTTCTTCTCAATTTATTGTTTTTGAACCTAAAATGTGGAAATGATGAAATATTTGTCTCGGGGGGTTATTTTTGAAAATATTAGTTTTAAATGAGTCTCTAGGGGGGGCGCCCATAGGGTAGGTCCTTATTTTGGTTAAAATGGCATCTTTTGCTTGTTTTTAGGCATTTTTAGGGCTTCCGAGCCATTTACGATTTCGAGACAGACCACCGCCCGCATGCTTGTGGGGTGGCAATTACAGACCGTCGCTTAGAAGATGGAGGTTACAGTAACCTCTACTCGCACAAGGTGGTGGTTCGTGATAGAAAGTAAAAAAATGGTTTAACTTACTTATTTTTGCATTTTTAGCACTTTTACATGTTATTGATAGCTTTTCCAATCGGATTTTGATACTAACTTACTCCTTTTTGTGTTTTTGGGTGTATGTAGAAGAAGGAGGAGTATATTAGATGGAGCTGGGAGAGGGAGCGTGACTAGCTCCCAGCAGTGTTAGAGGCACTCTCTCGGGAAGAAGCGAGATACTCTTCAGAGGGCCGACATTTGGAGGATTGCACAGGTCCCTCACGTTGCTCATGCTAGTCACATACTATGTGACTTACTTTCATACTAGGATGTGGATTGGAACACCTTCCCATTGCCAAGAGTTAGGGGTGAGTGGAGCATCACCATGGAGGATGTTTACCATATACTGGGGATTCCGATCTTTGGGAGGTGGCTGTCTCTTAAGACAACAGTATCAAGATCTCAGGTGGTTTAGTGGGCCACATATATGGGGGATGCATTGTTTCAATGGGGTCAAAGAAGGGGGTGAGGATCTGCTCCATTGTTGAGTCTGAAATTCCTGTGCTCCGCAAGGCCATCATGGGCATCCTTACTTCGAGATTGATTGGGGACAAGGTAAGAGACACTATCTTTTATTGTTGAGCCCCCATTATCACACATGATTGAGGGCCATGGATGCATTTACACTGGGGAGCAGACATCCTCGAGACCACCTACCACAATTTGTACAAGGTGTTCCTCACCAACTAGTGGCCTCTTTTACCATGCGTAAACATGGAGGCCACTCCTTATTAGGCCATGGTAGGGTTATGGGGAGAGGAGACTGTCACATTGATTGTTTTTCATACTACCAATTAGTTGATAGATAGGGTGGGGAAGTTAGAGATCCACCCCTTTCACAGAGTACCACAGTAGTTCAACCTACCGTATATTGACATGCTTCCTCTAGTGGGGCCAGTGTATAGATCTTTTCATGAGGCTTAGGGAGGTCCTAGAGGTTGGGGTTGGACTTTGTTACCCCTAGTGTTCCTATCGTGGCCAGGAGGGTGGTATGTGCTCGAGGGGAGCCGGTGCTCCTTAGGCACCTTTACTTCAGATTGCCATGGTCCCACCCATAGCAGCGATGAGCCCATTAAAGTGGACTTCGATTCTAAAGATTTCACTAGGAGAGAGATAGAAGAGGAGATAGAGGAGATGGAGATCAGAGGGGAGGGTGGGGAGGATGACAGTGATTCCGAGTGGCATGACACTCAAGACATCCTACAAGGCGAGAGGGTGGGGTGGAGCGAGCGTAGAGAGGGTGACTCATATCTCATAGGAGCTGCTCTCTTAGGATTTAGGGGGAGATGGCGAGTCCATCACAGGTCATCACATTACTCCAGATGTGGGAGAGGGACACCGATAAAAGTAGTGGCATTAGTGGCAGGCACGGATTGTAGAGATCCTTCCTGGAGGCCCGGAGATCCGAGTGAGTTTTCACTTGTCTCTTGACTTTATTTTAGTTATAATTGTCTTAGTTGTTATTTCTTTTCATTTTGTTTATTCTAACTTTATTTACTAACTTGTTTTCTCCTTTATTTATAGTAACTGTTGATGAGTAGAAAGATTTGATTCTGGTCGAGTATGCACAGATACCTTATTGTTCCCCTTAGAGAAGACTCATGATGAGCTTTCTGTGGACATGGGGGAGCCTTCAGTAGCTGCTAGGCATACCGATGTTTTTTCCTCTATCTGGCATGCAGCAAAGATAATGACTTCTCTCCATGCTGAGGTAGTTGGATATAGGACAGCCGAGAGCTTGATGAGGAGGATTCATTCTCATAGTGAGATGGCATTTCTTGGCCGTGACCGCGATCCTCATGCATTGGTGTTCGACGTAGCGAGTCCTAGACGTGGTCATGTGCCCTCTAAGGGATCCCTTAAGAATTAAGAGGCCATTTTTGAAGTGTTTTTCAGATATTTATATGAGTGTTTTTGTACTTTTCGGGCTCATTGAGCGTTTTAACCATGCCTAGTGCATGATGGCATTATATATAAAACCCTGATATATATATATATATATCTTTTTGGATGTAGACTTTTGCTACCTAGAATTTTGTGATTTTTTTCCACATGTATACTAGATGTTTTTAGAGTATTTGTTTTCATGCTTTTCAAGTATGTATGCAATGGATGACAAATGATAACAAATGTTGAGCAGAATGTTTCTCTTTTTTATGCTTTTGTAATGCTGATATGTGATGATTAACACATTGTAGTATTGAACTTTTGACCTCTTTAGGCAATGTTTGTGATTTCTTCTTATGTTAGAAAAACGTGATGAATGCATAGTGGTAAAGAGATGAACTTGCCCCATTCCTAGTTTCACGCAACCAAGAAGATGTGAGGGCACTACACCAAGAGTTAGGAAGGGCAAAAATTGTATGAGCTTAACTGAAGGGAATGATGAGAGATAGAAAAACCACTAACGAAACAAAACTTAGACCTACACACTTACCCTACTTAGAACTACCACTAAGCTTAGAAGGCCACTTACTTTCTAGTTTATCTGGACTTAAATTTATAAATGACAACCCGGTTGACAAAATCTGGTTTTGAGGATTTGATCTCTTTTAGATTTTGGACATTTGTTTTCTCTTAATAGAATTTGATTTGTGTGAATGGACCCCCACATCCTACCTCATGCCACTAGTAAGAAGCACGGGTTTGTCACCAAAGGTGGTATATAGGAGAGTAAGGGCACTTCTTTCCTTTCCAAACCTCACACCACCAAAGAAGAGATGCGGGCTTATCACCGAAGGTTGATGGGGCAAAGAAGTGTGTAAAATAAAATATTTTGTTTGCTTGGTTCTTTTGACTCCATTTGATTTTAACTTTTCTAACTCGTAACTCTAGAATATCTTTTCTTTCAAAGAGATTTAAGAGGGATATATGTGACACCAAGAAGCTTCTAGAACAGAATGTAGGTAAGGACAACTTCACCTTGTAGAAAGAAAGATAAAAACTAAGTATGCAGGCCTTGGTATGGTTTTCATCAATTCTGGTCTATCAAACTTGATGAGAAGATTTGAAAATACTTGATGATGTTTGAAGAGGTGTGTTTTGAATGCTTTTGCCAATATTTTCATAAATTTGTAATAGATTACTTAAGAGTAAGTTCCTTGACTACAATTTTTACAAAATGATTAGACAAAATGAAATGGCTAAATGACTAATGCAATGTAGGTAACTATAATGTACAAGTGGTGATTCTGATGTTTTATGCGTAAAACCATTTAAGATGTAAGGAATTGATAGTTTCATTGAATTCCTCACCTTCTAGTGTGCACAAAAGATACGCACCATTTCTATAGTCCTTCATGACTCGGTATGGGCCCAACCACTTGGGCCGTAACTTCCTTCCTTCACCGGTTTTCTTATCGATCCGGCTGTCTAGCCTTAGAACTAGATCTCCCTCATATATTTCTCACTCATAGACCTTTTTGTTATACTTCTGACACATCCGGTCGGCATAGGCTCTGTGTCATTGTTTGGAATTTAGCTTGGCCTCATCAAGGCTTTCCAGTTGAGACAGCGTGCCTCCTGTAAGCTTCTTCATCTAAAATCCCTTGTAATGAGATACGGAGATCGGGTATTTCGACCTCAAGTGGGAGAAATACTTCGCCCCAAATACCAATGAGAAAGGGGTTGCTCCTTTTGGTGTTTTTATTGAGGTTGATAGGCCCATAAGGCCGGATATAGTTTTAAATGCCAATCTCACTTGTTTTCCTTGACTATTTTCGGGAGAATAGCTTTTAATGTTTTGTTTTTCGCTTTGGATTTCCCATTGGGTTGAGGGTAGTAAATATAGGTCGTGTGATGGTTTATTTTGAATTTACTACATAACTCACGGACCTCGTCATTTTTAAAGCACGTGCCATTATATGAGATAATGACTTGTGGGACACCATACCTGCAAATGATTTGGTTGAGAATGAATTTGGCAATTATGAACTTATTACTTGTGGTGAGAGGCATGGCCTCCACCCATTTGGTAAAATATTTCATGGCTATAATTATAAAATTATGATCATCGGTTGATGAGGAGAGAATTTCTCTATCAAATCCAGCCCCATGTGGAGAAGGGCCCAGGGTCACTATTGGTTCGTAGGGATTATCTTTGGCATGTGAATCTTGTGAGAGAATTATTGTCATTTGTGGCACTTACGCACAAATTCCACCGCATCATATTAGAGAGTGGGCCAAAAATATCCCATCGATGTATTTTACAAGTAGTGGTGTGACCACCGAAGTGGCCTCCACATATCCCTTTGTGGGATTCATGAAGAATCTTCTTAGATTCTTCTATGTCGATGCATCTTAGAAGCATGTCGTCGAAGGATTTACGATAGAGTACTGTTCTAAAACAACGTACTTAGTGGTAATAATGCGTAATTGCCTTCTCTGTTGTGATGTGGCACCTTCCGGGTATGTGTGGTCTATGATAAAATTGATGATATCAGTGTACCAGGGACATGTAGAGATGGGGGGCCTGGTTTTGATGAAGTATACACACTCATCAAGAAAGTCCAGATTTACTAGATCACCTCCATCTAGTGGATTGTCAGCTAACCAATCTGCAATGATTTGTCCCTTAACAAATTTTTGGTTTACAAATGTCAACTCAAATTCACCCATTAAGGTTATGAAACGCCCAACCTTTTTAGATAAAGACCCTTGCATGAGGAATGTTCATAAATGATTTGTCTTTACAATGACCCTTGTTTCTTGGTTTAACATGTAATGTCTTAAACATTTTGTTGCAAAGACTATGGCAAGGCATTCTCTTTCTTCCTATGTATAATGTGTTTCATAATCAAGCAACATTCGGCTAATGAAATAGACGCACGTTCTCGTTTATCATTGTCTTCTTGAGCCAACATGTAGGCTAGCGAGACATGAGTGGCTCATGAGTATAGGATCAAAGGGCGGTCTGGTTTGGGAGGCATTAGCATGGGTGGAGACAACAAGAAGCATTTAACTTCTTCAAGGCGTTGTTACATTCTTCAATCCAATCAATTCTATAATGTTTCTTTAATAGATTGTTGATTGGATGAATGGAAAAAATTAAATCGGGATGAACCTTGGATTACACCGATTTTCCCAAGAAATGACCTGATTCCATACTTGTCGATGGTTGGATCATTTCTAGAACAACTCAGATTTTGGCCAGATCAACATCAATCCCTCATGAAGATATAATATAGCCCATAAGTTTTCCTCCTGTCACACCAAACACACACTTCTATGGGTTTAATGTGACGCCATATTCAATTAATCATGAGAGGATGATACGGAGTACTTCTGGATGATCACAGTGCTTCTTGGCCTTGGCCAACAAGTCATCTACATAGGGTTCTATAATTTTATGGATAAGCTCGTGGAATATATATGTCATTTCCGCTGATACATAGCGCGGAGTTCTTAAGACCAAACGGCATGACAAAGTTGTCGCAATAAGTTCCCAGGAGTTATGAATGTAGTTTTTGCTTGATCCTGTTTAGATATTTTAATCGACTATACCCCGAGAACCCATCCATGAGGGACAATAGTTCAAATCCAGTACATTGTTGCATCAATGATATCATCAATTGATAATAATGGGAAGTCATCCTTAGGACAAGCTTTGTTAATATCCCAAAAATATATGCAAATGTGTATCTTCCCATTCTTTTTTAGAATAGGGACGATATTAGATACCCATTGTGAATAGTCGGTGGGTTTAATGAATCCCACTTGGAGAAGCTTTATTACTTCCTCTTTTACCATGAGAGCCACTTTTGGCTTCATTAGTCTTGACTTCTGTTTAATTGGTTTTCGGCCGGTTTGGTTTAGTGACAAGGTTATGTATCGTGATGTGTGGTGCAATGCCCGTCATTTCTTTATAGTTAAATGTGAAAGCCTTTTGATGTTATTTGAGGATTTGGGTGTGTATTTCTATTTCCTCTGGAGTTAATGAGGATCCCAACTTCAAAATTTTTGGTTCTTCCTCTGTTCCAATGTTTATGTCAATGGTTTCTTCTATTAAAGAAGTGTTACCTTCTTCAAATTTAGGTGGGGCTGGAGGTAGTTCCAAGCTTTCTCCATCTTCTATCTCGTAGATATCAAGATCCTCTTGTGGAGGAGACTCTACCATGGGATTTACAAAATAGGAAGAGGAATGTGGTATTAGGGAAAGATCTACTATGTGGTGAGCAAGGTGCAGCTCCGCATAGGCATTTAGATATTCGAGAGTGACCCTATCATCGTCAAAGTGATCCATGATGGAAAAATCATCCTCAGCTTCTCCATGAGTCAGGAGTGAGTTTGTTGGTATTTTACGCACTAATGGTTTGGTATGAAGTGATACCATGAAATTTATATCTTCCAAATCACTGTTTGGAGTGAAACAAGAAGCTAAGGTTGCTATTGAGACTACGAGAAGGTTCTAATCTTGTGGGATTGCTTCAATTGATATGAAGATAAATCCCTTTCTTACATCTAATACCGTTATTTTATAGAGTTTTAAATGCTCATCCCTAGTTTCATATACCTCAGAGACTTGGTTTGCAACTAGTTGCGAGTCTCCTAGCACTCTAATGTCATTGACACCCATTCTTTTGGATAGGATGAGGCCTAAGAGGAGAGATTCGTACTCAGCCCCATTGTTTGTACATTCAAAGTTTAATTTAAAGGTGAAAGGTAGGATCTTTCCCTTAGGTGAAGTAAATATCACTCCTACCTTAGCTCCAAAGTGACATCTAGCTCCATCAAAGTGGAGAGTCCAATACTTGCTTTGAAAAATGGATGTCGGGATATCTGTCATATCTATTTATTTTGATTTGGTTACTTTTACAATAAATAAAAATTATGATGGAAGAGATGTAATTCCCAAGGTGCATCCCATAGCCATAGAATCAAATGGTAGGAGTATTGGTAAGTCTTTCTCAAAGAACTCGACAATTTTTTTGGTAGTGCCTAGTGACCTTTGTTTCTATAATGTTGGTCTCTTTTTTGAGTGCTAGAATGTCTATGGCTAGATTTGTAATTTCCAATTACGTGGTGGGTATCAACTTCTCTTTTGGTTTTGAATTAATTGGTTTGATGAGTTAATTTGTTGGGAGTTCGAACTCGAGTGAATAGTTGGCCTTTTCTTCAAATGGCTAGGTGTATATCAAAGGGTTTTGGGTCACCTTGTGCCACAAATATTTTCCCTAAGTGTAGAAATCTTATTTCTTGGAATAACATGGAAGGGATTGCCTTCATGTGGTGTATCCATGGCTGACCAAGGATCATATTATAGTTGGTTTCCTAATCTATAATATAAAACTCAAAGTGATGATGGTATTGGGTCCTAAAGTGACTGGTAAAACTATGGTTCCAATTGAAACGGCCTTGAGGCTATCATATCCTCTTAATGTATTTCGTGTTGTGGAATATTTTGTCTCTCCATATCCTAACTTTTGAAGAAAAGCAAAGAGGACTATGATAACTGCTGCCCCATTGTCAACCATTGCATGTTTAACATAATTATTGTAAATCCATACTTGTAAATGTAAATATGGGTCACCTCTTCGTGCAATCTTAGCATTTGTTGGCATTTTGCTTATATCAAATATAAACTCGGTATCCCTATCTAGCTGCCCTAGAGGATAAACATCAAAGTCTACATAGTTTACTTGTGTTTCCGGAGGAGTGATGTTGATTAAATGACCAAGGCCTAATGCTGCTAAGAGGGCAGCCCTATGGGTGGGAGAATTTTTAAAAAATCCAAAAAGGAAATGTGAGAGAAGGTTTTAGTTAATTCATTAATTAAATCATAGGCCTATGGGTTTTACCAACGTTTGTTGAATGTTGTTTGGTTCCAATGGATAGCTTGGAGTAGGTTGACAAGAATAATCTCATGTTCTTGTTATGGTTTCTACCGGTAGCTCGATGTCTAACTCCACCAGACCAAATATCTTGGTTTGGGGTCGAGTTCCTAGTTGGGGTGCGATTGGTGGATTTAATGAAGTCAAAGCTTCATGATCATTGTTTCTGTTATAACACCCTTCTTTGTTCTATTAGGATCTATCCTGTTATTGTTAGAAAGGTTTGGGAGTGGATCATTAAAGATCTTGAGGGGTGCATTTTGAGGGGAAATTGTCCCTATATAAGCGTTTAGCATGGGTACTACATAATTTTCCAAAAACATATCTATAAAGAGTTAATTTTGATCTTCGGAAAATGCTGCATGAATTTTTTGTAGTCACGACAAGTCCTAGTATCATGGCCTTGAATATTTTGGAAGCCACAATACAGATTGGGATTATAATTTTGAGGCTGTTGATTTAAAACTTGTTGTGGCCCAAAATTCTTATAAGGTTGCTGGTTATTAGAGTTAAAATTTTTAGGGTTTTAAATTTGGTTTTGACTCTAATATCCATGTGGGTTTTGATTTGGACCTTGTGTTTGGATTTGTCATCATCGTCATTGTTGTTGTTCTTATGGTTGTGGTGGACGATTAAAATCCACTGCGTTGATTGTTGGAGTAGAATTATTATTTCACTGATTATTAACAGGTGGCGAAATGTTTACAAAGTTTTCTTTTAACTTGGTTAGTTAATCCATCTGTTGTAACTCTGCGGTTCTTGTTAAGGATCTTAGGTCCTTGATTAGCATTCTCGGTATTAGGATAGGCTGCAGTGTTTTGATTGGGAGTGGTTAATTTCCCGTTTGTCCCATATGTCTTATGACCACTATCTATCTGCTTGGTCGATTCAAAGAGCACTCTCAAGTAATTCATCATAAGTTCTTAGTGGGAACTTCTGGACTTCTTCCTTTATCTCTCTATTGAGAGAATTAAGGAATAAATCACATAGTTCCATTTGATCCATGTTTGGAGCACTTATTGATGAGTAGAGAACCATATGCCATCTTTGAATAAAATGAGCAACGGATTCATTATGTTCTTGTTTAATATGCAAGAATTCCCTAATCCCTGTTCTTAACAATTTGTTCATATCAAAAGCTTTGATGAACTCTGACACGAGTTGTTTAAATGAGTGTATCAAGGCTTCAGGTATTCTATAATACCAATCAAGGGCAATACCTTCTAAGGTTTTAGGGAATATCTTAGCAACAACCCCGTCCCAAGGGAGTAATTCCTATATGGTTGTGGCATAGGCCTTAATGTGTGCATTTGGATCACCTTCCCCTTTATATTTGGGTAAATCGGGAAGAGGTCTTGGAAGCATAACACTTCATATGGTGAAGTCTAGGAGATCTTTATATATTCCGAATAAGTCCCTATTGCGTAGGCCTTGACCAATGATGATGCTTTCGAGGGGGTGGGGGTGGCAAGGTTTTTGATATGGCATAGCATATGTATTTACAGGGGCATAAGGGAATCCATGTGGTTGAATGAACATCCTAGGAGAAGAGAACATGTCTCCTTATGGTGACTTTGAATACATGTTTAAGTAAGGAGGAGCATTGTTCTAGTATGGGTTATTTGATGCCAAGCCGGGAGGTGTCATATTTTCAACTGGGAGTGTTTGAAAACGTGGTCCTAGTTGGTGTCGATGTGGATAACTATACGGATTTTGATGAGGCATGCCTAACGTTCCTGTTCCTGTAAGGAATTCAACCTAACTAGGGTGATGCGGAGGGTTGGGGATTCCTGCTTGCCCAAAATATGAATTTTAGTTTGCTTGAGCAAGTTCCAGCCCTCTAACCTTTTCAACTAAGGCTGAAATGACCTCTATTGGTGAAGACACGGTGTTTTTCCTTAATGGCATTTGTTGTATACCTTGAGGTTGTAAAGGGGTGTGATACCCTGCTATGAATTGATCATTACCCTGCCAAGCTTCACCGAGGGTATTTCCCATAGGTGGAGGAATGGGGGTGTTTTCTTGGAATAGGGTATCAGATTGTGTTTGTAAACTCCCTATAGGTGGATACATGTTTTGGAAATGTTGTTCACTTTTAGCATAGTGTGCTAAGTACTCCTCATCCAAAAATGGGAGTGGATCTGACTGTCTACTAATCTGTGGTCTAAACAAGACCCAAGGAGATGAAATGGATTCTCCAATAAACATCATATTGTTAGAGCCTGATGGCTCTATTTGTTGTGTTTATGCAAGCTGATCCAACTCCTTAATCCAGAATGAAGAACTGGACCTAGTTCTTTGAGTGGGAGTTTGAGATGACAAGTAATTACTTGAATAGTTATCAGCCCATGCAGAAACCGAGCGTGATGGTTGTCTATTTGTTTGACTATAGTTTGCTTTGAGACCTGAGAGAGGTCTACCGTATGCATCGTATCCCAACATATTCGGGGGGTATATGAATACCCACAGAATAATGGGAAAGAGTGAAGGTGGGGGAAAGAAATGCAAAATAAAAGAGGAAGAATTATTTGTTTCATGTCGGGTTCACCAGTTTTGTACGATGGAAAAGTGACATGCGAGCATGGGAATCTACAAGTACCTCTTCCTCGTACCTAACCTCCCGAGGTCATGTCGAGACAGCCGGTGAATGTGGAATATAAATGGATACAGACAAGCTAATCGGGTAATCTTATATCCTTAGTATGTAATAATGGAATCTACGAATCTAAGGCAAAGAAGGCCCTCCTAACCTGAATTGGTGTAATGGTTCATTTAGATATAATAGTTGTTTGGAGGCTCCAATCTATATCGAGCTCTGCCGAGATCCTGTTTATTAGCTATTGGATACGTGGGAAGTGACATGTGGGTGCTTCGTATATATTTCCAGACAAGGTCATGAAAAATGGTAATGAGAGGTGTAGTGGATTTATAGTGAACTATGGGTGATTTTCTAGTCTAGCCACAAAAATATTAGATTGATTGGCTTCTATATTTAATACAGAGAACTACATTATGATATCTGGCGGGAGTGGTGAGGATCTAAATACCAGCGTTCGTAAACCGGTATCAATACTTAATTGATTTGTAGGCCTGTTGGGTTTTGGCACTTGGGGATCACAACCGTGAGTTCGTGGTTGTTGTGGACCTTTTATGGTCATGTGAAGAATCAATCCCTTCTTCCGACTATCCAGTAATCATACACCTTTTCAGCCTCTATGTTTAGAACTAGAATTTGTACAATCTTTTTAGAATACCTTACGGGGTTCTGGCAACTTGTATACGCAACCCTGTGTCTATGTCGATAAGAAGGTCTCCTGCATCTGGTTTCTGGACTAATGGATCACAAAGCAAAATATTTGTTCTTTTCGGTTCTTGTATGGTCATGTGGATATCTTATTAGGGTAGTCTGTAATTAGGATGATTTGACCAAAATGTGTAAGCCTTGTCGTCTTTGATATTTAACCCTCTCAATTGTTCACTAATTGCTTGTAGGTTTTCCTTGCTCGAAAGACCTGTATCCTAAGGTCTTGATCTATATCAACTAATGTTGTGGGTAGATTTGGTTAAGGCACTATTGGTTCAAATATATATTCTCTAGGCTCTCTAGGTCCTGTGATTGTCATACAAAGTGATTCAACTTTTAATTAATAAACTAATTTATGAAAGATGTATCTACACTATGCATATATCTTTATTTTTTTGTGTTTTCGATGAAGTATTTTAATGGAATTAAAGAGAAGTTATTCTAATATACTTAGAAAATGGACAACTAATCTAGTAATAGAATTAAAACAAATAAAATAACATGATATGGCTATTTGCCTGTGCAGTTGTGAATTTATCTAAATATCTAAGCAACTAATTATTTTAAATTGAAAGACTCTCGATCCTACCTCAGAAGTGAGGAATGAATCACGATTTCTCAGAAACTATCAATCCCCACAGCTTCCCTAGCAATATCAAGAGTGAACTTTTGACTGAAATAAAATAATTCACTACTCTATTTGATATGTTGTAACTAGAACTTTGATAGCTCAAACCTGGCGTTTATAGAATAGTGGTAAATTTAGTTGTGTGTGACTTTTCACCCTTAGTTTGATCTCCTCATTTCCTTCGTGTTCTCTTGAATCTAGAAAATCGTGTATATGATAGTATCAACAAAATAAGGAACTTGAACAATGGCAAATTTTAGATTTAGACATAATACAATGTGAGGAAGAGAGAGATAGTCCAAGTGAATAGAGCTTGACTATGTAATTCCTAGTGGGATTTATTGTGGGAATACAACACAAATGTCTTTGAGAGTTTTAGAATCTATCCTTGTGACAAAACAAAACCTGTAACTCTAAATGGATTCTAATCTAGAAATGAAGCTATTCTATGCTAAGTTGATTGTATGGAACAACAATGAAGTAAGTTGAAACAATAAGATTGAATGGCTTCTAAACAATGAAGGAAAGCTGAAATTGATGCAAAACATGAAACTAGTGGAATTCTAAGCAAGAAATTCAAAGACTGAATGATTAAACAGAGAAGGAGAGGGGCCATTTGTTTGAAAACAAGTTGTTTATTTATAGCAAATGCATTTACCAGGGGGTAACTCCCATTTGAACTCTTTTACTATAAACAAAGGGAAAAAACTATTCACAAGGCGGCCAAAACATAAATGCAAAGAAAAGTAGATGAAGAATGAGGGTAGATATTAAAAATTTATGTTTGACGTGATCGTCGGAACTTTCTGGAAAACAAGTACAAGACCACCGCCCTGTGCAAGGCGGCGAAGCACGGGACCGCCACCCTATCCTGGGCGGTGGTCACGGGACTACCGCTCAATTAGGGCGGAAATCTCATCACTGAAGACCAAAATTCAAGGAAAAGGGGGACAGAGGGAAAAACAAAGCATGCGGAGGCCGAGTGAGGCATATGGGATACAAACGTATACTTGGTGAGCTTTTCTGGATTCCGAACACCTTGCAAGGAGACTTGTATCATCATTGGGGTATGTGTAACATCATTGTAGTAGAGCAAGACTACCCTATAATTTTGGGTACGTACAAGAACTAATCAAGCATGTGTGGAATGTGACTTGCGCTAAAAGAAATAAAATACTTCTTTTGCATGGTGATTAGAGCCTTCAGCCTACGTGGAAAGTGAAATCTTCACCTGAGTGGAAGGAAGAAAGTTACATACTACTTGTGTGGAAGATTGAATTCAATTTCAATTAATTATATCTTTTGTTTTATTTGTTGTAGAAAATTCAAAACAAAAGGTACGTGGAGATTCTACAACACTTCACCGAATGTCGAGTGTAGACAACTTGATTGAGAGCATCAATAACAGCTTGATCGCCACAGCCGAAAGCTAAAACATCGACTCGCCAACAAGAGAACACCGTGAAGAAGCTCCTGAGGGCTCCGGGTTCTACTTTGCATTGCTCAATGAGCTTCAGAAAACCAGAAATATCACCTTCGACAAGCTAGTTTGAGAAGGACTTCTTGAATATTTCCTTTTCGATGTCAGCTGCCAAGCAAAGTGAGTATGGAAAGAATTAGAAGCCGGGTATGACGCCAACTATGATGACGAAGAAGAACACCCCACAAAGCATCATCGTCTCACAGCACGCGAATATCACGAGCATCTACGAGCCAATAATTCTCATCAGTGAGTCAAAATTGTAATAACTCTTGAAATAAATAAATAAATATTTTTTTATTATGATGTCTGCTCCAAAGTTACTTCTTTTCGATGCTCAGTTGCTCAAAGGGTCCAATTTTTGCCTGGAAGACAAAAATGAAGACAATCCTTCAATATGAAGGATTATGGGGCATTGTCATAGGGTCTGTGACCGCTCCCACAACCCCGATGAATTAATAAAGTATGAGATGGCTAGTGTGAAAGCCTTGATGCTGATAATGCTCAGTATTAGTGATGATGTGCAACCGCATGTTTGGAATGTAGACAAACCAAAGGAGGCCTGGGACAAGCTGGCAACAATTTATGAAGCCAAAAATCAGACAAAGATTCTTCATCTTCAGTCAAAGTTGCACACCCTCTCTATGGGGTCAGATGAGAAAGTGGAGGAATTCTTACGTCATATGGCTGAGTTGAGATCAGAGTTATTGGCACTCGGTGAAATGGTGGACGATAAACTTCTCATCGCAATCACCTTGAGAGCACTCCCTTCTCAATTCTGAGTGTTCATTATGACACTGAATGTGTCTAAACAAATAGTGACATTCGAAGAACTTGTGAATTTGCTACAGCAGGAAGAGGCCATCACTTCATCCCATGAGGAGTCTCAAGATAAATCCTTGTTCTCAAAGCCATACCATGGCCAAAAGAATCGGAAGGGTCCCCAGAGAAGCCAAATCAAGTGCAACCAAAACAACAATAGAAAGATCAAAATTCAAAGAGGTGGTGTCACATTTGTAGAACCAACACTCACGACACTAATCACTGCTGGTACAATAGCTTGAAACAAGGGTCTTCAAGTCAAACAAGCACATCAGGGCACGAAGATTTTCAAAATTCCAAATGACGTCCCGCTGGAGAAAGCACAAGGGACATCTCGCAGCCCAACAAGAAGATGATGAATTTGATGAGGAGACATCAAAAGGAGCCCATTGTGGTAAGAACCTTGTACTCATCTCTCAAACTTCTCATCCCATGAAGAAAGTCTGGTTGATAGACTCAGTGCAAGTAAGCATATGTCAGGTGACAAGAAGCTATTTGATTCACTACATGAAGAACCAACTGGAGATCAAGTTTGGATAGCGGATGACAAAGAGTACATTGTAGAAGGAATAGGGAATGTCACCATTCCTCTGGGACCACGAAAATGTACACTTACAAAGGTACTATATGTTCTTGGCTTGACTAGCAATCTCTTGTTAGTTACTCAGCTCTTGAATCATCACCTTAAGGTAGAATTTCTTGTTCAAAATGGCATTAAATCATGCTTAATCTCTAGAAAAGGTACGGTTCTTGCTAAAGCATTTGTAAAAGATAAGTTATTTTCTTTAGATATTGTTTCATCTTCTATAGTAGCTTTATCTGCTTCAACAATAGAATCAACTACCCTATGGCATTTTAGATATGGACACTTGTTGGTCAGTTCATTGCACTAGATGAGTTCAAAAGCAATGGTCCATGGACTACCCAAATTGTCTAGTTCCTTTCCTATTTTCCCTAGCTATCTTGCAGGAAAATAACATAGAGATCCATTTTAGGCGAGCACCTTCCATGCCAAGAAGCATCTGGAGGTAGTTCATACCGATCTGAACAACCCATTGCCTGCTTCGTTTTTAGGATACAAGTACTTCCAACTATTCATGGATGACCACTCTCGCAAGATGTGGGTATATTTCCTAAAGAATAAAAGTGAGGCTCTTCAACATTTCCAGAACTTCTATCATCATGTTGTGAAAGAGACTAGACAACCACTTCTTCTACTTCGCTTAGATTGAGGGGGAATTTACATCAAATAAGTTCTTGGCCTTCCTAAACCAACAAGGCGTTAAGTAGAACCTAAATGTTTCCTACACACCCTAGAAAAATGGCATTGTTGAGTGTCGATAAATCGTACAGTGATGGAGATGGCTCGCTGCATGCTAACAACAACAAAGCTAGAGGAACGCTATTGGGATGATGAAGCAATATAGACAGATGTATATCTTCTCAATAGGAACCGACAAAGATTCTACAAAATAAAATGCCAAAAGAGGTATGGAGTGGTAGAAATCCATCAACTTCTCATTTACAAGTATTTGATTGCGCAACATACATGCATGTCCCAGCTCAGAGGAGAAATAAGGTTGAGCCAAAGTCACTCCCATGCATCCTACTTAGCTACAGTACTACCTCGAAGGCATACCATCTCATGGATCCTGAGACAAAGAAGATATATGAGATTCGGGATGTGGTTTGTGATGAGTCATCCTTTGACTTAATAGTATCAACAGAAGATCCACTTCCAACCACATCTCACCGATTAGTCTCCGAATCAGATGATGAGCAAGAGGAGACTACTCAGAGAAAAGAAGTGCTGCCAGGAGAGCTATTTATTGACCTTGGAGAACTGGAGAATGTGACTCATCATCAATCAACACGGCAATGACAAATTTCTTCTCAAAAGAAGCCAAGTTCTCATCCAAAGTGGGTACAAAGCACCATCAAGGACTCACATTTGCAACAACTTCCTGATACATCTTCTAGAGTCAAAACAAGGAGTCAAACAAGAAATGAGGTAAACTTTGCACTCATGAGTTCACTGATGAATATCTCCGAGCTAGATAATATTTCTAAAGCACTCAGTCAACCTCAGTGGAAGGAAGCCATGGATACAGAATATGACTCACTAATGAAAATCGGACATGGGAAATTGTTGATCGCCTACGGGAAAGAAACCCATAGGCTGCAAATGGTTTTTCAAGACAAAATATAAGGCAAATGGATCCATCAACAAACATAAATCATGACTTGTAGCAAAATGATATGCTTAGAAAGAGGGCATCAACTATGAAGAAACCTTTGCACCCACTATGAAGATGAAGACCATCAGAGTAGTTTATGCACTTGCATCATAAAAGGGTGGAGACTTCAGTAGATGGATGTCAAGAGTGCTTTCCTAAATGGTGATCTGAAAGAAGAAGTATACATGACCCAACCTAAAGGATTTGTTGATGAAGAGCAGCCTAAGAAGGTATGTTGTCTCATCAAATCACTTTACGGATTGATACAAGCTCCAAGGGCATGGTATATCAAGATCAACAATCACCTTTTGCAGCATGGGTTCACTCGTAGCCCCTCAGATTCTAATTTGTATATAAAGAAGGTAGGAAAAGAAATTGTCATTCTTGTTGTGTATGTAGATGATCTTGTGATCACTGGAAGTTCGAAGATCAGTTGATATTGTAAAGAATGATCTCAAAAGAACCTTTGACATGACAGATTTAGGGCTACTACATTACTGTCTTGGCATGAAGATATGGAAAAAGGAGCATCACAGTTTTGTCTCCTAGAAAAAGTATGCCAAGACACTCCTGGAAAAGTACAGAATGTTTGACTATAAACCTATATCCACTCCCATGGAGAAAGGCTTGCAACTTTCAAGATTCCAGGACTCACCTCAAGTAGATGCTACTCTCTATAGGAAATTTGTTGGAGGGCTCATCTATTTGACATATACCAGACCAGATCTATGCTATGTTGTTAGCTATCTTTCTAGGTTCATGCAAGAGCCAAAGAAATGTCACTGGAATGTAGCAAAAGCATGTTTTGAGATATGTATGAGGAACAACTGATTATGGTCTAGAATATAAGAAGAATGATCAATTATTCTTACAGGATACGTCGACTCGGACCACACCGGATCTATTGATGACAGGAAGTCAACTATAGGATACATATTTCATCTCGAGATCTGGACCTATCTCATGGATAAGCAAGAAGAAGAATGTTGTTTCTATCTCATCCATAGAGGTATAATATCGCACCACACAAGGAGCTATATGCGAAGTGATATGGTTATGTCACATTTTGGATGACTTGGGAATCCCTAAAAAAAGTCACTTATTCTCTATTGTGATAATCATAGTGTGTTGAAGCTCGTGTAAAATTCAGTCTTTCATGAACAAACAAAGCATATTGAGATTGATTGTCATTTCATTCAAGAGCGCATCTTGAACCATCACATTCAGCTCCAGTATAATCCTACGAAAGCACAAGTAGCTAATATTCTCACAAAATCTCTTGGAAAAGTGAAATTTGAACTTTTAGGGGTCACATTTGCAATAATAATGTAATAAGGGCGGGAATGTTAGCATACGTAGCATATTTTATATTTTAGGTGTGTTTGTTTCCTTATTATCCCTTTATTCTCTCTTCCTTGTTGTATTCCATTATTGTCTCACCTACATCCATATCTTCCTCCTTTAGTTTAGGGTAATATTGTTTATTGCTTCTCCTATATAATGTTCATGCTTCTTCATAATAATATAATGTGTTGAGAGTTATTCACTCCACATTCTTCTCAAGATCTATTTGCTTTCTACATGCTTAAGGCCAAAATCTACCCAACCCAACACAAATTACAACCATATGACCATTTCATTTAAATACACACAAAAAAAGTAAATGAAGAACAAAGGCAAAGGCCCTGCCTTTCCATCACAAGCTTCCAAAATCTTCAACAAGATTTTCCTCCTTTGAAAACAAAGAAATCTCCAAACATCTCCAAGTAAAGACTCCAAGAAATTTTCGAAAAGAATAAGTGTGTAAATCCTAAAATGAGGAACCCCTAACACATCAAATTAAAATGAATAAATAGAAAAATATAAGATGAGGGTGAGGTGGCTCCATGTAGTATGTCACATCACATGGTCAAACCCCAAACCCAAAGCTCAATAAATTAGCAGTTGAGGAAATGACAAGCCTCTTACACACACAAACTCTTACCCATACCTCTAAAGGACATAATTAAAAAATCATGTTAGAAAGTGGAATAAATATCACCTTTTACCTTACAAATCACATAATGGGGTGTATTTTTGACCCATTAACCCATAGGTATAGTTGGTAGGTGAAATTAAAGAGGTGTGGAAAATCTTAACTTATCGCACAAGCCTCCAAAATGGACCTTAAGTACAAATTATAATTTGACATGCAAGGTTGAGTACCTGAACACTTAAGACAAATACAATCCTTTCAAATATAACATAAAATCAAGGAAAATATACTAACATTAAATACCCCCTTTTAGAATGCCCACATTTTACACACATAAATACAACTCAACACGGTGTCGGATCTCGAGGAGAAGACATTCTCCTTGTGGTTACCAAACCTAGAAGGAAACCACATACTCTAGATAAATTTGGACCATGTCATTCCTAAAAGATGGGTTCATGACAATGTTGCTAAACATAACGAGTATGATGGTAAACTCAAACTAGGGGTTTTATTTACCTAAACTAGGAGGTTCCATCGAGTGTAAATTTTTACGTTCATTCTATGGTTTCAAATTCTTCTATGGTAATAAGGATCACACATGAAGACATGTTATGCACGAATCTTATACTAGGGTTGAGTGTTTGATTAAATCTCTTTATTACATTTACAAGGTAAGAATACAACACACTAATTAATTAATCGTTTATTGAACACTGAAAATGCACTACAAGATATTAACTTCAAATTCATTTACCATATATATATCAAACCTTTTTACCATACGTAACTATGAATCAAATTGAACCTATGATTAAATGCACATTTCCTAAGATATCCCTAAAACTAGCATCTCATACATATTAGCAAATTTCAAATATAACTTTTCTGTAACATGAGACTACATTATACATATATTCATTTTACAAATGAGATATAATTTAAAATGATAAACAATGTATTTAGTGTATTTTTCCTATAACAATAGTTTTTAGAGTTCGATTGGTATGGCTCCATTTCAGGAATTGTATGGAAGGGCGTGCGCAGACAACACCGAGTTGGGGATTAAAGGACAAGGTTTCTTTTGGGCCAACATTATAATAGGATATAGAGCAGCAAGTTTTCATAATTCGACGAGAGATTACATGAGGCTTAGGATAGCCAAAAGCAATATTTAGATCGAGGAGGAAAAATCATAGTTTTGAGGTGGGCACAAAGGTTTTTCTTCGTGTTAGGCCTTATAAGAGCCCTATCCATTATGGAAAAGGCTCTAAGTTAGCTCCTAAATTTGTGGGTCCCTTTGAGATCTTGGAGTGTATTAGTACTTTGACTTATCCTCTAGCATTGCCACTCAAGTATGTCTCACATCCATGATGTATTGCATGTTTTATATCTTTGTGGAGATACATTCTAGATCCCTCTCATGTTTTGGATTAGACAACATTGAAGGATGAACATGGATAGGTGTAATTGGAGCCCATGTGTATCATAGAGGACAAGACCTTGGGCCTTCGAGGCCAAGAGATCGACCATGTGTGGGTCCAGTGGGGTAGCTACGATGAGACCTGCAGCCCCATGGGAGGATGTCACTATATTGTGATCCCGTTTCCTCACCTATTCGGTGACTTCTAGGAGGAATTCAAGTCTAAGATGAGGGGTATGTAGTACCCACTCCTCTTTGACACTATTTCATTTTGATGTTGTTATTGATAGATTGATACTTAGAAATTTGAGTATTATATTTTGATCAGTAGATGATGGACTATGTGGAGATTTGGACTATTGACATTATGTGTTTTACATTTTTATTATGATTTACTAGATGGTAATGATAGAGAGTTATATATATGTTGATTTGTGATATTTTGATTTGTAAACTAACATGTCATAATTTAGATTCATAACATATGTTGGATGCTTTAAGTAGAATTATGATTTTATGGATGCCAAAATCGAATCAATTGTATGATGCTATCTATGATATAATTGCTAGTTTTGGATGATCGGCATTGATTTTTATATGTATATTTGTCTCGATGTTGTTAATACGGCCATAAGGCCAAAGAGGTATTTTATTTGTGTTGCGGCAGACATTCTATCACATACATTAAAAGGGGATAGGGGACCAACCACGGAAGGATGTCAAGTGTTGAGCAACGTGGCCAAAATTTGACAACTTATGTAATATTTTGTTGGGTTGTTCTTGCATTCCTAGTTAGGATGTTTCCCATGGGGTGACCTCACATTTGTGGCCATGAGGGTAATGCTCTTTTATTTTAACTTTTGTGTGTGTTTTTATTTTGTGTTATGTTTTTAAGTTTTCAAAATTGTGGTCACTCTAGTAGTAATTAATAATGTGTCTTAATTAAGATAATCCTACTTAATTTGTTAACTAAAATTGGGATGTGACAATTGGATAGTTATGAGGGTAGATGGTCCTTAAAATATTGTGAATGTAAGTGAGATTTATGTTGGTTTGTGTGTGATGTACTCCACCCCAACTTAAAAATTCGGATTTTGACTTGGGAGGCCTTTTTAGAGGCTTGTGGGACAAGTTAAGCTTGTCTCATGCCTCTTAAATTTACCCAACAACCCTACCTATGGGTTGGGGAGTTTATTTTTGACTTATTTATCCTTTTTGGAGTGTAAAAGAGTGAAAATAATTACACTTTCCTTTTACCTCAATTAATTTTTTCCTTAGAAGACATGGTGTGCAAGTTTGAGTGTCATGTGGCTTTTTCATAGTTCTTACATGCTCATTTATTGTCTTGGGCATGGATTTTTGACTTGAGTATGAGAATGGAGGAATGATGAAGTGGCATCCTACATGGAGCCACCTCATCATCCTCACATTCCATTTCTATTTATTGATGGATTTTGATGGAATGGGGATTACTTATTCATTTTCTTCCTTTGCATTTTTGAATTGGGGGCTTGTTGGAGTTGTATTTGGAATTTTCTTGGCTTGGAGGTGTCAAAGACTTGTGGAGTAAATTTTTTTGGAATCTTGATGGAGAGGTAGGATCTTCATCCTTGTATTTTCTTATTTAGGTTTGTAAATGTGAAAATGGTGTTTGTTTAATTTAGTATGAGTTTTGTGAATGTGCTTTTGTGTGGTTGGGTAGTATGCCTTAAGTTAGGTGTGGGAGATGGACTTATGGGACCATTTGGGAGGGAAAATGGAGTTTGTGAGGCATTCATTTGGTGGGAGTGTGATTGGGAGTTTCACCTATGGGGAGTGAAAAGGAAATCATGGTCATATTGTTGCATACTTGCAAGGGAGAGATAAGGATATTGTGTTGTTTGTTTTGTGCACTTGGAGGCTTAGGGTGAAACTCCCACTTCACTTGGGAGGAAAAAGGAGGTGGTTTCCCATAGTCCTTGCTCCATTTTGTTTGGATATCAAACCTATATATTTTTGAGAAGTTAAAAAACTTGTTGAGTATGTCATTTTAGTTGTGTTGGATATTTTGAAATGTATGTTGTTTGTGGAAGCCATGTTTGTTGTAAAGTTGTCCAAAGTTGTTCAAGACCCCTCATGGTTATTTGGTTGGGGCTCGGGGGCCATTAAGGGGATGGATTCTCCTCTTAATGGATTAAGGTTTGGTGGAGAGCGTTTCCTATTCCCCCTTCCTTTGTATTGTGATCCTTGTTGTGAAAGAATTGAAGTGAGCTAGATTGGAGCTACATTTGGGGAGAAGACATGAAAATTGGAGACTTGTATATTTGGCCTTGTTGATAGCCCTTTATTGTAAATTTTTCATTTTATTATTCCCACTTTGAGTGGATGATTGTAAATTTGTAAGATTGAAATAAAGTTATTTTATTACTTGGAAATCCCTATATTTTGTAAACTCTTCTAAGAGTGTTTGTATGAGAAATTTATATTTTCAAATGTGTTATTTTGTGAAAGGAAACTACAAAATATTTGCATTGGTTAAATGAAATAGAAAACTTAAAATGAGTGGAAATAGTAATGCATCTCTCTTGAAATTAAGTTGTTTCATTTTAAAGGTATTGAGAATCTTGCTTTAAGTGCCCTTGCTATATGAAATGGATGTCATTTTAATTGTCATTGTAAGAAGAAAAAGGATTATAGATTATTTCTCTTTATTGAAAAGAAAGTTTTTGAAGAATATAGAAGTTTTGTTACATCCTTATTAAGTTGTAGGAAGGAAAGTAGTTTGGTAAAATCCTTAAATTAAATGAAAACATACATTTTTTCGTTTCTCATATTGTAGAATGAGTTGTGTGTGTGTGTGTGTGTGTGTGTGTGTGTGTGTGTGTGTGTGTGTGTGTGTGTCATTATCACAATTTTAGTCTTAGATAAAATTAAACAAAAAGAATACCTATATTTGTGCAAGTGAATAAATGTATATATGCACATTCCTATTTAAATGTAACTATGATTAAGTCAACCATATAGGAAGGTTCTACAAATTCCTTTTATAAAAAAAAACTAACTATTGTTTTCTTTTATTAAAAAATAAAACAAAAGCTTGTTTATATTAGTATTATTAATATATTAATATTCTTCAAATTTAACAATAAAACTGAAATGAAAATATATATATTAGTATATATATTATTATTACTATTAAAATATTCATTAGCATACATATTAATAAAACTAATATAGTAAATAAAATTTATTTTTAAAAATAGTTTTAAATGGGTATGTTGGGTCGATGGGCTGCGGCCTATGTTTGGTTGTGTTAATAAAAAGGTGGAAGGCTTACCGAACCCACCCTCACCCCATTGTAATATGGGATGGTGGGTGGTTATTTGCGACCCTCCCTCAACACTATAAACATTGTTTGATAAAAATTCACCCATTCACACAGTCAGCCATATAACTTTCTATCAACAAAGTGTGTATCCCTTCTAGCCACGGCCATATCATTTGATAAACAATTTATTAATATATATATTATAAAAGAAAAAGAGTGTATATTTTACAAAAACCAGATCTATTAAAAGGGGAAAATGCCCATTTTCCCAAATAGGGTAAATACAAGAAATTGTTTTTCAACAATGAATAAATTTACAACAAATAAGAAAATTCCAATCAAACCCTAGGAGAGGGTAGAATAAAAATGACAAAAAAATGAAATAAACTTGGGATTGTGTGTATCCATCCCAAGCTCCTTCCCTCTTCCATGGCTTCCCTTCCTTTCCTTAAACTTGCAAAACAAAAATGAGGAAAATAAGTCAATGAATGAATAAAAGACTCCATAGAGATGATTAGGGTTGTTTGAAATTCCTTAGATCCAATGGCCTAGATTGATTTCATCCAATGGCCAAGATTTTCCCTACAAATGTTAGGTGGGAGTTAGGTGAAATCATCATTTAAATGCATGGGTCAAGTTTGAATGGGGCCACTTAAGTGGTGTAGAAGCTAAATTTAATTTGTTACCCATTATGTTTTATTTAGTAACTTTTAAAAATAAAAGACCCATGACCTTGTGATAATTAAAATAAATTCATTCCTAGTAATTTAGACAACATTTATAATTGGGAACTAAATTTAATAGTATTATTTAAATGGAAGGGAAAATTAGACTTAGCCCTAAAATAATAAAATTATTAAATGACATTTGAGTAAGGTTACTGAAATATTCAAGGAGGAAACTAAGGGGATTGTAAACCCAAACTGTAGTTTAAATATTATTATTTAATTGGTTTTGAAACGATCGTTTGTTAATCGAGAACTATGTTAATCTTTGCAACCGGTATTGTTTTATAAAAAATAAATTATTTTGTAATATTTCTAATACATAACCTTTTTTTTTTTTCTTGAGTTTCATGTGGATAAAATTGTGGGCGTTACATTGAGCATGGGTATTATAGGTAATTATCTAAGGGGGTTACTTTTTATTAAGGATATAATGCATAGTTAAGCAAGTAAATGATTGACATGAATGTTAAATTTTTTTTAGGAAATGAATTTAAACCAACTTAGGAATTAATTACTTGATAAACTTAAGATGATTTAATGAGTAAAATAATGAGATTGATCCGTCAAAATTTAACTAAAATTAATGTAGACCTTAGAAGAAGATAAAATTTAGAAATGACTTTCGAAATCTACTTATAATATTTAATTATTAATTTGTTTCCCAATTAATCTTTGGTTGTTGAGAAATTATTGATGGAAAATTAATTAAAAGTAATCTAAGGTTTAACCACCATTGCATCCTTTTAAACAAAACAAAAATTCCATGTAAATTTTCCCTAATAAATTAATAGTATTTGATAAGTTCTTGGTACATAAACTTTGGGCGTTACACTTTATTCAATTGAAGTTGAGTCTATCACAACCACTAGTGATGCTTGTCAAGTTGTTTAGATGTGGAGGATGTTTAAAAAATTATTGCATGATATAAAATAAGCCACTACAATATTTTTTGACAACTGTTTAGTCATTGCTTTGTCCAAAAATCACCTTTTTCATAAGAGAACTAAGCATATTGATACTAGGTATCATTTTATTAGAGAACTAGTAAAAAAAAAGAAAAATTTATATATTTTTGCATGTCAAAAGATTAGTTGGTTGACATATTTACAAATTCATTGGTGAAGGATACATTCCAAGTATTCAAAAATTTATTTAGGTTTTTTTATCTTGAAAATGTATGCATCTCCAAAAATACTTCCATAGTTATCTCTACAAGTGTAATAGTTAGTCCTAGTTAGTTTCGGAAGAAGAAGAATTAGCTTCGAATGTGTACTAACAATTTTGTATAATCTTGATGCAAGTTTTCATGATCCCTTACGATTCATAATTAGGGGGAGTATTTGAAATCATAAATTATGACAATTGGGCATCAACCGCCTAAATATATTTTTTGTATTTCCAAGATATCTATCGCCGCCTAACTAGATATGCTTTTCCTGGTTTATGATTATTTTTCTATTTGGTATTAAAACCTTATTTCATTAGTTCTTATCGAGAATCTTTTGTTTCCTTGATACGGAAGGAAAAGGGAAGAATTCAATTTGTATTGAGATAGAACAACATTAGAAAAGATAATATATCAATCCAGCTCAATCTTGGAGCATTCAAGAAAGGGGAAGAAATTTCATAACAAATTATTTATGTTTTTGTGTAGTTATAGCAATTGTTTGTTGATGGTGAATATAGTTATATAAGATAAAGTTATTTTATGTCCATATCTGGTCTTTATAAACAATTCTACAATTGTTGGTTTTATTTTTCTCTAAATTCTAAGTTGTGTCACTTATATGCTCTATTTTTTGGAGTTTAAATTAGTTATGTTTACAATTATATTATTTGAGTTTATTTCTACTGCTCATTTCCTTTCAAATAATTCATTTTAGAATATATTTTTGCAAACTGTGTGTAGTAAGAAAAATTTGTAGCATATCTCATACTATGCATGACAATGTCTTTATATAACAAATTTAAGGTGTACAATTTCAATTCTTTTCCATTTAATTTATCATCATTTGATGATGAATTCCTCGATAAGTTATCTCTTCTCTCTTTGAAAATGTTAGTGAAATTATGTAATGTTGATTATGAATCCTAAAGACTATTATTCTCTCGGGTAACCAAAGAATTTGATGACACAATCATAATATTAAAACTCTAGGATTCCCTTGCATTCATTATATATATGTACTCAACACATTTTCCATTTACCATTTTATTGAGTTATGAACCCCTCGTTCAATTGTGCCATAAATTCGAGAAATAAAATACACATGAAATTAAAAAAACATATAAATGTTTCTTCTAAATCATCTTATACTTATGTCTTATGTAAAAATTATTTTTGATCGTAGTTTACATTCACGAGATAAACAAATTAGGTAGGATGAAGGAAAATAAAACCATTTTTTTAAGCGAGAAATAAGAAAGTAAAAAGACTAATGCCAAGTCACATTTTCAAACCTTGATGATAACATTGCTAGTAGTGGAGAAGTTGACAAAAATGTGACAACCATGAAAAAAATAAAAGATAAATAAAATGTATAGAATATTAGAGAATAATATTTAAATGCATTTACGTTTGATAAATACCTTAAAATATTTATCAAAATACAAAAACACTTTTTCTCTCTCATCTTATTTAATTTCACCACTCCTAATGTTTCTAAGACATTAATTTTTATAAATAATTTTCCATGATACATAAATAGTTAAAAACTACATTATATTTTAATACATTGTATTTGACTAAACATGTTTAATCTCCCTAAGTGTTAATTTAATAAACTAATTAATTCCTACTATAGTTAAATATTCCATATTTAAATTTAGAGGGTTAAAGGGGCCAAAATAAATAAATACCCAAGGTATTTAATTCCACAAGGTTTGAAACAATTAACAAGGTCCCCATTTTACATGGGGTTAGAATAAACATTCCTTACCCCATAAAGTGACCCCTTAAAAATTCAACTCATGTTTTTGAAATTAAAACATTTAAATTAAAAGGTAATTTCCACTCACCCACTCTCCACCTACTTTTTGTAGGGATGAATCTCATCCCTTGGATGGATTCAATTAGGACCCTTGATGAGGAAAAGGGCAACTAACCTAAAGCATGCTTATGAAAGCTTCTTTCTCATTTTCATTTGGTTCATTATTTTCTTTTTCTTTTGCAAGTTATTGGAGGAGGAAGGGAAGCCATTAGAGGCCATTCAAGCTTTTGGAGAGGATTTATAAATTTTATTATTTCTTCATTTTGTTCACACCCTCTCATAGGGTTTTAAAACATTGTTATATTTATTTATCTTCATTTTTTTTGTTTTCCCAAATGGGCTTGTGGGTTTTTCCCATTTTATTAAATAGTTATTTAGATCAATATTTTCATTTGATACATAAATACATACATATATATATATATATATATGTGTGTATATATATATATATATATATATATATATATATATATATATATATATATATATATATATATATATATATATACATATATATATATATATACATACATACACACAAATACATACATATTTTAAATATATACATACATGGGGGTTAATACATGGGGATATATATATCTCCACCACCATACATTATAATGGGTATAAGATATATACCATGGCAATTATATTACATGGCTGCATGTAGGGGTAATAAATATATATATATATATATATATATATATATATATATATATATATATATATATTTATTTTTTAATATTATATATATATATATTATATATATATATATATATATATATATATATATATATATATATATATATTATATTATATATTATAATAATGTTAATGTTAAGGTAATTAGTAATATTAAAAATAGTAAAAATAATGGATATTATTGGCACTTTAATGTTACAATACATTAGTTTTAACATTATTATCAAAGTAGTAAGATTTATATAGTTATTAGGGTCATCAAGTTTTAGTTCTAAATTTAAAATGTCTTTATAAAAATGTAGTTATTTTTTTTTAATAAGAGGCATGAGAAGAATAGCAACTCAAATTTTACTTATTACTATATTAAGATTATAATGGGTTTATGAGAAAAGTTACAATATCTTAATATTAATTTTACATAATCCAAGAGGCTAAAGCCTAAGTTGTAAATGGGTAGTTTCTTCTCTCCACTAGATTTAGGAATTTAGCTATTTGATTGACCAATGAAAGACAATTTAACATTTAAGCTCTTCCATCCACTTGGATAAAATTTAACTTTCTTTTCTTTATAAAATAACAAATTTTTATAATATTTTCACAATAAAATTTTGGAAAAAAGTAACACTTTTCTTTTCAAACTACTAATTTCAACATTTCATCAATAAATACAATTTTTCAATATTTTTAAATACAAATTTCTAACTTTCAACAAACTTTTATTTTATACAAACTTGCTTCAATAAAGAGTCTTTCCTTTCCACATACATCACAACTATGATAATAAAAATCAATACAACTTTCCTTCAAAAGATTAATACAACATCTTCCACTTAAAGTGGGAAAATTTTTACAAAATGAAAGCTAAAAGGAATACAATATTACAAGTCTTCCACCCTAAGTGGGAATAACAAGAAGGTTTTCTCACAAGGAAGGATTTCTTGAGGACACCAACAAATGCTCCATGTTTCACATCACCAACAAGAGAGCTCCACCATGCTTCATTTGATCACAACAAAAAGGGGGGGAGAGGCAACACTCTCCACCCAACCAAGAATTCCAATGAGGAGGAGAAGCCATCCTCCTCATTGGCCCCCGAGCCCCAACCACATTGCAATGAAAAATGGATTCAACTCATGGAAAAAAACAAGCTTCCACATCACAATACAAGATTTTACAACCATACCAAAATACAACAATACAACTACAATCACAAGAAGGAAAGCAACAAAATACACAAGGCTTCAACATGCAAAAGCCAAAGGAGTAAGATCTATGGGGAGGTCACTTATGCCTCCCAATGGGAAATGGGTGCCCACCTAAAACCCTCCAATAAACATCTCAAACCCCTACACACTCTTATGCCTCCCTCAAGTACCTCTTATGCCTCCCACATTCTCTTATTCCTCCCTACAAATCTCTTATGGCTCCCTCATAAAAATAGACCAAGTAAGAAATGCAAGAAATTTCTTGTCCAAGGTGGGGCACCCAACCCAACTCCCTCCAAAACATGAAATGAACTCTTATGCCTCCCCACATGTAAGATCCCCATAGTCCCCTCCTACACCACACTTAAGCAATCTACCCAAGCACCCAACAAGCATACCAAAACACTCAAAAACATGCACATATACACAATATAAAAGGAAAATATTTTACAAGAGTATAGCTCCTACCTTTCCATGGTAGAGCTTGATCAAGAGTCCCACACCAAGCTTCTTCAAGCCCAAAAAATCACCAAGAAGCTCCAAAAATCCACAAGCACTCCAAAATCCTCTAACTCCCAAAAATGCAAGAGCACAAAGAAATGAAGTAACCCCCAAACAAGCAAAAGAACTTGAATAAATAGAAAAGGGAGAGAGGAGGGTGAGGTGGCTCCATGTAGGATGCCACATCACTCATCCTCAACTCCACCTCACAAGTCAAACCTCAACTCCAAAGCACATTAATAAGTGGGTGAAGAAATGACATTTTACTTACACACACAATCCAAGCCCACACCCCTTAAGGACTAAAAATAATTACATGAAAGAAAGTGCAATAAAATTTTACAATTTGTCTTCCCAAAACACATAATGGGGTCTATTTTTGACCCCCAACCCATAGGTAGGGTTGGTATAGTAATTTAAGAGGTGTGGGACAAGTTTAACTTGTCCCACAAGCCTCCAAAATTTGCCCTTAAGGACAAATCCGAATTTTCATGAAGGGGTAGAGTGTACAACACTCAAGATCACAAGCACTCAACTTATAACACATAACCCAAGAGCCATCTAATCTAATAAATGAATTCTTTTGACCCATTCTTAATTAATTTAGTAAACTAATTAATTTACTAATCTAGACATAAATCAAGTAATTAACAAAAGGAGAATACATCACTATAAAAATCACATACTAAAATTAAATAAAGGAAACTAAATGAAAGAAAAACACATAACCCTTGGTCACAATTGGAGGTGATTCCCCCATGGGGACCCCCTAACTAACAAAAATTCAAACACACACACATAACAAAATACATGTTTCCATGGTGACCCTTGTTGAATTCATCTAGAATTCCAATGTGGTTGGTCTCAATCCCCCGATGTTTGTTGTGACATGTTTACCTATAAAAACACATAACACCTCCTTTGGCCTCATGGCCACATCAAAACATCCAAAATAAATATACAATATAACTCCACAATCATCTATATATGAATCAAAACATCATCTAGGAAAGTAACGATATCATTTACAATTTCTAACAACATCTCGATTTTACATTTCATCAATATCCATATGATCATAAGATTAGTTCAATTGTCTAGGTCTACTCAATATGAAAAAATATCACATGTATAAATATATATATATAACCATGTCAACAACATATCAACATCAATATAAAATGTCTCTAATAATCCACACGCACATCATATATGAATCAAAATCAACAACAGTCCAGTATCTCTAACATCTAACATCATGCTAAATCAAAAGCTACAATAATATCCATAAGTATAGTCAAAAATATTGAAATCAAATAAAAAAGGTGTCGAAGGGAAGTGGGCACTACATCCCCTCCCCTTAGACTCAACTTCCTCTGGAAGTCACTGGAACAGGTGTGGAAACGAACTCGTAGCAATGTAGCATCCTCCCATGTAGTCATCTCATCATATCTATCCCACTGGACTCGAACCTGGTCAATCTCTGCCTCAAAGGCCCAGGGTCCTATGCTCTAAAATGTGGATGGGCTCCACCATCACCTACCCCTGATCCTACACCTACAATGAGGTCCAATCTAGTACATGAGAAGGGTCTGTAATATATCTCCTAAGTACATAAACATGAAACACATCATGGATGCGAGACAAGCTAGGTGGAAATGCTAGATGATAGGCCAAAGGACCGATACACGCTCCAAGATCTCAAAGGGACCCACAAATCTAGGAGAAAGCTTAGAACCTTTTCCATAATGGATAGGGATCTTATGTGGTCTGACACAAAGAAACACCTTCATGCCCACCTCAAAACTATGATTTGTCCTATGTTGATCCGCATACTTCTTTTGCCTGTCATGTGCCTCCTGTAATCTCTCTACCCGATCATAACAACTGCTGCTCCATGTCCTTGTAGTAAAGCTGGCCCAAGAGAAACCATGTCCTCTAACTTGTCCCAACTAAGAGGTGTCCTGCACTCTCTGCCATAAAGTTCCTGAAAAGGAGCCATGCCTATCAAACTAAAAACTATTATTGTAGGAAAACTCCACCAAGTACAAATACTCCTCCCATCTCGACTGATGATCCATGACGTACATCCTAAGCATGTCCTCCAAGATCTGATTCACCCACTCAGTCTATCCATCTATCTTAGGGTGATATGTTGTGCTGAAATTGATCTTCATCCCGAGAGCATGTTGCATGGTAGTCAGAAGTGGGAAGTGTACAAAGGATCGTGGTCACAAATGATCTTCCATGGAATCCCATGCAACCTGAAATCTCATCAAGATATACCCATGCCACTGCACTAGCTGTGTAGGTGGTCTTCACCAGAGAAAAATGAGCCACTTTTTCATCAATTTATCCACCGTGACCATGATGGCATCATGGTGGTATCTCGACGTCGGTAACCCAACAATGAAGTCCATGGAAATGGTGTCCCATTTCCACTCTGGTATAGCATGAGGAAAGAGAAGGCCAGCTGGATGTTGATGCTTGGCCTTCACCTTCTGACACTCTAAACAATGTGACACAAATTGAGCCACATCTCTCAAAGTCCCCTCCAATGGTACAACTGTCTCAAAGGTGGTGTGCATCTTCTTCACCCCGGGATGGGCTGAATAAGGTGCATGATGAGCCTCTATCAAAATGTCCTGCCTCAAGCCTCCATCTCTAGGAACATATATCCAACCTCTGTGTCAGAGAAGGCCATCTATCTCTAATGAAAATCCATCAAACTTCCCCTCAAGGGGTCTCTGAGACTCAATCTCTGCTCCTTGGCTGCAAGGTAGAAGCTATCGTGAGGAAGCTCTATGTAAAATCTGCTCCACAAATTTGTACCCACTAAAGTGGCCATAACCACATGTCTCCATCTACTAAGAGGCATATAACCACATTTCTCCTTCCCCTTCACATGCTCTATCTCCATGTCATACTCACAAAGTAACTCCATCCAATGCCACAGCGATGAGCATTGAGATTGGGCTGTGTGAAGAGGTGGTGAAGACTCAAGTGATCAGTCCTGAGTGTAAATCTCTCGGCCAAGAAGGAAGTGTCTCCATCAAACTAAGGTGTGAAAAACTGCCGCAAGCTCAAGATCATGAGTTGGATAATTGAGCTCATAATATTTGAGTTTTGAGACTCAAAAACAACTACTCTTACCCTCCTGCATCAACACACCTCCAAGTCCTGCCAAAGAAGCATCTGTGCAAATGAAGAACTCACCCGAGGATCTGGCACTACAAGAATAGGCACTTTCGTGAGGCATTCCTTTAGTGTCCTAAAGGCCTTCTCACATCTATCTGACCATACAAACTTCTTCCCTTTCCATTTGAAGGGAAGTGATGGGGTGTGCAACCCGAGAGAAGTCCTAAACAAATCTCCTATAATATCCTACTAAACCCATGAAGTTGTGCACCTTTGTCACACTAGTGGGTGCTGGCCAATCCATAATAGCTCAAATCTTGGAAGGATCGACTATGATACCTTCCCTAGAAATGATGTGGCCCAAATATATACACCTCTTTTTGAAAGAACACACACTTCTCTAGGTTCCCATAAAGATGTTGCTCATGAAGACACTGAAGAACCTGGATGAAGGTGCTCCTCATGCTCCTCACACATACGTGAGTAAATCAGAATTCATCAAGGAAAATGAGCATGAAGTGATCCAAGAATGTCCTAAACACCCCATTCATCAAGCTCATGAACACTACGGGGGCATTCGTCAAACCAAAAGGCACTACTAGTGAACTCGTAGTGGCCATATCTCATATGGAAGGTGGTCTTATGAATATCTACCTCCGTGATCCTCAGCTGATGATAACTTGACTTAAGATCTATCTTGGAGAAAATTGTGGCCCCCTTCATCTGATCAAATAAATCATCAATGCATGGAAGGGGGTAATGATTCTTGATCGTTACTTTGTTCAGCTGGTGGTAATCAATACACAACCACAGAGATCCATCCTTCTTCTTTACAAAAATCACCAGTGCACCCAAGGGGATACACTAGGATGGATTAGGCCTTTCTCCAAGAAGGCCCTCAAGCTGCAACTTGAGCTCACAGAGCTCAGGGGTAGTCATCCGATAAGGTGCTCGTGAGATAGGCTCTTCTCCCGAGAACCAAATCTATGTGAAAATATATCTCACGTGGGGGAGGTAACCCCGGTAGCTCCCCTAGAAAGACATCAAAAACTCTCTCAAGATGGGATGATCATCAAGGGATGGCCCACTAGACTCATCCTCGATCTATCACTAACCGTAACAACATACATCTGACAACCTCATCACACACACCACTTAAGCTGCATAGCAGAGATGGTGTGAATAGAAATGGGCCTCCTAACCCCTGCTATCACTGACTCAACTCCTAGATCATCTGTACATGATATAGTCTTATGGTAATAATCCACTCTAGCTCTATGTGTAGACAACCAGTCCATGCCCAAGATGACTCCATAAGAACCCAAAGGAAGGATGTGAAGATCCGAGGTAGTGGTGAAGGGTCCCAAATCCACTACACACTCCTTAACTAAGGAGTCTATAAAATTTTGGCTCCAGAAGCCATTTCAATGTCCCAACTAAGACCCCTGCCTAACTGCCACCAGCCTGCAATGCTCTACTAAGGATGGTGCAATAAAAGAATCGATGAACAGAATCAAACAAAATGGAGGTAGGAATACCACCAATGCTACTACATGTTGTCTCTATCATGGTACTCTGGTGCTCATCTTGGTGGTTCTCGACCACTGCATAGATCCGATGGTTGCATGCCCCATGTCACCAACAGTAGGCTCTAAAATTTACATCTTACCCTTATTACTAGGGTTCTGTGGGCACTCTCTCCAATGATGTCCAACAACACCACAACCATAACAACTTACCTGGTCCTCTCCAATGAGATGCAGCTCCATTTCTGGTACTCTAGAGGTCTATGTTGTGGATCCTATGATGATCTGGCTATGGACTATTGAGGTCTCTGCTGGAATGAGCTCCTGCTAACTGAGCTCTCGGTGCACCCTGTGTCCTAATGGGACCCCTAGGAGGAGGCCCCATACTCCCCCCTCTGTGTGCATCAAACCTCTGAGTAGGTCTAAATGGTGGTGGAAGTCTAGTCTGCTACTACTGCTTGAGGTGGCTGTTGTGGTGGCTCTGAAGAAGATGATAATTAAACCCTGTCACCACGAGGAGGAGGAACTGACCCCTCGATCTGTTATCCTGCATCTGCTGGATGTGGCTCCAAACTCTATCCCGGCCTCTGCTGCATCTTTCCCCGTGTCTCCTCTATAATATAGGCCTTCTCCATGGCCTCTGCTAAGGTCTGTGGGTAGTGAATGCACACCGCACCACCCAAATCAAATTTAGGCCCCTGATGAACCTGTGAATCCATACCTACTCATCCTGCATATAGTCGACATACTGGAGTAGGTCCAAAATTGACTCTCATACTCAACTACAGTCATAGATGCCTGACGGAGGTCATGGAACTCATCTATCCTCTATTGAATAAACCTCAGGATAAGTACCTACTCCTAAACCACTCCTCAAAGAGCTCCCAAGTAACCATCTCTGAATCAACGTGGAGCTTCTTCTCCTCGGTCCTCCACTCAGACACCTGCTCCATCCCTTAGAAGATGGATCGCAACATGAGCTTTTGTGTTGCTAGTACAAGGCAAGCTTGAAGCACCCACTCAAGCTCACCAACCAAGCCTCTCCCGAAATCCACTATGTATCTCCAGAATAGTGAGATGGTCGTAGCTTCAGGATCTCCCTGATATGGTCTACAACTATCGACTAGTGACCCCTAGGCCTCTCTGCATGCTCATCTCTAGGTCTAGGGCTCGAGACCTATCCCTGTGTCTGAAATCATGTCTCCATGTCCCCTCTGTGGTGACTCTTCTCTGGCTGACTCCACATGGGAGTTCTCTTCCCTATGCTCCTCACTTGTGTCGAGGAGATGCATGAGCCTCAATGGATGGCTCCCTATCATGTCTGGTTGATCATCCTCCTAAGGACCCTCCGCATATAGTGGCATTGACGTCCTGAAAAGCATGTATAAAATGGGGTAGAATGGCCACTACGGCATGCTCTGGAGGTGGCAAGTCTAGGTCTATGTGAAAGGACCCCTCATCTGGTCCGTGCCTCCTGCACAGACCAAGGTGAGAGTTAGTTCATATTCTAGGTTTTATTCAGTTTTCTATGTTTACTAAAATATACAATTTTTAGACAAGTTGTTTTCTAGGTTTAGTATTGTGCTAGGTTTAATATTGTACTAGGTTTAATGTTTGTGTCTCATGTTTTCTATGTGTGCCCAAGGGTCCAAGCTTTGAACCCATGGCTCTGATACCAAGTGTAACACCTACAGAAAAAATGCCACACGAGACCCAAGAACAACCTAGGGTTAACTAGAAAAATTATGGAATAATATTTTTTTAAAAAGCGTGCCCACAAAAGTTTTCAAAACAACATGATTTCACATTAATGTTTCTAATTCAATTATATTTAATATAAAATTTTTCCTGTTATAACAAATATTAAAACCCACATTAATTTTTAATGAACATAATTAGACTAAGCATGGTTAATTTCTCCTAAGTGTTATTTAATAAACAATTAAATTCCTACTATAGTTAAATATTCCATATTTAAATTTAAGGGTTAAAGGGGCCAAAATAAATAAATACCCAAGGTATTTAATTCCACAAGGTTTAAACAATTAACAAGGTCCCCATTTTACATGGGGTTAGAATAAACATTCCCTTACCCCATAAAGTGACCCCTTAAAAGTCAACCCATGTTTTGAAATTAAAACATTTAAATTAAAAGGTAATTTCCACTCACCCACTCTCCACCTACTTTTTGTAGGGATGAATCTCATCCCTTGGATGGATTCAATTTAGGACCCTTGATGAGGAAAAAGGGCAACTAACCCTAAAGCATGCTTATGAAAGCTTCTTTCTCATTTCATTTGGCTCATTATTTTTTTTTTTTTTGCAGGTTGTTGGAGGAGGAAGGGAAGCCATTGGAGGCCATTCCAAGCTTTTGGAGAGGCTTACAAGTTTTTATTATTTTCTTATTTTTTTACACCCTCTCCTAGGGTTTTAAAAGAATTTTTTTTATATATTTTATTTAACTCATTTTTCTTTGATTTTCCCAAATGGGCTTTGTGGGTTTTTCCCATTTTTATTTATTTAAATAGTTATATATATATCAATTATTTTCATTTGATAGGATATATATATATATATATATATATATATATATATATATATATATATATATATATATATATATATATATATATATATATATATATATATATATATATATATATATATATATATATATATATATATATATATATATATATATATATATATATATATATATATATATATATATAAATATATATATATATATATATATATATATATATATATATATATATATATATATATATATATATATATATATATATATATATATATATATATATATATATATATAATGTATATTATAAGTTAATACATACATATATACATATATTTAGTATCATCAAAAAGGAAAAATATATATATAGGTAAGGCCATATGTTTGTAATGCCACAATATTATATGGGGTTATGATATTTAAATGGGGTTTGGGGGGCCCCACCCCACTCCCCACCCCCCACCCCAACCCCCATCCCATTTAATATGGGGTGGGGGTGGGGTTGGGGTCCCCACCCCCCCCCACCCCAAACCATTTTATTTAATAATGTAGCCCAATTTAAAGGCTTTATTTACTTAATTCAAATTTTTTAATTTTATTTTATATAATTTATATACTTTTATTTTATATATATATATATATATATATATATATATATATATATATATATATATATATATATATTATATATTATTAATATATATATATATAATATATATATTATATATAATAATAATAATTATAATAATTATATTAATATAAAAATTATAAAATATATATTATTAATATATTTAATATTAAAATACATTAATTTTAAATTTTTATAATTTTAGATTTATATATAATATTAATTTATCAAATTTTAGTTCTAAATTTAATTTAATATAAATTTGGGTATTTTTTTTTTTTTAGGGTTTTAAAAATTTGAAGAATAAAATAATAATATTATATTTTATTTTACATATTCAAAGAATCTAAATCTATTTTAATAAAAATATAATTTTTCTCCACTATAATATTTATGAATTTAATTTGATTTACATTCAATAAAGACAATTTTAAAAATTTAATTAATTTCCATCTATTTAGCAATGAAGCCTTTTCTTTCTTTCAATAATTTTAAAATTTTCTATAATAAACAAATTTAAATTTACTATCGATCATTTTAATGTTTTTTAAAAATAATCTTTCTTTAATTTAAATAACAAATTCATCAACTTTTCACAATTTATAAATTTCAATAACTTTCACAACTAAATTTAAAATTTTTTTATAAGTTTTAAAATGAGAGATTTTACAACTAATTTTTTAATTTCCATCCACTTGATGAAATTTAACTTTTTTCAACTTTTTATAAGAGAATAAAAATAAATCAACTTTATAAATAAATGAATATTTCCTTTTACAACTTTTTTTTCTATTTCAAAACAAAAACTTTTACAAAAAAAATAAAATTTTTTCCTTCCACATACATACAAACAACTTTAATATCCAAAATCAATACAACTTTTCTTCAAAAGATTAATACAACATCTTCCACTTAAAGTGGGAAAAATTTACAAAAATGAAAGCTAAAAGGAATACAATATTACAAGTCTTCCACCCTAAGTGGGAATAACAAGAAGGTTTTCTCACAAGGAAGGATTTCTTGAGGACACCAACAAAGCTCCATGCTTCACATCACCAACAAGAGAGATCCACCATGCTTCATTTGATCACAAAAAAAAAGGGGGAGAGGCAACACTCTCCACCCAACCAAGAATTCCAATGAGGAGGAGAAGCCATCCTCCTCATTGGCCCCCGAGCCCCAACCACATTGCAATGAAAAATGGATTCAACTCATGGAAAAAAAACAAGCTTCCACATCACAATACAAGATTTACAACCATACCAAAATACAAACAATACAACTACAATCACAAGAAGGAAAGCAACAAAATACACAAGGCTTCAACATGCAAAAGCCAAAGGAGTAAGATCTATGGGGAGGTCACTTATGCCTCCCAATGGGAAATGGGTGCCCACCTACAAACCCTCCAATAAACATCTCAAAACCCCTACACACTCTTATGCCTCCCTCAAGTACCTCTTATACCTCCCACATTCTCTTATGCCTCCCTACAAATCTCTTATGGCTCCCTCATAAAAATAGACCAAGTAAGAAATGCAAGAAATTTTCTTCCAAGGTGGGGCACCCAACCCAACTCCCTCCAAAACATGAAATGAACTCTTATGCCTCCCCACATGTAAGATCCCCATAGTCCCCTCCTACACCACACTTAAGCAATCTACCCAAGCAACCAACAAGCATACCAAAACACTCAAAAACATGCACATATACACAATATAAAAGGAAAATATTTTACAAGAGTATAGCTCCTACCTTTCCATGGTAGAGCTTGATCCAAGAGTTCCCACACCAAGCTTCTTCAAGCCCAAAAAAATCACCAAAAGCTCCAAAAATCCACAAGCATTCCAAAATCCTCTAACTCCCAAAAATGCAAGAGCACAAAGAAATGAAGTAACCCCAAACAAGCAAAAGAACTTGAATAAATAGAAAAGGGAGAGAGGAGGGTGAGGTGGCTCCATGTAGGATGCCACATCACTCATCCTCAACTCCACCTCACAAGTCAAACCTCAAACTCCAAAGCACAATTAATAAGTGGGTGAGAAATGAAATTTTACTTACACACACAATCCAAGCCCACACCCCTTAAGGAAAAAAATAATTACATGTAAGAAGGTGCAATAAAAACTTACAATTTGTCTTCCAAAAAACATAATGGGGTCTAATTTTTGCCCCCCAACCCATAGGTAGGGTTGGTATATATAAATTTAAGAGGTGTGGGACAAGTTTAACTTGTCCCACAAGCCTCCAAAATTGGCCCTTAAGGACAAATCCGAATTTCATGAAGGGAGGTGGAGTGTACAACACTCAAGGTTACTTACACAACTTACAACACATAAACCAAGAGCCATCTAATCTAATAAATGAATTATTTTGACCCATTTTTAATTAATTTAGTAAACTAATTAATTTACTAATCTAGACATAAATCAAGTAATTAATAAAAGGAGAATACATCACTATAAAATCACATACTAAAATTAAATAAAGGAAACTAAATGAAAGAATAACACATAACCCCTTGGTCACAATTGGAGGTGATTCCCCCATGGGAACCCCCTAACAACAATTCAAACACACACACATAACAAAATACATGTTGCCATGGTGACCCTTGTTGAATTCATCTAGAATTCCTAATGTGGTTGGTCTCCAATCCCCCGATGTTTGTTGTGACATGTTTACCTGCAAAACACATAACACCTCCTTGGCCTCGTGGCCGCATCAAAACATCCAAAATAAATATACAATATAACTCCACAATCATCTATATATGAATCAAAACATCATCTAGGCAAGTAACGATATCATTTACAATTTCTAACAACATCTCGATTCTACATTTCATCAATATCCATATGATCATAAGATTAGTTCAATTGTCTAGGTCTACTCAATATGACGAAATATCGCATGTCCAAAATATATAAATATAACCATGTCAACAACATATCAACATCAATATAAAATGTCTCTAATAATCCACATGCATCATATATGAATCAAAATCAACAACAGTCAAGTATCTCTAACATATAACATCATCTAAATCTCTTCACCTTCCTCAAACATCTTCTTTGCCACCCATCTTCCTCCCTGGAATGTTTCAATCCTTCAAGTTTAAGTTCTTCATTATATCCCTATTGGTGTCTCCATTGCATTTCTCACGTGTGATTTTTAGTTTAATGGTTACCCACATAGACATGATTTTTAGTTTAATTTATTTTTAAAAATCTATTTTGAGAGAAGGCACTATGTATTTGTCACATGTTTACATATTTACAAATATTAGTTCAATCTCCAAATCTTCTTACAATGAAAATTGAATTTTTATGTTTTAGGCACATGCATTTATACTTATCAAGAAAATGAGCATAAATTTTATATATTTGGATTTAAATGTCAAAATTTTCGAATAGAAAAAATATTATAACCATTTAACAATACAATGTGAACTTATCTACATAGCCTAGACATATTTCATTCAAAATTTACATATTAATTTTCTTTTAATTAGACAAAATATAATCCATTTCAAACTTGTTGAATTCCTTACAATTAACCATAATATTTTAAATATACCTTTTGCTAAATATAAAACCTGAAGTACTAATTCAATTTCTCGTTAATTTAAACTAATGTTTCCTACAAAAATAGGAATTAGGAACCCATATAAAAATTGAAACGTTTTGAAGATAAGTCTTGTTGCGAGTAATCACAAGACTCCCTAAAATCAGTAACTTGGTGGGTTAAGATTCTCATTGTCATGTGATCTGCACAACATGGAGCATCTCTCAAAGTGTAGGAATTTTCGAGTCGAGAGAGCTCACTGGATGAATGTCGGCTCCTATTCCTCTATTCAGGTGCATATGCTCGTATTGTTGAAGGTCTATCTTAAATCCTAATCTAACTTTCCAAGGAGATAGGGTTAAGGAGATGCAAGAATTAAAACCTAATCTAATAGAGGTGATGCACCGAAGGAATTTTGAACATTTGCATTGCCTTTAAACACAAACCATTAAAATGTAAAACAATATACATGCACAGATGACCAAGATTGCAATGAAGGATCAGGAAGAAGCAATAGAGCATAAGAGAGGTTTAAAATCATCTACGGAATTATTCTATTGCTCCAAGAATTGATATAGTGCATTACGAGATTCAAGAGGTGGAAATTGCATTACAAGTTATTGCAGAATCACAAGACACCCAAATCGAAATCAGTAACTTGGTGGGTTAAGATTCTTAGTGTGACTACACAACATGGAGCATCTCTCAAAGTGTGGGACTTTGCGAGTCAAGAGAGCTCTCTGCATAAAGGTTGGATCGTATTCCTCTTTTTAGATTACAAGTCTATCCTAAATCCTACTCTAACTTGTTAAGGAGATAGTGTTAGGGAGACGTAATAATTAAAACTTAATCTAACAGAGGTGATCCACCGAAGGAATGCTTGAGCATTTGCATTGCCTTTAAACACAAACCATTAAAATGTAAAATGATATATATGACAAATGATCAAGTTTGCAATGAAGGATTAGGAAGAAGCAATGAAGCATAAGAGAGTGTTGAAATCATCCATGGACTAATTCTATTGCAGGTGGGCGGTGGAGGTGCTGAGATCTCTCTAAAACGCCCCTCCCACTCGATTCGAGATTCTCGATCAAAACATATGGCTTCTTGAAGGTACATCAGGTCTCAAGTTTGTTCACACGTATCCACGTGGCGACCTGTGCATCTCAAGGTTTCACTTCCTCCTCTACACTCTTGAAGTTACACCGAAGACACACATGGTAGCTTTCGCTGGCCTATTCTATTTCCTTTATATTCGCCCAAGCCCCCTGTTGGTGGAGACACTATACCTCACCCTATACATGTGGAGAAGTTACGTTGAAGAGACATGTGGTTCCTTCCATGACTTTTCTTTGTTTCTTTGTGTTTTGGCTAAGTACCTTTTGTTTGACGAGGCCATATGTCTAACCCTGGGCACATGGAGGCTCAGCACGTATGTAATAAAATTACTTGTATAATTCAGATTAAGAGCAACAATAGAACACCAAATAACACAATATTTCAGAATAATGATCTCAATATATGCAATTAGAATAGCTTTACCACTTTGAGGGGGTAACCTCCAAACCATATAATAAGACTTAAATGCTCAAATGATCAATGAAATACTACCTATAATCCTATATATACTATTCATATGCTATGGCCATCACCAAGGCCAACCTATTAAGCATGAGAAAGTATAAATGATATAATAAAATGATATGGTAAGCCATAAGTCGGCTACTCATATCCTAATACAAGCAATAGGTTAAGGGCGTAGCATGCCCTTCCCCTTCAAACCAATGTTGTCCTCAACATTGAATAATCCTGGATGTTGCTGCAGAAAACCTTCATCCTCCCAGGTGGCGTCTTCTATGCTCATATTCTTCCACTTGATCAGATATTCCTTAATGTCTCTAGTTCTCAGCCTCTTAGTACGTGTTTGCAAAATCTTCTCTGGCTCCAAAATGATTCTTCCTTCCTCATCAAGTTCTAGTAACTCTATCTGGGCTTCAAATTTTTGTCCAATAACCTTCTTCAGGCATGAAACATGGAATACTAGGTGTATGTGTGAAGATGGAGGCAACTCTAGTTTATAAGCAACACTACCAATTTTCTGTAGAACCTGATAAGGGCCATAATATTTAGGAGCAAGTTTTTTTTCCTTTTCTATTGCTTTAGGGAAATCTGTTTATAATATTGGAGACGTACAAAAACCCAGTCACCAATTTCAAAATGTCTTTCACTATGGTGTTGATCTTCTTGTTGTTTCATCTGTTTTGTGCTAATGCTAAATTCTCCTTCAAACTAGCCAAAACCTATTGTTGATGTTGAATGTGTTCCTCAACATCTCTGACCTTAGTTTGCACCCTCAAGGAGGAAGTGATAGAAGGTGGATGGTAACCATATAATGCTAAAAATGGGGTCATTTGAGAAGAGGTATGAAAATATGTGTTATACCACCATTCTATCAGTGGTAGCCATTTAATCCACCTTTTTCCGATTATCTCGATACAAAACAACGTAAATACCCCTCTAAGAATTTGTTGACCACTTCGTTTTCCCATCGGTTTGAGGATGATAAGATGAACTGTGAGCTAGCTAAGTACCCAAACATGAAAATAATTTGTCCAAAATTACTTGTGAAAATAGGATCACGATCACTTACAATTATCTTTGGAGTTCCATGTAGCCTTTGAACTATCTCCAAAAAAATAGCTACGACTGTACTGGCTACAAATGGATGTGATAGGGCACAAAAATGGGAATATTTTGTGGGCCTATCCACAATCACAAAAATAACATTCTTACCCTCTGAACAAGGGAATTCGGTGATGAAATCCATGGAGACCTCCTCCCATCTTTGGCTAGGAATTGGTAAGGGTTGTAATGCACCTAGTGTCTTAATTGTTTCCCCTTTGTTCTGTTGGCACACTAAACACTCTGATACAAAATTTTGTACATCCCCTTGAGTCCTTCCCAAAAGAATTCTCTTTTTATTCTATGATATGTCTTAAAAAACCCAGAGTGTCCTCCAACAAGTGAGGCATGTAGCTCTACAAGAATCTTATGCTTTAACTCGGAAGCTTTACTCAAGTATAACCTATCCTTATACAATAGGTCATTACCTTTCCACTCAAATTTATTATATGTCATATATCCTTGCTTGATATTATTCTATAGAGATTGTGTATCCTTATCTTGATTCCATTCCAATCTTACTTCATCCACCCAATCACTCGTCAACATGGACATTCCACATAGTAAGGCATCTATGGATGTATCCCTTCTAGACAATGCATCAGCTACTACATTTTATTTACCCTTTTGTATATGATTTCAAAATCATAACCCAACATTTTTGTTACCCACTTTTGTTGTTCCTTAGATGATAACCTTTGCTCCAAAAATTATTTGAGACTATCATGATCATTTTTTACCTTGAAGTGTCTACCCATGAGATAGGGCCTCCATTGCTTGACCGCATGAAGAATAGCCATCATTTCTTTCTCATAGACAGGTTTGAGAAGATATTTTCCTTTGAATTGGTGACTCTCAAATGCAATTGGTCTTCCTTCCTACATTAGAACTACTCCCAATCCTGATCCGAAGCATCACATTCAACAATGAAGGTTTTTGAGAAGTTGGGAGTAAAAAAAATGGGGTCTTGCACATGGCTTCCTTGATTGCTCAAAGGATTTAGTGGCTACATCTGTCTAATGGAAGGCATCCTTATTTAGCAATGCAGTGATTGGGGTTACTATTCTACCATATCCCATCACAAATCTTCTGTAGTACCCTGTTAGTCCTAGGAATCCATGAAGATTTTTGAGATTTTTGGGCCTTGGCCATTCCACCATAGCTTTGATCTTTTGAGGATCAACTTTGACGCCTTCATGGGATACAATATGACCCAAGTACTCTACCTCTTGTACACCAAAAGAACATTTGGATGGCTTTACATACAGAGTATGTTTCTCCAAAACTTCCAACACGTTATTTACATGTTGTAAGTGTTCTTCCCATGTCTTACTGTAAATCAATATGTCATCAAAGAAAACTAATACAAATTTCCTTAAAAACGACCTAAAAATAGTGTTCATCAAGATTTGAAAGGTTGAGGGCACATTTGTAAGACCAAAAGGCATTACCAAAAACTCATAATGGCCCTCATGAGTCCTGAAAGCCATTTTATGAACATCTTCCTCTTTTATCCTAATTTGATGGTACCCCGAATGAAGATCTAATTTTGTGAAATAAACAACACCATGCAATTCATCAAGTAAATCATCAATTACTGGAATAGGAAACTTATCTTTGATGGTGTACTTGTTGATTTCTCGGTAATCTAGACACATCCTCCATGTTTCATCCTTCTTACATACCATGACCACTAGTGAAGAATATGCACTCTGGCTATGCCTGATGATACATGCCTTCAACATTTCCTCCACCATTTTCTCAATCTCACTTTTCTGGGAATATGGGTATCTGTATGGTCTGATGTTAGGTTTTTGGCTCCCTAGAATCAATTGAATGGCATGATCATGATCCCTAACTGGTGGTATTCCCTTTGTAATTGCATCAAAAATAGATGAGTGAGCATCCACAATCTTCTGAAGATCGGGTGGCATTGAAGACTCTATATTTTGTACTTCTATGGAAAATAACTTTACTATAAAGCTATCCACTCCTTTCTCGAGAACCTTCGCACGATCATCGATGAGAGTGAATAATCTATGGAGACTTAGCTACCATCCCATTCAATTTTATTGTCCTTCCATCTGAATGAAATCACATGAACAATTCTTGGAAATTCATCTCTATAGTACCTAAGGTTGTGATCCATTGGACCCCCAAAACAATATTTGCCCCTCCCATAGAAATAACAAACATAGGTGAGTCTAACATATAGTCTCCCATGGAAAGCTTGATACTATGGCACTTTCCTGTGCACTTTACTGTCCCACCATCCACAATCATAACTTGCATTTCTAGAGTTGGGTAAATAAAACAATTGAGGTGGGTAGCTAACTTACTATTTATGAAGTTATGAGTACTCCCGCATCAATCAACACCGTCACCTTTTGCTTTTTGAGATAGCCAATAACCTTGAGTGTTTGAGGAGTACTAATACCTGACAATGCATGGCAAGAAATTGTAGGTTGGTGATCCTCTACTTCATCTTCTACTGGTTCCTCAGCCTCTCCTATAATTTCAGCTTCCTCATCATCCTCATTACCTCCATCAATATAGAACAACTTCTTCTCAGCACATTTATGTCTTGGTCCATATTTTCTATCACAATTAAAACATAATCCTTTTGCTCTCTTTTCTTCCATTTGTTGAGGAGTCAGTCTAATTGGCCTAGAAAATGAAGGGGAAGAGATACTACGGTCTCTAGTGTTAATGAAAGGTGGCCTCCTACTACAAAGAACTTTTTCCTCTACACGATGTGCCATGATAATAGAATTAGAAAGCTTGATTGGATTAAACATACATACCTCATGCTCGATGTGGTCCTTAAGACCCCCAAGAAACAAGTCATTCAAATTCTCTTCTGGAATATTCTCCACCCTTAAGGATAGGTTTTGGAATTGATGCACATAATCTTTGACTGATCCTATTTGCCGTAACTTTGCTAATTGACTAAAGTAGTTCTCTGAAACACTGGAACTATAGTGCAATTGCAACTCCTCGGTAAAAACTATCCAAGTGACACCTAGACCATTCTTCTGCCTCTAAGCACATAACCAACGATACCAAACAAATTGGTTAGGTTCAAGATATAGGGATGCCAATATCACTTTTTTCCTGATGGTGTTTGATGTAACTCAAATAAGTACTCCATTTTATTTATCTAATTCAGGTGATCCTTACCATCAAATTTGCACATATCCACTTTTGGCATCATGTTCCGTGGTTGTGAATAAGTTTGATTCTGATGGGACTGGAAAAGTGATCCAATATGGTTAGTTTGTCCATGATTTTGAACTGAAGGTCCTCCTTGGTTGATATGGGCTAGATTTGGGCCATACTGGTTACCCTTTACATGTTGCATGATATCATCCAACCGATGATTGATTTGGGCTATGTCTCCTTTAGAGGCCATCTCAGATTGTACATTTCGCAACTCATACTCAAGTTGGCTCACCTTATGATCAACTGAGGTAAACCCTAGTGTTGAGGAATCTGTATTTACCCCTTCTAACTCCATCTCTTCAATCACTACCCCATCTTTATCTGGGGTTTTACCAAGTAACCGGATTCTTTTTTGCTCTTGTGGAAGGCCCGCCATGATGTCAAACCTTAGGGTTTATGGTTTTGATACAATGTCGGAAAAACATGAAAAAACACAGAGAAGATACTAATACTATTTTTTTCATAGCTTTCCGAAAATGTAAAGAACTTGAAAATTTTCAACAATTTGCACCATAGTGAGTGATTTTATGAAAAACCATAGATTTTTAATAACGTTTGCAAAATAAATCAAAAAGTCTGAAATTTTCAGGGAACCTTACTTGAAATGCTTCACAACTATGGTGAAAATATCTCCCACTAATTCGCTCTAGTTCACAATATGTAGTGGAAATAGAAAATTAGGGTTTTTACCCTAATTTCGGCCCAGATCGCAATTATGATACCACTTGTAATGAAATTACTTTTATAATTCAGATTAAGAGAAAAAATAGAACACCAAATAACACAATATTTCATAATAATGATCTCAATATGCAATTAGAATAGCTTCGCCACTTCGAGGGGGCAACCTGCAAACCATATAATAAGACTCAAATGCTCAAATGATCATGAAATACTACCTATAATCCCCTATATATATTATTCATATGCTATGGCCATCACCAAGGTTGACCTATTAAGCATGAGAAAGTATAAATGATACGGTAAGCCACAAGTCGGCTACTCATATCCTAATACAAGTAATAGGTTAAGGGCGTAGCAAACGTATTGGGAGAATGCCTCTAGATTTTGCTTTAGAATTTGCACGGATGTGACATGTGGAGGCCTCCGTTGGCATGTCCCGAGCTTGGACTTTCCAATGGATGATTCTACCTTTTTGGGCTCTGGACACATGGCGATCCCGTACTCATTTAGGACTGGCCTTTTGGCCGTGCCTTTTGAATTTTCATTGTTGAGGCACATGGCACCTTCCGCTTACCTTTCATACTTAGCTGATTCGAGCCTTCTCCCTTTCTTGGTCCCTTACTACATGACGGGTTAGTGCATGTTTGAGAAACCACTTTGGATTTTAACCTTGAAGTTGCGCCGTGTTAATGTGTGGCTCCTTCCATCGGTCCTAGACTCTTCAACATCCAACTTTTTCTTCTTTTGAATTTGAGCACGTGGTAAGCCTGCTCTCATTTGGGAACCCTCTCTTTGGACCCGGCCTTGGTGTTGCATCGAAGAGACATGGCAAATTCTGCTACACCGAGACTTTTCAATTGTCGACTGGTCCCATTTTGGGATTGGGCCACGTGGAAGATGGGCAGTTGTTTGGGGTCTCCATTTTGGATTCTATCTTTAGATTTACACCGATGAGGCACGTGGCACCCTTTGTGGGTTTGTGACTTTACCTTTGGCTAAAAGACTCCATGGGTTCACTAGCTCACACTTGAAAACTACACCATTTTGTGAAAAGTGCAACAGTTCCAAAATTCCCTACTGAGACCCATTGGCTTGAATTTACACTTGCAAAAAAATTCTTCTACGGCCCCATGCAGACCCTTTTTTGGCAAAAGAAATCATTCCCTGTGCCCACCTGTCTCGTATTTTCACTTAGCAAAATTACTCTCTCTTGGGCCCACGAGCTCCCAATTATAACTTGTACCTTTTGTGAAAAGTTCAAAAGTTCCAAAATGCCTCGTCACCCTACTAGTCTATAATTTCAACTTAGCAAAAAATATCCCTGTGCCCGCTGGCCCACTTTTGGCCAAAAATTCTTCCAATGCCAACGAGCCCGTAACTTGAAAAATATGAAGATTTAAAAGGACTTCTTTACATTTCTGGAAAGGGGAAGAAATTTCTTATCTGATGAAGATATTTTTAGGAAACCTTAAGTGATTAAAATATATGAAAAATTATATTGAAGCACAAAAGGAGAAAAGGGGGTTAGTTGACCAAAAATAAGAGTGAGCTTATTTTAGACAACAATTTCGTGACTCATAAGGGGGCATCTTCCTGCTAGATGAGATGACTCGTGGCCTTAAAGAATCCATTGGGCATGGAGTCTACCTTTGATTTCAAATGCGACTGGAACTACCTTCCATTGCATGCGCTCTTATCTTTGTAAGAAAATATTGGATCTAAGATTTGTGAGAGTAGAGAGTTATCTCAAACCGGAAACTTCTCCCTCATTTAATTCTCTACAAATATAATATGTTGGAGTGCAATGAAAAATCTAGACCTACTCCAATATGGATACTATGTAGATTTAATTTCTTGTGGCCACAAGCCTCTTCCATGAATGAGATGAACTGTATACAAGCATACACTGAAGCGATAAAGCATGTGCACCAAAGCACTTAGGGAAATTGAAATGTAAACTATAATAAGACAATGCGCATGCGCACTTGGAGAAATTTAAAACCTAGGCTAATATTTACAAAGGTGAGAAACTCTCCTTTAGTAATGTGATGTTTGAGGTAGATCCCATTGAGTGGAATCTACAATTCTTTGTTGTCCAACTTAGCCAGTCGGAAGGCATTGTTACCTTTACATTCGATGATCATGTATGGACCACTCCATATGGCATAAAACTTGGAATGCCTTCCTGGTTTTGTCCAATCTACATCCCACTTTAGTACCAAGTTTCCACTTGGAATGTCCTTGCTCTAGCTCCCTTGTCAAAGAATCTCTTAATTGAAGCTTGATCCTTCTCCATGGTATGTATTGAATGTTTTCTTGCTTCGTCTAACTCCATCAGCTCTGCATACCTGACCTCCATAGGCTCAAACTCAACTAGTTCTAGTTGTTTCATGAGTTCTAATGCTGGCAACTCAAGTGATATAGGAAGAAATGCTTCCTTTCCGTATACAAGCTTGAATGGAGAGCTACCTGTAGACCTCTTGGGGTGAATCTATCTTCCCAAAGAGCTGATTTGAGTTTTGTGTGCCAAGTTCTCTGATTCTCATCAAGAGTCCTTCTGATGATTCTCAGCAAGTTCTTGTTTATGGACTCTTCTTGGCCATTACCTTGAGGGTAATAGTTTGAAGAGGTGCTTGAGATATACACCATTCTTGACAACCCATTCAATGATCTTTGCGCTAAGGAATGCCAATGCATTGTCTGATATGATAGTAGTAGGGGCACCAAACCTTGTGACTATCCCTTCATAGAAATCCAAGATGTTGGATTCGATTTCCTCCTTAAGTGCCATTGCTTCAGTCCACTAAGTGAAATAGTCAGTCATTGTGAGTATCCACTTGTGGCCCTGGCTTGAATTTGGGTTGATCACTCAAATGAAGTCCAATCCCCATTACATGAATGATTGATTTACCGAAATTGGGTGAAGAGGTAGTGCTGCTAATCTTTCCTTCCCTATGAAAAATGCACACTTCTTGCACTTTTGATCCATGAGTAGAAATCCCTAAACATCGTAGCCTAATAGTAACCATCCCTCATACTTTTGAGCATTGTTACCCGTGGAGTAAAGTGGCCTCAAACTTCTCCATCATGAAACTCATGCAACACCCTTTCAATTTGGCATATTCCAATGCACCTCAATAGAACACTATTGATGTCCTTCTTGAACAAGACACCACCAATAAGCACATATGTGATGGCTTGTAACCTGAAGTATCTCCTCTTTGCTTTTTTCTATTCTGGAGGGCATAAACCTATTTGGAGATAATGCACCAAGGATTGAGTCCAACATGGAATGGGTGCATCATTAGTTGGCTGCTCTGAATCATTCTATAGTAGCAAGATAGCCTCTTCTTCTCCTTTTGACTCAGTTTTTTGCTTGGAAGTGAGTTGCTTACATAGACCTTTGCCTCGAGCCAGCTTGGTCACTTTTATTTTAATATCATACTCCATTACATGAGTGATCCAACCTTCTCTCTTCTCATTCAAGTCTTTGTTTAGGAGAAAGTCCTTGGCACCAACATGAGACACTAGCAGTTGAATCTTGTTGTTCCAGACCATATGTCTAAATTTCTTCAAACTCCTAATGATAGTAAGGACATGATTTTCAATGAAATAATAATTTACTTTGTAATCTTCCAAGCTCTGACTAAAGAAGGCTATGGGCTGTTTTGAACATTCCTTGTTAGGTTGAACCAAGATAGTTGAGATTGTGTCTGACCCTCCAAAAGCATACAACATGAATTCCTTTGAAAAGTTTTGGTTAATAAGAGTTAGGGCCTGTGATATTACAAGCTTGATGGCCTCAAAACTCTCTTTTCCTTCGTTGTCCATTTGAATGCAAGACTCTTCTTTAGCATCATCGTTAAAGGATTTACAAGAGTGGCAAAATTAGGCACAAATATGCGGGTAAAGTTTATCCTTCCTAAAAAGATTTGGAGGGATTTCTTGTGATGTGGTAGTGGTAGTGTTCTAATGGCTTCAACTCTTTTAGGGTCAATTTTCAACCCTTCTCTTGAGACAATGTGGCCCAAAACTTGCCCTCGTGTGCCAGAAATACACATTTCTTTGGATTCAATGACACTCTGAACCTTCTACACCTTTGAAATACTTTCCTAAGGTGAAAGAGGTGGTCTGCTGCATTCTTTGAGAAGACAATGATATCATCTAGATATACTAGCACCATCTTTTTGATCAAGCCCTTGAACACCATATCCATAGCTCACTAAAATGTTGCTCCGACATTGGACAATCCAAATGGCATCTTCTTGTAAGCATATGTGCCCCATTTTGTGGTGAAGGTCATCTTGTACTAATCTTCCTCTTTCACCATTATCTGATTATAGCCTAAGTATCCATCTAGAAATGAAAACCTCTTGGACACAACCACAACCTCTAAGATATGTTCCATTGATGGAAGTGGATAATGATCCTTGAGTGATGCTTTGTTCAAATCACGAAAGTCCACACACAATCTGATTTCTCCATTTCTTTTCCTCACAGGCACCAAGTTTGTAACCCAACTTGAATGCTTGATAGGGAAGATGATGTTGGCCTCAATTAGCTTGTTCAATCTTTTCTTATGAGAGGTTTAATGTGAGGTTTTACTCGCCTTTGCTTATGTCTAAAAGGCTTAGATCCTGGATCTAGCTCGATAGTGTGTTATGCCAACCTTGGGTTGAAACCTCTTAAATCCTTGTAATTCCAAGCAAAGAAATCTAGGAATTCTTGACAAAGTTGAATGAACTCAAATTTTTCTCATTGGGTACTTACTTTTCCAATTCGCAACGTTTTACCTTCATCTATGGAAATGGGCTTTGAATCTTCACCCTTTACTTGAATATTTTATTTCTCCTTCTAGAATTGATCATTTAGGTTGAAGATTGACTCAAGGTTACAAGACCTTTTGGTAATTTGTTAGTTCTCGTTTGCACTAGTTGGTCGCCATACTGTTGTTCCAATTTTTCTTGGTTTTTGGAGGAGAACTCAACTTCTTCTTGTAGAAAATTGACAATTTTCTGATCATTCTTGAAGACCTACCAACTTGTATTGTTATCTGGAACAATTGGTCTCACAATGACCTTAATATGGGGCTGAGATTTCTCACTCTTAATACTCTCTCCTACATCAAATTTCACCTTGATTGCTTTCAATATGTCTGTTGCTTCATTCTTCTTCCTTGGGATGGAATTCATGCTTAAATCTTCAAAATATTCAATGAGATCCCATACCCGATTCTTGTAGTTTTTTAACAGATCTTTCTTGGCAGCATTTTATCTTCGGACCTGATTCACAACTAGCTCACTATCACTAAACACTTGTAGTTTTTAATCCCTCTCTTTCTTTCCCAATGTAGTCCATGAATCAAGGCTTCATACTCTGCTATGTTGTTTGAGCAAGAAAATTGGAAATGAAAGGCTAAGTAATATTTCGTACCTTGAGGTGAAACAAGCATAGCTCCTCCTCCGGATCCTTGTCTACTTCTTGAGCCATCAAATAATAAATGTCATACCTCATTATAATATTTGTGGCCTAGCTTAGTGATGTTAGGAAGAGGATGATTCTCCTCATGCAAATAATAAAATCCTAGCTCAAATTTATCCATTCCCTTATAAGGGTCAAAAGCATGCCTCTTGCTTGCCCATTCATCAAGAGTCAAGTTTGGAATGCACCCAACCTTGGTATCTACCTCATAAGTGCTTGGGAGGTCTTCCTAATCAAAGGCTGAATAATTCACATTGATTAGGTTGGGTACATGAGGCTCAATATGGAAATCCGTAATGGGCTTAGATCTGATCGTAGCCTTAGCTCCATACCTTGTTCTAAAAGCATGTGTGACCAATTAAAAGAAAAATAACCTCCAATTTTAGCAAAGTGAAGTATCTTGACAAACACAATGTAAAGTGTGGTGGAAATTCTATAATTAATACATTTTGAAATATGGTCACATTGGGGCATGCGATCAATGCGACACTCAAATCCTTGATGAATCCAACTGTTGTTACCGTTGTCCCATCCAATTGCACTACGCCCTTAGAGATGACTTTGTATTGAAGACCTAGTTTATCGTCTATTTTCTTTGGCATGACTGAGCTACTTGCTCCCAAATCAATCATGCAATTATGTACCAATTTTTCCCCAATGATCAATGAAACAAAGAATGGAGGGGGCTTCAGATTCTTACCTTTTTTCCTCCATGATTTCCTTCAAGCTGAGTTGCATTGGTAAGGACTTTCTCTTGTTGGTTGGGGGGTTGATTTGAGGTTTACCAATTGGCCATAGCATCCTGCAACAGGTGTCTGTTTCTAGGATATCCAACAACTCCCACATTGAGATGTTTACATTTGTTTTCTTCATCTGTTCAATGATGTTAAATGGGAATGAGATATCATTTTTTTGCCCTTTTCCTTGCACATTATTCTCTTGCACATGGGTTGTTACAATCGGTGCTTGAGCGGGTCTAGAAGGTGGCTTGGGCTAACTCTACACATTGGGAGTTGCACTTTGTGGGGAAACAGAGGGTTATGGACCATTTGAATCAGAGGATTTCCCCTCTCCAATATTCCTCTTCTTAGACCGTGTATTTTCTGCCACACTATGAGGAGGTGCTCGATTCATACCATAGAAATATTAGCCTACCAATTGACAAGCATGGTCTCACTTGGAGGTGCCTCTTTATGGGTTTCTTACTACTAATTTTCCCTTGGTGGGCTCTTGGGACACACCAATGGTTTGTACCATCAAGGCCTAGTTTAGTGCACCATTGAAACACATTGACTGGTTATGGGGCTGATTGCATGGGAAACACCAATCATATTCTTGAGCCATGTTGTTTTGTGTTGGAACCAAGGCCCTCGATGTCGAAGCTGCATTTGGATCATATGGTTGGAAAGGCCTAGCAGCTTGAGGTTGTCCTTGGTTTTGGTTTTGATTTGTAGCCTGAGCTGGTGGTCTATTTTGTTGATATGGGGGTCTAGCTTGATATTGAGTTTGAGGTTGATATGACCTAGAACTCTGAGCTTGTTGTCTCTTGATAGTCACTAGCTCATTTCCTAGGTTCTACAGTTGTTTCATAACCTCTTGTAGCTCTTTTGAAGTGCTAGAAGATGAGGTGGAAGCTTCAGCTGAACTTTGATTCCTTGGAGTGGGTATGGGAGCTAATGCGGGTGTTTGATTGGTGCTTGGAGCTCCTAGTTCTGGATATAGAGGCATAGGTGGTCTAGGTGCAATACTACTCACCTTAATTAAGTAATTTTCAGCTCTAATAGCAATGTTATATGAGGCAGGTAAATTTCTACCTCCCATTGATTGAATCATCATGGCAATATTAGAATTTAAATCTCTAAGGAAGTATAGAAAAGCACCTTTGTCTGTTGGTCTCATGGCCACCGAGAATCATATCCCACATACATTGGAATCTGAAGTTGAAATCAGTCAACTACTCATTAGGAGCCCTCTTGATGGTTTTCAAATGTTCCAATAAGGATAGATTATCTCCCTTCTCTCCAAATTGATTGTGAAGAGTCATGCAAAAATGGTCCCAATTATGGATGGATCCCGCGGTTAGACTCTTGAACCACTGTAAAGCTTTACCCTTAAAAGATGAAGCCAACAACTTGACTACAACATCCATTTCAATGATCTCATGAATTACACAAACATTTGCAATATCCTAGATGTGGTCAATTGGAGTCATCTAGTTTTTTCAATAAAATATGGGATGTTTTTCAGAGCTATAGCTGGGACTAGATTTTGTGCATTAAGAGCTAGCGGGCTGCCACCAGTGAAATTGACATAAGGGTTGGGTTGTGCCATCCTAATTTGTCGAAGGAATCTAGTTAATTGAATGAAATGCCTACCAGGTGGAGGTGTCAACAATGTCCTATTTGGTGGAGATGGATACCTTTGGGCTCTTCTTCCTCTCTTTGCTCTTTCCGGGGATAAATGTAGATAGACAAATAGTCCCTCCTCTCTAGTTCTTGACCTTGTTTGTATTCTTCTCATGAACTTGACAAGCTTGGACTACTAAAACCAGTGGGTTTTGCCTCTTTTAGAGTCACCAGATGTGCAATTTCAGAGCTTCTTACAAGTTGAGAACTTACAACAAGTGCACATCAATCTTGTTGTAGTAAAATTAAGACTTATGGTCCCACTGTGTGCCAAAACTATTTTTGTAGAATCACATCACCCATGAAATCTAGTAACTTGGTGGGTTAAGATTCTCAGTTGGACTGCACAACATGGAGCATCTCTCAAAGTGTGGGAACTTTTGAGTCAAAGATATCTCTTCGAATGAAGGCCAACTCTATTCCTCTGTTTAGGTTGATATGTTCAGATTGCAGAGGGTCTATCCTAAATCCTACTCTAACTTGCCAAGGAGACAAGGTTAAGGAGATGTAAGAATTAAAACCTAATCTAACAGAGGTGATGCACTAAAGGAATGTTGAACATTTTAATTGCCTTTAAACACAAGCCATTAAAATTTAAAACAATATCCATAGAAAAATGACCAAGATTGCAATGAAGGATCAGGAAGAAGCAATAAAGCATAAGAGAGGGTTGAAATCATCCATGGACTTATTCTATTACTCCAAGAATTGATACAGTGCATTACAATAGCAAAGAGGTGGAAATTACATTACAATTTGGATGGAGGGGTTCAAGACTCCACGAATTTGTTTGCAAGGCAAAGAAAAGGGAGGGCATAAAGCAAGAATGTCAAACCCTTTGAAATTTTCCCTCTTGTATAATATATAGGAAGAATGAGAGAGAGAAAGGAGGAAAATCCAACCCTGTTCCAACCACCCCTGAAGGGGCATTGAATTCCCCTACCACAATGATGAGTCCCATTGCAACACCCATGCCCTCATTGTTGTTCCTTGCTGAGAAAGAGAGAAACCCATTCTTCATCATGGTGGCAGGTGGGAGACTTGACGGCCTCGGAAATGGCGGGTTGAGACATTAATGGTGGCAGGAGGGTAGCAGGTGCTGAGTGTTCTCTAAAACATCCCATCCCACTTGATTCCAAGATTTTCATTGAAATATATGGCCGCTTGAAGGTACTTCGGGTCTGGAGTCTATTCGCACGTATCCATGTGTTGGCCCTGCACATCTCAAACTTTTGTCCCCTCCTCTACACTCTTGAAGTTGGTTTGAACAAACACATGGCAAATTTCACAAGCCTATGCTATTTCCTTTGTATTCTGCCCAAGCCATCTATTAGCAAAGACATTATACCTCACCCGAGACACGTGGAGAGTAGGCACATGTTTGGGGACCACTTTTGGATTCTACCTTTGAAGTTGTGCCGAAGGGACACTTGGCTCCTTCCATAGCTTTTCTCTATTTCTTTGTGTTTTTTCTAAGTCCCTTTTGTTTGGTGTGGCCATATGCCGGACCCTAGGCATATGGAGGCTCAACTCGTATTAGGAGACTACCTCTAGATTTTTCTTTTGAATTTGCATAGATGTGGCACGTGGAGCCCTCCAAAGGCCTGTCCCGAGCTTGGAATTTTCAATGGTTGATTCTACCTTTTTGGGCTCTAAACACGTGGCGAGTCTACACTCATTTGGGATTGACCTTTTAGCCATGCCTTTTGAATTTGTGTCATTGAGGCACATGGCACCTTCCACTTACCTTCCATTCTTAGCCGATTCGAGCCTTTTCCTTTCTCGGTCCCTGACTACGTGACAGGCTAGTGTATGTTTGAGAACCCATTATGCATTTTAACCTTGAAGTTGTGTCGAGTTGACGCATGGCTCCTTCTACTGGCCCTGGACTCTTCAACAACTGACTTTTTCTTCTTTTGACTTTGACCATGTGGTGAGCCCATGCTCATTTGGGAACACGCTCTTTGTAGTGCCCACTTCCCTTCGACCTCACTTTGTTTTGTTGCTTTTAAGACTGATTACTTCACTATGGATTGCTTTTGGCTTCTTGATTTAGCATGCTAGTAGATATCATAGACATTGGACTGTTATTGATTTGATCTTTATATGATGCATATGGTTTACTGGTAGACATTTGATGATGATATTTGTATACTTTTGATAGGGTTATTTATCTTAATTATGACATGTGATATATTTAATCATATTGAGTAGAACTTGATAATTGGACTAATGTGATGATCATTTTGATATAAATGATATGTGGAATAGAAATGTGCTAGGAAGTGTTAGTGATATCGTACTTGCATAGATGATAGTAAATCATGTGTCGTTTATTTTAGATTATATTGTATATTTGGCATGAATGTTTTAATGCGGCCAACAGGCCGAAGGAGGTATTTTCTGTTCTGCAGGTATATTATATTCACAACAATATTGGGGAGTGGAGACCAACCACATCGGAATTTGAGAAGAATCCAGCTAAGGTCACCATGGCAACAAGTAATTGTGTGTGTGTTAGAATTATCTGGTAAAGGGAAAATTGTGACCTAGGGATCATGTGTTGTTTTGTTTTAATTTTTCCCTTTTATTATGTTAGTATGTGTTGCTCTTAGTAAGTGAAATTTTACTTGTGTTATTATTCATATTCTTTGGATTGGAGTTTACCCCTTTGTTAGCCATGGGTTGTAGTGGCTTAATTAAGCTAATTTGAATTTGTCCTAAACTAATTAAAAGATGTGACCTAAGAGAGTTCATTTATTAGGATTTGATTTACTTGGGATTTTGTGTGGATTGATGTGTGTTTGAGTTTGAGTGTAGCACACTCTACCCCACATGGGAAACTCGAATTTGGCCTTGGAGGCCAAATTTCAAAGCTTGTGGGACAAGTCAAACTTGTCCCACACCTCTTAAAACCCCATGCCAACCCTACCTATGGGTTGGAAGGCCAAATTTAGGGTCTTTTAGGTGTTTTGGGGGGATAAAAGGGTAAAAATATTAATTGCACTTTCTTTCAAAAAATTAATTTTGTCCTTTGGGGGAGTGGGCTTAGTTGGAGTGTGTAAGGTGCTTTCCTTTCTTTCAACCACTTATTAATGGTGCATTGGAATTTGATGTTGACCAAATGATGTGGAGTGGAGGGAAAAGGAGGTGGCATCCTACTTGGAGCCACATCACCCCCCTCTCTCTTTGATCTCTGTTTTATTTGATCCTCTTGTTTGTTTTGGAGAGGAGAGGAATTGGAAGGATTTTGTGGATTTTGGAGCTTGTTGATACTTGTGGGAATTTTGTTGGAGCTTGTGGATGCTTGCTTGATCTTTGGAGGGATTGAGACTTCATACTTGGAGCAAGCTCTACCATGGAAAGGTAGGAGCTTCACCTTTGTTTGCATTATGTTTCCTTTTTGTTATGTGAATGTATATTTATGTTGTGTTGAATGTTGTTGTTTGAAATGCTTGTTGGGAATGGGTAGAATTCCTAAGTGTTATCCAAAATTCACCCCTGATACTTGAGTTAATTTTGATAACATGCATCAGAATATTCAAGTCCTGTAAATATTGAGATTGTTTGAGCAAAAATCATGGTTTCTAGGGTCCCTTCGGAAATTTTCTAACTCTCTATCCGGGTTGAAAAGAGCAAGCTCTAAGAAAGCGTGGAAAAAGTTGCAGAAAGCAAGTAGGTTGATCCAGAAAAATTTGTGAAAATCGGCTAAGTCCTAGTCCTAGAAGCATTTGGGACAAGTGGGACAAAAAGGCGCGGATCGGCCGAAATGAGCACAGGTGGCCGGAAGCAATTGGGACATCTGGAAAAAGTACGTGGCGGGCGCGGAAAAGTGATCTAGCCAAAAGGGAGAAAAAATTGGCTAAGCATTGAGAGGGTCGCTTTGGGACAAGCAGGACAAAAATTTGTTTGAATTGGCAAATGAGTCAAGGCAGAGTCCTTTTGTTTTGGGACACGTGGGCCAAAAGTACGCGAACCGGCCGAACCGGCCGAAATGAGAACTTTTGTCCCGGAACAGTTGGGACAAAAGGGCGCGAACCGGCCGAACCGGGCGAATTTGTCCCAGACGGTCCGAAACCAAATGGGACATATGGGCTGCGAGTACGCGAACCGGCCGGTTCGGCCGAAATGGGAAATTTCAGCACTGTGCTAAATGGGACATGGAGGGAGGGCGCGTGGGACGCGAAAAGCCGAAGCGGCCAAAGGCAGAGAAGAAAAGTCAACGTTTGACCCGTTGGCCATAACTTTTGACTCCGAGCTCCGATTTTCACAAAATTGGACTTTCTGGAACGAGCACGACGTCCTCTACACCACAAAAACTGGATTTCTTATTTTTAATGAGGGTAGGTATATTTAAATAAGAGAAACATATTCGGCTCGATCGGTTAATGCTCATTCTCGTCAAATGAATAAGAAAAACACTCGTGGGGAGTGTCCGCACTCGAAGGCCATAACTTTTGCATTTCTCAACGAAATCGCACAAAATAGGTACCGTTGGAATCGTGGTTCCGAAAGCCCAATGCACAAAAATCAAGAAATTCCATATTTGATCATAAATTTATTGATTTTTTTAAGAAAAAAACGTGGCCGGGTTTTAATAAAGTGTTTTATTTGGTAGTAGGGAGTGCAATTAAGAGGCATGGCCATCATTCTTTCTCTGCATAAGCACATGGGACAGTATGGGGAGCCTTTTGCAAGTAATGTATAACCATTGCACTCAATTTAATGCCTCTTATAGGTGGTTGAAGGATAGAGAGATTTCCATTTTCCCTTCTCTTTTCCTTCTCATTTTTCTATAAATTGGAGTGTTGGGCTCATTGTAAAAAAGGGAGAGTTTTTGGGTAACAAAGCTCTGTCAAAATTGCTTTGTGAAGCCAGTGTGTTGCAGGCCCTTGTAGTGGACTCCTTGCATGGTGATCCAGGCCCTTATCTTGTAATAGATTGAACTGTGCATATCATGAAGCAATAAAATATCAGTTTGTGGATATATCTTCCCCTGCTGTGTTTCCTTGCATTCTTCTTGCCCCTTTAATCTTTCTACAAGTATATTGTGTCTATTTATTATGTTCTTGCAGGAATTCATTATCATTGTGTGTGCTTGGAATATTGCTGTGAATGCATTTTGCTGGATTATGGTGAACTGTCATCACCTCTTCTAGTGTGCACTTTGCCTCTGTATTTCACACATTTGGAGATTACTCTCACACCCTCTTTTTCTGGTGTATCACCGCTTTAGTGTAGGCTTTCATTTTATGCATTCTCTCTCTCTGGTCCCTTGGAATTTTAGGTTAGAATAGCTAGTTTCTCCTGCATTAGAGTAGATTGTGGAAGGTAGTTTAGGAGCAAGAATGGCTTTCTCTGGAGGTCTATCTCAAGTAGCAAGTCCCACAACTTAGAGATAGTACCCATGTCATCCAATCACACTAGATGCTTAGAGTGATCAAAATAGAAATCTGATCAACATCCGTTGGGTGTTGTGATTCGGTGATAACACTAAGTTGGGAGTGAGAGGAGACTATGGGGAGTTTAATTGAGGGAGGCATAAGAGATCATGTTCTTGAGGAGGGAGTTTGGGTTGGGTGCCCACCTTGTAAGAGAAATGCTTGCATTTTCTTCTTGTTTTTACTTGAGGGAGCCATAAGAGTTGAGGGAGGCATAAGAGTGGATGGAGGGATAAGGGGTACTTGAGGGAGGCATAAGAGTTGTTTGGGGTATTGTGTTTTGCATTGGAGGCTTTTAGGTGGCACCCATTCCCATTGGGAGGCATAAGTGGCCTCCCCATAGGTCTTACTCTTATGGCTTTCTTGATAAGCCTTGTGACTTGTTGTTGTGATTGTTTTCCCTCTTGTTGTGTTGTAAATCTTGTTTTGAAGGATTATGGAATGAATGTGAAATGTTATGTTTAGTTATGTGGAAGCTAGTAGTTGCCATGAGTTGGATTTTCTCTCATTGTGATGTGGTTGGGGCTCGGGGGCTAATGGAGAGGATGGCTTCTCTTCTCCATTGGGTATTTTGGTTGGGAGGAGAGCGTTGCCTCTCCCCTTATTTTGTTGTGAATCAAGAAAACTATGGAGGAGCCACCTTGTTGATGACAATGTGAAACCACCATGTATTTTACCCACCTTGAGTGGAGGAAAAATGTAATATTGCTTTGTATTTTAGCTTCCATTATTGTAAATTTGTTTCCACATGAAGTAGAAAGTGTTGTAACAAGATGTTGAAGGAAAGTTGTTTTGAACTTCATTAGTAAGGTTGTAATGTAGATGGAATCAAAAGTTGAAAGGAAGACAATCTATTTATTCTCCTTCTTACTTGGCTTGGAACCTCTTATGAATAAGTTGATCTTATTGAAATGCTAGTAGTTCTTGCTTTAAAACTTAATGGAAAGATTGTTGAACACCTCTTGAGGAAAGTTGGGAATTTTTAAAAATATACATATATTAAATCCCATTTTGTTACTCAAAGGAGATGTATTGCAAAGTTGGAATACTAGAGCATTTACCATTCTTGTTTTGTTGATGAAAAGACTTAAGTTTTAAATAGTTTTAAATATGCCAATAAAGAAATCTATGCTCTAGCTCTATTATGCTTTTCTTCATTTAAGAATCCATTGTAAATCTATTTGCAAATTGTAAAAGGAAATGAAATCAAACCTAATTGAAATCCCATGCAATGTTTATTAAATTGTGTAGAAATGAATTTTAGTGCAAAGACTTTAAACTTAGTAAGATTCATTACCCAATACTCCTTAATACATAATAAGGAAATTAATATTTTCAATATAATTCATATCTATGTAATATTACAACTAATGTATTTACTATTTTTAGATTCTAATTATAACAATATACCATTAATATCTATTTGTATTAACTAAGTATACTAATACGAACTGCAGCTAAGAAACAATAGTAAGCATATAATTAAACCTACGTAGGAGACGTCCACTTATTTTGCAAAGCAAGCCGTGCTCCATGAACATTCTGTCATGAAACAGACCCACCTCTACGTAGGAGGCGCCCATAGAATTGCAAAGAGAAATAAGCTAAAATACTTATAAAATCTCACATTCATGTAATATAAAACAATTAAAATAATGATAGGTCTCTGTATAATCATCGTGTTTTAAGACTGTAATATAATACACTCAGAAATGCTCATATAATTGCAAAAAACTTGTGTTTCATGAATGTTATGATATGAAACAGATCCACCTCTAGGAGTTTCTCTCCCACGGGCTACACCGAACAATGAGCATGTTCTCAGTAGAAAATCGTTGTAATATATTGTTTCAGGTCGCCTCTTACCACTCTCGCTGTTCTTTAATCATTTTTATAAAATTTATCTTGAAGGCGAGCTCCGACTTTGAGGGCTCATTCGATTCTGAACAGACAGCATCATAGTTGGACAACCTGCTTGTTTTAAGCACTCAAAAACGAAGAGGGGGCTTTTTTTTGCGCGACCTAGCTATCTCACTTGCATACGGGCCACGGCCATGAAACCCGGCATGAGCAATCTGCGCAGCACCCAATGAAAGTGGAGGTAACACGCCTTGTTCGCCGCCTGTAGCTCCTTCTTAAACCACCATCCTCTATCCACGTGGCCAGGGCCGAATAGCACAGTGTACGCGTCCCTTCTCTCACCTGTAGCGTCTTCTACAGCCTCCATGTCAGCATGCGTGGCCAGGGCGAAGGAAACGGGTTAGCACGGTTGTTCCATAGTCTATAGCTTCAACTGTAACCACCACATCCTTTCATGCAGCCAGGACAGATCCCAAAACAGCAGGCCGACTGTGTGAAGGTTGATTCGCAAGATCTACGTGAATAAATGTTACGCGGCCCAAAGCAGGAGTTGATTTGCATGCAAGGAGGGAGTCTTAATGGTTTCCAGGTGGTTGTTGAGCGACCCACCGCCCCCAACCATAAAGATTTAAGCGTAAGTTTGAAATGCTGTACTTTACAAGTTAAAGAAAACACGGATAACTAGTTAGGTTAGTTTAAGTATTAAATACTATATAATATAATAGTGGTATGACATATAACATAATTTTCATATAATAATCATACTAGATATAAATAAGGTATTATGTATATCTAAACATATAAAGTCATACAATGTAATAAAGTAAATTAGGGTCAAAGTATATATCTTAATGTATATTATTATTATATATATATATATATATATATATATATTATAATGTATTAAATCATGATATAATGTAATATAAATGGATAATAAAATAAAAATAAAATAAAAATTGAGTGGTTAGTGTATTCATTTCATAATAAATTATATCATACTCTAAGGTTAACATCTAGAAATATTGTTATTATGATATTATCAGACATTAGACTAATTAACTCGAAAGATGACCCTTCTCAACTTTAGTGAAACGTCGAATGAGATAAATTTAAATATCTTTGACCTTGAAGCATTATCGTGACTTTTGTAGTTTCGAGCCTGTATGCGGACACATCTTCTTCAAAAAAAAAAATTGTCGCATTTTCGGGTTGAACGTTTGTGGGAGCAAGTTCTTGGTCGTCATCTCGTTAATTCGTTTTTTGCGGCATTACACTCTTCGATCCAACCTTTGTGTTGTGCCAAAGAGACACATGGTGGCTTCTTCGCCGCACTCATAAATTTCAACTATCAATTTTGTCCCTTTTCGGGCTTGGCACACGTGTAAGCTGGGCACTTGTTTAGGGTCTCCATTTTGGATTCTATCTTTGGAGTTGCGCCGATGAGGCACGTGGCACCCTCCGTGGGTCTGTGACTTTACCTTTGGTGAAAGACTCCACGGGCTCGTAGGCCCGCACTTCAAAACTGCACCATTTTGTGAAAAGTGTAAAAGTTCCAAAATGCAACACAAACCTATCGACCTAATTTTACACTTGGGAAAAATTTCCTCCGTAGCCCCGTAGACCTACTTTTGGCAAAATAAATCATTACCGGGCCCGTCGGTCCGCATTTTCCACTTAGCAAAAGTATTATTTATCAAGTCCGTGGGCCCTCAATTATAACTTGTGCCTTTTTTGAAAAGTGTAAAATTTCAAAATTCCCCACCACCCCGTCGATCTGTAATTTCCACTTGGAAAAAAATCTCCCCAGGCCGCCCACCCGCTTTTGGCTAAAAAATCTTCTGAGGCCCACTAGCTTGTAACTTGAAAAATACGAAGAGTTAGAAGGACTTCATTACATTTTTGGAAAGGGGAATAAATTTCCTATTTGATGAATATATTTTCAGCAAACCTTGATTGCTTAAAATATTAAAAAAATTAGATTGAAGCACAAAAGGAGGAAAATGGGGTCAATTGACCAAAAATGTAACGACCCAAATATCCACACACGAACAACACAATTAAATACAGGATAACTTTTTTTTTTCTATTTGCTTGACACATAACATGATGCAACATGTCATCACCAAGGATACAACTAACACTGTGAACAACTTGATACAAGGATGGCCATAAAGGCAGCACGGAAATATTCACATCTTTCAAGGACAATTTACTTTTCTTTTAGACATGACAACATAGAAGTCCGACCACAAAACACACTTACAGTTAGGGCAAGTCACAGTAAGATATGATTGAAGGTTATTTATTTTGATAAAACACCCTTTATCTCATGACTTATGTTTTCAGAAAGATTCAATATATGATTCACACAATTTCAACTTATAAACTGAGTTAATTCCTTATACACTGTAGAGTAGTTCACTTAAAGTCTTCTCCTACTTGCTAAATCTTATTATCTTCCAAAAACTAACCATTGTTTTCCCTTAAGCTTGTTTAAGAGTTCACCCAAAAGGGGTAGTGTTCCAAAAGGGGTACTAGTTTAGCTAGGGATATCAATTTATAAAATTTTACTTTACAAGGATAGTTTCACCTTTGAGTACTTCAGGAAATCTTGTTCTCAAGTAAGTCATCTCTACATTAATTTATTTGAATATATATATTTTAGTTAACTTCTATAAGGGTTAACCACTCCATTTAATTTTACTTATATCACATCATTACAAGATGTCAGAGAGTTTTGACTTAACACTTTATTCTCAAAAAACAAGGTATTACAATATTTATGCCAAGGTAAGGATTGAATATCATTCCTCACCCAAGATAAGTTACTAGTCTAACAACAAAAAGGAAAGAACACTTCACTACGTAGTTTTCTAAACATACCAAGGCAAGAGATCTTCTAAACTCCTTGCAAGCAAAGTTACAAAATTTACAACGCATTGAACTTTCTACAAAGAACTTCATAATTTGAACTGATGAAACTTTTACACTCTTTTCCTTTAATCTACTCGCATAATCCATCTGCACAAATATTTACTAGAGTCAGTTCGCTAGAACTGAGCATGATAAGATATAAACCTCACCTAATAATTTATGCCATCTAGCATTTAAATAAATGAAAGTTTGCAATACTCCTTATCAAATAAATTTCTAACATACATTTAAAACTTAACTGCACATCTCATGATAATACATTTCCTACTCATTAATGTTCACTTCCTTAAGATTTGCTTACCTAAGACACAATTCCAAGTGACTAGATATACAATCTTAACCATGTAATCAATCATACTCAAATTGCAGTAATAATAATGACGCTCACCTAATACCCTCGACCTACTTCACATATATAAGTATCCAACAATATTATCTTTCAATTAAATAAAAGCACCAATGACATTAAGTTTATATAATAAATACAAGTATCAAACTTATATTATTCATCGATATTACCCAAGTATCAAACCTTCATAGATAATCAGTGATATGTAAGTATAATTTGGATATTTATCTCACAATTTTAAGAATATACTTATGTTAACAAAGATTTCACCAATCCACAAGTTCATATATTATTTAGGTATCCTTTTGGTTGCTTATTCCATGTCTTTATATGTTTCTATTAGTATAAGGGTCCAACTCATTGGAATGAGTTACGATCAACAATATTGTCATATTTTGCTAATATGTCAAAGATACATTTGACTAACTAAGATAAGTAAGCGTGGTCCAAGCCACTATAAATACAAGTATCAACATTATCTCAACTCCCAATTGAGATGCAAGTATCAATTTTTTAGCTAACATAATAATCATCGTAAATGCCAGAAAATATTCCACTCGTTAACCAAGTACTTAAATAACATATTTATCCTTACTGGTTACCTGATAACATAATATACCCTGTTATATAATTCAACCTCCACCTGCATACCCCAATTTATGGGTATTAATTATTGTTCGATAAAAAGAAGTTTAAATAATTTCAGGTGGACTTATATCCTTACTGTCATACATGGTATGCACAGTCCCATTATGGTAGCTGTTACCTTTACTTAAGGCTGTGCATGAATCCATTTTAGGGTAGTTATCTTAACTTCCCTATTCATCTGTTTTTCTACCAAACGTCTTTCGACAAGCTTCAAGGTCAAGTATAAGATAAATTTATAATTTCATATTTCAGGCATTGCCTGAATTCATATGCATGAGGGCATCACATATCAATCAAACTTGAGGAATGTCGATGTATCCAATATTACTTTAACCGATTCAAGGATCCAAGTAGTGCCTCAAAAATTAAGCCAAATAATTATCCACAGAGGATAATGACTTGCGTGCATAACATATTCGTAAAGGTCATAGAAAACCCATTAACGCATGCTTCAGGAGGGTTCCAATCTAATAATAAGCTCATAGTAATAGTAATAGTAGAGGTCCTGGTGAGGGGTTTTCAATAATCCCCAAGGTAAATGATAATCGAAAGACTCAGATGGAGCTATCTAGAAGACCAATTAAACTAGTATGACTCTTCCCAAATAGAAGCCCCCAATCCTAATGGGAGTTTAAATTATTATAAAACCACAGTAAAATCCAAATACAGTCATATCGGAAAATTCCCTTTTTCAAGCCATGTTCTACATAATATAAACAATACAAGAAAAATTATAAACCTCATTCACGCTCCATACTATTTTCTACAGAAACCATCATTCGAAGGAAAATCAAGGCAAAAGACAAACCAACATTATAAGATCAGTAGGCAAGAATCGATGTAGAGATTTCTTCTACTCAAATAGTAAATAAGATAAACTGTAAAGGGGGAGAGAGATCAGTTCATGCAATTATAATTATAAGTCATCCGAAACCCATCTCTATAGAATTCAAACAAAAATTGCAGAGATTGATTTACCCAAATACTAAAGGAAATAAATTATTAAGAGAGAGGGTTAGGGCTTATCATGCCTATTTTAAACGCTATATCTCATGGCCACGCACGTGCAGACCCCTTCTCCCAGCAGTCCCAAAATTATTTCTCCACCAAACTCACGCTTCTCACCCACACGGTGTCCCAAATACCACGCAAAAGAAACAATAACCATTCCGGTTACCCATGAGTTCAGTACAAATGTCCCACCCAACCAAGTCAGACATTCAACTCTACACATGCGGGCCTACATGGTATTTCGACAGCCACTCCTTTGGCAACTCAACTGCAACCATACACGTGGGTAGCCAATAATCATCGGCCCACCAAGGTGGCAAAATGAACAATTAACATGGCAGCAACCACGTATCTCCAGCAAGTTCAAATAGTTGCAAGCAAATTGTGCTTCATGAATATTCTGATAAGAAACAGATCCACCTCTATGAGATTCTCTTCCATGAGTTACATCGTAAAACAAGTAAGATCTCAATAGAGAATCTTTGTAATAAATTTCATCAGGTCTCCTGGTAACACTCTCACTGTCACATAGTCGATTTTGATAAAAATATCTTGAAGGAGAAACCGAATCGAGGATACATTTGATACTCGAAGCAGATAACAACATAGTTGGACAACCTGCTTGTTGGAAGTGCTCACAAAGGCTTCTACTATACTGCAACATGCCTGTCACTTGGCTAGTGTATACTACTATCTCTGAGAAGATATCTAAGCTAATCATCCTTTTTTACTTCATAAGGAAAGTAGCAACCTCTAAGAAGAAATGTGCAGCTACCATTCTCTGTTCTTTGCTATATTCTACATATTAAAGTAGAAATTTCTGTGAAGAGATGTTTTTCTGTGAAACAAGTCTCTACATCTGCCTCTGTATATCCTGTGGGTGCTTCGAAAGATATGCAGCTTCACCCATGTAGGTGAGAATCAAGCAAGGATAGATAAATCCTGTGAAAGCTATCTGCCACACAAATCCAAGGATTATTTATCCACCTAAAGTGTTCAAGCGGTCATTGCACATGCAAAATCGAGAGAATAGATTACCTTGATTGAAACAGGGAAAAATGTCCCAAACAAACATGGCCTCTGCACTTGTAATGCAAAGGACTATGCCTCCAAGGGACTCCCATCCGGCTTTTTTTGGTTTTCGAAAGGAGATTATACATGTAAAATGGTGAAATGGCCCTGAAAACTTTTGGATTCCAACGAATTATGTTGAAAACACCAATGTCGCTGATGCAGATGAGCCAAGCTATCACAATGGGTGCAAACATAAAGGCAACATTCCATGTCCCAAAATGTTGTAGTGCAAAGAGAGCCACCAAAATCACACAGGAAATTACCACAATGTACCTGTCGTGGAGATTAGTAGCCCTGATTTGAATTCCTTGAACTGCCGAAAGAACAGAAATTGTGGGCGTGAGCACACCATCGCCGATGACCATGGAGGTTCCCAGAAGCACTACCAGCAAAAGCCCAATGCGGAACTTATACCGCTTTTCAAACAATGATTTTATTGAACAACTCAGACCATTTTCTCGCGCTCCTTTTTCCCCCAAAACGCATCAGGAAACAACTGAAATCCACGTCCATATTTTTGTGTTAACAGGCCCTCACCCATGGGGTAGAGCAGAAGGAAAAAGGCACACGAGGAAGGAAAGATTGGATTCGTGTTGTACAGGAAAAGGGGGAATACACAGCAAGGCAAGAGACAGGACCAACCACGTATCTCCAGTGGTTTCCACGCCCCCTCTTCAACAAGGGACATTCTGCAAGAGCCGAGATACAAACCGGTCCACGCGACTACACAAAACAATTGTTCCTTCACCACACAAAACCACGCGGCAATGAAGAAAATAGCAGGTAGACCATGAGAGATAGCAGATTGCAAGTCAAAATTTTAATAAATGGGGCATGTGCGGCCACCAACCAGAAAGTTGGACATGCCAAGAAAGGTGCAGGGGGTTTTTAATGCAATGGTAGGTGATAGACAACCACAAGGAAGATCAAAATAATAATCTGATTTGAAAGCTAAGCGGCCAGCAGGGAGGAAGACATACGGTGGGTGGTAATAAAATTTGTTTCATTAATCCTCACCAAACATATGCCAAACAAGGCACCAAAAGAAATAAAAAAAGAATATGGCAGGAGGCCATACACTCTACCACGCACCCCTCTTGCTAGAAAACAAGGAAACCCTCCACCTCATGCCAACAGAAGGAATATGAACCATAAAGGCAGGTCGGTGGTTGAAGGCACACTTCCATAATTATGAAATAAGTATGCGTGGATGCTTGAAAAGGCTTACTTTATTTGACATAAAATTATTAATCATAATACTAGTAACCAACCGTTAAACTCGACATGGTGAAAGCACTAACATTTCAAAAGAAACGCAACAACGTTCAACTCCAAAAAGCACGGTCACCACAGAAGCAAAGGCGCAAATGATGAATGGGGCATTACATTCTCCTCCCCTTAAGAAAGCATCGTCCTCGATGTGACATTACACAGAGGAAAGTAAATGGTTCGCAACCAAGAACAGGTAAAGGAGAAAGTACACCCTATGGTTTAAAATTTTAGTTGATTAAAGCACGGTCACAAGGTAGCCTTAGGAACATTTGGTAGAAATTTTAACTTTCAATGTTCTGTGAAGATTGGCAGTTCTTTCTTGTTCATCATTTCATTAGTCTCTTTCCATTATCATTATTTCTAGTTTTAGTTTCTTTTTAAAAATATCATCATTGAAGAGTTTTGATTTATTCCTTATTGTGGGTGCCCAACATGAAGCTGCTAACACAACACCCTATCAGGTTCACAAGACCCTACGGATTCACAAGTACACAAGTATATACTTCAAGATTGTATTACACCACAAAAGGTTACACAAATACGGAATAGAATAGGCACACTCCACATAACATAGTACTCGTCACACATCTATGACTGACATATAAAATACTCAAACAAAAGAGTACTACAATCCACCAGACATTTCCTCAATTTGCATCAATGAAAAAAATTCACATAACACCAAACCATGCTACAGGTACATAGTGTCCACAAGGGAATCAATGACATAACCACAACATCACAACACATATCCATCTGACATGAGTAACACATACATCAAAAGACCACTACCAAACATCACAATAACTCAACATATGTCCCAGAACATCAACCATACACACAAATATCATATGCCTCCCTCAAGTCTCTTATGCCTCCCTCAAACTCTTATGCCTCCCTCAAGTCTCTTATGCCTCCCTCAAACTCTTATGCCTCCCTCAAGGAGGCCGGTTGACCCTATGGTCCAAGACACATAGAGTTCGAACACTCCTAACCCAAGTGACATAATAACGCGTGGTTCAACAACCCACTAGTTATCTGTAACTCCTTGGGGCGTACCCCCATACAACGAAGCGGGTCCATAGGTCCAACCAATCCATGGTGCATCCTATGACCCTATTCCACACATCGCGACAATAGAACCAGCACAACAATCCAATCAAAGTGCCAAGTGGCAAAGTACAAGCCTTGGGCAAGGCGGTAAAAATTCCAAATTTAAAAGAAGACCCAAAATCAAGCAAAATAAATGGCCAAATAGCCATAGTTAGTATCAAAATCCCCATGTTAGTGCCACAAACCAAGGAAATGCCCAAAATTGTAAAGCATTGCAATCAAGAAAAGTTGTTGGCCCTTACAAAATAAGGTAAAAAGCTCAATTTACGAATAAAATCAACTTATAATAATGTCACATTACGATAACTGTGTGGCCTTATCTAGCCACCAAAGGGGTACTCAATGAGTTGCTAGCACTCAAACATCGAGCCTCAGCTCGTAAAATACATATCAATAATACAACTGTCATCACCTCTATCTGAATCATCCCGCCACCACTTCTACAAGGCTAAACATAGTCATAGATACACTAAGGTTGTACCCATAAAACAACCACATAAAGAGAGAGAGAGAGGAGCACGGTCCACCATCTACTAAGCCTAAGGTTGGCTCTATTGATTGGTCAACTGTACACCTTTCCTCACTCTAAACACACACTTTACCGATTCCCTTTAGGGTCGGTTAGCGTAAGGTTCACAACATAACATACAACAACATCACTAACATAATGGTGGCACACACATAACTACCATAACGTCTTACATATGGTACATATACAGGGTAGATCACGATCATACATTCACTGAGTGTAACACATCACTTTACCACATTCTGCACCCAAAGTGCAATCACCATACGATAGGGTTCATACACTCACCGTATGACCCCAAATCACAACATGAAGCATTACATATTTGCACAAATCATACATACGATGAACATAGTACATCACAACATAACATCCATTACTACATAACAAGGTGGTACACACATTTCTTCAAAACATGGTAAAAACATCATGATACAACTCATCTCTTTTAACATCAATCTAGTCATACAACACGTTGATACACCTACATATCACAATATGTCACAATGCTCCAACACTATGTCATCCACAATATAATTCTTTTCACACATCAAAATAACAATTCACATGTGAAATCTTCATAGAATCCACAAGAAGGAGAGAGAACACTCCCATCCCAGCACATCAACATGATGACAAACACGCAGTAAGTGACATACACATCACGTGCGCTCACAATATCACAATTACAACAATAATCACATCACGCTTATACCACATTACTCTTCCAATATAAACCACCATCATGCAACATCATCATCATCATGCAGTATCATCATGTAACACCACCACCACTCCAAGCTGGCCCAGAGGTTCGAGAGCATGAACCTACGCTCTGATACCAAGTGTAACGACCCAAATATCCACACATGAACAACACAGTGAAATACAGGATAATTTTTTTTTTTCTACTTGCTTGACACATAACATGATGCAACATGTCATCACCAAGGATACAACTAACACTGTGAACAACTTGATACAAGGATGGCCATAAAGGCAGCACGGAAACGTTCACACCTATCAAGGACAATTTACTTTTCTTTTAGACATGACAACATAGAAGTCCGACCACAAAACACACTTACAGTTAGGGCAAGCCACAGTAAGATATGATTGAAGGTTATTTATTTTGATAAAACACCCTTTATCTCATGACTTATGTTTTCAGAAAGATTCAATATATGATTCACACAATTTCAACTTATAAACTGAGTTAATTCCTTATACACTGTAGAGTAGTTCACTTAAAGTCTTCTCCTACTTGCTAAATCTTATTATCTTCCAAAAACTAACCATTGTTTTCCCTTAAGCTTGTTTAAGAGTTCACCCAAAAGGGGTAGTGTTCACTAGTTTAGCTAGGGATATCAATTTATAAAATTTTACTTTACAAGGATAGTTTCACCTTTGAGTACTTCAGGAAATCTTGTTCTCAAGTAAGTCATCTCTACATTAATTTATTTGAATATATATATTTTAGTTAACTTCTATAAGGGTTAACCACTCCATTTAATTTTACTTATATCACATCATTACAAGATGTCAGAGAGTTTTGACTTAACACTTTATTCTCAAAAAAACAAGGTATTACAATATTTATGCCAATGTAAGGATTGAATATCATTCCTCACCAAGGTAAGTTACTAGTCTAACAACAAAAGGGAAAGAACACTTCACTACGTAGTTTTCTGAACATACCAAGGCAAGAGATCTTCTAAACTCCTTGCAAGCAAAGTTACAAAATTTACAACGCATTGAACTTTCTACAAAGAACTTCATAATTTGAACTGATGAAACTTTTACACTCTTTTCCTTTAATCTACTCGCATAATCCATCTGCACAAATATTTACTAGAGTCAGTTCGCTAGAACTGAGCATGATAAGATATAAACCTCACCTAATAATTTATGCCATCTAGCATTTAAATAAATGAAAGTTTGCAATACTCCTTATCAAATAAATTTCTAACATACATTTAAAACTTAACTGCACATCTCATGATAATACATTTCCTACTCATTAATGTTCACTTCCTTAAGATCTGCTTACCTAAGACACAATTCCAAGTGACTAGATATACAATCTTAACCATGCAATCAATCATACTCAAATTACAGTAATAATAATGACGCTCACCTAATACCCTCGACCTACTTCGCATATTTAAGTACCCAACAATATTATCTTTCAATTAAATAAAAGCACCAACGACATTAAGCTTATATAATAAATACAAGTATCAATTTTATATTATTCATCGATATTACCCAAGTATCAAACCTTCATAGATAATCAGTGATATGTAAGTATAATTTGGATATTTATCTCACAATTTTAAGAATATACTTATGTTAACAAAGATTTCACCAATCCACAAGTTCATATATTATTTAGGTATCCTTTAGGTTGCTTATTCCATGTCTTTATATGTTTCTATTAGTATAAGGGTCCAACTCATTGGAATGAGTTACGATCAACAATATTGTCATATTTTGCTAATATGTCAAAGATACATTTGACTAACTAAGATAAGTAAGCGCGGTCCAAGCCACTATAAATACAAGTATCAACATTATCTCAACTCCCAATTGAGATGCAAGTATCAATTTTTTTAGCTAACATAATAATCGTCGTAAATGCCAGGAAAATATTCCGCTCGTTAACCAAGTACTTAAATAACATATTTATCCTCTTGGTTACCCGATAACATAATATACCCCTGTTATATAATTCAACCTCCACTGCATACCCCAATTTATGGGTATTAATTATTGTTCGATAAAAAGAAGTTTAAATAATTTGGTGGACTTATATCCTCTCTTGTCATACATGGTATGCACGGTCCCATTATGGTATTGTCACCTTTACTTAAGGCTATGCAAGACCCCATTTTAGGGTAGTTATCTCAACTTCCCTATTCATCTGCATTTTCCTACCAAAGTCTTTCGACAAGCTTCAAGGTCAAAGTATAAGATAAATTTATAATTTCATATTTCAGGCATTGTCTGAATTCATATGCATGAGGGCATCACATATCAATCAAACTTGAGGAATGTCGATGTATCCAATATTACTTTAACCGATTCAAGGATCCAAGTAGTGCCTCAAAAATTAAGCCAAATAATTATCCACAGAGGATAATGACTTGCGTGCATAACATATTCGTAAAGGTCATAGAAAACCCATTAACGCATGCTTCAGGAGGGTTCCAATCTAATAATAAGCTCATAGTAATAGTAATAGTAGAGGTCCTGGTGAGGGGTTTTCAATAATCCCCAAGGTAAATGATAATCAAAAGACTCAGATGGAGCTATCTAGAAGACCAATTAAACTAGTATGACTCTTCCCAAATGGAAGCCCCAATCCTAGTGGGAGTTTAAATTATTATAAAACCACAGTAAAATCCAAATACAGTCATATCGGAAATTCCCTTTTTCAAGCCATGTTCTACATAATATAAACAATACAAGAAAAATTATAAACCTCATTCACGCTCCATACTATTTTCTACAGAAACCATCATTCAAAGGAATAATCAAGGCAAAAGACAAACCAACATTATAAAATCAGTAGGCAAGAATCGATGTAGAGATTTCTTCTACTCAAATAGTAAATAAGATAAACTGTAAAGGGGAGAGAGATCAGTTCATGCAATTATAATTATAAGTCATCCGAAACCCATCTCTACAGAATTCAAACAAAATAAAATTTGCAGAGATTGATTTACCCAAATACTAAAGGAAATAAATTATTAAGAGAGAGGGTTAGGGCTTATCATGCCTGTTTTAAATGCTATATCTCATGGCCACGCACGTGCAGACCCCTTCTCCCAGCAGTCCCAAAATTATTTCTCCACCAAACTCATGCTTCTCACCCACACGGTGTCCCAAATACCACGCAAAAGAAACAATAACCATTCCGGTTACCCATGAGTTCAGTACAAATGTCCCACCCAACCAAGTCAGACATTCAACTCTACACATGCGGGCCTACATGGTATTTCGACAGCCACTCCTTTGGCAACTCAACTGCAACCATACACGTGGGTAGACAATAATCATCGGCCCACCAAGGTGGCAAAACGAACAATTAACGTGGCAGCAACCACGTATCTCCAGCAAGTTCAAATAATTGCAAGCAAATTGTGCTTCATGAATATTCTGATAAGAAACAGATCCACCTCTATGAGATTCTCTTCCATGAGTTACATCGTAAAACAAGTAAGATCTCAATAGAGAATCTTTGTAATAAATTTCATCAGGTCTCCTGGTAACACTCTCACTGTCACATAGTCGATTTTGATAAAAATATCTTGAAGGAGAAACCCGAATCTGAGGATGCATTTGATACAGAACAGATAACAACATAGTTGGACAACCTGCTTGTTGGAAGCGCTCACAAAGGCTTCTACTATACTGCAACATGCCTGCCCTGGCTAGTGTATACTGCTATCTCTGAGAAGATATCTAAGCTAATCATCCTCTTTTTATTCATAAGGAAAGTAGCAACCTCTAAGAAGAAATGTGCAGCTACCATTCTCTGTTCTTTGCTATATTCTACATATTAAAGTAGAAATTTATGAAGAGATGTTTTTCTGTGAAACAAGTCTCTACATCTGCCTCTGTATATCCTGTGGGTGCTTCGAAAGATATGCAGCTTCACCCATGTAGGCGAGAATCAAGCAAGGATAGATAAATCCTGCGAAAGCTATCTGCCACACAAATCCAAGGATTATTTATCCACCTAAAAGTGTTCAAGCAGTCATTGCACATGCAAAATCGAGAGAATAGATTACCTTGATTGAAAACCGGGAAAAATGTCCCAAATCTGCAAACATGGCCTCTGCACCTGTAATGCAAAGGACAATGCCTCCAAGGGACTCCCATCCGGCTTGTTTTTGGTTTTTGAAAGGAGATTATACATGTAAAATGGTGAAATGGCCCTGAAAACTTTTGGATTCCAACGAATTATGTTGAAAACACCAATGCCGCTGATGCAGATGAGCCAAGCTATCACAATGGGTGCAAACATAAAGGCAACATTCCGTGTCCCAAAATGTTGTAGTGTAAAGAGAGCCACCAAAATCACAATGTACCTGTCGTGGAGATTAGTAGCCCTGATTTGAATTCCCTGAACTACCGAAAGAACAGAAATTGTGGGCGTGAGCACACCATCGCCGATGACCATGGAGGTTCCCAGCAGCACTACCAGCAATAGCCCAACGCGGAACTTATACCGCTTTTCAAACAACGATTTTATCGAACAACTCCAGACCACTTTCTCGCGCTCCTTTTCCCCCAAAACGCATCAGGAAACAACAGAAAGCCACGTCCATATTTTTGTGTTAACAGGCCCTCATCCATGGGGTAGAGTAGAAGGAAAAAGGCATGCGAGGAAGGAAAGATTGGATTCACGTTGTATAGGAAAAGGGGGAAATACATAAGCAAGGCAAGAGACAGGACCAACCACGTATCTCCAGTGGTTTCCACGCCCCCTCTTCAACAAGGGACAGTCTGCAAGAGCCGTGATACAAACCAGTCCATGCGACTACACAAAACAATTATTCCTTCACCACACAAAACCACGCGGCCAGGGCAGAAAATAGTAGGTAGACCACGAGAGACAAGCAGATTGCAAGTCAAAATTTTAATAAATGGGGCATGTGCGGCCACCAACCAGGAAAGTTGAACACACCAAGAAAGGTGCAGGGGGTTTTTAATGCAATGGCAGGTGATAGACAACCACAAGGAAGATCAAAATAATAATCTGATTTGAAAGCTAAGTGACCTGCAGGGAGGAAGACATATAGTGGGAAGTAATACATTTTCATTAATCCTCACCAAACATATGCCAAACAAGGCACCAAAAGAAATAAAAAAGAATATGGCAGAGGCCATACACTCTACCATGCACCCCTCTTGCTAGAAAACAAGGAAACCCTCCACCTCATGCCAACAAAAGGAATATGAACCATAGAGGCAGGTCGGTGGTTGAAGGCATGCTTCCATAATTATGAAATAAGTATGCGTGGATGCTCGAAAAGGCTTAGTTTATTTGACATAAAATTATTAATCATAATACTAGTAACCAACCGTTAAACTCGACAGGTGAAAGCACTAACGCGTTTCAAAAGAAACGCAACAACATTCAACTCAAGAAGCACGGTCGCCGCAGAAGCAAAGGCATAAAAGACAAATGGGGCATTACAAAAAATAAGAGTGAGCTTATTTTAGACAACAATAAGAATCTAGGCCAAGCACACCACACTTGAAAGATTCCATTTATGTATAAAAAAAATTATGTACAGTTAAGGACCATTTATTTCTACATCCAAAACATGGTCATAAGGATTAATCATCATACTATTTTATAGAATTTGATTCTGTGGGTTTATCTTGAAAATATCAATTTCAATTTTTTTGTCTCTTTGAAAATGCTAAAGATTCTATATTATTTATATTAGTTGTATTCTTATGAGTGCACTTATTTATATACATTCATGTCTATCGTGTGTGTTATCTAATTTCCCTCTCCCAGTGAAATTGATAATCAGGTAGGCTAGCAAATGTGCACAGACCAAATAGAGACAACAAGTTGATCGAAGGGGGCATTGTAGAGAAGAAAGAGGCAATACTTAGAAAAATCAACAAAAAATTCAAAAAAAGTAGATAAAAATGTCCCGTGCAAAGGTACCACGAGATAGTGGGGAAAAAGTACATGAAATTCCCAAAAAGCCAATTTGGTCGCAGCCAGTTCATCGGAAAAACTGAAATATTTTGTCCCATGCGATCCACAGGATAGCTAGGAAAAAATTATGTGCAGTCCATGAAAATCTGAAATAGCTGCATCCCGGTTGAGTGTGGAGATGGCGAAAAACATTTTAGGATAAGCTGGGACACGTGGACCCGATATAGCCAAAATAGCCATGGGCGAGTGGTGCGGAGAAGTCGACAATCAATGGTCCACCTATCCTAGTCAACGGTGGTTATGTGAGGATAGAGGATCCTGAATCGACAATGTAGAGAAAGGAGGCTTGCATGGTCCAAGTACTACGAGGACATGAGTTCCCCACAAACCCGAAAGGAGTCAGTGTGCGTTGTAGAAAAGACAGACTTGGTGGCCAAGATGGTCCAAGTAGCGTGGGGACATGAGTTCTCGAAAAACCCACAATACCCACAATCCAAAGGAAAAGTGGTTGAATGTGGACTATGAGAGCCCGTAGCGAACACCGTGACCCTAAACTTCAAACGGTCATAATGTTTGACTCTTAACTCCAATTTTCTAAAAATTTGAATTTTGGAAAGGACACGACATCCTCTACGAAAAAGAATAGATTTTTTTATTTTAATGAGGGTATGTGGGTGAAAAGAAAATAAACATCTCTAGCTTCAAAAAATTAAAATCCCATTCCTGTAAAATGTACGAAATCCCTGACAAACTCAAAATAGATGCTCACACTCATAATGCCATATCTTTTGCATTTCGCAAACGAAATCATGTAAAATTTAACTTGTTGGAATTTTGGCTTTGAGGCCAATGCACAAAAGTCAAGAAATATAAAATTTGATGCAGATTTGATAGAGAATTTTGTGGATAATTGACCATGTTCAGAAATAGTGTTTTAATTGGTAGTTGGGAGTGCAATTAAGAGGCATGGTCATCATTTTCTCCAATTTTAGCTTATGGGATAGCATGGGGATCATTTTGCAAGAAACATACCATCATTACACTTCATTTATTACCTCTTGCAAGTGGTTAAAAGGCATATTTCAGGATTTTAATCTTCCCTCTTCCAAACTCTATAAATTGGCATATTGGGCTCATTGTAAAAGAGATAGTTTTTAAGTAGCAAAACTCTGTCATTTTACTTTTTTAAAGCCAATGTGCTACAGACCCTTGTAGTGGACTCCATGCATGGTGATCTGGGACTTTACCTTGTAATAGATTGAACTATGCATATCAATGAAGCAATACACGTAAATTTGTGCATGTATCTTCACTTGTTGTGTTTGTTTTCATTATTCTTGCCTCTTCAATCTTATCGTGAATATATTATTTCTATTTCATGCTCTTGCAGAGATTCATTGTTATTGTGTGTGTATGAAATATTGTTGTGAATGCAATTGCTAGACTGTGGAGAACTTTAATCCCTCTCTCTAGTATGTATTTTGCTTCCATTTTCACACATTGGAAAGTTATTCTCATTCCCTCCTTTTCTAGTGTATTACCACTTTAATCTAGGATTTTTTTTTCTTGTACTCTCTCTCCCTGGTCCCTTGGAAAGTTAGATTAGGATAAGATAGTTTTTCCTGCATTAGAGTAGATTGTGGGAGGTAGTTTAGGAGCAAGAAATAACTTTCTCTGGAGGTCTATCTCAAGTAGCAAGTCCCACAACTTGGATATAGCACCCATGTTACCCACTCACACCATGAGCTCAAGCACACACACAATTGTGCAAATCTAAGGGTGTTGTGATTCAAAGTGATAACATTGCATTTACATTCAAGTGCTACAAATGCATGTCCAAAGCTTTGGATCTATATGTGAGAAAGAATGAAGAAGAGGAACTTTCATCCCTCTCCATCACCTAAACATGTAACTTTATGCATATATCACACTTGTCTTCTTTTACACTTTGATAGTTTTGTTGTATCCTTCCATTCTCATTTTTTTATCCAATCTCATTGTAGTTATCAATAGACGGCGAAACTATCCTAGAAGTTTCATATCATGTGTTATGTGGTTGTGCATTTCCATTAAAAAAACATTATATTTGCATCTCATCCAACATTTCTTAAACCTTAGGTGCAAATTCTAGCTATATAATTTTTTTACTAGAAGTGATTTGTTCAATCTAAAGGTCATGAGTTTTCAATTTGAATTTGTTAATCAATCAATGAAAACATAACCATAAAAAAGATAGACAGTTCATTAATTGGTCGGAAATTCAACTTACAAACTTAATGTAATTTTATACTCTTTAAAAACCATTTAAATCTACTTAGTATGTAGTTTTGGTTGTAAGTGATAAATAGATACACTAATACTTGTGGGGAAAATCTAAAAAATAAATTTCAATAATTTATGTTGCATTTAAAATTTGAAAAACATATAGCATCTTCTAAACTATTACGCTACTATATATTCTACCATAATACAAAGTAAAACATATGCACAAAAGCATACACAAAAGAAAGTAGGTTAAATGATATTATTGGTCACTAACAAAATAACATAATTTTGAATTTCATATGTTTTAAATTTACTTTCTTAAGGAATTAATAAGTTTTCAAACTGTCCAAAACATTATTTATTATCCTGCCGAAGGCAAGTATATTGTCTTCACCTTAGCAATTAGTTATTTGCATTTTGTTCAATCAGATTTTGCCATCTGTATTTAAATGGGTTGAACTAAAGTTTGATGCTTTAATTTTTGTGTTGTGGCAGGATTCTATTGGTGATCCCCTTTATTTGGCACTATTGAAGGGATGGACTCATATTCATTTAATGCAGGTTCTGTCAGTTTTGTGTGGCTGGAGGCTTTTTGTCAGTTTTGTGTGGCTCGAGGCTGACTGTGTTTATTGCTTTGAGAATGAAATAAATCAAAGAGTACCCTGCAGAATCTCTCATCTGGTATTATCCATGTGCTGTCTTGATTACATTAGTATCTAAAAATCAGCAATAATAATTTCTGAGAAAAAGAAAGTTACGAGCTCCACCACAAATTTGAATCCCAACAGAAAAAAAAAAGTATTGAATGATTTACAGATCATACAACAATAAAATGCCAAACAAATGTAGATCATCAGACAAATGGGTTTTTACAGGAGGATTCCACATGAATTATAGTAGTAAGACAACTCTAATTTAGTCTAACCTAAGTCTGTGGGGATAATGTCGATTTGATACTGACCTGAACGTAAGGCGTCAAAAGAGATAGCTGGAAAGCCCATCCAAAATACTGTACACCTGTAGCTATCATAGAACCCAGAACCAATACTCTCAAACTGTGAATATTCTTCCCATTATTGCTATCAGATCCGGCAATTTGTCCATTCTCCGGTCTCGAGTTCGAATCAAGAGAAACAGATAAGGCAGACAATTCAATCTGGGCCTTCTGCTTCAAATGCGTGTATGGAATGGAGGCTTTGTTCTAAGCTCTCATTTTGGTGAAGCTGGGAGGGAAGACACGGGTTTGCAATCCGAGAGCACAATCAACAATGTGAGACTGTGCATGGAACGTGAAGCTTCTCCAAGTGTTGCTGCATTTTAGATATAAGAATATGCTTTTAATTTCTTGTGGTGTGGGCTATAATTTTATCTACGCATCCTACCTCTTATGCCATTCACAATCTAACTCCCAAAAAAATGCTTAGATCCAGATTCCATTTACTGTCTGAATGGCGTAAATTTGTTTCCATGCTCGTTTCCACGCAGATAAACCAGCTTCAGTTCGGTGGTGAACTGTTCTGGTGAGCGTTTCATTCCACTAAATGTACACAATACAGTTTGCTTTATGCCTCCGTTTATTGTTTAACTTTGAGCCTAAACATTATTTTTGTAGGATTGACAACCCTGTGTTTATAATCCTTGCATGCTCTCTGAAATTTCGAACAGCTAATCTTCGATAGCTTCGAACCTGCGACCTCCGCACTTCTAATTTCCATATTTCAAAACCCTACTATTTCAGAGCAAGGATCCCCATTCTAAAACTGCTGCTCGATTTTGCATGTCATGCACCTGAACCCTACAGCTTCTACAACTGGCTTCCAAAGAGAGCAGGTACATTTCTATGGTACTCGGCTATTCCTTTTTATCTTTTCTAGGCTCCATAACCTACAAATCCCAAGTTACAAGACGCTAATGTCTGCGTCATGTAACGTAAAATCCATTGACGACAACAATAGTGCAAAGCTCCAGCTACGTTTCACAGAAGACCAGGTTCGAGTCTCGCAACATCCAACCACAACATTGAAGACACGTCTGCCCCCGCCTGGTGGACTTTGGAAACAGTAACCCTCGCGGATTTCTATGTGGACAAAAGAAAGAATAATTCAGAAGGTTGCGAGTTCAAATATGCGGCCTATACAGACGCAATTCTCATAGGCAGAAAGATTTTCTTCCAGCATCTGTTGATTGCAGCACTGTGCAGGATTCGAGGCCGCTACACACAGGATTCAACAATGGCAGGCACATTATTTTTTAAACCATCTATTTCAAAATTAGAAGTGTCTAGCATACTTGAGCACACAAAAAGGAGAATTTACCTGATTGTTCAAATGGCGGTGATATTATTAGTGTTAGTAGTACACAGGCTTGATACAACGTAATGAGCACATGCCTTGTACTTTGAACTGTCAGACAAGAAAACAAGATTTTTTTTCATTCAGTGATTGATCTGGTAACGCTTTCAATAAGCCTTCTAACTCTCTCTCTATGGTTGTTTATCAACTACGCCCATCTTCTACAAGTGATATGTTATTGTCTTATAAATTTCAATTCAATTTTTCTATGCAATATTTTATTGATTCATTTACAATGACTATACTAGTTGATTATTCTTTCCTCTTTAGTTCAAACTCTATTGTTTCAAAAGATATTAAAATAGAAGTATCTCGCAAACATTAAAAACGCCTTTGAAAGGCCTAGTTTGCAATAACATTCAACTCAAAGGTAATATTTTACTCCATATACTTTCTCCTCACCCAATATTTCTCGTCACCTATATTTCACAAAAATACATTAGCTTCGGTAGGATTTGCCATATCATGGCCTTGTTTTTATTATATTGTTGTTTTATTATGATTAATATAAAAATTGGGAAGATTTAACAACGGTTACAAACTTATTACTTCATCCTTATAACATCGATTAATTAAGTGTTGTTAATTATTCAACAACAACAACAATACCATGCTCCCAGTCCATATTATTCCACAATGGTCCCCATGCCTTTTTATGCAAGAATACTTTTGTTAAGGATACTTTCGACCACTGTCTACCACTATCAATTACAATCAAGTTGTAATGGGTACAATGTAGTGAGAAAATAAAGGAGTGCAATATGAATGGAAAATAAAGATATGTACTAGAAAGAAATTATAATGTTATAAACCAATGAATTTGCACCACACAACCATTTGGCAAAAGAAATGAATTGGATATTTTCGAGACGGAGAACACCGCTCGCCCTTTTGTGTACAAGCTCTTTTTCATGGCGAATTTTATCTTTCTAACTTCATTTTTATGGCCATTTGGTTCTATTGCGACTACATAGGTGATATTTTTATTCGGTCCGAGCTTCAATTTCACTTTGAAATCACAAACTGCAGTGGAGATGGAATTAGTTGTGTGAGGGACGATCATGTTTTACCATTTCGGTAGGATTGTGTAAATGGTGTTTATAGAAGGAAGTACATGGAAAAGCATTCATCTTTTTTTTTGGAATAATATAGGTAGGCAAAGTAAGAGGAGGCGGTGTTATTTTTCTATTGAAAAATTTAGTGGTTTAATATTGAAGAAATTTTGAACATTTAACAAAACTCATAAAAGTGTAGTGCCCCATTTTTACACACACGAAACAATAGTGAAATACGGGATAATTTTTTTGACTTACATTGCTCACTACACATAATACAAACAAGGACTCCAGAACATAAACTCGACTCACATACGAAAATCACATAATTCATCGACTCACATAGACCCATGCAAATGAGATAGGCATGTCGATGCCACACTTTTCCCAATGAATGAATGCTAGCAATGACCCAACCACAAGAAGCATGACTTCGAGAACGACAAACCCACAACACATCATTACCTTAAATGTGTTTTAGTTACGATTAACATTCCAAGAACATTATTGAGCAAGGATAAATTTCTCATTTGTCCACCCACATATTCTTAAGTTTATTCCATGTTAAAATACAATTCGACCATCTTATGTTGGCTTCTTATACTTTATAAAAATTTCCAAAACTAACATACTTATTTGGCATAAATCAAATTGCATACAAAGTACTTAATTATCTTATTATTATGTTAAGAATATTCTCCTCCAACATTTATTCGATGTCAACATTTTTACCCTTACAACTCAAGCAAAAGTGACTTGATATCCAGAACACAATAAAAGGATTTAACAGAGATTTAGATACAAGGTAGCTTTTTAACAAAAACATTCCTCGATCACGGAATAGTTATTTCCCTACCATATTTATTCTAATTCAATGACTTGAGAAATTCCATTTTGATTTATATGTGTATTTTGTTTCTCGAAGGTTGACCACACCAAGACAATTCATATTCTTTGAAACAAATGAATATATTTAATTGAGTTATAAGGTCTTCAATGGTGGCCTTATTCTGAACCTCAACTCTCATATTTACTCTTATATACTTTATTTTCTACGTCACAAAAAGGTCTTATTATTAGCATTGTCTTATAAAAGGAGTTACGAAGTGCGTGTCTAACCTCTTGAAGACAAGAATGATTAGAAGACTTGAAGCTACACACGAACCCTACGTTGACATCCAAATCAACTAAGGTTTGGATTAATTCCAACTTCACCTAAGGGTCTACCCCTCAACTATATATGCGTTTTAAGCAAGAGGACATATTTATGCTAAACCACCTTCAGAAAGGACCAAGGTGTAATGTTGAGAGAAACCAAGGTAACACATTTAGCTGAGCGGAGCTAAGGGGTTCATTAACAAGAGATTAAGACCTAGAGCAACTAAGTCACAACCTCCTTCCATGTCATCTGGATCCAACAGGGTTTTCACTCGATGAAGAACTTTAATTTTAAATCTAACTTTGAAAGACAAGGTAGTCCGCTAGGCTACGAAGGAGGGGTTAGCTCTACACACTCCAAGAAAAGTTTGACTATGTCACTCCTATCAGATAGGTTAAGACAATGTCACTAAACCTATTGACTAAGATGATAAGTCCATTCTTGAGCTGATTTGCCTAAATTAGGACATTCCATCGAGAGAAAAGATTAAGTTCATCCTACGGTTTTCAATGTCTTCTACGGTAAGGAGTATCACACATGGAAAAAAGTTATGTCCCGATATTGAACAAGGGTAGTGTGTTTCGATTAAATCTCTTTATTACATTTACAAAGTAAGAATGCACAAGATGACTCGTTAATCATTTATTGAACACTAAATATGCACTACAAGATATTACTTCAAATTCATTTACCTTATATAAATATAAACCCTTTTAACCATGTGTTCTATGAATCAAAATTGAACCTATGATTAAATGCACATTTCCTAGATGTCCTAGAAACTAGCATCTCGTACATATCAACAATTATCCAATATAACTTTCTATATCAAGAGACTACATTATACATTTATTATTTTAACAATGAACTTTATAAATTACAATGATAATTAATGAATTACACATCACCTTTTCATCATCATTCTTTTGCCAAAGACCATGAGCATGATATCAATGATAAATCACGGCATGGCATCCACTCTAATCTAACATAATTATCATTTTTAGTTTTCCATTTACATATAATAATAATTACAATTTGCAGAAGTAGGAAAGAAAAAGTTTAGAGGCATGTATTTCAACAACATATCCTTTCACTTCATTTTGTAACCTAGAGAGAGAAAGAGAAGGGAAGAGAGAGAAAACACCATTTTGTCAAAAGTTCTATTTCACACAAAAATCACACTACAAAGTTTTAAAGAGTTATTTACATGGGTCGAATGTTTCACGGTGGTTTGGCTAAAAACCCAACGAGGGTCCCACTAAATGACTTTCTATTTTTAACTTTTCTTACTAGCTACAAAAACGTTTCAAAACGGGCTCGAAGGATAAGAAACCGCTTCCAAACATAATATCAGTGAATTTAGGTTGACTTCGATGAGAACACACACCATGATTAAATTATACATGTCCATGTATATACCAGAATTCATTCAAGAATGCGACGGGAATTTGGAATATGACAACACATTTTTTTCTGATGGTTAAAAAAAAAAAAATTTCGTTTGGCTATTTTTTTTATAAGGAACTAAAAACATGAGAATTACTAGTAAGGGAAGCTAACCCGGGAGTTGCAAATGAACAAACGTTAGCTCGAGGGCTCAGAAAACAACATCCATAAGTTCTCGACGTTCGATGGATGAGCATGCAACGAGACACTTCCTACTATGTCCCCTATATATGAAGAATTCATGAGTCGTGTATGTTTTTCCAATGAAAAACGGGACAAAGAACTAGAAACCTATTTTCAAATGGCGACAAGTTTTCTTGAGTGACAAGTCGAAATTGGTCTAGTCCTTGACCGTGCTCACCGTGTCCGCTTGAACCGAAGGCCTAAAAATGGCTTTTCCAAACTATCCAGAAAAATGCTTTTCCCTAAACTGAATGTTCCATGTAATTGTCTAGTATAAACACTAGAGGTTTGCGAAGATGGGAAATAATTTCTCTATCTAGGTTTCAAATGGCGGTTCAAAATGAAAGCCAACTTTCTAGATTTAACAACTTTCTACTACTGTAAACACGTTTTGTAAGCGGGAGTCCAAGGCTCATATAAGAGCATCAAAAGAGTCTCATATGTTCGTTTGGGGTCAAACCAAAGGTCAAGGTGACTCCTCGCATACCAAGGTACACGAATGAAGCTTCACATATCATTTTCAGAGTTACGAAGGGTACTTAATGAGTCTCTAAAAAATGTAAAAATTAACTATTTAAATAGGGTGATGATCAACGTTATTACTGGAAGTCAATTTCATCTGGTCGATAAAACAATGTTGTAGTGATCCAGTTGGGTAGGACGTTTTCTACATCACCTCAGAATGAGGGTGGAAGTTCATGTTTTAATGCAAACGGGTTATTTTTGACTTAGTGAGTTTTGACACGACATTTCATTGTTTTTGCAACGAGTTAAAAAAACATTTAACGGTATTAAAATCCTAATATTTTAAAATTCTATTAAGTTGCTAAAAGAGAACTAAAAACATGAGAATTATGAGAGGTAAGGGAAGATGAACCATGCCGGGAGGAATGGAGTCGGTCACACCGTGCAAGCTTCGGTTCAACATCTTGCTTGGACACTTCGTCAACCATTTCACAAGCCTCGATCTAACCTTCGTAACATCACACGAACTCTCTCCGATCACTCGTGTGAAGTTCTGCCAAAATACATTGACCATTATGTTCTAACAATTTTCTAGGGCTCGACTAATAAAACAAGGCTCCATTCTTGCACACTGGCACGAGAGAATGTAGGCAAAGCGGACATGAGGCTCTACACTGCGAGTGTAGTTGCTTGAAAATTTCGAATTAGCGAAAGCCTTTTAAACAGATCCATTATGTGCATAACTTGAAATCATGACATTCACTAAGACAACATTTCTATGAGGCATTTTGTCACTCTTTTTCGTACCTTGTTTTGTTTCACACTTGTTGGAGGATACGAGATCTCTTGGATCATTATTGAGGAATTTTCAAATCTTAAAATTGGGATGTTGGTTTCATGCATATTTTCGAAGAAGGTTTTACATTAGGATAGGATGTGACTATACGAGGGTCATTTGTGTATTTCATCCCTTTTCTTTCCAATTTAGTAGAATGGACATAAAATTAGCAAATCATAGTGTGAGTTTGAACATTCTCATGTCGATTGATCTGTGTTGTGTTCTACCCTATGTGTATGTTTTTCTCCAACTGAAAAAATGGCAAAATCCCTTTTCTATAATTCTTTGAAGTATGTCCATACCTAATTTAAAACACTTATTTTGGCGCAGCTAAGAGGGCGTTGGAAAAAGGTTGTTAAGTGTTTCTTTACAACTGTCAAATACATCTCCTTCAAAGTTTCGAAGGCCTTTACAACAAGCTCATCTATGAATACCCACAGAAACCAATACTCATATCATGTCCTTTTTCAAGAACTGAAAAAAATGGTAAGAAGATCCCCATTTTCAAGGTGGCTTTCCAATTTATTTAGCAGTTAGATTGGGACGTCTCTTAATATTAATAAGCTAGCAAGGTGACATAAAAAAATCAGATTTCTAATACACTTTGATATTGTTCTCATGAGTCCTTAAAATGTTATGGTTTTGCAGATTATTAAATGTGTTTCAACTTTTGAGAATATGATTTATCCTTGAATTGTCAACCTAATTCAACTACCACATCTGAAACAAATAAAAAAAATTCCTATCTTTTATGCATTGACTTGGATGTGCATACCTCGCTTGAATTTTCATATTGTCTTAAAAGCTTCCATTTGCACACTTACAGGTCATGGGAGCACGCTGGCAAAAGAAAATTGATGGGGTTGGAAACTGTTTCCTGCACACGTGAAACATTGTGATTGTCTCTTGAGGAAACCCACACCTTCTGTATGCTGCAATAATCACATTCCAGAGAAGTTGTCTCGTTTTTTCATTTGGTCAAACATTAGTATAACCACATAAGCCGCCAACCATACAAATCCACCAACATGCTAAGCTATGACCACGTGGAAGGAGGTGAAGCGGTGTAGGGGGCATTATGCCATGCGTGGATGTCTCCACAAAGTAAAACACACCTCCCTCATGCCTGGTGGTGCGCAGACTGGCTTAGAGCTCCCCCCTTCCTCCATGGTGGCAAAAACTCTCCCTCTCTCCATTCAACAAAAACAAAGGATGAAAACAAAACATAACCCATGAAACCCGAGCCCCCTTTTGCCCTAAAACCGCCCCAATTTTCACGCCCCCTTTTTTTTTAAATTCTATTAATTAATTTATTTATTTCTTTTTGTTTTTTTTAATCTAAAAAGGTCATAAGACCCTAAAACGAAGTAGATAAATAAATAAAATATAGCTTAAAGTTAATCCATTACCAGTGATAAAATTTCACACAAAAGCAACTGATCGTAAGTCGGCAATATAAATTATAATATTATTATAAACATTATTTTAATGATTTTACGGCTAAAATAATGATAATAATTATTAATCTGTTAATGGCAATGACCGATGCAAACTCAAAAATCGAGAACCAGATTTTCCTTTAACCGGATAGTCGTCCATGACGCTACGAGGTCCATAGTTTGGGGTGTCGACAACGACCCGAAAGGCAAGAAGGAGAGGGAAGGTGCAAAATCTTCACTGCGACAAGGAAAAAGTCAACAATGGTCAATGAGAGCACACGCACACAAATCTCCCATGCTTAGCAAATAGGGTCGTCATGTCGGGTGGACCTGGGAACATCGAACTGGGCATTACAAAAAGAGTATAAGATGTGGAACTACTCTAGAATAAATGATATCCTTTATTTTTTTAATATACTTTATTATTATTTTTAGCATATTCTAGAGGTTGACTATTTATATTATAGTAAATTTTAATTTGGGATATTTAATTTTTAAAATATTATACATATAATTCAAAGTTATAATATATGAAATAAACAAATTTTAATCTTTATATTAAAATTTACGCAACATTTGTTATAAGTAATTTTTAAATATAAATAATTATTTAAAATGTAGGGAAAAATATATATTAATCTAAATATTTTAGATACAAATTTGAAATACCTTAAATATATATTAACTTTTCATCAAATTTCCTAATAAATTATGATAAATGGACTTAATTAACCATTATGTTGAAATAATTTTTTATTTCAAAATTATCTGGAGTAAATGTGGGCTGCACTTCATCATGTGCCCAAGAATTCTTAGAGTTAAAAAGATTGGTATATTGCACCCAGCTTTTTAGGTATTATAATATTTAGATTCATTTTTGCATGCAAATAAAAAAACTAATATTACCTTATAATGATCAAAAACAAATATTGTAATATTTAGATCTATTTTGGCATGCAAATAAAATAATAATAATATTACCTTATAATGATCAAATGCAAATAATGAATGTAGATTATGTTTTGGGAAAGGAAATAAAAACACAACTCAAACAATAGAGTTTACTCCACTTTCATATTTCAAATATATTCACACATATAAAACTCAAAATTACATTAGCCTTCCAATGACCCATAACATCATGCGAGATATCACATCTAACCTTCCACAAGGGTGTAACTTGTTCTGGTATATATTGTGGTGGACAATATTTTGATTAGTGTGTAGTATTTTTGTGTATCCATGATTTAAATTTGATAGTTATTTACACATGTAAACTAAAATCTTAATTACAAAACATTTTTAGTATTGCCCTTCAAATCATAGACAACAATAATATTTATATATTGTAAATAAATACTATATAAAACCATGAAAACATGTAATAAAGAATTAAAAACATCCATTTATGACTCTAAAAATTAAAGTTTTACCGATGTTAACACTCAAAAGCACCAACTACTTGTAAAAAAAAATGTTTTTATATTGTATTAAAAACTAGACTATAAAGTACAATGTTGGAACTTCCTACACCAAATTGAATAGAATAACTATTAAGCTTGGACTATAATTGAGTGAAAATAGTTGGAACACTATGTGATCCATTGGTGCATGAAGATAATGAAATAGAAGGCCAACTCATAAATGAAATCTAGGCATTATATGATGCTATGAACATTTCTAGTGGAAGATGAGGTAGTGTCACTTCAAAATTCAATAACCTTAGTACTTGCCTCATAGCGGATCATGATGTTGCATCGGGCGATAACATCACAACCCTATCACCATCAATTGTTCCATTTCTACCATTTCAAGATCTCCATTTGATCTCATGTCTACAACCTTATTATCCCTCTATATGGCTACAATATACCTATCGCATTTCTCTTTAAAAAGGTTTAGTTATATGCATGTACATGACTTGCATTAGTGATTTGAGTTCAAGATGCATTTTATGTTAGTGTGTAAAACAAATATAACTATTCCATGACTTATAAGATTGTGTTGTTTTCCTTTAAGATCTTTTAATATTATTAAATGGCATCCCAAAAAAATGCTAGATGTGCAAACCCAATAATTTCTCTTTACCTCTTTAAAACATTGATAAGAATGTGCATTATCAAACTGAAATGGAACTCTCTCTTATTACTTTTTTATCACGGAAGGATTGTATTGCACTATAAACTAAGAGTAGTGATGATTGCATACAAAACGTTACTTATAACAAACATTATAGATATATAAATTACATTAATTAAAATTATTTATAATAATATATATTAATTTAGCTAGAGACTAGTTAATTTAGAAACATAGATTGAAAGAGTCCACATTCATAATTAAAAAACAGCGTGTCATCGAAATTTGGTCTATTTTAATGTATTTCCAATTGCAATTCCAATTCCATTCCATTGATGTTTGAATAATCTCCTTAATGTTGATAGATGGTGATGTTACACCTACACAGAAATTGGATGAAAAAAATGTTTGGTAAGAAATTTATGATTATGTATAGTCACAGAAGAATTTGCAACACACAAATGGTTCAATGGATTGGATATTTTCCGAGGGAGATCTTGCTTGCCGTTTTGTGTAGAATCTCCTTTCTATGTATCTATTTTCTAATAAGTAATGAAGTAGAGCTAGCATTTCATGGCGAAATTTATCTTTTCTAAATTAAATTTTCTGGCATGTTTGTTCTATTGCGTCAACACAGCTGGTATTTTAATTCACGCCGGGCAATCAGAAGAAGCTTTGAGCTTCAATTTCACTGAATTCGGGGCGTGCGATGCAGGTGGAATTAATTGTGTGAGTGACGCTACTGTCTCCGACCATGTTGTCCATCTTACAAATAGTACCACTTCCAAGTATACAAACTCGGGGAACCAAACAGCCGGCAGAATAGTGTATAATAGAACCACCATTCAACTCTCCTCCATAGCTGATTTCAGTACCCACTTTCGATTTGCTATGAATTATTCTGGACAAAGCGACTGGCCGGATTTTGGGGGCGACGGAATAGCCTTTTTCCTCACCTATGAAGGAAACGCTTATGTTGTTCCACAATTCACAAGCGGTGGATTTTATGGTCTTGTTGGAGATAAACTTGATGTGTTACCTGATTTCTTTGCTGTCGCATTTTCGAGTTATGGTAAGGTTGTGGGAACTTTAGCCAAGCAATTTTCTGATAATCACTATTTGAAAAATGCTACATTTAGTGGTTTAAATAACGGGACAGTATGGGATGCATGGATCGACTACAACAGCTCAACGGAAAAACTTCAAGTATATATTGCGAGTGGTTCACACAGTCAGAAGTCGCACAAAAATCTCATTTTAGCACAATCTGTAAATCTGTCTGAATATTTGTCGGGAAATGTCGTGGTAGGATTTTCCTCTGCAGCTGTGATGTCTAGTGAGACACATGATATCTTTTCGTGGACCTTCAACAGCAGCTTGTATTCCAGCAACAGCTTCAAAAACACTTCCCAGACAAAGAGTCGGAAAAAGGTAGGCACTTCCACAAAATTAATTCTAAGTGTTGGGTATGGTGTTTTAGCTTGTATCGCAGGCACGCTGCTAGTCTGGGGTTTCTTTGTATTTGTTAGAAGAAAGAGGCTTGCATCCATTAGAAGGCAAGAATTAGCAAACATGGACCTGGAAAATATTTTGCACCACATTCCCAAACGATTTAATATGGATGATCTCATGGCTGGAACAAACAATTTCAGCGAAGCTCGAAAGCTTGGACAGGGAGGATTCGGATGGGTATACAAATGCATTCTCTTACAAACAAATGAGATTGTGGCAGTAAAGCGCATCAAAGAAGGGTCAAGACAGGGGATTAAGGAATTTATCTCAGAAGTAAGTATTGTGAGCCGTGTGCGACATCGGAATCTTGTTCCACTTTTGGGATGGTGCCATGAGAGAGAGCAGTTGCTTTTGGTGTATGAATATATGCCTAATGGAAGCCTGGACAGACATCTTTTCGCAAGAGATCAAGAAGAGGAAGAAGGTAATTTTCCTGTGCTGCAGTGGAGTTTGAGGTACAAAATAGCTCGTGAAATAGCGAGCGCACTGCTATACCTTCATGAAGAATGGGATCAGTGTGTTGTGCACAGAGATGTCAAATGCAGCAATGTCATGCTCGACTCTAATTTCAGTGCTAAGCTTGGAGACTTCGGTTTAGCGCGCATGCTAAACCATGACCGTCTCGCTCAGACCACACGGGCCGCAGGAACATTGGGGTATCTTGCCCCTGAATGTGTGACATCGGGAAAAACTAGCCCAGAATCAGATGTTTACAGCTTCGGGGCCGTGGCTTTGGAATTAGCATCTGGAAAACAAGCAGTAGATGTGAGGTTGCTTGAATTTGATATGCGGCTTGTTGTGTGGGCATGGGATCTGTATGGTAAAGGCAGGGTTTTGGAGGCTGCAGACATGAAATTAAATGGAGAGTTTGAAAGGGTTGAGATGGAACAATTGATAGTTGCAGGGTTGTGGTGCTCTCATCCTGATGCAACTTCAAGACCCAAAATGAGGCAAGTGTTGAAGTTACTGAATTTTGAAGCTACAGCTCCTCATCTCCCACCAGAAATACCTGTAGCATCATATAATGCCCAGATTTCTATGTCTGGGCCTTCTACATCTCTATCTTCCTACACTACCGTATCAGATAGGAATGAGCGTAAGTCGCCGTTGAATTCTAGCTGATTTTTTGCGGCAGACAGACCTCCATTGAAACATTGACCATAGATTATAAGCCAAACACACCAGCTGACCGACAGTGCTCCAACTACTTTCACTTAAGGTAGATCTATTTACAATTTATTGTGCACAATTGAGCTGTATGAACATTCAACATTGTACTTTGCGGTCTGAGTTTTCCATTAACTTGGCTTTATGTCCAAAAGCAAAGTAAACAGCTGGTGAGTTGGTGTTTTTGAGTGTTAAGATAGGTCCATTGACTCTATTTTGAATGAGAAGATTGTCTGTGCCTTTGGAATCATATAGGATACCCATACGCAGATCATGTTTTTCAGTTTGTATAATGGTTTCATGGAAATTAGAAATAGTGGAGTAGGAATAAGTCTGAGTTACCTTCATGACTGTATATGTATTTCTCCTATATATGAGCTGGCATTCTATTTCATTCATTTTATTTTTGCTATTCTTTCTTTTAGCATGGTATGCCCAAATATAATACTATAAAAACGTTTTTCTATTTGTTTGATTCGAATTCTTGTGGGGATAGGTATCCATTTAGCAGATTTTCCGCCCTACTTTAATATAAGTTTTCTCCAATTAAACTGGTGGTTTTGTTCTTGTGATAGTAGTGGTTTTGCAGGAGTGGAGACTGCTTTTGCAGAACGCAGTTGCATTTGTGACAATAGTATTTTCATTCTACAAAGTGACGATTTTCCCTCAATTAGGCGGCTAAAAATCAAAGTCTCTACCAATTAGCAGTGTGAGCTTAGACTATGGTATATAATATCTATAAAATATCAAGAGATATTATATATATCTAGAAATATCTGGGAATATCTATAAAATATCCAAAAGATCAATAATATCTAATATAAGATATTATGAGATATTTTCTAAGGTAGAAGGTTGGAAAACTTCTATAAATAAGAGGTTTCATTTTGTAATTCAAAAAGCAAGAAAAACAAGAGAAGGCACCGAAGTGCTCTGGAGTATTTTTAATACAAAGCTTTGTTTTTATATTTCTCTTGTGAGTTTGTGTGTGTTCATAATATTGTTTCTATTTGTAACACACACCCTCTAGGTTAGGAGTTAGATATAATTCCTTCATTAATAGGGTCTCATAATTTTTTATTTTTTTGTGCAGAGATAAAATAGGAAGCTTTAGCACTAGCAAAAGTAGGGTACCATGAATCCGAAATAAAATTTTGGATGGAAAATTGAGAGGGAAGCTTAAACTAAATACCAAGTGTCAAAAAAGCTCCCTAAAAATTTTTAAGCAGTTGATTTATTTTTGTGCCCCCAACTGCTTTATGGGGCTGGAAATCCTCTCCCTAAAGTATAGTTGTTGAGAAATTTCAAGAACTTTGTTGGGTTTTAGCAAAGTAGCAATAATTTTTTTTTGCATGGGACCATATTTCCCAAATAAATAAGAGCGGTAGCCCCCAAGCATGGGACCATGCTATTAGTCTCACTTTCGTTTGTGTTCTTTAGCTTAACTCACGCCTAGAATCCTTTCCACGCGGACATGGTTGTTACCTCCAAACATCCTAGAAACCGCGCTCAACATATGTTGATTTAATAAGTAGTCGTATTTATTGCGGGTTAAGAGGAAGGGCTAGGACCACTACTACAAGGAGAGGTGTTTTGAGACAATAATAGAGACAATACTTAACCAAATTGTCTCAAATAGAGACAATAAAAAAGTTGTATATTGTCTCTATTATTGTCTCAAAGCGGGTGTCTCTAATATTGTCTCTCCAGAGACAATATAGATTGATATCATTTTTGTCTCTTGAGAGACAATATCATTATTGTCTCCCTAGAGACAATATAGAATACTAATTTTTTGTCTCTCTAGAGACAATACTAATTTCAATTTTTATTGTCTCTCTAGAGACAATACGAATTTAAAGAATGAAAAATCTGAATTTCAAGAATAAATAATAATCAAATATCATATAGTGCAATCAACGACTACATATCATCTATGATGTTAGACAGTGATAATTAATATTAGAAATTAAAAACAATTTGATTTGAATCTTGTGCCCAACAAATGGGTCCACAAACATTTTATTAATATCAAATAAGATAAAATACAAAAGGGTGTCTAAATGTCGTTAACCCTTTAAATACAATGATAAAATAGAAAAGGGTGCCTAAATGTTGTTAACCCTTTGCATACAATATGAACACCTTCTCTCCACCACCAGCTTCAAGTGATCTGTCTACTTCCCGGTTCTACTTTGAGGTTCTTTTTCTTTACTTTTATTTTGAGCAATTGCCTCTCTGCCGACAGTTGTCATCTTCATGTTCTTCGCTTTGATTGTCTCAACTTTGATACAATTCTCTATTATCGATAACAACAAAGGTGCATTGGATTTTGAGATATTAAGAACACATATTTTACTCCAGTTCTACCAAAAGTATTCACAAATTACATTTAAACTAGGACAATAATTAAAACCTCGCACAAAACTAATAAGCTAAGTTGTGCACTCATATACCTGTATGATAAAATCCATGTTTTCCTGTCATTCCCAACACATAAATATCCAGGTGATCATCTGTACTGCCATCCAAGAAAAATTTTTGTTTCTTTGTTCATAGTCCTTGTAGAAAAATATTGAGTCTATAAATTAAAATGGCATTAAAAATAAGAGAAGCGTACCACTAAAAAGATATCCCTAGTGATTAGAGAGTATCTAGACTAGACAAGCATTTAGGGTGTTAAATAAGGATGTTAAAAATGGCATAAAATCAACACTTTTGGTTCTAATAACAAGTACCTAAAATAAGAAACGAAATCACCAACCTTCTTGAAAGAATCATTGTACACATTTTATAGCAATCTATACTAAGAAGAGAATAAGAATAAATAACTACCAAAAAAATCATTGGGGAGGCATACATAAAAATGGAGAGGATCATGCATGAAAATCCAACCAATAATTGTCTGGATTTGTACGTGTGCAGCAAGAAAATATTAACTACAAGTAACGTGACAAAAGCCAATATCATTGTTATTATCAACCCCAATGTTATCACCTGCAAGAATAGATTAAAATCTTTGTATCAACAATATTACAATTACATTTATAGATCCAAGTATAGAATCTAAGAAACCATTAAATGTGTCAAAAATGTTTAAAATCCCTATCTCATAAGTGGCATATAATAACATACCTTGTTTTTTTTCTTAAGAGGCAAAATTGGAAAGGATAGAACATAAAACATCTCCAAAATGAAACCCGCGCCATTTATTTTGAGCAAAAAAGTGTTGTGTGGTTTAGCAAATGGGGCTCCATAAAGTAGCCAAACAACACATGTGAATAAGGTGCACACATATGGAAGACCAAAGAAGTTTTTTGTACACTTAAGCATGTATATCCCCCAAAAAGTTGGCATTCAATTCTCACAACATGTGTTTACAAGTAATGAATATATATTGAGCATGTGCAACGGAACAAGAAGAGTTATTGGTATTGAATCAAAGAAATATGATGAACACAGTACAAACATAGGTCACAGGAAAAGTGCCAATGAAGTTTGACTCAAAGAGAGAGAAGACAGCTACCTTTCAAGAGCACCCATGATAGAATACTTAGCAAGAAGAAAGAATTCTCCAGCAGCCTCAAATGCTTTAGATTTTAAGCAGCAACACCACATCAACAATGGTGTGTCAATTCAAAGGGAAATACCTCCACTACAAATTATTCAAACAAGACATGCACCAAATCCAACCGAAAGCTAACCCCTCACTATACATGTAACAGGATTGTGAAGGATAGAGAGAAATTATTGCAAAGCAAGCAAGTCTCAGGACAGACAGGGCTCACATTGCCAAGATGTAAATAAAAAACTTGAAGCTAAACCAAAGATTACCTTTTGACACGTTGAAACTTCCTCATTCAGGTATCAAAGATAAAAACCACACATCTATCAGATACAATGCATTGTCAATCCTGTTAAAACCATCTCATTTGTTTATCCATTCTATGCATCTCAATTCTTATTCATTTTAAAGAGAAGAAAACACCAACATTCCACAAGCATAAAAAGGTTAAGTGTGCTACCCAATAACTAATTGATTGCAAAAGCACCAATCAACTCATCTGTAGTCTACATCAAAACAATAATTATAATGACTTTTTGTGTTTATCAACTGTCACTTGAAAATTTATAACTGACAAACATCTCATTAAAATAATGAGGTTGAATTAAACATATAACAAGAAACCCTCAGCCTTTCATAAGAAAGACCATTTTTAATAACAAGGCATGCCTATGTTGATCCTTGGCATAATGTGACGGGTAACTTGAAAAGACAATACATAATAACATTGTGCTTATACTTGAAGCTATTCTAATGATACAAGCTCACATAACAAAGAGTATAGTCACCTCCAAGCATAACTTGACCACAAGCTTTTGTAGGCCAAGATGAGAAAAGTCTGTATTGAACTACACAATCTGGAGAGCTTGAATAACTTCAACAAAAATAATAGACCAAAAAGCAACCAAATTATTCTTTGAAAATGAATGCGTATATTTTGGTATATTTTGCATGGCTGGAATCCCATCATATCTAACTGTAAGAGGAGATTTCAAAGCAGCTTTGAAATATATTTCAATGTACAATGGACATTAAATTCAAACATGGCACTGCCTTTCATCTACAAATAGATCAAAAAAATGAAAATGTGAAGCAAACGTGTTCATATGCTCAAAGGATACAATCAAAAACACCCAAAACCTGGAATGAGAGCCTGTCATTTCTACAACATTCATATAGCTAAAAAGGAGGATGAACAAATCTACTTTCAAACATTTTTGGAATTCTGTCCGGACACCATTTGATGTGTATCTAGGAAAGATGATAGAGATGGAGCAGGAAAGGAGGAGAATGATCAATGAAAAGTCCAAGCCATCATGTTCATGGAAATAACTCAGCGAGTTAATAAGTAGGTACAAGAGCACTTGCTTCAAGCTAAAGCCAATGAAAAATGACAAAGTAATTGTCTCCAAATAGCTCACAGAAAACATGCTATGGGCATATTTGAGTAAGGACCATCTCAAGGGGACAGGAAAGAAGCTCTAGCCAAATAGATATAGTCCAATCAGAACTATCCAACAAATATAGGGAAAACTCAAGCTGGAAATTCCCAGTTATATGAGCATGTACTCCATAATTAATATAGATTTTCTAAAGCAGTTAGAACCATCAATGTTGGAACAAGAAGTTGATATAGCACCCTTGCTTCCAGAAAAAGAAGAGTTGGCTCAAGATTTCAAAGCAGAGATGATAAAATCCACCCAACTGTTCTTTCAAAAACATCTTTGATTGATCATAACAAAATAAAAACATAATTTGCAGCTCCATTCAGATGTTGTAGTTGCAACAACCCTTGTAGACATGCATGCAAAATGTGGAAGAATAGACAAGACAAATGAACTGTTTGAGAGAATGTCTCGAAGAGACGTGTTCGTGAGGACAACATTAATTTTAGGCAATGCACAAAATGGATTTGTTGAAAAGGATTTAGAAACTTTCAAGCAAATACAATTGGCAGATTTATAGAAAAATTCCACCACCTTTTCCAACATCACGACAGCCTATGCCAAAATGGTGATTTTGGAATAGGGTATGAGAAGACTATAAATAAGACAATTACTGTTCGACACCTGACTGATAATGTTGTGCATGGTAGTAGTGCTGGTACATGCCATAGTGAGAACTCTCTTGCTAGCGATATAGTGTCTGAGAAGACCATAAATAAGAGATTTGCTACAAATTTTTCCAATTTGAAGTGTGAAAAGGTTAATTTTGAAGAAAGCAACGAGGACAGTGTCTTTCGGCAGCAAGGTATTGATTAAGGTCAAGGTTGCGAGTAAAAAGAAACTACTGCAGTATGGAAGAACTCAATTAAGGAACATGCAACTTTAGGAAATTCAGGTGGATACCCAGACTGTGAACAACATAAGCTGTCAGATTTGAAAATGCTTGCGGATTTCAATGGTATGATAAGTGTTGAATACATAAATGTAAATAAACTAAAAACATGCAAATCATGTTTCAGATGGAAATATAACTTGATAAGACTCTAAATGGACAAATAGAGTGACATTTACGGAATAATGTTTGTGGAGAATATTGTTTTCTGAGAAGAATAAAAAGAGCACCAAAATGATTTTTGTAGTATTTTTTTATCACAAACATATACTTTCTGGAAATTTATTGACATATTTTATGTATTCAATTGTAGTTAGATCTGCAGCATCCGATGCGGCTTACATGGAAAATCAAGACCCTGTGCAACAAATTGTCTGTGGTTATGCTGCTCAAAAGACCCTTGGAGAAAATTTTACCCACAGAAATATTCAAGCAGTGAACAGAAAATATTATGAAGATGCTAGCAGTCAACCACCAGAGAGTGACTTTTGGATGGCTTCTTCTGAATTAAAGGTCGTATTTAGCTATGCAAAGGAAATTCTCTCAAGTAGCTCTGGATTCTTCAGAAGTTCTTGTGGAAAGAAGACACAACTTGTGGTTCAGGATTTGCCTGAATATGTTCCAAAGTTTCTCCTTTATGAGAGTCCTTTAGATATGTTTAAGTCATATAGTATCTACAACAATCTTATTACTGCAGACAGAATACCTGACAAATCAATTATCTGCAGTCATGTCATTAATCCCTTCTGGCCACTTTGTAAGTTTGAGCATCGTGGTAAGTGCAATAATGAGGATTGTCCATGACAGCATGCTAGAGATTACAGTCTAAATGCTACACAATTTGTGGAGCAATTGAAGAATCACAGTAATACTGAAGTGGATGGTTTAGCTGGGGATTATAAACAGTTAAATAATCATGGTAATCAAGACCCACAAATAAATTTCGAGATAGCAACAAAAGAGGCAATCACCAGGGGCTTCGAAATTCATTTTGCAGCTACCACCAAGCAGTCTGCAGATTCACAAGGCTTATCATGTCGCATCATCAGCAGTTATGGACTGATAGTGCCAGTATATCGAATTGGATCACATCTTATAAAAGCAAATGTCCCAATGGTGGGTGCCTTGATAACACGGAACACTTGGCGTTATTGGAAATTGGGATTTTACCAATCATTCCCTATTCCATTTGCGTTTCAGAGACTTCTACTTCTAGACATGCCATATTTGTGCAGTGCAGAGTTAGGGAGTGGATGCTTGGCAATAACAGCCGATTGCCTACTTGTTTGTATAGTTCTAGTGTGAATCCAGATGATACGAAGGTTTGTTTGTATAGTTCTCACATGTACGTTTGAAAATTTTCACACTTACAAACTTTTCGACTGTCTATTTTCTATTTCTAACATCTGAGTGTCTTAAACACACGTCAAACCATGCAGGTCACTGGGGAAGAAGAACTAATACAAGTAAAATTTACATTTTCAGATTTAGATGATATCTTGAAAGTAAATGGTTATGTTAAAATGTGCATTTCCCTTACTTCCCAAATTCTGTTGAAAGTTACATGGAAAAACTTCAATCCAATTGGTCGAAGAACATTTTAGATAGAAGAGTATGCATTATTTTATTTTATAGGTAAATAAAAAAAAATTGTTTGCAGATCTATTGAGAAGACCAGCTTGAAAGTTAAAATCGATCGCTTTTGACCATGTCCTAATGGTATCTCGTAAGCGGAAATAAAAGAAAAGATACTTTTGAAAACTTTAAGTGCTTTGATAAAATAAGATTGCCTATAAACCACAAACTTTCTAGGATAATACAGACTCTGAGTGTTAGACATTTGCTTCATAGTTTGGTAATGAAACCATTGATTAAGCTGTGGAAAACGCGCCACTTCAGACACTGAGCCTTGGTAATTTCTTCACCATCGCCTACAGAAATAAACAACTGACCAAAATCAAACTTAATTGCTATAACTGAAGCTCAGAGTGTAGCACAGACCACTTGGATGAAAAAACAAGAATACAGCCCAAAGTGATTTGCAGCAGCAATTTCTTGAGGAGGGTTCAGCTATTGGAAGTTCTGAGCACACCTGCATGCATACTCTTGAACTCATGGCAGCTGATGAGTTCTTGAATCCATGACCATTGTCAATAAGGACTGCTCAATGTCGTCGACCCTCCTCATCAACTTCTCAAAAAAATAAAAAAACATTTGTCTGTCCATGGCAGCCAACTCTTTCTATCCTCTCCTGAGTCTGCTCTGTACATTGAGAAATTTTCTCCTTTCAAAGCCAGAGATTTCAACACTAGGGTTTAATTTTATGGGCGTTCTGCCATGAGCTGGTTGTGCCAGCAACTGGCTTCAGATTATCTACTTAGCTCTATAAGCCCAATGCCACTGTGTCATTGCGAAAGCTTTTAATAAACAATATCAACTTCATTTTCAAAAACATAAAAGAATCCCTAGAAACAAACCCCATTCCGAGGCGGCCATTTCCCTGAAGCAGGTTGCATCAGAAATGTGCCAGGTCCCTCAACAGTTGTAGCCCATAAACAGCGCATCCTAGTGAGCACATGTTGCTCCTGCCATTCGTGCCCTAGTCCTCGTGGATTTGACCCCCTTATGATGGGCTCTTAACTGTTTGACAGAATACCAATAAAGAACACAATTATTGTTTTCACTTCTTGGAAATTACTGTTTTTATTGATTGCAACCATATTCCATTCCACCACTTTACAGATTATTTAATTTGTCTGGGAAAATGGCATTTTTTGTCCCCTCGAAGGGCATCGTGGAATGAAATACCATATACAAGCCATTGATAATTATAATGCTACCTTCTGTCGTCTCTTGTACCTAATTCTACATAACCCCTTTCAATTTCTATGGACAGTAATTTATTTGCCAAAATTTGTTACCAGGTCAGACTTTTACACCCATTCATAGGCATTTCATTCTTCTTTCAATTGTAAACAACATTTAGGGTATCTATTCAACGAAATAGATTTGTCATTTGGGTGAAATAGGCCTAAACTGGAATATAAAGTCATTACTGTTTTGAACTCAACAATTAACCAGGACCTCATTGGTAAACAAATGTTAAGGTGAGGAAGAAATAATTCTCTAAATGCTTCATCTTATTTTCCAATATATATTACAAATTCAGCGGCATCAAACACCATTTTTAAACATTGACTCTTCTTTTGAATATAAATTCCATGCTGAAATACATTATACTTCTGCCATCGCCATTTCAAATAATCTCTATCAGCCCTTCAATTTTCCTAACACCCAAATCCTTGGTCAATAAAAGGGCAATTATGTCACTGCTAAATTGGGTAGGCTTCATCCCTTGAATGTAGCGTCCCATTTTGATATGGGGAGGCCAAAATCATTTTTGCCATTTGTTTTTCACTGATGGGTCACCAATTGTTTGACAAAATAGCAACAAGGAACATATTTTAGGCTTGGCCTTAACAGAAATTGTAAATATTGTTCGCTTTTTCTAATTTAGTTGCTCTATCTATATTCAGGATATTCTCACGAGGAATGGTTCCTTTCATAGTTTATTAATTTTTTGATTAATAATTGGGTAAAGGTATCAACCTAGGTAGCTAAATTTGTTCTACAGTTAACTACACATGAAACTTAATGTCTTTTCCTTATCAGGCTTCGTAAAAAACTTGCAAATGCTCCAATTACACATCTTCAATTCTATTGGTTTTATTCCTAAATTCAGTAGATTTCCCAATACAGTCACGTCTATTGTATTTGAATAGTATTTGATTTGTAGTTTCATCAACGACCACTGAGATACAGTCATGATAGGCACCAAGCTTAGGAGCAGTAGAAACCCAATTACATTGACACACCTATCTATATGGAAAATACCAATATTCTGAATGGTATTTCCCATAGTTTAGTTTAATTTTCCCATTAGTCTCAGCTTACCCTTCTGCTTTTTGGTTATGCCTAACACCCAGATTTCAATGGACTTTTCGTACTGAAAAGTAGGATGCTGAACTAGGCTTTTGTATGACAAAAAAGATGATGAACTTTTCTACGGACCAAGGAAATGCAAGTTGGTTTTTGTTCTGTTTCTTCCCAAGTGATAGGTTTGGATTGAGTTTGTGTTTTTGTAGTTTTTTTGCCATAGTCTGGGTTGCATTGAGTCCATCACATCTATCCACAAGGTCTGCCATTGAACTGAGAATATAGAACTGCTAAAAAATAAAAACAAAGAAGATGACAGTGGGAAGATTGAAATTTTTTGGAGACCCTTAAATCACATGGATTGGGTTAGCTTGTAAGCTTTATAGTATTAAACATTGTCCTGGTTATGGATGAGGATGTCAGCCACTGATAAAAACATATGGTGAATCAGTGCTCTTTAAATTCCAACGATTGAGTGAGTCATTTGATCATGAGGTGATGGAGAAAATGTTACTCTAAAATGTGTGGTCGATGTTTAGCTGCTGGCTCTTTTTTCAAACACAGTCTGGTTTAGAGTTTTTTTTTAGAACTTGTCTTCCGCACAAATGTAAGTTTATCAGTACATAATCCTAAATATTTTTCCATTGCATTCTGCAACTACCGTACTTGCAACTATTCAATTATGTAGATCAGATTGATTTTCATGTGCTTTCCAACCTCCCATAAAAAAAACACAAGTTATAAAAAAATCATCAGAATCATTGAAGTGTTATCCTTCAATTTTTATTGAGATAGCCTCAGCTTTGTAGTAACAGATAAGGGAAAAAATTCAGTATCTACCACAAAGTAATTGGTGGTTTTCTACGATGATGGTTCTAGCTCTTTAGGGAGACATTAAAATAAGCTTTAGTATGTGCTATGAAGTAATTGGTGGTTTTAGCTCTGTACGAACAGCTAAAAAATGTTCAGCATGTCCGATGAAGTAATTCGTGCTTTAGTAGAATGGTTGTAGCTTTTCACGCTTGCATATGGCTGAGAAGAGAGAAAGAGTTCAGTTTTGTCCCGGCTGGCATAGAGACCACCTTAACTGCATTCCATCTCTTGGTGACTGTCATTGTGGGGTTCATATCTAATGCAAGCGGATATTAAACCTCAAAATATGTGCCATTGTGGGATCTTATTTTGTTCACTGTTTTAGCCAATATGTCCATTCTGAGAATGAACTTCACCCTCATGTTGCATTCTGTTGGATTTAATCGCGTTACATTTTTCTTCTTCTCTTATGTCCTGTCACATTCAGATATTTTTCCCCATTTTTTTCCGCTATGCAAATTTTGAAATTGAGCATGTTTCCTGTGGTTGGTATGAGGGAATGGATTCTACACAACAAACATTGCACCATGCCAGTCAAGTCTGTTGTGCATATCATACTCAAAAGTGTGGTTGTCTGTACGGTTCTGATGTAAGATCTAATTTGCATTTCAGTATTACACTTTCCCAACTTCGAACGAATCTTTAATATGTCCAAAGATGGAATATAACCTACATAACGCCGGCCTGCCTCAAAGTATTTTACTAAATTGTTTCACATGAGATGAATCGGCAATGTCTTTGTCCTGAGATCCAACATCCATCCACAATTCCCTGCAGCCTGGGCTAAACAGAGTATTAGGTGCATCCTCATTGCTACTCTAGCATATTAATGGTTTGTCGACTTCCCATACAATACAAATTTTTTAAACTAGTTGTACTCATTTCAGACAACGTTTGGACCAATGAATATAGGAATGCACCATGTTGCTTGTAATTTTTGTTAACTACTATGAAAAGGTTGGCCTTCTCATCCATCTCTCACCGCCTTGAGTATCGAAGATGAGATCCTATGAAACTTAATTAGATACATTAAATGGTATATGCAATCTAGACATGGTCCTATTATAGAAATCCATGAAACTGGATGGTTAAATCCAAACAACAAGAAAACATGTCTTACAGGGATTGGCAGGATGTGAACCACTTGTAAAGTGAGACTGAGGCATCGTAAGGAAAGGATGAAAAATATGGGGAAGGGGTGTTGAAATTATGATATCCCACTACCATAATCCCGTTGTAAAATACACATCACATTCCCATTAAATTTATAATCATGGAGGTTTATGACTTTTTGTCAACTCACAAATTTTCAGCAGCCTCTCTATTGTTGTGGGTGGAGACGAAGAGGGCTGAGGATTCTCAGAGCGTTCTCCAAATCCAAATGAAGGCATTGCAGTTGGACATGGCCACCCAACTCTGTATCACTTTTTCCTTGATCCCCTCCTCTCCTTGGGCTAGGGCTTTGGAGGATCTGCCATGTTCCACTCCTCTCCTTGCAGACAAAAAGAAAAACACACAAAAAAGAAGAGAAAACTAAATACAAATCCATTAAACAACATAAAAAAATATTAACAAACAATGGTGCTCATTCGATCCAGCCCCATATGGACCTATGGAGCAAAACCAACAACCCACTAAGGAGACATATGTGGAAAGAAATGAAGTGCATACCTATGGTGTCGAATAACAAAATCAAACTTCTCCGCACTTGGTCATAGCTCTCTTTTGTGTAATCCACCACCATATCTGCCCCCACGATTTTCAAAAATCTAATTTTCCCATGCATGTAGTGGAAACGATCCTAGAAGCTTCAAATACATGCTTTGCTAGTTGAATGGTGAGGGTCCCAATCCCGCCGGCTCCTCCCACAATAAACATGATCTTCCTTTTCGATGTTGATAAACGACTGCAGAGTAGTTAACAGAGCGAGCGGAAAACTGGCGGTTTCTTAGAAGGAAAAATCCAGAACAAAAACGTAATATAAAATGCATTTTCGTTAAGGAGTAGGCATATAGGTAATGTCCTACGCATGCTGCGAGGATTAAGAATCTTGTAGTCGATAGGGTTAAGAGCAGTGTAAGTGGAAACCTAGCCAGGCCCGACATTTGGAAGTGGAATGTCTGAAAATTGCAGGATGTCTACAGCGCCGTTCTCATTATAGAACCTCATTGTAAGCCCTAATGCGTTGAAACAGAGACAACAAAAAGGGCCTGAACCTTGGTTCCTCCTCACCGTCGAACATTGGTCTGCCACTGAGGTATACGAACAAAATCCACCTATCACCCTTGAATCATGTCCCCAAAAATCAAAGAAGAAACGAAGGGTGAGAGGAACTGGCTCGAAGAGAAGTGGAGCAGGTAAAAAGAGAGAAAAATGAAATGCTTTCGTGTGCATGATAAATAAGGTCTGAAATTTTTGAAATGACTAAATACCCACTTCAAATCTGCAGGATCCATGTCGATGCCCAAAGGCTTTAAAAAGATCTGTCAATCATTTGCACCATTGCAAAGCTTTCCATTTCAGACCACCTTCGTTTAGGAAAAACCTTTCTGAAGCCCTTCCCGCTTCCTTCAATCTCCCAATTTGGGGCCGCTCAAAAGTCAACAAATTATTAAAGAATAGATAGAAAGGGGGAGGAATTTATCTTAGAGACAATAATTAATGAACAGGAGACAATAATATAATATTGTCTCAAACTTATGTCTCAAAATACCCCCTTTGTAGTAGTGGACTGATCACAAATAGGTGAATTATAGGAATTGAATCGTTGTTTTTTAACGATACTTGTGGCGAGATATTATTTGCTTAAGGATTTATTGAAATATCTTTCATTGTTTCTCGGAAAAGTCATGACAAAGTTGTGAAAAAACATATCATAATCATTTATTTTCCATACATTCTAGAAAATGTCAAGATTAATAGGAGACTCGCGAGAACAATTTAAACAAAATTTAAAATTCTTGATTGGTCTTTACTCGCCGAAGGTGTTGTTTTAAACCGACATGATAAAAATGGAGGGAAAGGATTGATTATGTACATGTGGCCATTGATTAACAACATGTAGGCCGTCGGTTTAGTGATAGTGTGGTTGAGCTGTTCACTATCATTTTAGTTAAGGTTTGTGATGCTATTAGATGCCCCCACGATTCCAAGCTCCATATGTGATACAACATAACCATGTTTATGTAATTTTCCATCTTTGGGACATAGAAAACCACACCTATCGTAGTTAAAATTTTGGGTAAATATATATTTTTAAAGAATATTACATTTCTCCGATCTCAATATTAGTTATACAAGTTAATTTGGTTTATTTTATTAATTAATTATGTCTCATACCCAAATTTATTTATTCAATTATGTTTTAAAATACCCTTAACATAAAAGGGGTTGTTAAATAGATTGCCTACCAAAGTCACTCCATGGAAATATTTCCTAAGGTCTCACTAAAAATTTTACATGCCCCTCTTAATTTATTTTCCCCACACCCCTCTTTAATTTTAGTCCCCAATCCCACAAAATCCCATGACATGAAAAGTGGTGTAGGATTAAATGTGAACCCTAGGATCAAACTAATCTTGGCCCTTGATTTAAAATTTCCCTAGAGTTTCCCTAATCCATCCTTATGTCTTCTTCTCATTTCTTTTCATTTTCATTTGTTGCATTTTCCTCTCTCTCTCTCTTTTTTTTTTTTTTCAGGTTTGTGAAGGAGTTATGGAGGAAAGCAAATTTCTTCCTCTACATGATTTTGATGGGAGAGATCTCTCCTAATTTATTCTTATTTGAAATTTCAAAAATTTAGCTATCAATTTTTTTTTAATATATATATATATATATTTTTATATATATATATATATATATATATATATATATATATCGATTTATCTCTCATTATGGGTATTCACTCTACCCATTTCATTTTATTTATTTGACAACAAAAGAAAACAAATCAATTATATATATATATATATATATATAACACCCACAATTTACACACACAAATACTATAGTAGGAATACCCGAATATATTTATTTTTACTAACATTATTCACTACACAACACCACAAGGGCTCCAAATAGAGAAACTCAACAACGCATAATACACTTACATAAGTCATCGACTCACATAGACACATGAAAACACCATATACATGTCGATGCCACACTTTCCCCAATGAAAAATGCTAGCAATGACCCAACCACAAGAAAAGGACTCAAGGATTGGCAAACCCACAACACATCATTACCATGATTACATCTTAGTTACGATTAACATTCCAAGAACATTATTGTGCAAGGATAATTTTATCCTTTTTCCACCTATAGATTCTTTAACTCATTTCACATTCAACTTACAGTTCAACCATTTAAGTTGGCTCTTTACCTCTTATAAAAATCTCCATAACTTACATAATTATTTGGCATATTTCAAATTGCATACAAATTTCTTAATTCTCTCGTTCTTATGTTTAGATTATACTTCTCAACCATTTATTCAATGTTTAATTTTTACCCTTGTTACACAAGAGAATCTAACGTGATGTCAAGAAAGTAATCTTAGGATTTAAGGAGGGGGGTTTAGATTCAAGATACATTTTCCCCATAAACAACATTCTTCGATCATAGTATCTTTATTTCCCTACCATAGTTAATATAGTTCAATAACTTGTTAAATCCATTCAACATTTCCACACCAAGATATTGTATTTAGATTAATATATATCTTCTTTTTCATGAAGTTTGATCTCACGAAGGGAAATTCATATTCTTTGTAACACATGAAAATGTTTACTTGAGTTATAAGGACTCCAAGAGTGACATTAGGTCCCCAATCTTTAGTTGGCCATAAATTTTGACTCAAAGCTCAGATTTGCACAGGAGAGGACCTTTTCAAATCTCTCAATGTCCATTATAAAACCGATTTGTCTTAATTTAAGTGGGAATAAGTTATTCAAAATGAAGAAATATAGTCCTTCATTTTTAAGGGGTGTTTCGTGTTTCTTACTTACCACAATGATTGAAGTATGGGCTTCCTTTCTTCTCCAACAAGGAAAAGTACATGGAGATATGGGTTTTGCAGTGGTGCCCATCATTCTTGCAAGATAGTTTAATGCATTTTTGGGTGGTCGAAGCATGATTTTGAATTATTCTATCCCCCTCTCATTATTTTCTCTCATTATTCTAAGGTTGGATAATTTTTCTTTGCACCCTCCCTTTTTCTCTTGTTTATAAGTGAATTTGTGGAGTTCAAACCTCTCATCTAAAATGAAAATGCAATCTGGACTTTTAGCCATTGGAATACATTGTATCAAGTTTTTGGAGCAATAATAGAACTTTGTGGATGAATTTCAACCCTCTCTTGTGTTCATTGCTTTCATTTGGTCCCTCATTGCAATTTTGGCTATATGTGCATGGTTATTGTGTTGCATATTTAATGGCCTATGTTTAATGGTGAATGAATTGGTGATAAGAAACTGATCTATGTTGATGTTCATCCTCTTCAATCTTGTTTCACATTCATTTCCATGCAAGACAAGTTATTCAACTCATTCCTTTGGTGCATCAACTCTTGTAATCTTCTTAAACATGTCTCCTTAGCAAGCTAGGGCATATTTTAAGGTGTATCCTCTACGATTTGAATGTGTGCATCAGAATAGAGGAACAGTAACTCAGCCTTCATCCAGAGAGCTTTCCTAATTGTAGAGTCCCACACTTTGGGAAAAGCTCCATGTTATGTAATCACACTGACAATTTCAAACCATCGAGTTGCAAACATTCTCGGAGTGTTGTGATTACACATGAACATTTTGGCATGCCCGGTGGGATGAAGAATTCATTCCACAAGATTTTAAGAAATTATCAATAAATTTGGACTTAGAAAATGTAGATTTCCAATTTCTAACATTTCACCTCTTAGGATGAACTCGAAATCAGTTTTCAAGGGCTTAACTTGCTCAAAACAAGTCCAAATTTCACCAATTGATAGATCAGGATAATCTTCAAAAGGGTATTTTTAGTTTTTTGAAATTTTTATTTTCAAAATTTTAGAGTTTTTTGAATTTCGGTTTCGGGATTTGGGGATTTCCGACATCTCAATATTTCGGGATTTCATGTTTTGGACATTCGGAGGTCTTGCATTTTTTATTTCCGAAGTGTCATTCCAAAAAAATTCAACCTCCAAAATATCAAATATACAGGTCCTTCAAGGTTTTAATTTTTATTTTGTCAATTTTGGTGTGTAACTTGGCAAAATCTAGCCTTTAGAGGCTCATTTCCCAACACATCCTGGCTACTCTGAAGGGATATAATTCAGTGGTGTAACAGCACTAGTTGCCCAAGTACATGAGAAGAGTTAGAACTAGGTCTGATACAAGAGAAGAGTGTTTTTGTTTTTACTTGCAATTATCACCAGGAAGAGGAAGGAGAGGAAGAAGACCAAAAAGATCACCATCTCCACCTAATAGGATTTTTCTACATCTCACCCCTGGTAGACCTTTTCTCCAATCAACGGGGTTCTCGGTCAATCATAATAGCACATCTACAACCACCATCATTGAATCCCTTTACTAACTTCACGGGCAAAGTAGTCCACTTGCCATAAATCCTCAAAATCAGGTCCCAAATTGTAGCTCTAAATAATATTCACTATTTCACAAGAGATAATCATACTACTCCTATTGACCACATACAGGACATCACCAATGTCTGTGTAATTCAGGAAATCAATGACATGGATATTGCAGTCAAATTGTTAGCTTCATATTTCAAAGGTAAAGCCTTATTTAGAATTGGAACCAATTGTTTTTAGCTCTTTGCAACCAATTCGGAGAGAGGGAAGATAACTGTCTTTATTGGAACAATTGACAACAATCAAAAGGGCTCCAAATGAGAAAATGAAATATTTTAATTTTTGTTTCCAACGGACATGGGACAAGATCCCAATAGCAGTTAGAATAACTATCGAAGGAGCATTCCTTTATTTCTTGAAGGCTATAAACTCATACATAGCCATGATGATCCAATCAATGGGAGGAATAATGATGTCGAGGGCCTATGACATAACTATAAGAGAGGAGTGATTCAAGCTGATAAGCTTGCACTAAGGCCACCAATGCCTCTCTATCTAGACATGGGAACTCCTATAACTAATCAAACACCTGAGTTGAATCCCATTTCAACTCCTAGAATTCAAAGCAATAGTGAATCTTCCACTTCTTCAAGCACTTATAAATAGTTGTGGGAGGTTATCAAATAGCTACAGAACCTAGGAAATGAGCTTGTGACTACCAAGAGACGAAAATCTCAAAGTTCTAGACTATAGTAGCCTTAAGCTTAGTATCAACCCAAGCCCCGATATCAACAAAATAGGCCACCAACTTAGGCTATGAATCAAAATCTGAACTAAGGATAACATCAAGCTGTCAAGCCATTCCCACCATATGATCCAAACACATCTTCAACATCAAGAGTCTTGGTTCCACCACAAAACAACATAGCACAGGAGTAGGAATGTTGATACCCCTGTAATCTACCTCACATTCAATCGACATATTTCAATGGTGCATTGAATCGAGCTCTAATGGTGTAGATCGTCGGTGTGTCCCAAGAACCAAGTGAGGAAGGAAATCAACAATAAGGAACCCAACAAGAGGCACCTCCAATAGAAACCACATTAGTCAATAGGCATACGAAGTATTCTATAGATTTAATCAACCTCCTTTCAAGGGTGTGGCTTCTAACACACGATCAAAGAAGAGGAACATAGAGAAGGATATCCATCAAATCTAGTTGTTTCTCAACCCACTCCTATACAAGGAATAAGTACACAAAATGCAGTCCCAAATGTATAAAATCAGCCTAAGGCACCCGTTGCAACAACACATGTGCCTATTCAGACTCTAGAAAAGGTTGTGCCAAGTAAGGGGAAACAAAAGGATAATCCATCCCCTTTCAACATCATAGATTAGATGAAGAAAACACATGTGAACATTTCCATGTGGGAATCACTGGCAATCCTAAGACAACAAGATTTGTTGCAAGCTGCAATGGCCAATTGGTTTGCCTCAAATGGATAAAACCAAAGGTAGGAAAAATTTCTCACTAATGCAGTGCAACAGGGCAGGGGTCAACCAAGAAAAATTTTGAATCCTCCACCATTCTATGTTTCATTGATTTTGGGAACCACTTGGTACAAAACTACATGGTTGATTCCGGGGTAGTTAGTTGAGTGATGCCTTAGCACATAATAGATCAATTGGGTCTAAAGTATGAACAAGTATTGAAAGGAGTAGTGTAAGTGGATGGGACAATAGTAGGAATAATTGGAATCATTAAAGGTTTAAATCTTATGCTACATTTTTTCCTAATGTCATGGTCTTACAGGATGTGTCTGTAATTGACCTTCCACCACTCTTTGCACTATGTCTATCAAGAGACTTCACAACCAAAATTGGTATATATCTATCTGATTGGTCACACATGTTTTTAAGATAGGGTATGGGGCCAAAGTAATGATCAAATCAGAACCAATTGCAAACTTTCACATTGAGCCTCATGTGCCAAGTCATATCAATGCAAATTGCTCAACCTTTGATTAGGAAGAGTGTTCTAATGACCTAGAACCGGTACTAAAGTTGAGGGCATCCCAAATTTGACTCTAGATGAATGGGAAAACAAAAGGCATGCTTTTGACCCATACAAGGAAATGGAATAATCTGAATTGGGTGTATATTGTGTACACAAAGAAAATTCACCCATTCCTAATATCACTAAGCCAGAAAACAAGGATGAAAACAAAGTTTGGCAACTATTTTTCGATGGCTCAAGAAGCAAACAAGGTGCTGGAGGGGGTGCAATGTTGGTTTCACCATAGAACATCAAGTATTATTCAACTTTCAGATTTTAGTTTGCATGTTCAAACAACACAGCCAAATATGAAGCTTTGATTCATGGACTTCATTGGGCCAGGAAAAGAGGCATAAAAAATTTGTAGGTGTTCAGGGATAGCGAGCTAATCATCAATCAAGTCAGGGGACAACATGCTATGAAGAATGACCTACTCAAGAGCTATAAGAATAGGGTATGGGATATCATTGAGGACTTTGAAGAATTCAACACCAAGTCCATACCTAGGAAAAATAATGAATCCGTGGATAGGCTCACAGTAGTTGGAATAACTTTTGATGTGGTGGATAACATTAAAAGAGACAAAACACAACCACATATCCATGTGATTGTAACGCCAGTAGTTCAAGACTATAACACAAGATGGAAGGTTTTGAGAACGATTAACAAATCGTTAATTTCTTACAAGAAGAGGTTGAATTCTCAGCTAGGAATCGGGATAAGTTAGAGTAGAAGATTGGGATCAAGTAGTGCAGTGCATTTACAGAGAAAAACATCTTCCCAAATGCTTGGTTACATTGGAGTCCATCTTCAACTTGAATGATCAATTTCGTAAAGAGAGAGCCAACATACAAGTCAAGTGAGAAGATTTAGAACCAATCTTGATTGGAGAGGGAAAACACCCCAAATTAGAAGAGTAGCTGCGAGCAGAGAGATATGAATTCATACTACTTTGCCAAGAATTTCCAAATATTTTCACTTGGAGCTATGAATACCTGAGAGGATTCAATCCAAAGTTGGCACAATATACAATAGAACTGAATCCGAATGATAAGCTCATAGGAAAAAGCAAACACCAGTCAACCCACACATTGAGCCTCTTATGAAGAAATAGCTAAACAATCTAGTAGAGGAAAGCATTATATTTCCAATCAAGCACTCAAGGTGGGTTGCAAACTTGGTGCTAGTCAGGAAGAAGAACAAACAAATCAGGTTGTGTGTGGACTTCTGAGATCTAAATAAGGCATCTCTCAAAGACCATTACCCACTTCCTTCAATGAAAAAAATATTACAGGTTGTAGCCAGATTAGAAATATTCTCTCTCCTAGATGGCTACTTGGGGTATAATCAGATAATGGTGAAAGAAGAATATCAATTCAAAATAACCTTCACCACTAAATGGGGAACCTATGCCTACAAGAAAATTACATTTGGATTGTCAAATGACATAGCCACTTTCCAAAGGGCATTGGACGTGGCATTCAAGGGGTTGATCAACAAAATAGTACTGATATATCTTGATGATATCACTTTGTTCTCCAAAAATGTAGCAAATCACCTCTTTCATCTAAGACATGTATTTCAAAGGTGTAGGAGATTGGGGTGTCATTAAACCCTAAAAATGCATCTTCTTGGCTCATGAAGGAAAGCTCCTAGGCCATCTGTGTCAAAGGAAGGATTGATGATTGATCCCAAAAGAATCAACGCAATTTGAACATTTCCCTTTCCAAGTCACAAAAAGACTCTTGAAGCTATCTAGGAAGAATCAATTTTTTTTCGCAAGTTTGTACAAAATTTTCTGCTCTCATGAAGAAAATAACATTGATGTTAAAGAAGAGAATGGAATTTAAGTGGAAAAAATAAGTGAAAACAGGTTTCAAGGATAACAAAGAGGCCATATCTCAAGCCCCAACTCTCATTAATCCATACTTATCCAAATACTTCATACTCTATGCATTTTGTTGTGGAAAAATGATCTCTCGCAATTTTAGCGCAGAAAAATAAATAGGGTCCGAACAACCGTTGCCTTCTTTAGAAAAGTTTTGGAGGAATATGAAACCAGCTAATCCTTCATTGAAAAGAATGTTCTTGTAGTAATCAAAAGCTTAAATAAATTCAATCACCCAGTTTCAAACAATAAAATTCAGATGTTGGTCTCTCATGCAGAGTCAAGGACTTCCTTTTGAACAAGGATTTGAATGAGAAATGTGATGGATAAATCAATCATGTCATGGAATATGACAATTAGATTAAAGTCACTAATTTGGTTCATGGAAAGGGATTATGTGAACAACTAGCCTCGAGTCAATAGGTTGAATCAAGAAAAGAAAATTGAGGTTGTCTTGGTACTATAAGATAGTCAAGAGCAAGCAAATGATCATGTATCCATCCCTTGTTGGACTCGAGATATGATAAACTTACTACAAAGCAGGACTATGCCCTCCAAAGATGAGCAAAGAAAAGAGGAGATACTTTAGGTTACAAGCCATTCCATATGTGATTGTTGATGGTGTTTTGTTCAAGACAGGACATCAATGGTGTTCTACTGAGGTGCATTGGAATAGGTAAAATTGAGAAGGTGTTATTTGAGTTTCATGATGGAGAGGTCGGAGGTCATTTTTCTCCATGAGTAACAACTCTCAAAATAATGAAGGAAGGATACTATTGGCCCACAGTGTTTAATGACTGTTGCACTTGGATCAAGAAGTGTAAAAAATGTGAATTCTTCACAAGAAAAGAAAGGTTAGCAACACTTCCATTGTATCCAATTTCAGTTGACCAACCATTAATGCAATGGGGATTGGACTTCATCAGAGTCATTATTCCTAATTCAAGCCAAGGACACAAGTGGATACTCATGGAAATGGACTATTTCACTAAGTGGACTGAGGCCATAATACTCAAAGAAGCTAATGAGTCTAGCATACTAGACTTCTATGAAGGGATAGTCACAAGGTTCGAGTGTACCAGCCACTATCATATCAGATAATGCATTGGTGTTCCTAGGTTCCAAGATCACATAATGGGTTGTTAAGAATGGAATCTACTTGAGCACCTCTTCAAACTATTACCCACAAGGTAATGGATAAGAAGAGTCCACAAAAGAATTTGCTAAGAATCAGAAGGATACGGATGAAAACCAAAGGACATGGCATACAAAGCTAAAATCAGCATTATGGGCTGACAGGATCACACCAAAGAGGTCAATAGGTAATTCCCCTTACAAGTTAGTCTATGGGAAAGAGGCAATGTTGCCTATATCACTTGAATTACTTGGGACTGGAACTCATGAAACAACTTGGCTATCTAAGTTCGAACCTATGGAAGCTAGGTATGTGGAATTGATGGAATTGGAAGAAATCAGAGAACATGTAGTTCAAATGATGGAGAAAGATCAAGCCTTAGTCAAAATATGGTTTGATAAGAAAGTAAGAGAAAGAACCTTTCAGGAAGGGGACTTGATTCTAAAGTGGGATGTAGATTAGACAAAACCAGAAGGCATTCCAAATTTGATACCACTTGGAGTGGCCCCTACATGGTAATGAGATGTAAAAGTAGCTATGCCTTCTAATAGTCTACATTGGATGGAGAAGAACTTCCAACTCTGGTGAATGGGATTTACCTTAAAAACACTACTGAAAACAAAAAGCTTCACCCTTTTATATATTAGCCTCTAGGATTTTAATTCATCTAAGTGTGTATGCACAATGTCTTGTTGTAGTGTAGGTTTCATTTCCCTAAGTGCTTTGGCACAATTGTTTTTGCTCCTAGGTTGTATCACTATGTAGTTCAGTGTGCCTCTAGTCCATTTCAGGGAACAAGTGAAAGCTCTAGGTCAAGATAATTTTCTACTCTCACAAATCTCATTTTCAATATTTTCTTATGAAAATTGAGAGTGTGGATAGTGGAGAAGGTTCATGATTAGTAGGTTGCAAGGAGTCAGGGAAAATTCAAGTACAAGATTAGTATCTGGATATCATTCATGACTTTGTTCCCAATTGATACTTCAAGGCAACTTATCTTTCACCTAATAGGATGGTGATCTTGTGAGTCACCAAATTGTTATCCATTTCTTCCCCAAGAAAATGTTCAAACATTACCTTGCGTTGAGGAAATGAAGAGGTTGATTCAGTCATGGGAGCTCACATTTTGATTTTGCAAATCAAGTTGCAGATGGGCTCGATAATGGAAATGAAAGGTCAGAAAAGGAATGAACAAGGGACAACTAGGCCAAGGGAACGTTGAAGGAGATCAAAGTTTGAGCAAGAAAGGATCAGATCAACTTGGTCAAGCTCAAAAGGAATTCATGCTAGGTGCAGATAAGTAACTTACTTAAGCAGGTCGAAAAAGAATGGTGGCCCATGCCAGAAGTTTTCAAACTTTGGGCATTGGAATTTGGAGACTAGTCGGGAAAAAGAAAACATGACCGAAAAATCCCAAAAGTATGAAATGCCAAAGTCTGAAAGGGTTAAACATTTCAGTGGTTAAACTCCCCTTTGGGGTCAACGATGCTAGAAGTCTAAATTTTGGATTTCAGAGGTTTGGACTTGAGATTCAGATCCTTCGTTGAACAAAACGGAAAAAATAACCAAATGGCCAAAATCCCGAAAGTCTGAAGTTCGAAAGCGTTCAGATTTTGGGGCAAACCTCGGTTTTGGGGTCAATGTAGCGGGGATTTTCAGACTTTCGGAGGTCCTGATTTCAGAATTTCAGTCTTCCGGGTTTTAGAGGTCTCAAAGCAGGATCAAGTGGATGAATAGTGTCAAAGGTCTGAAAGGCACAAGGTCCGATGTCCGAAGTCCGAATTTTGGACTTTGAGGTTTGTGAGAGGTTTGGGTTTGGACTTTTAGAACTCTCAAATGAACAAATAACTCAACCTTCGAAGTCAAGATTCTTTATATATAGTTGGACACACAGAATTCACCAATCATGAATTTGCCTATCGGAAGACAATTTTTAACACACTATCTTAACCTCGAGTCAAAATTAGGCATTTTACAACTAAGCTGGGGAAAATGTAAAAGAAAGTTGTTTGACCCTAGCCAAGTTAACAAACCATATTGAAACTTATTAACACTGTAAAAACAACTTGAAACTTTATCTTGTGACTTGTGTGAAATTTGACTTTTGGCAAAATAGTGTTTTCTCTCTTCTCTCTCTTCCCTATCTCTTTCTCTCTCCTCCCTTAGTTAAGGAATGAAATGAAATGAATAAATGCCCCTAACCACCTCTTGTTGTGTCTATATTATCACCATGTAAATTAAAACCATTAACGTTAATTATGCTATATTTAGGTAGATGTCATGCCAAAGAATTTATCGTTGATTTCACACTCACATGGTTTTGTAAGATGCAAGTAAGATGGTGAAACGACGTGGTTGTAATTCATGTGTATTATTGTAACTCATAATTGAAAAAATTAATTGTAGAGATAAAATCAACTTTTTGTAATGTATGGAAAGACTTAATATTGTAGTTTGGTAGTATGCATGAGATGTTAGTTTTAGGGGTGCTTTGGGAAAATATGCATTTAACTATAGGTGTTCTTTCATTCAGATTTACATATGGTTAAAAGGGGCTGGATACACATGTTAAGTGAAAATGTGAAGGATGGTTTAACATTTTGCGAAGTATCAAAGGTTTATTAGCTAATTTTTATAACATTTTTAAGATATTATTGTTTAAGAGAAATGTTCATCTAAACATGGGTGTTATTTTGATCCCAAGTTTTGTATTGTAAACTTTGGATATTGTTGTTAAGTGAAATTGAATTTAATATCTTATAGTGCAATTCCAGTGTGTAATTGATGATCAAAAAAATTGGTGTGTTGTGTTTCTTACCTCAAAAATGTAATAAAGAGATTTAAATTAAACAATCCACTCTAGTATAAACTTCATGTGTAACTACCCTTCCTGTGTGATTCTTTGTAGCATAGAAAACTAAAACCTTACAATGAACTTAAATATTTACACTTGATAACACCTTCTAGCTTAAGTAACTAAGATCCCATGTTTGAGTTTTTCGACATAGACTATATGCGTAGTGACATCGTTGTGAACTCGACAGTTAGGAATGACATGGTCAAACATTATCTAGAGTATGTGGTTCCCTTCTAGGATTGGTAATCATGTGTGTAGTAAGGAGAATGTGTTCTCTTAAGGTAGTGCTCTCTTGGGAACCAACATTAAACATAGTGTAAAATCCTCTTGGACCGACATACATGTTGAGTGGCGAAGATCACCAACTAACCTTGGAAGTCACCTTTAAGAGTTGGGATCATAAATGAACTTGATACCCAATAGAATTTTTCATTTGGGTTTAATGTTGTAATACTAAGGATTAATTGTGAAACTTAGCAACATATTAAGCTATGATTAGTTGATGAAATTCAGAATTCTAAAAAATGTTGTGCTTTGGAAAAGGGGAATTTTAGATCTCTTATATAAGGTGTTCAAACCATTTTGTGGTGACGAAAAGGATCTCGTTGACATTTTTTTCACTTTTCTAAAAATAGGCAACTCAAAAAACTTCGTTACGATGGATGGCATTGGTGAATCAAACCTAATTAGGGGAATACATTTTCAGTTACAACAATTGATGGTTATATTTAAGTTGCATTTATGTGTGCTAGCTACAAAATTTAACAAACCACATAGTATGCAATTCCATGGCGATCTTCAAGTAAAAAGAATACAAAATCCCTAAGGACATATGTATTAGTTTGATGAAGACCAAAATTATGGAATAGGTGGAGTGTTAAATTTTGGAAAGCGGGAAGAGTTACAGACACAGTAATTAGGAGTTCATTATTAAAGTTACTTCACTTCCAGCTCCATCTTTACTTCATCTTCATCCTCGCTATCCACATTGGCATTATACCTAAGAAACAGAAAATGGAAGGATTGTCAGTCACGAGCTCAAGGTTAATCCATATTCCTATACTATCTAATTTCATGCAAATGGATCTCCTGACATCAGGAGGTATGAGTTATAGGCATAAGATACATCAGAGATAGATACAAAGTTGATAAGAGTAGTATTCTACATCAGCACATATGATTCTCACAATCATTTCTAGAGAAGAAAGATGAAAGAAGAAAAACTATGGAACATGAGAGAGGCCAAAAAGCCTAATGTTTTCTAACTAGTTTATCTAAATGTCTAGTACATGTAAGAAGAAGGATGAATACACAAATATATAGTTGTACTAATCCATAAAAGAATGCAAGTTTAGTGTTGCAGTTCTCTAAACAAATGGAATGCATATACAAAGTGTGGAGTCAAGGATACGTATCATCAAAAGTATGTTACAGAAACAAAGTGCACTTGTTCAATTTCTGTTGATAGAAAAGAAGAAGCTAAGAATTTTCAGCTAGTTAAAAACATCACGAAATACATCTGTGTTGATCAACAAATTTATATCATATTGATCATGATACATAAGGAAAAAGATATCAGAGCTTGATCAAATTACAGTCAAGTCCAAAGTATCTATCAAAGTACATTTGGAAAGTTACAAATGATAAAAGTACAAAGTATGATTGATAAAGCTAGAAATGAATTATCCAACAAGCCAATAGTTTTCAGCATAAGCCAATAGTTTTCAATTGGGATTGAAGGAATGAAGATATCAAATTCACAGGAAATTAAAGAAGATTATTATCAAGTACAGATTAGGAGAGTTTTGAATCCCGAGTTCCATTAGAACATCAGTTTATCAACTTAAGATAATGGAACATTATTTATGTTGCAAACAATGAACAACCATAATAAAGAGATCAAACTCATGTATCTCCAAAACATCTTTACAAAGAATGGATCAAAGAAAGATTTATTTTCAAGTGTTGCAATAACACAGAACAATATGTAGAAATCAAAGTGGTTCAAAGGATGTTCTACAATGTTGACATACTCATCAAAAGAAAGCAGAGATTCATAAATGAATGAACATTAAAAAATATCAATTTCCATCCACCTCGAACTGAATCACTCAAGTTTCTTACAAAGGACTTAATGAAATGATGAGGCAAATCTTTGTCAATAAGGTTGTTGTAAGTGTTTAGTCAGGAAGCATAATCCGGGTATGCTTTGTAAGGCTACAGGATTAAAATATGAAGTCACCATGCACAGAATATCAAGATAAAAGGATGGAATGGGCTACAGGGCTGCATTTTTCAGAAGCAAAAGACTAGATCAAATAGTTCCTTAAGGTCCATAAAAGATGATAAGAGTAACTAGAAAATAACATTCAAAGATGGAAAAGGAATATAACTTACAATCATAATTCCTTAAGTTGTTCAGAAAAGAGTAACAAAATTACTTCTCAAGGACAACGTTATATTCTTTGATTCCTCAAATGCAAAGATGAAGATCTCTAAAATAGCTTTCATGAAATTAAAGCAGTTTCATAAGAAACGCAAAATAATTTTCAGATCAAGCAATGGATGTCATTTTAGAAGAAGATTAGTCATACACCAACAGGAGAAGGATTTCTCAGGGCATTATATACTAGTATTTGATTGCATTAAAGAGTTTGTGAGCTACATCTGAGCTTAATCAATAATACAGAGGTGAATAAATATATATCTACAAATCCCACCAAGCTAGGAAGTATGCATTCAAGTATCTCATAAACAAAGAGAGAATGATGACATATCTTGAGAAAATTGAGGGGAATCAAAGGATAATCAAGTTTCAAGTTTCAAAAATTCATGCTACGAGGTCTAATAAAAAGGGACCAATACAATTGAGCATGGTTTAACAAATCCATGAGAAACCAGAGTAAAATAACATAATATTTTCCAATTTTCGAAGATACATGATGCTCTTAACATCAAAACAAATAGGAAAGTTTTAATTTTCTCATCGAGCTCTCATTTTAGATCCAGGATATTTTCATTAAACAATTTAAGTAGAGTGTCTCCCTGGACATCAAAGATAGAACAAGGATATGCATTTATAGCTATGAACATTGAAGAAAAAAGTAAATAATTTCTAACGATGTCATCAAGTTTTAATGAGAAATGACGTTTACAACTACAAACATCTTCTCAGTTATACTTCATAGAACTCCAAATATCTTCTATCAGATACCAAATTTGCAATAAAAGAAAGAACATAACTCAGGGAATGAAGTTGAGCTTACTAGTTCTTCAAAATTCAAGTCTATAATAGAGAAAATCATGAAACGACTTGCATAAATGTAATGATGGCACAAATTCGAGATCATATTTTGGGTCATCCTCATTAATGGTAGTTTTAGAGGAATGAATAGCGGAAAGCACACTTTAACAAAGACATAGGATGAAAACCTGAAGCATATTTAGAAAGTAGAACTTTGACGTACAAATAATGGGTCTAAGGCATTTTCAAGTTCCCATCCAAAGACCAAACATACAATGTAAGCTCGAATAGCGACCATCGAACAAACCCAAAAATTGGTCTCTCATATAGAAGCACAAATCCTGAATGTAGAAGAGAGTATCAACAAAATGCATTAAAACCAGAGATGATACAGATGGGGTCAGAGGCAAGAAAATTCACCCTTTGGGGTTGAAATCTTCAAACCTTCAGAAAATATTTAAGTGCAAGGAAGAAACAATCACCCTTATGGAGACCGAGTTTGCAGAGGATAGAGTTCGAACGTACAGAAAATGGAAACTCAGCTCTAAAATAAAAGCAAAATGGTGGTGGGTTTGGTGGAATGGGATCAAATCAAGGCAAACAATAACTCCCGCAAATAGAAACAATGGTGGCTATGAGCTCAACCAAGTTTAAATAATAAGGACATCCATAAACACAAAATCAAAAGCATTTTAGCTGTGATTTCTACAAGGTAAAGCTAGAGTTCAAATCTCTAAATGCACAGAAAATGGAGAAATACACAGAGAAATGATACCTGAATATTAAATAAAAGCTTACCATTTTTGCATAATATAAAGCTCTCTCATGAAACTCGAAATCGGACCTGAGAAAGAAGTGGAGCTCGAAAGAACATCAATGGCGTTATGGTCACAAAAGTAACAATGCACAGAAGAATGAAAATAATTTCCAAGTCTCGGCTCATTCAAGGCCCAAACGATCAAAATGACAGCCTTATAACTTCTTCAGAGCTCAAACTAGAGCAAGTATGATGAAATATGTAATTATTAGTAGATATAGAGCCTCATGAATTGAGATATGAACACAAAATTGAGCTCTTAGCATCAACAATGGTGGTCTTGAAGAAAAATATGCTAGGGCTTCGCCCTACAAACTAGAAATTGCATGCAAATGATCGTTTTGGGGTACAAATAAAAAATTTCACCAAATTAACTCATAGTGATCTAACTCAACCAGTGAGAAATAGAAATTGAAGGTGCGAGATCAACAAGTACATGAGATCAATGACCACAAATTAGTCATCAAGATCAATGCAAACCCATAGAGATCGACGATGGAGATCAAATCATGCAAGGATCAAACGATCAAAATTAAAACCACTACCAACTAACTCGCTGACCATGGGTTAAAGATCAATGATCAAATATGCAAGGGTGTGAAAATCAATGGCTGCGATTCAATCATTAGGTTCAATGAAAAATTAAGTTACCACAATCAATTCCTTATTTACCCTGGTCAGAAAATTAATGGAAGAGATCAAGATGTACATGAATCAATGGATCAAAGAACACCGAAAACATTCATTACGAGTTAGAAACCTAGCGAGGGCACGGAAGGATCTATGATTGAATATCAGGTGTAAGGATTAATGGTCCACATCAAAAGTAAGTAACTTAACCACAATTTAGAACCCAACCAAAGTTAAAACATCACCACCGATAAATTTTCAAAGGGTTGAGTCATCATGGAGGGGGACAACCTAATAATATAAAAATCATTGCTTTGACCGACTAAGGTCTAAAACTATAGTACAACCAATAATTATCAGAAAGGTAAACCTTTACCTTATGTTACACATGATTATTCGAAAAGGTGCCCAAGCATTATGTCATGCATGATTAATCAAGGTAACTGATCAACATTATTATCCCAACTGATTTATTTTAAACAATAATTATTGTGCCTTGACCTTAGACTAAGGTCTATGTAATATGCCAATCAAATCAAATGAGACCTATGACTATAGTCTAAGAAAAATAGTCAAGGTGGTCACCTTTTTTCAAGAAAATAATGACACCAAAAGGTAAAGAATATGCTACATGCCAATTCAAAGAGGGGCTAATTATGCCAAAGGTTTCTCAAACTTAAACATTGTAAGCTTTACCTTAATATTTGTAAAAGATTGTGTACCCTTCAAAGGTGATAAGACAAAGTATGCACATGCCCACAGGTGGCCCTACATACTGCAAGAAGACAAATTAGGACATGTGCACACCAAAAGTGGTCCCCACATTGGAGTTGAATAAATTTTGCTAAGTGTAAAAGACAAGGCATTATTTTTATGTTGCACAAGAGTATCTTTTTCATGTCATCCACTAGAAGATAGAATAAACAATGGATCAAGTTGCACATGTCACATCATCAGCTAGAAGAAAATATTACATGTTGAGAAGACTTGCTCATCAAGCAAAACTTATTATTAGCCAAATTATTCATCCAAATTTATTTAAAATAGAATAGTCAACTACAATTTGACTGAGTTGTATTTTTGTAACCAAGGCTATTAATGCCTCATTGTATTAACATGTTTATTTTTTCCTTTATTTATTCATGATAAATGATAAAAATAGGATGCATGGGCGAGTACAATTTTTAGTCTATTTTTAGGAAGGGTGGGATGAATAAACTTGTTATATATTGTGTGCAATTGCAAGGCACAAGAGGAGGAATTTTGGACACATGAGTGTTGAAGAAAATCTTGCAAGTTTTCCTTTGAAATTGATTTTTGCCTTTCCAATTATCTACATAAGTGTTTGTATACCTTATTATTTCTTGTGAATGTCCAATTACCTAATTAATCATCTTACCTTGTTACAAATTTAGTAATTTCGCATAATATTAGTGTGCATGTTTATCTTAACAGTATTGTTGTGAATTATTCCCTCAATACCTCAAGTGTTTTTCCTTAATATTATGCTAAAAACTATTATTTTGTGCATCCAGAATCCATTCTCAAATATTTGTGTATTTAGATCAAATCCCTCAACAAGTTTGGTGTATCACCCAGTTTAAATTCATTTATAGTCATATTTTTACCATCAAAACCATAAAAATAGTTTAGGATATATCAAAAAGGAACAGCCTTAATACAATGAGAGACTCACCTTGAAATAGGTATACCCACTGGACACTGAGGTGTTTCCATTGTATCTACAAAAAGAGAGATACGAGAAAAAGCTTAGGAAATCTATCGTCATCTCTCTATAGGGTGAACTTTTGAGAGATAACAGGATCCACGTTGTGTAAAATATAATGTGAACCTCCCTAACCTTTAAATGGTGAACTACTCAATCTTGCTTCCCACTAGTCTTATTAGGTAATATATGTATGATGCGAAACTATGTGATCATGTCCTTAGAAATAAATCTCCTAAGATAGGGACTAGTAGTCTCATAAGGATAAAAATGCCCCATTAGCATGTTGGCATAAGGTTATGTAGCATAACTTTTATATAATTAGGTTGAGAAGATTAGATAGTATCACATTTTTCTCGCATAATTTGTAACCTCTCCTTTGTTTTTGGGGAATGTAGTTATTTCTCCTTCCTATAAATAATGTACATGCTTCTGAATAAATATATTGAGAGAGAGATATCCTATCTCTATTTGTGCTCCTCAATTAGCTCCTCACAATCTAGTATCGAGTGATCAAAGAGAGAATATGAAGTTGAAGTCTGTGCATGGAAGTGTTATCTTATTGACATAATCCTTTATTTTGCACAAGTGTGTGTCCTTGAGATCATGGTGTGATTGGATATTATGGGTACTATCTCCAAGTTGTGGGAATTGCTACTTGAGATAGACCTCCGAGAGAAAGTTGGTTCTTTCTATTAAACTACATGCCACAATCTACTCTAATGCAGTAAAAACTATCTTTTCCTAATCTATATTTCCAAGGGACTAGGAGAGAGAGTGCATGAAAAAAATACTACACTAAGCATTGATACACCGAGAAAAGGAGAGTGTGAGAATAGTATCCTTGTGTGAAAAACGGAAGCAAAGTACATACTAGAAGGGGTGATAATAGTTCTCCATAATCTAGCAACTACATTCACAACAATATTTCATGCACACACAATGATAATGAATCCTTGCAACAACATAAAATAGACACAATATATTTTCAATGAGTTTTAAAGGGAAAGAAAAATTCAAACAAACACAGCATGGGAAGATACATCCACAAACTTGTATCTATTGCTTCATGGATATGCACAATTCAATCTATTACAAAATAAGGGCTTGGATCACCATGCAAGGATTCCACTACAAGCACTGTAGAAAATTGGCTTCAAAAATAATTTTGATAGAGTTTTCTCTACAAAAAACTATCTCTATCTTCAATGAGCCCAACACTCCGATTTATAGAAATCGAAAAAGAGAGAGAGATAGAAAATGAAAATCTCATAAATCTATCCTTCCTTTAACAACTTGTAAGAGGTAGTAAATGAAGTGAAATGATTTTATGTTGCTTATAAAGTCCCCCATACTGTCCCATAATTGGAAATGCAATTGAAATATGTCAGCCCATGCTTCATTGAATGTCCAACTACCAATAAAACACTTTTCTAAATTGGGCACGTTTTTCTACAAAATCACCATTAATTCCTCATTAAATTCAAGATTTATTTATTTCTATGTGTCATGATCGAAAACATGATTCCAACAATATCAATCTTGTGCATTTTCATTGAGAATTGCAAAAGTTATGGCCTTGAGTGCGATTAGAACTTTGTATCTACTAGGAATTTTGTCATTTAATGAGACCTGGGTATTTAATTTATTAGAGGTGCAGATGTTTATTTAATTTTTTTGGTATAGATTATGGTGTGCTTGTTCCAGAAAGTCAAATTTCATGAAAATCAAAGCTCGGGGTCAAAAGTTATGGCGTTTGAAGTTCGGGGGTCTAAAGTTGACTTTTCCTTTGTATGTGGCTATTTCGGTGAAATTGGATTTTGGTGTCCCGAATGTCCCTTGTTGACCAGGCCATGAGATCCATTAACCTCTACATTACCTGCACCTCTTTGTGATCAGATTTTTTCACCTTTCCGCTGCTCCCACATGTCCACCTCGGTGTCACGCGGACGCGATTTGAAGGACAAAAACTTCGAGTTAATCGATGCATTCTTCCTTGCGGTGATTACGGCATGCGCGTCTCATATGTCCCGACGCCCCATGGACTCGGGACATTTTGACCCAAATTATGTAATTTTCACTATTTTTGAACATTTTGGGCAAATCAGGTTTTCGGTCAGTCCAACTGAAAATGTGTGGCCTATGCTAAAAATACTTGATTTTTCTACATTTCACTGTCTCCTTAGAATTTTAGGCCCGAATTTGGTATGATGAACCCTGGTACAATCCACCTTGGTTCTATCTGCTCTCAAAATTGATTTGCATAGGTGCGACCTCTTTTTTTCAATTTTTTGTAATTTTTTGTAACTCCTTGGGATTTTCTTAGACAAAGGAGTTAGAGAAAAGCGGAGAGGTACCCCAAAAATCCAAATTTTTTCCCTCGAACCATTTCAAACTACTCAAGACTAAATAAATCATGCAGGTGTTATCCCAAATTTACCTCGAGGGGTGAATTTGGGATAACAATTTAACAACCGAGAAGGGTTATTTTCTGCGAGATGAAGTATGGCCAGCTGCCTGTAGCAATCCATTGGGCATGGAGTCAACCTCGTAATCTAAAATATGGTCTTGAAACCTTAAGATTTGCATTCTTGAGTTCACTGAAGCACTATTTTTTGAACCTTGGAACTTCCCTTCGCTACACTGCACTCACAATTTGATAAGAGAATCTTGAAAATAAGATTTGTGAGAGTAGAAAATTCTTTTGAAATTAGATTTCACCCCTTCTTACAACTATTATCCATGAGGCTGAATGATGAATACCTATGAATGCTTCCTCACCCTCTAATAGTTGCTCTGCATTTGTTTGGAACTTCTGCAACTATTCTAGGTAACCATGAGCTTTCTCTTGCATGGCCCCTTTTTGACCGGAAGCTTGATGAACTATAAACAAGGCATGTACTAGAAAGCGATAGAGCATGTGCATCAAAGCACTTAGGAAATGAAACATATTCTAATAACAATAGCAGCATGCACAAGAACTTGTAGGAATTGGAAATCCTAGAATAATATGTACAAGGGTGAGAAATTCTCCTTCTAGTAACAATGTTTGAGATATATTCCATTGATTTGGAATCTGTAATTTATCACCATCCAACTTAGCAAGCTGGAAGACATTCTTGCCTTTACATTCATTTATCATGTATGGGCCACTCCATATTGCGTCAAACTTGGAATGCTTTCTGGTTTTCACAATCAGCATCCCACTTCAAATACAAAATATCCAACTTGAAATGTCATGGCCTTAGCTTTCTTGTCAAATATCTTCTTGATCAACACTAGATCTTTCTCCATGGTCTACACTGCGCATGTTCTCTTGCTTCTTCCAGTTCCATTAGGTTTGCATACCTAATTTCCATAGGTTCAAACTCATCTAGTTCCAATGTTGGTAACTCAAGTGATATAGGTAGAAGCTGCTTCTTTCCGTATACCGGCTTGAATGGAGAGTTGCATGTAGACATTTTAGGGTGATCCTATCAGCCCATAGAGCTAATTTGAGCTTTGTGTGCCAAGTTCTCTAATTCTCATCAAGAGTCATTTTTATGATTCTTAATAGGTTCTTGTTTGTTATTTCGCAGCCATTACCATGGGGTAATAGTTTGATGAAGTGTTGGGGTATACACCATTCTTGAAATTCTATTATTCGATGATGTTTGTGTAAAGAGATTCCAATGCATTATCTGATATGATAGTGGTAGGGACACCAAACCTTGTGACTATCCCTTCATAGAAATCCAAGATGTTGGATTCATTTGCCTCCTTAAGTGCCACTACTTCAGTCCACTTGGTGAAATAGTCTGTTGCCGTAAGTATCCACTTGTGGCCTTGACTTGAATTTGGGTTGATCACTCCAATGATGTCCAATCCCATTGCATGAATGGCTGATCTACTGAAATCGTATGAAGGGCAGCACTACTAACCTTTCTTTCCTGTAAATAATTCACATTTCTTGCATTTCTTGATCCATGAGTAGCAATCATTAAACGTCGTAGTCCAATAGTAACAAGCCTTCATGCTTTTAAGATTTGTTACTCATGGAGAAAAGTGGCCTGTTGCTTCTCCATCATGGAACTCATGTAATATCTTCTTAACTTGACATGTTCCCATACATCTCAATAGAATATCATTGATGTCCTTGTTGAATAAAACAAAATCAATAAACACATATGGAATGGCTTGTAATCTAAAGTATCTCCTCTTTGATTTGATTATTTCTAGAGGACACAAACTTGTTTGAAGATAATTCACCAAGTATTGAGTCCAACATGTAATGGGAGCATCGTTAGTTGGCTGTTCTTGATCATTTTTAGTAACATGATAGCCTCTTCTTCATCTGTTGACTCATCTTATTGTTTGGAAGTGAGCTACTCATAGAACCCCCTTGCCACAAAGTAACTTGTTCACTTTGATTTCAATATCATACTCCATTAAGCGAGTGATCCAACTTGCTCTCTTCACATTCAAATCCTTGTTTAGGAGAAAATCCTTAACACCAACATCATGGACACTAGCAGTGATTGAATCTTTTTTCGAGACCAAGTTCTTGAACTTCCTTAAACTCTAATGACAGCAAGGACATGCTTTTTCAATGAAAGAATACTTTACTTCATAATCTTCCAGGCTTTGAATGAAGAATGCTATGGGCTGTTCTGAACCTTCTCTATTCAGCTGCACCAAGATAGTTGAGATTGTATCTGATCCTCCAAAATCATATAGCATGAAGTACTTTGAAAATTTTGGGTTAATAAGAGTTGGGGCTTGTGATATTGCATGCTTGATAGCCTCAAAAATATCTTTTCCTTCTGTTTTCCATTTGAATGCAAGACTCTTCTTCAACATCATTGTTAATGGCTTCACAAGAGTGGAAAAATCAGGGACAAATCTGTGGAAAAAGTTTATCCTTCCCAAGAATATTTGGAGATATTTCTTATGGTGTGGCAATGGAAGTGTTTGGATGGCTTCAAATATTGTAGGATCAATTGTTAACCCTTATCTTAAGATAATGTGGCCCAAAAATTTTCCTTCATGTGCTAAGAATACACACTTCTTTGGATTCAATGACACTCCAAATCTTCTACATCTTTGAAATACTTGCCTAAGGTAAAAGAGGTGGTCTGCTGCATTCTTTGAGAAAATGGTGATATCATCTAAATACACCAGCACTATCTTGTTGATTAAGCCTTTGAATGCCATATCCATAGCTCGCTGAAATGTTGCTTCAGCATTTAACAGTCCAAATGGCATCTTCTTGTAAGGATATGTGCCCCATTTTGTAATGAAGGTTGTCTTGAACTGATCTTCTTCTTTCACCATTATATGATTATAGCTTGAGTGATTCTACCACCTACATTATTTTTTCCATTGATGGAAGTGGATAATGATCTTTTAGTGATGGTGTATTCGAGATCACAAAAATCTACACACATCTGATTTCTCCATTTCTCTTTCTCACCGGCACCAAGTTTGCAACCCAACTTGAATGTTTGATAGGAAAGATGATGTTAGCTTCAATTATTTTGTTCAACTCTTTCCTCATGAGAGGTTCAATGTGAGGATTCACTAGCCTTTTCTTCTATCTGATAGGCTTGGATTCCAGATCTAGATCAATAGTATGTTGTGCTAACTTTGGGTTGAAACCTCTTAAATCCTTATAAGTCCAAGAAAAGACATCTAGGAATTCTTGACAAATTTGAACAAATTCAGATTTCTCCTTCGGGTACTTACTTTGCCAATTCACAATGTTTTTCCTTCATCCATTGAAATGGTCTCTAAATCTTCACCCTTTACCCGAATGTTTTCCTTCTCCTTTCGGAATTGATCATTTGGGTTAAATATTGAATCCAAAGTTACAAGACCCTTTAGTAACTTATTAGTTCTTAGCTACACCACTTGGTCACCATACTATTGTTTCAACTTGTCCCATAGCAGATAACTTAGCTTCTTCTTATATAAAATTGACAATTTGTTGATCGCTCTTGAAGACTTTCCAACTTATATTGTTATCTAGAATAGCTGGCATCACAACCACTTTAATATGGGGCTGAGATTTCTCACTTTTAATACTTTCTACAACATCAAATGCTGCCCCAATTGCTTCTAGTCTATCTGCTGCTTCATTCTTCTTTCTTGGGATGGAATTGATGCCAAAATCTTTGAAATATTCAATGAGATCCCATACCCGATTCTTGTAGTTATTCAAAAGATCATTCTTGGCATCATTTTGTCCTTTGACTTGGTTCACGATCAACTCGCTATCACCAAATACTTGCAAATTTTTATACCTCTCTTTCTTTCCCAATGCAATCCGTGAATTAAGGATTCATATTCAGCTATGTTATTTGAGAAAGAAAACTTGAAACAAAAATTTGAGTAATATTTTTACCTTGAGGTGAAACAAGCATAGCTCCTCCTCCTGCACCTTGTCTACTTCATAAGCCATCAAAAAATAACTGCCATACCTCATTATCATCCTTGTGGTCTAGCTTGGTGATGTTAGGAAGAGGTGGATTATCTTCATGTAAACAATAAACTCCTAGCTCGATTCCTCCATTTCTTTACAAGGTTCAAAATCATGCCTCTTATTTTCCCATTCATCAAGAGTCAAGTACGGGATGCATCCAAATTTTGTATTTTCTTCATCGGTGCTTGGATAATCCTCTTGATCAAATGGTGAATAATTTTGCATTGATTGGGCTTTGCGATGAGGCTCTATGTGAAAGTTTTCAATGGGATCAGATCTAATTATAACCTTAGCTCCATACCTTGTTCTAAATAGCATGTGTGACCAATCAACAAACAAATTAGCTCTAATTTTAGCATTGAACTCTCTTAAAAAACATAAGGCAAAGATTGGTGGCAAGTCTATGAATGATACATCTTGTAAGATGGTCAAATTGGGACATGCGTGCAATGTGAGCTTCAAATCTCTTATTACTCCAACCATCATTCCGATGTCCCATAAAATTTCACCACACCTCTAGAGATGACTTCATATTGAAGGCCTAATTGATCAGTTATCTGTTTCGGCATGACTAAGCTACTTGCTCTTGAATCAATCATGCAAGTATGCACCAACTTCTCTCTAATGATCAATGAGATATAGAATGGACGGGGCTTTAAATTTGTATCTTTGTGATTTCCATGATTTCCTTTTTCTGAGTTGCATTGGTAAGAACCTTTTCTTGTTGATAGGGTGGTTGATTTGATGTTGACCAATTTTCCATAGTAGCTTGCAATAGGTCTCTTTGTCCTGGAATAGCCATTGACTCCCACATTTAGATGTTTAAATTAATTTTCATCATCTACTCAATGATATTGAAAGGAGATGAACTATCCCTCTACTTCCCCTTGGCCTACATATTATTTTCTTGCACATGGGATGTTACGACCAGTACTTGAGGCCGATCTAGCAGGTGGCTTAGGCACCCGCACATTTGGAGTGCACTTGTGGTACTAGAAGATGAGGTAAATGCTTCAATCGATCTCTTATTTCTTCAAGCAAGAATAAGAGCTAATGTAGGTGCTTGACTATTGCTTGGAGCTCCTAGTTCTGGATATAGAGGCATAGGAGGCCTAGGTGTAATTTTTCCATGTTAAATTAAGCAATTTTTAGCTGTAATAGCAATGTTATAAGCTGCGGTAAAGTTATACTTCCCATAGATTGCATCATCATTGCAATATCGAATTTAAAGCTTTAAGGAAGTATTGAAAATCACCTTCATCTCTTTTGGTCTCATGGCCAATGGAATCCTATCCCATGTTCTCTGGAATCTAAAGTTGAAATCAGTCAATTTTTCATTAGGAGCCCTCTTGATAGTTGTTAATTGTTCCAATAAAGAGAAGTTATCCCCTTTTTCTCTAAACTGATTGTGAAGGGTTGTGTAAAAATGGTCCCAATTCTGGATAGATCTTTTTGTTAGAATTCTTAACCATTGCAAGGATTTCCCTCTAAAGTAGGATGCCAATAACTTGACATCAATGTCCATTTCAACAATTTTGTGAATAGCAAAGAAATTTGCAATATCCCGAATGTGGTCAATCGATTTGTCTGGTTCTCTCTAGTGAAATATTGAATGTTCGTCAATGCTGCAATCGGAACTAGATTTCGTGCATTGAGAGCAAGCGTGTGCTTCAAAGTGAAGTTGACATAAGGGTTGGGTTGTGCCATTCGATTGGTCGAGAACTCTAGTTGATTGAAAGAAAGGTCTTTGAGGTGGAGGTGTTGATAAGGTTCTATTTAGTGGAGATGGAGACCTTTGGTCTCTTCTTACTCTTCTTGATCTGTCTCGGGGATAAGTGTAGATAAATAAATAGTACCTCTTCTCTAGTTCTTGACCTTGTTAAAATTATTTTCATTAATCTCCCAAGATTGGAGTGTTGAAACTAGTGGATTCTCGCCTCTTAGGAATCATGAGATGTGCAATTTCAAATCTTCTTACAAGTTAGAGACTTACAACAAGTGAACATCAATGTTGCTGCAATTAAAATGAATACTTCTTCCCTCCCACCAGGCATGCTAGAACTGTTATCTTCTATTCACGTGTTTCATGGTTTTTTTAAAAAATTTAATGTGATGAAATAAATAGTGTTATGGGCTAAGGAAGAATACCCGTTGTGTTGGTTTGGAGGTTGATGTGTGCATTTTGAATTCTCGATCCGATGCTCACCGTGAGAGATTCATTTTGGCTAGGAGGAACTACCTGAAATAGAAAACAAGATAACCAAAGAAAAGTTAAATAATATATGACAATGGAATGCCTAGATATGCTATATCCGAGAAGTGTGATACTTCCTAGATGATTTTCAACCCATTGTTTTATAAACCAAATTATGAAGTAACTCATAAATGAATCTAGTGCTAGTATTCTAATTTTTGTACCTCGATCAATATCAATGTTGATCTAATTAAATACTAAAAACTATGCGGGTCAAGGTCTTTCGCTCAAGTTATAGGTTGTTCAGGTTGTCTGCAGGTCACAGAAAGGATCTTACTAGGGTTGGGTAAGGTGTTTGGGTTGTCTTGGTAGGTATGTGGTTTTATTTTACATAGTGTTGGTAGCACAGAGATTGGCATCGGTTGAGGTATGAATGATCACAATTAAGAAGAACCGATTACCACTATGGGTAACTAGTGTCGGTAGAGGCGGGATGATAAGACTAAATAAGATTTGTTAATGGGGTTGGAGCTGAGATCGGGAAAAGATGAAAGAGGGAAAACAAGGTATATTGGGATCTTAGGAACACTCAAAAATATGCAGGGGTCAGGTATAAATGGTTTTATTGTGTGGGTGGAGGAACGGTTGAGTTTACGGAAAGAGGAATAGTGGGGAAAAGGAAATGCCAATATGAAATGACAATAAAGGTGAAAAAACCTTTTAAAATAGAACAAGGATAAAATAACACAAGTGATAATCATACTTACTGTTATTACAGTCCAATGGATATGTGGTGGTGATTATTGATTGGTAATATGGAGCTTGGTGCTAGAGTGGTGCTTGTTGTAATGTTACCTGTGAGTGCAATACCTCTGGATCTGTCCAGGGTGCTGGCTATGGATGTCCTGTAGGTACAAAAACGATTTGGTTCTACTTGCGTGCACGCAGCTCTCTCTTCTCTTCTCTTCGATCCAAGAATGTGCCAACCCACAAACAAGGTTTCCAAAGTGAATAAAAGGTAACCGACGACATTTCCTTGTTGACCAAAGATTAGTCTTGGGATGACCAAGCATTGGTTAGGTTGGGATTCCCTAGATTTACTAAAAATAATGAGATCTTGCAATCATTTGGGGCAGATCTGTCCATTTATTCGTGGATTAGAATGGACGTTATGTTTTTATGAGTGGGAAGGCAATTATAGGAATAATAGGATTTCATTTTTAGGGTTAAGCTAAGTCTTATTCATTTATGGAAACATGCTATGAATAGGTCTATGGTGAGGTGTCTAAGTGAGATGTGCATCCATTTAATTAAAGTAGTTATATTAATAATTGGGTGAGGATGGGTATTAATTTAATTGTAAATAATTAAATTAATATTAATGTGGGGTACAAGGGTCATCATTAGGTGAATGTGTTTAAGTTGGTTATTTGAAAGGGTACCAAGGGGAGTGTGACCCAATTTTCATGTCTACATTTTTCCCCTTTTCTTCACATGGCTTATATTGGTAAGCGATGTTAACAAAAATAGGAAATGGTTGTGTCGAGTGTAAGTAAGGGTGGTGTTTCCCCAAGCATGGGTGAAGGTTGTTATCCAAAATTCACCCCTCAAGGTAATTTTGATAACATGCATCAAATTATTCAGTCCCAAGCAAGTAGATTGATTCAAGGCCCGAAATCATGTTTTGGGGCCCCCCTCGGCTTCTTTTAAACTCTCCCATCCAAGAAGAAATCCCAACGAGTTGGAAAAAATGGAAAAAATGAAAAAAATAAGGTTACAGGGTTATTTTAAAGAACTTTGGGTCTGAAGGGTTCGGGTCGTACCAGTGCGAGTCGTACCGAGGTTCGTTGTACCAAGTTTGGGGGAAAAATACAAATAAAATTAGCTAAGTCGAGACAATTTTGTCCCAGGCGGTCCGCGGGACAGTTGGGACAAAAGTACGCGCGGGACGCGAAAAGGTGAAATGACCGAAAGCAAGAAAAATCGTCAAGTTTTTTGTTTCGCGTGGTTTGGGACAGTCGGGACAAAAGTAGGCACGGGGCACGAATGGGCGATTTTTGCATGACGGTCCATTTCAGGTAGTTCAGAGATTTTCGTTCGAGACAGCTGGGACAAAAGTACGCGAGGGACGCGTGGGACGCAAAAAGGTAGAAAAGCCGCAGAAGAGACAAGGAAGCCCAAATCGGCCGATGCGGGAGAATTCATCCGGGACAGCCAGGACAAAAGTACACGTGGGACGTGAAAAGCCGAAATGGCCGAAGGCAAAGAAGAAAAGTCAACGTTTGACCCGTGAACTTCAAACGGCCATAACTTTTGACTCCGAGCTCCGATTTTCACAAAATTGGACTTTCTAGAATGAGCACGACGTCCTCTATAAGGTAGATTTATTATTTTTAATTAGGGTAGATATATTTAATTGAAAGAAACATATTCGGCTCAGTAATTAATTCTCATTCCGTCAAATGAGAAAATGCCCAAACCCAAAATAGCTACTCGTACTCGAAGGCCATAACTTTTGAATTTCTCAACAAAATCGCACCAAATTAGTACCGTTGGAATTGTGACTCGATTCCAACACATAGCTATCAAGAAATTATAGATGTGATGAGATATTGATGGGGAATTTTTATAAAATGTGGCCGGGATCATAACAGTGTTTTATTTGGTAGTTGAGAGTGCAATTAAGAGGCATGGTCATCATTCTTTCTCTACTGCAGCACCTGGGATAGTATGGGGAGAATTTTTCAAGTAATATACAATCATTTTACTCCATTTAATGCCTCATACAAGTGGTTGAAGGACAGATTTTGGGATTTCCATTTTCCCTTCTCTCTTTCTTCTCATTTTTTCTATAAATGGGAGTGTTGGGTTCATTGTAAGGGGGGTAGTTTTTGTAGCAAAGCTCTACCAAAATTGCTTTATGAAGCCAATGTGTTATAGGCCCTTGTTGTGGACTCCTTGCATGGTGATCCAGGCCCTTATCTTGTAACCGATTGAACTGTGCATATCAGGAAGCAATAAAATACAAGTTTGTGGATGTATCTTCCCCTGTTGTGTTTTCTTGCATTCTTCTTGCCCCTTTAACCTTGATTACAAGAATATTGTGTCTATTATTATGTTCTTGTAGGGATCCATTATCATTGTGTATGTTTGAAATATTGTTGTAAAATGCATTTTGCTAGATTATGGAGAACTGTCATCACCCCTTCTAGTGTGCACTTTGCTTCTGTATCTCACGCATTTGAAGACTACTCTCACACCCTCCTTTTCTGGTGTATCACCACTGTAGTGTAGGATTTCATTTTATGCATTCTCTCTCCCTGGTCCCTTGGAAATTTAGATTAGAATAGTTAGTTTCCCCTGCATTAGAGTAGATTGTGGCAGGTAGTTTAGGAGCAAGAACCAGCTTTCTCTGGAGGTCTATCTCAAGTAGCAAGTCCCACAACTTGGAGATAGTACCCATGTTATCCAATCACACCATGAGTTCAATTATATGCACTTGTATAAACATAGGGGTGTTGTGATTTGGTGATAACAAAGGTAACCCCCTCAAATTAGGAACCGATGAGGTGAGAGATGGAAGTGATGAGTGGTTTGATAAAATGAAGAGATGGGAAAATTAAGATCGGTGGGCGCATTGGGTAAGGGTAACAGTCAAATCGGGTAAATAGGTAAATGGGCCGGGTTGAAGGTAATGGCGCTTAAACACACACACAAAGTTGGAAAATTTGACATGGTGCCTAGTTTAAAATATTTCAAAACTCTACATCATCTAAGGTCGATAGGTCTATCTAAACAATTTGAAGTGATTCTAGTATCCAAAGTATGGGATATGGTGCTAAAAACACAACAGAGGTCGGGTGCGGGAACATTTAGTTATGTTGTGGTACACCAAAGGTCAGTCGGGATAAACAAAATGATAATAGGCAAGGTAAGGTATGTAGGCCAAACAATACGGGTAACCACGTCACAAGGTATAGATTTCATGGAGGGTCAAAGGTCACAAAAATTTGTTGAGTCAAGGGAGATAGGTAATGGCATGGGTAATGCCAAGGTATAGGTAAGATAACAACTCCGAAGACATAGCAAAGGCAATGAAGTGGTAGGTTGGGTTTATAGGTATGGTTCAATGGGTGTATGCAGGATGATAAAATGGTGCATTAGCATGATTGGTAATAGACAAAAGGTAGCTTAAAGCAAGACCAAACATTTAGCAGGTGGACCGATTCCGGTTAGAGGTGAGCGACATTGGCTGGCTAGGGCACAAGTAGGACCTACGTCAGTCAAGTCAGTCGGGTTGGGTTTATAAAACAAAATTTTTGTATTTTATGGAATCATTATTGTGTTGTACTATTAGATAAAATGATAGATCTAATTGAATTTTGGTGCTTTTAGAGAGGAAAGTAAGAGGTACTTTACAGGCTGAGGTGGAGAGATCCGGTTAGTGACAGGAGCTAGGTAAACGGGTCCACGAGATTGGGTAGAGCGATTTGATTAGTGGAGAGATTTGAGGTAGATTTTGGCATGGAAGAGGTGGGAGAAGGTTTGGGTGGACCACCGAGGCACAACCGCTAGTCATGCCACCACGTAGATGACACCGAGACGAGGTAAGATCTAATCCTTTCGACGTATTTTTGGGAAAACATGGGAGATGGGTAGGGATTTTGGGTGGGGATTATAATAAAATTTGTGGTTAAAATTGATGAAATGAGGGAGGGATAGGTCCTAGGTAGGGGAACAGTGTGGGGAGGGGCTTAGGGTAGGGGAAGGTAGGGTAGAATAGGTTATTAGGTGAATGTTGAGAATTTGGTGAGAGAAAAAATGGGGTTTTCAGATTTAGTGTAATGACACAGGTGACCAACGTCAGTCATGACTTGGTCAACATCAATAAGATATAGCTGAAATTGGTCAAATAACAGATGACCGATTTTGGTTATTAGTGACCAAGGTCGGTCAGGATTTTAAGGAAAAAGAGGTCAGATAAGGGTGTTAGGGGTTTGGAAACTATGAGGTGTGAATGTAAGTGGGTTGAGGGTAAGTAGGGTAGGTTACGGAGGTTGTAGGGAAGGAAAATGTGAAGGAATGGGTTAGTTGGGTAAGGGGCTTGTTGGAAATGGTTATGGGTTTAATCAACAATGTGATTGTTTGGATGCAGGTGAGAGATCAACTATGGATGCGGGATAGAGTGCCACCGCTATTGCTAGTGGTTCGGGGAGATGTGACCGATGAGGAGTGGAGACACATGACCAACGTGGGTCTGATTGGTATTTAACACTATAGCATATAGTGCGTGATTATAGTTTGATGGTCACTCTCATTGATAGATGGGATTTTGTGACTAACATGTTCCATTTTCGACAGGTGAGATCAAAGACACTTTAGAAGACATGTACGGGATCTTGATATTACCGATAGTGGGAGTGCAAGTGTACTCCATTTCATTAGAGGCCTCTAAGGAGCTGATGTTGCTAGTATTTTGAGAGAGATGACCAAGATCAGATTCCATAGCGTGAGCTCTGAGCTATGGAGAGATGTACGTGGTCCATCCCAAGGAGATGCGGTTAGTTGTTTTGATTATGGAGGCACTGTGTGCTATTATGCATTTCTAGATGTAGAGGGTAGGAGATTCCCATGGGAAATAATGGGAGTTCTTCATTTATGGAGTACAGGACTGGTTTGCATGGGCACCATCCTACCTGGTGTAGTTATATAGGGAGCTATGGGCCTATGGGAGGTTACGGAGGTTCAACATGTGCTGCACTTTCCTTCTTCACTGTTGGGCCTATGAGCACATTGTGTGTGTGTGGCCGATTGGTTTTCCCAACTAGATGTATTTGAGCTAGGTATGGTCCGGGTTGGTTATAGGCATTGGGTGCTAGTTGGTGGTGTGCACCGGGGGCTAGGGGTACACATGATGTGGATCACTACAGGCGCATGCTAGAGGGGTTGTCTAGAGTAGACATTATCTAGAGGCCATATGTGGTATATCCATTATAAAGTATCATGGCAATATATTTAGATGAGCTATAAATGCTCAGGTGGATAGAGGGGCATCATGTCAGGGAGCATGAGATGATACCGGTAGATAGAGTCCAGTGGTAGTTTGGGCTACCCTAGGATGTGCCGCCAGCATTCTCTCACTATATGAGAGATGATGTGGAGAGGCCTATACCTCTACCACAACCGACAGTGCCAACACTGTGGGTAGGAGTAGCAGCGGGTGGACTGACAGATATATGATGTCGGCTACACAAATGCATATAGATGATGGTGGGTAGCCCAACTATGAGCACTACCACCCATACCCAGGCAACCAGATGTGGTTACCATCACAGTCAAAGAGACAAATTATAGGGAAAGGTGACCGCATTACAAACCCATATTACTAGTTTACAAGGGCAAGTGATGAGGTCACTGCATAAAAGGTGGCAACATTACAGGGCACATGTTAAGGTAGCAGCAGGCTAGTTGGTCACTACACAGCACAAATTATCACCCTACATGCCCATGTACAAACATAAGCACCGGCATAGGATTAAATACAATGTCCCATTTACGAGATAGGAGCGAGATAAGGTCCCTCGATATAGGTACAGGCATAGGGAAAAGGTCCCTTATTACAGTAACAATGAGACAAGGTCCCGGGAGATAGGTATAGGGACTTGAGACCAATGGCACCTCTATAGACCCATACCGATGGATAGGTTTAGGGATGCCCAGGTGAGGAATGATATTATCAGACCACTTGATGGTCACAGGATAAATTTCCCATATTATGTTGAGTATAGATAACATCGGGCTTCGAGTGAGAGGACCAAGTCCCACTCAAGTGTCAAAGAGTACATGGGGTCCGGTGAGCCCCCGAGACAGGGGTCGGGATGAGGCTACAGCAGTGTATGGAGGCTAGTTCTAGGTGAGGTACCAACATAGGTCATGTCATGACCCATGGAGGGTGGTGAGATGCTATCGGGATGTTGCAGATGGATTAAAGGAGGAGGAGATAAGTGAGACAAGCATGAAGGATACCCAACGGGAGATGCCAAAGAGTCAGTTGTGTGTACCTTCATATTTTTTTATGTATTTTGAGATATACCAGCCTGCGTGCCGAAGAGAGCGAGGATGTACATGAGAGTTTTGATATTTTTGATCATATACCAGCCTGTGTGCCAAAGATGGTGAGGATGTATCTGAGTGATTTGAGATGTTTGTATTTATTTGTATCTGTGTACATATGTATGTATACATAGACTTTATGATTTATAGATGATGATATTTATAGCATGGATGGTGTACTTGTTTTAATTTCCATTATTATGTGTGTACATGATGGAAACTAGGTGAAGTAGGCATGATTGAGTTAAGGTCGTGTAGGCATGGTTGAGTTAGATCAGTTAGGCATGTTAGAGTCAGTCGTAGGCAGATGATGGAGTCAAGTTGTAGGTATGATGGAGTTAGGTTATAGGCATGATGGAGTCAAAGGTTGATTTAGGCATGATTGAGTTAGGTTGATTTAGGGATTATGGATTCAAGTCGGTTTAGGCATGGTGGAGATAAATGATGATGGATATGCATGTTATGGTTTAAATTTCCAAATATGTGCTATAGTGAAAATTTGAAAATGATAAATGAATGATTTGATGATGTGGTAAAAATTTGTATTAATTGATGCTTGTTTGGTTTAATTTTCAGTTATTGATAGAAAATGGAAACTAAGGTAGAATGTGAATAGGAAAGTGAAAGGGGGAATTGGTTAGGGTAAATAGTGGCCGAGCTAACCTCTAAGGGTCCCATGCCCTCGAAGTGTTTCCTACATAGCCTCGATGAAAAAGGTCCCCACGACGATGCAGTTCTCCCATAAGCTAGGGAAGAATATGATGAAGTAGAGGAATGGGTTGGTAGGTTTTAGGCATGGTTGAATGTAGGTCATAGGAATGATTGAGTTTAGGTCACATGTATGGTTAAGTTGTTTTAATTATAGGTTTCGATGATCGGTCCTCTGTATAGGATAATAAATAATTATTCATGAAAATGAATAGTAAGAGGTGGTAAAAGATTTGCTTAATTGATAAGTACCCTAACACATCTACTATACCCTAGATGGACTTATGAATGTAAGACCCTAAAGGCCTTGCGTAATGGACTATCCTAAGGGTGAAGAAATTCACATGATCACGAAATTCCATGGTTGCGGAAATTCCTTTGAGTAGATATGAAATTAGGATGAAAAGATAATGATGTGAGAGTGTGTGGTTTAGCATAACTTAGTGTACTTCAACATGTTTTTCTTAGCAAGAAACCTAGGATCAAAAATAGGCAAGTCCAGGATGAAAATTTCTTCATTTTTTCATTTTTTTAATAGATTGATCAATGTGGGAAGTCTATATGGGATGAGTATATTATCCCCTTTAGGTCTTCACGAAGATGATCGATGCGGGAAACTTCTAAATATTTTTATTGTATTTTTGCAATGACTTTATATAGTTGTCTTTCAAGGATCGACTATTTATAATGGCAGAAATAGAGTGAAGAGATGTCACTTTTTGAGGGAGTCATATTTTGTTGGAATTTTGACTCAAGGAGTTGCATCCCTTTTTGTTTTTGGGTGTTTAAGTCATGGAAAAGACTATATAGGAAGATTAGGTTCTTGTTTAGAAGACAAGACCATAGTACATAGAGGTTAATTATGAAAGAGGTGGTTTCGAGTGATGAACGACCATGGGATTCCATCTTTAAGAAGATGAAAATTATCCATGAAAATTTTGTTATGAGTAGAGATGTGGTATTCATATTGAAGATAAGGCTGAAAGGTGACGGGTAATCACATGATTCTTGTTTAGTCGTGGGTCCTAAAATAGGTGATATGGAAGGTGAACAATTCTCAAGGGATGAGTGATCAACTGATAGAAATTGATATAGGACTTGATGTCAACAATAAAATGGTTGAAGATGCAAGGAATTAAGAGGCTAAGGTTTGGGTTTAACTTCAAGTGAAGACAAACAATAAGTATCTGATCCATAGGCATGGGTAACGATATAGGGTCCAAGACAATTAGGAGAAAATTTTCCCCACTTACTTTTCTCTACATTGGTTACATGTTGATTTTATTTTAGGACAAGGTCGTGGACCGAAAGGCTTGTTCATGAACACATTTGTCATAGGCACGCGTTTGATACGTTTTGGGTAGATTTTGAGATGGTCAAGAGCATTGAGATGAATTTCATCTAATAACTCAAGTTGCACCAAACGATCTTGAGAAATTCATCATCGTTGAGCATGTCTTGTAGTGAGATGTGGAGAGATGGAATATGGACTTTGACATGTAAGATAGCCTTGGTACCATAGACTAGAGAAAAATGTGTGGCAGCAGTGAAAGTGTGAATACTAGTGCAATAAGCCCACAAAGTGAAATGAATGTGTGAATGTCAATCCTTGTCAAGATGTCGTCATCTACTTTCATAAGAAATTTTTCAAGGTTTTATTGGTCGATTATGCTTAGCCATTGGTTTTACGGTAATAAGGCGATGAGAAATTTAGTTGGATGTCAAAAGCACAACATATCTTACATAAGGTTTTGTTTTTGAATTGCTTTCCATTATCAATGATCGGGGGTGAGGAACACAAAGTGATAAATGATGTGATGGTTGATGAATTCACATATTTTCTCAACTTTTTTAGAAATGAGGGAATGGCCTCTACCCATTTAGTGAAATATTCAAAAGCATTTATGATCCATTGGTGGCGTTTTGAAAAGTGGGGACTAATCTTGCCAAAAATATCTAAGCCCCATTAAGAGAAAGGCCAAAGATCTCATGCGACCTATAAGGCATGACTAGGTATGTGATGGAGATTAGCATGTTGTTGGAATTTCACACAATGTTTGACATATTCATGAGCATCGTGGTTTAAGGTTGGAAAATAATAGCCAAGGTGAAGAATGTATTTTTGATAGCTAAACAACTAAAGTTACCTCAAAAATTCCATCGTGGACTTCCTTAATGGTATACGGAATTTCAGAACTCGTAAGGCATCACAAGAGAATACCATCGAAACCATATTTATAAATAAGACCACCTATGATGACATAGCAAGAGACACTTTTAAGAAAGGCATGTTTTCCATTACGAGTAAGACCAAAGTGGGTAAAATGGTAAGGGAAAGATAGTATTCAAATTTCTTATACCAAAGGACATGTGGGTGAGGTGCAATGGTTCTAATGGAGGATACTTCACGAGGTAAATAAGAGGGTGATTACAACCTTTGTATTGTGAAAAATATTTTATAGTCGGTAAGAGGTGAAGCAGGTATCTAAGAAGTCAAGCGTGCCATGGTATCCCAAACTTATTAGTAGAACATGGCATGGTTTGAAGTTCATAACATTCAAATGTGGTCAAAAGTATATCTACGTGATGTTTATACTTTTGAAGTATCTCATTACAACACTGGTATATACCATTGACTTGGTTTACGACTAGCTGGGAATCACCAAAGATATTGATGGACTTAACATCTAAGGCATAAGTATCCTGGAGGCCCAATATGAGTGCTTCATATTTGGCAATATTTTTGTACAATCAAAATCAAGTTTGAAAGACAAAGGCATAGGTTCACCATCAAGAGGAATGAGGATGACACTAGTTCCACCTCCACACTAACACTTGGAGCCATCAAAGAAGAGTGTCATTTGGTAAGTGGGTTCATCTAAGGAGAGGGTAGCTATAGATTCGTCTGGGAAATCGAAGTTATAAGGTTTATTCTCGTAAAGAGGTGCGTCTCGCTTTAGGTGGTTGGCGATAGATTGGCCTTTGATGGAATTTTGATGTATGAACTCGAGGTCAAGGTTAGCAAGAAGCATAAGCCAATGTGTGAAACGCTGATTTTGATAGTGTTTGGCATACATATAATGTAAGGGGTCGAGTATTAGTAATAACGAAGGTTTTTGGTTAGTAGGTAATGCGGAGTTTGGTGGTGATGAAAATAAGGCTAGGTAGAGTTTTTGGCATGGATATTGTTGAGGAAAATCACAAAGACCCCCGGATGTTGATCAGATTTCTAGGTTGATCGTACTAGCATCTAGTGTGATTGCACAACATGGAATCCTTTCTCCCTGTGTGGGACTTGCAAAAATGAGAAAGGAATCTCAGAGAAGGCGGGTTCCTATTCCTCCTGTTCGATGCACATGAAAATGCAGAGGGTTTACTAAAAATCTAATCTAACTTGCCAAGGAGATAGGGTAAGAAGATGCATAAAAATAAACCTAAGCTAACGAGAGGTGATGCACCGAGGAATGAAGAACACCTATCTTTCCAATAAACACAAACCAAATTAAAATGTGATGCAAGATCATGCACGGATAACAAAATTTGCAGTGAAAGATAAGGAGGATACAAATGAACACAGAGAGGGTCGAGAATCATCCATGACATATGCATTACTTGATCCAAAGATTGATACAATACACTGTAAAATGCCAAGAGGCAAAGTTGCATTACGCTTTAAATGGGAGGTTCGAACTCCACAAATTCACTCGCACAAAGAGAAGAAGGGAGGGGCAAAGCAAGAATGTTCGACCTTTAGAAAGAAGCCCTCCTTACAATTTATAGGAAGAATGAGAGAAGGAAAAGAGAGGAAATCCAAATCTACCCCAACCACTTCTAGGTTGCATTTAACTCATCTCATTATGGCGGTAGTTGAGAACCCTAAAGCAAAAGGTGAACTATATTTTGCATTTAAGTTTGGTTTGAAACGTCATTTCGCCATATCACGTGCCAGAGGTGTTTTTTTTTCTCTCTCCAAACTGAACCAAAATGCAAGATTTACCCTAGAATTGTGTAGAGAATTTCAATAGCTTTCCATTGATATAAAGAACGCAAAAATTTGAGCTCTGGATCGAAAGTTATGGTGATCTAAAGATTTAGGGCCAAAACAAGGCCAAAACGGATCGGCGGGAAAATATTTGAATTTTTTTACATGCTCTGCCACTTGGATGACACGTGTCAGGCTCTGATTCATTCGTGGGTTCATCCTCTGAAAATTCCTTTTGGGCCCTTAAACTTGGACACGTGGCACTATTTTATTGGTTCGGGCCTGAGGGGCGCATTTTTACCTCTCGCGCCAAACACTTAGCAACTTTTCAACCTTTCCGACCGCGTGGCAACTCCGATTCATGGCACTCCGGGCCTCCTTGTCTCTTTTCAGCCATTTCACCTTTTCACATCCTCGCGACGTACCTTTGGCACGGATGTCCCCGATTGGACAAAAATCCGAACTACCCGATTTGGGCATGCTCTTGTTTGAGGTGAAGTGGCGAGATTCATTTCCTGGCAGCTCTTTCAAATTTTTCCTCCCACATGTACCTTGGCCCGGATGTCCCAAACGCCCGGGATGAAAGTCTCTGCTTTGACCGAATCGCCGGTTTGCGTCCTCCACATAGTTTTGGCCCGGATGTCCCAAACCGTCTAGGACGAATATCTCGGGCCCGAAATGGACCTGCGCCAAACCGCCGATTCAAGGCCCCGCATGTATTTTTTGGCCTCGGATGTCCCAAATCGTTTCCTGAACAAGACTTAGGCAATTTTCTTTTTTTGAAGACACGTGGCGCCCGATTCCCAATTTGCGCGCGAGACTTCCGGTGGCTTTTCAGCCGATTCGTGCTCCAACGTCCCAACTGTCCCAAGGACCGCCTGGACTAGGACTTAGCTGATTTTCTTTGTATTTCGGCACCAAGCTTGGCTTTTGCAAATTTTTCACATTTTTAAAACTTGCTGGGTTTTCTTCTTGGACAGGAGAGTTAGAAAGAACCCGAGGGGACCCCAAAAACATGATTTTTGCCTTGAATCAATCTATTTGCTCGGGATTGAATAATCTGATGCATGTTATCAAAATTACCTGGGGGTGAATTTTGGATAACAATTTGGTGACTCACTGGGTCACCTGCCTGCTAGGTAGAAGATCAGTGGCCTTTTAACAATCCATTGGGCATGGAGTAATAACCTGAAACCAACTTGATCTCTGATCCCGATCCTGATACCGCAACTCATTCTTCGAGAGCACTCTGAACTGTAGAAATTCAACCTGAGAGCGACAAAACCTATGCCAAAGCACTTAGGGAAAAAGAAACCTAACTACAACAAGACAATGTGCATACACACTTAGAGGAATTGAAATCTAGGCTAATATTTACAAGGGTAAACCTTTTCCTTTTAGTAAAGAATGTTTAAGATAGATTCCATTAACTGGAATCGGGAGTTCTTCTCCATCCAATGCAGACAATTGGAAGGCATTACCACTTTTACATCTCGTGACCATGTAGGGGCCACTCCAAATGGCATCAAACTTGGAATGCCTTCCAGGTTTCACCCGATCTGCATCCCATTTCAGAACTAGGTCCCCCTCCTGGAAGGTCCTTGCTCCTGCCTTCTTGTCAAACCATCTTTTTACTAAGGTCTGATCCTTTTCAATCATCAGAACTGCATGTTCTCTTATTTCTTCCAATTCCATCAACTCTGCGTACCTGGCTTCCATTGGTTTGAACTCAGATAACTCCAACTGCTTCATGAGCTCCAATGCTGGAAATTCTAATGATATAGGCAATACTGCCTCTTTCCCATAGACCAATTTGTAGGGAGAACTACCTGTAGACCTCTTTGGTGTTATCCTGTCAGCCCATAATGCTGATTTTAGCTTGGTATGCCATGTCCTTTGGTTTTCATCCAGAGTTCTTCTGATGATCCTTAGCAAATTCTTGTTCGTGGACTCTGCCTGTCCATTACCCTGTGGGTAATAATTTGAAGAGGTGCTCAAATAGATTCCATTCTTGACAGCCCATTCTGTAATCTTGGAACCTATGAATGCTAATGCATTATCTGATATGATAGTGGCCGGCACACCGAACCTGGTCACTATTTCTTCATAAAAGTCTAGTATGTTAGACTCACTTGCCTCTTTGAGCGCTACTGCTTCGGTCCACTTGGTGAAATAGTCCATTGCCGTGAGAATCCACTTGTGGCCTTGGCTTGAGTTTGGGTTGATGACCCCGACGAAGTCCAATCCCCATTGCATAAATGGTTGGTCAACCAAAATTGGGTGCAATGGAAGCACTGCTAGTCTTTCTTTTCCCGTGAAGAGTGCACATTTCTTGCACTTTCTTATCCATGTATAACAGTCACTGAACACTATGGGCCAATAATACCCTGCCTTCATTATCTTGAGAGCTGTTACTCATGGGGAAAAATGTCCTCCGGAATCTCCATCGTGAAAATCTCGTAACACCCTCTCAATTTGACCTGTCCCAATGCACCTCAATAGAACTCCATTGATGTCTTTCTTAAACAAAACACCATCAACAAACACATATGGAATGGCTTGTAATCTAAAGTATCTCCTCTTTGCTTTGCTCATTTCTGGAGGGCATAGGCCTATCTGTAGGAAGTGTATCATATTCTGAGTCCAACAGGGAGTGGGCACATCATCATTTTCCTATTCTTGACCATCCTGTAGTACCAAGACAACCTCTTTTCCATTACCTGCTTCAACTTGTTGACTCAAGGCTAGTTGTTCACATAGTCCCTTCCCACGTACTAGTTTGGTGACCTTAATCTCGATGTCATATTCCATGACATGGGTTATCCATCCTGCACGTTTCTCATTCAGATCCTTGTTTAGAAGGAAGTCCTTGACTCCCGCATGAGAGACCAATAATTGGATCTTGTTGTTTGAGACTAGGTGCTTGAATTTCTTTAAACTCCTGATCACTGCAAGTACATGCTTTTCAATGAAAGAGTACCTAGTTTCGTATTCCTCCAAGCCTTGACTGAAGAAAGCAACTGGTTGTTCTAATCCTTCTTTGTTTTGTTGTGCTAGGATTGCAGAAATTGTGTCTCCACCACCAAAGGCATATAGCATGAAACCCTTGGAGAAGTCTGGATTGACGAGAGTGGGAGCTTGAGATATAGCCTCTTTTATTGCCTCAAAACTTGCCTTGCCTTCAGATGTCCACTTAAATGCCATGCTCTTTTTAACATCAGCGTTATTGGCTTTACGAGAGCCGCAAAGTTTGGAAAAACCCGTGGACAAAATTGATCCTTCCCAAGAAGCTTTGAAGAGCCTTCTTGTGACTTGGCAATGGCAACGCTCGAATTGCTTCAACTCTTTCTGGGTCAATCGTCAATCCCTCCTTTGAAACAATATGGCCTAGAAGTTTTCCCTCATGAGCCAGGAATATGCATTTTTTGGGATTCAATGATACCCCAAATCTTCTACACCTCTGAAATACCTGCCTCAGATGAAAGAGGTGATCCACTGCATTTTTGGAGAATACAATGATGTCATCAAGATATATCAGAACTATTTTATTGATCAACCCTTTGAATGCCATATCCATTGCCCTTTGGAAAGTGGCTCCAACATTTGATAGGCCAAATGGCATCTTCTTGTAGGCATATGTGCCCCATTTGGTGGTGAAAGTCTTGAACTCGGTCATCTTCCTTCACCATTACTCGATTATACCCCGAGTAGCCATCTAGAGAGAGAATCTCTCCGAACCGGATACTACTTGCAATATTTGTTCCATCAAGGAAGTGGGTAATGGTCTTTAAGAGACACCCTATGAGGTCTCGGAAGTCCACACACAATCTGATTTCTCCGCTCTTCTTTTCTCGACCGGAACCAAGTTTGCAACCCACTTGAGTGCTTGATCGGAAATATAATGCTTGCCTCTATTAGCTTATTTAGCTCTTTCTTCATTAGAGGCTCAATGTGAGGGTTGACTAGTCTCTCTTCGCCCGATGGGCTTAGCATCCGGATCCAATTCTATGGTATGTTGTGCCAACTTCGGATTGAAACCTTTCAAGTCTTCATAGCTCCAAGCGAAGACATCTGGAAATTCCCGCAAAGTTGTATGAAATCTGATTTCTCCCGCTCAAGTGGCCACTTTACCAATTTGAAGTGTTTTGCCTTCCCATCCAAAATTGGCTCTCAATCTTCTCTCTTGACTCGTATGTTAGCTTTTTCCTTACGGAACTCGGGTCGTTAGGTTGAAGATAGACTCCAATGTTACTAAACCCTCGGGAAGCTTGTTTTTCCGCAATCGCACTACTTGATCCCCATCGCTGCTCTAATCTATCCTGATTCCTAGCTGAGAATTCGGCCTCTTCTTGTAAGAAATTGACGATCTGTTGATCATTCTCAAACACCTGCCAGCTTGTGTTATTATCTGGAACTGCTGGCCTCACAATCACATGGATATGTGGTTGCATTTTTTCCCTTTTGATGTTGTCAACCACATCAAACGTTGCTCCAACTGCTGCGAGCCTATCCGCTGCTTCATTTTCCTTCCTGGGTATGGACATGATATTGAAAGCTTCGAAATCCTCAACGAGGTCCCATACCCTATTCTTGTAGTTCTTCAGCAGTCATTCTTTGTAGCATGTTGTCCCTTGACTTGATTGATGATTAGCTCGCTATCTCCAAACACTTGTAAGCTCTTTATGCCCCTTTTCCTGGCCCAATGAAGTCCGTGAATCAAGGCCTCATATTCAGCTGTGTTGTTTGAACAGGAAAACTAGAAATGGAAAGCTGAATAATATTTGATGCCTTGAGGTGAAACAAGCATAGCTCCTCCTCCTGCACCTTGCTTACTCCTTGATCCATCGAAAAATAATTTCCATACCTCATTGTCATCCTTATGGTTTGGTTTGGTGATGCTAGGAATAGGCTGGTTTTCTTCATGTATGCAATAGACTCCTAGCTCAGATTCTTCTACTTCTTGGTAGGGATCAAAAGCATGTACCTTGCTTGCCCATTCATCAAGAGTCAAATCTGGGATGCTTCCAACTTTGGTGTCAGCTTCATCTGTGCCTGGATAATCTTCTTGATCAAACGCTGAACAGTTGGCATTGATTTGGCTTGGAGTATGAGGCTCAATATGAAAGTTTGCAATTGGTTCGGATCTGATTGTGACCTTAGTACCATATCTTGTTCTAAACAACATGTGTGACCAATCAGCAGACAAGTAGCCTCCAATTTTGGCTGTGAAATCCCTTGACAAGCATAGGGCAAAGAGTGGTGGCAAATCTATCACCGACACATCTTGTAAAACGGTAACGTTGGGGCACGTATGCAAGGTAAGATTCAAACCTTTAATTACTCCCACGGTTTCTACTGCTGTCCCATCCAATTGCACTACCCCCTTTGATATGACTTCATATTGGAGACCCAACTGATCAGCTATTTGCTTGGGCATGACAGAACTACTTGCCCCAGAATCAATCATGCAATTGTGTACTAATTTATCCCCGATGATTAATGAAACATAGAATGGAGGAGGTTTCAAAACTTTACCTTGTTGTCCTCCATGATTCCCTTCAGGCTGAGCAGCATTTGTGAGGACCTTCTCTTGCATATGGGCCTGCTGGTTCGAAGTTGACCAATTCTTCATGGCAGCTTGTAGAAGATCTCTTTGTCCTGGGATGGATAAAGATTCCCACATTGATATATTCACGTTTGTCTTCTTCATTTGATCAATGATGCTAAATGGGGATGAAAGATCTCTTTGTTGTCCTTTAGTCTATGTGTTCCTTTCTTGTGCATGGGCAGCAACAACTGGCATTTGAGTTGGTTTGGAAGGTGGTTTGGGCTGTCCTTGCGTGTTTGGGACTGTATTTTGCTTACCAACACCTTGTGGAGTGATGGAAGGTTGTAGATCACTTGGAGCCAATGACTTCCCTTCACCTATATTCCTCTTCTTTGATCTTGTGTTAGCTGCTACACTCTAAGAGGTTGTTTGATTCATGCCACAAAAATCCTCAGCTTGCCAATTCACAAGTGCGGTATCATTTGGAGCTGTGTTTTGCTGAGATGTCCCTTGTTGCTGATTTGTTTCTTGACTCACTTCACTCTCTACGCCAGTAGTTGTCACCATCAAGGCTTGGTTCAAAGCACCATTAAAGCACGTAGATTGGTTGTGAGGTTCATTGCATGGGAAACACCAATCATACTCTTGAGCCATGTTGTTTTGGACTGGCACTAATGCTTTAGAAGAAGATGCAACATTGGGGGTATAGGGCTGGAATGGTCTATTGGCGGGAGGCCTTACTTGGCTTTGATTTTGATTTGCAGCCTGAGCTGGTGGCCTATTTTGTTGGTATGGGGGCCTAGCCTGGTATTGTGCTTGAGGCTGATATGGTCTAGCACTTTGAGCTTGTTGTCTTTTGATAGTAACCAGCTCATTTCCCAAATTTTACAATTGTTTCATGACCTCTTGGAGTTCATTTGAAGCACTAGAGGATGAAGTAGAAGTCTCATTTGAACTTTGATTTCTAGGAATGGGAATAGGAGCCAAAGTGGGTGTTTGACTAGTGCTTGGATTTTCTAAGTTTGGATACAAGGGCATGGGAGGCCTAGGAGCCAGTTTACCAGCTTGAACAAGACAGTTTTTGGCTCTAATGGCAATGCTATAAGCAGCAGGTAAGGTTGTGCCTCCCATAGATTGAATTAACATAGAAATATCAGAATTCAAAGCCTTAAGATAGTATAGAAAAGCACCTTCTGCTGCTGGCCTTACTGCCACTGGAATCCTCTCCCAAGACCTTTAAATCTGAAGTTGAAGTCACCACCGCTTGTTGGGAGCTCTCTTGATAGTTGTCAATTGTTCTAGTAGAGACAAATTGTCTCCCTTTTCCCCAAACTGCTCATGGAGAACTATGCATAACTGATTCCAATTCGTGATAGAACCAGCTCCAAGGCTCCTAAACCATTGTAATGCCTTCCCTTTGAATGAAGATGCCAGTAATTTGACAGCCACATCCATTTCATTTATCTCATGGATTGCACAGACGTTAGCAATGTCTTTGACATGATCACCAAGAGTGGTATGATTTTCTCCAGTGAAAAATGGAATGTTCTTCAACGCTGCGATTGGAACTGGATTTGTGCATTGAGGGCAAGTGGCTACTACCAGTGAAATTGACAAAGGGATTCGGTGGTTGTGCCATTCTGATTGGCCTGAGAACTCTTGTTGATTGGATGAAAGGTCTACCAGGTGGAGGTGTAGAGAGAGTTCTGTTAGGTGGAGATAGTGATCTTTGAGCTCTTCTTCCCCTTCTTTCTCTGCCTGGAGATAGGTGCAGATAAACAAACAATCCTTCCTCCCTAGTTCTTGACCTGGTCTGTATTCTTCTCATAAATTTTCCAGGCTTGGACTGCTGAAACCAGCGGATTATGCCTCTTTTGGAGTCGCCAGATGTGTGATTTTAAAGCCCCTTCAAAGCTGGAACTTACAACAAGTGCACATCGATCTTGTTGCAATGAAAGTAAAGACTTCTAAGGTCCCACGTCTAAGGCGTATAAAACCGTTGATGTAAAATCACAAAGACCCCGGATGTTGATCAGATTTCTAGGTTGATCGTACTAGCATCTAGTGTGATTGCACAACATGGAATCCTTTCTCCAAGTGTGGGACTTGCAAAAATGAGAAAGGAATCTCCAGAGAAGGCTGGTTCCTATTCCTCTATTCAGATGCACATGAAAATGTAGAGGGTTTACTAAAAATCTAATCTAACTTGCCAAGGAGACAGGGTAAGAAGATGCATAAAAATAAACCTAAGCTAACAGAGGTGATGCACCGAGGAATGAAGAACACCTATCTTGCCAATAAACACAAACCATTAAAATGTGATGCAAGATCATGCACAGATAACAAAATTTGCAGTGAAAGATCAGGAGGATACAAATGAACACAGAGAGGGTTGAGAATCATCCACAGACATGCATTACTTGATCCAAAGATTGATACAATACACTGTAAAATGCCAAGAGGCAAAGTTGCATTACAGTTTTAAATGGGAGGTTTGAACTCCACAAATTCACCTGCCAAAGAGAAGAAGGGAGGGGCAAAGCAAGAATGTTCGACCTTTAGAAAGAAGCCCCTCCTTACAATTTATAGGAAGAATGAGAGAAGGAAAAGAGAGGAAATCCAAATCTACCCCAACCACTTCTAGGTTGCATTTAACTCATCTCATTATGGTGGTAGGTGAGAACCCTAGAAAAAAGTAATGGCGAACTGTATTTTGCATTTAAGCTGGTTGTTGAAATGTCATTTCTAGCCATTATCATGTGCCAGAGGTGTTTTTTGATTTTCTCTCTCCAAACTGAACCAAAATGCAAGATTGACCCTAGAATCATGTAGAGAATTTCACCATCTTTCCATTGATATAAAGAACGTGAAAATCTGAGCTCTGGATCGAAAGTTATGGCGATCTGAAGATTTAGGGCAAAAACAGGCCAAAACGGATCGGCGGGAAAATATTTGAATTTTTTCACGTGCTCTGCCACTTGGATGACACGTGTTAGGCTCTGATTCATCCACGGGTTCATCCTCTGAAAATTCCTTTTGGGCCCTTAAACTTGGACACGTGGCACTATTTTATTGGTTCGGGCCTGAGGGGCGCATTTTTACCTTGTGCCAAACACTTAGCAACTTTTCAACCTTCTGACACATGGCACGTTCTGATTCATCCGCGGCCTCATTGTCTCTTTTCAGCCATTTCACCTTTTCACGTCCGCGTGCATTCTCTCGCATACCTTTCCTTTGGCTGCGGATGTCCCCTGCTCTGGGACAAATATCTCCGAACCACCCGATTCGGGCTTCCTTGCTCTTGTTTGAGGTGAAGACACGTGGCGAGATTCCATTCGTTGGCGGCTCTTTCGGCTTTCCACGTCCCACGCGTACTTTTGGCCCGGATGTCCCAAACTGCCTGGGATGAAAGTCTCTTTTTCGGCTGAATTGGCTGGTTCGCGCTCCTCGCGCATTTTGGCCTGGATGTCCCAAACCATCTGGGACAAATATCTCTCCGAACCACCCGAAATGGACTGACTTGCGCCAAACCGGCCGATCCCGTCCGCGTGTACTTTTGGCCCGGATGTCCCAAATTGTCCAGAAACAAGACTTAGGCAATTTTCTTCATTTTTTCGGCCGGTTCGGCTTTTCGCGCCCCGCGCGTCCCGACGTCCCAACTGTCCCAAATGCTGCGCAGACCACCTGGTGGCTTTTCAGCCGATTCATGCTCGACGTCCCAACTGTCCCAAGGACCGCCTGGACTAGGACTTAGCCGATTTTCTCTGTATTTCGGCACCAAGCTTGGCTTTTGCAAATTTTTCACATTTTTAAAACTTGCTGGGTTTTCTTCTTGGACAGGAGAGTTAGAAAGAACCCGAGGGGACCCCAGAAACACGATTTTTGCCTTGAATCAATCTATTTGCTTGGGACTGAATAATCTGATGCATGTTATCAAAATTACCTTGGGGGGTGAATTTTGGATAACAGGTATATCTAGTTTTGTAGTCCAAAAGGGTATGGCTTATGTAATAAACCGCTTTCTCTCTATGTTTCTCATCATGATGAGCGAGCATGGATCCTAAAGAATGGTTAGTATCAAAAATGTATAGGTAAAAGGGTTTGTCATCCTTAGGAGGAATGAGCACTAGTGGTTGAAGGAGGTATTGTTTTAAGGCTTCAAAGGATTTATGGCATTCATCATCCCATTTGAATGAAACATATTTCTTGAGAAGATGATGAAATGGTTGTGAAGTCGAAAAGATATGAGATAAAATGATGAATGGATTGCAACTTACCTTGTAGGATTTGAATTTGATGGAGATTAGTAAGCGGAGGCATTTCCAAAATAGCCTTGACTTTAGTAGGATCAACTTCTATGCCATGCAAAGAAATGATGAAACCAAGCAATTTTCCTGAAAGTACCACAAAGATGGTTTCTTCGGTTGAAGACAAACACAATACTTGATGAGGTGGTCAAATATGACCTTAAGGATGGTCAAGTGCTTAGTTCAATGTTTGGATTTGGCAAGAAGATCATCTACATAATCTTCCAATATGTGATGCATGATGTCATGGAAGATGTAAGTCATGGCTCGTTGGTATGTAGCGCCAACTTTTTAAGACCAAAAGGCATGACTCGATAGAAAAAGGTCCCAAGGGGTGATGAAGGAATTCTTGTGTTGATCTTATGGAGAAAGTAATATTTGATTGTAACCCAAGAAATCGTCCATGAGTGATAGCATTTCATGGCCAGCGGTGAGATCAACTAGTTGGTCAATGCCTAGTAGGGGAAAATCATCTTTGGGACAAGCTAGGTTGAGGTCATGGAATTTCATGTAAATACAAAATCCCCTTGTCACCTTTGTGACAAGAATGATGTTAGAAATACATTGGGGATAGTCAATGGGTAAGATGAAGGAAACTGAGAGAATGCGTTGAATCTCTTCTTTGACTAGAAGAGCAATGTGAGGATGCATTTTCGTAGCTTGTTTGATGGGTTTGGCATCAGGAATGGTTACAATATTATGGACCATGATTTTGGTTTAATAATGGGCATATCGGCAAAGGACCGGGGAAAAAGCATTGCTATGGTCCCCAAGGAAAGAGGTAAAAATTCTTGCTCAAGTAACATCTAAAGATTGGCCTATCTTTAGAATGTGTGGGTCATCCTGAGTGTTAATGTTGATCTCAATATTCTATTTGTTCAACATGGTTTTCATCTCAAAAGGTAACGATCGGTGAATATAAGAATCTTCTCGCATCTAGGTTGGTGAGGATGGACTCATTGTCCTAACATTAAACGACATTAATAGATAGTGTATCATCATCGATCATGTCAGGATATAGGAATGGGAGAGAAGAAGGAGCATTGCCATCACATTGATGGGTCGAGATCTCAGAGAAATTTTTTTTACGAAAACAAAAATTAGGAGGAATGGATTAAGGATCTATGGACTCCATGGGTGAAGATGGTGATGTGGGTGAATGAGGTGGGGAAGGTTTTCTTCTAAATGAGCTCAACACGAGCCTTGTTATGAGGTGGTTCATAAAAGCCAATGTCACTATGGTCTTGTGTTTACAAGTTATACATGAGATGACATGATGTGGCATCCCCTGTTCGTAAAAACCAAATCCGGAGCCTTTCCATGCACACAAAAGTGAAGGAAAGTGTGAGAAAAGCGACGGTTAGTAAGGGAGTGTAATTCAAATGAAAATTGTTGTGTTTAGGATGGCATTTTGGGTGAATAAGTGGCAATATCAAGTCCCCCATATGTTAGATTAGTACAAAGGTGGGGAGGACCATAAGGAAAAACCTCACCTATGTGGTAGTCATAACTAGGGTGCTTACGTAGGTTTGTGTACTCTTGCAGAGTGATGAACGTGTCAATATTGTATAGGCAATACTCCCCCAGAGTGAGGCATTGAAAGAAACCTTTAAGTGATGAGTATTCGATATGTGGGTAACGGGGATAGACAACTCACTAGATGATTGGGAGACAGGTGAGTCATTTGTAGAGGTTGTGGCGCGGTAGGAATAGCAGGGTTAGATGTGGGAGGGGTGATGGAAGTCCTTGTGGATGGACTTGTAGGTGAAGGTGAAGTGGGAATAGTACCAAATTCCTTGACTTATACAAGCACATCATTGGGCGGTATAGCATGTTACAGGTCTTAAAAGGTGATGGGTCGGCCGGGATGTGTAGTGATGTTCATCATGTTCAAATTGAAGGAAGTGGTGTAAAGTCAAAGGGACACAACCCATGGCATGGATCCAAGGTTGGCCAAGCTACATGTTATACTAGAACTCTCCTTCTAGGAAATAGAATAGTTTCGGGATAGTACGGGGCCTATGTGGACATGTAGAATGATGGTACCTAGGGTAGAGGTCACGGCGTCATTGAAGGAGTGCAACATAATTAGGTTAGCATGCATGCAATTGGCAAGTATGCACATTTGGTTGTACGCATGGGAGGAGATAATGTTAATACTAGCTTCACCATCGATCATAAATTGTCATATGCGTATATTACCAATATAGACGAGAGATGAAAAGAGTGGGATTGGGGTCCTCGGACTAGAAGGGAGTGATATATTCATCCGAAAAGGCCGAGGGTGGCTACTTGGCGAATAGGTGGAGGTGTAGAGGAAGGTGAAAAATTAGTGAGAGGAGCTATGTGATGAGGGGTAATGATGGAGGCTACGGGCGTGGGGTCATTTGGTAAAACCTCGATAGATTGAAGGACCTCCATGAGAGCTTGATGATGTGATTCAAAGGTTTGTATGAGGTCATATAAATACATTTTGAGGGAGGATTGGTGTAATTTTTTTAGCATTGTGAAATTTGTGACCCCATAAGAAATAGGATATGTGGGACCTCAAATAGTGACTTTGGGTGTGGGTGCAGATGGTATGTTGGGTACAAGGTTGGTTGATGGGCTACCTTCCTTTTCTTTTCCTTTGTCTTTCTGAGTGTGGTGGAAATGTGAACCATGTTAATCTGAGGGGAGGTAGATGGAGAGGGTGTGCCATGGAAGGTATAATGGCATGAGGGTAAAAATCCTAGCATTGGATAAGAGCCTTGTGAAATGAGTAGGGTACATTGACATTTGGGTGGTGGTTTGCCCAACTCTCTTATACGGACCATGTTGATCTCGAATTGGGGGTGGATAAAAGGGTTGTGGGGGTAGAGATATTGGTCGTTGAGTAGGTAAGGGAAGAAGATTTGGGGAGATTGGAAAAGGTGGAATGGGATCCTCATCCAGAAGATCGTCATCATCAAAAAAAAATTTCAAGAGGACAAAGTTGGATAAGAATGGTCTTCAAGGCCTTATAATTTTCAGCATCATGTCCTGACACATGATGACAGACACAAATCTTGGTCTCATCAAACCCTTTGGATTTGGGTTTGAGAGGATCGTAAGGTCAAAGTGATGGTAATGTGATGACGAAAGTCTCTAAGAGATTGGTTAAAATATTAGCGTAGGACACCGCTTAATGGATCGTAATGGGACGTGGAGTGGGTCTAGGTACAAGTGTGGCTGATTGTGGAAGAAGAGGCTTTACATGAGGGGGAATGGGTTGGTCCACTAGTTTGGTATATAGGGTGGTCTTAGGTCTCGCGGGCATCTATTTGGGTAAAGGTGGGGTAGAAGAGCCGGTGATGGAAGGTTTGGTTGGTTTGACTACTTTATTAGAGGGTAGCATATTATTATCTTTGGGTTGTACCTTCTTGGTTAAAGGTGCAATAGGAGTACGAGATGTAGAAGGAAAAGAATATGGTGGAAGAGGATGGGTTACCCACGAGGGGAAGCGAGTTGTGGTGGAGGTGGTTGGTAGAGGTTGGGTATAAGGTGTGAGTGAAAGGGGAGAGAGTTTCATGGATAGTGAAGAAGTCATGGGAGGTAGTGGTGGTATGGGTGGTAAGAATGTCATGGGTGACAAAGGGAGTTGTGTGGATCGTGTGGGTATATTAGAGGTCCATGATGAGGAGGTGATTTTTCGCATTCTTTGTTTTCTTGGTGGAAGAATTTTTTTGGCTAGGATCGGGCGAGGTCCTAGGATGGATGGAAGGGGTGAAGGTGAAAAAAGGTGTGGTAGGTGAGACTATTTTATGAAGCCTAGGAGGTTGGGTCTTCTTTTTAGGGGCCAAAAGAAGTTTGATGTATGTTTTTGGAAGATTTGGCTAAATCTAATTTGTGGGTGGGTGAGTAAGGTTTGATTTTAGCATGGCCCATAAGGTAGTGATGGGTTTAGGTAAGGGAGATGATATAGGCATGGATAGGTGTTTCGGTATAGGCATGTGTTGGGTTGTGGGCAAGGACATAGAAGGTGTTACACTAGTCATGGTTATGTTTGGTTTGATGGCTTGAAACACTTTTGGATAGATTGTGGAGGTTTCGGTGAGTGACAATTGCATTTGGGTTGAAGTAGGAAGTAGAAGACGTACCCAAAGTAAGGCTTTATCCACATAATTTAGGTGATCATCCAAGCATGAAAATGGTACTCGCTATAATTAGGGCCAATGTGGATCAAGTAGAAATCCCTGTAAAATCTGTTTGAAAAATAGGGAAATGGCTAGCTCCAAACTCTATGGGTAAGAGATCCAAAGCTTATTATCAGGATCTTAGAAGTCTCGAAGGAGAATGGTGACCTAAAGGAAATGGTGTTTCTATAGGTTCCTATATGGGTAAAGGAGATGATGGTCCGGTGAGGTGGACTCTCCTCGTGACGATGTAGGGAATGGAAATGTGTCCCTAGGAGTAGGAAAGGTGCTAATGACAACTTCTTGATAATTTGAGGGGCCAGAGGTGGAGTGCTAATTATGGGATCTTTCACAAGTGAAGTAGAAAGTGAAGGGGGTTACTCTTTGGGTGGAGGAGTAGATGAAATAGGTTCCTATGTAGGTAATGGAGCTTGGGATAGGATTTTTCTATGGAAGGAACAAGGGGCAATTGAAAGCAACCGGTATGTCATTGAAAATAGCGTGGACCTCCAGGATATTGCTATCATTGGTTGAAGTGTGACTAGTTTGGTTGGAAGATGGGGCATGATTAGGGATTAATGGAAGACCCTAAATGGTGGTCAAATTTGATTTTCTAAGGTAGAGTAATCTGGTATGATTCGCATAACATGCAGTTTTCCCAAAAAGTGTGGGACTCTGCAAATGGGAAAACTCTCCAAATTAAGGCTAGTTCCTAAATGTTTAGGTGTATGCATGAAATTACACAGAGAATATATCCTAAATTGTACTCTAATTTTCTAAGGAGACCAAGTTAAAGAAGGAATGAAAAGAAAATAAAGCTTAAGCTACAAGGTGATACACCAAAGGAGTGATGAACAATTACTTTACTGGTAGACACAAACCAAAAGAATGCAACACAAAAACATGCACGAATAACCAAAGTTGTAATGAAGGATCAAAATACAACAATTAACATAGAAAGGGATGAATATCACCCACAAAACATGTATTATTTCTCTCATGGGTTGATCTGATACAATGCATTACAAAGTGGCCAATTGATAGAAAACATATTTCAATCAAATGGAAGGTCCGAAAACTCCACGAGTTACTTTGCTTAGAAGGAAAGGGGATCCTGAAAAATTGAAGAATTTCCGACCGAAAAAATGAGCCTAGATCCTTCTCTAGTGCCCACTTCCCTTGAAACTTTTGATATTGATCATGAAATTGCTGACTATATTATGGACATTATTATAGTTTTGATTTAGTATTGTGTTAGATGTCAAATCATGGATGATTGTTGACTCTGATTCATATATGATGCATGATGATTGATAGAGACATTTTATATAGATGTTGACATGTTGTTGGACATGGTTATATATATATATATATATGGATGTTGTTAGGACATGTGATATTTGGATATATTGAGTAAACTCGAGAAAATTGAATTTAAAATTGATGATTATATAGTTGATGATGAAATTGTAAGTGATATTGTTGATTGTCTGGATGTTGTTGTGATTCATATATATATATATATATATATATATATATATATTGATGATTTTGATATTATATTTATATTATTTTGATGTTTTGATATGGCCATGAGGCCGAAGGAGGTATTTGTGTTTTGTAGGTGAAACTATCACAACAAACATCGAGGGATTGGAGACCAACCGCATTGGAATTCTAGATGAATTCAACAAGGTCACCATGGCAACTACATTTTTTGTGTGTATTGTATTTTGTTAGGGATTCCCATGGGGAGGATTACCTTTGAATGTGACCAAGGGGTTATGTGTATTTTATTAATGTGGTTCCTTTTTATTATTGCTTGCATGTGTTTATTTTGTGATGCATTTACCCCTATGTTATTATTTTAATTGTGGGAATTAATGTGAGTAATCATATTGTTAAAATAAATAAATTAATCAAATTTGGGATATAAGAAATTAATTATAGAAGTTGTTGGCTCTTGTATTAAATGTGGTAAGTGATGTGTAAGTATGTGTAAGAGTTGTGTAAGTCAGATTTTGGAGTATGAAACACTCCACCTTCTTGGAAATTCGAATTTGTCCTTGGAGGATAATTTTGGAGGTTTGTGGGACAAGTAAAACTTGTCCCATACCTCTTAATTTTATCTACCAACCATACCTATGGTTGGAGGGTTGAATTTAGACCTTCTTTATGCATTTTGATTTGACTAATTGTAAGTTTTAATTGCACTCTTCTTACATTTTATTAAATTCAGTCCTTTGGGGTGTGGGCTTTTTGGAGTGTGTAAGTTTATTGTCATATTATTCACCCACCTCTTTATTGTGCATTGGAGAATGAATTTGACTTTTGTGTTGGAGTTGAGGATGTGTGATGTGGCATCCTACATGTATCCACCTCATCCTATTCTCTTCCCTCTTCTATAAAATTGGAACTCCTTGCTTTGTTTTGGGTTGTTGAAATTTTGGAATGCTTCCTTGGGGAGAATTTTCTTGTTGATTGGAGCTCTTGCCTTGGAGGAGCTTTTGGGAAGATTGTTACATGTTTGTGCTTGGCTGTTTGGATTGATTGCATTGGGATAGAGCTTGTTGTTTGGAACTTAGACAACTCCATCATGGAGAGGTAAGAGCTTGGCTCTTGAAATACTCCTTTTCTTTATGAATGTACATGTTATTGTGTGAATGTTTTAGCATGTTTGTGGGCTGTTTGGGTAGATGGCCTAGGAATGGTGTAGGAGAAGACTATGGGGTTCATTTTGTGGGAGGTATAAGTGTGTTTTTAGGGAGGTATAAGTGTGGAGGGAGTTGGGATTTGGGTTCCACCTTACAAATAAATAGCTTGCATTTCTTTACTCGTTATGGGGTGCCATAAGAGGTTGGGGAGGTATAAGGAAATGTGAGGGATAAGGGGTACTTGGGGGAGGTATAAGGAATGTCAGGGTTTTTGATACACTATATTTGGTGGTTTGAAAATAGGTGGTGATACCCATTTCCCCTTTGGGAGGCATAAGTAGCATCCCCATAGTTCTTGCTCCTTTGGCTTGCATGGTGAAGCCTGAGTCTTGTGTGATGTCTTTCATGTGGTTGTAAAACTAGTTTTTTTGACTATGTTTTTTATTTGAAATGTGCATGTTGAAAGATTGCTTTGTGATGTGGAAGCCTGTTGTTGCCATGAGTTGAAATACATTTCTTATTGCATTGTGGTTGGGGCTCAGGGGCCAATGAAGAAGGATGGATTCTCCTCTTCATTGGATGTCTTGGTTGGGTGGAGAGCATTTCCTTTCCCCTACTCCTGTTGTGATCAAATTGGATGAAGGAGAAATTCATGTTGCTATTCTGGAGTAGAGGAGAAAGACAGTTTGACAGTCCCTTGTGAAATGAAATCTCATTGTAACCCTTCCCACTTTGAAGTGGATGATCTGTATATTATTGTAATGGAAAGATACTTTGTATTGAGCTATGAAAGTTGTAAATTCGAAATGTGAAAGATATATATACTTTGTTCTGTTCATTTGAAAGAAATAAATTGAAATATTTTATTTGCATTCAAGAAATTGAAAGATGTAAAGTTGTATATTTGAAATCAATAAAAGATTGCACTACCTTTATCAGTTTAAATTTTGTATTGAAATTGATCATCAAATTGTGATTTGAAATCTCTATTTGGAAAATTGAAATGAGGAATCCGTATGAAGGAAATATATGTAACTTTGTTCTTTGAAATATGTTAAAATTGGAAATTAGACTTTGTATTTTAGCTAGTAAATGGTTTTTTTAAATAAACTAAATTTATTAGACTAGAATAGAAATGAATTTCCTATTTGGAAGATGAAAAATGACAAATACCCCTTTTAAATCTGATCTCTGTTTTAAATTTTAAAACTGGCAAATACTTCTCTAAAATGTACATTTCGAACCTAAAAACAATAATCAACATTGAAACATTAAAATATAGCATGCTATGTTATCAATGTACTTAATTGGGCTAAAACACTTAGGAAAAATCCTTCAAACATTGCAAAATCAGGAATGGACCTTTCATAGTTTTTTTGTTGTCGGAAGTTGTAAAAATTCAAATTGGAAATCAATCAAGAAAAATTACCTTCCAATACATCCTAAAATTCATCTAAGAACAATCCCCCATGTCTATTTGACATGTTGAGGAAGAAGATCAAATTGATTAAATCTAACAACTTAAAATTTACCGATCATTCGCTTGTATAAACTATGAGGCCATTTTCTTAAAATTTACCCCTTAAAATTTATCAAAACAAAAACCTATTGAGTTCAATGGAAAGAGGACATTGAGATATCTCCATAAAGTCCATGTTTGCCCCAAACCAAGCTCTCTATCAAAAGTTATGGCCTTCTGAAATTTTCTTCACTTGGCGTTAAATTTTGGGAAAAATTTCCTTGGCGGGCCTCATGCACTAATTTTTCCTTTAGGACTTAGGAAAATTTTCAAAATTTTCTCCTCCTCCCCACCAACCTATAGCCAATCAAGGTTGCCACCGGCACCCGAGGTGCCAGTGGTGGGACGGATCCCCTTTTTAACTTAGTGCGTTCAAAAAAATTGGGAAAATTTTCCATGTTTTCCTTCGCCAGAATTAATCCGATGATGCCACATGGCATCACGAGGCATCGGTGAAGGAACGGGTTCCTTTTTATCTTTCATGTTTGAAAATATTTTTAGAAAAATTTCTAACTTTTTTCCACTTTGCTCCACCGACCCATAGCGAATCGGGGGTGCCTCATGGCATCGCGAGCTGCTAATGAAGGCACGGGTCTATGTACACTCTTAGCCCTTCGGGGCAGTAAATAATTTTTCTCCCCGCCACCCCACCTTCCCCCTGTTGGCTTATGAGATGCCACATGTCCTTTGCAGTCTTTCGGGAGTGTGGGCACAAAGATGACTTTTCACCCCGTGCAGGGAAAAATTGTAAATGTCTCCCGCCGCCCCGCCTTTCCTCGTTTTCCCGCTACGCCTTGGTAGGGAGTGCCATGTGTCCTTTGTGGACCTGCTGGGGTGTGGGCGAAAATGTGATTTTTTCCCCACATGGTAAAATTTTCCCAAGGTCTCCCTGTGGCCCACCAACCTACCCTTTGGGCAAATTTTCACCCCTGAGCCCGCAGGCCCGCTCTTGTGGAAAATTTTCACCCCAAGGCCCGCCGGCCCATAACTTGAAAAATATGAGTAGTTAGGAGGACTTATTTATATCATTGGAAAGGTGAGGAAATTTCCTACTCAATGGGAGTAATTTATGAAATTTTTAATGCATTAAGTATGAGAAAATCAAGTTAAACTTTAAGTCTGTTAAAGAGTGGATATGGTGAGGAATTACCCTCCGAACCTAGTCGAAACTTCTAACCCTAAAATTTTGGAACGTGTGACCTCTAATAATTATTAATAAAATAAAAGTATACTCTAGTAGATTATAATTTCTCTAGAACCTGTTAGTGATAGTTTTCTTGTAACATGGTTGTAGATTCTTTTAATAAAAAAATTATTACATAATTTTCCTAACTAATCCTAGGTTGTTCTTGGATCTCAATGGGTTGTTTTAACGAGCGTTACACCTTCTTTTATAGATGTAGCAATGAGAGAATAAAAAGGAGTTGGGAGACTTGATTCAGAGCTCAGCTATTGGCTAATAACGCTCATGCAAATCCTACCCATGATCCGTTGAGCCCGGTTCCCCACGCTTGTTTGTTAATGAGAGAAGATGGCAGACCAAAATCTCAATATTTGGGTAGTGGAAGCCATCAAACCCCACACTAATGGAGTGGAAGAAGTTTTCCATACTTTCTCCCTCTAAAACCTACTAAAATTATTAGTTCATATGTCCACAGCATAGAGAGATTCGAGATGCTTCTAAAAAGTCCTCTCTCACCCAAATCTGAGTCTCTAGTAAAAGATATGGCCATTTGAAATTTGGGTCGCGTCCGTACAAAATAGTGGGAAAACCAATTTGAAAACGAGCTCCATTTTTACTATGGGACATGTGGAGGGTTGGCACATGTCTCGAGGGAAGCCTCTCTTTTTTTTTCTTTTAGAATGGCACGGGGTGACATGTTTCTTCTTCCGCGACTCCGCTCATTTTCCTTATGTTTTTTTGGCTAAGTGTTTTTCTCGTGAGTCATATATTTGACTCGAGACACATGGAGGCCTGGCGCTTGTCTAAAAACCTTATTTTTTTTGGCCCTCGAGCTATCACCAAGCTAACAATTAGCACCTTCCTTTAGTCTATCTCACCGCTTTGACTATTCAACCCGACCCATTGCCCCTTTTTGAAACGGTACACGTGGAGGCTCTGTGGTCACTTAGAAACCCACTTAGGATTTTCCTCAAGTAGCATCAGATCGACACGTGGGAAGCTCGCAGACTCTTATAATTTTTAATGAAGTTCCTCACCTTTTTGGACCGTAGGCAACGTGGTGAACTCGGCGCTTGTTTGAGCCTTTTCTTTTGGATCTACTTGGAGATGCATCACGTAGACACGTGGTAGTCTCCGCAAGCACTTATACACTTATCCCTTTTAGGCCATCCTTGTCTTCCTTTTGACCTCTATTGACCATTTGCTACATGGAGAGCTGATGCAAGTTTGGATCTCCCCTTAGGTCTCCCATTTTGGATTTGCGTTGAATCGACACATGGCCCCTTCTATCGAGTAGAAGGCTTTTCAATGACCGGTGCAACTTTTAGAATTTTAAACGCATGGAGGCTTGGCACTTGTTTAAGCCTACCCATTGATCTTAATCTTTGGAGGATCGTCATTCCAACATGTGGAAGCTTCCACTAGATTTCTATATTTAGTCATTTTTTTAGCTTGTTCTCGAATGGTTTTTTGAAGCTGAAGAATTCAAATCTTCACCCCTTTCTTTTCCTTCCTGCTCTGGCTCTTTTGACACCGCTCCTTATTCCTGACCCTGCTATTCTATTTCCGAACCCACTTGTAACTTGTTAAATAGATTTAAGGTTTGGATTCGCTCAACGGAGCAATTTCTTCTCCTTCTTATTGCACAAGGTTGTTTAATCCTTCGCAATCCCTGCCACTCCATTGTAGAGCCCCTCTGCGACTTGTTTGCAAGATTCAAACATGTTTTCTCTAGTTCTTTCCATACGGGGTCATGGCTGATCCAATCTTTTTCGGGGGCAAAATATGGATAATAATTTTGTGACTCACATGGGTATCTTCCTACTAGATGAAAAATACCAGTTTCCTTGTCATATCCATTTGGCGTGGAGTCGAGAATGATGTTCGATATTGATCCCGCCTCTAATTCATGAGCTCGACTATTTGCACTCTCAATTCTCATAAGAAATCTTGAAATGATGGTTTCGAGAGTAGAAAAACTATTTGACCCGAGGCTTCATCTCTGTCTCTGAAAGGATTATGCAAGAGCAAAAAAATAGCACCACAAATATATACAAAATTTTGAAATCATACATGCTCTAAGAAGAACACAAGCACTTAGAGGAATGAGAAATTAAACTAGTATGTACAAGAACCTTCCCTCTTAGTTACAATGTTTGAGATAGATTCCATTTACGAGAATCTGTGACTCTTCACCTTCCAAAGTATACAATTAGAAAGCATTGTTGCTTTTGCATTTTTTGACCATGTAGGGGCCACTCCAAATGGCATCAAACTTGGAATGCATTCTTGGTTTTTCCCGATCTGCATCCCATTTCAAAACTAGGTGTCCTTATTGAAATGTCCTTGCTCTTACTTTTTTATCAAAGCATTTCTTGATCGAGACCGATCTTTCTCCATTGTTTGAAGCGGTGTTCTCTAGTTTCTTCCAACTACATCATCTCTACATACCTGGCCTCCATTGGTTCAAACTCAGACATCTCCAGCTTCTTCATGAGTTCTAATGCTGGAAACTCAAGTGATATAGGCAACACTACCTCTTTCCTATAGAAAATTTTGAATGGAGAGTCTCCTTTAGACCTCTTGGGTGTTGTCCTATCAGCCTATAAGGCCGATTTCAGTTTCGTGTTCTAGGTTCTTTGATTCTCATCTAGAGTTCTTCTGATAATCTTCAACAGGTTCTTGTTTGTAGAATCTGCTTGGCCATTACCCTGAGGGTAATAATTTGATGAAGTGCTTAGGTAAATCTCATTCCTTACGGCCCATTTTATGATTTTGGAACCTATAAATGCCAATGCATTGTCTCGATATAATGTTGGCTAGAACTCCAAATCTGATCACTATCCCTTCATTAAAATCTAGTATACTAGACTCATTAGCTTATTTGAGTGCCATTTCCTCAGTCCACTTGGTGAAATAATCTTGCCATCAAGATCCATTTGTGTCCTTGGCTTGAATTTGGAATGATGACCCGATAAAGTCAAATCCCCATTACATAAATGATCACTCTACTAAAATTGGATGCAATGGTAGTGTTGCTAGATTTTCTCTTGCCTCGAAGAATGCACATTTCTTGCACTTTTTGATCCACACATAGCAATCACTAAACACCTGGGCTAATAATAACATTCCTTCATGATCTTAAGTGCTATCACTCATGAAGCACAATGGTCTCCACCACTTCATCATGGAATTCTTGTAACACTTTTTCAATCTGATTTGTCCCAATGCATCTTAACAAAACACCATTTATGTCCCTTTTGAACAAGACATCATTAATAAAAACATATGGGATGGCCTGTAGACTAAAGTGTCTCCTTTTTGTTTTATTCATTTCGGAGGACACGGTGGCTATTTTAAGGAAGTGCACCATGTTCTAATTCTAATGAGGAGTGGGCACATCCTCATTTTCTTCCTCTTGACTATCCTAAAGGACAAAAACAACATCTTTCTCATCACTTGCTTCTTCTTGTTGACTCGAGGCTAGCTGTTCACACAATCCCTTCCCACATACCAACTTGGTGACCTTGATCTCAATGTTATACTCCATGACATGAGTGATCCACCCCGTATGCTTTTCATTCGAGATCCTTGCTTTGAGAAGGTATTATTTAACCCCCGCATGGGAGACCAACAGATTGGATTTTTTGTTTGAAATTAAATGCTTAAACTTCTTCAATCTTCTAATCACTGCCAAGACCTGCTTCTTGATGAAGGATTATCTTACTTCATAATCTTCCAGACCCTAGCTGAAGAAAGAAATTGGTTGCTCTGTGTCTTCTTTGTTCTGTTGTACTAGGATTGCAAAAATTGTGTCACCGCCACAAAGGCATATAATATGAAATCTTTAGAAAAATCTAGATTCACGAGAGTTGGGGATTATGATATAGCTTCTTTGATGCCCTCAAAACTTGTTTTTATTTTAGTTTTCCACCTAAATGCCAAACTCTTCCTTAACATCAACGTTATTGGCTTGATAAGGGCAACAAAGTTTGGTACAAACCTGCAAAAAAAATTGATTTTTCCTAAGAAGCTTTAAAGAGCCTTCTTGTGGCTTGGCAATGGCAATGCTCTTATAGCTTCAACTCTTTCTAGGTCAATTGCCAAACCTTCCTTTGACATAATGTGACCTAGAAGCCTGCCCTCATGGGCCAAGAATATGCATTTTTTAGGGTTCAATGATACTCGAATCTCCTACACCTTTGAAACACATTCTTTAGGTGAAAAATTTGGTCTATTACATTTCTAGAGAACACAGTAATGTCATCCAGGTAGATCAGCACTATTTTATTGATCAGCCCTTTGAATGTCATATCCATTGCCCTTTGGAAAGTGGCTTCAGCATTAGACAATCCAAATGGCATTTTTTTGTAGGCATAGGTGCCCCATTTGGTGGTGAAAGCCATTTTGAACTGATCATCTTCTTTCACCATGATCTGGTTGTACCTTGAGTAGCCATCTAGGAGAGAATCTCTCTAATCTAGACACCACTTGCAAGATTTGCTCCATTGAGGGGAGTGGGTAGTGGTCTTTGAGGGACGCTCTGTCAAGTCATGAAAGTCAACACAAAACCTAATCTCTCCACTCTTCTTCCTGACTGGGACCAAATTTGTGACCCAACTTGAGTGTTTGATTGGAAATATGATACTTTCCTCTATCATCTTACTCATCTCTTTCTTCATTAAAGGCTCAATATGTGGATTGAATGGTCTCTAATTTTGACTGATGGCCTTAGCAGCTGGATCTAGTTTGATTGTCTGTTGGGATAACTTCAGATTGAACCCTCTGAGGTCCTCATAGCTCCAAGAAAATACATCTAGAAACTCTTGGAAAAGTTGCATGAATTCATACCTTTCTTGGTCAGTGGCCATTTTTCCAATTTGAAGAATTTTTCCTTCTCAACTAGAATTGACTCGAATCTTCTCCTTTGATCTCGTATATTATCCTTTTCTTTTCAAAACGATCGTTGGGATTGAAGATAGACTCCAATGTCACTCGAGCCTTTAGGAAGATTTTTGTATGTAGCTGCACTACTTGTTCTCCATATTGATGCTCTAATCTGCTTTGATTTCTAGCTGAGAAATCAGCTTCCTCTTCTGCAAGAAATGGATGATCTGCTAATCATTCTCGAACACACTGCCAAAGCATGTATTATTATCTAGAACTACTGGCCTCATAACTACATGGATATGTGGCTTTCCTTTGTCTCTCTTGATGCTGTCAACCACATCAAATGTTGCTCCAACTGCTACAAGCCTATCACCAGCTTCATTCTTCTTCTTGGGTATGGACACAATGTTGAAGGCTTCTAAATCCTCAATGAGATCCCATGCCCTATTCTTGTAGCTCTTGATCAGGTCATTTTGAAAGCATTAAGTCCCTCGACTTTATTGGCAACTAATTCACTATCACCGAAAACTTTCAAGTTATTCGATTCCTCGTTTTCTTTCCTAATGAAGACCATGGACCAAAGCCTCATATCCAGCAGTTGTTATTTGAGTAGGAAAACTAAAATTTAAAGGCTGAATAATATTTCATACCTGGGGACACAATCATAGCCCATCCTCTAGATCCTCTTATGCCGCTCCTCGAGACATTAAAGAACAATTTTCATACTTCATTTTCATCTTTGTATTCTAGCTTTATAATGTCAGAAGACATTGATTCTTCTCATGTAGGTAGTAGATTCCTAGCTCAGATTCTTCCATCTCCTTATAGGGGTCAAAATCATGTCTTTTGACCACCCATTTGTTGAGAGTTAGGTTTGGGATACACCCCACCTTGGTATCTGATTCACAAGTATTTAGGAGGTCCTCCTGATCAAAATCTAAGCTATTTGCATTGATTGGTCCAGACACATAAGACTCAATGTGATAATCCACTATGGACTTGGATCTGATTGTGGCCTTTGCTCCATACCTTATTCTAAAAATCATATGTGACCAATCAATAGAAAAATAGCCTCCAATTTTTGTAGTGAATAATGTGGACAAACACAATGCAAAATGTGGCGACAACTCTAAATACAGTCACATTGGGGCAGTCATGTAGAGTGAGGCTCAGATCATTGATGACTCCAACAGTGGTCACTGTTGTCCCATCCAATTGTACTACTCCTCTAGAGATGATGTCATATTGGAGACCTAGTTGATCAGCTATTTGTTTTGGCATTACAGAACTACTTGCCCCCAAATCAATCATGCAATTATGCACCAATTTATCCCCAATGATTAATGAAACATAGAATGGAGGAGGCTTCAGATTCTTACCTCATTGTTCTCCATGGTTTCTCTCAAGTTGAGCTACATTGGTAAGCACTTTCTCTTGCTAGTTAGGGGGTTGATTTGAGCTTGACCAATTGGCCATAGTAGTCTACAACAAATCCCTCTGTCCTAGAATGGCCAGTGACTCCCATAGTGAAATATTCACACTTGTCTTCTTCATTTGCTCAATGATATTAAATGAGCTATCCTTGGCTTCCCTTTCCTAGCACATTTTCTCTCACATGGATCACATACAACCAAAGTGCTTGAGTATATTTTTAAGGTGGCTTGGATTGACCATGTATGTTAGGAGTTGCATTTGGAGTACCAAAACCTTGTGGAGTAATGGAAGGTTAAGGGTTCCCGAGTTTGGTGATTTTCCTTCCTCAATATTTCTTCTCTTGGACCATGTATTGGAAGCTATACCTTGAGAAGTATTCTGATTCATTCCACAAAAGTCTTCAAGTTTCCAATTGACAAGCATAGTTTCACTTGGAGGTCCCTCTTACCGAGCTCCTTCTGATAATTTTCTTCTTGGCTAGGTTCTTGTGACACACCAATGGTTTGCACCATCGAGCCCGATTTAGTGCACCATTGATGCACATTGATTGATTATGTGGATGATTGCATGGGAAACACCAATCATATTCATGTGCCATGTTATTTTGTGTTGGAACCAATGCCCTTGATGTTGAAGCTGTCTTTGGGTCATATGGCCTAAAAGGTCTAGCAGCTTGAGGTTGTCCTTGGTATTGACTCTAAGTTGCGTCCTTGGCTTGTGGTCTATTTTTCTGATATGGGGGTCTAGCTTGATACTAAGCTTGAGGCTCATATGGCATATAGCTCAAAGCCTATTACCTCTTAATGGTTACTAACTCATTCCCTATGTTCTAAAGCTATTTCATTACATCCTGAAGCTCTTTTGAGGTGGTAGATGATGAGGTGGAGGTTTCATCTCGAACTTTGACTCCTAGGAGTAGGAATATGAGCTATTGTGGGTGTTTGGATGGTAATTGGGTTTCCTAATTCAAGATATAGAGGCATGGATGGCCTAGGAAGAAATTTTACCAGCCTAAATTAAATGATTCTCAGCTCCTATGGAAAGTCTATAAGCCACGGGTAAGGTTGTGCCCCTTATTGACTGAATCATTAAGGCAATGTCAAAATTTAAAGCTCTAAGAAAGTATAAGAAGGCACCTTCCTTTGTTGGATTTATCGCTATTAGAATCCTTTCCTAGGTCCGTTGAAATATGAGGTTGAAATCCATCAGCATCTCATTCAGATCTCTCTTGACTATTGTTAGTTACTCCAACAAGGATAATTTATCTCCTTTTTCTCCAAATTGGTTGTGACAGAGTTGTGCAAAGATGGTTCCAAGATTGAATAGAGCCTCGCTTCTAGGCTCCCGAACCATTGTGAGACTTTTCCTGAGTGAAGAGGCTATCAACTTGATCGCAATGTCCATCTTAGTGATCTAATGTATGGTACAAAAATTTGCAATGTCCTAAACATGGTCACTAGGAGAAGTCTAGTTCTCCAAAGTGAAATATGGGATGTTATTTAATGCTACCACCGGGATTGGATTTTGTGCATTCCGAGTGAGTGGGTTATCGCTAGTGAAGTTGACATAAGGATTTGGCTATGCCATCCTGATCGGCGTGAGCATCCTTCTTTGTTGAAAAATGGCCTACTAGGAGGAGGTGTTGACAGGATCGTTTGCTAGAAATGGATACCTATGGGATCTTCTTCCTCTTCTCCCTCTATCTTGGGATAAGTCTAGATAGAAAAATAATCCCTCCTCTCTGGTTCTTGACCATGTTTTTATTCTTCTCATGAACTTGGAAAGTTTAGACTACTGAAATCATTAGATTATATCCCTTTTGGAGTCACCAAATGCACAATTTTAAAACTTCTTCAAAGTTAGAATCATAGCAAGTGTACATCAATCTTACTATAAAAAGATGGAGACTTCTTTGTCCCACCGGGTGTGCAAAAATGTTAGTGAAAATCATAGCACCCCCAAATGGTGGTCGAATTTTCTATTCTAAGGTAGATTCATTTGGTGTGATTCACATAACATGGAGTTTTCCCAAAAAGTGTGGGACTCTGCAAATGGAAAACTCTCTAGATTAAGGCTAGTTCCTACTCCTCTGTTTAGGTGTATGCATGAAATTGCAGAGGATCTTTCCTAAATCCTATTCTAATTTTCCAAGGAGATAGAGTTAAAGAAGGGATGCAAAGCAAATAAAAATTAAGTTACAAGGTGATACACCAAAGGAGTTCAAGAACAACCATTTTTCCAAGGACACAAAATAGAAGAATGCAACACAAAAACATGCACAAATAACCAAAGTTGTAATGAAGGATCATAAGAAAACAATTAAAATAGAAAGGGATGAAGATCACCCACAAAACATGTATTATTGATCTCACGGCTTGATACGATGCATTACAAAGAGGCCAAAAGATAGAAAATGTATTTCAGTCTAATAGAAGGTCCGAGAACTCCATGATTTCCTTTGCTAGAAGAAAAGGGGACCCTACAAAACAAAAGAATGTCCAACCCAGAGAAATGATCCCAACTCATTCTTTTATAGATGTAGCAAAGAGAGAAAAAGAAAAGATGTGGGAGACTTGATTTGGAGCTCACTACTAGCCAAAAATGCCCCTGCAAATCCTACCCATGATCTATCAAGCATGGTTCCCCACGCCTGCTTGTCATATGAGAGAAGATGGCAGACCAAAATCTCAATATCCAGGTAGTGGAAGCCATCGATCTTGCACTAATGGAGTGGAAGATGTTTTCCAAAAATTCTCCCACCAAAACCTACTAAAATGATTATTTCATATGTCCATGGCATAGAGAGCTTTGAGATGCTTCTAAAAATCCTCTCCCACCCAAATTTGAGTCTCCAGTCAAAAGATATGGCCATTTGAAATTTGGGTCGACTCCGTAAAAATAACGTGAAAATAGTTTGAAAATGGCCTCCTTTTTACTACGAGACACGTGGAGTGATGACGCATTTCTAAGGGAAGCCTCTATTTTTTTTCTTTGGAATGGCATGGGGCTAACACGTGGCTTCTTCCACGACCAGCTCATTTTCCTTATGTTTTTTTTGGCTATGTCTTTTACTCGGCAAAGTCATATATTTGACCAGGACATGCAGTGGCCTGGAACTTGCATGAAAAACCTTCTTTTTATTCTTCCTCGAGCTAGCACAATGCTAACACTTGGCACCTTCCTTTGGTCTATCTCAGTGCTTTGACTATTCAACCTGACCCTATCCCTTTTTTGAAATGGGATGTGAGGAGGCTTTGCACTCACTTAGAAACCCACTTAGGATTTTCCCTCTGGAGTAGCGTCAGATCGACATGTGGGAAACTCGCATACTCTTGGAATTTTCAATGACTTTCCTCACCTTTTTGGACCCTAGTCAATGTGGAAAACTAGCACTTTTTGAGCCTCCACTTTTGGATCTACCCTTGGAGATGCACCGCTTGGACACGTGGCAGTCTCCACCAACACTTCTACACTTAGTCCTTTTTTAGGCCAGCCTTGTCTACCTTTTGACCTCTATTGACCATTTTATATGTGGAGGGCTGGTTTGACTTTAGGTCTCCACCTAGGGCTCCCATTTTGGAATTACGTTGAACCGACACCGGCCCCTTCGCCGACTTGAATACTTTTAACGGCCAAGGTAAATTTTGGAATTCTTGACGATTGATGCTTGGCACTTATTTGAGCCTACCTTTTGATCTTAATATTTGGAGGAGTGTCATTCGAATATGTGGAGGCTTCACTGGATATCTATACTTGGTCATTTTTTGAGCCTATTCTAAACTATTTTTCGAAGCCTAAAGACTTCAAATCTTTGCCCCTTTCTTTTTCTTCCTTCTCCTAGATCTTTTGACACTAATCCTCCTTCTTGACCCTTCTATTCTATTTCTAAGCCCACCGTAACTCCGTTAAATAGATTTAAGGCCTATATTCCCTCGACAGATCCATTTCTTCTCGTTCTTCTTTCACAATGTCGTTTAATCCTTCGTAGGCCCCACCACTCCATTTTAGAACCCCTCCTATAACTTGTTTGCAAGATTCAAACGTGTTTTCTCTAGTTATTTTCGTTCGGTCATGCCTCGATCCAATATTTTTCTCGGGGTAAAATATGGATAGTAGTTTTATGAAGATATGTATGTTTTGGTTGGTAGGTGAATTTGGGTTATCCAAGACTATATCTCTCGTTGTCTAACATTGATTTGATGATATTCTTCAAGGTGATCCAGTTACCTTTTCTATGACCTTTGACATGACGATAGTTACAAAAGTCATGTTCTTTATACCATGCAAGTATGGGGTGATCAGGGTAAAAACCAGTGTGTGGTTTTATAGGTGGAAGGGTAATGGCACCAGCCTTAATAATATTTTCCAAAATAGAAGAATAAGGTTCCCCTATTGGGGTATACTTTCATTGTTCTCATCTGAATTGGAAAGCTTGGACAGGAGAGAGATTAGAAGAAGGTTTGGCTTGGTTTGATGGGTGAGAGGGTCCAACCTTGAGAACCACAACATTGGTAGACCCTTTGGGTTTCACATAGTTGTTCTAAGGTTTCAAAGATGAAGAAGCATCATTCGATTTGAATGTGGTGTTCTTATTACGTAGCTGAATTTTCTTCTCTTCGATAGCACAAATCTCTAATTTTCATGCCATGGTGAATGCCTCGTCAAAGGTGTGGAAGGTCTACACCTATAGGGTCGGTGAAATGTGTCTAGTGCAAGCTCGAGTAAATAGATCTATGAGCTTAGTTTGAGGTAACCGAAATGTGAGCTGGTTAATTAGTTTGCTCCAATGAGCAATAAAGTCAAAGTGATAGACTCGTCATCATACTATTGTGTGGAGTAAAGATTAGTCATGGTGACTTTCTTGACAATGTTGATTGAGAATTGGTCTAAGAAGGCTTGGGCTACTTGATTAAATGAGTAGATGGAATGTCTGGGTAGCCCACCATACTAGTCTAATACAGGTCATATGAGGGACATCAAGAAGGTCCGTAGGAGTAAATTTTCATCATGGGTGATCAGTGTAACACCCATATTTGAAAGACCGCAAATGTTGCTGCAGATCCTCTTTACTATCAAACGGTTGAATTTTGGAATTTCCCAATGTACATGGTATGGGTGAATATGAATGGATGGATGAATGGTCTCGTTATAGATTTCATCATAGGTGAGAGAATTGTGTGAGCCGTAAACTCATGCTTCTAGTGCCTCGCATCCTTTCCATCATTAATTGGATGAGGTCATTCTTAGGTTTTGATAGAAGGGCACCTCCCATGGCATAAGAGGGATGGTGCTGAACATGTGATATGGGTGGCATTCTAGTGTATGGTGATGCTAAATAGGAAGGTTGAGAATAGGGGACCGACATAGAGGGAATATATCCATCATGAATGATGGATGAGATAGGGGTTTTTGATATTATGTATATATAGGTGGGGCAATCATGGTGACTCTAGTAGTGATTGGGGGAAAAGACTATGGGATGGAGAGGACAAGATTCTAGAATGGGGTAGGGGTCACCGACACCATGGGTGGTTATGTTACAATTGGTATATGTGAGATAATGGGCATGGATGGGCTTATGCTCTAGGTGGTTAATGAAGGAACAACAGATACTATGGTGTGACTCGATGTTGCAGGTGTAGCGGTCATAGTGGGTGTGGTCTAGCTACGACACCCACCGGGGTAAATCAGGTGAAGGTAGCGCTAAAATAGTAGGGGCTGATGTAGAGGTGGGGATAAGGAAAAGAGATATGGATACGGGCATTCCATATATCAATTGACCTAAGGAATCCCGAGTGGAAGAGTGGGAAAGGTAAAATTATAAGGCTATATGATTCTAATCGAGGATTAGTGTGAACTCCTCATTTCCTGTAGAAATGGTGGTAGGTAAGGTTGGATCCATGGGTGATAGGACAAAAGGTGGTGAAGGACTAGGTGGGAGTGGTTGATGACTAGCATGGAATATAAGAGTGTTAGTTTGGTTGTGAGTCAACACCATGTGAGTAAGTGTTGACTTGGAAAGAATGTATTCTATAAATGACAAAGAAAATAGTAGGAACAAAGGAAAAATGAGGCTGGGAGGGTGAATTCAGTCAAGGTTTGAATTTTGAAAACCAAACATAGATACCGACAATGGTCAGGCTGACTGGTGATGGTTATTGGGAGACCGATGTCGGTCATAGAAACCAATGTCGCCATCGTGGAAAAACACTAGTTTCAGGAAGCAAAATAGGAGTCATGAATATGTAATAGAGAAACTATGTAGGACATAATTATCAACAAAAGTGAATAGGATGGTGCCCTAAGGACCAAGAATAGAAATGAAGGAGTGATGTATACTATTCCATAAAATAACTTGAAATCCAAAATCTAACACTGGTTAGGTTTAACCAACGATGGTAAGATATGAACCGATGAGAGTTGTTGGGTGACTGACACTGGTTACTGTGAAATGCGAGAGAAATGAAGAAACTAAATTTTGTGAATTAAATTTGGTGAAGAATCAAACTCATAAATATGAGAATGAGAAGACGGGGCCCTGGCACACTCAGAAAAAGTTAGAATACTCTAACTAGGATGGTGGAGTGTGCAAAGAAGAATAATAATGTAAATTCATAGTCTCACACCTCAAAACACAAGTCAAGAACAAAAACTAAGAAAAACACGATTCTAAGAGTGATTTTCTTATGTTTATTTAGCTTATGCTATTTATAACTAACCATGTGAATTCAGAATAGAATTTGGTTGGAAAGGAATTTTACGAAGAAGGATATCTAAAATTTGAGGTTTCGTGCTATGTTATGGGGTACTCGACGATAGGTAACTTGAAAATATAACTAGCATGGGAGTACCTGCCAATCCTCCGATCGTGTGATTGTTTGACAGCGCATTCCTGTAAAATTTTGTTTAAGAAAATGTGTAAATTTAGATTTTTGCATTTTGGTAGAAGAAGAAGAAAGAGAGTGCTTTCTTTGATTCTTTATGTCAACCATCACCTGGGAATGACTTCAAGCATATAGGTTTGCCCTCATTTTAATGTGAGCTAAATGTAGCATAGAGGGATGAAATGTAACTAATTTTAAGCCCAAATCAACAAATTATATTCGGTGAAGAAAATGGTGAATAGGTAGAAATGTGTTCTTTCACTAATGTGATGCAAAAAGCAAGAAGAATGCGTTCCTTTTAAAGCACCAAAAACACAATTGTTTTTAGACAATAAAGAGAGGAAGAATGATTCCAGAGAAGAAAAATTTAATGTGTAAGATTTTGAAGGGAAACAAACATACAATTTTACCTAGGAATGAAGAAAATGCAAGGAACCTTGGATGGGTCCCACTGGGCGTACCATAATGTTTCATCATTTTCTATACGTTTTGGAATGTGATGAAATAGATAGTGTTATGGCTAAGGAGGAATACCTATTGTGTTGGTTTGGAGGTTGATGTGTGCATTCTAACTTCTCGATACGATGTTGACTGTGAGAGCTTCCTTTTGGCTGGGAGGAACTACCTGAAATAGAAAACAAGACCACCAAAGAAGAGTTAAATAATATATGACAGTGGACTACCTAGTGTATGCTAGATCTAAGAAGTGTGATACTTCCTAGAAGGCTTTCAACCCACTATTTTATAAAACAAATTATGAAGTAATTGAAATGCATACATAAATGAATCTAGTGCTAGTATTCTAATTTGGGTACCTCAAATCACTATCAGTGTCGATCCAATTAAATACTAAAAATATGTGGGTCAAGGTCTTCAGGTTAGGTTACAGGTTGTTTAGGTGGTCTGCAGTCACAGACAAGGTCTTAGTAGGGTTGGGTAAGGTGTTTGGGTTGTCTTGGTAGGTATGTGGTTTCTAGTTTACACAGTGTTGGTAGACACAGAGATCGATGTCGGTCGAGGTATGACCGATCACGGTTAGGCAAAACTAAAGATGGCTATGAGTAATCGGTGTGGGTAGAGGTAGGTTGATAAGACTCGATAATATTTTTAACGGGTTTGAGCCGAGATCGTGAAAAGATGACATAGAGGGAATAAAGAGGTATATATAGATCTTATGAACACTAAAAATATGTTGGGGTCGGGTATAGATGATTTTATGGTGTGGGTGGAGGAATGGTTGAGTTTACGTAAAGAGGAATAGTGGGAAAAAGGAAATGCCAAGTAGGAAAAGCAACAAAGGTGACAAAAACATTTTAAAACAGAACAAGGATAAAACAACACATGTGATAATAGTACTTACTGGAGTTGCAAGTCCAATTGCTATGTGGTGGTAATTATTGATTGGTGAGATGGAGCTTGGTGCCACAATGGTGCTTCCTGGAATGTTACCATGAGTGCAATACCTTTAGATCTATTTGGGTGCTAGATATGGATAGGTAAGAAAAGGCTCTAGTTCTCCTTACATGCAACTCTCTTATCTTCTATTTGATCTTTGAATGTGCCAACCCACAAAAAAGGTTTCCAAAGTGAATAAAAGGTAACCGATGATGGTTCCTCACGAGCAATGTTAGTTTCGGGATCATTGGCATCGGTTAAGTCGAGATTCCCTAGGTTTGCTAAAAATAACAGATCTTGTAATCATTTGGGCCAGGTTTATCCATTTATTTGTGGATCAGAATGGACGTTATGTTTTTATGAGCGGGAAGGTAGTTAGAGGAATATTAGGCTATGATTTTTAGGGTTGAACTAAGTCTTATTCATTTATGGAAACATGCTATGAATAGGTCTATGGTGAGGTGTCTAGGTGAGGTGTGCATCCATTTAATTAAAGTAATTAAATTAATAATGGGGTGAGGATGGGTATTAATTTAATATTAAATAATTAAATCAATATTAATGTGGGATACAAAGGTCATTGTTAGGTGAATGTGTTTAAGTTGGTTATTCGAAAGGGGACCCTGGGAGTGTGACCTAATTTTGGTGTCTACATCACAACACCCTTTTCTCTAGTTCTTGACCTTGTTTGGATTCTTCTCATGAATCTTCCAAGCTTGGATTGCTGAAACAAGTGGATTATGCCTCTTAGAAGTCACCGGATGTGCAATTTCGAGCTTCTTACAAGCTAGAGACTTACAACAAGTGCACATCACTCTTCTTTGCATTTAAAATGAAGACTTCTTCCTCCCACTAGGTGTGTCGAACTATTATCTTTGATTCACATTACCATTTAGTTTGCACAAGTGTGTGTGCTTCAACTCATAGTGTGAGTGGATAACATGGGTACTATCTCCAGTTGTGGGACTTTCTACTTGAGATAGACCTCCGGAGAAACAAGTTTCTTTCTCCTAAATTACCCGCCACAATATACTCTAATGTAGGAAAACTATCTTGTCTAATCTATCTTTCCAAGGGACTAGGAGAGAGACTACATGAAAACAAATCCTAAACTAAGTGGTGATACACCAAAATAGGAGAGTGTGAGAATAGTATCCAATGTGTGAAAAACAGAAGTAAAGTGCATACTAGAAGGGGTAATAATAGTTCTCCATAATCTAGCAACTGCATTCACAACAATATTCCATGCACACAAAATGATAATTAATCCTTGCAACAACATAAAATAGACACAATATATTTGCAATGAGTTTGAAAGGGCAAGAAGAATGCAAAACAAACACAACATGGGAAGATACATCCACAAACTTGCATCTATTGCTTCATGGATATGCACAATTTAATCTATTACAAGATAAGAGTCGGATCACCATGCAAGCAGTCCACCCCAAGGCTGCGCAAAGCACATTGGCTTCACAAAATAATTTTGATAGAGTTTTGCTACTAAAAAACTATCTCTACCTTACAATGAACCCAACACTCCAATTTATAAAAATCGAGAGAGAGAGAGAGAGAGAGAGAGGGAAAATGAAAATCCCGAAATTTGTCCTTCAACTACTTGCAAGAGGTATTAAATGAAGTGAAATTATGTTATGTTGCTTGAAAAAGGCCCCCCGTACTATCCCATAACTCAAGCAGTAAATATGTCAACCATGCTTCATTAAATGTGTCCCAACTACCAAATAAAACATGGTTCGAATAGGGCACGTTTTCTACAAAATATCCATCGATTCCTCATAAAATTCTAGATTTCTTGATTTCTATGCGTCAGGATTGGAAACATGATTCCAATGGTATCAATTTTTTGCATTTTCGTTGAGAATTGAAATAGTATGGCTTTCTAAGTGCGGGTAGATATTTTGGGTCTACTAGGCATTTATATCATTTAACGGGACTATGTATTTACTTGAGATGTTTCCTTTATTTCTATGGCATAGAGGACATCGTGCTCATTCTAGAAAGTCAAATTTCATGAAAATTGGAGCTCGGGTCAAACGTTATGGCCGTTTGAAGTTTGAGGGGGCTAAATTTGACTTTTCCTTTGTATGCGGCTATTTCGGTGAAATTGGATTTTGGTGTCCCAGATGTCCCTCATTGAACAAGCTATGAGGGCCATTGACCTTCACATTATGCACACCACTTTGTGATCATATTTTTTCCTTTTCGGGTCCCACGCGCACCTGTGTCCCAGCTGTCCCGCAGACTGCACGAGATAAAAACTTCTAACTTAACCAATTCCTTCTTCTTGCGGTGATTTTAGTGATGTGCATCCTAAATTTTCTGACATCCCATGGACTGCCTAGGATATTTTGACCTGATTTGATCGATTTTCACTATTTTCAGCCATTTTGGGCAAATTGGGTTTTGGGTCTCGACCGAACTATGCGACCTAGACAAAAATATCCTATTTTGTCACATTTCACTATCTCCTTAGCATTTTAGGCCCAAATTTGGTATGATGAACCTTGGTAAAATCCACCTTGGTTCCATCTACAGCTCTCAAACCCGATTTGCATAGGCCTACAACCTCATTTTTTGATATTTTGTAATTTTTTCTAACTCCTTGTATTTTTCTTGGACATGGGAGTTAGAGAAAAGTGGAGAGGTACCCTAAAATCCAAATTTTGGCCCTCAAACCATTTCAACCTACTCAAGAATGAAGATACCATGCATGTTATCCCAAATTTACCTCAAGGGGTGAATTTGGGATAGAAGTTTTAAGAGGTAATTTGTTTTTTGACAAGGAAGAAATAATACTCTACCCATGTGGTAAACAACGACCAACTTTCTTCATTTTCTCCTACCGCATGTGTTGACCAAGGAGGCTATGTAAAGGAAGCAAAGTGTGGAAGAATCAACTTGTCTTATTTTTCTTTTGTCCTATTTTATTGTAAAATTTCATCTAATTCCATGTGCAGATATTTTAAACAAAATATATATATAATTTTTTTGTTTTTTAATCTTATTGTCTTGTATGAAAATACTTGGTGGATGTCTTGGAAACTCGCATGAAGAAAGAGAAATGGACTGCGTGTGAGAAACAAGGGAAACATGTGTAGAAAGAACAAGTTTTCTATGGAAAAATTAGAGTAAATCCTATTCTTCTACGTGGTACGTGTGGTACACCAAAGGGAAGTGTGGTAAATTATTGGCTACATTGAAAAGTGATTCTTCCTTTCTTCTAATTGTTGCATTCTATAACCACGTGAAGATGTCTTTGCATCTCCAATCAGGCATATAACAATTCCCTGCGTGTTGAATTAAGGAAGTACGTGTAACATCGGACCACTTATCGTGCTAAAAGATAAAGAAATCATCTAAATGCTACGTGGAGGATTGGCGCCCAACATTAAAATGGATACCTGGACGTAAGAGAAACTGAAGTTTTTTTGGAGATTGGGATTTCTTTTCTTTCTTGAACCTACATTGGTGGAGGTGAGCAATGACATATTTTCTAAATAATTCAAACATAAAGGTTCCATTAATTTCCTAGAGAAGTATCCTCTACCAAGGTAGTGTGGGGTCTCTCAAAGCCACATTGAATGACAACCATGAATGACACAATCAAGACCCCTACAAGCCACAACATTGACTCACAAGCCAAAGAACACCAATCTTAAGCTATTGAAAGCTTCGGGTTCTACTTTACATTACTTAACGAGCTACGCAACACCGGAAACCTTGTCTTTGATAAAGTGGTTCACAAAGGACTCTTTGAGTATTTCCTTTTCGATGTTATCTACCAACCAAAGTGCATTTGAGAAGAATTAGAAGCCAGGTACGATGCCGATTGTGAAGATGAAGACAAACATGCCACAAAGCATCATCGCCTCTCAAAGCACTTGAGTATCGATAGCATCTACGAATGGGTTCTTCTCTTCAAAGTGAGTAAAGTTGTAATATCTCTTGGAATCAATAAATAAATAAATATAAATTTATTTTATTACAATGTCTGCACAAAAACTTCTTCTCTCAGATGCTCAGTTACTTAAAGGGAAAAATTTTATGGCCTAGAAAACAAAGATGTAGATGATCCTTCAATTTGAAGGATTATGGGGCATCATCACAGGGTCAGTGATAGTTCCCATAGCCACTGATGAACTCATGAAATATGAGATGGCTAGTGCCAAAGCTCTAATGCTGATTATGCTAAGTGTCAATGATGATGTGCAACCACATATCTAAAATGCAGAGAAGCCAAGAAGCCTGGGATAAATTAGAAACCATCTATGAAGCCAAAAATTAGACTAAGATCCTCCATCTTTAGTCAAAACTGCACACCCTTTCTATGGGGTTAGATGAGAAAGTTGAGGAGTTCTTACGTCATGTGGCTGAGCTGTGATCAAAGTTATTAGTGCTCGGTGAAACAATGGAAGAAAAACTTATCATGCCAATCACCTTGAGAGCACTCCTTCTCAATTTCGAGTGTTTGTTATGACACTGAATGTATCTAAACAAATAGTGGCATTTGAAGAACTCATGAACTTGCTACAACAGGAAGAGGCCATCAATTCAGTCCAAGATGAGGACCAGATAAAGCCCTTTTCTCAAAGCCACATCATGGCAAGAAGTATCTAAAAGGTCCCCTAGAAAAGTAAACACAAGCACATCAACATCAAGGGTAACAAGCTCAAAATTCCAAGAGGTGGTGTCAAATATGTAAAACCAATACTCATAACATTGATCACTACTAGTACAATGGCTTGAAACAAGTCTAAAAGCACATCAGGGTGCAAAGATTTTCAAAATTTAAAATGACATCCCTATCAACGAAAGTAGAAGGGACATCTCACAGCCCAACATGATGATGCATTTGATGAGGAGTCATCAGAAGGAGCTAATTATGGTAAGAACCTCGTACTAGTCTCTTAGACTTCACAACCCATGAAGAGAGTCTGGTTGATAGACTCGAGTGCCAGTAAGCATATGTTAGGTGACAAGAAGCTATTTGATTCACTAAACGAACAACCCACTGGAGATCAGGTTTGGATAGCAGATGAAAAAGAGTATGTTTCGAAGGAATAGGCCAAGTTACCATTCCTCTGGGACCATGAAAATGTACACTTACAAAGGTACTATATGTTCCTAGATTGACTAACAACCTCTTGTCAGTCAGTCAACTCCTGAATCATCATCTAAAGGTAGAATTTCTTGTTCAAAATGACATCAAATCATGCTTGATCTCAAGACAAGGTACGGTTATTGATAGATCATCTCTAAAAGACAAGTTATTTGCTTTAGATATTGTCTCATATTCTACAGTAGCTTTATTTGACTCAACAGTGGAATCTACTTCCCTCTGGAATTTTAGATATGGTCACTTATTGGTTATTTCATTGCATTAGATGAGTTCAAAAGAAATGGTACAATGACTTCCAAAATTGTCCAGTTCCTTGCCAATTTTCCCTGGTTTTCTTGAGGAAAACAACATAGGGATCTGTTTAAGGTGAGCACATTCCATGCCAAGCAACGTCTAGAGGTAGTTCATACCGATCTGAATGGACCATTGCCTACTTCATTTTCAGGATACAAGTACTTCCAATTGTTTGTGGATGACCACTCTCAAAATATGTGGGTGTTTTTCCTAAAGAACAAAAGTGAGACTCTTTACCATTTTTATAATTTCTATCAACGTCTTGTGAAAGAGACTGGAAAAAAAATTCTTGTACTCCGCTCAGATCGAGTGAGGGAATTCACATCAAATAATTTCTTAGCCTTCATGAAACAACAAGGCATTAAGAAGAACAAGAATTCTCCCTACACACCCCAGAAAAATGGCATTGTGGAGTGATGTAATAGTACAGTGATGGAGATGGCTCACTGCATGCTATCAATAACAAAGTTAGAGGATGGATATTGGGCCAAAACTGTACAGACAATTGTTTATCTTCTCAAAAGGGAACCGACAAATATTCTACAAAATAAAAACACCGAGAAGAGGTATGGAGTGGTATAAAGCCATCAATTTCTCATTTACAAGTATTTGGTTGCACAACATATATGTATGTCCAAGCTCGTAAAAGAAAGAAATTTGAGCCGAAGACACTCCCATGCATAGTACTTGGCATTAATCAGCATTATATATTATTGTGTAAATAACCTAGCTTGTATATAATACTTATTGTGTATTATATCAATTACCAATTTTTAAATGAACAAAAGAAAATTGACCCTAAATCCTTGAGAAAATGATGTGAACCTTCCCTCCTTTGGGCTCACACTTGTTTTGTTGCGTAATTAAGGTATGATAAAAGATCAAGATGCATACCCTTAGGAGTGAATCCTAGGATAATACCTAAGTAGCCTTATGTATATGTTAATATCCCTATGTAAATAAATACCATAATAACAAATGAGTGAATTAAACAAGTAATTGCAATAATGTAGATGATCATTATTCAATGAGATACTCCAAAAGTTAAATGTTAAACAATATAGAGGAAATCAGAGAAAAAATGAAAAGGGAATGTATGATTCACATATTATGAACCTTTCTAGGACTTAAGTTAAATATTGAAACATGATTGTAATAAATGTGTAATCCTAAAATATCGTGTTGTGGGAAGACCCTATCTATAAGTGTGTCATGTAGTTGAATCATTATGTTGTGCCTTTTCATTAAAAAAAATACCTCTACGTGCATCATGTGGTTCATGTTACCTATGTGGGTTATTGTATGTGTAAACATATCATGTATTATGTGTTGTCCTAGGTGATCTCCGTAGTTTCATGTGTACTGCAATGTAAGTCAAAAATAATTATTATCCCGGTATTTTTGTGTTGTATTTGTGTGGGTACAATGTGGGTGTTACACATTTTTATAATATTTTTCTAAATTGATATAACTAGCAATTGCACTTGAGTGATGGAATAGAGACGTCGAAAGATAGGCATAAAAGAATTAAAATTCGAATTAGAGGGGAAATACTACAAAGAGATGAAGAGATATAAAGAAGGTGATAGAGAGAAAGGAAATGTTGATAAAGGGATTTCAGTATACGAAATTTGTTATTCCATAATGGAACCCAATTTTTATAGAGGAACATTATAGGTGTGCCCATTTTCACCAAAGCATAAAAACTTATATAAATATTGTTTTATTCCATAGTACTAATGAAAATGGAAAACAAAGGAGAATACTAATTTATTAGATGTTGAATCTAATATTACACATATGATATTTGAGATGGTGGGGATGATAATCATTAGGTTTTTTATATTGATGAGGATGTCACTCCATCTAATTTCATAGAAATCCTATGGTGACTAAACAAGTATGAAATAATTTGAAACTAAAAAAATTGTCATTAAGAAGGTTTGAAACTTTTGAGAACATGACATGTCACTAAAAGAATTTCTGCTTAGATCAAAGTGTGTTTTGCTAAAATTGGAGAATTCGTGATCACTAATTATCGTTCCTCCCAACCCTATCTCTTAATTATTAATATGGGAAGGCTTTCATAATTTCTTAGAATAAATATAACACTACTCAATGTCTTTTAACTAGAAATAATGTCGTGGATACACAAAAAGGAAAAATGTGATTGCATTGGGGTATTTCTCAGTGTGGTTTGTCTAACCATGAAAGGTTCCTTGAAAATATGGCAATATAATTTAACTTGGACATGTATTTTTACAACTATAATGGAAAAATTCAATCTACAACACTCAATGGTGGGAGGAAATCCAACGTTATCCAAACACGTAAAAAAATGGATGGTATTTGGAAAGTTTTTAGGTTCATCAAAAAAATGGATTGGGACACATTTTATAGCACAGATAATTGTCGGTTTAGTAAAAAAACCTTATTCTAAATATCCTTTTTTGACGGATGATGAAAGGATGCTAACAAAGGTTCTAGCCTCTAGATTTACACTCTGCCAATTGCATTTTCTTCAAAAGTTTTGAGGCCTTTCAAGAAAACCCATTTTTCCCATATCCGTAAAGAATTGTAATCCATGAGACCACATATCTTTCAAAAACTTTTTCAAACTATTCACGTGCATATTTTTCCTCCACATTTTTGAAACATATCGTAGGGAACCTATATATAAGAAATTTTCTCAAGTCTTTTATCCATAAAACTTTATTGGATTTCCACACCTTGTTTCTAAGCTTTCTTTTTTAGCACAAGCTAGAAACATTCTTGCAAAGATGATCCAATCATATTAAAACCATATTTGTTGTAGTGGGGAGAAGGTTTTGCAGAAAGTGTGGATCGATGATTTGGTTATGATCCACCCATCCCAACACTCTTATTTAACATATTACCACACAAATAGTTTTGGATATTTAAGAGGAAGTGTTTTACTATATTTGTCTTGGGACAAAATAGGTATAGACATTAATGTTTCCATTTTTAACAAGCCAGTTTTACTTTAACAAAAACATTTGACCCTAAAAATTATAATATTATATTGGGATTTCCCTAAATAAGTAACTTAGTTGCTTTGTGTTCTCTTTCTCCCTAAAAATAATTGTGGGATTTTAATATCTACCAACACCATTTTTACAAATTTCAAATACATATTTTATGTGATGACATCTACATGAAAAATATAATTCACAAGGTAAGAAGGACATAGTGAGAATTAATTAGAGGAATAATTTTATGAAATATTAATATGAAGAAATTCTAGTCAACATGATTGAAATCCCAAGAAGTCAAAATGATATTCAATGAAAATGTGTGAATATTAATGTCCCATGCTTATTCCAGACTCAGATTGTTCCTCCCAAAATAATATTTTCCCTCAAATTATTGAATAATGCTACAATATTAGCTCTCCCACATCCAATACAAAAATAATCAACTATTAACAAATTATCTTTCGCATAATAATAAAGCTATATTGAAATTATATATCACAAATTACTAGGAATATATAATGAAGATAATGGAATTATTAATCAATATAGTATATGTTGATCAAAGATAGGCACATTGAGATTGATATGTCTCAATGTTTTTCCAAATAGAGACATTTTATTTTATTTTTAGGTTGAAGGTTATCTAGGGGATTTCAAGTTTTCGATTTTGGGGACTTTGGGCTTTAGATTTTACTCAAGATTGCTTTTAAGTTTTGGGTTTTAGGGACTAGGTATTAATTTTTACCTTTTACTTTTAGGTTTTATAGATGTTTTGTATCAATCAAATTCTTAGATATGTGGGATTTTTTATTTTAAGGTTTATAGGTTGTGAGGTTTCTATTTTATAGGTTTATAGGTTTTGAATTTTAAGTTTTGGATTTAATGTTTTACGGTATTTCTTGGTCTCAAAGTTATCAAATTCAAGGCTTTCAAGTTTCAAGGATGTTTTATATCGTGTAATTTAACATGCTTATTGCATTTACTCATTGGGGGTTGTGTTTCAAGTTTTAAAAGGTTTTTAGGTATAAATATTGTGAGGTTTGTGTATAATGTTTTTTTGGATTTCAAATGTCTTCTAGTTTCAATTTTTTTGGTATATAAGTTTTACGTTACAAGTTTCACATTAAATCTTTTGATATTTCAATTTTTGAGTTCAAGATTTATGAGTCAAGTTTTTCAAGTTTCAATTTTGGGATTTGGGCTTTGGAATTCAATATTTTTATGTGTTCAAGCTCGTGGCTTTAAAATTTAAGGGTTTAGGGTTTTATAGTTTCCCATGTTTAAGGATTGTTAGGTAATTGTTTTTTTAGGTTTCTTCCTTCAAGTTTCAAGTTTTGGGGACAATTTATTTCAATCAACATATTGTATTTTTCAAGGATTTTTGAATTGGGATTTTTGAGTTCATAGTTTTAGGTATTAATGTCTTTTTTCAATTTTTCATTACATGAGGTAGGGCTTCAGGTTTTAGAAGTTTACGGGTTTTAGGCTCAATTATTTTAGTATTCGATTTTCAAGTGTTTCATTTTTATGATTCCTCAGATTTTAGGTTTTAATTTTTGGGTTTTGAGGGTGCTTTATATTGAAATCATTAATTTTTTATTTTTAGCATTTCATATTTTGATATTTATTACTTTAAATATTTCATGTTTCTTTTGACAAATACATAGTATCCTAAAATTAACAACATGTCTACAATATAATCTACAACACCAAATCCAACTATACCCAAAATTATATTTACAAAAGTGCTTACTTTTTTGAAATTTTCAAGCATACTTTTTAAGTTGAAAATGTTTTAAAAATTACAATAGTAGTCGAACAACACAAAATAGGAAGCATAAACCAAACTAGAACAACACTACAATTTCATTCTTTTGAACTTTTCCTTGGAAATCTTGTTGAGAATGGAACCTATTGAATTATATTTGGAAGACAAGTTGCTTTATTGAAACACCACAAAAGGATATTACGGGTTTCATTAGTTAGAATGTAGAGTTTAAAAAAATCCTAATCAAAATATTTACAAGTAAAATTTTGAAACAAATTTACATAGGTTATGATCCCATGGAGGGGGTTCATCTATTTTCTCAGTGGGTGTTGCTAGGAAAATGTAGGATCCTTATCTATTTTTGTGGTCCCATGAATATATCACAATTCGTTATAGTGAGAAATTTATGTCAATGAATTTTAGGAATTACATGAAAACAAGTGGTCCACATTTCTATCAAATTTCAAACTCTTAATAAAAAATTATTCTTTATGAAATGAATATAACAAGTATTTAAGTTCATGAGGAGAATTTTATGGCCCCTCATTGAAAGTTGCTAAAATTTTACTACTTAAAAATCGAGGATCCTATTTTAAACGGAACATCTAGTTTATACATGTAACTTTGTATTGTTTCAACTTCATGAAATGAAATTTTTGACAAAAATAGAATCTTAAACCCTCAAAACTATGGGAATATTGTGATTTAAATAATTATAGGGGCTTCCAATCTAAGGAATCTAATTCAAGAAAAACTTGAAACTTTTTTGTTGGACTATTTTAGTGGTTGTTATTTTTCCTCTATGATTTATGTTAGGATTTTAACAATTTATAAGAAATCACACACAAACATGTAATAGTAAGGAAAATATATTCCCTTACACCTATTCACACCTAAGGATAAAACTTCACAAACATTTTGCAATGATTTTATTACTTTAGACCATTTTTCAATGTAATAGTTTTCATTTTAGTAGCACTTGGGTATTTTTGTTATTCATTCAAATCTAATATTCTCCTCGCATTTTATTTACATTGAGCTTCACATATTTTTCTATCTTTGGAACTAGCTCGCAATGAGGACCTCCTCTTCCAATCGAGTTATTTGACAAAGTGATAAACCATCTTGGATTTTGTCACCTAGTCCACCTCTACTAATTGAGCTCTTAGCCTTGATTGATTGTGTTGACTCCATTCTCTAGATTTTTAGTGTTAGAGTTACATTGGAAATATGGAATTGTCATTTTATGTTTAATATAAAGTGTTTAATAATGTGCATTTTTTATCCATCTATCCCCATCTTATATGTGTGAGGGTAATTTGTAATTGGGAAACAATATCAATTCCACATGATGATACACACTAAAGATTCAATCTTATTTATTTTATTTGTAGTCTCACGAGTGCACTTATTGATAGACATTCATGTCTATCATGAAATTACATCGAGTACTACAAATGTATGTCCAAATATTTGGATCTATCTGTGAGAAATAATGAAGAGAGGTACTCTTATTCCTCTCCATCACCAACACATGTAACTATATGCATAGATCAAACTTGTCTTATCTTACACTTTGCTAGCATTATTGCATCCTTCCATTCTCATCAATTTTTATCCAATATCATTATAATAAATAATAAATGACAAAACTATCCTAGAATTTTCATATCACTTGGTATATGGTTGTTCATTTCCATAACAAAAACATTATATTTACATCACATCCAATGTAATTTCTTGCACCTTAGGTTTAAATTCTAGCTATATAGTTTGTTTTTACTATAAGTGATTTATGCAATCTAAACATCATGATTTTTCAAGTTGAATTGGATAATCAACCAATGAAAACATAAGAACCTAAAAGATAAAAAAGCTATTAATTGTTCGACAATTCAACTTACAAATGTAATGTAATCATTAAACTCTTTCAAACCCATTTAAATATATTGGCTACGTAATTTTAACCGTAACATGACTGATAAATAGATACACCAATATTTTAGAGGAAAAAATCTAAATTTTAATTTTTACAATATTTTTTTCATTTAACCTATGAAAAAATATTAGGCCCTTCTAATCTATTACGCTACTATATATTTTACCACATTATAGGGTCAAGTGTATTTCTCAAATTAAGATAAGATAAATGATGTTATTGATCACTCGAAAGCTAAAATAGTTTTGAATTTCACATATTTCAAATTTGTTTTCTTAACAAATTAATAAATTTTCAAATTGTTAAAGCATTACAAATAATTGGATTTTAAATATTTAATTTATCAAAAATTTTAAGTAAGAATTGATTAACATGTTTGTGAGCATTGTTAAATATTTTGTAGTTTCTATAATATTCCTACCAATATAAAATTTTAAAAAATAAAAATTACAATAACACCACATTCTCCCGGTCTATATTATTCCACAATGGTCCTATCAAATGCATAAATAAAATGGGCATGTTGATGCATAATCGAGCACCACGAATGGTTTAACTCGATGGGTTGAGACTCTCAATGCGATTACATAACATTTAGCTTCTTCTAAAGTGTGGGAATTTGCAATCGGGAGAGTTCTCGGATGAAGGTCGGTTCCTATTCCTCTGTTCAGTGCTCACATACAATTTGCGAGAGGATCTACTCTAATTTTCAAAGGAGACAGGTTAATAAGATGCAAGAAAATAAACCTAAATTAACAGAGGTGATGCACCAAAGGAATTTTGAACATTTTATTTGTCAATAAAAAAAACCATTGAAATGTAATACAACCACCATACAGATAACCAACATTATAATGAGAGATCATAGAGGTGCAATGAACACAAGAGATTATTGAAGATCATCCACAAACATGCATTATTTCTCTACAAATTTGATAAAGTACACTACAATGGACAAGAGGCACAAACTTTCATTATAATTTGAATGGGAGGTTTGAGCTCCACAAATCCACTTTCAAAAATAGAAGAAGGAGGGTGCAAAAAAATGTCCAACATTATAAAAATGTCTCTCCTTACAATATATCTAGGAAGAATGAGAGAGAAAGGAGAGAAGAATTTGAATCCTACTTCAACCACCTTCAAAAGAGCATTGAATTCTCTTGCAACAATGATGGGTTCTACTGCAAAACCCATGCCTCCATTACTATTCCTTGTTGGGAAAGAAAGGAAGCCCATACCTCATTAATGGTGGTAGGTGAGAAACCTAGGACACCTCAAAAATGGCAAACTGTATTTTTCATTTTTAAGAACTTAGTCCCACTAATTTAAAGAGCTTTCCAAAAAGTCCTCTCTTTCTCAAATTTGAGCTCCCAGTCAAAATTTATGGCCATTTGAAGGTCGAGGTATCATTCTACAAAAATTAATATTCTGCTTGAGTCAAAAACATGCATTCTCCAAAATTCTAAAATTTAGAATTTTACATTTTTTTTTCATAATTTGAAACATTGTTCATCTCACAAATTTACTTAAAAGTTACGAAAGTGTGAAATTTCGGACATTTGGAATTCATAATTTCAGATATTTTTGCTCCTTTTCCGATTTTCACACCTAAGATTTCCAAAACTCTGAAACCCGAATGTCTAAAATTTTAGACTTTAGAATTTCAGAATTTTTTTGTCATTATTTTTTGCCATGTTTTCTTCGAAATGCAAAAATTTTGAAGTTTCAAAATTTCAATTTTTTTTCCTCCATTCTTCTTTCGATCGAGTCTTGACTACTTTGACATTTGCATTTGCAATGATTTTCCACCTTTGCATTTCCATGATGATTCCTTTTATAAACTAGATTTTGAAAATCACATGTGAGCTCGCACGACTAAAAACACTCTCTCCATGTTCCCTATGCAAGGTTGAGTTTGATCAATTTTTCCTGAGGGGAAAATTTGGATAACGAGGCCCTATGGATTTTTCATGCATACCATATTATTGATGTTTTGGTGTCACACTATGGATATTTTTTACCACCTTTCCACCACTAACAATTAAAATGACGCTAGAATGGGTGGATATGAATGGGAAAAAAGGAGTGGATATGAATGGAAAATAAAGATACATACTTAAAAGTCTGCAAGAGTTGAAAGAAGTAATAATGTTATAACCCAATGAATTTGCACCATAAACATTTGGAAATAGAAATAGATTGGATATTTTCAGACGGAGATCCCGCTCGACCTTTTGTGTAGAAGCTAAAAATTCATGGAGAATTTTATCTTTTCTAACTTAATTTTTGTGTATGGTTTATTCTATTGTGTCTACACAGTTGGCATTTTCATTGAGGCGAGTAATCGGAAAAATATATGAGCTTTGATTTCCCGAATTCGAGTGTTTGATGGAGATGAAATCAGTTGTGTGGGCGACACTACTATCTCGACCATGTTGTCCTTCTAGCAAATAGTAGTACTTCCAAGTATAAAAACTTGGGGAGCCAAATTGGTGGTAGAATTTTAGTAGCGCACACTCCTCTTCAACACTTATTACACATTAATTTTGATTTGTCATGGACTATTGACATGGACCTTATTGTGTTATTTTGGATTAGCATGATGTTAGATGGTAGAGATATTATTACTATTGATATATTGTGATTCATATTATGGTTTCTATGGATTCTTAGAGGCATGATAAACATTTTGCATTGATGATGATGTTGTGTTGCTTATATATATATATATATATATTATATATATATATATATATATATATATATATATATATATATATATATATATATATATATATACATATATATATATATATATATATATTAGTTCGAACACCAAAGTTGGTCAATACGAAGAGAATTAAGACTATTAGTATATATATATACTAACAGTCTAAATTCTCATTGTATTGACCATGTTTTGGTGTTCAAACTAATTTTGTGATCTTACTGATATTGATGTAATGGTAGAATTGAAATGTTTATGAAATTGTAAATGAATGATAGCATTGCTTAGCTTTGATGATGATTTTGTGTTTCAATGATATTTTATTATTGATATATTTAATGCGGCCATGAGGCCGAAGGAGGTATTGTTTGATTTTACAGGTGATTGTATCACAACAAACAAAGGGGGTAGGAGACCAACCGTAGCAGAATATCTGATGGTTGCAACATTGGTCACCATGGAATGGAAACTTTGTGTTATGTTATTTTTGTATATGGTTGGGATGTTGGGAGGTCCCCATGGGGGTAATAACCTCAAATTATGACCATGGTATTGTATTATAGAGATGGAATCCAGAGGATTTTATTAATAATCAATCAAATCAAATTACACTAGAGAGGATGCAATTGTTATAGGAATTCAACAACCATGTGTAAACAAATGCAAGGATACACATGTACAACCAAAATCATAATGATTCAAAAATACACTAGGAAGCAATAACCAAATACAATTAAGTATAGTTAGCAATAAGTAATGCAACAAATAAACAATACGATATAAAATGAAAAATATTGTTAGAAAACTATATAACAATATATAAACTAATTACCTTATTAAATAATTAAATATTTAAGGTAATATAATGCATAAATTATCCTAACAAATCCCCCTTAATTTTTCATTGCCTCAAAGGATGAGGAGAGGAACTTTCGAACAACTTGAACTTGTCATGTGCAAGTGAGTTTGTGAAGATATCTGCTCATTTTTCAATAGTTGGAAAAAATTTAAGTTGTATATTGTTCTTCAAGACATGTTCGCGTATGAAATGTTCCTATACCTTAATATGTTTTTTTCTTTCATGTAAAACTAGATTGTAAACAAGTTTGAGAACACCTTCATTGTCAACATATATGATGGTCGTATTTTCATGTGGTATTCCAAGTCCTTTCAATATGCGACGTAACCAAATCACTTCAAGAGCTTCTCTAGAAGAACGATACTTTTTCTTACTCAGGCAAAGAGAGAGAAACAAAGTTTTGTTTCTTGCTTCCCCATGATATATGTCCAGATCCAATAAATAACACAAACCACGAAGTGGATTTTTCATCATCAATGTTTCTGCGCATGATCTCGAATCCGAATATCTCGACAAGAAGAAGTTGAAGTTCTTCTTGTATTCTAGACCATGTTCCATTGATCCTTTAAGATATCTCAAGATTCACTTTGCTACTTTCGAATGAAAAACTTTGGGTTCCTGCATGAACCTAGATAGATATCTCACTACAAAGCTGATATTTGGTCTAGTGTAGGTTAGGTAAATGAGACTCCCAATCAACTACTGATAGAGAGTCGAATTTACCTCCTCTGAGGATGGATCTAAACGAGATAATTGTAATCTATTCTCCATAGGTGTAGTAATCGGTGTGCAATCCATCATCCTAAATTTCTCAAGTGTTTTCTTGGTATATTTCATCTAAGAAACAAATATGTGATTCTCTTTCTACCATACTTACGATGGAGAGGTTGATGATCCATGTGGATGATAGTTTCCTTACCCATCAAATAATGTTTCCATTTCTTGAATGCTTTCATAAGAGCATACAATTCCTTTTCATAAGTACAATAATTCAAAATTACATCATGAAACAATTAATATTGATAACATATCGGCCTACCTCTCGAGGTAGGACACCCCCATAACATAGTCACACGGAATCGGATTCCACTTCAAAGGGTAGTTATAAGTTAGGTAATGCCAAAACTAGAGTATGGATAATTTTATATTTAAATGTTTCAATATCAATCTAGTTTTTCTTACCCAAATCAAATGTCTTACGCCCTACTTTCACTTAATATAGTGGCCCTACTATGGAATGTAAGTTCTTAATGAACTTCCATAAATACTCAACTGCCCAAAACCTCTTGGTCTCTATCAAATTTGATGGTTTAGGCCAAATCTAAATGGCCTCTATCTTAAGCTGGATTGATTCTTAACTCTTCATATCAAACGACATGTCCTAAAAATACAAGTGACTATCATGTAAACTCGCACTTGTTTTCATTCAACACAAGTTAGTTCTTCTTAAGAACTTACAAAACTTTGATGCAAATGAACAACATGATCTTCAAAATTTCTGCTAAAAGCGTAATGTCATCCAAGTACATAATAACAAAGGAATAAATAATGACCTCATTACATCATTCATTAACCTCATGAAGGTAGTTTCACATTGCATAGCCCAAATGGTAATACCTACCATTCATGTACCCACACTTCAAGTCAAGCTTAGTAAAATATTTAGCATGTTGTAACTAATCTAATAAATCATGAATGCGAGGAAGAGGTTATGTATTCTTGATGGTTATTTTATTTAAAGATATATAATCAACACATATTCTTTGTCAACCATCTTTCATAGGTACTAAAACAATAGGAGAACCACATAGAAAAGTTAGGAAGGATTATACCTTGTCCAATCAAAGACTATGATTTATGTTTTACCAAATTAGGCATATTTTAAATATTACTTGTATAATCCCAAGCTCGGAAGAGAACTATCGAGTAGTAAGTGGATCTCGTTCTCAATCTCCTTGATTGGGGGTAACCCTGTAGGTTGTTGAAAGACCTCTTTGAACTATTGAACCAACTCTACTTTCTATGTCTTCTCTTTATTATAAAACATGCTACAAGTGGTTTTAGATGTAACAATATCATCATATGGCATATCCCTTAACATAAGCAATGCATATTTACAACTAGCATTAATGGGCTTCCAAGCTTTACCGACACTTACCAAATATATCTTTGAATTTCTTGAATAGACTAAAATGACGTAGCTCTTCCCATCCTTTGCTAAGCGGTATTGGTTTGCTCTCCTTATGAATATAACATCCCTAAAATACAAATATGGGCTGAAAACATCACACCACACACATCAAGGGGAACAACATGCACAATAAATTCATCCATAAACTCTTTTCGATACCAAAAGTGATCTTGCACTACTTAGTAATCTTGATATCTATACATTTCGTTACCTAACCCGAGAGAATATGAACTTGGATGATAGTAAGTTTCCAACTTTAGCCTATCCACTAACTCTTTACTAATTAAATTAGGTTGAGAACATGTACCAAAAAGAGCATCCACCTTATTTTTCTTCACTTGAATTTCTAAAGAAAAATATTTGTTAGCTCATTTTCTTGAACAACATTGTTACTACCCAAACATACCTCTCTACGGATGGAGGAACAACACAGTCTCATCCACCTCTTCATTTTAATATACATCCTCTCTCCATGGAGGGAATTCATGGCCTTCTTTTTTATTCTTCTTGGTTTTGAAGGGATGCGATTCTGGGTGGAGCTTCCAACATTTTTCATCGTAATGAGTGTCAACATCATAATTCCCATAATAAATTTTAGTATCCTTTTTAGAAATAGAAGTAGCATTTTTATTATCCTTTCCTTTTCCTTTATCCTTCTATGGGGTGTCACATAGTTTGTTCGAAGCATGATGAGAGGTGGATGAACTCTTTATCTTGTCCATCTCCAATAAGTGAGTTGGCATACAAGTTTCATCTACATCTGTTGGCTTGGCCAAGAGAACAGGTCTCCTTAAGTGGCTATGGATTCCACTAATATACTTCATCAATAGGTCCCAATATGCTACATCCTTTCCCATTTGAATATATTTATTCCAAAACTCAATGGTATACTCCTGCAAACTCAGGCCTTATTTCCACCTAAGATAATTCCAACACATGGACCTCTCTTACTCATAACAAATAGGATAAAACTATTTTTTGATTAGATTCTTAAAACATCCCACTTAGTAATCAAAGGAAGCTTCTTATTAATCAATGTATGAACATCACTTTAAAACATAGTTAAACCATGTTTAGTCAATTTCAACCATGAAAAGGAAATCTGCTGACTTTCATTAATTTTATGAAAACTAAAATATACCTCTAGTTGAGCTAGCCAATGGTCTAGCTTCTCAGCATTCACATCTCCATCATAAGATTGAACCTCTATCTTTCCCTTTGCTTTGAATAGAGGAGTTGTGGGAATGGCATGGGATGGTTTTCCTTCTTCATGAACCTCTTCTTCATGATCTTCCAGTGTCTCATTTGAAACACCAATTTTCTCCATGAGTAATCCCATGATGGACTCCAATTTCTCAATGGACAAGGAAAGATATCCCACATCTTTGGACAAACTTGTAACATTAGCCTCCAACTTATAGAGACGCTCTTCACCGCTATCATCTGCATCTTCTATATGAGCCATTTCCCAAATTCCTTGCTTCCATTTCCTTCTAGAAATATTTTCTTCAAAAGGGATAACGTTATCTTCCCTATTTTTTATTCCATTTCGGTAAGGGGCATCTAACTACAATCTCAACACAAGTTAACCACACAAAAACTGAAATCTTAACTACTTTGATACCAATCTAATCTATAAAATCCTTAGTTTTAATAATAAACATATTACTATGCTCATGAATAATGAATGAAGTGTATGAGTTCTTTCTTAACCAAGTTGTGTGCAATAACAACACACAATTATACTAAAAATTGAGAAAGGAGACAAGATTAATCCTAGAGAAACTCAATGTGTGAAAACTCCAAGTGGGTGAGAAAATTTACTCCCCTTCACTATGTAATTCTCCAATAATAAAACTTACTTCTAATAATTGGCCTTCAAGAAGGATGAATAATCCTTCTAATTGTATCTACTTGCTCGCAATCTCTCAATAAATGAAGAACTCTACTCAAATTATCAAACAAGAAAAAATCAACATCTCCAACTTTGATCACAATAGAATTCAACCAAAATAACTTCCCGGAATTCTTCTAAAATCTTGTATTTAGAGATTCTCATATCACGAATGCAAGGAGAGGCGAAAAAAAAATCAATTGGGAAACTCAAACATTTATAACTATTGAGTTCCCGAATTTTGGAATTGTATTGCATAGGACCACCACTCGGCTGCAGACACTGTGCGTTACATAACCATCGGGGTGGTTATGTAACTTCCATGGACGTTGCATAACCCTTCGAAGGTATGTAACCACTATGGTGGTTGTGTAACCTCTGCTTTTCACAGAGTAATAGTTACGTAACCTATAGTGCCCACTCCTCTTCAACATTTATCCTACTATGATATTGCTTACTATGGACTAGATACATGGACTTGGTTATCATATTTTATCAGTAGACTTTGATAAATGGACATTATGATATTTTATTAGTATTTTGATAGACATTATAAATATTTTCATTACAGATATGTAGTGACTCAAAATGTAAATTATATGCATGGATTGATATTTCAGTATTGATGATGACCTAGAGTTACTACTTTATTTTTATATGGACACATTGAAGTTTTATACATAGATTTTATTAGATGATCTAGCTAGTCTTGTGATCTCAATATTGATTGATGAACAATTGGTGAAACTGCTTGATTTTAGTAATGATTTATTAATGTTATTTGATTATGTTAATGGATATATATACATGCATTTATTGTTTTGATGTCATTGATATGGCCATGAGGCCGGAGAGGTATTGTTTTGATTTTTGTAAGAAATTGTAACACAACAAACAAAAGGGGATAGGAGACCAACAATGAAAGAATTTTAGGTATTCGAAACAAGTCACCTTGGCAACATGTGTTTTTGTGTATGTTGTTTTTTGTTGATAAATTGTTAGGAGGTCCCCATTGGGGGGTGGCCTCAAATGTGACCTTGGGTAAATGTGTTGTTTTTTCCTTTTGTTTTCATTATTTTGTGAGTATGTGATTTATTATAGTAATGTAATTCACATTATTAGTGTTCGTTAATATAATCTTATTTAAGCTAATTAATCTTATTGATTAAAGTAATTTGGGATGTGACCAAGGGTATTTAATTTTGGTAGATTGTCCTTAATTTTATTTTGGATTTGAAAGGATTTTTATTCGGTTTAGTATTGTGTACTCAACCTTGCATGTAAAACTCGGATTTTGTCTTAATGGCTATTTGTGGAGGTTTTTCGGACAAGTTAAGCTTGTCCCATGCCTCTTAAATGCATCTACCAACTATACCTATGCGGTAAGGGGTCAAAATTAGGCTCCATTATGTGTTTTGTAGGCTAAAAAGGTGAAATAATTGTACCTTCTTATAAGAGAATTTAATTTTTTCCTTTGGAGTGTGGCTTTTGGTTTGTGTGTGTAAGGAGAAATTGTCATTTCTCACCCACCAATTTATTAAGTTTTTGGTTTGGTGTTTGACCTTGTGATGTGGAGTTGAGGATAAGTGATGTGGCATCCTACATGGAGCCACCTCACCCTCTCTTTCTCCTTTTTCTATTTATTCATGTTTATTTGATGTGTTGGGGGTTACTCATTTTGGGATTTGCACACTTGTTCTTTTAGAAAATTTCTTATATTTTTACTTGAGCTTTTGGAGATTGCCTTGGGAAGACTTGCTTGGTTTTGGAAGAGGGAAAATCTTGTTGAAGATTGTGGAAGCTTTTGATGGCAAGGTAGGGCCTTTGCCTTTTTTTTTCAATTACTTATGTGTGTACAAAGAAAATGGTTATATGGTTGTGATTTGTGTTGGGTTGGGTAGATTTTTCCTTAAGAAAAGGTGTAGGATATGAAAGATGGGACCATTTTGGGAGGGAAAAGGAATTTGTGTTGCATAGTGGAGGGAGTATGAGTGGGAGTTCCACCTTTGGGGAGAGAAAAGGGTAAACTTGCTATACTTTGTGTATTTGCATTGGGAGGGAAAAGGGATGTGTTGAGAAGTTGTTGTGCATTTGGAGGCATGTTGGGTGGAACTCCTATCTCATTTGGGAGTTAAAAGGAGATGGTTCCCATTGTTTTATTCTCCCTTGGCTTGATCTATAAGCCTATGTGTTGAAATGTATGCATTTTGTTGTTGTATTTTGGTATTGAATGTATTACTTGAAATGTTGGCATGTGTGTTGTAATGTGGAAGAAAATTTGTAAGTTACCTTGGTTACTTGATACAACGTATTGCTTAATTGTTGGGGCTCGGGGGATAATAAGGAGGAAGACTTCTCCTTCTCATTGGATTAAGTGTTTGGTAGAGAGAGTTACCTACTCCCCTCTTTTTGTTGTGTTTGAATTTGATAGAAATGGAGGCATTCAATTTGGCATTGTGTTGTTGTATTTTGGTGTTGAATGTATTACTTGAAATGTTGGAATGTGTGTTGTAATGTTGAAGCAAATTTTTAAGTTACCTTGGTTACTTGATACAATGTATTTTTAATTTTAGGGGCTCAGGGGATAATGAGGAGGAAGACTTCTACTTCTCATTGGATTAAGTGTTCGGTGGAGAGAGTTACCTACTCCCCTCTTTTTGTTGTGTTTGAATTTGGTAGAAATGGAGGCATTGAATTTGGTAGAAATATTTTTGAATATTATGGAAGCTTGTGATGGCAAGGTAGGGCTTGTGTCTTTAATTTTTTCAATTACTTGTTTATGTGTGTACAAAGAAAATGGTTATATGGTTGTTATTTGTGTTGGGTTGGGTATATTTTTTCATTAAGAAATATTGTAGGAGATTAAATATGGTACCATTTTGTGAGGGAAAAGGAATTTGTGTTGCATAGTGGAGGGAGTATGAGTGGGAGTTCCACCTTTGGGGAGAGAAAATGTTAAACTTGCTATACTTTGTGTATTTGCATTGGGAGGGAAAAGGGATGTGTTGAGAAGTTGTTGTAAATTTGGAGGCATGTTGGGTGGAAATCATATTTCATTTGGGAGTTAAAAGGAGATGGTTCCCATTGTTTTATTCTCCCTTGGCTTGATCTATAAGCCTATGTGTTGAAATGTATGCATTGTGTTGTTGTATTTTGGTGTTGAATGTATTACTTGAAATGTTGGCATGTGTGTTGTAATGTTGAAGCAAATTTGTAAGTTACCTTGGTTACTTGATACAACGTATTGCTTAATTGTTGGGGCTCGGGGGATAATGAGGAGGAAGAGTTCTCCTTCTCATTGATTAAGTGTTCGGTGGAGAGAATTACCTACTCCCCTATTTTTGTTGTGTTTTAATTTGGTAGAAATGGAGACGTTCAATTTGGCATCTTGGAAAGAGTTGTATTGTGGGAGGTCAAAAGAAAAAGAAATAGATATTTTTTTTGTAAAAAATAACCATGTTGTTTCCACTCAATTAGAAGGCTTGTATACTCTTGCATTTTAAAATAATTCCTTATAAATTCTACTACTATCAAGCTATGTTGGAAGTGATTGAAAGGGGGACTTTGAAAGTTGTATTTCAAAATGTATTGAATGGAAAATTTATTTCAAAATGTATTCCTTCAAATTTTATTGTGCTTTCATCTTGTAAAATAGTTGTATTTGTATTGGAAAGACACATGAAAGTGTATTGTTTCTCTTGAAATATATGTCATTTCATTGTGAAAAGGAAATAAAATTTCCTTGAGAAAATGGTTAAATTCCTTCTCTCTATGAAATTCATTGTATTGTGATTGAAAATGGAACTAATTGTGTCAAAATTTTAGTCAAATATCATGCAATAGTATAAGGAAAAACATAGGTATTTAGTGTTTTTAAATCAATGAAATTATCCTCTTCATTAATCACATTGGGTTGGATAAAAATACCATTAAGTTCCTACTAGTTTTAGCTACCTCACATATATTAATCCTCAAGATCTTTCCAAAAAGTCCTCTCTTGCTCAAATCCGAGCTCCCAGTCAAAAGTTATGGCCATCTGAAGGTCGAGGTATCGAGTTTGAACTGTTGATCTTCCTTCTTCGAAGTTAGAAAAACAACATGTATTCTCGAAATCTCGAAATTTGGACTTTCAGACATTTTTATTTCAGAATTGAAACATTGTTCATATACCGCTAAATTTACTTAAAAGTTTTGAAATTCCAATATTTGATGCGATTATGACTTTAATTTCATACATTTTTGTTCCTTTTCCAATTTTGCACCTGAGATTTCGAAACTTCAAAATTTGAAATTTTAGACTTTGTAATTTCAGAATTTTTGTCGCTTCGGTTTTTTTGCCCTGTTTTCTCAAAATGAAAAAATTGAAGTTTTGAAATTTCAAATTTTTTGCCTCCATTCTTCCAAAGTGAGTCCTTACTTCTTCGATGTTTACATTGGCGATGATATTCCACATTTGCATTGCCATGATGATTCCATCTGTAATGTAAATTTCACAAATCACATGTGAGCTCGCATGATTGAAAACACCCTCTCCATGTTCCTTTTGCAAGGTCATGTTTGATCAATTTTTCCTGAGGGGCAAATTTAGATAACAGGGCCCTATGGATTTTTCATGCATACCTTATTATTGATGTTTTTGTGTCACACTATGGATAGGAAGCTTTTTTTACCACCTATCCACCACTAAAAAAAATACAATGACGTTGGAATGGGTGGATATGAATGGAAAAAAAGGAGTGGATATGAATGGAAAATAAAGATATGTACTTAAAAGTCTACAAAAGATAAAATAAGTAATAATGTTATAACCCAACGAATTTGCATCATAAACATTTGGAAATAGAAAGGTTGAATCACTATCTTTTCCATTGCTTTAAATAGAGGAGTTGTGGGAATGGCATGGGATGTTTCTCCTTCTTCACGAACCTCTTCTTTATGATCTTCTAGTGTCTCATTTGAAACACCAATTTTCTCCATGAGTAATCCGATGATGGAATTCAATTTCTTGATAAACAAGGAAAGATAGCACACATCTTTGGACAGACTCGAAACTTTATCCTCCAACTTATAGAGACACTCTTCACCGATATCATTTGTATCTTCTTTGTGTTCCATTTCCCAAATTCCTTTCTTCCATTTCCTTGTAGAAATATTTTCTTCAAAAGGGATAAGGCTATCTTCCTACTTTCTATTCCATTTCGGGTAAGGGGCATCTAACTACAATCTCAACACAAGTTAACCACACAAAAACTGAAATCTTAACTACTTTGATACCAATCTAATCCATAAAATCCTTACTTTTAATAATAAACATATCACTATGCTCATGAAAAATTAATGAAGTGTGTGAGTTCCTTCTTAACCAAGTTATGTGCAATACAAACACACAATTATATTAATAATTGAGAAAGGAGACAAGAATTATCCTGGAGAAACTCAATGTGGGAAAACCTCCAATGGGTGAGAAAATTTGCTCCCCTTCACTATGTAATTCTCCAAAAATAAAAATTACTTCCAATAATTGGCCTTCAAAAATGATATAGAATGCTTCTAATTATATCTATTTGTTCGCAATCTCTCAATAAATGAAGAACTCTACTCAAATTATCAAACAAGAAAAATTAAACTTCTCTAACTTTGATCACAATATAATTCAACCAAAATAGCTTTGCTGGAATCCTTCTAAATGCTTGTATTTATATATTCTTAGATCATGAATGTGAGGAGAGACCAAACAAATCGATAGGGAAACTCAAACATTTACAACTGTTGAGTTCCCGATTCGGCTGTGTATCGCATAGGACCACCACTTGCTCTAGACCTGTGGTTACATAACCATCAGGGTGGTTGCATAACTACCATAGACGTTGCATAACCCCGAGAAGGTTATGTACCCACATTGGTGGTTGTGTAACCTCCATTTTGCAAAGAGCAATGGTTACGTAACCTATAGTTCCCACTCCTCTTCAACATTTATCCTAATATTATATTACTTACTATGGACTAGATACATTGACTTGGTTATTATATTTTATCAATAGACTTTGATAGATGGAAATTATGATATTTTATTAGTATTTTCATAGACATTATAGATATTTTATTATGGATATGGGGTGACTCATAATGTAAATTATGTGCATGGATTGATATTTCAGTATTGATGATGACCTAGAGTTACTACTTTATATGTATATGGACACATTGAAGTTTTATACATAGATTTTCTTAGACGGTCTAGCTAGTCTTGTGATCTCATTATTGATTGATGAACAATTGGTGAAACTGCTTGATTTCAGGTAATGTTTTATTAATGTTATTCGATTATGTTAATGGATATGAAGTGCCCACATTTTACACACCCAAATACAATAAAGTAAAATACCAAGACAATTTTTTTGACTTATATTGCTCACTACACACAACATCGTAAGGGCTCCAAGTATAGAACTCAACTCACATGACAATCGTCATGTAGACTCACACGAGTCACATGTGACGACATCGCATGTCAATGCCACACTTTTCCCAACGAACGAATACTAGCAATAACACGACCACAATAAAAAGGGACTTAAGGATTGACAACCCACAACACAACATTACCATGGTTACCTCTAGAGTACGTTAAACATCCAATAACATTATTATGTAAGAAAAATTTTCTCCTTTTTCCACCTACATGTTCTGAAAATTTGTTTCACCTTTCACTTATTGTTCAACCATTTGATTTTTCTCCTTACCCTTATGCCAATCTTCATAACTTACATAAGTATTTTCCATATTTCAAATTTTATACAAAATTCTAACTCTCTCATTCTTATGTTAAGATTATGCTTCCCAAAACACTTATTCAAAGTTTAGAATTTAACCTTGCTACACAAGTGAACCTAACGTGATGTCAAGATGAAATCTTGGGATTAAGGAAGACATAGATTTGAAATAGATTTTTCCCCAAGAACATCCATCGATCATGGAATAGTTATTTCGCTACCATTATTATTATAGTTCAATAACTTGTTAAATTCCAAATTTGATTTTTATATGTATATCTTTTGTTTTCTCGACGTTTGGTCACACCAAGGTAATTTATATTATTTTAACGCATGAAAATTTTAATTAAGTTATAAGGACTCCAAGATTGACCTCAATCCTAATCTCCAATCTCATGTGCAACATTATATGATATGCTCTTACATCGCACTAAGGTCTCGTTCTTAGCATTGTTTTGTAATCAGGAGTTACATAAGTATTTGACTAACATCTTGAAGGGGTACATGATCGGAAGAATTGTAAACTATACATGAACCACAAGTGACACCTCCTAATTAGCTGAGGTTTGGTTTATTCCAATATGCACTTAATGATCTATGCCTCAACTATATAAGAGTTTAAGGCAAGCAGACATATTTATACTAAACCACATTCAAGAAAATACCAAGATGTTATTTTGATAGAAACCAAGGTAGCACCGCTTAGTCGTTCCTTCGAACAAGGACTCATAAGGTGACTTCTAAGGCGGTCTTCAACACTCAACCTAGTGTCGGACATGAAGAGAGGGCATTCTTCTCGTAATTACAAAACTAGAAGGAAACCACATACTCGGATAAAGTTGGACCATGTCATTCCTAAAATATGGGTTCACGATAATGTCACGAAACATAATGACTATGATGGTAAACTCCAACTAGGGGTTTTATTTACCTAACCTAGGAGGTTCCATCGAGTGTAAAGTTTAAGTTCGATTCTACGGTTTTAAATTTCTTATATGGTAAAAAGGATCACACCTACAAGAAAGCTATGCACAAGTATTTTATTAAGCTTGAGTGTTCCCATTAAAACTCTTTATTATTTTTGCAAGGTAAGAAGATAACCCAGTAATTAATTTAATCGTTTATTGAATACTGAGAAAGTACTACAAGATATTAACTTCAATTTCAATTTACTATGTATAAATCAAACCCTTTTTGCCATACACAACTAAGAAACAAATTGAACCGGTGATTAGATGCACATTTCCTAAGGTATCCCTAAAACTAGCATCTCCTACATATTAACCAATTTCAATTATAACTTTTCTATAACAAGAGACTACATTAGACAGTTATTCATTTTACAATGACCTGTAAAAACTACATTAATAATAATTAAATTACACATCACCTTTTTTGTCGTCATTCTTCCATCTGCAAAACCCATGTGAGCAAGATATCAACGATAAATCATTGGCATGGCATCCACCCTAATCAATCATAATTATTATTTTTCAGCTTCCCATTTACATAAGATAAAATTACAATTTGCAATCGAAACAAAAAGGTTTAGAGACATGTATTCATTACATTTCATTTTGCTTCTTTTTATAACCCAGGAGAGAGAAAGAGAAGTGTAGAAAGAGAAAACACCGTTTGGTCCAAAGTTATAATACACACAACAAGTTTCATTATAGTGTTTTAAACAGTTATTTACATGTGTTAAACGTTTTGGGGTGATTTGGCAACCCTACGAGGGTTAGCAGCTTTCTATTTTTACATTTCCTTACTTGCTACAAAAACATACAAAATGGGCTCGGAGGCTAAGATACCACTTCCAAAAGTTATTTTCCAATGAGAACGCACACCACAATCAAATTTCTACGTGTCCCCAGATATACCAAGAGTTCATAGCAACTGACGAAAATGGGAAAGAGTGAACAATTTGCGTTTGGCGGCTAGTTCTCTGGGGCCACTTGTCGTAAATGAACCAGTTGCAAATGAACAAAATTTAGCTCGAGGACCCAGAAAACCACATCCATAACCAACGTTCGATGGATGAGCACGCAACGAGACACTTCCTACAAGTTCCCCTATATGAGGAGAATTCATCAGAGTTGAGAGGACTGAGAACTAGAAATCCATTTTCAAACGGCAACAAGTTTTTTGGAGTGACAAGTCAAAAATTGGTCCAATTTGACCTCGTCAAACTACAGCTGAGGCCTACAAAATGGCTTTGCCAAACTATCCAGAAGAGTGCTTTTCCCTAAGCTGAATGTTCCATGCAATTTTCTAGTATAAACACTAGAGGTTTGCGAAGATGGGAAATAATTTCTCCATCCAGGTTTCAAATGGCGGTTCAAAACGAAAGCCAACTTTCTAGATTTAACAATTTCCTATCACTACAAAACAGTGCAACAGGGCTCCTATAAGGGCGTCAAAAAGATCTCGTATGTTCGTTCGGGATCAAACCAAAGGTCTAGGTGACTCCTCGCATACCAAGGTACACGAATGAAGCTTCACATCTCATTTTCAGGGTTACGAAGGGTACTTAGTGAGTCTCCGAAAATGTAAAATTTAACTATTTAAAACAGGGAGAAGGTCAACTTTATCAATGGGGAGTCAAATTCATCTGGTCAATAAAACAATATTGGAGCGATCAAGATGGGTAATAGTTTTCTAAATCATCTCAAACTGAGGGTAATAGTTCATGGTTTAAAGTAGACGAGTTATAATGACTTCGTGAGTTACAACATGACAATTTATTGTTTTGCAACGAGTTGAAGGGACATTTAACTGTATTAAAAATCCTAATAATTTAAAATTCTATTTAGTTGCAAAAGAGAACTAAAACATGATAATTATGAGAGGTAAGGGAAGAAGAACCATGCCTGGGAATGATGAGCGAAACGGGATAAGGTGCTCCAAGTGGTTTACACTCACGATCCGTTGAGACCACCATTGATGTCACATGATGCCAGATAATCACATGCAAACCAAACCATTCGTTGTGCCCCCATGTCTCGTCCCGATCCCTGAGATGGAATTTTCTATGTCAAATAGATCACACGCCTTTTCAACAAGTCCATTTTGCGCATATCCCAATTTAAAACGCTTATTTTGGCGCAGCTGAGAGGGTGTTAAAAAAATTGTTAAGTGTTGCTTTACCACTACCAAATCCATTTCCTTCAAAGTTTCAAAGGCCTTTACAACAAGCTCATCTACGAATACCCTGAAACCATTGCATTCCATGAGACTGAAATATCTGAGGCATTTTTTAAACAAATCACATGCCTTGAATACACTTCCACATTTTTCATACATACCAACTATAGCACACTTCCACATTTTTCATACATCTCAGTTGTGACATTGCAAGAACAAAATCTTACAAACAAACCAGATTCTATTGCTCAAACCCTGCTCCAAAGCTTCCACGTTTTACACAGGCTAGAGATATGCTGGCAAAGGTTGTTAAATTTGGCTTTACACCTGTTATTTGCATTTGGTTGAAAGATTCTAAAGCCTATTAAAAAATCATTTTTTTTGCACATCCCGCCATCATTCCAGTCCTAAATAACATTTTTTCAGGCATTGTCGAACAGTTCACATGCTTCCACATTTTGCACATTCTCATGTGCTCACCAAACACCAAGCAAACATAACCACACAGCCACCATAGGCCTGGCAGCCATAAGAAAATAAACCAAAAATGAAGCTTCCATGGTCAAGGTGAAATCCAAAAGCCACGTTTTTTGTAGGAATTTTGTCACACAGTCCATGGGCTTTGTCTATACTTCCACATTTTGCATTCATATCTAACCGAGCACCTACAACATCTATGCCTAAAAAAAGATCCTATTTAAGAAACTAGTGTGAGGATGCTAGCAATGGATTTTGAATTTGTTTTAAAGGTTCCAAGGCATATTCAACAAACCCACTTTGCATAGAACTAACAAACAAATCCACACGGCTTTTCAACAAATCCATTTTGTGTAAAACAACTAAAAAAGTGGTAACATCCCCATTTTGGCGCAGCTTGGGAGGATACTGGAAAATGTAAACTCGTGGGATTTGAGCCTTGTTTGCTGCGCACGCCCCATTCTTTCATTTGGTCAAACTCTACACCACGCCCCCAAGGCATTGGCAAACTACAACATCTGACAGCATTCCTCTATATTTCATGCTTTGGGTGGTGTCCACATTGTAAGTGTGCTGCACATGGGAGGATGTTGGTTTTACTCGCCACCCCCAAGCTCGCCCACTCCAAAAATCCAATAAGATAAAAAAAACCCTAACGCAATTTTTTAGAGCTTCTTTATTTCACCCTACCTCATATAGTTTTATTTTATTTTATATTAAATTATATATGTATTATTATTATTATTTTCTATTTTTTTTTTAAAGTGTGGGGCACTACATCTCCCTCCCCTTATAAGAGCATCGTCCTCGATGCGACACAATACTGAAGCTCGAAGGGTAGGTAGGAAAGAAAGTTAATAGTGACCCACGTCATTTCACAAAACAACTTGTATGCACAATGTGACCCCAAGGAAGCAAACTAATTTTGGCAATATCTTAACTTATAACGTTTTGTAAAGATTGGTAGTTCCCTCTTATTCGTTATTTCATTAATCTCTTTCTATTAACATTATTCTTAATTTAAGTTCTTTAAAATTTTATTTTTGTAGAATTCTAGTTATTTCATTCATGTGGGTTCCCATCATGGACTATAGTCACAACACCCTACCAAAGTTCATACACAACACTAAAATTTCACAAGCATACTTTTGCATACTTTCATGACTATATCACATCACAAGGGTTTCACCAACCATGGAATGACAACAAGTAGACCACATAGCAATTAATTCCCAAAAATTATGTCCTAGACATAGATCTAGTACACACATATGACTGACAAACAAAATCAACACGTTGATACATATACAACGGGTATCACAAGCCCCAAAAATCCATGACTGCACCAACATAGTGCCAAGACAATATTCAATAGTCCATACCAACCAAGAGGAGAGTCAAGCCTCATACATAACAAGGTGTCAAAAAGACTCATACAGGTATACATAACTCACTATACCAATCCACACATCTCCCAATATCAAGAAATAACTCCATATACCTCCCAAACCATCACCAAATAACTCCATATGCATCTCATAGAGAAATAAACATAGTGTCAAAACCAAGCCGGGTCACTCAACCATAGAGCCCCATCAAGAATAACAGTCATTCAACCATAGAGTGCCATAATAAATAATATCGGGTCTCTCACTCATAGAGGCCAATCTCCTTTCTCCTTTTAAATGAGGCCGGGTCACCCTAGGGCCCTAGGCACATAGAGCCCCATCACCCCTAAACCCAAGTGACATAATAACTCATGGTTCAACAACCCGCTAGTTATTTATAACTCCTTGGGGCGTACTCCCCATTCAACGAAGCAGGTCCATAGGTTCAACCACTCCATGGTTAATCCCATGACCCTAAGCCAACACATTACGACATTAGAACCAACATAACAATCCAATCAAATGCCAAGTGGCAAAATCAAAAGTCTTGGGCTTGGCTACAAAACTTGTAAATATGACAAGAAAGTTTTAAAACCAAGAAAAAAATCAAATGGCTAATTAGCCTTGGTTAGTGTAAAATCCAATTGTTAATGCAACAATCAAATAAATGCCCAAAATATAAGAACATGTCAATCGAGAAAACGTCTAGTTCTAGCGAAAAGAGAAAGATTAATTTACGAATAAAATACGTAATGAGAAAATAGCACATCACAATCACTATGTGGCCTCATACCGCCACCAAAGGGGTACTCATCAAGTTGCTAGCACTCGGACATCGAGCCTTAACTCATGAAAATATACATGTACCCAGAAATGAGTATATCAAATAATGTAACTGTCATCATCTTTTCCTGACTCATAACTCCAAACTCCCACAAGGATCAACATAGTCAAAATCACATAGGATTATTTAATGAATAATCCAATAGGAAAGAGCGGGGACACAAGGTTGCATAAGTTGAGCCTAAGGTGGTGCGCACCCATAATATACTGAGTAAGCTCGAAGTATACTAAATAGATAAAAGTGGGTTTTCAGTCTATATAAGACTCCACTTTCTCACTTGTACTCAGCTCAAGATTATGACAATCTGGTCCACACCTCCTCTCTCCACACATACACTCTTGATAATTTATCCCCTTAGGGTCATCTAGTGTAAGGTCCACAACATACACATAACTACATCACTAACACAATGGTAATTCACACACAACAACCATAACATATTACGCATGGTATATATATACAGGGTATAACACAATCATTACTTTCATGAGTTACGATACATCACATTACCACATCCTGCACCCAAAGTGCAATCACTATACACTAGGGATCACACTCACCATATGCCCCTAAAACATAACATGAACCATCACATATTACATGAATTATGCGTATGCGGAAAACAATGTCTAACATTACGACATATAATCCATTTGCGATACAGCATAGTGATACAGACGACTCATAACAACATGGTGACGACATCACAATATGATTCAATTCACTCTACACCAATTTTTCATGCAATACATCAATACATATTCACATCACATAAGTTCAAAATGTTCCAACACTCTGTAATTCACAATATCATTCCACTCACACAAAACAAGGCAGTACATCACACACGGATTCCTCATTGGATCCACGAAAAGGAGATTCAATACCCTCATCACAAGCAGTAATTCACACATGAATTTTTCTTAGAATCCACACGAAGGAGAGAGAATACTCCCATCCCCAGCACATCAACATGATAAAAATGGACACTAAGTGACATACACATCATGTGCGTTCACATTATCACAATTACGACATAGATCACATCACTCTTAAAACACATTACTCTTACAATATTTATCACCATCATGAAACACCATTTCCATCATGTAGAATCATCACAACTCCAATCTATCCCAGAGGTTCAAGAGCATGAACCTCCGCTCTGATACCATATGAAGTGCCCACATTTTACACACCCAATTACAACAGTAAAATACTAGGACAATTTTTTTGACTTACATTGCTCACTACACATAACACCGAAAGGGCTCCAAGTATAGAACTTCATTCACATATGACAATCACATAAGTCATTGACTCACATAGACACATGCAGACGACATCGGCATGTCAATGCCACACTTTTCCCAACGAACGAATACTAGTAATAACACAACCACAATAAAAAAGGACTTAAGGATTGACAACCCACAACACAACATTACCATGGTTACCTCTAGAGTACATTAAACATCCAATAACATTATTATGTAAGCAAAATTTTCTCCTTTTTCCACCTACATGTTCTGAAAATTCGTTTCACCTTTCACTTATTATTCAACCATTTGATTTTTCTCCTTACCCTTATGCCAATCTTCATAACTTACATAAGTATTTTCCATATTTCAAATTTTATACAAAATTCTAACTCTCTCATTCTTATGTTAAGATTATGCTTCCCAAAACGTTTATTCAAATTTTAGAATTTAACCTTGCTACACAAGTGAACCTAACGTGATGTCAAGATGAAATCTTGGGATCAAGGAAGACATAGATTTGAAATAGATTTTTCCCTAAGAACATCCATCGATCACGGAATAGTTATTTTGCTACCATTATTATTATAGTTCAATAACTTGTTAAATTCCAAATTTGATTTTTATATGTATATCTTTTGTTTTCTCGACATTTGGTCACACCAAGGTAATTTATATTCTTTGCAACGCATGAAAATTTTTAATTAAGTTATAAGGACTCCAAGATTGACCTCAATCCTAATCTCCAATCTCGTGTGCAACATTATATGATATGCTCTTACATCACACTAAGGTCTCGTTCTTAGCATTGTTTTGTAATCAGGAGTTACAGAAGTATTTGACTAACATCTTGAAGGGGTACATGATCGGAAGAATTGTAAACTATACATGAACCACAAGTGACACCTCCTAATCAGCTAAGGTTTGGTTTCTTCCAATATGCACTTAATGATCCATGCCTCAACTATATAAGAGTTTAAGGTAGGCGGACATATTTATACTAAACCACATTCAAGAAAATACCAAGATGTTATTTTGATAGAAACCAAGGTAGCACCACTTAAACGCGTTCCTTTGAACAAGGACTCATAAGGTGACTTCTAAAGCGTTCTTCAGCACTCAACCTAGTGTCAGACCTGAAGAGAGGGCATTCTTCTCACAATTACCAAAACTAGAAAGAAACCGCATACTCTGGATAAAGTTGGACCATGTCATTCCTAAAATATGGGTTCACGACAATGTCGCATGAAACATAACAACTATAACGGTAAACTCCAACTAGGGCTTTATTTACCTAGCTTAGGAGGTTCCATCGAGTGTAAATTTTAAGGTCGTTCTACGGTTTTAAATTTCTTATATGGTAAAAGGATCACACCTATAGGCAAGCTATGCACGAGTATTTTATTAAGTTGAGTGTTCCCATTAAAACTCTTTATTATGTTTGCAAGGTAAGAAGATAACCCAGTAATTAATTTAATTGTTTATTGAATACTGAGAAAGTACTACAAGATATTAACTTCAATTTCAATTTACTATGTATAAATCAAACCCTTTTTCCATACACAACTAAGAAACAAATTGAACCGGTGATTAGATGCACATTTCCTAAGGTATCCCTAAAACTAGCATCTCCTACATATTAACCAATTTCAATTATAACTTTTCTGTAACAAGAGACTACATTAGACAGTTATTCATTTTACAATGACCTGTAAAAATTACATTAATAATAAGTAAATTACACATCACCTTTTTCATCGTCATTCTTCCATCCTGCAAAACCCACGTGAGCAAGATATCAGCAATAAATCACTGGCATGGCATCCACCCTAATCAATCATAATTATCATTTTTCAATTTCCCATTTACATAAGATAAAAATTACAATTTGCAATTGAAACAAAAAGGTTTAGAGACATGTATTCATTACATTTCATTTTTCTTCTTCTTTTTGTAACGTAGGAGAAAGAAAGAGAAGGGTAGAGAGAGAAAACAATGTTTGGTCAAAAGTTCTAATACACACAATAAGTTTCATTATAGTGTTTTAAACAGTTATTTACATGTGTTAAATGTTTTTAGGGTGATTTGGAAACCCTACGAGGGTTAGTGAGTTTTCTATTTTTACATTTCCTTACTAGCTACAAAAACGTACAAAATGGACTCGAAGGCTAAGATACTACGGTTCCAAAGTTATTTTCCGATGAGAATGTGCACCATGATCAACTTTCTACATGTCCCCAGATATACCAAGAGTTCATAGCAACTGACGGAAATGGGAAAGAGCGAACGGTTTACGTTTGGCGGCTAGTTCTCCGGGGCCACTGGTCGTAGTTGACCCAGTTGCAAATGAACAAAATTTAGCTCGAGGGCCCAGAAAACCACATCCATAACTGACATTTGATGGATGAGCATGCAAAGAGATAGTTCCTACAAGTTCCCTATGTGGGATAATTCATTAGAGTTGATGACACTCGAGAACTAGAAATCCATTTTCAAACGGCGACAAGTTTTCTGGAGTGACAAGTCGAAAATTGGTCCAATTTGACCTCGTCAAACTGTGGCCGGAGGCCTACAAAACGGCTTTGCCAAACTATCCAGAAGAGTGTTTTTCCTAAGTTGAATGTTCCATGCAATTGTCTAGTATAAACACTAGAGTTTTGCGAAGATGGGAAATAATTTCACTATCCGGGTTTCAAATGGTAGTTCAAAATGAAAGCCAACTTTCTAGATTTAACAATTTCCTATCACTACAAAACAGTGCAACAGGGCTCCTATAAGAGCGTCAAAAAGATCTCATATGTTTTTCACGATCAAACCAAAGGTCCAGGTGACTCCTCGCATACCAAGGTACATGAATGAAGCTTCACATCTCATTTTTAGGGTTACGAAGGGTACTTAGTGAGTCTCCGAAAAATGTAAAATTTAACTATTTAAAACAGGAGAAGGTCAACTTTATCAATGGGGATTCAAATTCTTCTGGTCGATAAAACAATATTGGAGCGATCAAGATGGGTAATAGTTTTCTAAATCATCTCAAAGTGAGGGTAATAGTTCATGGTTTAAAGTAGACGAGTTATAGTGACTTCGTGAGTTACAACATGACAATTTATTGTTTTGCAACGAGTTGAAGGGACATTTAACTGTATTAAAAATCCTAATAATTTAAAATTCTATTTAGTTGCAAAAGAGAACTAAAACATGAGAATTATGAGAGGTAAGGGAAGAAGAACCATGCCTGGGAACGATGAGCGAAACGGGGATAAGGTGCTCCAAGTGGTTTACACTCGCGATCCGTTGAGACCACCATTGATGTCACATGATGCCTAGATAATCACATGCAAACCAAACCATTCGTTGTGCCCCCATGTCTCGTCCCGATCCCTGAGATGGCATTTTCTATGTCAAACAGATCACACGCCTTTTCAACAAGTCCATTTTGTGCATATCCCAATTTAAAATGCTTATTTTGGCGCAGCTGAGAGGGTGTTAAAAAAATTTTGTTAAGTGTTGCTTTACCACTGCCAAATCCATTTCCTTCAAAGTTTCAAAGGCCTTTACAACAAGCTCATCTACGAATACCCTGAAACCATTGCATTCCATGAGACTGAAATATCTGAGGCATTTTGTCAAACAGATCACATGCCTTGAATACACTTCCACATTTTCATACATACCAACTATAGCACACTTCCACATTTTTCATACATATCTCGTTGTGACATTGCAAGAAAAAATCTTACAAACAAACCAGATTCTATTGCTCAAACCTTGCTCCAAAGCTTCCACATTTTGCACAGGCTGGAGATACGCTGACAAAGGTTGTTAAATTTGGCTTTACACCTGTTATTTGCATTTGGTTGAAAGATTCTAAATCCTGTTCAACAAACTTTTTTTTTTTGCACATCCTGCCATCATTGCAGTCCCTAAATAACATTTCTTTCAGGCATTGTCGAATATTTTGCATGCTTCCACATTTTGCACATTCTCATGTGCTCACCAAACACCAAGTAAACATAACCACATAGCCACCATAGGCCTGGCAGCCATAAGCAAATAAACCAAAAATGAAGCTTCCATGGTCAAGGTGAAATCCAAAAGCCACTTTTTTGTAGGCATTTTGTCACACAGTCCATGGGCTTTGTCTATACTTCCACATTTTACATTCATATCTAACTAAGCACCTGCAACATCTATGCCTGAAAAAGCTCCTATTTAAGAAACTGGCGTGAGGATGCTAGCAATGGATGCAAAATTTGTTTTAAAGGTTCCAAGGCATATTCAACAAACCCACTTTGCACAGAACCAGCAAACAAATCCACACGAATTTTCAACAAATCCATTTTGTGCAAAAAACTAAAAAACTGGTAACATCCCCATTTTGCGCAACTTGGGAGGATACTTGAAAATGTAAACTCGTGGGATTTGAGTCTTATTTGCTTCGCATGCCCCATTATTTCATTTGGTCAAACTCGCACGATGCCCCCAAGGCATTGCAAACTACAAGATCCGACATGACATTCCTCTGTCTTTCATGCTTTGCGTGGTGTCCACACAAGCTTGGCGGTTTGGGAGGATGCTATTTTTTCTCTCACCGCCCCCAAACTCGCCCACTCCAAAAATCCAATAAGACAAAAAAACCCTAACTGCAATTATTTTAGAGCTTCTTTATTTCGCCCCACCTCATAGTTTTATGTTATTTTATATTAAATTATATATGTATTATTATTATTTTATTTTTTTTTTTTTAAAAAGTGTGGGGTACTACGGGATACATGTAAATGCATTTATTGTTTTTATGTCATTGATATGGCCACAAGGCCGAGATGTATTATTTTTATTTTTGTAGGAAATTATAACACAACAAAAAAAAGGGGATAGGAGACCAACAATGAAATAATTTTGGGTATTGGCAACAGGTCACCTTGGAAACTTGTGTTTTTGTGTATGATGTTTTTGTTGATAAATATTTAGGAGGTCCCCATTGGGGGGTGGCCTCAAATGTGACCTTGGGTAAATGTGTTGTTTTTCCCTTTTGTTTTCATTCTTTTGAGAGTATGTGATTTATTATAATATTGTGATTCACATTATTAGTGTTAGTTAATGTAATCTTATTTAAGCTAATTAATCTTATTGATTAAAGTAATTTGGGATGTGACCAAGAGGTATTTAATTTTGGTAGATTGTTCTTGATTTTATTTTGGAATTGAAAGTATTTTTATTCAGTTTAGTATTGTGTACTCAACCTTGCATGTCAAACTTAGATTTTGTCTTAATGGATATTTGTGGAGGATTTTAGGACAAGTTAAGCTTTTCTCACACCTCTTAAATTCATCTACCAACTATACCTATGGGGTAAGGGGTAAAAATTAGGCCCCATTATGTGTTTTGGAGGCTTAAAAGGTGAAATAATTGTACCTTCTTATAAGAGACTTTAATTTTATCCTTTGGAGTGTGACTTTTGGTTTGTGTGTGTAAGAAGAACTTGTCATTTCTCACCCACCAATTTATTAAGTTTTGGGTTTGGTGTTTGACCTTTTGATGTTGAGTTGAGGAGAAGTGATGTGGCATCTTAAATGGAGCCACCTCACCCTCCTCTTTCCATTTTCTATTTATTCATGTTTATTTTATGTGTTGGGGTTATTCATTTTGGGATTTACAAACTTGTTCTTTTGGTAATTTTCTTATATATTTTACTTGGAGATTTTTGAGATTGCCTTGAAAATACTTGCTTAGTTTTGGAAGAGGGAAAATATTTTTGAAGATTATGGAAGCTTGTGATGGAAAGGTAGGTATTGTGCCTTTGTTTTTCAATTACTTTTTTATGTGTGTAAAAAGAAAATGGTTATGTGGTGTGATTTGTGTTGGGTTGCGTACGATTTGGCCTTAAGCAAAGTTGTAGGAGATTGAAGATGGTACCATTTTGTGAGGGAAAAGTAATTCGTGTTTTATAGTGGAGGGAGTATGGGTGGGATTTCCACCTTCGGGGAAAGAAAGGGTTAAACTTTCTATACTTTATGTATTTGCAATGGGAGGGAAGAGGTTTATGTTGAGAATTTGTTGTACATTTAGCAGCATGTTGAGTGGAACTCCTATTTCATTTGGGAATTAAAAGGAGATGGTTCTCATTGTTTTATTCTCCATTGAATTAATCTATAAGCCTATGTGTTTAAATGTATGCATTGTGTTGTATTTTGGTGTTGAATGTATTACGAAATGTCGGCATGTGTGTTGTAATGTTGAAGCAAATTTGTAAGTTACCTTGGTGACTTGATACAACGTATTGCTTAATTGTTGGGGCTTGGGGGATAGTAATGAGGAAGACTTCTCCTTATCATTGGATTAAGTGTTTGGTGGAGAGAGTTTCCTACTCCCCTCTTTTTGTTGTGTTTGAATTTGGGAGAAATGGAGATGTTCAAGTTGGCATCTTGGAAAGAGTTGTTTTGTGGGAGGTCAAAAGAAAAGAAATAGATATTTTTTTGTAAAAATAGCCATGTTGTTTCCACTTAAGTGGAAGGCTTGTATACTCTTTCATTTTAAAAGAATTCCTTATAAATTCTACTACTATCAAGCTATGTTGGAAGTGATTGAAAGGGGGACTTTGAAAGTTGTATTTATTTGAAAATGTATTCCTTCAAATTTGAAACATATCAAATTTTATTGTGCTTTCATCTTGTAAAATAGTTGTATTTGTATTGGAAAGACACATGAAAGTATATTATTTCTCTTGAAATATATGTCATTTCATTGTGAAAAGGAAATAAACTTTCCTTGAGAAAATGGTTAAATTCCTTCTCTCTATGAAGTTCATTGTATTGTGATTGAAAAAGGAACTAATTGTGTTGAAATTTTAGTCAAATATCATACAATAGTATAAGGAAAGAACATAGGTATTTAGTGTTTTTAAATCAATGAAATTATCCTCTTCATTAATTGCATTGGGTTGGATTAAAAGACCATTAAGTTCCTACTAGTTTTAGCTACCTCAAATATATGAATAGGTAGAAAATTATATCTACTTTGCCTTATATTTTACTATTCAAATAAACTTGATTTGACCATTTAAGATAAGTTAAAACAAAAATATATAATTATAATTATGTTTGATTACATAAATTTATGTATATTTAATATATTATAATTATGTATTTATATAAATTAAATAAGAATATTACATATATATATATATATTTATTTATTTATTTATTTATTTTAATTTTAATAAATAAATTTCATATTGGTAAATTATGCCTCAAAAGCCGAATGGATTTTAAATATATTAGAGTTATTTTATAGAAACATATATATAAATAAAACTTTGGTAGTGGCCAAATGGCCAGTCGGCATTGTTTAAATAAAACCAAAAAAAAAGATTAAAGATTGAGGGGGAGGCGTTGTCCCACCCCCAACCCATATAATATAATATGGGGTGGGGGTGGGGTCGACGCCCTATGCCCAATAGTTACAAACTTGCTAAAATAGCAACTTTGGTTGCGGCCTCTTCACTATCATGCATGCACGCACATTAGCTTATATGAGGTTGAATCTTGATTGATATATATATATATATATATATATATATATATATATATCGAGATATCAAGTCGTAACCAGATGTCCACCTTAGATCCCCTCGGATTGCTTAAAATATAAATACAAAAAAATTCCAATATATTTATTTATATATACAATGAATCCAAATATCAAGTCATAACAGACCACCACCTTAGATCCCTTGGGTCAATTAAAATGTATATACAAAAAAATTTCAATATATTTATATACATACATACATACATATATATATATATATATATATACTCAAACCACTGCATATATATCACTATATAAAAAACAAGAAATAAAATAGGGCAAATAATGCCCTAAGCGATGCAAGAGCATAACTTAGGAGACCATAAATTTTGATCCGACCATTAGATTGTCTTGAAATTTTACAAGGTGGTAGATATACATGAGAACTATGCTGGGGAAACTTCTTGCAAGTTAGTTGCAATTATGACACATTTTCGGGGATGGATTCCTTCATCTACTTGACCTAAAATTGGCTCCGAATGTTTTTTTCCTTTTGACTAGGTCTTAGAACTTTAATAAATTTTGTTGTGCTTGTTAGAATAAGTCAAATTTTCTTTAGAGCCATAATTTATGAAGGCATTTTGGCACATAAATTTTGGGGCCCATCCAAGTTATTTTTTTAGTAGGAAATTTTTAGCATTTTAGGGTTTTTAGAGTAGACGTGAAATAAAAGGAGGATTATAATGATGTAAAAGATTAGTGTGGATTCCAAAATGAGAAGAAAGCTATTTTTTTTATTAAGGGAAAATAGTTTTGAAGGGACTATACCCTGTATACAAAAGGGCTCAAAAGCCAGATAGCAAAGGTGAGAGAAACAGCCCAGAGAAGGGCAAAACGGCCAACCAAAGAGGGCTCAACAGCCAAATATGACAATACAAGTGAAGAAAGGATCCAAACGTACAATGATCCAAAAAGAAGTAGAAAAGATCAAAAAGCAACCAAAAGAGAAACAACATATAGAACTCCGCCAAAAAGTAGCACCAGAACCACCAGATAACATCAACCAGCAAACAACAAGACATCACAAAGAACCCATTACTTTATAGCCCCACAATCTTGGCCTTGGTAGCCTGCAACGACATGAAGAAGGCAATGGAAGTGGCCTGAGAGGAGTCTCTCATATCTGCACTGGCAATAGTAATATCCCTTTTCTCTTTAGGGCCCCAAATGTCCTCATTAACCCCACTTAAACTGCAGACACTATGAACATGTTGTTCAATGAAATTATAAATGCTTTTGAGGGTAGATAATATGCAGTCATTGTGAATTTTTGCATTCCCCATTCTGCCATCCAAGGACTGTAACTTCTTGAAGACTTCAGCAATAACCCCCTCTTCATCATCACTTTGAAGAATTCCTTTTCCCTTAGCTCTTTCCATATTTTTTATAGTCCCTTTGAGCTCTTGTATCTCCTTTTCTAATCTGTCCACTCTGTCCATCAATTCCTCCTCCTTGGGCTCCTCCATCGGTTTACTGATATGCAGGAGGTTCTCAGCAAGTTCCAGGTCTTTGTGGCTCCTTAGGACCTGTTGGGAAGTAGGGATTTTAGCTTTGATGCTCTTGCTTTTCTTGTTGGAAGCAGCAACTTCAATCTTTCTTTTCAGAAGGGGAGTGGAAGCGGTGTGAGCAGGTGGAGGTATGGAGGAAGAAGGTGGGGTAGGATTCATGGGGGGGCAGCTAGAACAATGGCGATGGATCAGGAGGATAAGCCCTTGGTGCAAAGGGACAGCCCTAGAGTGGCTCTGAACTTCCCTAATTGATTTCTCCAGCGAGTTTATCAAATAGTGAGGAAAGCTGATGATGATATTTCTACGAAAGTGATTTAGAAATATCAAATGTTTTTGAGGTATAGTCACAAATCTTCCTTCAAGAGTTACATACCTAACCACCATCCTAGCAAGCTCAGCAAAAGGCTCAGGAATCGATGCCACCTTGATGCCAGTAGTCACAAATTCAAGATTCTCCCCATCGTCCAGGAACTTCTTGGTCTCCACCTCCCTGTCCACCTTCTTATTGAAGAATTTGGTGCCCTCCAGGCTGAGGCCCATGATCTGGGCGATGAGCTCTTCCATGATCTCAATCTCCATGTTACTATATTTGACAATCCGATTCTTCCATCCCTGGGTGAATCTGATAGAAATGTCTTGGTCAAATCCTTGAATCCTTTCAATTAAATTAGATAGACCCCCGATTTGCAGATAATTCCAAAGCTCGTATTCTCTTTCCACCCCAAGTTGTGGGTTGGTTCAATTTTTCAAGGTATACCCCCCATGTTTCCTCTGCTCCTTTTCCTTTTCTCAACGGTAAAAATGCTACCACTATGTGGGACAGGTAGAGCTTTGATGTTGGTATTTGAATCTTTCCTTTCCGTGAAAGCAGGTTTAATTATTATGCCATACTTGTAATTATTGCCCCACTCCTCGGCTTTCCTCCTATGCCTAGAAATGATGACAGTCCATCTCACACATATCGCATCAATCATCCATATCTTATGTGATGTCATCATATTGTACTTGAGGATCCGCACATTAGCGTCCAAATTACAGCCGTTAGTGCTGATTTTCACTGCCATGTAGATCATTGATTATGGCTTTATTGATTTGAGTGGGTAGAACGTCCCCCCTAAGCCAAGTTTGAAAGGAATTAGTAACACCGAGGTTAGCCAAACTGTCAGCGACCCTATTTCCTTCCCGATAGGTGTGGGTGATTTGAACATTTTCAAAGCTCTTGCATATATCAATAGCTTCCCCAATAAAATCTTTGATAGACCAGCTGGGGTGTTGCTTTTTGTTAAAAGATTGATGATATTCAGAGAATCACCTTCAATTATAATATTCAGAATATTACAATCTCTAGTAAGTCTTATACCCCAAAAGAGCCGCTGCCAGGCTTAAGAATAATGATTACTCTGACTGCCCATTCTCCTAGAAAAAGTAGCAACAAAATAGCCTCTTTGATCTCTGATGACTCCCCCTCCTCCAGAGTCCCCTAGATTACCTTTTGAGGCCCCATCAAAATTTAACTTGTGCCAATCAGTGGGAGGCTTAATCCATCGGACTGTGTTTCTATCAATACCATTGTTATTCTTATTGACAGTGTCAATATTCCAATCAGTCAGGATGTATTCTTCCTTCTCCGGGTAAAGCCTATTTTTAGGAGGTTTAAATCTAGCAATATTATCTTGCACAACAATGATAATTTCCTTGTAGACTTTGTTACATGCCTTTCTATTGTTTCTGAAAATGTTATCATTACGAGCCTTCCAAACTCTCCACATAGTTTTTTATTTGAAATCTATTTTAAAACTCTGGTTTTCATTTGAAAAGTTTTTATGTGTGTTTTGGAGATATTTCAACCTCTTGCAGGTTGGATTCACATCAATTGGTATCATAGAAGGATTTTGATCTTGCAGAAATAGTTAAGGTACCATATTACATTTTTCTATGAAATTTTTACCTCTATTTTATATAATCAAGGCTAGACATAGGAGGGTAGGTTATTCCCAGATGAATAGGGATATACAAGATCTACTGAGAGACAAGTTGTAGAGCTTGCATGAGAAGTTACCTGCATTAGAAGGAGACATGCAAATGGGGATGCAGACCTAGATAGTGACACTAAAGAAGTACCTCCATTAATGAATGAAGTAGGAGATGAAAAATAAAATGAGAGAGATGAAGAAACCTTGAATGAGAGACAATTTGAGGAGATATTGATCCAGGCTTTAGAGGAAAAGAATGAATACATCAAGATTAATGTTCATGATTATAGTAGAGGGTTATGACAAGACGAATTGATTGAATTGTTAAATCACATGGAAAAATTAAGCGAGTGTAAAACCCTTTCGGAGGAGAAGAAGGTTAAGTTTTCATACACTAAGTTGACTAGACATGCATTGATCTGGTGGGATTACCTACAAAATGAAAGACAAACGAATGGAAAGGGAAAGATCTCGAAACTAGAATAAAATGGTAAATAAGTTGAAAGAAAAGTTTCTTCCTGTAGATTATGCTCATACACTCTTTGAAGGTTCTAAAACCTTTGATGAAGGAGCTCGGCATTGAGGAGTATACTAATGAATATTGCAAGTTATCAATCAGGGTAGAACAAGGAGAGTATGAAGAATAAAAGGCTACACGATATGTAAATGGGTTGAGTTACACCATACAAGATGAAATGAGTATGATTCAGATCCATAACTTGGATGATGCTTAAAGAACAAGAGGAATAATTTTAGAAGAGGTGTGAAGAGAGGGCCATCATCATATCCAATGAGAGGAAAAGGTATATTTGAATCTACAAAAGGTGAATCCTCTAATACATAAGGGCATGAATATTATGGTTAAAGTCGTGGTAACTACTAAAGAGATAGGGGTTTTAGAGGGAAAGAGGTTATAATGGAGGACGGGGCTAGAATAACCCCCAAAGGTAATATACATGTTACAAATGTGGTGAAGAGGGGCACAAAGCTTTTGAGTGTCCGCACTATCCTATAAAAGATAGGTGACAAGGAGAAAAACCATGATAAAATATGGTTGAAGCTGAAGAGGAATAGGAAATGAAGGTTGCTACAAACTTGGGAGAAACCCTCATGATAAGGAGGATGATGATTGTCCCAAGGAAGGATAAAGAACATGATCTTGCTGGTGTTGATTTTTGGCTACGATAAAATATATTTTGAACAAGATGCACCTTGTAACGCCACCTAAAACACACACATGAGACTCAAGAACAACCTTGGGTTAGCTAGAGAAATTATGGAATAATTTTTTTTTTTTTTTTAAAGTGTGCCCACAAAAGGTTTCAAAAACAATGATTGCTTCATTAACGTTTCTAGTCAATTATATTTAATAGATAAAAAAATTCGTTATAATAAATATTAAACCCACATTAAACTTTAATGAATTTAATCTGACTAAGCATGGAAAATTCCCTAAGTGTTATTTAAATAAACAAATTAATTCCTACTATAGTTGAATATCCCCCCCATGGGATGTCAAGGGTAAAAGAGGCCAATATAATTAAATACCAAGGTTATTTAATTTCTACAAGGTTGAAACAATTAGCAAGGTCCCTCATTTAATATTGGGTTAGAATAATAAACACTTCCTTACCCCAAAAGTGACCCCTTAAAAAGTCAACCCATGTTTTTGAAATTAAAACATTTAAATTAAAAGGTAATTTCCACTCACCCACTCTCCACCTACTTTTTGTAGGGATGAATCTCATCCCTTGGATGGATTCAATTAGGGCCCTTGATGAAGAAAAAGGGCAACTAACCCTAAAGCATGCTTATGAAGGCTTCTTTCTCTTTTCATTTGGTTCATTATTTTCTCTTTTGTTTTGCAGGTTGTTGGAGGAGGAAGGGAAGCCATTGGAGGCCATTTCAAGCTCTTGGAAGAGGCTTACAAGTTTCATTATTTTCCTATTTTGTTTACATCCTATGGTTTCAAAGAATTTATATATTTTATTTAGCTCATTCTTGTTGGGTTTGCCCAAAAGGGTTTGTGGGTTTTGCCCCATTTCATTTAAATAGTTACATTTGTTAACTAGTTTCAATTTGAGAAAGTATATATACATATATATATATATATATTATCTACTTATGCATATATTTATTTATTTTGAGTAATCATTTATTTATATATTATTATATTATTATTTGTAAAATGATTGGGTAGAAAACTCCAATTTTACTATATTAGGGATTTAATTAGACTATATAAATATATAGGGATTTAATGACTATGTAAATATATATGTGTGTGTGTGTGTGTGTGTGTGTGTGTATGTATATGTGTGTGTATATAAAAAAGTGATCTTAACAACATATAATAGTTTTGTCACGGCCATGCCTTTACATAGTCTGAGAATTTAAAGAAATGCACAAAGATTACATTGTCTGTTGGCCGCATTAAAGGGACAAGGATTTTAATATTTGCGTAGTGTTAATGTTTTTGGGGGTGGGAGGGTCAGCGACCCCAACTCCCACCCCATTTTAATATAAAATGGGGTGGGGGTTGGGGTCGTCAACCCCCGCCCACCCCAAAATCTTTGAACTCACCACAAAGTGGCCAGTTAAACTTAACATTATTTCAGTTTTTTTAATGTTTTCATTTGCAAAATTTATTTTATATATATATATATATATAAAATAGCATTTCAAAAGTTATATTAGATAAAAGAATACTCTTATTAATATAATAATATTAATAATCTATTAATATAATAAAATCAATAGTATATTAATATAATAATATTAATAGGATATTAATAATAAAATTACCCAATATATTCCAAAAAATATTACTATATTTTCTCCAATAATAAGTCTCATTCTTTTAAATATCTCATTATTAATAATATTTAAGATATTACTATTACTATCACTAAATAATGAAATTATAGATAGTAGTATTAACAAGTTGAGGTTTATATATATTGTGTGTATGTGCACTAAACTTTCTTCTTTAATAATTTGATAAAATTTGTATGGAAGGTAGAGGAGGATTAAATTTCATTTTCCTTAACCATTTATAATGGATTTACAATAAATGTTTTAAATGAGAATCACATACTAGAGTTAGAACTTAGTTCATTTCATTTACCAAATATAATACAATCATAATATGAGCTCTTTTCCATCCAAAATTACAAGAACAAGTATAAATAGTCTATCTTTTCCAATACATGTCTTTCCAATAACACAATGAAATGTAACATCTTTTGATACAAATTTTCCAACATTCCAAAAAGAAGTTTACAACAATATTTCCAATTATATATTTTACAACAAGAGCAACACCCTTTTATGGGGGATAAATCAACTACAATGGAATAATATATTTCCTTTTTATAAGCTTATTTTCTATTTCAACAAACTAGCTTTTCAAACACAACTTCGAAATCCAATAATCAAAACAATTTTTTTCTTCACAAATACTAATACAATGTCTTCCACTTAAAGTGGGAAATTTTATAAGAATTAAATTTAAAATGAACTTCAATTTGTCTTCAAGCATATCTCCAAGATCAACTCTCCAACCAAGCTCCATCTTCTCATCAACAACAAGAGAGATCCACCATGCTTCATTTGATCACAACAAAAATGGGGGAGAGGAAACACTCTCCACCCAACCAAGAATTCCAATGAGGAGGAGAATCCATCCTCCTCATTGGCCCTTGAGCCCTAACCAAATTGCAGTGAAAAAATGGATTCAACTCATGGCAATAAAACAAGCTTCCACATCACAATACAAGATTATACAACTATACCAAAATCTGAACAAAAAAACTACAATCCCAAGAAGGAAAACAACAAAATACACAAGGCTTCAACATGCAAAATACAAAGGAGTAATATCTATGGGGATGTCACTTATGCCTCCCAATGGGAAATGGGTTCCCACCTAAAAACTTCTAATAAACATCTAAAATCCCTACACACTCTTATGCCTCCCTCAAGTACCTCTTATACCTCCCACATTATCTTATGCCACCCTACAATCTCTTATGGCTACCTCATAAAAATAGACCAAGTAAGAAATGCAAGCATTTTCTTGTCCAAGGTGGGGCACCCAACCTAACTCCCTTCAAAACATAAAATGAACTCTTATTCCTCCCCACATGTAAGATCCCCATAGTCCCCTCCTACACCACACTTAGGAAAACTACCCAAGCACCCAACAAGCATATCAAAACACTCAAAAACATGCACATAAACACAATATACAAGGAAAATATTTTACAAGAGTATAGCTCCAACCTTTCCATGGTAGAGCTTGATCTAAGAGTCCCACACTAAGATCCTTCAAGCCTAAGAAATCACCAAAAGTTCCAAAAAATCCACAAGCATTCCAAAATCCTTTAACTCCCAAAAATGCAAGAGCACAAAGAAATGAGGTAACCCCCAAACAAGCAAAAGAACTTAAAAATAGAAAAGAGGGGAGAGGAGGTTAAGGTGGCTCCATGTAGGATTCCACATCACTCATCCTCAACTCCACCCCACAAGTCAAACCTCAACCTCAATGCACCATAAATTTGTGGGTGAGAGAAATGACAAGTTACTTACACACACAATCCAAGCCCACACCCCTAAGGACAAACTTTAATTTCAAGAAGGAAAGTGCAATAATATTTTACCGTTTTTTCATCCCAAAACACATAATGGTATAGCAATTTAAGAGTTGTGGGACAAGTTTAACTTGTCCCATAAGCCTCCAAAATTGGCCCTTAAGGCCAAATCCAAATTTTCATGAAGGGGTAGAGTGTACAACACTCAAGGTCACAAGCACTCAACTTACAACACATAAACCAAGAGCCATCAATTCTAATAAATGAATTATTTTGACCCATTCTTAATTAATTTAGTAAACTAATTAATTTACTAATCTAGACATAAATCAAGTGATTAAAAAAAAGGAAATACATCACTAATTTTCACATACTAAATAAAATAAAGGAAACTAAATGAAAGAAAACACATAACCCCTTGGTCACAATTAGAGGTGATTCCCCTCCATGGGAACCCCTAACAACAATCCAAAACACACACACACACAACAAAATACATGTTTCCATGGTGACCCTTGTTCAATTCATCTAGCATTCCAATCTGGTTGGTCTCCAATCCCCTAATGTTTGTTGTGACATGTTTACCTACAAAACACATAACACCTCCTTCGGCCTCGTGGCCACATCAAAACATCCAAAATAAATATACAATATAACTCCACAATCATCTATATATGAATCAAAACATCATCTAGGCAAGTAACGATATAATTTACAATTTCTAACAACATCTCAATCTTACATTTCATCAATATCCATATGATCATAAGATTAGTTCAGTTTTATAGGTCTACTCAATATGAAGAAATATTGCATGTATAATATATATATATATATATATATATATATATATATATATATATATATATATATAACCATGTCAATAGCATATCAACATCAATATAAAATGTCTCTAATAATCCACATGCATCATATATGAATCAAAATCAACAATAGTCCATTATCTCTAACATCTAACATCATGCTAAATCAAAAGCTACAATAATATCCATAAGTATAGTTGACAATATCAAAATCAATAACAAAAGGGTGTTGAAGGGAAGTTGGCACTACACACCTCTGGAGGAAAGGTATGTAAAATTATTATTGATGGTGGTAGTTATGAAAATATGGTTTCAACTGTAATGGTTGATAAACTCAATCTAAAATGGGAGAAGCACCCATTTCCCTATCGTATATCATGGTTCAAGAAAGGGAATGAGGTAATGATAGATAAAATATGCCTCATAAAGTTTTCAATTGGGAATACATATAAGGATGAGGTGTGGTGTCATGTTATCCCAATGGATGTATGCCATATATTACTAGGGAGGCCTTGGAAATACGATAGAAAGGTTACACATGATGGAGGGAAAAATAAATATACCTTTTGGAAGGATGGTGTAAAGGTGGTCTTGTTACCCTTAAAGGAAGAAGAGAAGAGTGAGGGATTATTGGCTACAAAAGAGTTTATTATATAAATTAATGAAGTTAGATGGTGTCATGTACTAATGTCAAAAAGGTGGAAATAGAGGACTTTAATATACTTATTGCTGCGAAAAAGGTACTAAAAGAATACAAATATGTCATACTAGATGATCTATCAGATGGGTTATCTCCGAAGTGAGATATTCAACACCATATTGATTTGATCCTAGGATCCACCCTTCCAAAATAGGAAGCCTATCGGATGATTCGACATAGAGTGAAGAGTTAAACCGACAAGTTACTGAGATCTAATACATAAAGGGTTAGTGAGAGAAAGCATGAGTCCATGTGCAACTCCAACACTATTGACTCCCAAAAAAAGATGGAGACCGGAGAATGTGTGTAGATAACAAAGCCATAAATAAGATCACAATTAAGTATCGGTTCCCAATTCCAAGATTGGATGATATGATGGATTTTCTAGCAGGATCTTGATATTTTAGCAAGATTGACCTATGGAGTGGGTACTACCAGATCTGAATCCGTGAAGGGGATGAATGGAAAAATTCTTTCAAAAAAAATATGGATTGTATGAGTGGATGGTGATGTCATTTGGGCTATCTAATGCACCCAAGTACATTCATGAGGTTGATGAATAGAGTACTTCGAGAATAGAATGGAAATTTTTTTGTTGTTTCTTTTGATGATATTCTAATATTTAGTAATACATTGGAACAACACTTGTTACATATGAAATTGGTGTTAGAATTGTTACATAAAGAGAGTCGATATGCAAACTTACAAAAGTTTATATTCATTCAAAACAATCTTTTTTTTGGGCTTGTCATATCAGGGGATAGAGTGAGGATGGATGAGGAAAAAGTAAAGGCAATTTTGGAATGGCCTATTCCAAGGAATGTGACAGAGGTTCATAGTTTTCATGGATTGGAAACTTTTTATAGGAAGTTCATCACAAATTTCAGTAGCATTGCTATAGCCATAATAGAGTATACAAAACGAGGGAGTTTACATGGATGAAGGTAACAACAAATAGTTTTGAATTGTTGAAGAAGAAAGTGCCAGAAGCACTTGTTTTGGTATTTCCATATTTTAGTAAGGTCTTTGAGGTTGACTGTGATGCCTCACATTTCAGGATTGGAGTTGCAGTAATTCAAGAAGGAAGACCTGTGGCATTCTTCAGTGAAAAGATAAATGAAGTGAGGATGAAATACTCTACTTATGATGTGGAATTTTATGATATTTTTCATTCATTAAGGAACTAGAGACATTACTTGGTAGTAAAGTAATTTGTCCTCTTCACTAACCATGAAGCCTTGAGGTATGTAAACACACATATGAAACTAAAAAGTAGGCATACAAAATGGGTTTCATTTTTTCTAGAATATAATTTTGTCTCAAAGCATAAGTCGGATAAGCTGAATCAAGTTGTTGATGCCTTGAGTAGGCGTGTAGCACTTTTGACAACAATGGAAAATAAATTAGTAGGGTTTGAAGCAGTTAAGGAATTATATTAAGGTGATCTACATTTTGGTGATGTTGTGAGACAACTTAAAGACCTTACAAGCAGGAAGAGATTCTTTTGATTATTTGATGTAGGATGGTTATTTGTTTAGGGGGAAACAATTGTGCATCCTTGTTAGTTCAATGAGAGAAATTATTATAACGAGAATTACATAGAGGGGGTTAGTTGGACACTTTGGTATAAGTAAGACAATTTCTCTTGTTGTAGAAAATTATTATTGGACAAAGGTAAAGAGCGACATAAGTAGGATTGTAGCAAGATGTAAAGGTGCAAATGGATAAGGGCTATGTATAAATACTAGGTTGTTTATGTCATTACCTGTCCCTACATAGACATGGGTTGATCTAAGTATGGATTTCATGTTAGGGCTTCCTAACACACAGTGAGGGAATGATTCTATCTTTCTTTTGGTTGATAGATTCTCTAATATGGCACATATAATTTCTTATAAAATAATTAATGATGCTTCAAAAGTTGCAGATTTGTTTTTTAAGAAGTGGTTAGATTGCATGGAGTTCCAAGAATGATCAATTTATATTGGGACATGAAGTTTTGATTCCCTTTTGGAAGACTCGTGGAGGAAACTAGGGACACATCTGCAGTTCGAGAAGTGCATATCACCCCCAAATTGATGGGAAAAGCAGTAGTGAAGTGAAGAAGCTTGGGAAATCTTCTACGTTGCATAGTTAGAGAAAATACAAAACAATGGGACTTAGCTTTACCACAAGCTGAGCTTTCCTATAATATCTCAAGAAAAACAGGTCAACATGGAGGTCTCATTTCTAGATTGTATATGGTATGAATCCCAAGGGTCCTGGATCTGATTGTGCTACCTGATGAAGATGGAACTAGTGATGATGCGAAGCATTTGCAAAACTCATTCTACGAGTTGTAGGATGAAGTGAGGGAAAATTTGAAAGTGAGAAATGCACAATATAAAATAGTTTGGATGCAAGAGGAGAGTAAGTGTATTCAAAGAAGGATATATGGTGATGGTTTATCTTAGAAAGGATATGTTTCCAAAATGGACATATAATAAACTCAAGTATAATAAGATTGGGCCATGTAGGATTTTGAATAAAATGAGTGATAATTCCTACAAGGTGGAGCTACCTCACAACTTTTCTATCTCACAAAAAAGTTTTTAATGTTTCTGACTTATATAAGTTTCAGTCATGATGAAAATTTCATTGAGGAGGAAGAAATAAACCTGGAAGCAACATATGTCGAAGAAGAAAACGAGAGGGTAATGTGTGTCTTGGACCAAAAGACACTCACTACTAGACATGGGAGCTACAATGATATTTGGTACAGTGGGAAGGTTTGCAGTAATAAGAAAATAATTTAATTCCTTAGCGGGAATTGAAGAAGATTAAAAATTTAAAATTAGAGGAATTCCTTCAACTAAATTCACAGGAACTATTTTTTTCAACTAGGGGAGAATGATACGGGAGCATAACTTGTGGAGACAATAACTTTTGATTCATCTATTGGATTGTAACACCCAAAGATTTGAGACACACAAGACAACATAGCAAAATACAAGATAATTTTTTTGACTTGTTCGAAGTACAAAACGACACAACAGGTGGTCACAATGGCTACAACTAACTCTTTGAACATCTTGACACAACGATGACCATTTAGACAACAAGGAATACATTCAAGCACCCATCAAGGACAATTCACTTTTCTCTTCAATGAGGCACAACATAAAAGACCAACCACAATACATAGTTACAGTTCAGGACATCCCATTGTGAAAATATTCTTAAGGTTATTTATTTTACTTGAAACACACCCTTCAAACTTTAACTTACATTCTAGGAGATTCAGGTTATGAACCGTATAATCCTTCTTAAAAGGTTAGACTCCTTTCTTTTATACTAGAGACATAAGGCTTAGATAAAAATTTCCAAAAGAGGATCATCTTTACTTTGACAAATATTTGTTTAATTAGTTATTAGATTAACGCTACAAGGGGTGGGGTGAACCAAATCCCACAAGGTTATCTAAACAACCACAAGCTACAGAATCCTTGTTTCAACCTCCATTGCAAAAAGGAGATGAGTGTAAGCTCCAATTGATGGAGGTATCGTTTTAGGTTCGAAGAAAAAAATCCCCTTTGAGCAAGGATCAAAATTTTATCATTACTTAAGAAAGGGTTACAAATTACTATGGCAACGGTTTTAGAGAGAGAGAAGGTCAATTTATTTCATTATGATCTATTTAGTTATTTACCGGTATTTTAATGAGACTTAAGAGTTCAACTGGATTAGGCGTAAAGGCTTCATTTAGCAATCTCTTGATTAAGTTTGACAATGGCTACACATGGGGTCCCCAAAAAGGAAGCACAAGACTTAATGTTTCACAATAATGAGAATAAATTTTAATCCATAGTTAAGGTTAATGAGGGTAGGTTTCTTTACACTAGTAGAAAACCCCTTTTTTACTATTTAAGATTCTTAGATTTATCAACAAGAAACCCAATTTCATTATTATTTTATTTATTGATTCATCTATGAATTCATTTTATTTTATCTTTGAGTAACTTTAGGAAAGGATTTCCAACCACTAAAATAAACATAGAATTGCATGGATGTCAAGACCATGGAGGGTTAATAAGATAGGAAAGTTTTATGACTCAAAAAAGAAGAAATACCATTGCTAAACAAGAGAACTAAACACGGTTATGACATTTCTATTCATCATGGCACACATAAAAAGGTGTCAAAAGATTCGATTGAACTTGGTTGAGAGAAAGAAGGTAATAACATTGGTCAAGCCACGCTACTACATTTTCATGACTGATAAATAATATTACCAAAAGAATACTCATAACAAGGTGAAGATTATAAAATTATTTCTCACAAAGATAATTACAAGTTTTTACTACAAAAGGAAAAGGAAACTTTATTTCATAATTACCAAAATTCCAAGATAAGAGGCCATCCAAACTCCATTACAAGCACCATTACAAGAATTACAACACATTTGACATTTGTACAAGAAACTTCATAAATTCTCCCGATGAAACCTTTATAACCGTTTCCTTTTATCTAAGCGCATAATCCATCTCGCACAAGTATTTAATTTGGGTCGGGTTAAGAACCGAGTGTGACAAGACTACCCATAGAAAACTGCAATAAACTAACATATAACAATATCATGAAAGGAAAGCTCTGTATTGAAAATGGATCATAACACAAAACACTTATCAAAATTCCTCACACAAGATAATAATTTACACTAGCCAACAAGGATGAAACCAATTATTTTAGTAAGTATGATATCTAAAAAAAAATCAAGGCAACACCTTATTGGTTAAAAATGAAAAGGTCAAGAGTATTGAGATTTCAATCATGTAATCCTATGGATTATGTGATTGAAATCTAATACCAAAACCCTCCATCACAAAGAAAAACTTGAGAAGTCAAACATACTAGTTACGATCATAGGCGCGAACCAAAAAGGTTACTCAATCCTTCCAAGAGGAGGTTTTCAGTATAAACAAGAAGTTTACCACCTCCTCCTACAAGGTCTTATTTTCTTTTTTTTTTTAAAGTGACACATGTTACCATAACCAAAACATCTCATAAAAAGGTATTTAGATGTATCACCAACACCCATTAAATACGCAACAACAAGCCATCAAAACAACCACATATCTGTCATATGAAAGACAACACCCTAAATGCCCATCATAATTTTAACAAAATTCGATGTAAGCCAATAATGTATACACACACACACACACCTATATATCTATATATATATATACACGTATACCAACCATTTATCGTATACCAACCATTTATCAATAACACACTAACAATAAAACATCAAGATTAGTGCATATAATGAAAATTACCCTAACAATACCAAATACATCTCAAGTCCTAGGAACTGTCAAAGCATTATTTACAATGTTAATATATCCAAAAGAGCAAATCACAAATTTATCAAGGATAGTAACAATGATTACTGGGTTATTACTCTTGCATTAAAATATCGATTCATTACACGGTCGTAAACCTTTTTTTAACATAAGTCACGGTTTTCTATTCAAAGATCTATTATAGGGTCATATAATGAATTCTTAATTACTACATAGGTAATCATAGATCTTAAAAAGGATTAAATAATCAAACTAAACATTTCAAGGTTACTGCCTAGAATTTGTAAATCCCTAAATAGGTTAAACGAAAGTGATAGAAGTTACAAGTCCATAAATCCCATATGGATTCACCACATTATTTTTCAACCTAGAAAAGTGACCCTTCAGCTACCAGATAGTATAACGAAGACTCCATACAACTATATGGAATTTAGGAACTCACTCCTTATGGCTCATTAGCTGTGGATGGATATGTTATAAGGTCAAATCAATAGCAAGAGTATTCATTGTTTGATATTCCTTCCAAATAACCTAATTCCAAGAAATTACAGATTTGATAAAAATTTTGAGGTTATACACCGTTGATATTGGTGTCCAGGAATCCATTAATCATGGGTGTTTAGCCCCAAGTCTAATTTCATAATATTGTGCCCACACTAGTCAAGATAGCACAATATTCCTTCAAATATTATAGAAATAGCCTATTTCTATCTGTAATACAACATAAGAGCATAAATACAAAAATTCCCCAATAAGCAAATTGGAACTTTGTTGCCTCACTTCTAACCAACTAAAAGTTTATAACGCTTTCTTACTAACACAGAAGGGTTTAAATATATTATCTCTTATACGTTCCTCTTCTCACTTAAATAAGGTAAAAATAATAAACACATAATCATCCAGATCTAGAGTTATGGAACTTATTAAAAAAACTCTATACCTTCTAATAGTCTAATCCAATGCCATCACTAACAGGTACAAGGATTCCTAAGCATTCAAAAAATAACATTAATGCATAACCACAACTCAGCAGAGAACTGTATTTTGGGATTCATTTACCGATGGTATAATTACCTCCAAAAAGTAATAAAATACAACTCCTTTTGATAACAAAACAAAAAAAAGATTTACTCCAAATGTTATTGCCACGCAAGAAAATAGAATTAATATATAATAATTTCAAGCACAACAAAAGGAACTATTTATCCATTTACATATTGTAGTGCCCACTTCCCTTGACACATTTTGATTGTTAGATATTGTCATCCGCACTTAGGGATATATTATAGTTTTTGATATAGCATGTTAGTATATTTGAGATACTAAAGCTGTTATCGATTTGATTCTTATATGATTCATATGGACACTAGAGACATTTGATGTTGATCTTGATAACTGTTGACATGATTATTTATCTATTATTCGACATGTAGTTTTAGTAGACCTTTGATAATTGATAATGTTGTGATCGTTTTGACGTGGAAAAGCTGTGAAATGGAAATGTTCTAGAAACTTTAGTGATATCGTATCTTGCATAGATGATATTAATTCGTATGAGTTGAAGTCGATTCATATTGCATATTTTACATGATTCTTTTAATGCGGCCACAAGGACGAAGGAGGTATTCTCTGTTTTTGAGTATATAATATTCACAACAATATCGGGAAGTGGAGACCAACCACATCGGAATTCAAGAAGAATCCAACTAGGGTCACCATGGAAATGTGTAATTGTGTGTGTGATTGAATTTTAGTTAGGGGAAAATTGTGACCTAGGGGTCACGTGTTGTTTTGTTTTAATTTTCCCTCTTTGATAATGTTGGTATGTGTTTTTCTTTAGTAATGAAATTTACATGTTTTATTATTTAGATTTTTGGATTTATGTTTACCCCTTTATTATTCATGGGTTGTAGTGTCTTAATTAAGATAATGTAAATTTGTCCTAAACTAATTAAACATGTGACTAAAAGGGGTTCATTCATTAGAATGAATTTACCCTTGGATTTTGTGATGAGTAAAGTGTGTTTGAGTTTTGAGTGTAGACACACTCTACCCTTCACGGGAAACTCAAATTTGGCCTTAGAGGCCAAATTTGGAAGCTTGTGGGACAAGTCAAACTTGTCCCACACCTCTTAAATGCCCATGCCAACCCTACCTATGGGTTGGGGGGTCAAATTTAGGCTCTTTTAGGTGTTTTATGGGGATAAAAATTTAAAATGTTAATTGCACTTCCTTTCAAATATTTAATTTTGTCCTTTGGGGAGTGGGCTTATATGGAGTGTGTAAGGTTCTTGCCATTCCTCTAACCACTTATTAATTTTGCATTAGAATATGAGGTTGACCAAGTGATGTGGAGTGGAGAGGAAATGAGGTGGTTTCTTACTTGGAGCCACATCACCCCTCCCTCTTCTTTCTCTATTTATTAAATTCTTGTTGCTTGTTTTGGGGTTGGATGATCATTTTTAGTCTCTTGAATTTTTGGAGAGTGGGAGGATTTTGAGAGAGTTGTGGGTTTTGGAGCTTTGTGGATGTTTATTTGATCTTTGGAGAGGCTTGGAACTTCATACTTGGAACAAACTCTACCATGAAGAGGTAGGAGATTCACCTTAGTTTAAATTATGTTATTTCTTTATATTATGTGTGTATATGTTGTGTTGTATGTTGTTGTTTCTTTGAAATGCTTTTGGGTGTGGGTAGAATGCCTAAGTTGGGAGCGGGAGGAGACTATGGGGAGTTTTCTTGTAGGGAGAGGAATAAGAGGTCACTTTCTTATGGAGGAGTTTGGGTTGGGTGCCCCATCTAGTATGAGGAATGCTTACATTTCTTATTGTTCTTATTATGAGGGAGTCATAAGAGTTTTTGAGGAGGCATAAGAGTTGATAGGGAAAATTGTGTTTTGCTTTTGAGGCTTTTAGGTGGGAACCCATTCCCATTGTGAGGTATAAGTGGCCTCCCCATAGATATTACTTTTTTATTTTTTATAAGTCTTGTGTTCTTGTTGCTTTGATTGTTTTCTTCTTGTTGAGTTGTTATTGTGTTTGTATGAAAATGGAATGAATGTGAAATTATTTGTTAAGTATTGTGGAAGCTAGTAGTTTCCATGAGTTGAGATATTCTCCCATTGTAATGTGGTTAGGGCTCAAGGGCCAATGGAGAGGATAGCTTCTCTTCTCCATTGGGTATCTTGGTTGGGTGGAGAGTGTTTCCTCTCCCCTATTTTGTTGTGAATCAAGAAATTTCTTAGAGGAGCTACCTTGTTGGTGTTTGGAGAATTGGAGTCTTGTTGATGACCATGTGAAACTTCCTTAGTATTTTACCCACTTAGAGTGGAAGAAATTGTAATAATGTATTCATTCTTGTATTTACATTTTGTATGGATTCCCACTTCAAGTGGAGGAAATTGTAATGACTTTGTAAAATAAATTGTTATCCTATTGTTGTTATTGTTATTGTATTGCATGTGGAAAGAAACAAATGAGAAAAGAAAGAAGAAAGAATGTCATTGTAAAGTTAGTTTGCAAATAGAAAAGAAAATATTTTCTCCTTGTTGAAATCTTGAATGTATTGTGAGAAAAATAGTTCTTGTGTTGAAAGATTAATCTATTTTTAAAATGGAAAAGAAAGTATATTTTCATTGAGTTGTCATTGTATTGTAAAAATTGTATTGTAAACATTGTATTGTGTTTCTTCGTGTCGATCGCATAAGAGCCCTATCCATTACGAAAAAAGTTCTAATCTTGCTCCTAGGTTTGTGGGTCCCTTTGAAATCTTGGAATGCCTCGATCCCTTGGCCTATCGTCTAGCATTGCCACCTAGCTCGTCTCATGTCCATGATGTGTTTCATGTTTCTGTGCTTAGGAGATATATTTTTATCCTTCTCACATGCTATATTGGACTGCATTGCAGGTGTAGGATCAGGGGTAGGTTATGGTGGATCCCATACACATTATAAAGCACAATACCCTAGGCCTTCGCGGTAGATAGATTGATTAGGGTCGGGTTCGGTTGGACGGATATGATGAGACTGTAGCTACTTGGGAGGATGCTACATTGCTACGAGTGTAGTTCCCACACCTATTCCAGTGACTTCCAGGAGGAAGTCGAGTCTAAGGGGAGGGGGATGTAGTGCCCACTTCCCTTCCACACATTTTTATTATTAGATATATTGTCTGCACTTAGGGATATATTATAGTTTTTGATATAGAATGTTAGTATATATAGGAGATCTTGAAGCTGTTATTGATTTGATTCTTATATGATGCATATGGACATTAGAGACATTTGATGTTGATCTTGATATACTGTTGACATGATTATTTATCTGTATTTTTGACATGTGATATATTTAATCATGTTTAGTAGACCTTTGATAATTGGATAATGTTGTGATCATTTTGATGTGGATAAACTGTGAAATGGAAATGTGCTAGAAACTTTAGTGATATCGTATCTTGCATTGATGATATTAATTTATATATAGTTGATTTTAGATTCATATTGCATATTTCACATGAATTTTTTAATGTGGCCAAAATTTAGAAGGAGGTATTCTCTGCGTTGCAGGTATATTATATTCACAACAATATCGGGGAGTGGAGACCAACCACATCGGAATTCGAGAAGAATCCAACTGGGTCACCATGGAAACGTGTAATTGTGTGTGTGTTTGAATTTTAGTTAGGGGAAAATTGTGACCTAGGGGTCATGTGTTGTTTTTTTTAATTTTCCCTCTTTGATAATGTTGGTATGTGTTTCTCTTTAGTAATGAAATTTACATGTTTTATTATTTATATTTTTGGATATATGTTTACCCCTTTATTATTCATGGGTTATAGTGTCTAATTAAGCTAATGTGAATTTGTCCTAAATTAATTAAATATGTGACTAAAAGGGTTTCATTCATTAGAATTAATTTACCCTTATATATTGTTTTGAGTAAAGTGTGTTTGAGTTTTGACTTTAGCACACTCTAACCTTCATGGGAAACTCGAATTTGGCCTTAGAGGCCGAATTTGGAATCTTGTGGGACAATTCAAACTTGTCCCACACTTCTTAAATGCCCATGCCAACCCTACCTATGGGTTGGGGGTCAAATTTAGGCTCTTTTAGGTGTTTTGGGGGATAAAAAGGTAAAATGTTAATTGCACTTCCTTTCAAATATTTGATTTTCTCCTTTGGGGGAGTGGGCTTAGATGGAGTGTGTAAGGTTCTTGTCATTTCTCCAACCACTTATTAATTGTGCATTAGAATATGAGGTTGACCAAGTGAGGTGGAGTGGAGAGGAAATGAGGTGGCATCTTACTTGGAGCCACATCACCCCTCCCTCTTCTTTCTATTTATTGAATTCTTGTTTCTTGTTTTGGGGTTGGATGATCATTTTTAGTCTCTTAAATATTTGGAGAGTGAGAGGATTTTGAGAGAGTTGTGGGTTTTGGAGATTTGTGGATGCTTGTTTGATCTTTGGAGAGGATTGGAACTTCATACTTGTAACAAGCTCTACAATGGAGAGGTAAAAGCTTCACCAAATTTTAAATTATGTTATTTTTTTATTGTATGTGTGTATATGTTGTGTTGTATGTTGTTGTTTCTTTGAAATGCTTGTTGGGTGTGGGTAGAATGCTTATGTTGGGAGTGGGAGGAGACTATGGGGAGTTTTCTTGTAGGGAGGCATAAGAGGTCACTATCTTGTGGATGGAGATTGGGTTGGGTGCCCCATCTAGTATGAGGAATGCTTGAATTTCTTATTTTTCTTATTATGAGGGAGCCATAAGAGTTTTTTAGGGAGGCATAAGAGTGTATGGAGGTATAAGGGGTACTTGAGGGAGGCATAAGAGTTGATAGGAAATTTGTGTTTTGCTTTGGAGGCATAACTGGCCTCCCCATAGGTCTTACTCTTTTTGGCTTTCTTGATAAGCCTTGTGTTCTTGTTGCTTTGATTTTTTTCTTCTTGTTGAGTTGTTATTGTGTTTGTATGAAAATGGAATTAATGTGAAATTATTTGTTAAGTATTGTGGAAGCTAGTAGTTTCCATGAGTTGAGATCTTCTCCCATTGTAATGTGGTTGTGGCTCGGGGCCAATGGAGAGGATAGCTTCTCTTCTCCATTGGGTATGTTCGTTGGGTAAAGAGCATTTCCTCTTCCCCTATTCTGTTGTGAATCAAGAAATTTCTTGGAGGAACTACCTTTTTGGTGCTTGGAGCATTGGAGTCTTGTTGATGACCATGTGAAACTTTTTTAGTATTTTACCCACTTAGTGGGAAGAAATTGTAATAATGCATTCATTCTTGTATTTACATTTTGTATGGATTCCCACTTTTGGAGGAAATTGTAATGACTTTGTCAAAGAAAGTTGTTATCTTATTTTTTTTATTGTTATGCTATTGCATGTGGAAAGAAACAAATGAGAAAAGAAAGAAGAAAGAATGTCATTGTAAAGTTAGTTTGTAAATAAAAAAGAAAGTATTTTCTCCTTGTTGAAATCTTGAATGTATTGTGAGAAAAGTAGTGCTTGTATTGAAAGATTAATCTATTTTTACAATGGAAAAGAAAGTATATTTTCATTGAGTTGTTATTGTATTGTAAACATGTATTATGAGAAAAAGAAATAAATTGTTAGAAGTTGAGCTTGTTAGTATAATAAATTTGAATGGAAAAATAAAGTTATTTTAGTTATTTTGAATGTATGCACATTGTACTAAAATGAAAGAGAGAATAAACTAGAATATATTGCATTTGAAATATGGATTTTATATAGAAGGAAAAGACAAGTAAGGAATTTGGTTTATACTCATTTTTTTCTCTTGTAATGGAAAGAAGAACTTAGTTAAACAAATAGAAGTTATTCTTGTAAGTAGATGAATTTTATTAGAAATGGAAACACTTTAAAATGACTAAACTTAAGTAATAAATAAGTAAACGAGAAAAAAACCTTAAATCTTGAACTTTAAAAAGAACAAAGACAACTTAAAATGTATTTTTAAATCCTGTAGCAACTCTATGTTTTTGTAAAAATCTCGACATTATGGTTCTGTTTTTCAAAAAAAGACTACCACCCTGTGTAGAGAGGCGTTGTCGTAACCACCTTTGCTCGAGCGGCGGCAGCGATCTCAAAACCACCGCCTGTAGCAGGCAACGGTCCTGTGTTTGTCACCTAGGTAAGGTGGTAGTTTCACAACCATCGCTCGCCAGGGTGGTTGTCCACTATTTTTCACCTTGGAATGGCAGCAGTCCTAGAACCCTCCGTCTGCTCTCTAGGCGGTGGTCCTTTCACTTATGACTAAATTCATGGACCACCCTGTGCGTGAAATTTAACCAATTTTCACTAATTCCTAAGTTGTAAAATTTAACCTATTACTACCAACAAGTAAAATAAAGATAAATGCTTAGGAATGAGACAACAAAACACTTAAATGGTGAATCTAAAAGCATTCTTTCATTTATATCAAAGGGGGTAGGGTTTGCCCCAAATTTAAACCCAATACACTAAAATCTTGGAATAAAAACTAGATTGGAGGAGGAAACTCCTCCCAATCCTTGAAGGAAATAGATTACAAAAATAAAAGGTAAAACTAAGCTAAACCTAGACTAAATCTCATGTGGAATCCTCCATGGCTTCTTCCCTTTGCTCCCATGGCTTCCTCCTCTCCAACCTGTAATTTTAACAAAAGAAAATGAACCAAATGAGAAGAATAGAATGAGAAAGGTTTTAATAGACTTTCATAAGGATTTTTAGGGCTATGTTGAGAACCCTAGGATCTAGTGGCTAAGATGGATTTGATCCAAGGGTGGAGAATTGACCCTACCTTTTTAAGAAGAAATGTATTTTAAATGTTTTAATTTAAAATCCTTAAGGGTATGTGTAGATGAATGAGTGGGGCCTTTTGATTGCCTAGGGGTGTAATGTTTTCTTACCCTTTTAAACCCTTAGTGTGTGTAGGAAATTTATTAAAGGATCTTTAAGCTATTAATGTAATGAATTTAATAATTTAGCATAAGGTTAACCTTGTTAGGAATGAACTTAATCGAAGGAAAGAAAATATTTAATTAAGTAAACTAATCCTTGTTACCTTCCTATAGAACTATCAATTAATGTACCCTTGTTGCATCCTTGTATCGTAACCTTCTCTTGAACTTAAACAAAAAAATAACACACTAACAATAAAACATCAGGATTAGTGCATATAATGCAAAGTACCCTAACACTACCAAATACATCTCTATTTCTAGGAACTATAAAATCATTATTTATAATGTTAATATATCTAAAACAACAAGTCACAAATTTATTATGGATAGTAACAATGATTATTCTTGGGTTATTACTTTTGCATTAAAATCTCATATTTGTTACACAGTCATAAACCTTTTTTTAACATAAATCACGGTTTTCTATTCAAATATCTATTATAGGATCATACAATGAAACCTTAATTACTGCATAGGTAATCGCAGATCTTAAAAAGGATTAAATAATCAAACTAAACATTTCAAGGTTTTTAACATAAGTCATGGTTTTCTATTCAAATATCTATTTATGGCTCATTAGCTATGGATGTATCGGTTATAACATCGATCAATAAAGAAGAGTATTCATTGCTTGATATTCCTTCCAAATCACCTAATTCCAAGAAATTACATATTTGATAAAAATTATGATGTTACATGTTGATATTAGTGTCTAGGAATCCAATAATCGTGGGTGAGTAACCCCAAGTCTAATTTCATAATATTGTGCCCACACTAGTCAAGATAGCAAAATATTCCTTAAATATTATAGAAATAACCTATTTCTATCTGTAATACAACATGAGAGCATAGATACAAAAATTCCCCAATAAGCAAATTGAAACTTTGTTGCCTCACTTCTAACTAACTAAAAGTTTATAATGCTTTTTCTTACTAACACGTAGGGTTTAAATATGTATATCTCTAATACGTTCCTCTTCTTACTTAAATAAGGTAAAAATAATAAACACATAACCGTCCGAGATCTAGAGTTATGGAACTTATTAAAAAAATCTATACCTTCTAATAGCCTATTCCAAAGCCATCACTACAGTACAAGGATTCCTAAGCATTCAAAAAAAAAAAAAACATTAATGCATAATGACAACTCGAAGAGAACTGTATTTTGGATTCATTTTTGATGGTATAATTATCTCCAAAAAGGAATAAAATACAACTCCTTTTGATAACAAAACAAAAAAAAAAGGATTTACTCCAAATGTTATTGCCATGCAAGAAAATAGAATTAATATATAATAATTTCAAGCACAAAAAAGGAACTATTTATCCATTTACATATTGTAGTGCCCACTTCCCTTCGACATTTTTGATTGTTAGATACTATCATCTACACTTAGGGATATATTATAGTTTTTGATATAGCATGTTAGTATATATTGGAATCTTGAATAAAAGTTGTTGATTTGATTCTTATATGATTCATATGGACATTGGAGACATTTGACATTGATCTCTATATCCGTTGACATGATTATTTATCTATTATTCGACATGTATGTTTAGTAGACCTTTGATGATTGGATAATGTTGTGATCATTTTGACTTGGATAAACTGTATGAAATGGAAATGTTCTAGAAACTTTAGTGATATCGTATCTTACATAGATGATATTAATTTGTATGAAGTTGATGTCAAATTCATAATGCATATTTTACATGAATCTTTTAATGTGGCGACAAGGCCGAAGGAGGTATTCTCTATTTTACAAGTATATTCTATTCACAACAATATCGGGAGTGGAGACCAACCACGGAAGTCGAGAAGAATCCAACTAGGGTCATCATGGCAACGTGTAATTGTGTGTGTGATTGAATTTTAGTTAGGGGAAAATTGTGACCTAGTGGTCATGTGTTGTTTTGTTTTAATTTTCCCTCTTTGATAATGTCGGTATGTGCTTTTCTTCAATAATGAAATTTACATGTTTTATTATTTAGATTTTTGGATTTATGTTTACCCTTTTATTATTCATGGGTTGTAGTGTCTTAATTAAGATAATGTAAATTTTTCATAAACTAAATAAGCATGTGACTAAAAGGGTTCATTCATTAGAATGAATTAACCCTTGGATTTTGTGTTGAGTAAAGTGTGTTTGAGTTTTGAGTGTAGCACACTCTACCCTTCATGGGAAACTCGAATTTGGCCTTGGAGGCCAAATTTGGAAGCTTGTGGGACAAGTCAAACTTGTCCCACACCTCTTAAATGCCCATGCCAACCCCGCCTATGGGTTGGGGGTCAAATTTAGGCTCTTTTAGGTGTTTTACTAGGATTAAAATTTAAAATGTTAATTTCACTTCCTTTCAAATATTTAATTTTTTCCTTTGGGGAGTGGGCTTATATGGAGTGTGTAAGGTTCTTGTCATTCCTCTAACCACTTATTAATTGTGCATTAGAATATGAGGTTGACCAAGTGATGTGGAGTGGAGAGGAAATGAGGTGGATTCTTACTTGAGCCACATCACCTCTCCCTCTTCTTTCTCTATTTATTGAATTCTTGTTGCTTGTTTTGGGGTTGGATGATCATTTTTAGTCTCTTGAATTTTTGGAGAGTGGGAGGATTTTGAGAGAGTTGTGGGTTTTGGAGCTTTGTGGATGCTTATTTGATCTTTGGAGAGGCTAGGAACTTAATACTTGGAACAAGCTCTACCATGAAGAGGTAGGAGCTTCACCTTAGTTTAAATTATGTTATTTCTTTATATTATGTGTGTTTATGTTGTGTTGTATGTTGTTATTTCTTTGAAATGCTTGTTGGGTGTGGGTAGAATGCCTAAGTTGGGAGTGCGAGGAGACTATGGGGATTTTTCTTGTAGGGAGGAATAAGAGGTCACTTTCTTGTGGAGGGATTTTGGGTTGGGTGCCCCATCTAGTATGAGGAATGCTTACATTTCTTATTGTTCTTATTATGAGGGAGCCATAAGAGTTTTTATGGGAGGCATAAGAGTTGATAGGGGAAATTGTGTTTTGCTTTGGAGGATTTTAGGTGGGCACCCATTCCCATTGGGAGGCATAAGTGGCCTCCCCATAGGTATTACTCTTTTGGCTTTTTTATAAGCCTTGTGTTCTTGTTGCTTTGATTGTTTTCTTCTTGTTGAGTTGTTATTGTGTTTGTATGAAAATGGAATGAATGTGAAATTATTTGTTAAGTATTGTGGAAGCTATTAGTTTCCATGAGTTGAGATATTCTTCCATTATAATGTGGTTGGGGCTCGGGGACCAATGAAGAGGATATCTTCTCTTCTCCATTGGGTATCTTGGTTGGGTGGAGAGTGTTGCCTCTCCCCCTATTTTGTTGTGAATCAAGAAATTTCTTGGAGGAGCTACCTTGTTGGTGCTTGGAGCATTGGAGTCTTGTTGATGACCATGTGAAATTTCCTTAGTATTTTACCCACTTAGAGTGGAAGAAATTGTAATAATGTATTCATTCTTGTATTTACATTTTGTATGGATTCCCACTTCAAGTGGAGGAAATTGTAATGACTTTGTAAAAGAAAGTTGTTATCCTATTGTTGTTATTGTTATTGTATTGCATGTGGAAAGAAACAAATGAGAAAAGAAAGAAGAAAGAATGTCATTGTAAAGTTAGTTTGCAAATAGAAAAGAAAGTATTTTCTCCTTGTTGAAATCTTGAATGTATTGTGAGAAAAATAGTGCTTGTATTGAAAGATTAATCTATTTTTACAATGGAAAAGAAAGTATATTTTCATTGAGTTGTTATTGTATTGTAAACATGTATTAAGAGAAAAAGAAAGAAATTGTTAGAAGTTGAGCTTGTTAGTATAATAAATTTGAATGGAAAAATAAAGTTATTTTAGTTATTTTGAATGTATGAACATTGTAGTAAAATGAAAGAGAGAATAAACTAGAATATATTGCATTTAGAAATATGGATTTTATAGCAAGGAAATGACAAGTAATGAATTTGGTTTATACTCATTTTTTTCTCTTGTAATGGAAAGAAGAACTTAGTTAAACAAATAGAAGTTATTCTTGTAAGTAGATGAAGTTTATTAGAAATGGAAACACTTTAAAATGACTAGACTTAACTAAGAAATGAGTAAATGAGAAACAAACCTTAAATCTGGAGCTTTAAAAAGAACAAAGACAACTTAAAATGTATTTTTACATCCTGTAGCAACTCTATGTTTTTGTAAAAATCTCGGCATTATGGTTATGTTTTTCAGAACCAGGACCGTCACCACATGCGAGAGAGGTGGTCCCATGTAATCGCCACTCAAGTAGTGGCAGCGGTCTCAAAACCACCACCCAAAGTATGGTTGCGGTCTTGTGTTTTCACCCTAGGTAAGGCGGGTTTCACAACCACCACTCACGGAGGGCGGCATTCCTGTCACTTATGTGACAGAATTATACGGGACCGCGCTTTTGCGTGAAATTTAACCTGTTTTACACTAATTCCTAAGTTGTAAAATTTAACCTATTACTACCAGCAAGTAAAATAAAGATAAATTCTTAGGAATGAGACAAAAAAACACTCAAATGGTGAATCTAAAAGCATTCTTTCATTTATATCAAAGGGGGTAGGGTTTGCCCCAAATTTAAACCCAATACACTAAAATCTTGGAATAAAAAACTAGATTGGAGGAGGAAACTCCTCCCAATATTTGAGGAAATAAATTAAAAAAATAAAAGGTAAAACTAACCTAAACTTAGACTAAATCTCATGTGGAATCCTCCATGGCGTCTTCCCTTTAGTCCCATGGCTTCCTCCTCTCCAACCTACAAGTTTTAACAAAAGAATATGAACCAAATGAGAAGAATAGAATAAGAAAGGTTTTAATAGGATTTCATAAAAATTTAGGGCTATGTTGAGAACCCTAGGATCTAGTGGCTAAGATGGATTTGATCCAAGGGTGGAGAATAGACCTACCTTTTTGAGAAGCAAGGTATTTTAAACGCGTTTTAATTCAAAATTCTTAAGGGTATGTGTAGAAGAATGAGTGGGGCCTTTTGATTGCCTAGGGGTGTAATTTTTTCTTACCATTTTAAACCTTAGCGGGTGTAGGAAATTCATTAAAGGATCTCTAAGTTAATAATGTAATGAATTTAATATTTTAGCATAAGGTTAACCTTGTTAGGAATGAACTTAATCAAAAGAAAGAAAATATTTAATTAAGTAAACTAATCCTTGTTATGTTCCTATAGAACTATCAATTAATGTACCCTTGCTACATCCTTGTATCATAACCTGCTCTTTAACTTAAACATAGAAAACATGAAACATGAATATTTAACCTAGTGTAAAAATTGATTCTTTTAAATCTAGAAAACCACAATGTTTGATAATTGTATGAAATAGAAAACTTAGAAAACTGAAACAAGACCTAGAACAATGAACTAACTCTCGCCTTGATCTGTACATGAGGCATGGATTAGGCAAGGGTCTTTTCATATAGACCTAAATATACCACCGCTAGATCAGGCTGTAGCGGCCATTCTACCTCAAATTCTACGGATGCTTCAGGATGTCAATGCCACTATACACAGAGAGCCATTGGGAGGACAATTTTCTAGACATGGCATGGAGCCATTAGTGGATGCCTAGGTATCCCCTCAACACGGTGAGGAGTATAAGGTAGAGAACTGCGCGAGTCGGCTAGGCAGAGTCACCCAGAGAGGGCATGAAGACAGGATCTCGGGACATAGGGACAAGTCTGAGCCACGAGCAGAGAGAAGAGCATGCGAGAGAGACCTAGGGGTCATCGGATGTCATTGCGAGACCCATATCGGGAGATCCTAAAGCTACGACCATCTCACTATTCAGGTGATATAGGAGGTTTTTTAGGCAAAGGCTTGGTTGGTGAGCTTGAGCGGATAGTTCAAGCTCTACCCTTGTAATAAAAACATGAAAGCAAGTGTTGTGATCCATATCCCGAGGGATGGAGCAGGAGTCAGTGGAGGACCGAGGAGCAGAGGCTCCATGTTGATTCATAGATGGTCACCTGGGAGATATTTGAGGAGCATTTCAGGAGCAGGTATTTTCCCCGGAGGTTTATACAACAATGGACAGATGAGTTTCATGACCTCCGTCAGGCATCGATGACTGAAGCTGAGTATCGAGAGCTGATTTCTATACCTACTCCAATATGTCGACTATATGTAGGATGAGCAGGCATGCAGATTCACGGAGTTCATCTGGGGCTTGAACATAGATTTGGGTGGTCGGATTTGGTGTGTATTCACTACCCACAGACATTAGCAAAGGCCATGGAGAAGGCCTATATTGCAAAGGAGACACGGGGGAAGACATAACAGGCTAGAGATAGAGTTCAAATCCGTATCCAGTAGATGCAGGATGGTAGGTCGAAGGGGTCAATTCCCCCTCCATAGGGTGGATAGAGTTCAAGACAAGCTTCATTAAGGCCACCACAAGAAGTAGCACCGAAACAACATACCAACCCACCTTATATATCCCCTTGGAGATTTGATACAAAGACAAATGGAGTATGGGGACCTCCTCTAGGGGTCCCAGGACACGGGGTGTACCGAGAGCTCATTCAAGTAGGAGCTTGTCGGGAAAAACCTCAACATTCCGTGCTGGATCGTCGGGATCCATAGCTCGGACATCTAGATTACCATTGGAGCTACATCCCATTGGAGGGGACCAGGTAGTTGTTATGGTTGTGGTGTTGTTGGACATCATTGGAGAGATTACCCATAGAACCCTAACAAGGGTAAGGCAGAGCTCACAACCTATAGTTGGAGATATGGCACAGAGTCATCGGATCTATGTAGTTGTTGAGAACCATGAGGATGAGCACCAGAGTACTGTGATTGAGACGACAGGTAGTATTGGTGGTATTTCCACCTCTATATTATTTGATTCGGTTCTTCTAATTCATTTATTGCACCATCCTTAGTAGAGTGTTGCAAGGTGCGGCGATTAGGAAGGATCATTGTTGGGATGTTGAGATGGCTTCTGGAGCCAAGATTTCTGTAAACTCCTTAGTTAAGGAGTGTGTAGTGGATTTTGGACCACTACTTCGGCTCTTCGAATCCTTCCATTAGGATCTTATGATGTCATTTTGGGCATGGACTAGTTGTCTGCTCACAAAGCTAGAGTGGACTATTACCATAAGACTATTACTTGCATAGATTATCTTGGAGTAGAGTCAGTAATATCAGGAGTTAGGAGACCTGTTTCCATTCACAACATCTCCACTATGCAGCTTAAGAGGTGTGCGTGACGTGGTTCTGATTTTTATGCTGTTATGGTTAGTGACAGATTGGAGGATGAGACTAGTGGGCCATCCCTTGATGACCATCCCATCTTGAGAGAGTTAACTGATTTATTTCCAAGAGAGCTACTAGGGTTACCTCCCTCACGTGAGATAGATTTCCACATAAATCAGGTTCCAGGCGCAGAGCCTATCTCACAAGAACCATATCAGATGACTACTCTTGAGCTATGTGAACCCAATTTCAGCTTGAGGGCGTTCTGCAGAAAATCCTAATCCATCCTAGTGTATCCCCTTGGGGTGCACTAGTGATCTTCATGAAGAAGAAGGATGGATCTCTATGGTTGTGTATTGATTACCATCAGCTGAATAAAGTAACGATCAAGAATCGTTACCCCCTTCCACGCATTGATGATTTATTTGATCAGATGAAGGGGGATATAGTTTTCTCCAAGATAGATCTTAAGTTAGGGTACCATCAACTTAGGATTATGGAGGTGGATATTCATAAGACCGCTTTCCGTATGAGATATGGCCACTACGAGTTCACAGTGGTACCTTTCGGTTTGACAAATGCCCCCGCAGTGTTTATGAGTTTGATGAATGGGGTATTCAGGACTTTCCTAGATCGCTTCATGCTCATCTTACTTGATGACATTCTAATTTACTCATGTATGCATGAGGAGCACAAGGAGCACCTTCGAAAGGTTCTATAGTGTCTTAGTGAGCGTCTGTCATGTACGAAAACTTGGAGAAGTGTGTGTTCTTTTAGACAGAGGTGCAAGTATTTGGGGAAGGTATCACGGTGGATCCCTTCAAGATTTGAGCCATCATGGATTGGCTAGCACCCACTAGTGTGACCGAGGTGCACAACTTCATGGGTTTAGCAGGATATTACAGGAGATTTGTTCAGGACTTTTCTCGGATTATGCACCCCATCACTTCCCTTCAGTGGAAAGGGAAGAAGTTTCTTTGGTCAAACAGATGTGAGCAGGCCTTTAGTACACTGAAGGAATGCCTCACGACAACTCCTATTCTTGCAGTACCAAATCCTCAGGGTGAGTTCTACGTTTAGCACAGATGCTTCTTTGGCAGGACTTGGAGGTGTGTTGATGCAGGAGGGAAGAGTAGTTTCTTTTGAGTCTCGCAAACTCAAGGATTATGAGCTCAATTATTTGACTCATGATCTTGATCTTGTAGTAGTTATGCATGCCTTAGTGCGGTGGAGACATTTTCTTCTTGGCCAGAGATTTACACTCAGGACTGATCACTTGAGTCTTCGCCACCTCTTCACGCAGCCCAATCTCAATGCTTGTGAGTGGTGTTGGATGGAGTTACTTTGTGAGTATGACATGGAGATTGAGCATTTGAAGTGGAAGGAGAATGTAGTTGTAAATTCCTTGAGTAGATGGAGACATGTGTCTATGGCCATCTCGGTGGGTATAGATTTACAGTAGGAGTTTGGAGCAACTTCCTCGGGAGAGTTTCTACCTTGTAGCCAAAGCGAGAGATTGAGTCACGAGATACCCCTTGAGGGGATATTTGATGGATTTTTATTAGACACGAGATGGCCTTCTCGAGACACAGATTTCAGATATATGTTCCTAGAGATGGAGGTTTGAGATAGGACATTTTGTCAGAGGCTCATTGTGCACCTTATTTAGCCCATCCCGGGGTGAAGAAGATGCACGCCACCTTGAGACAGTTGTATTTTTGAGAGGAATTCAGAGAGACATGGCCTCATTTGTGTCATGTTGCTTAGAGTGCTAGAGGGTGAAGGCCGAGCATCAGCATCCAGCTAGCCTTCTCTATCCTCACGCCATACCAGAGTGGAAGTGGGACACCATTTCCATGGACTTCAAAGTTCGGTTACCTACATCGAAATACCACCACGACGCCATCATGGTCACGGTGGATAAATTGATGAAAGTAGCTCATTTCTCTCTAATGAAGACCACCTATACAGCCAGTGCGGTGGCACAAGTATATCTTGATGAGATTTTTAGATTACATGGGATTCCATGGAAGATCATTTGTGACCGCAATCCTTTGTACACTTCCCATTTCTGGACCACCATGCAGTATGCTCTCGGGATGAGGATCAATTTCAGCACAAAGCATATCACCCTGAGACAAATGGACAGACTGAGCGGGTGAATCAGATCCTGGAGGACATGCTTAGGATGTACGTTATGGATCACCAGTCAAGATGGGAGGAGTATCTATATTTGGTGGATTTTTCCTACAATAATAGTTTCCAGATTTCGATAGGAATGGATCCTTTTCAGGAATTATATGGTAGAGAGTGCAGGACACCTCTTAGTTGGGACAAGATTGAGGATAGGGTTTCCCTTGGGCTAGAATTATTACAAGATATGAAGCGCAGATTACCTTGATCAAGTAGAGATTGTAAGAGGCACGGGACAAAGAAGAAGCATGCGAGACCAATATAGGACAGATCACGGTTTTGAGGTGAGCACAAAGGTGTTTCTTCATGTCGAGATCGCATAAGAGACCTATCCATTATGAAAAAGGTTCTAAGCTTTCTCCTAGGTTTGTGGGTCCCTTTGAAATCTTGGAGCACCTCTGTCCCTTGGCCTATCATCTAGCATTGCCACCTAGCTGTTCTCATGTCCATGATGTGTTTCATGTTTCTTTTCTTAGGAGATATATTTATGATCTTTCTCAAATGCTATATTGGACTACATTGCGGGTGTAGGATAAGGGGTAGGTGATAATGGATCTCATACGCATTATAGAGCACAGGACCATGGGCCTTCACGGAAAATAGATTGATTAGGGTCGGGTTCAGTTGGATGAGATATGATGAGATGATAGCTACTTGGGAGGATGCTACATTGCTACGAGTGTAGTTCCCACACCTATTCAAGTGACTTCTAGGATGAATTCAAGTCTAAGGGAAGGGGGATGTAGTGCCCACTTCCCTTCCACACATTTTTTATTATTAGATATTGTTGTCTACACTTAGAAATATATTATAGTTTTTCATATAGAATGTTAGTATATATCAGAGATACTAAACTGTTATTGATTTGATTCTTATATGATGCATATGGACATTGGAGATATTGGATGTTGATCTTGATATAGTGTTGACATGATTATTTATCTATATTTCGACATGTGATACATTTAATCATGTTTAGTAGACCTTTGATAATATGATAATGTTGTGATCGTTTTGACGTGGATAAACTTTGAAATGGAAATGTGTAAGAAACTTTAGTGATATCGTATCTTGCATTGCTGATATTAATTTATATATAGTTGATTTTAGATTCATATTGCATATTTCACTTGAATGTTTTATTGTGGCCACAAGTCCGAAGGAGGTATTCTCTGTTTTACAGGTATATTATATTCACAACAATATCAGGGGAGTGGAGACCAACCACATCAGAATTCTTGAAGAATCCAATTGGGTCGACATGGAAATGTGTAATTGTGTGTGTTTGAATTTTAGTTAGGGGAAAATTGTGACCTAGGGGTCATGTGTTGCTTTTTTTTTAATTTTTCCTCTTTGATAATGTTGGTATGTGTTTCTCTTAAGTAATAAAATTTACATGTTTTATTATTTATATTTTTGGATTTATGTTTACCCCTTTATTATTCATGGGTTGTAGTGTCTTAATTAACCTAATGTAAATTTGTCCTAAACTAATTAAATATGTGACTGAAAGGGGTTCATTCATTAGAATTAATTTACCCTAATATTTTGTGTTGAGTAAAGTGTGTATGAGTTTTGATGTGTAGCACACTCTACCCTTCATGGGAAACTCGAATTTGGCCTTAGAGGCCGAATTTGGAATCTTGTGGGACAATTCAACCTTGTCCCACACCGCTTAAATGCCCATGCCAACCCTACCTATGAGTTGGGGAGTCAAATTTAGGCTATTTTAGGTGTTTTGGGGGATAAAAAGGTAAAATGTTAATTGCACTTCCTTTCAAATATTTTATTTTGTCCTTTGGGGGAGTGAGATTAGATGGAGTGTGTAAGGTTCTTGTCATTCCTCCAACCACTTATTAATTGTGCATTGGAATATGAGGTTGACCAAGTGATGTGGAGTGGAGAGGAAATGAGGTGGCATCCTACTTGGAGCCACATCACCCCTCCCTCTTCTTTCTCTATTTATTGAATTCTTGTTGCTTGTTTTGGGGTTGGATGATCATTTTTAGTCTCTTAAATTTTTGGAGAGTGAGAGGATTTTGAGAGAGTTGTGGATTTTGGAGCTTTGTGGATGCTTGCTTGATCTTTGGAGAGGCTTGGAACTTCATACTTGGAACAAGCTCTACCATGGAGAGGTAGGAGCTTCACCTTAGTTTAAATTATGTTATTTGTTTATTGTATGTGTGTATATGTTGTGTTGTATGTTGTTGTTTCTTTGAAATGCTTCTTGGGTGTGGGTAGAATGCCTAAGTTGGGAGTGGGAGGAGACTATGGGGAGTTTTCTTGTAGGGAGGCCTAAGAGGTCACTTTCTGTCGATAGAGTTTGGGTTTGGTGCCCCATCTAGTATGAGGAATGCTTGCATTTCTTCTTGTTCTTATTATTCATAGCAATCAACCAGTTTTGCACAGAGAAAGTACACCGAATAATGATATTATAGATTCAAATGATTCGGGATATCTTATTCACAGGTAGAGGTTACATATATAGAGTTTGATCTCCTTGATTCTAGGAGTCAACACTCATCCCACATATCTCTCCTAATCACTCAACAAACCTAGAATCTCTCTAAGAGATCTCTACGAGTTGTCACCAACTCATTATTTGCACAATAATAATAATGTTCACAATATTAAAATATTGCTAACATTCACTCCCCTATTGTTAACATTATTATTTCCACACATACACTCCCCTAATGTGAACAATGTAGAGAAAAACATTCACACGTCTTCTACAGCTTGCCTGCCTCTGCATGCTCATGATCTTGGTATGCGTTGAACCTCTGTTCAACAAATACGAACCCCTGTTCGACAATAACGGACCTCGTCCAGGTACAAGCCCCTGCTCATGAACCTCTGTCATCCTCTTCAAAAAAACATGATCTTTGCTTTTTCTTGTGCTTTTATCTTTCTACTATCACATATTTACATCAGGAGGTTATAAAAGGAAATACAACTCTGAACAGGAATGTGACATCTGTTCTTATTATAAAACACACAATAATGAAATCAAACACACAACTGAAATACTTGGCCACCAAATCAATACCGCGGCCTCGTCGATGGTGCCTGACGAGAGGTCGCGATTGCCCTCCTGCCTCCGTTGCCTCCGGCCTCCATCTGAATATCCCTGCTAACTCAGCAGAAAGTATAGCCAAGGACGATATGCGTTCCCTGTCGCGATACAGGGCAGGGTCGAGGGGCGGAGCCCCGAAGGCAAGAACAGTTTTCATTTGCATTTTTCCTTAAAAATTGAGTGTCGGATTACACCGAAAATGCACTCATTTGTCTTTTTTTTTTTTTTAACAACTTTTCGACTCAATTTTGATGACAATAGAATGACAACAAACAGATACCCTAAAATCACCTATTTTGACATTATTAAAACTCTTTTAACGTCTTGACGATACTGACTAGATTGACGTTTTGACTTACTACACTAGACAAAATGACAATAACATTTAAAAAGTAATTAGATATTACTTTTTACTATGACACACATAAAATGACTTAGACCAATTAGATCCAATTTTGACTTGGTATTTTGAAGACTATATTAACTATGATTAATATAGCTAAAGGACAAAAAATTAAGCCATCAAATAGACTCACTATTACATCACTCAAACTATACTAATACCTAAACATAAGGAAATTATAAACTTTATTTGAACTCAACCATAAACTTGATGGAAGGAAGACACGTAGAAACTATTACGGTCTTAGCTTATGGGCATAACAGATTGATCCCATAAAGAATGAAAAAATCCTTACGCTGGTGTTAGAAGGCGGTCTTTGGTGCTGGCCGTGGTTGGTAGGCTTCTAGTGAGCGAGCTCCAATGAGCGTGCATGCATGGATCAGTCCTCAGCAGATCAATGTGCAGATCCAAACCGACAGCAGATCCAAAACGGCAACACTTTCATGGGACTGCAAACAGACTGTGCATGGATAGAGAAATACGTGGAGACTTGGAGAAGACAATAGACTTGGAGAAAACGTGAAGCTTTATACCAAATAATTGTTTTATCAGGCGCTGAATTGCATGTAATTCCATGAATCTCCTGTGTAGACCAGATCTGCGGATGGGCTGTAAATGGAGATTAGTCCAATGTAAAAAAATGCAGGAAGATGATCACTAGTGACTTACGTATCTCTGAACCCATCATCATATATCAGATTCGTAAGGTTCCTTAACACAAGAAAATAGATCTGGAGATCTATGACAGTCAAATCAGGCACCAAAAGAACCGTAAATAATGTTAAAACTTCTTGAACATATTGAAAATATACTCCATAATTGTTACAGCAGGCCGTAAGGGAAAAAATCAACATAAAATCCCTTTCGTATTTTCCACATTTCTCCACATCTAGAATGTGGGTTCAGCTGAAATTCGGACAGTATTTTTCTTAAACACAACTCTATGAACCCATTAAAAATTAGAGAAACCCAGATCGTAATATAGAAATTACGACATGTTCTTTAGAGCAGTTCTAACAGATTCAAGAAATTGCAAAAAAGTAGATGATAATCATAAAGCAAGGCAATATAAAAATCACATAGAACTACCATTCCTGCTCTGATACCAAATCATAGCAATCAACAAGTTTTGCACAGAGAAAGTACACCGAATAATGATATTATAGATTCAAATGATTCGGGATATCAAATACATAGAGGAAGATTACATATATAGAGTTTGATCTCCTTGATTCTAGGAGTCAACACTCATCCCACATATCTCTCCTAATCACTCAAGCATACCTAGAATCTCTCTAAGAGATCTCTACGAGTTGTCACCAACTCATTATTTGCACAATAATAATAATGTTCACAATATTAAAATATTGCTAACAATTATTAGGGATCCATAAGAATTTTTAGGGGGCATAAGAGTGTATGGAGGTATAAGCGGTACTTGAGGAGGCATAAGAGTTGATAGGGAAAATTTTGTTTTTCTTTGGAGGCTTTTAGGTGGGCACCTATTCTCATTGGGAGGCATAAGTGGCCTCCCCATAGGTCTTACTCTTTGTTTGCTTTCTTGATAAGCCTTGTGTTCTTTTTGCTTTGATTATTTTCTTCTTGTTGAGTTGTTATTGTGTTTGTATGAAAATGGAATGAATGTGAAATTATTTGTTAAGTATTGTGGAAGTTAGTAGTTTCCATGAGTTGAGATCTTCTCTCATTGTAATGTGGTTGGGGCTCGGGGGACAATGGAGAGGATAGCTTCTCTTCTCCATTGGGTATCTTTGTTGGGTAGAGAGCGTTGCCTCTCCCCATATTTATTTGTGAATCAAGAAATTTCTTGGAGGAGCTACCTTTTTGGTGCTTGGAGCATTAGAGTCTTGTTCATGACCATGTGAAACTTCCTTAGTTTTTACCCACTTAAAGTGGAAGAAATTGTAATAATGCATTCATTCTTGTATTTACATTTTGTACGGATTACCTCTTCAAGTGGAGGAAATTGTAATGACTTTGTCAAAGAAAGTTGTTATGCTATTTTTTTTATTGTTATGGTATTGCATGTGGAAAGAAACAAATGAGAAAAGAAAGAAGAAAGAATGTCATTGTAAAGTTAGTTTGTAAATAAAAAAGAAAGTATTTTCTCCTTGTTGAAATATTGAATGTATTGTGAGAAAAATAGTGCTTGTATTGAAAGATTAATCTATTTTTACAATGGAAAAGAAAGTATATTTTCATTGAGTTGTCATTGTATTGTAAACATGTATTAAGAGAAAAAGAAAGAAATTGTTAGAAGTTGAGCTTGTTATTATAATAAATTTGAATGGGAAAAAAAATAAATTTATTTTAGTTATTTTGAATGTATGACCATTGTAGTAAAATGAAAGAGAGAATAAATTAAAATATATTGCATTTACAAATGTTGATTTTATAGCAAGGAAATGACAAGTAATGAATTTGGTTTATACTCATTTTTTTCTCTTGTAATGGAAAGAAGAACTTAGTTAAACAAATAGAAGTTATTCTTGTAAGTAGATGAAGTTTATTAGAAATGGAAACACTTTAAAGTGACTAGACTTAACTAAGAAAGGGGTAAATGAGCAACAAATCTTAAACTGGAGCTTTAAAAAGAACAAAGACAACTTAAAATGTATTTTTACATCTACTAGCAACTCTATGTTTTTGTAAAAATCTTGGCATTATGGTTCTATTTTTCAGATACATGACTATCACCCTATGCAGAGAGGCAGTCCTATAACCACCGCTCAGGCAGTGGCAGTGGTCTCAAAACCATCACGCGTGTAATGCGGCGGTCTGTGTTTGTCACCGAGTAAGGCGGCGTTTTCACAACCACCAATCTGGAGGCGGCGGTCCACTATTTGTCACCCTGGCAAGGCGGTGGTTCTAGAACCACTTGGTATGTTCTAGGTGGTAGTCCTGTCACTTATGACAGAATTCCATGACCCACACTGTGCGTGAAATTTAACCTATTTTACACTAATTCCTAAGTTGTAAAATTTAACCTATTACTACCAACAAGTAAAATAAAGAGAAATTCTTAGGAATGAGAAAAAAACACTTAAATGGTGAATCTAAAAGCATTCTTTCATTTATATCAAAGGGGGTAGGTTTTGCCCCAAATTTAAACCCAATACACTAAAATCTTGGAATAAAAACTAGATTGGAGGAGGAAACTCCTCCCAATCCTTGAAGGAAATAGATTACAAAAATAAAAGGTAAAACTTAGCTGAACCTAGACTAAATCTCATGTGGAATCCTCCATGGATTCTTTCATTTGCTCCCATGGTTTCCTCCTCTCCAACCTACAATTTTAACAAAAGAAAATAAACCATATTAGAAGAATCAAATGAGAAAGGTTTTAATAGACTTTCATAAGGATTTTTAGGGCTATGTTGAGAACCCTAGGATCTAGTGGCTAAGATGGATTTGATCAAAGGTGGAGAATTGACCCTACCTTTTTAAGAAGAAAGGTATTTTAAATGTTTTAATTTAAAATCCTTAAGGGTATGTGTAGATGAATGAGTGGGGCCTTTTGATTGCCTAGGGGTGTAATGTTTTCTTACCCTTTTAAACCCTTAGTGTGTGTAGGAAATTTATTAAAGGATCTCTAAGCTAATAATGTAATGAATTTAATAATTTAGCATAAGGTTAACCTTGTTGGGAATGAACTTAATCGAAAGAAAGAAAATATTTAATTGAGTAAACTAATCCTTGTTACCTTCTTATAGAACTATCAATTAATGTACCCTTGTTGCATCCTTATATCATAACTTGTTCTTTAACTTAAACAAAAAAAAATAGTCACATTTTCGGGTTAAGTGTTGGGCTGAAGCGTGTTCTTAGAAAGTCATTTTTATGGGCGTTACACATTTCTACCCCAATGCTTCCCAAATTTTTTTTTACTATCATTCACAACACCAGTACCCATTTCCAGATCACCCTAGGGAAGGGTGATTACCATCAAGCCAGGGCATAAAATCCAGCTCCCTAACTAGAGGAAGTAACGGGGTAAAAAAACAAATTGAAAAAACCTCTTTTAGTTTTTTATTTTTATTTTCTTTCCTTAATGTAAGCAAGGGAATTCATAACTATGAAAATCAAGGAGACAACAAGGTGACAACCAGCATTATCATGGAGACTAAAGAAAACAACCATAATTCCAAAACAAAATATCATTTTCAGGAAGGAGCGCAATCAATTTCATGGAATTGTTAAATGTAGGAAATATTACAGAGGTTAGTATTATCATGACTAAATGGGGCATCCATAAATCATCCATCCACCAAGAAGTCCTGCAACTGAAACCCCAGGTCAAAATTCCTACCTTCTCCTTGTTAGTCATCCCCACTTCATTCTATTGTTGGAAAGAGGACAGAGGCGATTGTATTGTTGGAAACTCCTCCCCACTGTACTTCTTACCAGCATTAAAACCAAGTGCAAAATACCCAAAATTGTAAGTCATGCAGTGAAGGAAGACACCATAATTAAATGGTAGGATTTCACCTACCCCCAATCTCCCTCATGCCAAGAAGAAACATTAATGATCATAATGATTTGCAGGTCGGTGGTTGAGAGAAGACCATTTTCCATTAATGTTGCAATAAAAGCATGTGTAGAGGCCTGAAAAGGCTTAATAAATTTAATTAAAAAATTATTATTTATATATATAGAAACATAATTGGTACCTATTCTTTATTATTTATTATTATTATTATTTTATATTATGTTTTAAAATGTCCTACACCAAAAAGGGATTCTAAAAATCCTTTAGAACCCAAAGTGATAGCGTGAACTCAAAAATATCTTAATCGAGAGCTCGAGTACGAGAGTAGATGATAATAAAATAGCTAGCAGGTAATAAATAACAAAATTGATAAGAAGAATTTACACTAAGAAAATAATCGTCAATCAGAAAATTAAATTATAATGTTATTATTATCATTAATTTTTTTGTTGAATATATTATAAATCATATTAATAAGGACCAACAGGAAAGCTCGACAAACCGAGAACACGATTTTCCTTTAATAGGGAAATCGTGAATTGATTTGTTGTGGGGTCCGCAACAAAAGCACTGACAAAGACACAAGCAGGCACAATGAAGAGGGAAAATGCTGATCATTCTCTGCAACAAAGGCAAAGCCAACTAATGATCAACAAAAGTACAATGGTGTTCAAATCTTGGCAACACGATCTCGAGGAAGAATGAAGAATGGAGCATTACATGGATCATCTTGAAATTTTACGGGGTGGTAGATATACATTACTACTCGATGGGGTTGACATTTCTCTCAAGGTTATAGCTATTCTAGTACATTTATAATTCTAGTTTATAGAATGCACAACCTCTTCACGAAGAAGAAGATAGAGTTGGTCGGCCCGGATTTCTTCATCTAGTGGCCTAAAATTGGCTATGAATGTTTTTTTCACTTTTGAAGAGGTATTAGAACTTTAATAACTTTTTTGTGCTTGTTAGAATTAGTCAAAATTTCACATGAGCCCAAATTTATGAAGGTGAATTTGGCACACAAATTTTGGGGCCCATCCAAGTTTTTTTGCTGGTAGGTAATTTTTAGTATTTTAGGTTTTTCGACATTTTAGGGTTTTTAGAGTAGACCTCAAATAAAAGGAGGATTGTAATGATGTAAAATATTAGTGTGGATTGCGAGAATGAGAAGAAATATATTTTTAAACTCCTGGATTTTATTTGCAAGGTTGTTTATGTGTGTTTGGGAGGTATTTCAACCTCTTGCAAAGTGGGATTTACATCACTTATCCAAATAGGGTAAATAATAAAAATTCATAAATACAAAACAATAACCTTGAAAAACCCTAGAGAGGGATGAAAATGAAAATAAGTAACTAAAATGTGTGTGTATTCATCTTAGAGCAATGAGCAACCTCCCATGGCTTCCATCCTCTTCTTTCTCCCAAACCTGCAAAGTAAAAATGAGAAAATAGGGTAAAAGAATGAATAAGAAGACCTCATAAGGATTTTTAGGGAATTTCTAATCGAAGGGCCCAAAATGACTTAATCTATTGGATGAGATTTAACCCTACAATTTTAAGTGATATGATTTTTGTCGAGAATGTAAAATTAATTAAAAAGGCATGGGTGATGGGTTGAATGGGCTCACTTAATGGTTAGAGTAAGTTGGGACATTAGCCTTAGGATATTAAGCAAATTAATGATATTGGAATTATAAGTAAAAATTAAATAATTGTGAAAGGGGTAACATAGATAATGTTTTCAAGGGATAATTATGGAATTTAAAATGTATAGTTAGATGACCTCATGTGGGGCTTTGTTATTAAGTTGTTATGTGACGTAAGAACTAAGCCAACTTAGGAAGCTTTGACCCGAGATGATATTTCAAATAAGGTGAAATAACGGAAATCCGAGAAGGGATTTAAACCTAAATGGTTGGAATAAAATAATAGTAATTAATTGTTAACTTAATTACGATAACCTTACAAATATTTAAAATTTATTAATTGTGAAATAATTAAATCTTTTTGGTGAATACCTTGTAGAACCTTTTGAAATTAAAAATATATATTCCTTAATTTTCCTATTTATTTATTAAGTTTTATCTTGGGCTTTGTGCATGGAAAAATGATGGTGTTGCATAACCGTCATGGTGGTTGCATGACCGATGGTGGAAAATCCCCAAAACAAACCATCAAGAGCCCAAAAATTCATTCACAAGTGTCCAGATCACCCCTGCTTGACTGGACCATCTTATAAAGATAGAAAGAACCAAAAACTATAGAACAAGTACCAAATATAGATATTACATAGAATTGGGCATTTCTTGATCCTATTTTTTTGATCAATATGCCTCAAATAATACATAGACTTTAGCCCCGAGCACATAAGATACCCGTAATGGTCACTAAATGCCAAATTAACAATACTAATAGAAAATAGTGAAAACAAAAGTATTCTGCCACGGAAGGTACTAATAACATATATGGTAGAAAGTATCCACTAAGTGAATCTTGTTAGGTCGAAGGTGTAATTCTGCTAAAAAAATTGAATAGTTTAGATCGATAGAAATGATTCAACCATGTCACATGGACGACCATCAAAATGATTTGATTTATTGAATTAGATGTTAATGTGTGCCATTGATTTAATAATTTATGAATTTACGTCGTTGATTTCATGCATCAATGAATTTAAATGAAAATAAGTCGTGTAATCAATTGGCATTTATTTCCTGGCAGTTACATGTTCTTGGTCGCAAATTCATTCATGTTTAAAGATGTCGGAAAGTTAAACCAATTGTTGATTTCAGGTTATGAGTTTCACATTCAACGTTTTGATTTTTCAATATTTTTGAGTTTGAGAGTCACGAGTTAAGTTTATTAGGTTACAATTTTTGGGTTTTGGTTTTGGGCTTTCGACTTCAATAGATTTTAGGTTTTCAAGTTTGTGGCTTTCAAATTTAAGGGTTTAGGGTTTTCTAGTTTTCCATGTTTTAAGGATATTTACGTTTAGGTATTTAGTTTTTTTGGTTTTTCCTTCGAGTTTTGAGTTTTGGGGACGGTTTATTTCAATCAATATTTTGTGTTTTTGAGGGAATTTGGATTTGAAATTTTTGAGTTAGTATTTTTAGGTATCAATATGTTTTTTGTAGATTCCTTGTTGGGGGAGGTAGGGCTTCAAGTTTTAGAATTGTAAAGGTTTTTAAGCTCGAATATTTCAAGATTCAAGTTTCAAATGGTTCATTTTTAGAGTCCTCAAATTTTAAGTTTTAACTTTTCACTTTATATAAAAATCATTTATTTTTTTATTTTTTAGCATTTCATATTTTGATATTTTTTAGATTAGAGATTTCATGTTTCTTCTAACAAATGCAAAAAAACCCCAAATTAGCAACACGTCTAAATTATAGAAGCTACAACGCCAAATCCAACCATACTCGAAATTAATTTTACAAAAGTGCTTACTTTTTTTTTAATATTTCACGCGTAATTTTATTAATTGAAAATGTTATAAAAGTTCTAATAGTTGTCAAAACAGCATGAACTAGGAAGATTAAATCAAACTAGACCAACACTACAATATGAATTAATTTCATTCTTTTGAACTTTTCCTTCGAGCTCTTGTTGACCATGAAACCAATTGAATTGTATTTGGAAACATTGTTATTGAAACTCCAAAAAAAAGATATTACAGGTTTCATTAATTATATTGTAGAGTTTCAAACAAAATCCTAATCACAATATTTACAGTAGAGTTTTAAATAATTTTGAGCGGCTTCCAACGTAAGGAACTTGTATCCTTTTGTTGCAGTGTTTTAGTGGTTGTTATGATTCCTATAAAATTAATTTTGGGGTTTTAACAATTTCGTGACAATCACACACAAACGTGTAATATTAAGAAAAAGAGATTGGTTTTGTTTTGTTGTTGTGCTTTATGTATTTGTTATAGTACAACTGGATAGGGCTTCTTCTGTAATGAGACCTTAGCTCGTTTGTCGAAGATCTGAAACATCATTGGTGAAGGTCATAAGTATTGGTTGAATATGCCCATATTATGTGATCCTACCCCTGTTTTTCTTGATAAATTCAAATGAAAATTGCCAAGTACATTGGGTTCAAATTTAGGGTACTACATCAACATCGCACAAACATGTCAAAAATGAGGGTCATTGAAGAGTACAAAGATTAATAAAAGACATCGCATGATAAATGTTGGTTTTAGATGTTATAATTATGACTATTTGATGAGTTGTTATTTAGAAGGTAGACAGTTGTTATAAAGTGCGTAGTTAGAAGTAATCTTTTGGTAGGGATTGCTTTTAGGATTTGCAAAAATAATAGAGCCTATATTTCTGAAAAGTAAGAGATACATTAAGATAAAATAAAAAATAAATTGGTGTGCTAGATTGTTAATTAAGAGCCTATTTGTATAATAGAATCTTGAGTTACCTTTAACAATATTTAAAGGGATTTTATTAGATGGTGTCAATACTCAAATTTTCATGGGTGGTTTATTAACATATTATGAAACATGGAGTTTTTATAAACCCTCTCTGCTTAAAGTTGTCTATTTATATGTCTTAAGATATGAAATGTTAAATGTCACTAAAAATGTGAATGGGTAATGGATTTGTTAGCAAAACCCAAATGGATGTATTGTATTGAGAGAGTGGAGGTTGTAATAAAATAAAAGTAATAAAATCTCTCTGTGGTTATGTTAATCCACACTTTTATTTGAGATCTATTTTTCGAAATTGTTAGAGTAATGGATTTATTAGAAAACCCTTAAAAGTAATGCCAAATTTAATAACCTTTAATTGTATGATGGCAACATGTCCCAAAATTTAGGATTTGCATAAAATAATGGTAAAAATCATATTTTTTAAATCAAATATGTATTTATATTAGAGATTAAGGGATTAAGATATTTTAAGACATGAGGTTTATAAAGTCTATCCATTAGAATAATCTTTAAATGGGATCATAAATTTGAATAAAGCCTATATTTCGAAAAGTAAGAGATAATAACACTCATTTGGCATTTTATTGAGATGGATTTGTGAAGGTCATATGAGTTTTCATTACTAGTTTTGTCATTTTCTTAAAAGTTTGTAAAGCCTATTAAAAACCCCATTACCTAAAAAGAAGATATAAAGGCCTACCAACAATTAGGTAATTTAAGGATTTCACCAAAGTTTTAATTAGATTATCAATTTTCTGTCATATTTTAGGAGGATCCATTTGTGTGATTTTAAGATGAAATGCATTAGTTAGATATTAAGGCCGTCTTAAATTTATTTTAACATGGTCATAAAAATCTTATATATTTTAATACTAAGATAACATGTATTCTATTTTAATCGAATTTATTGTCATTTGCACAATGTCTTCTAATTGAATTTATTGTTTTGCCTGATGTCAAACTGTAACTACAGTGTCCGCAAAAGGCAGGATTGTGACAGAGAATGACATGTAGATAGTTTCGTGGAAGGTAAGGACTGAGTCGGGAAATGGAGGTTTTTAAATTTTTGACGTAATGGTAATGTTATCATTCGTATCTCTGTGAAACATTATTTTGTTATATGTATTTTTGTTTTTGCCTTCTTTGTAAAATTTTTTTTTAATCTTGCAGGTGTGTAGAGAAAATTCTTTGTGCTTTATGATTATTTGTATGTGGTTGCAGGGGACACACAGAATATAATCGTGAGTATGTTGCAAACTCAAAGAGCACTGCAAGCATTTGCAGAGAGGATTTACTTGAAAATGAGGTCATAAAAGCGTTTACCCAAATATTTGATACTAGACTTAATTTAGTAACAATATTCTTGGAAATTGAACGAGTTTTCTATTTGGAGTTTGGTTTCTACTACAAATAATTGGTCATGGGTGGTGTAGGTAGATGAAGAATATGGTGAAGCTATGGGGAAGGCCGACAAAATTATCAAGAGTTTGATTCTGGGTACAAAGTCCTCCTTTAGAGACCGATGTGGGGTCAAAAAAGAGCAACCTGTAAGTAACATAATCCAGTAGGTTAGATAAATAACATAGTTAAGGACTCAGTTTATGGCAGGCTGAAAAAAGGGATTTTTCTTTTGCTTTGGTTTGTTGTAGCAGTTATTCAGGGCAGAGACGTTGTGTTGATATGGTTTTCTAAGATTCTTTATATTGTTTCAGAGAGAAACATTGGTTATGAAAAAGTGTTTTGGGTCAAGATTTTGGTTGATTCATATTCACTTCTCCTATTATTTTCAAAGTTTTATATTCTTATCAGGTAGTATTTAGTTAAATTGATGTTTGTGTATCTTTGGAAGACTTTCGTTTGGGAAAAGCTAATTTTGTGATTATTCCTTAAGTATCCAAGTCTATAGGAGATATATATTTGAAAAATCCAGATTTCCACAAGAACCCTTTGTTTGCAAAGTTAAGGTTTCCATTCCCATTACTGAGGGTGATTATGACAATAGACCCATCCATTCATGTGCATCAGCTCAAACTACGAGACAAGTTCCTAATATTTGCCTCTGATGGCTTATGGGAACAAATAACTGACAAAGAAGTGGTTGTGACTGTGCCAACAATTTGTGCAAGGTACACGGTTGAGTCTTTCACAAACTTATTTTATGAACATTAAATATATGAAGAGGCAAGCCATTGCTTTTTTCATTCTCCGAATATGTTTTATGAATTTCAGCCACACTGATGAAAGGGCTTAGGAAGCACTAAAAGTAGCTATAATTAATTAAATAAAGTATTTTGAAGTAATGAAAAATCAGAAGTGAATGTGGATGTTGGTATATAAACAACATCGTGTGGAATTTTGTCTCTTTCATGATACTCACTTAGAGTGACAGCCGTAAGCTTGTATTTACATGAATTTGATGCAAATTCGTTTATAGTTATAGGCATTTGACTTTTTAGTGGAGCATAGTTTTGGACATAAAATGTAAAATTCTAAACTACTATAAAGGTAGCAGTCCTATGCATTCCACAGTTTTCTCAGCAGGGATTGCAGAGGAAAAGTTGGAGGCTTAGGCAGTGGGATTGCAAGAGGAACTGTAAACAAGTGGAATTGAATATAAAGATCTTACCTTCTACCTATACTGCCTTGGCCACGAATTTGCCAAACTAAAGATATGGAACAATGAGATCAAAAATGTTTTGTTGTTTGCCTTTGTGCATTATGCGGCTGTGTCATGTTCTGACATTGTAATTTAGCTGAGGAGTTTTGTGTAACAGTTGGCATGGAAAGTAATTGCATTTTTGTTTGGTTTTGTTTTTCAGACTATTCATGTTTTTGTAGCCTAACAAGGCATAGTTGTTGTAGTTGGTTGCATAATCTCCTTGAAAGTGAGGCAGTGAACAGTTTATATTAGACATACAACAAATCTGTAAGAAATAGCAAACAGCTGTAGGTGACATAGTAAAAAATAGGCGACAACAATTAATGTCTTAATATAAAAAAACAAAGTCAGAGATATTAGATCCATGTTTTTAAATGTTGTGAAAAAGGTGGTATGTTACAGTGAAGTAATAGTTAGATATGTAAGCAAATGGCAGGAAAGTAAAAAGTAATTAAAATAGACACAAGAAGAGAATAATGGTTGCCAATATTTCTTTTGGATTATGATTTGATTGTATTAGTCGTGTGAGAATAACATAATTACAAAAAGGCTGAAACAAAAGCAAGGCCAAAAATATGTAACAAGTAGGCTGGTAACATAGGCAATTGTTTGTTAATATTGTCAAAAAGCATAGATAATAATAGTGGATTGTTCCTGGTCATACGGGGAGCCCGTCATGAAATTTGTTCGTGTATGTGCATGGGTTGCAAAATCGTTGCAGAGAATCTGAAAGAAGAAGACGAGTATGTTAGACTGGAAACAAAGAATTAAACTGAAATGTAATGAATAGAGGTGGAAAATGCAGATGCTTACCAAAGAAGAGAGAAAGCTATGTTTCTTTGATTGTGGATATTGAGTTGTCAACCGTCAAAGTGAATGTACCCTTGATTTGGAATTGACGGAGAAGAAATACAGCCTTTGAGATGTCTTGTTGATATTCTTCATACTGTGTTTGACAAAGGAGAGGGAAGACTTTTTGCAGTAATGGCTCTCGCAATGTGCAGTGGAGGAGTCATCTATTGTTTGCAAGGTGCAATGGAGAAAGTGCTTATATTTGTATGGTTTTGATGTATTGCAAGTTGCACAAAGTGAAATTTGTTTCAGTTCATCTGGATCAGGTTCTGTGAGATGGTCACATTCTACACAGAATGCTTGGAAAGGAGGAAGGTATATGTTCTTTGTGCGAAGTATACCTGCAATCTGCACAAGGAAGATGAAGTTGACATAATTGATAGATTTCAATTTGTTGATGGAAGATAACTTAAAAAAGAGAAATTGCAGTGTACTTGCCTCTGTGTTTGTGTTTATGAGAGACTGTAAAAATGTTTTTGTAGGTTCATCATTTAAAGGGTCAATGAAGGATGAATGGCCTGCACGTACAACACGTGAACCCTTTAATCCTTGTCTGATGAAGTTTTTGAAGAGCAATAGTGGTATGTTCCCTGCTGCAATGTTGTCTCTTATTGTATGACACAGTGGAACGTGAAAGTTTCCCAAATGTACCTGCAAGGACAAAGTATCATGTTTGGTTAAAATTGAAGGGAATAATGCAGTGCAATGTATATAAAAATGAAAGAAGGGAGTGTGTTGATACTGTTGCTTTTCCATTTTCAGTGTCAGAGTCTTTAACATAGAGGGTGAAAAGGTCGTTGGTGTGGTGGATTCCTGTCACAATTGCGGCAAATGACCCAACGGAGAATGTTGCATTTGAATGAACAAGCTCTTGTATTGTCATGTCAGGTGTAAGTTTTCATGTTTTGCAAACTGTGGGTATGTTTTCCATGGTGGTTGTTGCATTTGCGGACAAAGAACAATTTGCATCTCCTCGTTCGTACTTTGTTTTTTCTTTGACGGTGAAACCAACAAACACGCAGGCTGCAGCCAGCAACTACAATGGATGCAAATTTGTGCACGAAGGTGTTGCTCATGTTCAAAGTGATTGTCATTTGACCATTTTTGTCAACCAAATCAGCATGGAGGATTTCAGCTTTTGAGGGGGAGATGTTGGTTGCATGTGTTGGTCCATAGACGACCGAGGATATCACCTTCAAAGACAGTTGCAACTTTCCTGCACAAATGTCAAGTATGGAGGATGGTTGTTGTGTTGCTGGTTTTGGACTGCATTTTGAATGGTGTTAGGATGCTTTTATTGAAAGGATAAGTATGATAATAAATGAATAATGAGAAGAAAGTATAGAAATGTTAGAAAGAGATTACCGTTTAGAGGATTCTTGGAAAAGATCATTGGTAGCAATGTCCTTGTTCTTGGAGGGGTGTTCCATGTCTTTGTTGTTGTAACTATCTGCAAAGCATTCAAATATGTAAATGGTTGTTATAGTGTCAAATGAAAAGGAAAGAAAAGAATCAAGAAACTAGATGTTAGTTTTGCTGAATCAATAGAACAACGTATGTGCACTTACAATTGTGCAGTGTTGTTGATGGTGTTTTTCAAGACAGCAAAAATTGTTGGGTGGTCAGTCCAATAAGCAAATCTTTCAAATGTATTACAGGTTTCATGTATTGTGTTTGACCATATATGGTCGATCATGTTTTTAGTGAAGACACTTGGATGTTGTATATAGAAGCTGAAATTGTTTTTTTGCATAAATGCTAAAAGCATTGTTGTTTTCCTATTTTTGTTGTGCATGTCGATGTTAAAGTCTCCAAAAATGTAGGTGGGAATGGTTAAATCAAGGGATCGGAACACATTGTCGAGAACAATGAAGATGTTTTCCAGATGTGCATTTGGCGCAACGTAGACATTGACAATAGATATGCATTGATGTTGCAGTAATATCTTTGCGAGTAGCGACTCTATGTGTGCTTGTGAAAGTAATGTTTTTCTAGGAAAGCTATATTGTTTGCAATAAAAATTGCTAGACCATGGACATGGTGTGCAGATAAGCATTGGTATCCGTCAAGGTAGTCAATTGCAATGGGGCAAGCAATGTGAGTTTCTTGTAAACAGAGAATGTGAGATTGCATTAATTCATGGTCGTGTAGAATGGCCTCTCTGTGAGCATGAAGACTTCGGGTATTTAGCGAAGCAACTATAATAGATGAAGAAATATCAGCTATGGACAATTCATGTTGAATATTCCATTTAGCTTCGTTTCGGAGTCGTTCCATTTCTGTGTTGATTGTTTGTTTAATGCTGAAATTCTTTTTCGTAAGCGGGGATAGCAAGTAAAGGTTGGAAATGGTTCTGACTCGTGATAGAGTTGTATATGCTAACCCATGTGATGATACGCCAAGGGGGCTGAAAGCAAGTCATTCTAGTGTGAGGCCTTGTGCTCTGTGTATTGTGCGTGCGGAACAAAGTTGTACACGGGGAATTGTTTTCTTATTGTAACCGGTGTCTTGTACGATGTTCTATGCAAGGGTCTAGCAACACGAACAATAGGAGTCCAATCAAGTTCTGTTGTCATTGTTGACAATTGCGGATGTTTAGATCTTTGTTGTTTTCCAATACAGGATCATTGAATTTTATCCATATGGCATCGAAGTCATTTGTTGTTGTATATGTTTTGAAAACTCCGTCAGAACCATTGACCAATCCGTCTTGGATGTCGTAGTTCCTATGAAAAGTTCAATTAGCATGTTAACTTTCAGTTCTATATGTTGTGGCAATTCTATAGTTTTAGAGTAGGTTTCCATTTGTTCTATTGTTGTATCTTGTTCATCGATAGAGTTGATGACAATTTTTGGCCTGGAGCAAGAGCAAGCATTTTTTTATTGTGTTGAAGAACATCTATGTTTTTGTAGAAAAGGAATGGAAGTGTTGGATCAACTGGGATTGGCCGAATACAGGTATGATTGAGGTATGCAAGATCAGATTCTGAATGTTGTCCAATGTGAATTCTGTTCAGGACGAGAGACAAAGGCAACATCTTTTTGACGCATTGTTTCAGTCAATTCAAATATTTTTACATGTGTATTCCAGAAGTCATAGCTAATCAATTCTCTAGAAATTTTGGGGTTTTTAAACACAAGACAGTCATTGACTGGTTGTGCTTGGTAGAAGTCTCCGCAGAAGATCATGTCAATTCCTCCAAACCAAGTTGTGGGCATGTGTTTTATTTGACGAAGTCGTTGGTCTGTGAAGTATAGAAGTTGACCTCCGACCAAGGATATTTCATCTATTAGAGCAAGTTGTAATTGTTGGTAGTGCTTTGCCAAGGAATCCAATCATTCATTGGTTAATGGGCGTAGTTCAGATCGATTGAAAGGCAAGAGGAAAGCAGAATGGAGTGTTATTCCACCGGCATTGTAAGCAGCTTTTCCCGTGAATGCCAAGATCAAGCCTTTGATTTTCAAGGGGTCGCTGTGCATGGAGCTATCGTAAATACGAGCCAATGTTTCAAATATCAATTTTGCAACAAATGTTTTACCTGTGCTTCAGCGCCTCCTGTTAGGAAAAGGTAGATAGCAATTGATGGGTCTTTATTTTTCTTAAAGGAGATGTCTTTCAAAATGGCTTGTTGTTTCTTATTGAGAAGTTGCATTTGTTTGAAATATGTTCTGTTGTCTTGGATGCTTGGGTGTTTTGCTAGTTGAAATTGTTTCTTTGCAATGTCTGAATGTTGTTGTCGATTATGGAAAGGTAAATCATGTTGTATGTCGTAGTCTTCAAAGGGGAGGTGTTCATGTGTAGTTATCGTTGTCATTTTCTCAGAGGATTCGAGAGACAATTGTACATCGTGAATTGTTGTGTCCATGTCACCCCATTTGTTGTTAGTAGTGTAGCGGTATTTGGATTCATTGGAATGGATGGTGTGTTCGTGAAATGCATATGCATCTTTCCAAGTTGCAAATTTGGTTTTCAGGGTGTGTTCATTTTCTGTAAAAGGGATGTAAAGCAAAAGCTTTTCACGGCAATAGTTGTTTATGTCAACATATTTGCTATAGTTGACAGATCTGATGATCAGTGGCTTGTTTCGAGGTTTTTTATTTTTACTAGCATTGTGAATGGAAACAAAGTCAGCTAAGCAAATGGAATGCAAAGAATGAGGTCGTGCTATGTAGTGATCTATGATAGAGCGGCACATGATGTTTGTTGATTCATCTGGTTCTTGTTGAAGTAGACTTGGAGGTTTTAGAATGAATGTACGCTCTTCGGGATTTGAAGTGTTTATGAAAACACATTTTCGTGATGTATTGTTTAAAGGGATGGAAAGAACTATGTGGACTGCTTGTTGTGCAGACATTTGGTGGGTATTTAGCATTGCATTGCCTAGGCTTCGAATCATCGAATGGCATCGAGATGCATTTTTGGTGCTCAGCGCGAATTCTAGCGAATGCTTTTGTCATTGTTCGATCAATCTTAGTCATGTAGGAGCAGCAATATGTTGCCGCTGCATAAGCATTTAGCACATATTGAGCATCGGTATTTGCTTGCCAAATCATGGGCATTTTCTTAGAAAAGCTATTATTCCATGCGTGAGCTGGTTTTCTTTTGAAGAGCAATGTTGGTTGTTTGAGTGTTGATTGTATTGCTTGTATGTATGTTATTTCATTGAGACCTAGTTCTTGGAGGAACATATCATGTGTAATGCAAGTATCGTATCGTTTGCTCTCTAGAACAGAGAAAATGGAATGTGCAATTGCAATAGCAGATTCTGTTGGTTGTTCTACAGGTTCAAGTATTTTTGTACACTTCATTGGAGGTTGGGGGAAATTGTATCTGCACTTGGATTGTTTTTTTTTGCAGCTTTGCGTGTGGTGATGGCATTGCAATTGAGCGATATGTTGAGGGAACGAACTAGTGTCACATGTAATGTAGCGATCAACGTATGACTCTATAATGTCATTGGCATCGTTTCCAAAGACCGGTGCGTTTTTTGTCCAAATTAGCCAATGGCTATGAGCATTCCCCTATTTTGGAATTCGTGACCCAAAAGTAATCTTCTATATGGCCAAAGAAGGATTTGTCTTTGCAAAGTAATTGTTTCAATGCATAGAGTCTATGCTTGTAGTAACGAGTGCATGTAACGGGATCATTTTTTACAAAAAAGTTAGAGTCGTTGTAATCTGAACGTCTTGGCTTCTCTAAAGGGACATTATTATGATATTGGGTGTATAAATTATTGAGGGTCTCGGTTAGTGGCTGCCAACAATGTTCTGCGCTCGAGAATGTCGCAAAGAAGGTAGGCGGGCCGAGTTGTCGAATCATGGCAAAAAGGTTTTTCCTTGTTTGTTGCATATAGTCCGGGAAATGCGTATTCTTTTGAAATCGATGTACCCGATATCAGATCTTAAGATGTTTTCTAGATTCGGTTTGTATTTGACATCTTTGCAAATAGTGTTCGACCTTTTAATTGTCCCTTTCTGATTCTGAGCCATATTGAACGACCCACTTGGTCAATTAGTATTTTTATTGCTTTGAAAAATATATTCGTTATGTGATAAGAAAATCTACGATCTGAGTGCATTAACTCCCATTGCGCTATTTTTTGATATGGAATTGTTTTTGTTGTTGTTTCATTGCGAGGTTGGCCAAAAAACAAAGTTGGGAAATTCATCTCTTCTGAGAATTTGTCTTGAAAAATACCCAATGGTGTAAAGCCCTCTGAAGGAGCGACATTTATGATCTTGTCTTTAAGATAGTGGATAGTTGAGGAGTCAGTGAAACCATGAATTAGTGTGTCATGCGCATTGTCATTATCGATGTCATCATCAGATGAGCTGTTCTCGGAGGGGATATGTTCGTGTTCTTCATTGTTAATTGTTTCAAAGTTGAGTGTGGCAGAAAGTGTTTGATCCCAGTCATGGTTTAGTTTGATTTCATGCATAAGATATAATGTTGTTGCACATAATTGTTTAAGAGCAGCCATAGTGATTATGGGGCGCACATTTCCGAATGGTATGCTTTTATGTATTCAAGGCGTCGTTTAAGCGCCCACAATTGTTTTTGTTTCTTCTGGGTATCTTGGCAATGCTTGTTGGATTATATCAATATTTGTTGGAACATTTATAATTGCTCCCTTTAACGTGTATTGAGGACGTTTATGGCTTTGGCATCGTATTTGACCAAATGCGAGTCGAAGAGACACGAGTCTTTCTTCAAGGTCAGAAAGCATTGCAACTGTTGGAAGCATTGGAATCAGTTGGATTCGTTGAGGGCATGTTAATCTTGGCAACTTGGCATTTAATAAGCTTGTTGAGCATGGCGACAAATTTTATTGGATTTGGGCATTGTTTTCGTTGATGTGAGTTGAAGATATGTTTTTTTGTTGAATTTGTAAAATATGTCAGATTGTGCTTGAAGTGGAGTTGGTTACAAATTTGCATGTATGGATTGGTGTGTCATTTGTTCGGGCATGAAAACGGGCAATACATTGTGCAGAGTTGCTTGTTTGTTGTGTATGTTTACGTATAGTTGTTTTTAGCTTTCGTAGGGACAATTTTGGCATTGTTGAATTGCATTGTTTTATGGTGGTTGACATTTGTGGTTGCAAAGAGTCATTTGCTTTTCGGTTGAGTGTTTTAGTGGAGAGAACGTCATCTGTTCCAGCTTTAAGCGATGTGGACATGAGAGTTGTTTTGGCATTGAAGAAATTGGTACATGAATGGCCTTTGAGTAGCAGGGAATGTATAACATTGGAATCTGTTATAGCTCTTTGATGTGTCTGTTTTCGTATATGCTTTTTATTGAGCGAACAGAAAATTTCAACGGTTTTTCATTCTGATTGTGCATAGTGGTTTCTACACATGTTTCCGAAGATATGCTTTGAATTTCTGTATGCATTTGGGCGGTTGTATATTCAGATGTATATGCAGCAGCGAGTATTGGAACATAGCGAGAGTTTGTAGCCAATAGTTCATAATGAAAATGTCCTTCGGGAAGTGAAAATCGTATGAGATTGTATGCTTTTCAAGTGGTGCATTACCAGAATAAATCTTAAAAACTTGGAAAGGATGTGAATCCCACAATTGAATATTTATTTCAAAAAGTAGGCATAACCAATGGATAATGAAGTCATCTGTGTGTATATTGTTGTGGTCATGGAAAGTGGCTATGTTTATTACAAGGCCTTGCCATGTGCCAATGTGCGGTATGTTTGTTATGGGGTTCTGGTCAAGCCAGGTATGGAGAAAGTCAACAGTTGTATGGTCTTGTCGAAGAATAGAACTACAAAAATCCTGAGCAGCATACCTGCGCAGGCAGCGAGGGTCAAATTCATTGTTGCGAATGTGGAAAATAGAAGTGAAAAGGCTATCAGCGTTGATATTGTCACTTGTTTCTAGCCTAACAAGGCATAGTTGTTGTAGTTGATTGGATAAACCCCTCCAAAGCATTTCTACAGAATTTTGAAGGGATAATAGATGAGCATTGTTTGTTGGTTCAGGGCATTGCACATTTTTTCCAGAATAAGGGTTCATAATGCCCACTAAGAGGGTTGGAATCATGGAAGAGAATACAATATGGTAGTATGTGACTATTTGGAGTGAATTGAAGATAATTTGTGCCTCTTGTTGCAGACCAAACCCATATTGGCAAGTTCAAGCCATTTGGAAAGCCATTTTATGCAAAAGATGTCGCCCCATAGGCCTTGTTCGGTAGCTTCGGGTGAGTACACTGCAGATAGTTTCATGCGATGTAAATATGTTTCCCAGCTATGAACACCGTGCAAAAGAAAAAGGCTTTCAGGATCTAGTTCTAACTGTAGAGAAGCCAATGCTACAGGATCAGAGAGAGAGAGCAAAGTTTGAAAGTGTTCAATGACACCGCTTCTAAGTTCAAGAGATGTGTATCGAAAATGGAGCAGCACTGCGAAGGAATCAAACAAGCAATCGCCCACTCCGTATTTGAAAGCATAGTCTCGGAAAAGGTTGAACCTATGCAACACATTGTCTATGCATTCTATGATGCGGTTTGATAATGTATATTGCTCAACATCAACAATTGTGGTTGCCATGGATGTTTTTTTGCATTTGGTTTGTTCTTTTTTTAAAAAAAAAGCTTTCCTCGAGCAGAATATAGAAAAGAAGACTAATGTTTATACCTTTTCCAATGGAGCATGAGCAATCCAAACAAGCAGCAATGAAATGTCTCTGGTTCTCGATTTTGCTTTTGTCACGAATCTGAAATGTACACAATAGATGTTATGCATTTAGTCAATATTGCAAACAAAAGTACACAGGAAAAGAATCTTTGTACATACAATAAAGCAAGTAGTGCAATGAAATACACAAGAAAGAGTAGTCATTTATAGTAGAGTCATGTAGAATGAACAAAATTTATATTGTGCTTGAGAAATACGTAATCAATGTGGGGAAAACATGGATTTCAATAAACTCAGGTGAGCGTTAAAAATAGGAAGGAGAAATTACAATAGTTATAACAGCATATTCAAATGTGGAAAGCAAAGGACTTACAAGCTTTCATTTTAAAATGTTGTAGGCGTGTGCTTTGGAGCATATAATCAAATTAGTTAAACAGAAACGGTTTTTGCAGATGCCCATTTTTGGAAAACTGATTTGAGTGGGCATAATAGATCTGTCTATTCATTCAGTTAAGTCTAAATGCAAGAGTGACCCAAGCACAAGCTAAAAAAGTTGTACAGATGCTAAAATGTTCCAGGCATGTTGACAAGTGATTTGAGTCAGCCAGAAACATCCATCATGTGAATTAACTGATTAAGCAATCCACTAAGAATGTTTAAGCAAGTGTCCATTTCTTTGGTCCAGTCTTTCTGACAAGATTCTATCCACAATTGTGGTGTGTTAACTTCAAAGAAAGCATAGGAAAACATCTCTTGCTAGCAGCACACTAAGGCATGCACTTATGTTGTCATTTTCTTTCAAGAAGAATAATAATTTAATGGCTCTTATCCTGTGAAGGTGGCAGCAACTATTTTCACACTATACCTGTCCATGTTGCAATGTACGGTATTGCTCGCTTGCATGTTACAAGGTATCCTTCTTCACGACTTGTGTCAAGAAGTTAAGACATCTCAGATATTTATAAGAGGCTTTGTGACTCTGAGAAGGTTTGAAATGAGTATGGGTACACTGTGTTTCGGTGAGGAGAGAAACTGAAATAAGAGACTGTAATAACCTTGAAAAGTAACTTGTATCTTGCAAGGAGGTAGAAGAAAATTGAATTTTATGGAGTATAGAGTGCATAAAGACCAAAAACAGTGATGTAGTGGTGTCCAAATGAATAGAATCCAAATGTTAAATGACAGAAGTTGGAACATCAGAATGAAATATCTTGGAAAGTGAAAACCTTTGTTGAGGGGTAAAAGATCGTTAAGAGGAAGAGTCAAGCTCTACAAATGATTATTTTGATTACAGATCTTAGTGTTGTATTTGTGTGGGGATTGGATCTATATGAGGAGAAAATGCCATGGATTTTAGTGAAAATAATGAGATTTAAGTATCAATATCTTGTTGTCTTTTATCAATACTTTGTATTGATTTTGTTTATTTGAAATAAGAGAGAAAATGAGCTTTAATTATTGAAAATTTTCAGCACCATTTTTGTAGTTGAGCACTTCATTTTTTCTGCTACTTTATCTTTTATTTGAGAAAGATAGTTATTCTATTGATCAACACTGTGAAAGTTTGATGCAGAGAAAGAGTGAAAGAGACAAATCTTGCTCAGAGACATAAGTGGAATAGCAGGAAAAGGAACTTTGACAGTGTTAATCAATACAATAACTACTCGAAATAAAAGATAAAGAGCAGGAAAAATGAAGTGGTAGCCATCATCTACTGCAAGAATGGTGCTGCAAAGATTGCAGTGTATGTAGCACAGGTGCTCAGAAGCAGAATAAACAAAATCAATACTAAAACTAGATACTGAAGATGCCTTCTCCATGGTCTAGTTTCAAAGAAGTCATTAATGGAAAGCATGGTAAGACAAAAATAAAGTGAGCAAGTTTATAATTAAATGCAGGTAGGGCGCTAGTGTGGCGAAGCTTCTTTAGTCAGCGCCAAACACACCTACCAAGAGATGTGCCTTCAAACATATTTATGAAAATTTTGAACCATGTCTGAATGAATACGCTGTCTAAGATGCCCTTCTTAATTAAATAAATTATCAGAGGGTTTCATGCAGAGAAAGAGTGAAAGAGACAAATTTTGCGTGAAAGAGACGAAATATAGGCTCCTCAAATGCAAATGATTGCAGGTTTAATGGTCTTTACGATGTCATTTTGATTACACATGGTTCCAAGACAAGGTCAAAGTGGGTTTGCTGAAGCAACTTGAAACACATTTAAGGAAATGCAATTGCGGAGGTTTAAAGCCAAACTCCATGACATTTTTGAGCATCCCCCCAGCCTCTGGCAAAATGGGAACTTCGGAACAGAGCTCTGACCATAGACGTTAACAAACAAAAGTCAGGAAAATAACATTTGTTAGATGTCATGGTTGAGAATTCCGTGCTTCATATGTATGCCACATGTGGAAGCATAGTGAAGGTACGTGAACTGTTTGATAAAATGTAAATATATCCAGTGTGAACTGCAAATAATTTGCTGCTTAAAGTGATTCTTTAACAATATGAGTTCTGAAAACATATCATATTTGAGCTACATTCAAACAAATGGCTTGAGGTGAGAGTCAACAAATCAGGCAACACATTTGTGTCGGAAAATAAACATGTTTGAGCTTGGGTTCTTTTATCAAAGGTATAACATTGTTAACTTGATGTACACAGTTTTTCCTTGCTCCTTGTTCTTGATTCCCTTCACTATATATTTATTTATAGTGCATTCACTACAAGTGGGTTTGCATCTGATGTGCACAAGTTTTTGATAGAGAAAGTGAAGTATCTGAGGTGAAGAAATGTTTCTTTATAAGCTTAAGATTGATAGAATGTAGCTCAAATATGATATGTTTTCAGAACTCATTTTGTTAAAGAATCACTTTAAGCAGCAAATCATTTTCAGTTCGTACTCGATATATTTACATTTTATCAAACAGGTCACGTACCTTCACTATGCTTCCACATGCGGTATACATATGAAGCAGGGAATTCTCATCCATGACATTCAAGAAATGTTATTTTTCCGCCTTTAAACCTGCCAATTGCATTTCCTTAAATGTGTTTGAAGTTGCTTCAGCAAACGCAGTTTGACCTTGTCTTGGAATTGTGGCAATCAAAATGACATCGTTAACTTGATGCACACAGTTTTTCCTTGCTTGTTGTTCTTGATTCGCTTCAGTATATATTTATTTATAGTGCATTCACTACAAGCGGGTTTGCATCTGATGTGCATGAGTTTTTGATAGGGAAAGTGAAGTATCTTGAAGACTACAAAGGGCATGTTGACAACTATATCTGTTCCATTTTTCCTAGGAACATTATCTTTCGCGTCTACATATACACCGGGTGGTTGAAATACCACCCTTACTCATTTATTGAATGTGCAGCTTTGTTTGTGACATGAATTTGGAACTAATGTCATATCTGTGCAGTATGACTTCTGTATACATTGCCCGATGTGAATGCACAATATGTTACATCTAAATTGTTCGTAGTTTTGGCCCATGCTAAATACCTCAGCTCCTCCAAACATATGGTATTCTAAGGCCAAATGGTAGTGACTCCTCATTGGTTGGGGGCTTTATAAGCTTAAGATTGATTGAACGAATGAATATAAAACTGTTAGGACATCTCAGATATTTATAAGAGGCTTTGTGACTGTGACAAGGTTTCAAATGAGTATGTTGCTTGTCTACAAGAGACTCGTGGTAATAGGTGATGACTGATAAATTATTTAAAACTATATCTCTTGATTCTTGAAGATATCATATGCCCGGTGCATATATTAAGTAACAGGTTACAAATCCTGCACCTATGGAAAACTGACCAAGCACAGTGTTGAGGAGAGCATTACAAAGCAAAAATGGATGGTAATTGCTGATAATTTATTTAATTAAAAAGGGCATCTTAGACAACGTATTCATTCAGACATGGTTCAAAAATTTCATAAATATGTTTGAAGGCACATCTCTTGGCAGGTGTGTTTGGTGCTGACTAAAGAGGCTTCGCCACACTAGCGCCCTACTTGTATTTAATTATAAACCTGGTCACTTTATTTTTGTCTTACCATGCTTTCCATTAATGACTTCTTTGAAACTAGACCATGGAGAAGGCATCTTCAGTATCCAGTTTTAGTATTGATTTTGTCTATTCTGCTTCTGAGCACCTGCGCTACGTACACTGCAATGTTTGCGGCACCATTCATTCTGTGAACGAGATTTGGATGGCTACCACTTTTTTTTTCCTGCTCTTTATCTTTTATTTTGAGTAGTTATTGTATTGATTAACACTGTGAAAGTTCAGTTCCTTTTCCTGCTATTCCACTTTTGTCTCTGAGCAAGATTTGTCTCTTTCACTCTTTCTCTGTGTGGAACTTTCACAGTGTTAATGAATACAATAACTACTAAAAATAAAAGATAAAGAGTAGAAAACAAAGTGGTAGCCATGTCTACTGCGAGAATGGTGCTGCAAAGATTGCAGTGTACATAGCACAGGTGCTCTGAATCAGAATAAACAAAATCAATACTAAAACTGGATACTGAAGATGCCTTCTCCATGGTCTAGTTTCAAAGAAGTCATTAATGAAAGCTAAGTAACACATTTTTAAACAGAGGATTTCACGAGAGAAATAAAGTGAGCGGGTTTATAATTAAATGTAGGTAGGATGCTAGTGTAGTTTAAGCCTCTTTACGATGTCATCTAAACACACCTACCAAGAGATGCGCCTTCAAACATATTTATGAAATTTGTGAAACACATTTAAGGAAATGCAATTGGCAGGTTTAAAGCCAAACTGCACGACATTTATGAGCATCTTCCCAGCCTCTGGAAAAATGGGAACTTGAAACAGAGCTCTGACCATAGACGTTAACAAACAAAAGTCATAAAAATAACATTTGTTACATGTCGTGGTTGAGAATTCCCTGCTTGATATGTATGCCACATGTGGAAGCATAGTGAAGGTACGTGAACTGTTTGATAAAATGTAAATATATCCAATATGAACTGAAAATAATTTTGTTTAAAGTGATTCTTTAACAATATGAGTTCTAAAAACATATCATATTTGAGCTACATTCAAACAAATGGTTTGAGGTGAGAGTCAACAAATCAGGCAACACATTTGTGTGGGAAAATAAACATGTTTGAGCTCGGGTTCTTTTATCAAAGGTATAACATTGTTAACTTGATGTACACAGTTTTTCCTTGCTCCTTGTTCTTGATTCCCTTCACTATATATTTATTTATAGTGCATTCACTACAAGTGGGTTTGTATCTGATGTGCACGAGTTTTTGATAGGGAAAGTGAAGTATCTTCAAGACTACAAAGGGCATGCTGACAACTATATCTGCTCCATTTTTCCAGGAACATTATCTTCCGTGTCTAGATATACACCGGGTGGGTGAAATACCACCCTTACTCATTTATTGAATGCGTAGCTTTGTTTGTGACATGAATTTGGAACTAATGTCAGTGTAGTAGGACTTTTCCATTATGGTTAGAGTTTCTAAGGTATACTTAATGAGTTGAAAGTGGTTTTTTAAAGACTACTTTGTAAATAGGTAGACTACATACGAATTCACTACAGAGGTTCATCTCTACCTTCTAAGGCTCAACACAGAGGATGTTGCAAGATACGAGGTCTGTTTTTGGTCTGTTTTTGGCTTTGTGACTGTGAGAAGGTTTCAAATGAGTATGGGTATACTCTGTTTCGGTGACAAGAGAAACTGAGATAAGAGACTGTAATAACCTTGAAATGTAACTCGTATCCTCTTGCAAGGAGGTAGAAGAAAATTGAATTTCATGGAGTATAGAGTGCATACAGACCAAAAATAGTGATGGACTATTGTCCAAATGGGTATAATCCAAATGTTAAATGACAGAAGTTGGAACATCATAAAATGAAATACAAAATCATATTGAATCATAAAAAGATGAAACATGAACTTAGCCAAATCATCTGGGTAGCTAATATTTGTGATTTCAGAAGAGCAAAGACAATTTAAAGCTCTCAAAGCATGACATTGACAGAAAACCGAGAAATCATGGATGATTTTGAGTTCCCGCCTTCATGTGAGTGGTCTTCAGGCAGTGACTACCAAGGCTTTTAGAATGCTTACAAATCAAGCAGTAATACAGTCAAGCACCTACAATATGTTGTAGAACATCCATAGCAAAGTAAAATCATTCATCATGTATAGGCAGCTTCAAATCGCAAGAAACAAAAACATAGACAAACACAGAAAAATTAACATAAACAAAATCGTTGAACTTAAATTGCAGTGACATGAAAATTCACCTCCTATGATGTTGTTCAGACTCCTTTACCTTCTGGCGGGCAGATGAAAATGGCAAGATAAACAGGCTGAAAGGAAGAAACATATTTCCCCTCGAGCCACTCAAACTATCAAACCGACCTAATCATCAAGCTGACCTAATAAAAAAATATACGCATCATAGTCAATACATTAATGTTTTACAACCTGCTCGGTAGGATAATAAAGTGTGAGAGAATAGTTTTTTCACATGTTAAAACAAAGGCCACATAAAGGCAATGACCAATAAAATGTTGCCAACATAAAAAAATCAAAACCTAAAACTTTAGTTGAGCCCAATTTAAATACAGATGTCACAATCCGATTCAAAAGATGGAAATGATTATTTTTGGGAAATACCATTGTTCTCTTAGGTAACCAAATAGGTTGATAAAACATTTGTAATATAAAAAAATTCTAGGATGCCCTTGCCTTCATTCTATATGTACTTGACACATTTTTCATTTGCCATTTTATCAAGTTGACAACCCCTCATTGTAGTTGCTCCATAAATGCAAGAAAGATAAGAAACATGAAATCAAATAATCTTATAAATATTTCTTATAAATCCTCTTAGTCTTATGTCTTTCCTAGTTCAAAATTTTTGTCGATAATGTTTACATTCACAAATAAACTAATCAAGTAGAATGAAGGAAAATAAAACCATTTCTTTAGTTGAGAAACAAGAAAGTAAAAATATTAATGCCAAGTCACATGTTCAAACCTTGATGATAACATAACTACTACCATAGAAGTTGAAAAAAACATGATAGGCATGAAAACTTTTAAGATAACTAAAATGTGTAGAATGAATTCGAGAATAATATTTAATGAATCAACAATTACTGCATTTACTTTTGATAAATTCCTTAGAATATTTATTAGAATACCCATATGCTTTGTCCCCTCTCATCTTATTTCCCTACTCCCCCATACTACAAAGCCCGATAATGTAAATTTTTAAAAATAATAGGTGTAAGAGTATGCAAAAAGTGTATTGATGTTATAAATATGATGTGTGCTAAGAACTTGAAATATTGAGGAGGCAATGTAAAATACAAATATAAAAAATATATATCTTATGGTTGAATGACAAATACAAACATGTTGCTTGAATGACTAGTACACCACATCCCCTTTATCCTTGAAATGATTGACATAATTGACACGTGACCTTCATACGTGTCTTCTCAAGAAGGTAAAAGAGTTTCACATACATTTCCCCAACATTTTTATTTTCTCGAGAACTACACCTCCCTCAAACATCTTCTTCACCTCCGTCTTCCTCTTGGAATGTTTCAATCCTTAAAGTTTAAGTTCTTCGATGTATCTTTATTGGTGTCTACATTGCACTACTCACGTGCGATTTGTAGTTTGATGGTTACCCACAAAGGTCCGATGGACTCCCAATTTCTTTCTAAATATCTAGTTTGAGCGAAGGTGCTATGTATTTGTCCAATGTTTGTATATTTACAAATCTTGATTCAATCTCCAAAACTCCTCTTGATAATATTTTTTTATGTTTTAGACACATATTTCTACTTATCAATAAAACAAACATCTATTTTATGTATTTGGATTAAAATGCCAATTTTTTGAATAGACAAAAATTACAACTATTTAACAATACAATGTGAACTTATCCATATAACCCAAACATCTTGCATTCAAAATATCCATATTAATTTTATTGTAATTACACAAAATAATATACATTTCAAATTTGTTTACATTCTTGCAATTACCCATTATATTTTAAATTTACCTTCTGCTCCACATTGAACCCAAGACACTAATTGAATTGCTCTTAAATTTAAAGAGAAGTTTTCTAGAAAAAAAGGATTATGAACCCATATAAAAATTGGGGCGGGTTCAAGAGAAGAATATAGGACAACCACACCACACGTGAAATCCTAAACTTATATATAACATCATCTTATGTAGGGTTAAGAACCATTGCTTTATACATCAAAACATGATCGTGAGGATTAATCATTATACTATTTTATAGAATTTGATTTTGTACGTTTATTTTGAAAGTATCAATTTCAGATTTGTTTCTCTTTTTGAGAGACGTTAAAGATTCAATCATATTTATACTAGTGGTCGCTCTGAGGGGAGCAAGATTACACCGTGAGTTACATTGCATTTTTTTTTTGCGGTGGAATTTTTTTTTAAATTTTAGTATGCGTCAATTGAATGCTTTATAATATTGATTATTTTACCGTGTGTAACTATGGTAAATTTTTTGTCTGTTTTGTTTATTGTTTAATTATCTTTCTCAATTAATCAAGTTGTTTCTAAATAAATTATACTATGCAAAATTAAATGGGAGTTTGTATAGCCAATGATTAGCAGGGTTTAATATAACTTGGTAATTGAAGAACATGGCACATGTAATGTTGACTCGCAACAAATATATGGGAAAGTTATCTAAACGGAAAAAAATTGCTTTGTTTGACAGATAGAAAATGTGTATCGTTATATGTATTGTATGTCTGAAACATATTTGAAGTAGTCAAAGAGAGTTTGGTACATGAGCTTTAGAGCTTGCGGTTTGTAAATGTGGAGTTTGGTGTCTTCGCTAAAGCGATGTAGTTATAATCCTACACACACACACACACACGCGCACGCATGCCACACACACACACACATACAAATATGTATATGGGTTTAAAATTTTGACCAGATTCTACACTACCTACAAAGAAATCTGTTGCACATAACTCTAAGTCTAACTATTTATGTACCAATCTCTACATAGAGAGTTCTTTGAAAAAAGGGCCCACAAAATATCCTATGTGCAAAAAAGAAGATACAATTATTAATAATTTCAGCAGTATGAATGGAATTGTTGCAGATAATCTCACTTAGAACTTTAATTCCCACATTAATATTATCTACGTCAGATTCATGGATGCTGGAACTTTTCTAGAACTATCGTGTTTCATACCAAAAAGCCTCACCTGATCTTCAGACAGTATCATGTACCTACGCTTACATCATACACAATTTTTGGCCATTTATCGCAAAGCCCCTACAAACCCTAACACTATTGGATTTATTTATGTCATATTCTTGGTAGCCAAAACCTCTGCACGACTACTCAAAGCCCTAATTGGATGAAAAAGTAGTAAATATCTGAAAACCTATCCATAATACTCTACATTGTTTTTGAATTATCACAAAAGGTCATGTGGCTATGGGGTTTGCATTCTTACAAGCAACAAACTTACAAATTTGATAATGGTGTTAATTACCTTCCCTATGAGTAGTGATATCAACCTCTGAGAGCATCTAAGTTTAATGTCAGTCTTAAGTAATCAGTGACAGTCTTGTGTAGCATGTTTGACAAACATACTTCAATAAGTAGAGGATGAAATTCAACACCATGAGTTATGGTTCTATGGATATAAATTTTTCCCAAGTAATACAACTAAACACCTGTGACATTTAATGACTTTTCCCTATTCCATTTACTAGTAAGGCCTCGCATGATCAAATCAAAAAAATATTGGGGTGAAAATGCTTATATAAGGTTGATAGCTAGACCAAAAACATTTAGGAATTAGAAAATGGCTATTTGTGAAGAGACACTGTTGAGAAATTGATTGTCAAGCAAAGGATGTTTGAAAACCTTGCACATGCAACTGTCGGGAGGTCGAAAAGAGAGATTACATTGAAGCTCATATCCTAAACTCTTAAGAATAAATGGATGTATTGACATGAATTGGAGCTCTTTGTTTTGAATTGCTTTCTTAATTCCCCTTTGGTTTTCTTAAGACATAACTAGAGGACCTCAACCAAGGTCAACTCTCAAGTTATCATGAGATATATGCAAAGGTTTCAATACATTCCCAGATTTCGTATAATATGAGAAGAGAACCTCAGCTAACCAACTGTGAATCCAAAATTGTAACGGCCGCTAATACAACCCACTTGAGACCCAAGAACAACCTAGGATTAGTTAGGAAAATTATGGAATAATATTTTTATTTAAAAGAGTTTTCAACCGGATTAAATGCACTAAGTTTTAAAAAGGGTCCATCCCTTCACCGACACCTCATGGTGCCACATGGCAGCCTACGATTGGTTGTGGGTTGGCGGGGATAATTAGGAAAAAAATTCCAAATTTTTCCTAAATGCTAAGGGAAAATTCGAACTCTGCGGGCCCGCCTGAGAAATTTTTGCCTTTTTTTTTTTTTACGCCAGTGAAGAAAAGCTTGAGGAAGGCCATAAATTTTGATAGAGAGCTCCATTTTGGGAAAACAAGGACTATCTAGAAATCTCTCGATGTCCTCTTTACTTAGGGATCATTAATTTTTATTACGAGAAAGTTTAAGGGGTAAATTTCAAGAAAATGATTTGTAGGCTCCTCTGATAATGCAAAGTAGTAAATTTTAACTTGTGAGATTTGTTCAATTTGATCGTCTTCCTCTCTCAACATATCAAATAGACATAGAGAATTATTTTTAGGTGGAATTAGGATAAGTTTGTGAGGTAGATCTATTTGATTGAATTCCAATTCAAAATTTACAATTTTGACAGCAAAATGATTGTGAAAACTTTGAACTCGGTTTTGCCAGTTTTGAAAGATTTCCTTTAAGTATTTTTGTCTAATTGGATTCGTTTAGGGAAAACTACTTCAATTTAATCATTTAGTTTGTTATTTCATTGTTGCAGGTTTAGTCTGTGCATTTTGGATTAAATAAATGTCAGTTTGAAAATACAAGATAGGGATCAAATTTTTAAAGGGTTTATTTGTCATTTTATTCTTCCAAGTATTATATTATGTTCCAATTCTAATCTAATACATTTAGTTGATTCAATTCAACTATTCAAAAACTAAAATACATCTCTGATTTCGAATTTTCACATATTTCAAAAGGCAAAGTATTACACTTCCTTTATACGTATTTCCTTTCAAACAGAGATTACAACTCACATCTAGATGATTAAATTCAATACAATGATACAATTTGAGGAAGGTTATGCAATACTTTATCTATTCGAAAGACAACTTTACAACTTCCTTCTTTTATTCTTTCCAAAATCATATATTGTATACAGGGTAGAATAATACATTTTCTCCTCGCGTGTTTCACTTTTCCACTTTCTAAACAAGGATTTCATAGTGCATGTTAAACATAGATTTCCAATGGAAATAAAATAATATGAACAAGGAAAACACTTCCATTAATTCAAATGAAACTCTTACAACCTCCTTTCCATTTGATTCCAAAATACAACATACAAATCATGTATCATTCTTTCGCAATCTTTCCAAAAATAGAGAACATAGTATAACTCCTTTACATTTCAAATTTCAACTTTCATTATCGATACCAAGTATCTCTCCATTACAATTAATATAAAATCATCCACTTCAAAGTGGGAAAGGCTACAATAGGATTTTATTTCACAAGGATTGTCAAACTGTCTTTATCTCGGCTCGTAATGACAACATGTTGATTTCTCATTCTTCCAATTTGATCACAACAAGAGTAGGGGAAAGGCAACGCTCTCCACCCAACTAAGACATCCAATGAAAAGGAGAATCCATCCTTCTTCATTGGCCACCGAGCCCCAACCACAATGCAATAAAAAATGTGATCCAACTCATGGCAACAACAAGCTTCCACAAACACACAAGCAACATTTTCACAATAGAACATAGTCCAAAATAGAATGTAGTTTACAACTACATCAAAACATGACAAACATTACTGAAGCTTCATCAAGCAATCCAAAGGAGCAAGAAACTATGGGGGATGCTACTTGTGCCTCCCAAAGGGAAAATGGGTATCACCACCTGAGAACAACCCACCAAAATATATATATATAAATATCATTTCAAATCCCTGACATGCCCTTATGCCTCCCCAAGTACCCCTTATTCCTCACATTTCCTTATGTCTCCCCAACCTCTTATGGTACCCCATAACGAGTAAAGAAATGCAAGATATTTCTTTGTAAGGTGGAACCCAAATCCCAACTCCCTACACCCTTATATCCCCCCTAAAACACACTTGTGCCTCCCACAAAAATAACCCCATAGTCTTATCCTACACCATTCCTAGGCCATCTACCCAACAGCCCACAAACATGGCAAAACATTTACACATGAACATTTACATATATAAAAGAAGATCATTTCAAGAGCCAAGCTCTTACCTTTCCATGATGGATTTATTTCAAGTTCCAAAATAGCAAACTCTATCCCAATGTAAGAAATCTAGAACAGCCAAGCACAAGCATGCAACAATCTTCCAAAAACTTCTTCAAGCAAGAGCTCCCAAACAAGAAGAATTCCCAAAAATGAAGTCTCCAAAATTAAGCAACCCCAAAACAAGGCAAGAAATTTGAATTTTATAGAAGAGGACGAGAAGAGGATAAGGAAGATCCACGTAGGATGCCATATCACACATCTTCAACATGCAACCCAAAATTCAACTTCATTCCACAATGCATAATAAATAGGTGTGTGAGTAATATGACAGTCGACTTACACACTCAAATCTAACCCACACCCCAAAGGACTGAAATTAAATCATGTAAGAAAAGTGCAATTAAAACCTACAATTTTCCTTCTCAAAAGCATTAGAAAAGTCTAATCTCAACTCTCCAACCATAGGTATGGTTGGTAATTAAATTTAAGAGGTATGGGACAAGTTTAACTTGTCCCACAAGCCTCCAAAATCAGCCTCAAGGATAGATTCGAATTTCTAAGAAAGGTGGAGTGTTTCACACTCAAAAGTTAACTTACACATCACTTACACATTACTTATAACACTTTAAATCATGGCCAACAACTCTCATTAATTACCTTCTTATGACATATTTGATTTATTTATTTTAACAATATGATTACTCACAATATTTACACACCATTTAATAATTAATGAAAGGGGTAAAAACACCACAAAATAAACACATGCAAACATAAACAAAGGGACCAAAGTAAAAGAAATACATAAAACTCCTTGGTCACAATAAAAGGTGATCCCCCATGGGAATCCCTAACATGCACAAACACGCACAAACAAATACTAGTTGCCATGGTGACCTTGTTGAATTCATCTAGAATTCCAATGTGGTTGGTCTCAATCCCCGATGTTTGTTGTGATATTTTAACTCTGCAAAAAAAAATACCTCCTTCGGCCTTGTGGCCATATCAGAACATCCAAAATAATATAAATATAATTCCCAAAATCATTTAGATGTATGAATCAGAAAAACATCAAAGCAATCTAACAATATCATTTATAGTTTTATCAACAACTATATCATCATCCAATAATTTCCATTTCTAGGTCTACTCACAATATCCAATATCACAAGTCCGAACAACATCCATAATATAACCATGTCAAACAGTATATCATCATCAACATATAAAATGTCTCTAATAATCATCAAGCATCATAACTGAATCAAGTCAACAATAATCCATGATCTAACATCTATCATCATACTATAATAAGGTCCATAATCATGTCCATAATATAAACCGTAGTGCCCGATTAGTATCTAAAAGGTGTCAAAGGAAAGTGGGCACTACATAAATGGTAAATGTCCAAAGATTTTAATTGTAATCTCATAAAAAAGATGCATAGGAGGGAGCAAGCGAACACAAGAAAATAAGAGGTAAAGGATATGTGAATATGCATCAACAAGCACGAAGAAAAGAAAAAGAAGAAACAAAAACATACTTAGTAACATGTGGCCAATATGAATTGGAGATGTTTTTACTTCAATTTCCAAACCAAGATGCACATGATAGTAGGAAAGATGGGCCCCCCTATAGAATAGATGATGCATTTGTATCCGGCATCTTATCTTTCGGGCGGTCCGGACGAAGAACTACTTACTGATTACTCGATTGATGGAATCAATCCTATATGTGGATTCAACGACACCACTAATAATTATATTCATTTTGAAGATGAATATCTATTTGTTGAGCTAATAATGGGTCTATATAAAATCCAAAAACCAACATATCAATAATTGAATGTACAATTGTGGGTATATTGTTCGCATCCATATGATATCTCTTCAACGTGCTCCATTTAAGGCTTCGGAGTTGGAACAACTTTCTCTGCATAAGAATGTGCATCTGGTACAAGTTTTCATATGCGACTAATAAAAATTAAGTAAACTTTCCCTAAAATCTAGATATATCTATGTTGAAACAATCTAAACACTAAAATATCAAAATAACAATATGAATGTATATAGTAATTGTTTAAATAATGTGAAAATCACGAATACGATGGAGCCTCCTACGATCAATTGGAAAATATCTTTTATTGTTTTGATCAAGATCAATATTTACATTAATTGAATGTCATTCATTACAAATGACACCCGAACTTTTTTATTACTTATTTATTACTTGAGACAAATTGATGAGGCTAAAACCATAATAGAATAACAATACAAATAGCTTCTAAAAATAGAAAACTTTAAAATGCAGTCAAATATGTCATTGGTGTCTATTTTTCTTAGACAATAATTCAACAATGTAACATTGGCATGGGAATGTACATTGAATAGTTTTTCCATTGTAATTAAGATTTCATTAGTAACTTGGGGGTGGCGCGAACATTGCTATTGGACTCTTTATACTTAAATCTATATCATTAATATACGGGAGATTATAAAGCTAACTTGGTTGTACAAATGTGTTTGCATGTACATAGTCCACCGTAATCAATATATATGAATAATGGAGACTCTGAGAGGAGTACATTTAGTTATGGAATTATCCAAGTCTTGCACATATTTGATTAACGTTTTAAAATTTTCTCATAATGGCACTATAATGATATAGTGGTCTGGTCCTGGGCATTACGTAAAAAAGTGATGCGAAAGTGACAAACGATGTTCAGATGCACCCAGCGAGCTGCTCTTACACCATTACAGCCGCAGGAAACCATTTTCAAGGAATCTTCAGGTATTCGAAGTTCAGCTCCACCAAATTTCCTATGTTCACTCAGGTTACATAAACGACCCTTTACCCATTTGTTTTCCTTATATTTCCTACCCATTAATCATTTTCGTTGTAAATTTTGTTGTAAACTAATAATAATCATGGAATTGGAGACCAAAATTCAAGTAAAAGATCAATCAGGACTGCTGGGTTATTCAAATTACAGAGGGCTTGTACATAAATGAGGAGGAAGAGGACATAAACGAGGAGGAATATGAATAGGAGGAGTTTCATATATGTGTGTTCAACGTGGCCAAGGAATTATTGACAGTGCATACATTTCGCAGTCCGTCTGTATTGGGTCGTACCACCACTGTAGATCTTAACTGTGTGAAATGGAAAGATACAAAGTTACAGCTGCCCGTGAATCACCCATCACAAGTTCTAATTTTCGCTAGAGGAGGTGAGGAAGTACGAGTGGAAAATCTGGAACTCTTGTAATAAATACATGGACTACAAGGAGGAAGCATTGGTATGGCTCATGGCTTTGGGCACTTCCTTTCTTCTTGATTGCTTACAGTTCTACGTGTTCAAAAAAAAAGGCAGATGATACCTCTTCCCAAGTGAAGTAATTGGGAAAACATTTAAATCCATCTAAAGAGCCGCCCATAAAACAATCATGAAAAATCCTATGATGCTCCAGAATCCGCTACTTCTACTCCAAAATCTGTTCCAAATGACAAAAATTAAATCCACATAACTCACTAAGCAAAGCTAGCAATGGGGATGACAACGCAGACAACTGCCATATCGAAATAGTGGGACGTTGGAAAGCTACATCCTGGCATTGAGTGACACCTGTGGCAAGCACGTTAAGTTGGTCAAGCTGGAGACCGTAGTCGTAAAAGATCAAGTCCGTAGTAGGCGTAACTAGTGGTCGCTCCAGGAGGAGCAAGGTTACGCCGACGTGGATTTGTTTGGGAGTTTTCTTCTAGTGTAGGTTGTGTTTTTTTAAATGGGTCTGGTTGTAGATAGAGTCAATAAGACTGGGGGAAACCCTATTAGAAAATTAGTAGGGGAATCGTAAGACTTGGTGTTTCACATTTAAAGCCTTAAAGTCCCCTAGGAGAATCTGCTTATTTTCCAGCAGTAGAGCAAGTGATGAGTTATTGTTTTGGAAATGATTCTATCTACAACTATCTTAATGGCTCAATATTACTAATTGACATGATTGAAACAGGATCGGTTCTCGAACAATATTGATAGTTCCATAGATATAGATCTATCCATCCAACCTGTAACTTGTCTTCCTTTGGTGAAGCTCCCTTTACCCTAAAATCTGTAAAGTTGCGTGGGGGAATACGCTTATTTGTGAGAATAGAGACAAGCAAGCGACAAATTGTTGCTTTGGAAATGACTAAGAATAAGGGCACATATATGCATTTCAAATCCTAAGTCATAACTCCAAATACACCAAATGATTCATAACCCGTATAGATGCCCTTATTCTTGGTCATCTCCAAAGCAACAATTCGTAACATGTTTTGCTTTGTTGTTGCAAATAAGCATATTCCCAACTACCAAATTAGGATTTAAAACTCATATATATGCAATTATTTTGCCATTTCCAAAGCAACAATTAGTTACCTGCTTTGCATTGTTCTTGCAAATAAGCATATTCCCATGGGGACTATAAAGGTTTTAGAGTATGGCGAGCTTCACCAAAGGAAGATAAGATGCAAGTACAAGGCCTTGGAGATTCATAAATAGGAGTTTCACATCTTGAGAAGTACACCAAGTCTTAGAAGTCCCTTACTATGGTATACAAGGATTTATTCTATCATTCTTAAATAGAGAAGTCAGGTATGGCACATGTGACAAACACACTATTGAACTTCATTGGACATGGATGGTGATGTTGGCTAGAAGCAATATATAAACAGGATCAATGGGGATCTTAAAAGTGGGAACAAATAAATAAGGGGAATAATGTAAGAAATAGTAGGCATAATGAAATCAAATATGGGGGCAAACATGAGGCACTACGAGGAAGATAAAGGAGGAACAACTCAATAAGAATGCTCAAGCCGACACACCCAACCCCGAATTTGGGAGATAAATGCACCAACATGACTTTGACAAAATAAAATGTTAGTAAAGAACTTACGAGGTGCATATGAAAGAAACATACCAATCCAATTAAACAAATCCAAATATCATGTCAGATTTGTGCTCTAGAAATTTATTCTGATTCAGAAAAATGCTAGTAGAAAATCTCAAAAATGCCAAAAAAGATTGTTGAAATTGATACTTGCAAATATAACCCAACTAATTTACCCTTTTGACTATTTTGGTCAGTAGATGCTCGCAAGTCATTAAGCCACTTTGAAATCTCAGCAGCATTGTTTTTCCTTGATACTTTCTTTTGCACTTGGTTCTGTGATGTGGATTCTGACTCCAGCTGAAGCTCTTTAATCTGAAAACTAAAATTGAGACCTTTAAATCTACCACATTTTCCGTGTTTTCAACTATGTACAAATTTATAACAAAAATCATAAACAATTATAAAACTTTAATCGTTTGAATAATCTGCAAAGATCCTAGTTAGAAATAGTAGCAATACTATACACCCTGTTGAACATATCCTACATGACAAATTCAAGAATAGTGGCTATGATTTCCTCACTCTTTTAATGAGATCCATAGGTTCCATAGCTCGACAAAATTGTTCACCTGTTGTTACAAACTTTGCTTGCTCTGGCATATTATATCAAAACATCCAAATGAAATTTGGTCAAAATAGGATGCCCACTAAATGTTGTTTTTTCCATTTGAATTAGTTTTCATTAATATCAAGTAATTGTTAGAACAAAAGCACATTGTGATTTCTAAAATGTACATTAACAAGCCCTACGCAACATCTATTAGTCACTTTATATATTGTTTATTGTGAATTAAATGTAAGAACATATCAAGAGTTCATTGTCAATGCAATGTATTATAAACTTCCTGACATGGTTTTAAAACTCCAAATCAAGGCTTTGTTCCCAAGAAAACCAATGCTTTATTTCTACCAAAGAAGCAGACAACACAATTAAACAGATTTCAAACACTGAACCAGGCAGCTACATAAGTAAGCTTTGTTTCTTCTTATTAAGATTCTACATATTTGTAGATAAAACAAATTGCAGAGATGTTAATATATGCAATCAGGTGGAAATGCAAAGAACTTCAGTGGGTAATGTACAAATTTCAACACTCAGTTCTAGGATTTACCAGATAAACCAACGTAAACGACAAGTGCACTGAAGTTTCATTGGAAACTCTAAGAAGTTCAAAGGGAAATAATTGCTTGGAATTTGTTTAATCCAGGTCCTTCTTGTGGAGAATACCAATGGGAAATGAGTAGCAAAAGTGATATTTAGAGAGGGAAGAGTAACTGTAGTTGATTTCCCTTGTTCCTTGTGGTCAAAATAGTACCAACAGTGGCATAGTAGTAAAAAACAAGGGTTTTGGAGGAAATTTTTTTTTTTATGTTTTTTTAATGTAATATTTTAAAAACAAAAGTTCCAGGTTTTAGATATGGTCACAAAAACAACTGCAGGTACTTATATGCTAGTTTTTTGGGGTCCTTACCATACAATGTGGCATGGACACGTACATACACACATTCGTACATACTATATTTATATCAAAATTTTGTGCCGAATTAGGAGACAAAGCTATTTTAAAACATAACTTTAGACAAGGATGCTTATGATCATGCTCTCCTAGTTCCATCCCCATTTTAATCTAAGTGCAGATCACCTCTAAAATTGTTAATGAAATTTCTCATGAAATTTAATGTCTTTGAAATGATTGATGTGGTGCTCATGAACACTTGGAAAATTTACAAACCAGTTTTCTCAACATGAAGAGGAATTCTTCAAGTAGCTTTATTGGTCTCCAGGCACATTTTAAACAATAATATCCTCTGTTTAATTTTGAAAGCTGCTACTTGACATATTTAGGTTTTCAAATAAAAACAATTGGCTGAAAATTTATGGATTGGGACATGTTTGGATTTCCTTTAACTTCAGACATAGAAGAACTATGGGAGTTATTGAATTTTCATGCCACTCCCTGTAGTCCATTGTGAATGACTGCAGAAAGTACCCAACCCAAAATAGAAATTCTTGGCATATAATTGTAGTTTATTGGAATTGATATTTCTTGACCATTTTTTTGCATCGAGTAGATGAAGGTATATCCAAACCTTTCTAGATGTGATGTGGATAAAGTCTGACAAGTTGTGTCTTGTCTGGATGCTGACTGCACTGTCATATCCAAGATATGTCTGCACATGGCCTGCAAACGGTGGCATATTGGATAGTTGTTGCTGCCACATATGTACATGGATCTGTATTGGATATGGGGGAACATATAGGACTACTACACCCCAAAGTATCTGGTCATAGAAATGAATGTTTTTCTCCTGATAAGGTCAACAATGAACTTTGAAAAAACACTTTACTTAGATTGATAATTTAATAACTGCAACCGAAAAAATGCCCAGTAAAAATACACAATGAAAATCTAGACGGTGCTTTTCCAGTCCATTGCTCTTTTGATGATTCAATATTAATAGATCATTATGAAAATGAAACATACAAAATTATCATCTCAATAATTGTTCTCAATTCAATTAGTAAAATTAGAAGGAGACTATTAGTCTTATTAAAGTCCACTTCTACCCCATACTACGAGTGAAACAACATCATCATGCCACCCATTGCATGATGTTCCACCCGGTCTTCTGTAATCATGTACAAAGATAGTAACACAAAAGGAATAACCCATTACCCTCCGTTTGCATCCAAAGAAGGAAAAAAACAATACATAAAATAATTATATCCTACAATAGCAGAAATCAATAATATAATTAGCCTCAGCTCAAAAGCGATAGTATCATCAGTTCAATATCAAAAGAAATAATATCATGGGCTTCATCTCAAAATGAATAACATCATTAGCTCCATCCCAAAAGATATAACATCATCATGTTGTACCTTGAAAAAGTCCACCAAGACAGAATATCTTGAACTAAGAAAAAGAGGCAGATCCGCAATTTCCAGAAAATATAGTAACAATTTAGCCCATTGGATTGATAATTCATCCCTAAAAAACCCTAGATTGTCACAAACATATAAGCATTAAAAGGCAATCCTTGCAATCAATTGGAATAGAAGATTAGAAAAACACACCGAATACAGTGAATTCGCCACCGCCGCCCCGCCGCTTGATGGGAGGAACCCCGACCGGCGCTCCATCTAAAGAAACCGTGCTATTGCAATTTGATTGCATAAGGTAAGTGGTGGGGGGAAAGTTGCAAGTGTTAGATATAATTTTTTTAATGTACAAGTTTCATGTAGAGGCACTGAAGAGTACGAAGTTTAGTATTAAATGGTTGTTTTTCTAGAATTAATAGTGAAAAGTAAAGCTTCAAACAGAATCATCAAAGAAGGCATGGGATAAATTTACTGAAGGAGTAGTTCAACTTCAATTAGACAAATGAAGTTTGGGTGGTTCAAAAGGATAAGCTCTCTCAACTCAATATAATATTGAAGTCATGGGATGAATACTATTTAAGTCTATCTCATCCCTTCCAATTGTTTAGGAAACTGCATATACAATGCAGTTCAGATAAGATTGAAGGCATGTGGTGAATATACGTAAGTCATCCTACATCGTATAGGGGCTGGCTTAACATAATTCAATCTTCAGCTTAAACTGGATAATACAGTTCTAATGTCTACAAAAATCCATCTTGATTGTCCTAGTCTTTCCGCAGACTAAATTCCATAAACCAAAGTCATGTCTCAGTGGTGTTGTAAGCATTAGAAACTGATTTAGAAGGAGAATACATGGCTTAACTCTTTGACAAGGAATAATTTGTTTCATGCACAATTTGGTCCCATGAGAAACAACCAATGGATTTTCTAAAGCATAAACACTCAAAAAGTAGGGAAACAAGGGACTGAAGCTTGAGCTTTGCCTAGAAGAGCATTTGTGTTGCTATTATAATTGCTATTGGAACATGATAAGGGGCAAGAAGGATAACAAGGACGAAGGCACAAAGTACAACATACTGAGGTGCAGGTGTATTCTTGTTGTATAAAGGTTATGGTTGTGCAAACTAAAAAAATGTCGGGTGATTTGGCTTGGAGGATTTGACTCACGCTAAACAGGGAAATTGCATTTTTTTTTTGTGTTGTTTTTAAAAAAATCCCTTTTCCTTATTACATGCTAGTAAGATTTCACATTGTTACTTCCACTAATTGCAATATAAACACCCTATCGCACAAGAATCAATCAAAACAAAAGGAATAAGGTTATTTTAAAACCCATGGTGGTCAATTTGTCAATGCTATACTATATATAGCAGGTAAGTACCATCCAATAAGCATTATTGTTTTAAAAATAGTTTGAAAATTTTAAGCTTAAAAATACTTGCGTTTGTAAAAGAAATTTCAAGCCTTGGCCTTGTAAATATCAAGATACTATTGAGCATAGCTTCAAAATATTGTGCTCTCCACCAGGAACAACCCAACGCCCAAAAATAAAACTCGACATATATACTAATGTGTTGCTGGAAAAAATTAGATGTAAACATGAAAGATGATCACCATAATCATTCATAATGGCTTGATAAAGGGATTAAAAATATCGAAATAAAAGAGAAGTAAAAGCATTGATACCCGAAAAGACATACCATTCACATAATCAGTGTAAAACGCTTAACCTAAAAATGGTTCTACCTCAAGATACATGTGAGCATAGCTTAATAAGAGTGCTGTCTAAGAACAACCCAAGGAAAATAAAACTCAACATATAATACTAATGTGTTGCTGAGAAATTAGATGTACAATATGATTATCATCATCGTCTACTCAATTTGGCCATCCCAAGTTGTTGTAATTATGTGTTTATATGACATCCATAGTGGGAAGCTTACATGTATGGTGGTGCTGGGATTTCAGAAATATGTCAAACCCTTACCTGCATTTGGGATTACATAGTATCAGATACACTCAAACTACACAGTAGTAAAAATTCACAAAATATGCCAGCATCGCATAAAAGGCATAGGATATTATTTCTCACCTTCCATTTGTGTAACTTCTAACTATTAATAGTTATTAGTAGGAGAATTTTCAATCACATAATACAGTGTATTGTTTTTATCTGATTCATTTCTACAGCTTGTCACTTTTAGATATAAGTGGGCATGATAAACATCCTTGCATGATGTCAAACTTGATGTCTTCATCCCCACTTACATTAACGTGTAGCATTGACTTGTCATCTTTATTATTAATACAAAATTAACAACCACATTTAATAAATGGAAATTTGACAACTGAAACAACTTAGAAGTGAGGTAAACTGGAAGACTTATTAAATGTCAGCACTACATGAAACAAATCTTAGGACTAAAGAAACAATCAACTATTTGAAAAAAGGTAAAATGTCTTGCATATCACACACTTGACATTTCCAAGCAATAGGAATGGATATTCCTTCTTAGTCCTAACGGTGTCAAACTCCACTGAAACACAAATTGAATAAGATCAAACATTATGCATAATCATTTTCAAGCAAGCACAGAAGTACAAAACATTGAATCCAAGCACTAAAGTGCAATAGGCCACTATCAAGCCCACAAAAACGAAAGCACATATGCAAATATACGGCAGTAAGCCAGTAGGTTGATGATCCAAAAATTATGCATTATGACAAGGAAAAATTTATTAGATATATACACTTGTTTTGTACATGAACCGCATGAAAGAATGCATAAACATTAGACTTCTGAAACAACTCCAGAAGTTGTTATTCTCGGTGAACTCACATTCAACGAATCACTTGCTGTTGCTAAACCCCGTATCATGTTAAGTACATCAACCGTATAATCCAAGTAATATTTATCCTTGCTTGGTTTTTGGCCAACAGTGCAAGCAAAGACCTCCCTCTTTGAAGTTTTAGGCAAAGATGTCATTGCACTGTCAATAATCTCAAACATGTCTTCATCTGAACGATCATCACCAATACACAAAACAAAATCAGGAGGACTCCCTACCTAGCCATTGTCGTTAAAATATTTTCAACTACAACACCTTTGCTCACACCCTACAAATTTTGAAGTCAAACAACTTGGCAAACAACCTATACATGATATTTACATGCAAATCTTAATTTACATACAACATATTCATACCAATAAAAGTGAGTTTTGTAATGAATGGGCTAATAGGATTATGGTACAATACATGTGGCTTTACTTCCACAATTTTCTGGCCACTCTTAACAACAACCGGTTCATTTGCAAGAACACTCTCAAGATGATCTAGCAACTCCTTTGCTTGCCACGAACCAAAATCTGGATCTGCATCCTGGAAGTGCCAGACAACTGCACTTTGTTTCTCCTTGACAAAGGAACCATCTGTACTTTCGTGTATAATTTGAAAATGGGGTTCATGACTGCTGTCCAACCAAAATCCATGACCGGCACACAAGTTTCCCAATCTTCCTCCATCTGCCACCTTCTCTAAAACAGGTATAATTGAATTGAAATAGAAATTAACAAAATAGAGATTGAATGTGCTAAATAAGCTCAATTTGAATTGCTTGCAGAAAGCTCTTAAGAGGCAAAGTAAAACCATCATGCTATACTTTGAATATTCAAGAAAGGCATGAATTTGCAGTTGTCTTACCTAAAGAAATACCCATGCTCTGCAGGAATACCAAGCTTTATGCATGGTGAGAACCATTCATTCAAAGGTTTTCGTCCCCGACTACTTACAATATAGACCACATTCTTAGGATCGTTGCAAAGAGTATTTAAGAGTGTCAAAACTTCTAGGCTTGGAGTCTTGTTAATTGATGTTTGAGGCATCATTGTACCATCATAATTAAGAAGAATTGCTCGCCTATTACTCAAGCCTCAATATTCCATGGATTTACATGAATAGCCCCACTTAAAGAGGGTGAACAGCCAATGAATTCAGACACTACCAGCATACTTCTTTTGGGAGTATCAGATGGAAGTCCAAACTTGGCGTCTAGTTCTGCTATGCATTGCCTACAAACAATGTATTCATATGGGATAAGATTCATATCCATCTTTCTGGATTTTAGTACAAAATCCTTCCAACAACATTTACTACACCTGCCTGCTACTCTCACACTCCACAGTGTACAAAATCTCAGAGCTATCAGCATGGCCTTTTCCCATCTTGGAAAACAACATAATAATAAATAGTTTCAGTCTCTTTATACCCAAATCATTTCATTAATATAACCTTTTTTCCCCCGTAATCACAGGGCTGAAGGAGCTTAATTTTGTGCCACAGGGCACATCTGTTTTGCGTGGATAATTATTGTACATTCCACTACCACACATCCACACATTAATTATGATATGTATTTTCCTTCATTATGTCATTAATGAAAGCAAAAGAAACCTATAAATAAAGGGTAGAAACTTGTAGGATTTGTAAATGTATAAGCTAGGATGGACACTTTCGGAAACATTCTGGTTTCAATTGATGTATTGACCAGGTTTTGGCAATTTTTATTTTGATACCAGAAATGAGAAAGATGAAGCATGACGAAATGACAATGCAAGAAACAAATTATAGACTATTTTCCATTTGTGGACATATGTTCTGAATTTTAGATGTGATAATACATAAAACATAATATTTGCTCATGAAATCTAATCTGCTTAGAATGTTTTGAGGGGCTAGAGCAAAGAAGAATGACATAGAATCTTATTGGACCAATTGAGGTCCTAGACCTAAGAAAACCAAAATTTGAGCATATTTTCATAAGGATGCCCCTGCATCATAATTTGATCTACTATGGAAAATTACCTGTATAACGTGGGCATTCTTTCAACTTTGATTATAATACATCCTAATACTCATTCAGCACAGAGTTCTCATTATGTGAGCCAGATGTAATGTAAGATGAATTTGTCTGAATAGTATTCTCTATAGTCAAATCTAACATAAAGTGTAGTCCCAACTATGTTACCATAAATGAGAAAGATGAAGCATGCCGAAACGACAATGCAAGAAACAAATTACAAACTATTTTCCATTTGTGGACATATGTTCTAAATTTTAAATGTGATAATACATAAAACATAATATTTGCTCATGAAATCTAAAGATTCATAAGCCAAAGCTAGAAATTAAGACGAAAGAGGCACAAAGAGCAAACTGCCCATTCAATTTCCAGATATCTTTTGGTTATAATCTGTTAAGGCTGTCCATCAGAAGTACATGATACGGTGAATAAGATAAAATTAGACCAACCAGATTACCATACACAGGAAATCTCCCCAGAAAGAAACCAAATTGTCATTGTAGTCTTTATGGCATTTTGTCAAACACTTGGCAACATCCTCTATTCTACCACATTTTGCATACATCTTGACAAGACCACTCCCCACGAATGCATTGGAGGCCAGATCAATCGTGGTTATGTAATCATGGATGTCTTTTCCGTAAACTTATTTGCGCAAAAGAGTTGAATAACCTCTGCATGATGGCCTTGCCTTCCATTGCAATGTCCACACTCCACCAACACCACAGGTGGTGAAATGAAGCCATCACTGTTGCAGTTTCCAAAAGGTTACAGAGTGGTAAGGAAATAGCCTAGCCCATCAGCAATAGTCATTTTCCATTCCAGACTGGTTTTGGGTATAATGAGTTGTGTTCCTTGCAAAATAGGTCATCATTGACCACTAAGAAAAAGCATTGAAATGATTAAACAACCCACAGCTCTCAAACCAACTGTTATCAAAAGAACCCGAGGCTATAAAATTGAAAAACAAAAGACCACTGCTTCCAATTGTCCATTCGAACGTTCTTTAGTATCTTCAACAGGTTCTATACCCTTACTTCTGCACATATGGAGCAGAAGCTGCAGAATCCATTTCAAATCCAATCTCATGAGGAACAAGCAACTTTAGGTTTCCAATCAGCATCTCATCAGATATCTGGGAAGCAGGATTCCAAAGCAGGCCCTCCCTACCACAAGCATGCATATTTAATTTCCTAGGTTCCTGGTCGCGAAAGGCACTTCACCATGTACCCTGCCTGCAACTGCAACGCATGCAACTAAGGACAGGTGCCCAAACGTGGAGGGGAGGACAACTGGCAATGAAGGATGACAAATACCTCAAGCAGGAGACCGTATGCCAGGCAGCTCAAGCAGGAGACCGTAGTCGTAGAAGATCAAGTCCATAGTAGCCACACCTCGCGTAAGAAAGAATGAAAAAGAGGAACTTTCATCACCACCAAAACATGCATACATCAAACTATATGCATATGAGAAGAAAATATTTTTGACCACCTACAATTGATATTTTTGACCTGTAAAGCGAGAAAATAAAGGAGTTGATATGAATGAAAAATAAAGAAGTCGTAATGTTATAAATTTGCACCAATGAATAACATTTGGCAACAGAAATGGACTGGATATTTTCAGACGGAGATCCCGCTCGCCCTTCTGTGTAGAAACTACAATTTCATGGCGAATTTTATCTTTTCTACATTCATTTTTCTGGGCGGTTTGTTTTATTGCGTCTACACAGCTGGTATTTTCATTGAGGCGGGCAATCAGAAGAAGCTCCAAGCTGGTATTTTCGATGTCACTGAATTTCGAAATTGTGTGATGGAGATGAAATTGGTTTGTGGGTGACGCTACTGTCTCCGACCATGTTCTCCATCTTACAAACAGTACCACTTCCAAGTATACAACAGGCAAAATTGTGTATTATAATACCACCATTCAACTGATCTCCTCCATAGCGGATTTCAGCACCCACTTTCGATTTGTTATGAATTGTTCAAAGTCCCTTGTTTATGGGGGCGACGGAATAGCCTTTTTCCTCACCTCTAAAGAAAACGCTACTTTGTTCCACAATACAAAACCGCGCAGGATGGTTTGGTCTTGTTGGAGATGAACGTAGAGCGTTGCCTCATTTCTTTGCTGTCGTATTTTCCAGTATGGAGGGTTGTGGGAACTGGATGGAAGTTTATTTGAGTATGATTATATAAAACAAACTACATTTCATGGTTTAAATAACGGGACAATATGGGATGCATGGATCGACCAGCTCCAAGAGATGCTTCAAGTATAAATCGAGTGGTTTATACAATCAAAGTCAACAAAATCTCATTTGGAACAATCAGAATCTGTCGATTATCTCAGTAGATGTCGCGGTAGGGTTATCGTTGTAGAAAATCTGCATTCTTATACAACAAACAACATAAAAGAAATAAAAGAATAATACTTAAATAGCTTGCATAAACATATGAATATTCAAACCAGCACTGCTGTGCATAATCTCCATTAATAAAAGCTTCATCATACTCAGAGCTTCAGCTCTTTACAATTGTGCGTGCAGCTGTGTGCTTTCAATGCACATCCTTCCTTGCTTGTGCAGATTTCACACCTTTGTGTGTGCATACAAAGCAATTACAATTGTTGTTATTTAAATAGAATAACTCACCCACTAACAGCTCTTCAACTGAGCATTCTAAATCTAAACTCATGCTTTAAACCAGTTGCATGCTATGCATGATTTAAAACAGATTTATTTGAATTAAATCTAATGATAAAAATAAGATAAAGCTAACTTAACTAAAGCAAACTAAAGCAAGACTAAAGCTAAAATTAGCTTTCCTAAAAAAGCTATAGTTGGAATTAAATATGCATCACATGCATATTTCCAACACTCCCCCTTAATTTCAAACTGTAGCTTTCACTCTTCTAGAGTTGTGTTTGCTTTTTCAGATCTGCCATGTGCAGGATCACATACTCCCAAACAATCTCTCAAATATTCAAAAACTTCTTTTGCTAAAGCTTTTGTAAAAATGTCTGCAAACTGATCTTCAGATCTACAAAATTCAAGATGAATTTCCTTGTTGTTTACCAGCTCCCTGATGAAATGATACCTCGTATCAATATGCTTGCTCCTCTTATGAAAAACATGATTTTTGGACAACGCTATGGCTGAGTTGTTGTCACAAAAAATCTGTGTAGCTTCCACTTGTTTCTGTTGTAAATCTGTCAACACTCTTCTCATCCAAACAGCTTGACATGCTGCTCCTGTTGCTGCTACATACTCTGCTTCTGCTGAAGATAACGTGACAATGGGCTGCTTCTTTGATGCCCATGAAACCACTCCTGTTCCAAAGTGAAAAGTATAGCCGGATGTACTTTTCCGATCATCTATACTTCCAGCATTGTCACTATCTGTAAAACCAATGAGTTTGAACTCATCTGAACTTGAATAAAGAATTCCATAATTTCTTGTTCCACGTACATACCTCAAAATTCTTTTTCCAGCTTGCCAATGTGAATCTTTTGGAGATTCCATGAACCTTGATATGAGGCTTACACCATACATGATATCAGGCCTTGTGGCCGTCAAATACATAAGACTTCCAACCAACTTTTTAAACAATGTTGGATCCACAAATGATCCTTCATCCTCTTTGCTCAACTTCAAACCTACTGCAACTGGTGTTGGTGCTGGCTTACAATTCAACATGTTAAACCTTTTCAAAACGTCACTTGCATACTTTGCTTGTGAGATAAAAACTTCACCTTCTGATTGTTGAACTTCAATACCCAAAAAATAATGCATAAGACCAAGATCTATCATCTCAAACTCCTTCTTCATGGCTGATTTGAATGACTCTGTAGATAGATTTCCAAAGAATGATCAAATCATCTACATATAAACAAACAATTAAAATTTTACCTTGCTCATTTATCTTGGTGTATAAGGTAGGCTCACTGCTGCTCCTACTGAAACCATTCTCAATCAAATAAGAATCTATTTTGCTGTACCAAGCTCTAGGTGCTTGCTTGAGACCATAGAGTGCTTTCTTCAATCTGTATACTTTTCCTTCATGACCTTCAATCTCATAACCTTCTGGCTGATTTACATAAACTTCCTCTTCAAGGAATCCATTTAAGAATGCTGATTTAACATCCATCTGATAAATAGGCCATTTGTTTTGAGCTGCAATTGCTAAAACCATTCTTACTGTATCCAAACGTGCTACTGGTGCAAATGTTTCGTTGTAGTCAACTCCATATTGCTGCGTAAAACCTCTTGCAACCAGCCTTGCTTTGTGCTTTTGTACTTTTCCATCAGCATTGTATTTTGTCTTGTAGACCCACTTGACTCCTATCACATCCTTTCCTTTTGGAAGATCCATTAGCTCCCATGTCTGATTCTTCTCTATAGCATCAATCTCATCATCCATGGCTTTTTCCCAAACTTCATTCTTTATAGCCTCTTCGTAATATACTGGATCTGTAGCTTGAGAAAATAATGCAAAAACTGAAAATGAATTAGTTGTATCAACATTATAAATCTCACTTAGACTTCTTGTTTTCCGCTGCACAGGAGTATTCGATGCAGGACTACTTTCTGGTGATGGAGTTCTCTCTGTGGTGTCTCGCATGGTGAAGATGGCTGAAATCTTGGTGACCTCCTGACTGTAGATGGAGGTGTAGCTTGTGCTACAACTTGTGGTGCATGTCCAAGATTTGTAGATACAGTAGCTTGTTGCTCTAAAGTTTCATCTGTCATATCATCATGTGGAATAGATGTTGCTATACTCACTGTTTTCTCTATACTTCCATCCCATGCTTCATTCTCAATAAACTGTACATCCCTGCTGATCACAACCTTTCCAGTGACTGGATTGTACAACTTGTATGCTTTTGTATTCTCTGAATACCCAACAAAAATACATTTTTCTCCTTTGTTGTCTAACTTCTTCCTTAGTTCATCAGGTACATGTGCATATGCTACACAACCAAAAACTCTGAAATGTGAAACACTGTGTTTCCTATTAGTCCATGCTTGTTGAGGAACCATGTTCCTAACAAGTTTCGTTGGACACCTGTTCAAAATATAAACAGAAGTTGCTACTGCTTCTGCCCAATACTCATTTGGAAGATGTTTTGCCTTCAACATGCTTCTCGCCATCTCCATGATGGTTCTATTTTTCCTCTCTGCCACACCGTTCTGTTGTGGTGTATACCTGGTAGTAAACTGCTTGTGTATACCATGATATCTGCAAAAATTCATAAACTCATTAGAAACATACTCACCTCCTCTGTCCGTTCTGAGAACTTTGATGTAGTATCCACTTTGCTTCTCCACTAATGCCTTGAACTGCTGAAATGTATCAAAGGCATTTGATTTATTTCTTAGAAATAAACCCATGTCTTCCTTGTGTAATCATCAATGAATGTCATAAAATAAATACAACCTCCAATAGAAGTTGTCTGCATAGGTCCACATAAATCTGAATGTACAATCTCAAGTGGTGCACTTGCTCTTGCTGTTTTGCCAACTGGGAATGAATCTCTGTGTTGCTTTCCCAAAATACAACCTTCACATACCCTTTCAGGTTTCTGAATCAATGGCAAACCTTTAACCATATTTTTTCTATATAATAAATTCAAACCTCCAAAATTCAAATGTCCATACCTTAGATGCCAAAGCCATGTTTCATCCTTCATAACTGAATGAAAAGCTGATTGTGTTCCTTCAGCGCAGACTTGATTTTCATTGGCGCAGGACTCATCTGTTTGAGTGCAGGACTCAACAAAAGACTGATTTGGCTTAACGCATGACTTTGCTGCAAACAGATCTGATTTCTTCTTCTTTCCAGGTTTCAAAATCAATGGAAACATCCTATTGCTGCTCATCTTCACTTTTGCAATCAATTGAGTGCTAGGAGCTTTGTCCACAATCACGCACTCATTGTCTTCCATATAGACTCGGTATCCTTTCTGTACTAGTTGTCCAATACTCATAAGGTTATGTTTCAAACCTGCAACATAGTAAACATCTTGCATACTTGTTTGCTCCCCCTGTCTTGTTAGAATACTAACCGTGCCTTTTCCTTTCACAGACACAATATTGTTATTTCCAAGAGTTACATCACTCTTAATCGAATCATCCAAACTAGAAAACAAATCTAGATTACTGTCATGTGATTACTGCAACCTGAATCTAAATACCATACATCACATGGACTCTCTTTTGACAAATTACATTCAATAGGGGATAAAGAAGGTATTGCTTCAGCAATCCTTGTGCATGCAATAAACATAGGTTTAGAAATAGAACTTCCAACCTGATTTTGATTTTGTCTCTCTTGATCATATTGCTTTTTCTTGCAATCATAAGCATAGTGCCCATACTTCTTGCAATAATGACACTGAACATGAGACTTATCTTGTCTCTCGACCATAACTCGTTCTTGATTATGTCCTCTTCCACTTGAGTATGATGAACTCGCTGCCACGTCCTCTCGGATGGACTTCTTCCTCTCGCCTCTTGGGCTGAAACTTCCTCTTCTTTTGCCACGACTACCCGCCTCTCCGAGATGCAAAAGCCTGATCTACACTTGCATGTGATCTATTCATCCTCTGTTCATGATTGATTAGTGATGCATGCAACTCATCAATAGAAAACTGACTCAGATCCTTAGTTTCTTCAATAGCAACAACTAAAGGATCAAATTTCGTAGGCAAACTTCTAAGCAATTTTTCAATAATCCTTCTGTCCTCAAGAGTCTCACCATGAGATTTGATTTGATTGACTAAGCCAACTACATAAGTAAAAAATGATTCTACAGAATCTGAATCTTTCATTGCTAAATTCTCAAAATCTCTACGAAGTAACTGTAGCTTGGCAGTTTTTACTTTCTCCTTACCTTGATATGCAACTTGTAAAGTATCCCATGCAGTCTTTGCTTGACTGGCTGCTGCCACTCTTGGAAGAATGCTTTCATGCATTGCCTGATGAATATAGAAAAGAGCTTTGCCATCCTTCTTTCGTAACTCCTTCAAAGTATCTTTCTCTGCTTGAGAAAGTGCAATATATGCTGCTGCATTTGCGGGCTCTGTGTACCCATCTTCAACGATCTCCCACACGTCTTGAGATCTGAATAGCGCCTTCATGGTCAACGACCAGTATTCGTAATTCTTTCCATTAAATTGCGGTGTCTGCATACCGGATGTAGAAGCCATAGCTTGCTACCAATTTAATAAGCTGCTGGAATAACCTTGCTCTGATACCAATTTGTAGAAAATCTGCAGTCTTATACAACAAACAACATAAAAGAAATAAACAGAATACTTAAATAGCTTGCATAAACATATGAATATTCAAACCAGCACTGCTGTGCATAATCTCCATTAATAAAAGCTTCATCATACTCAGAGCTTCAGCTCTTTACAATTGTGCGTGCAGCTGTGTGCTTTCAATGCACATCCTTCCTTGCTTGTGCAGATTTCACACCTTTGTGTGTGCATACAAAGCAATTACAATTGCTGTTATTTAAATAGAATAACTCACCCACTAACAGCTCTTCAACTGAGCATTCTAAATCTAAACTCATGCTTTAAAACAGTTGCATGCTATGCATGATTTAAAACAGATTTATTTGAATTAAATCTAATGATAAAAATAAGATAAAGCTAACTTAACTAAAGCAAACTAAAGCAAGACTAAAGCTAAAATTAGCTTTCCAACAAAAGTTTATCTGAGCATATAGTTGGAATTAAATATGCATCACATGCATATTTCCAACAATCGTCTGCATTTGTCTGTAGATTCGCGGAGGGTTATCGTCTGCAGCTTGGAATACCAGTGAGACACATGATATCTTTTCATGGAGCTTCAACAGCAGCTTCTACTCCAACAACAGCTCAGCAACAATTTCAAGCCCTTTCACAAAAAAATTCTCAGTACCGTGCTATCTGGTATTGTAGCTTGTATCACAGGTACGCTGCTGTTTTAAGGCTATTTTGCATTTGTGAAAAGAAAAAAACTTGCATCTGTTAGAAGGCAAGAACTAGCAGACATGGACCTGGAAAAATTTTACACCACATTCCCAAACGATTTAATATGTGTGATCTCATAACCGGAACCAACAATTTCAGCGAGACTGACAAGCTTGGACAGGGAGGATTCGGACGGGTTTACAAATGCATTCTCTTAAAAACAAATGAGATTGTGGCTGTAAAGCGCATCAAAGAAGGGTCAAGACAGGGGATTAAGGAATTTATCTCAGAAGTAAGTATTGTCAGCCGTGTGCGACATCGGAATCTTGTTCATCTTTTGGGATGGTGCCATGAGAGAGAACAGTTGCTTTTGGTGTATGAATATATGCCTAATGGAAGCCTGGACAGACATCTTTTCGCAAGAGATGAAGGTGGTAATTGTCCTATGTTACAGTGGAGTTTGAGGTACAAAATAGCGAGCGCACTGCTATACCTTCATGAAGAATGGGATCAGTGTGTTGTGCACAGAGATGTCAAATCCAGCAATGTCATACTCGATTCCAATTTCAGTGCAAACTTGGCGATTTCGGTTTAGCGCGCTTGCTAAACCATGAGCATTTGGCTCAGACCACACAGGCGGCAGGGACATTGGGGTACCTGGCCCCTGAATGTGTGGCTTCCGGAAAAACTAGTCGAGAATCAGATGTTTACAGCTTCGGCGCCGTGGCTTTGGAATTAGCATCCAGCAAACGAGCAGTAGATGTGAACTTGGTAGAATTTGGCATGTGGATTGTTGTGTGGGCATGGGATCTGTATGGTAAAGGCAGAATTTTGGAGGCTGCAGACATGAAATTAAATGGAGAGTTTGAAAGGGTAGAAATGGACCAATTAATAGTTGCAGGGTTGTGGTGCTCTCATCCTGATGCAAATTCAAGACCGAAAATGAGGCAAGTGCTGAAGTTACTGAATTTTGAAGTTACAGCTCCTAATCTCCCACCAGAAATACCTGTAGCATCATATAATGCCCAGATTTCTCTGTCTGGGCCTTCTTCCTGCACCACCGTATCAGACAGGAATGAGCATAAGTCACCCGTGTGTTCCAACTAATGGTCTGTGATAAAGAGCCCACCACTTTAACATTGACTGTGAATTATCAGCCGAACACACCGACTCAATAATCTCTTCCCTAGCTTGTGTACAATTTTATTATGCCCAATTTTGTTGTATGCAGTTCCAACATTGTATTTTATGGTCTGATTTTATCATTAATTTGGCGTTCTGTCTAACAGAAAAGTATTTAGTAACATTTGGGATTGTGTTCTTAGCTCTGAAAAATTAAGAAAGAAGAGTTTAAATAGAGGGTGATTTGGTGTTCTTGAGTGTTAAGTAGGTGCATTCAATTTGGTGAGTTGATATTTTTGAGTGTTTAAATTGATACATTCAATTAAATGATTTGTTGCATTTTGATCATTTCTCGAAATTTAGATTTACAATATTGAACTATGGTTTGGGAGTTCAAATTTATAAGAGTGATCTCTTGTATTTAAAATTGATACATTCAACACAATGTATTTGTTTGGAGGGAAATTCTTATGTTATTATTTTTAATAAATAGGTGATATTTAAAAATAAATATTTAAAAATATATATATAGATAGAAGTACTATAATCAAATGAATGGAAGTATGTACATTTTTAGAGTGGTAGAAACAATTCCAAAATGGATTGAAGAGGTATATCTAACCGGGGTAGTAAAACATGTATCTAGAGGAAATTGGACATGATATTGTAGAAAAAGAAATGTTGAAGTTTCATTAGATAACCAAGTAACCATTATATTCATAAAATGGCCACCTCCATTATAACATCACCCCTATTAACATTAAATTATAATATATTCTAGATTTAATATGTTATAATAGACTAAACCAAACAACCAATATAAATTAGATATATCGACCGAGCTCTAATCTTATTCTAATTTTCATGTTAAACACGCCAAACTAGGCATAATATATTCTCTAAAACAAATAATCCCCTCAAATCTATTCAGCCACAATATAAGTTTGAATAAAAATTTACCCACTTGAATATTGTTGGAAATGAGGTGTCTCAACCTTGTTTGGTTTATTCATTTAATATTTTCCTACAACCGTTTCACATTGTCTAGGCTCTAAAAATAGAAATAGGAGTTGTCAAAAGATTCCCATATGATAGTATATCATGGAAGGGCTATTTTTAGAGATATTATGACATATTTTATGACATCTATGAGGGTCAAAAATAGGGGAGAATATTGTGGACGTGGGAGCCTAATTTTAGACCGAAATCTTGCTCTTTAATGCTATCCACCTCATGAGAGGTTTGGTGTAATGCCCGTTCTACGTTGCACCTATTCATCCTGTGCGATCGAAAGTGCTAAGCATGGAGTGTCGTTGTGCCTTCGTTGACCTCGATTGCTGACCATTATGACTATAATTGATAATTATTTCACAAGCTGTAAAATGATAATAATGATAATAATAATAATAATGACATTATGATTGTATTATCGATCAACGATTGTATTTTATTATTACCTTCTTTATATCGATTGTTATCGATATCATCCTCTGTTATCGTTAAACTATCCTTTTGATTTGTTTGTCGCTCCCGCCTTGACTGTCTGATCCCACACGCATGCCTCATTGCAATTCTTAATTCCGGGGTGCACTTATTGTTGCGACCATTGCCTTTCCTCCCACGTTGGATTATGGATGCGGCTGTGCTAGGACATGAGGAGACGTGGGCTACATTGTTGTCCTGGACTCTTTATTTCCTTGTTTTCTAGCAAGAGGGGTGCATGGTAGAGTGTATGGCCTCCTGCCATATTCCTTTTTTATTTTATTTGGTGCCTTGTTTGGCATATGTTGGTGGGGATTAATGAAACTAATTGTTTTCTAACCACCCACCGTATGCCTTCCTCCTCGCTAGCCCGCATAGCTTTCAAAAAGGATCAGATTTTTATCTTCTGTGTGTTTGTCTCCTACCCGCCCATTTATGAAAATGTTGACTTGCCATCAATTTGTCACGTGGTCTACCTGTTGTTTCTACCCAAAACCACGAATGCTTGTTGCGCTCCATCAAATGCTGAAACAGATGAATTGCTTCAGTGTGTTCTGGACAGTGGATTCATTGATGGTGAAATGAAGGTTTGTCACCCTGATGTTGCGTGAGTGGGTTTGGATCCTCAAAATCATGCTGTGCAGGCAGTTTCAGTGGAGCGTAGAACCGAAATCCTCCTAGGAAAGTGCCATGAGGAAGTGCTTGGCTTTATGCAGCAGCTGCAGGGTAGAGAAGTAAACGTATCCCAGAAAATCAGTGGCCCAGAGAAAGCTAAGTGTGACAGCTGCTACAGGGCGAGCCCAAGGAACCGTTGGTGTTGATCCTGGTGTTCTGGTTGCACGCGACCACAGTCGTGATCAGTTGTTGCAAAATCTTGCAGCTGTAGTAGAAGAATGAGGTAAAGTTTTAGTTGAGCTATCTTGCCTTTTCTTTTTGGAAAGTCGCTTGGTCCCAAGGGGTGAATTTAACATGGATTTCTTCCTTATAAATTCTTTGAAAAAAAAAAACTGTAAAATCTAGTGTTTTGGATGGAAACTATAGGTATTCTGTTTGGGCCTCCTCACTGGCTGTACATTCCTCTACAAAGATGCACTGGTGTGGTTTCAAAACCACCGAGGAGAAAAAGGAGCAGAAGCAAGACACCTCCACCTGATGGGCATGGCGATGAACATGTGGAGGGAAGAAAGAGGAGGGGCACTTTCAGAATGCATTTATTTTAAGAGAGATGGTAGGTGTTTCAGAGGAGCATCGTGTAGGTTTATCCATCGTGAGGTCCCTTCTGAAAATATTAGCAAGTTGACTGGTGGTGAAAAGAATAGAGAATACAGAGAGTCTGGGCAGGACTTTCAAGGCTCCCATACTGCCATAGAAATATCTGCTAACATAGAGGAAGGTAATGTGAAGAGCATATCTCAAGATGGACTTTCTAGTCACCAAGGTGGATTCTTTTTAGAAGAAAATCCAACCGAAAAGGAAAAACAGTTAAATGAGGCTTCACTGAGTGAAAGAGTAATGTCAGGATGGAGTGAAAATCATGATTTACAGCCACCAGTACTAAAGGTGAGTACTGATTCCCAGATACCTGAAGAGAATGCAAATCCTGATTCTGATTCACATCCAATACCTTCAGAAAATGAAGCATTTCTGAGCGCTTCCAACAAGCAGGTTGTCCAACTATGTTGTTATCTGTTCAGTATTGAATGCATCCTCAAATTCGGGATTCTCCTTCAAGGTATTTTTTTATCAAATCGATTAAGTGACAGTGAGAGTGTTACCAGGAGACCCGATGAAATTTATTACAGAGATTCTCTACTGAGACCTCGCTTGTTTTACGATGTAACCCATGGAAGAGAACCTCATAGAGGCCGATCTGTTTCATATCAGAATATTCATGAAGCACGTTTTACCTTGCAATTTTATGAGCTGCTTCAACGAGTCACTGATTTGGCAGGCATAAAGGTCTCTGTTGGAATTATCATACCTTACAAGCTACAGCTGAAATGTTGCACCGAGAGTTTGATGCTGTCCTCAAATCTGATGAAGGAAAAGGTTTAATTACCATTGCGGTAGATGCCTTTCAGAGCCAGGAGCGATGTTGAATCAGGAGGAACAGGCATGAGCTACTTTTTCCCTTTTTCCAGCTATTTTCTTTTAATTAAATGCATGATTATTGCTTGTTCTCCTGGTAATTGTGTGCTGTGTTGGTTTGAGATAAGCTCTGCGTGAGATTTTATCATTTGAAATGTTGTGTGGCTTTTGCACGCCTTCCCCGCCAAGAGTGTATTTTCTTGCTTTTGCTAGATGTGTGAGGGGTCTTATTAGATACGTCTGTGTTATGCCTGTAGGAGCAGTTTTCTTTCCTTCTGCGACCTGGTTTTGGACCTTCCTCAGCATGGCAATGAGGAGTTGTTGTTTAAGTTCTGCCCTCTTTAGAAAAAAAAAAAAATGTGATTTGCTTTTTACCTCCGTTATGTATCCCTATGGTTATAGAGGAGAGCAGGTGATAAATGAATAAAACTATTTACCTCTAGAGAAGAAGTGTATTTATTGCCCTTTTGATGTTATCACGGTCTAATATTAAATCGTATTAGAAATGATACTAGAGAGAGACCCTTGCTCATCCTTTTCTTTTTAGCAATCTAATTTGGTATAATTTCATCCCAATTTCATCCCTGGGAGGTCGACTACAAGGTTGGAACATTGTAAATTTCTTTTTCCTTTTGAAGCTTTAACGAACTGTGTATTATGCTTGTCGGATGTGACTGGCTATGACTTGATAGTGGGTTTTCGACGCCGTCTTAGGCAAACATGTTTTGGCCAAATCTAACTTGCTTACCTAGCTTATGATGACCTTAAAAATTTTAGTACCCTGACCAAGGGATATCCTCGTCAGTCCTACATTTGTATTATCTCCCTAACTGGTCTTACGAAAGGTCCACCGACTTCTTTGTGGTGGAAAATTTGAGGGTTTGTTATAAGGAAAACCTTACTCGAACCTTTGGAGAAAATACTTAAAGTATTCAAGGGGCTCTCGTTTTGTACATGGGATATCCTATGCGCCCGAGGTAACTAATCGTGTAAGTTTTCTTAATTTTTTAGTATTATAAGAAAAGCCCTTCCTTGTCGGACGCCCCCATGGTAGTGAGTGCATGAACAGTGTTTTACCCCTTCCGAGCAACAAACAATGAAGTATATGTCGGATGTGGTGAACATGGAACTAAGTCTGAGGCTTGAGATGCTTTTGGGGACCTGTGAGAGGTAAATTACATTTACCCCCAAGCAACAATGTTTTTTTAGACCTTTCTTTGTTATATCAGTAAGTAAGTTAATAGTGTATAACATTGAAATATTTTATTATGTTGGGAATGAAGGGTTTTTCGTTGAGGGATGTGCGGAGTTGACACTTGAGGCTTAAGAGTGCTTTCAAAGTTTCAACTTATCATACATGGACGTTGTTTAACCTTGAATATATAAATAAATATTGGGTATAACAATCAAAAATATCAGCTACATTCTTTAAGGTGTACGCATGTGCAATGCATTCCTTTTTACATGATCTTTGGATTGGGTCCTTGAGTGGCCATAACCCCCCCCCTCATAGGCTGTATGAGTTTTAGAGGACTTGTGTGGCATTCTTGCTCTGAGTAGGGATGTTCGGAATAATAAATCTTGTTACCTTTTTTTTGACATTATCAGGAGAAATTACTATTTCTATATCGGGTGGTTGTAGTACGATTCCTTTATTCTGTTTTGTGAATGTGAAGTCGCTATCGCTATCTTACTTAAGGAAAATAAAAAGGTGTATTATGTGGGAAATTTGTTATAATTTAGAATGTATGGTGTAAGGGTAACCTTGGATAGAAAATGCACAATTTTGGCTTTCATATGTTCTGCAGTGTGCCTTTTGTTAACTAGATATCTATTTTGTTTACATTCATACAAATTACTTTTGCTTATGCCTTGGAATGGAAATCATGCACTAGTCATTCAATTAATTTTGATGAAATATCTAGGAAAAGGGAATGCATGCTCATGCCAGTTCTTTTGAACTGACAAAAGCTAACATGTTTTTGCAGGTTGTTTTTCCGAGCTCAAGTATGAAAGAAGTGGCTGTTGTAGTTGCATAGATGATATCCACTTTGGTGCTTGTACGTTGTCTTTTATGGTTAAACTATTGATAACATCTAGTGGAAAAAAAATTAGAAGAAGGGTCAGTGCCTTAGTAAATGTATTGTAGAGTATTGTTGTTGTAACTGTCAAACTTTGCTCTTGAGTTAAAATGTTGAGTTGTAAATCCTTCTAAGACATAGTAGTAATGAGTTTGTAAGCACTATAAAGTGAACTGGATAGTCCTTATAAAAGTTAAACTAAAATTTATATATATGAATATATTAATGTAGATGTGAGCTACTTGATAACATTTGAGACCTGGAACAATCAAGAGGAATCTATCTTTTGTAACAAAATATGATTACTTGTTTTTCCCCCGAGCTAAACTAATAAACATTATCCTTTTATGGTGAAACCTTAAATGATCTCATGGTGAAAGCAATGGTTAGATTTTAGAAGATGATAGGATTTAATAAGTAGGAGGGAAATTGATTAATTAAACCTTAAATCTCTCTCTATCGTTTGGAATGTTTTCCTTTGTCAGACTTAATTAAGTAAAGTCTAGATGGAACATTTAACCAATCTTGATAAACTCTTAACCTCAATAAAAGACGGATAGTGAACAATGTGACCTTGAAGCTGAATTCTGTTGTCCTGTTCCGTTAACCCTTACCATGATTCATGGTGATATTTCCTAAGCAAGGTCAAAATTTGATCCTTAAACAAGAAGGTTATTGTTATGAACCCTAAGCGGTACTTTCCCTCAATCGGAGCTTATGCCTTCACCTGTGCAATAGAGGTGTGGAACATGTGTTAGTGACTTGAGTAAGTTTAATTAACCTTGTAAGAAATGGAAAATGTTCTAAAATCAAATGAATAAAAAAGCCTTGGACATAAAATTGATGATCCTAGTTTAGAAAGCTTGGCCTTAAGCTATTTAGTCAATAGTTGAAAAGAAGAAGTTCTCCCTTGTGAAAAGAATTGTGTGAATCATTACATGAAATTTTATAAGAACGTAAGTTAAGAATTAAGAGACATTTTAGTAAACAAGAAAATTTAATAAGAATTTCCTCATGGGATGCCCTAAATGTAAGTGTGTCATGTGGTTGGACTTCCATGTTGTCTTGTCAAAAAGAAGAAAAAAAAATGTATGTATTGTCCTTGATAGGTGTGAACGTCTCCGTGCTGCCTTTATGGCCATCCTTGTATCAAGTTGTTCACAGTGTTAGTTGTATCCTTGGTGACGACATGTTGCGTCGTGTTATGTGTCAAGCAAGTCAAAAAAAAAAAAGTTATCCTGTATTTCACTGTGTTGTATGTGTTGGTATTTTTGGGTTGTTACATTTTGGTATCAGAGCATAGGTTCATGCTCTCGAACCTATGGGCCAGATTGGTGTTGTATGATGATGTTACATGGTGGTGGTGGCGTTACATGATGATACTGCATGATGATGATGATGTTGCATGATGGCGGTAGATATTGGAAGAGTAATGTGCTTCAAGCGTGATGTGATTATTGTCGTAATTGTGATATTGTGAATGCACATGATGTGTATGTCACCTTGTGCATGTTTGTAATCATGTTGATATGATGGGGATGGGAGTATTCTCTCTCCTTCTTGTGGATTCTATGAAGAGTTCACGTGTGAATTACTATTTGTGGCGTGTGAAAAGAATTATATAGTGGATGACATAGTGTTAGAGCATTGTGACATATTGTGATATGTAGGTGTATCAATGTGTTGTATGACTAGATTGATGTTAAAAAAAGATGAGTTGTATCATGATGTTTTTACCATGTTTTGAAGCAATGTGGGTGTACCACCTTGTTATGTAGCAATGGATGTTATGTTGTGATGTACTATGTTCATCGTATGTATGACTGTGCAAATATGTAATGCTTCATGTTGTGATTTGGGGTCATACGGTGAGTGTATGAACCCTATCGTATGGTGATTGCGCTTTGGGTGCAGAATGTGGTAAAGTGATGTATTACGCCCTGTGGATGTATGATTGTGATCTACCCTGTATACATACCATACGTGAGATGTTATGGTAGTTATGTGTGTGCCACCGTTATGTTAGTGATGTTGTTGTATGTTATGTTGTGAACCTTACGCTAACCGATCCTGAGGGAAATCGGTAGAAGTGTATGTTGAGAGTGAGGAATGGTGTACCATGGGTCAATAACTCGAGTCAAAACTTGGTTTAGTAGATAACATGTGATTCTTTCCTCTCTCCCTATGTGGTTGTATGTATGCAACCTTAGTGTATCTATGACTATGTTTAGCCTTGTCGAAGTGGTGGCGGGATGATTCAGATGGAGGTGATGATAGTTGTATTATTGATATGTATTTTACGAGCTGAGGCTCGATGTTCGAGTGCTAGCAACTCGTTGAGTACCCCTTTGGTGGCTAGATAAGGCCACACAGTTATCGTAATGTGACATTATTATAAGTTGATTTTATTCGTAAATTGAGCTTTTTTACCTTATTTTGTAAGGACCAGCAACTTTTCTTGATTGCAATGCTTTAAAATTTTGGGCATTTCCTTGGTTTGTGGCACTAACATGGGGATTTTGATACTAACTTTGGCTATTTGGCCATTTATTTTAGCTTGATTTGGGGTCTTCTTTTAAAATTTGGAATTCTTACCGCCTTGCCCAAGGCTTATACTTTGCCACTTTGGCACTTTGATTGGATTGTTGTGCTGGTTCTATTGTCGTGATGTGTGGAATAGGGTCATAGGATGCACCATGTAATGGTCTAACCTATGGACCCACTTCGTTGTATAGGGGTACGCCCCAAGGAGTACAGATAACTAGCGGGTTGTTGAACCACGCGTTATTATGTCACTTGGGTTAGGAGTGTTCGGACTCTATGTGTCTTGGACCATAGGGTTAACCGGCCTCCTTGAGGGAGGCATAAGAGACTTGAGGGAGGCATAAGAGTTTGAGGGAGGCATAAGAGACTTGAGGGAGGCATAAGAGTTTGAGGGAGGCTTATGATATTTGTCTGTATGGTTGATGTTTCAGGATATATGTTGAGTTATTGTGCTGTTTGGTAGTGGTCTTTTGATGTATGTGTTACTCATGTCAGATGGATATGTGTTGTGATGTGTGGTTATGTCATTGATTTCCTTGTGGACACTATGTACCTGTAGCATGGTTTGGTGTTATGTGAGTTTTTCACTGATGCAAATTGAGGGAATGTCTGGTGGATTGTAATACTCTTTTGTTTGAGTATTTTGTATGTCAGTCATTGATGTGTGACGAGTACTATGTTATGTGGAGTGTGCCTATTCTATTCCGTAATTGTGTAACCTTTTGTGGTGTAATACAATCTTGAAGTATATACTTGTGTACTTGTGAATCCGTAGGGTCTTGTGAACCTGATAGGGTGTTGTGTTAGCAGCTCATGTTGGGCACCCACAATAAGGAATAAATCAAAACTCTTCAATGATGATATTTTTTAAAAGAGACTAAAACTAGAAATAATGATAATGGAAAGAGACTAATGAAATGATGAACAAGAAAGAACTGCCAATCTTCACAGAACATTGAAAGTTAAAAATTCTACCAAATGTTCCTAAGGCTACCTTGTGACCATGCTTTAATCAACTAAAATTTTAAACCATAGGGTGTACTTTCTCCTTTACCTGTTCTTGGTTACGTACCTTTTTCCTTTCCTCTATGTTATGTCGCATCGAGGATGATGCTTTCTTAAGGGGAGGAGAATGTAATGCCCTGTTCTACGTTACACCTATTCATCCTGTGGCGATCGAGTGCTAAGCATGGAGTGTCATTGTGCCTTCGTCGACCTCGATTGCTGACCATTATGACTATAATTGATAATTATTTCACAAGCTGTAAAATGATAATAATGATAATAATAATAATAATGACATTATGATTGTATTATCGATCAACGATTGTATTTTATTATTACCTTCTTTATATCGATTGTTATCGATATCATCCTCTGTTATCGTTAAACTATCCTTTTGATTTGTTTGTCACTCCCGCCTTGACTGTCTGATCCCACACGCATGCCTCATTGCAATTCTTAATTCCGGGGTGCACTTATTGTTGCGTCCATTGCCTTTCCTCCCACGTTGGATTATGGATGCGACAGGCTAGACATGAGGAGACGTGGGCTACATTGTTGTCCTTGGACTCTTTATTTCCTTGTTTTCTAGCAAGAGGGGTGCGTGGTAGAGTGTATGGCCTCCTGCCATATTCCTTTTTATTTTATTTGGTGCCTTGTTTGGCATATGTTGGTGGGGATTAATGAAACTAATTGTTTTCTAACCACCCACCGTATGCCTTCCTCCTTGCTGGCCGCGTAGCTTTCAAAAAGGATCAGATTTTTATCTTCCGTGTGTTTGTCTCCTACCTGCCCATTTATGAAAATGTTGACTTGCCATCTGCTGTCACGTGGTCTACCTACGTTGTTTCTGCCCAAAACCACGAATGCTTGTTGCGCTCCATCAAATTCAAATGATGAATTGCTGGCGTGTTCTCGATTTGGATTCATTGATGGTGAAATGAAGGTCTGTCACCCTGATGTTGCGTGAGTGGGTTTGGATCCTCAAAATCGTGTTGTGCAGGTAGTTTCAGTGGAGCGTAGAACCGAAATCCTCCTAGGAAAGTGCCATGAGGAAGTGCTTGGCTTTATGCAGCAGCTACAGGGTAGAGAAGTAAACGTATCCCAGAAAATCAGTGGCCCAGAGAAAGCTAAGTGCGACAGCTGCTGCAGGGTGAGCCCAAGGAACCGTTGGTGTTGATCCTGGTGTTCTGGTTGCACGCGACCACGTCGTGATCAGTTGTTGCAAAATCTTGCAGCTGTAGTAGAAGAACGAGGTAAAGTTTTAGTTGAGCTGTCTTGCCTTTTCTTTTTGGAAAGTCGCTTCCGTCCAGGTGGTGAATTTAACATGGATTTCTTCCTTATAAATTCTTTGAAAAAAAACCTGTAAAATCTAGTGTTTTGGATGGAAACTATAGGTATTCTGTTTGGGCCTCACTGGCTGTACATTCCTCTGCAGCATGCGCTTGGTGTGGTTTCCAGTCACCGAGGAGAAAAAGGAGCAGAAGCAAGACACCTCCACCTGATGTCAGGCGTGGCGATGAACATGTGGAGGGAAGAAAGAGGAGGGGCACTTTCCAGAATGCATTTATTTTAAGAGAGATGGTAGGTGTTTCAGAGGAGCATCGTGTAGGTTTATCCATCGTGAGGTCCCTTCTGAAAATATTAGCAAGTTGACTGGTGGTGAAAAGAATAGAGAATACAGAGAGTCTGGGCAGGACTTTCAAGGCTCCCATACTGCCATAGAAATATCTGCTAACATAGAGGAAGGTAATGTGAAGAGCATATCTCAAGATGGACTTTCTAGTCACCAAGGTGGATTCATTTTAGAAGAAAATCCAACCAAAAGGAAAAACAAGTTAAATAAGGCTTCACCGAGTGAAAGAGTAATGTCGGGATGGAGTGAAAATCATGATTTACAACCACCAATACTAAAGGTGAGTCTCGATTCCCCGATACACGAAGAGAATGCAAATCCCGATTCCCGATTCACATCCAATACCTTAAAAAATGAAGCATTTCGAAAGAGCACTTCCAACAAAAGTTGTCCAACTATGTTGTTATCTCTGATTCAGAGATTGAATGCATCCTCAAATTCCGGATTGTCCTTTAAGGTATTTTTTTATCGAATCGATTAAGTGACAATGAGAGTGTTACCAGGAGACCCGATGAAATTTATTACAGAGATTCTCTACTGAGACCTCGCTTGTTTTACGATGTAACCCATGGAAGAGAACCTCATAGAGGCTGATCTGTTTCATATCAGAATATTCATGAAGTAATTTTTACCTTGCAATTTTATGAGCTGCTTCAACGAGTCACTGATTTGGCAGGCATAAAGGTCTCTGTTGGAATTATCATACCTTACAAGCTACAGCTGAAATGTTGCACCGAGAGTTTGATGTTGTCCTCAAATCGATGAAGGAAAAGGTTTAATTACCATTACGGTAGATGCCTTTGAGCCAGCGTGAGCGATGTTGAATCAGGAGGAACAGGCATGAGCTGCTTTTTCCCTTTTTTCCAGCTATTTTCTTTTTAATTAAATGCATGATTATTGCTTGTTCTCCTGGTAATTGTGTGCTGTGTTGGTTTGAGATAAGCTCTGCGTGAGATTTTATCATTTGAAATGTTGTGTGGCTTTTGCACACCTTCCCCGCCAAGAGTGTATTTTCTTGCTTTTGCTAGATGTGTGAGGGGTCTTATTAGATACGTCTGTGTTATGCCTGTAGGAGCAGTTTTCTTTCCTTCTGCGACCTGGTTTTGGACCTTCCTCAGCATGGCAATGAGGAGTTGTTGTTTAAGTTCTGCCCTCTTTAGAAAAAAAAAAAATGTGATTTGCTTTTTTTACCTCCTTTATGTATCCCTATGGTTATAGAGGAGAGCAGGTGATAAATGAATAAAACTATTACCTCTCGGAGAAGAAGTTTATTTATTGCCCTTTTGATGTTATCATGGTCTAATATTAATTCGTATTGGAAATGATACTAGAGAGACCCTTGCTCATCCTTTTCTTTTTAGCAATCTAATTGGTATAATCTCATCCCAATTTCATCCCTGGGAGGTCAACTACAAGGTTGGAACATTGTAAATTTCTTTTTCCTTTTTAGAAGCTTTAACGAACTGTGTATTATGCTTGTCGGATGTGACTGGCTATGACTTGATAGTGGGTTTTCGACGCCATCTTAGGAAAACATGTTTTGGCCAAATCTAACTTGCGTACCTAGCTTATGATGACCTTAAAATTTTAGTACCCTGACCAAGGGATATCCTCGTCAGTCCTACATTTGTATTATCTCCCTAATCTGGTCTTACGAAAGGTCCACCGACTTCTTTGTGGTGGAAAATTTGAGGGTTTGTTATAAGGAAAACCTTACTCGAACCTTTGGAGAAAATACTTAAAGTATTCAAGGGGCTCTCGTTTTGTACATGGGATATCCTATGCGCCCGACGTAACTGTGTAAGTTTACTTAATTCTTTTTAGTATTATAAGAAAATCCCTTCCTTGTCGGACGCCCCCATGGTAGTGAGTGCATGAACAGTGTTTTACCCCTTCCGAGCAACAAACAATGAAGTATATGTCGGATGTGGTGAACATGGAACTAAGTCTGAGGCTTGAGATGCTTTTGGGGACCTGTGAGAGGTAAATTACATTTACCCCCAAGCAACAATGTTTTTTTTTGAGACCTTTCTTCGTTATATCAGTAAGTAAGTTAATAGTGTATAACATTGAAATATTTTATTATGTTGGGAATGAAGGGTTTTTCGTTGAGGGATGTGCGGAGTTGGCACTTGAGGCTTAAGAGTGCTTTCAAAGTTTCAACTTATCATACGTGGACGTTGTTTAACCTTGAATATATAAATAAATATTGGGTATAACAATCAAAAACGTCAGCTACATTCTTTAAGGTGTACGCATGTGCAATGCATTCCTTTTTACATGATCTTTGAATTGGGTCCTTGAGTGGCCATAACCCCCCCCCCCTCATAGGCTGTATGAGTTTTAGTGGACTTGTGTGGCATTCTTGCTCTGAGTAGGGATGTTCGGAATAATAAATCTTGTTACCTTTTTTTTGACATTATCAGGAGAAATTACTATTTCTATATCGGGTGGTCAGAAGTACGATTCCTTTATTCTCGTTTTGTGAATGTGAAGTAGTTATTATCGCTATCTTACTCAAGGAAAATAAAAAGGTGTATTATGTGGGAAATATGTGATAATTTAGAATGTATGGTGTAAGGGTAACCTTGGATAGAAAATGCACAATTTTGGCTTTCATATGTTCGCAGTGTGCCTTTGTTAACTAGATATCTATTTTGTTTACATTCATACAAATTACTTTTGCTTATGCCTTGGAATGGAAATCATGCACTAGTCATTCAATTATTTTTGATGAGATATCTAGAAAAGGGAATGCGTACTCATGCCAGTTCTTTTGAACTGACAAAAGCTAACATGTTTTGCGGCAGTTGTTTTTCCGAGCTCAAGTATGAAAGAAGTGGCTGTTGTAGTTGCATAGATGATATCCACTTTGGTGCTTGTACGTTGTCTTTTATGGTTAAACTATTGATAACATCTAGTGGAAAAAAATTTAGAAGAAGGGCCAAGTGCCTTAGTAAATGTATGTAGAGTATTGTTGTTGAATCAAACTTTGCTCTTGAGTTAAAATGTTGAGTTGTAAATCCTTCTAAGACATAGTAGTAATGAGTTTGTAAGCACTATAAAGTGAACTAGATAGTCCTTATAAAAGTTAAACTAAAATTTATATATATGAATATATTAATGTAGATGTGATCTACTTGATAGCATTTGAGACCTGGAACAATCAAGAGGAATCTATCTTTTGTAACAAAATATGATTACTTGTTTTTCCCGAGCTAAACTAATAAACATTATCCTTTTATGGTGAAACCTTAAATGATCTCATGGTGAAAGCAATGGTTAGATTTTAGAAGATGATAGGATTTAATAAGTAGGAGGGAAATTGATTAATAAAACCTTAAATCTCTCTCTATCGTTTGGAATGTTTTCCTTTGTCAGGACTTAATTATGTAAATTCTAGATGGAACATTTAATCAATCTTGATAAACTCTTAACCTCAATAAAAGATGGATAGTGAACAATGTGACCTTGAAGCTGAATTTTCGTTGTCCTGTTCGTTAACCCTTACCATGATTCATGGTGATATTTCCTAAGCAAGGTCAAAATTTGATCCTTAAACAAGAAGGTTATTGTTATGAACCCTAAGCGGTACTTTCCCTCAATCGGAGCTTATGCCTTCACCTGTGCAATAGAGGTGTGGAACATGTGTTAGTGACTTGAGTAAGTTTAATTAACCTTGTAAGAAATGGAAAATGTTCTAAAATCAAATGAATAAAAAAAGCCTTGGACATAAAATTGATGATCCTAGTTTAGAAAGCTTGGCCTTAAGCTATTTAGTCAATAGTTGAAAAGACAGAAGTTCTCCCTTGTGAAAAGAATTGTAAGTGTGTCATGTGGTTGGACTTCCATGTTGTCTTGTCAAAAAAGAAGAAAAAAAATGTATGTATTGTCCTTGATTTTTGTGAACGTCTCCGTGTGCCTTTATGGCCATCCTTGTATCAAGTTGTTCGAGTGTTAGTTGTATCCTTGGTGACGACATGTTGCGTCGTGTTATGTGTCAAGCAAGTCAGCACATGGTTTTGTAAACCATAGATGGTTTCGTAAACCATAGATGGTTTCTTGTATAACCGGAGGTCTATAAATTGAAGGCTTGGAGAAGCAATTGGTGTAGTGAGTTTTAATCCTCCTAGAATTGTTTCTGGTGATACTCCTATAAGAAACTTGCTCTGCAAGTGTATGTAATCTTGTTATTAGATTTGAAATACATTGAGTGGGCTTTTGGAGTGTGGGGTTTTTTATCCGAAATATTTTCCCCACGTATATATGGTGTTTGTGTTTTGTTATGAATATGTTGTTGATATTTCTATACTGTTTTACTATGTTGAAAGTTTTGCATAATATCTCTCCTCAAAGATTAGTGTAGGAAGTTGTTCCACTACTCTTAATTTCCTATCAAGTGGTATCAGAGCCTGATCACCTTTGGTTTTAGTTGTGGGTTGTTGGGTTTTTTGTGCTAATCTAGGTTTGAGTGGGAGCTTGTGCAGAGAATACTTTGTTATCTGGTTGCAGATATTTTTCAAATGGCGAGCACATCTGGGAGGATTGACGTAGAGAAGTTTTCTAGGCACAAACTTTGAAATGTGGAAGCTAAAGATGGAAGATCTATTGGTTGATCGAGATCTATGGGATGCGGTGGATGAGAAGGTCCATAGGCCTATGGATCCAATTTTGGCTGCACAATATGATGTAATGGATAGAAAAGCTAAAGGTCTTATTAGACTATGTCTTGCAGATTCTATCTTGATAAATGTCCATGAAGAATCCACTTCGGAGAAGCTTTGGAAAAAGTTGGGTGAGATATACCAAGCTAAGTCTCTAGTAAATAAGATTTTCTTGAGGAAGAAGTTGTTTTCCTTGAGAATGGAAGAAGGTGGACAAATATCTGAGCATCTGGAAACATTTAATATGTTGGTGACTCAGTTGAGCTCGGTTGGGGTTAAAATGGATGAAGAAGAAAGGTGCCAAATGTTGTTGGTTTCACTGCCAGACTCATGGGATAGCCTAGTCATGGCCATTGGGAGCACTTCAGTCACTCTGAAGATGGAGGATGTTGTTGGTTCTCTACTCTCCGAAGAGATGAGAAGGAAGGTCTCTCTGAACGCCAAAGAGGCTTTGAGTGTTCGAGGAAGAACAAAAGAATGAGGCAAAGATGAGAAGAAGTGGCCATTCCAAGAATAAGGGGAGATCAAAATCCCTAGTAAGTCCAAGGCGATATGCTGGAACTGTGGAAAATCTGGACACTTCCGAAGGGAATGCAAAGAAGAAAAAAAAAAAAAGAAAAAGAAGTATGATTTTGATTCTGAGTCCGAAAAAGAAGATGGAGATGCCTTTATTATAGCTTTGGCCACTCGTGCAAGTGATAATGCATGGTTGATAGACTCAGGTGCATCTTTCCACATGACTCCTAACAAAAATTGGTTTAGTAAGTATGAAAACTATGATGGTGGTAAGGTGTATTTGGGTGATAATTCTTTCCTTGAAATTGTTGGTCATGGTAGTATTCAAGTGAAATTTTCTGATGGTAGAATTAGAAGATTTGATGGTGTCTTGCATATCCCAGGACTAGCAAGAAATTTATTATCTGTTAGCAAGCTAATAGATGCGGTGTGCATGTACAGTTTTCTGAAGCAGGTGTGAAAATGGTGAGAGGTGCTATGGTGATAGCAAGAGGAAGTAGATTGGGTACATTGTACCAACTTGATGCATGCACGGTTGAGTGCAATAGCACTTCGGATAAAACTAAGCCAGTAACTACTTCGTTGAAAAGGAGAGGGTTTCCTCCTCTGTGGATGGTCGTGGCTTCTGGGTACCCAAGGGTGCTCTGTCTACCGAATCAAAATTACCTACAGAGAAGACCATGTTATGGCACCAAAGGCTTGGCCACATTGGAGAGAAGGGTTTAAAAGCCCTGAAAAATAAGAACCTCATTGAGGGGTTGAATGATTGCAATCTGGAGTTTGATTTCTGTGAACATTGTATTTATGGCAAACAGAACTGCGTTCAGTTTTACTCATCTACTCATAAGTCTTCATGTATCTTGGATCTAATCCATTCGGATGTATTTGGTCCTATTAAGGTTGCTTCTATTGCTAAATCAGTTTACTATGTTACTTTCATTGATGATTTTAGTAGGAGAACATGGGTATATTTTTTAAAAAGTAAATCTGAAGTTTTTAGTCATTTCAAGGAATTTAAGGCTATGGTTGAAACTCAAACTAGGAAGAAAATTAAGTGTTTGAGATCTGATAATGGCGGTGAGTCTTATTGTCACAGACTTTGATGATTTTGTATATAGATTGTGGGATTAAAAGACAAAAGACAACTTTGTATTCTCCGAGAGCAGAATGGAGTTGCAGAAAGAATGAATAGAACATTGATGGAGAAGGCTAGGAGCATGCTGATTGGAGCTGGTCTAGAAAAGAGGTTTTGGGCTGAAGCTATTACCACTACTTGCTATTTGATAAATAGATCTCCTACATCAGTGCTTGTTGATAAAACTGCCAATGGAGGCGTGGTCGGGGAAAAATCCTTCAATTAGACATCTGAGATTTTTTGGTTGTGAGGCATATGCACATGTGCCTAAGGAGAAGAGAACAAAGTTGGATTCTAAGGCTGTCAAATGTATCTTCATCGGATATGGCTATGGTGTGAAAGGATACAAGCTTTGGGATCTGTTTACAAAAGGTAATATACTCTAGAAGTGTTATTTTTAGAGAGATTAAATCTTCCCTATTAATTTTCAGCCAGAACAACATAAAGAAAATGAACAAAAAAAGGATGTGGTTCAACTTCCTTCTACACCTGAGAAAGTTGAATCGAGACCCCAAAATAGACAAGAAGTTGAGGAGAGCTCACCAAGCTCTGAATCTTCAGAAGAGGAAGAAGAAGAGGAAGAAGTGGAAGAATCTCCACCTTAGCTTGTTCGAAAGTCTACAAGGCAAAGGCAACCACCTGAAAGGTATGGGTATTCTCCTGATGATTGGAAGTGTATATTTGCTTTGAGTACTAACATTGATGAACCGAGATCTGTACAAGAGGCTTTGGGTATGAATGATGCAAAGTCCTGGAAAATAGCCATGGATGAAGAGATGAAGCCCTTAAAAAGAATGATACATGGGACCTTGTACCATTTCCTGAAGGTCGGAAACCTGTTGGATGTAAATGGGTGTTTAAGAAAAAGATTGGTTCAGATGGAAATGTTGAAAAGTATAAAGCACGGTTGGTTGCGAAGGGTTACTCTCAAGTTGAGGGTATTGATTATGGTGAGATATTCTCTCCTGTTGCTAAAATGACATCCATTCGGTTTTTATTATCTATTGCAGTAGCTTATGACCTAGAGGTTGAACAAATGGATGTGAAAACTACTTTCCTTCATGGTGATTTGGAGGAAGAAATCTATATGACACAACCAGAGCACTACATGGTGAAAGGTAAAAGCAATATGGTTTGTAAGTTAAAGAAATCCCTGTATGGCCTTAAACAAAGTCCTAGGATGTGGTACCAGAAGTTTGATTCATATGTGTTGAGTTTGGGGTTTGTGCGGTCTAAATCTGATCACTGTGTATATTTTAAATCTGATGGTGATTGTTTCCTGGTAATTACTTTATATGTTGATGACATGTTGTTTATTGGGAAAGGAAAAGGTTTGATTGCAGAATTGAAATCTCATCTCTCTGTGAAATTTGAAATGAAAGATCTTGGTGCAGCAAAACACATACTTGGGATGGAGATTAGAAGAGATCGTGAGAACAGAAAGCTATGGCTTGGCCAGAGTAAGTATGTTTGTTCTGTTTTGCAAAGGTTCAACATGCAGGATTGTAAACCACTTTGTGTTCCTATTACTTTGGGAATGAAGCTCTCCATTTCACAATGTCCTTCATCCCCATCGGAGATGGAAGAAATGAGTAGAGTGCCTTACCAGAGTGCAGTTGGAAGCTTAATGTATGCTATGGTCTGTACAAGACCAGACATTGCCCAAGCAGTGGGAGTTCTTTCTCGTTTTATGTCTAATCCTGGAAGAGTGCATTGGGATGTAGTTAAGAGGGTCTTCAGATATTTGTGGGGTACATCAGAGTACTCTATATGTTTTCATGGAAGAGGAGATCAACATTCCCTACGTATTCATGGTTTTGTGGATTCAGATTGGGCCGGTGATGTCGATAGCAGAAGATCCACCAGTGCATATGTGTTTACTCTTAATGGTGGTGCAATTAGTTGGATGAGCAAGCGACAAGGATGTGGTCACTTTTTCCACTACTGAGGTAGAGTACATGGCAGCTACTCATGCTTGTAAAGAAGCCATTTGGATGAAGTGTTTGTGTTCAGATATTGGATTAAAATAGGGTGCGTTACAATATATTGTGATAGTCAGAGCACAATCTACCTTGTGAAGAACCCAAATTTTCATGCCAGGACCAAACACATTGATGTTCAGTATCACTTCGTGAGAGATATGGTTGAGGATGGAAGGGTGAAGCTGGAAAAGGTAGAGACAGTTGCAAATGTTGCAGATGCATTAACTAAGCCCGTGAGCACAATGAAATTTAGGTGGTGTTCGAGTCTATGGGCCTCTCAGCCCCTAGAAGTTGATCCATGATGGTATCTTTCCCTTGGCCCTTGCAAGGTATTCGACAAGTGGGAGATTGTTGGAAATGAGGTGTCTCAACCTTGTTTGGTTTATTCATTTAATATTTTCCTACAACCGTTTCACATTGTCTAGGCTCTAAAAATAGAAATAGGAGTTGTCAAAAGATTCCCATATGATAGTATATCATGGAAGGGCTATTTTTAGAGATATTATGACAGATTTTATGACATCTATGAGGGTAAAAAATAGGGGAGAATATTGTGGACGTGGGAGCCTAATTTTAGACCGAAATCTTGCTCTTTAATGCTATCCACCTCATGAGAGGTTTGGCACATGGTTTTGTAAACCATAGATGGTTTCTTGTATAACCGGAGGTCTATAAATTGAAGGCTTGGAGAAGCAATTGGTGTAGTGAGTTTTAATCCTCCTAGAATTGTTTCTGGTGATACTCCTGTAAGAAACTTGCTCTGCAAGTGTATGTAATCTTGTTATTAGATTTGAAATACATTGAGTGGGCTTTTGGAGTGTGGGGTTTTTTATCCGAAAGGATTTTCCCCACGTATATATGGTGTTTGTGTTTTGTTATGAATATGTTGTTGATATTTCTGTAACTGTTTTACTATGTTGAAAGTTTTGCATAATATCTCTCCTCAAAGATTAGCGTAGGAAGTTGTTCCGCTACTCTTAATTTCCTATCAAATATATTCCACCACATGATACGAAATCAAAAATATGAACATGGAAGTAAATTTATTGTTGATGGATATTTATTGTTTGAGTTAATAAATACAATTTAGAAAGCATTCCACACGTGAGTTTTAAAAAAATTCTACAAATTTTTATAATATATAATGAGATAAGAAATTTAAAAATGAAAACAAAAACAACAATAACAACTTCCACAATAGTCCCATCAAACATAAAGAAAAGGTTCTATATGCCTTTTCCAGCGATGAAAAAGATGCCCTTGTGTAGTGCCCCATATTTAAGCACTCGAAAATCTCCCTTAATCACCTAAAATTTCTGATAATTTTATAATTAAAAAATATATTCAATAATGATAATTTATTTGAATAAGTGTTGTTGGGTTTAGACTTACAACCTTAGTCCATATTTATTTAATTTATTTCATCATTCAATATTCTAATTTCTCAAATTTTCAACATGGTAGTACCTTATGCTAAAATGTTGATTTACTTAACCACCGAAGGGGCCACATTAAGTTCCAATCCTAGCATGCGATAACACTAACCTAGTGCACCCAATTAATTAAGTCACCCACATGACCCTTAATTTATTTTTCCTCTAAGCACCCAAATTAATAAATTCACCCCATTGGAAAAAATGCACCTACACCCATTTCTTTATTTCACCCCACCGATTTCATAAAAATAAAAGCATTTTAAAACCCATACCTTAACAAGGTATAGGGTTTGATTTGGGCTCTTAGATCAAATGAATCTAAGCCCTATATTTTTAGGGCTTCCTACTTGCCTAATTTTTATCCTCAAGTGCTTTCCTTTTTACTTTTGTGAAAAAAATTTTGGGTAGACAAACTTGTGGATTTCTGCCAATGCTCTGAAATCTAAGTCCTCTCTACTAACCTCAATGAATTGTATATGCATGCTGAGTAAAGGTGGATTTTCTTGGTGGCCTGGTGGCGGGAAAAAAAAAGTTTCAGGGACACCTCATCATCCCGAAGCTCTCATGGAAAATATAAGCAATCTCTTGCTAGGGAAGACTTTGTCTAAAGAGTGGGAAAGGGAGTGAGAAAAGAGGTGGAGAACCCATTGTAGGTAGAAAATTAGATTCATGCACACACACAATTAGAAGCATCATCACATACACTAAATTACAAGGAAACAACCCTACAAATGGCAAGAAGACCAAATAGAATTTGATGAGCACAAAGTATCATGAAATCTCTTCGTTCAAGAAATATACGTGTCCAAGGCCGCTTTTTCATGCCCGTATTATGCTTAAATATAATTTGTACATAGTGTTGGAATAGGGGGAAGAATAGAGAGTGGGGAAAAGGAAGAATTTACCCATCTCCTTTGTTCTCTCAAGGTAGAATGCACTCTTGAGCTTACAAAATTAATGACCAACCACTTGAGACGGGAATGAATTTACAATTTATAGAAAGGAATCAACTCCTCGTCTTCTTCATGACCCTCCATATGCCTTATTTCTAACCTTAGACTATTCATATTCCTGCAAAATATTTAAGTCCCTTTCATAAAATCAAGGTGACTTAATTTACATTATGTTTCTAAAGTCACTTTTAGGTGAATTAAAGGCATTTCAAAAGTGCAAACCCCAACAAAGAATTAGAACATTTGAAGGAGAGAAAGTTGAGGGAGAAGGAGAAAAATAGAAAGAAGAGGAGAAGATGTTGCCCTAACAAAATCAAATGATCCTCAAATGATGATGGAAAGCTCTAATACTAGCATGAAACTCCTTGATGTCCTATTTGCCAAACTTTCCTTTGAGAACAAAACTTTCCCTTTGAGAACAACCTGCTATTTTTAATAAGTAAACCTGTGTTAGAACTTACTATTTTTAGTAAGTGTCATATATTTTATTTCCCAACTTCAAAAGTTATGGTAGCTTGAATTATTTCTTCTTTGTAGGGAAATCACCTTTAACAAAAATCTAATTAAAAAAAAGGGGTAGTTAACGAGTATAATAGGAGTAATTCATGGAGCAAGTGGAGGATAAAGTGGGTTTGGTGGAGCATGTGGAAAGCTCAACCACCCATTAAAACATGTCATTATCTTTCAAAATAATTCAACCACATTATTTAATTTCAGAAGTATAAATCACATTGAAACCCAAGTTAGCAATGTAATTTAGCAGTAATTGAATAGTTTCAACGATTTCAAAATCTTCCACACCTGTCTTTTCCCCTTTCTCATTAATGCAAGCTTTGTATTTGGGATCCAAGACATTCATACAAGCCATTTTCCTTGTAGAATAATCCAAGTGCTTTATTCAAGATACAGAGGATCTAACCACACAAACCTTGGCTCATGTTGTAAAGTTAGAAGAAAATGGATCTTGCAGTGATGGCAAAATGGAAGGGACATAGTTTCCTCTCAAGACAAATGCGAATTTCACTATGCAATAAAACAAATCTCTAACTTGATCACTTTGCATTTGAATGTTGTGTGGTGAATGGAGAAGAATGGGGATGATAATTACATTGGAAGTGGATTTTCTGTTGTTCCACTCTTGTCACTCCAAGATTTTTTGTCACGTGGAACCCAAATAATTTTGAAATATTAGCAGTCTTTGGTTAGTTTCAGCCAAGAAGGTTGAATTCTGTGCAAAATGAATGAAGTGTTTACTTTGGGAGGATCCATGACTTGTTGTGGTTGCAAGTGCTCGGTGACATTCCCCAAATCGGTGAGGGTGCGCATGGAAGACATGGGTTTTGCCCTCATAAGACGAGCCACTATGTGGCCTGCGTATGCAACATTTAGATCCCCAACCTAATGATTACTCTTGCCCATTTTTCCCAAATGGTGTGCCCAAGGTTAAGTGTTTGTGTGTGTTGTAGTTAAATCTTGATTGTACATTCATGCATGCAAAATGTGGAGGCATATCTCACATCCTTTTCCATGATTTCTCGAACTAAATGTGGTTTCGTGGACTACACCACTGGGATTTAGAAAATGTGTTTTTGTTTTCAAAAGGCCTTAGTAACTTTAAAGCAAAAGCATTTGGAGGTGTAAGAGCCTCTATGCATGACCTTTTCCAACTCCCTCCTATCCTGCGTTAGAAGAAGAATTTATCAAATGTTGTATTGCGGGTTTGTTTAAATGGGTGAGTAAAAGCTGGAGAGAATGTGTCCACCATTTCTAATAGACCAAAATGCCTAAAGAAATGTGGCTTCACTTCAACGGTGTGGGATTTGACGATTGCACAAAAAGGTTTAGAAACCTTAAGGTAACCTCCCTTCTGTGTAAAATGAGCTTAGTACAGGTAGACATCCATCAAAACATAATGGAAATTTGACTTTCCTTTGAGCCTCGCCTTTCTTGACCTATTCCAAATGCGGATTCTAAACAAGGACAAGGATGAACTCAAAGAAAAAGCATAAAAGATTTAAAAAACTTTGTATTGGATGTTGTATTTGCAAATTCCTCGGGAGGTGTGGTCATATGGAATATACCCAAACATATGGTATGCGGTATGTATGGACATCTTAGTCATGCTTTGGCTATCTTGAGGAGCTCCAGAAATTTATTTTCCAATGCCATTTAAACATGTGGTCTTATTGTTGGTTGGTGATAAATGGGTTCGTTGGGAAAGCTTGAGGATTTTGAGCAAAGGCAAAATGGTAATATTGCGGATGCTCATGATCTGTTCAACAAAATGCTTAAGGGAGATGTTGAACCAATCCTTTTGACTCGGCTTTGGTCTTCATTCCAGGCATGGTTCATCTCCCTTATCTTTCATAACTCTATACTTTAGTTTTCATTTTCAACTTAATAGGAATTTTAAAATATTAGTGTTATAATACATTTAATTGTTTTATATTAACTAAACTTGTTTTAAAAACAATGAAATGGCGTGTCATAACTCACGAAATCAAAATAAACATTAAACCATGAACTTCACCCTCATTCTAAGGTGATTTAGAAAACTTCCTACCCAACTAGATCACTACAATATTGTTTTATTGACAAGATGAAATTGACTTCCCAGTAAAAATGTTGACCATCTCCTTGTTTAAATAGATAATTTTGCATTTTTTAGAGACTCGTTAAGTACCCTTCATAACTCGAAAATGGGATGTTAAGCTTCATTCGTGTACCTGGTTATGTGAGGAGTCACCTTAACCTTTGGTTTGACCCTAAATGAACATTTGTGATATTTTTGATGCCATATTGGGAGCAATGTTACACTATTTTGTAGTTGTAAGAAGCTACTAAAACTATAAAGTTGGATTTTGTTTTGAACCGCCATTTGAAACCTGGATAGAGAAATTATTATCCATTTTCACAAACCTCTAGTGTTTTTACTAGAAAATTACATTAACACTTTGGTTAGGGAAAATAATTTTCGGAGTATAGTTTGGAAAAGCCATTTTGTAGGCCTTCGGTCACAGTTTGACAAGGTCAAACTAGACCAATTTGACTTGTCGCTCCAGAAAACTTATCACCGTTTGAAAATGGTTTTCTAGTTCTCAGTCCCATCAACTCTAATGAATTCTCCTTATATAGGGGAACTTGTAGGAAGTTTCTTGTTGCATGTTCATCCATTGAACGTCAATTTTGGATGGGTTTTTGAGCCCTCAAGCTAACTTTTGTTCATTTATAACTAGGTCAATTATGACCCGTGGCCCCTTGAAAAACTAGCCGCCAAACATAAACCGTTCACCAGTTCCACATTACATTTCATTCCTATGAACTCTTGGTATATAAGTGGAAACGTATAAATTTAATTGTGGTGTGTTTTCTCATCGGAAGACAAACTTTTGAAAGTGGTTTCTTAGCCTCGAGCCCGATTTAATGTTTTTGTAGCTAGCAAGAAAATGTAAAAATAGAAAGTTATAGGACCCCTCGTCGGGTTGCCAAACCACCATGGAAACTTTTGACACATGTAAATAAATGTTTAGAAACTCTATAGTGTAACTTTTTGTGTGAAATAGAACTTTTGACAAAATGGTGTTTCTCTCTCTTCCCTTCTTTTTCTCTCTCCTAGGTTATGAAATGAAGTGAAATTAAATGTAATGAATACGTGTCTCTAAACCTTTTTTTCTTTTGATTGCAAATTGTAATTATTATTATATGTAAATGGGAAGCTAAAAATGTTAATTATGTTTGATTAGGGTGGATGTCATGCCACGATTTATCACATGATTTCATGCTCACTTGGTTTTGCAGGATGCAAGACTGATGGTGAAAAAGGTGATGAGAAATTCATTTTTTTTAATCATTGTAATTTATATAGTTCATTATAAAATGAATATATGTATAATGTAGTCTCATGTTACAAAAATTTATATTCAAAATTTGTTAATATGCATGAGATGCTAGTTTTTAGGGACATCTAGGAAATGTGTATTTAATCATAGGTTCAATTTGATTCATAGTACGTATGGTAAAAATATTGATATATATATATATATAGTAAATGAATTTGGAGTAATATCTTGTAGTGCATATTCAGTGTTCGATAAATGATTAATTAATTTGCTTGTTGTATTCTTACCTTGTAAACGTAATAAAGAGATTTAATCAAAACACTCAACCCTTGTATAATATCAAAGCATAACATGTCTTCATGTGTGATACTTTTACCGTAGAAGACATTGAAAACTGTAGAATGAACTTAAACTCTGCACTCGATGGAACCTCCTAGTTTAGGTAAATAAAACCCCTAGTTGGATTTTACCATCATAGTCATCATGTTTAGCGACCTTGTCGTGAACCCATCTTTTAGAAATGACATGGTCCAAATTTATCCAAAGTATGTGGTTTCCTTCTAGTGTTGGTAACTGTGAGGAGAATGTCCTCTCTTCAGTTTCGACACCGTGGTTGAGTGGTGAAGACCACCTTGGAAGTCACCTTATGAGTCCTTGTTTGAAGCAACAACTTTTCAGTGTAACCTTACCATCCATGGGGTAAGTAGGGTTAGTATCCCTTAGTATCTTTTGCAAGGTATTGTGAGATAAGATCTAGAAATTAACTTCTTCATTGAATGAATTGCTTGTGAGACCCTAGATGACAGAAATGGAGCTAGTGAAAAATTTGTACTATCACTTAAAATCTTGTTATTAACCTCTTTTGATCATCTTAGCTAAATGTCTTATCTTTGGCTTGTGACAATATAGTGCCTTGATCTTTCATGACAGATATTGTATAGGATAAATATGTTTTTGAACCTTAATCTAATCTATAATAGGGCATAAAGCCCTGAGTGAAAATTGGAATTAAACTAAACCATAGTTGATTAGGAGGTTAACTTGTGGGTAGAAAATTATAAGTAACTCTTTGCAAAACAAAAATTATTTTGAAAGATGTTGACTTTAGAGAACCCAAGAAACTGAAATTTTGTCCCGTAATACCTTGTTATGTCCTTTTTGTGCATTAAGAAATAAATAATATTTCACATGTAGAATCGTGAAATGTAGAAACATGGGATCTTACCTTGAACACAAATCACTTGTGGTTCATGTGTAGTTTATAATGCTTCAACCATGTAATTCTCAAGATGGCAGGCAAGTACTTTCGTAAATCTTTTTTATTATAAAGTGAGGGTAGTAATGAAACCATAATGTGGTGAAATAGTAAAGTATATAAGAGCAAAAAAATAATATTTGAGATTATGAATAATGCCACTCTTGGAGTCCTTATAACTCAATTAAATATTTTCATGTGTTCGAAGAATATGAGTTTCCATTGGTGAGATCAAAAATTGAGAAAAAAACAAAAGATATATATATATACATAATCTAAATACAATTTCTTGTTGTAGGAATGTTGAATCGGGAAATAAAGATACCATGATCGAATAATGTTTATGGGAAAAAGGTATCTTGAATCTAAACCCCCTTAAATCCTAATATTGCTTTCTGGACATCAAGTCAGATTCACTTGAGTTGTAAGGGTAAAATGTAGACATTGAATAAACGTTTGAGAAGCATATTCTTAACATAAGAACAAGATAATTAAAGTACTTTATATGCAATTTGAATTATGCCAAATAAGTATGTAAGTTATGGAAATTTCCATAAAGGATAAAAATCCAACTTAAAATGGTCAAACTGTAAATTAAATGTGGAATGAACTTAAGAATCTGTAGGTGGAAAAAGGAGAAAATTATCCTTGCACAATAATGTTCTTGGAATGTTAATCGTAACTAAGATGCAATTAATGAAATGATGTGTTGTGGGTTTTCCAATCCTTGAGTCCTTTTCTTGTGGTTGGGTCATTCTAGTATTCATTCATTGGGAAAAGTGTGGCATCGACATGTCTATGGTGTTTTCATGTGTCTATGTGAGTCGATGACTTGTAAGTGTCGTATGCGTCTTTGAGTTTTCTTTACTTGGAGCCCTTGTGGCATTGTGTAGTGAGCAATGTAAGTCAAAAAAATTATCTTGGTATTTTTATTGTTGTTTTTGTGTGTGAAAAATGTGGGCATTACATTTTTACTATGTTCATCTCACCTTTCCAACCAAATGACTATTTATAGCAGGGGCTTGTGATACCACTTACTATTTTTAGTAAATGTCAATTGCGAGCCAAGATGACTTTTTCGATGACTTTACCTCGTGATACTCCCTCCGTGTTCACTTATTTTTTCATATCCTCTTCAAATGGTGGATTTCCCGAAGTAACAAACACCTATGCAGAAGGCATGCTATTTTTAGAAAGTGTGCCGCAGATGTCGAGGATGCGACAAAACAAGTCTTAAAACTTTAGGTTTTATTCTGGGGTTCCACGCTCCGTGTTTGATTAGCTCCTTTGTGTAAACAAGTAGGAAAATGATATTTTCATGTCTTGGGCATAATATCGACAAAAAACACAACCCTCCATATCCCTAAAAAAAGGGTTTTCATGGCGCAAAAACTAGCTCACGGGAAACTATATTTTTCAACGATCATTCCCTACAATTTTCATGTAATTTCAACCACTTTGGAACCCTAAGAAGTGAAGAGGTAGCTCATTGTCTTTTCACATATGTTCTTCATGTGATAGGGAAGTGTACTAAAAAAAAACATAGCCCTTCATATCCCTAAAAAATAGGGGTTTCATGGTGCAAGAACTAGTTCACTGGAAACTAAATTTTTCGACGATCATTCCCTCCAATTTTCAGGAAATTTCGCCACTGGAACCTTGACAATCAAGAGGTAGCTCGCTGATTTTTTCCATTACTTTGTCATGGTGGCCATTAATGGAGCTTGAAATTGCAGGTCTGGTTTTTCCTCTGTTTGTGAAAAAAATTATTTCTGATGTGGTTTTTAAATGTCTGGTGCTTCACGTGAAATCTTACTTCAATTCGACAACCGGTTTGATGGGAAATCCTACTTCTTTCTTTGTTGAGATGGAAAGGAGATTTCTTCATTGTGAATGATCTATTGCACGAGAGGAGAGTTTGAAAGTATGTTTTTGATGGTCTTGGATAGAGGAAAAAATATAAAAAAATGGTTTGTTGATTCGTGCACTAGTTTGCAAGATTTTTGTGAATCTTTGTTTTTGGCTATGGAGATTTTCTATTGTTCTCTTTGTTGTTCTTTGTTTCTCCTTCTTTGTTTTCTCAAACTTCCTTCTGAGACCTATATTATTTCATGGAGTGAAGGAGAGTATTGTTGTGACAGGTCCAGTTTGAGGTTCAGCAATGGTGGATTGATGGCAAGGAGGTTGCAGAGGAAGAATGGAGATATGTTGTGCATGGGAGTGGAAGTAGTTAGAAAGCGAGGGAAGCAGGTAAATATTTGAATTTTTAAAACACACTGAGAGAGGGATGAGTGCATTTTCATGTCCCTGATGTCCCTCACCTCAAATGGACATGAGGGAAAATAAATTTCATGGTAAGCAAGGAGCTGACACCTGGTGTTGATCTGGCAACATGGAGTGAGTGCACAAAAATCAGCTTTAAAGCATTGATGGGCTGAAAGTGGGTCAAATGGGTGACCAAAACCCTCTCCTAGAGGGTTGGGAACATTTTCCAAGGTCTAATTTCCTAGACCTATGAGGGGCATGAGGGACATCAAATTACATGGTGGTCCTGGATATGACACATGTCGTTAATCTGACGGAGGAAATTTGAGCTCCAAACTACACTGGGGTGAACCTGGAAATGCTTATGGTCATATGGGGTTCCAGAGGTCACATGGGGGCTGGGAGAATTTTTACAAGGTTGATGTACTTGACCCTCAGGGACATTAGGGACATAAAATCCCGCCAGGCTCTTGGAGATGACACATGTCCTCCTAAATTTGGCTAAGTCCTGAACTTGCTCTAAGAGGACAACTTGCGATGATGATAACTTGAACTCCCAATGGACGTTTTTGGATACATTTTATATGAAATTAATTGGAAATATCATTTTGAATCCAATGGTGTGGGTATCATGTCTTGATTCTTCCATTTGATCCCTTAAAAATCATAATTTTTATTTGGTACTCCACTTGTGCATGAGAAAAACTACCTGCATACCTGATGCATCAAAGTGTTGTGAAAAATATGATTTCACCATCATGTAGGGATTGGAATTATATTTCCGGAGATGTTTATTTTTCTCCTAACTCCATCCAGAGATCCCAGAATCACCTTTTGAAGCTCAGTGATTGTTTTGGCTTGTGCACTAACTAGGCTTGTGAACCCTAATTCTACCAAAACTACCCCAAATTCTCTTGAGCCCTTCCAAAATCTTCCTGAATCATTTCCATGATGTCATAAGACCTTTAAATCACCTCCATACCTATTTTTTTATTTTCTACTCTGCTCTATGGGGTTGCTCCAGTCCTAGGAAGGCCAATGATAGCCCTTCACACAACTATTTGTAGCTTGCAACTTTTGATGAACTCCTAACATCACCTAGGGGGAACAAATGGAATTTCCTAAATCACCTAGGGGATGAGATAACATTAGTCAGGAGGTCACTTGGCCTAATTGGATAGACTCGGGGTTTTTGGAATGATAGTACTTGAAAAAATTGGTACATGGGTATCATTGTCATGCTTGGAAATTGTAAATTTCCCTATTACACATTTGCAAGACAATATATGGGTCTAGCTTGGGGACATGACATGCACTAAGTGCAAAAATACATGGCATGAATAATCCCATAATCTTAACTTTAGACCATATAATCCATTGACCATATCCTTATCTCAACTTACAAGAGAGAGAGAGAGGAAGAAGGAAACACACAACACATGTAAAAGGAAAAACATCTCCTCTACATCAGCGCAGTGATGACCTTGAAGCAGAAGCTGTTTGGACTCAAGATGGATGAAGGAGAAAACATGGTACAACATATAAGTAAGTTTCGGTCTATTTTGAATCAATTATCAGGGATAAAACTTAAAGTAGAGGATGATGATGCAAAAGCTGTTTTGTTGAATAGTATGCCATCTCGCTATTCAAACATTGTTTTTACTTTGAGCAAGATCAATCCCAGCCTAGAAGATCTAATTTCTTCACTGATAGATGAAGAAAATAAGAATGTTACACCAGAAGAAACTGCAATGTATGGTAAAAACAAGTCATATGATAAAGGGAGATTTAAATCTTCTTTTAAACAAAGATCAAATTTCAGAGATACAAAGAAACATATCACTTGTTACTATTGTAAACAAGATGGACATGTATCTATAAACTGCAAGAAAAGAGCACGAGATTTACTTGATGGAAAAATAGAAGAAAATGCCATGGTTGCTAATGAAGAAGAAGACAGTGATAAAGAAGAACCTTTGGGTGATGGTTATGAATCTGAAAACTTCCTTCTTTAGATAACTTTCAGATGGAGGCCGGAGGCAACGGAGGAAGGAGGTTGATCAGCGACCTCTCGTCAGGCACCATCGACGAGGCCGCGGTATTGATTTGGTGGCCAAGTATTTCAGTTGTGTGTTTTATAATAAGAACAGATGTCACATTCCTGTTCAGAATTGTATTTCCTTTTATAACCTCCTGATGTAAATATGTGATAGTAGAAAGATAAAAGCACAAGAAAAAGCAGCATCATGTTTTTCTTGAAGAGGATGAACAGAGGTTCATGAGCAGGGGCTCGTACTAGGAGAGAGGTCCGTTATTGTCAAACAGGGTTCGTATTTGCTGAATTTGGAGGTTCGGTGTACCAAGATCATGAGCATGCAGAGAAGTGCAAGCTGTAGAAGACGTGTGAATGTTTTTCTCTACATTGTTCACATTAGGGGAGTGTATGTGTGGAAATATCGAATGTTAACAATAGGGGAGTGAATGTTATATTTGTGTGTGTGCAAATATATAAGTGAGTTGTAACTCACGTAGATAAGGTTTGTTGAGTGAGAATAGGATTGTGAGAGATAAGTGGAGGATATTGTGAGATGAGGTTGAGATTATGTAGGGATGTGAGATAATTGCATGAAAAGAGGAGTACACACTCCTATATAATGTAACCTTTACCTATGTATTTGATATCTCGAATGAATTGAAATCATTGTGATCATGGTTACTTTTTGAATCATTATAATCGAGCAAAATAATATCAGTTTTCGGGGCACCATAATTTATTATGCAATTTTTAGTACATATTCTCCAACAAGGAGGGAGACATAAAAAGGTTCAACCTTATCATTCTTTGATCCACTCAAAGAAAGAATTTTCTGTGAGGGAGGTGTAGGTGGGTTTGGTAGCATTCCTTTAGAACGTGGTGGACCGGGTGTTTTCTCAGAACTTTTATTCCGGACGGTGAGAAACAACAAGAAGCGGCAAAGAGTTAGATTTTTTTTCAAATTTTGGAGTTGGGGTTGGGAAAAATTTTGAGTCCTTGATGTCGCTTAAGCATTAAGGGATGAAAGGGACATAAAATTTCATGTTGCACCTCATCGCGACACTTGGCAGAGATCCAAAGGTGGAGTGTTTAGGCCAAAAAGTTGAAAAAAACACACGGGTGCTAGAAGCTGATCATATGAGGAAACAAGAGGAATTCCTTGGGCTGGGTGCATTTTTATGTCCCTCATGTACCTCAGCACCAAGGGACATGAGGGTCATTAATTTACATGATGCGCTTGGTGTTGACATTTGTCATGATCCGAGTGAGTGAAGGGATAAACTCTGGTAAGCACCTTGGCGCTGAACTGGTGATCTGGGAAGTTCCATGTGTGACCAGAGGGATTATTGGGTCTGGTTGCATTTTATGTCCCTCATGTCCCTAATCTTGAGGGAATAAAGGGACATGAAATTGTGCTAGGATCTGGAGCTGACACATGTCCTTATCCAAATTTGACTAGCTGTGAGAACTTACCTAGAGGGCAACTTGAAACGATGATATCTTGAGCTCCCGATAGAATTTTTTAGTGAAATTTTATATTAAATTGATTTAAAATGGAATTATTACTCCAATGGTGGGAGTATCAGATCATTAACCATCCATTTAAGCCCTGAAAATTAGGATTGTGGATCTGGTCCCTTACTTGTGCCTGAAAAAACCAGTTATAAACCTATTGCGCTAAAGTGTTGTGAAAAATATGATTTCACCATCTTGTATATATTGGAATTAAATTTCAAAATATGTCTTTATTGAATCCCAAATCCATCTGGATCTCATGAAATCACTTCCTGAAGCTCAGCAACTCTTTTGACTCTGTTCACTGCCTAGGATTGTGAACCTTGTTTTTGGTGAAATTGTCCCAAATCCTCCAAATATTTCCTCAACCTTCCAAAATAACTTCCATGATGTTTCTATACCTTCAAATCACCTCCATGTTGGATTTGGATATTTTTTCCACTCCTGTGCGTACATCCGTCTTGGGAAGGCAAATGGTAGCCCTTCCAAACATTGCCCCAAAAATAACAATTTTCAAGAACTCTTAACATCACCTAGGAATTGTGTAACAACCCAAAGTTCTCACACGAACAACACAGTAAAAGACAGGATATTTTTTTTTACTTGCTTCGACACATAACACGACACAACATGTCGTCACAAAGTTACAACCAACTCTAGGAACCACTTGTTACGGGGATGACCACAAGGTCAGCATGGAAACGTTCACACCCAAAAGGATAATACACTTTTTCTTTTTTTTTTGACATGAAAACATAGAAGTCCAACCATAGAACACACTTACAGTTAGGGCCAACCACAATGAGATATTCTTGAGGGTTATTTATTTTAAAAAGACATCTTGCAATTCTTAGCTTACATTTTCAAGGAGGCTCAAGATAAGATTCATACAATTCATCTTACCAAGCTAAGTTTATCTTTTACAACTCGAGTAATTATCTTTAAGTCTTCTCTATTATGACATTTATTTGCTTAATTCATTTATTTAGAAAAAGGGGTAATTTTAATTCCACAAGGCCATCTATTTACACTTACGCTACTAGAACTTGTTCATGCCATATGACAACATGGGTTTGCGTTCAACAAACTTAAGAGAAGAAAGACAAGGCACCTTGGAAAAAGGTTAGAGGGAGAAGGTTGAGTTGAAATCCTCTTCAAGGCCTCATTTTTATTACCAAGATTAATTGAAACTTGAAAACTTAACGAGAATTATTAAAGATTTTACTTAGGCTTTACTAAAAGAGTTTTAAAAAATAAAACAATTTACCTCTAATGGCTGAGAGATAGATTGCATGGTTTCTAAATTATTTTCTCCAGCTTATTAAATCTTATTATCTTCCGAGATCTAACCATAGATTTCCCTTAAGTTCGTTTAAGAATTTCTCCATGAAAGGGATAGTGTTCATTAGTGTAGCTAGGGATATCAAGTTATATAGTGTTACTTAACAAAGGATAGTTTCATCTTTGCTCACTTATGGAATTACATGCTCTCAAGTTGGTCACCTCTACACCAATTTATTTACAATATAAATTTTAGTTTAACTTCTATAAGTATTAAAAAACACATTTTATTTTACTTATAACACACTATTACTAAGTCTTAGAAAGGTTTAACTCAACATTTAATCGTAGGGGTAAAATTTAACGAAAAAATAAGGTTACATCAACTCTTAGAATACCGATAATCCATTAAGGTCACTCAACAAGTGGTAAACAAATTTTCTTATATTTTCCAAGATAGACAGACAATTCAAGGTTCCAAAGTTAAGGCGACATAATCCACGATACAATACACTAAGACAATGATCCTCTTCTAAAATTTCCACTAGATGTTATCAATAGTTGAACAATATAAAAAAGGATTCATGCGAAAAGAACTTCTCAACTTGAGGTTGATGTAAAAATCTACAAGTCTATATCTCATCTACTCACAAAATCCATCTGCAACAAATTTTTCCACAAGAGTCAGTTCGCGAGAACTGAGCAAGATAAGGCTACACAAAACCACCATAACTATGATCTAACAATACCACAAAAGGAAGCACTTTATTACAAGAAATGGGTCAAACCTCTAAACACTATCAACACATCAAGTTATAATAAAGTCTCTATCATGCCAATCAAAGAAGGAGAAGACCTTGTACTTCAGCTAGGAGTAAAAGCAACGAAAGTATAGCAATCGTATGAGAATGGCCCTTGGCCCTATAAGGAGAAATAAACAATCTAGCAAAAATAGAATTCCCATCAAGTAAGTAATTAAACAATAATTACAAGATTGAGATTTGATATATATAGACCAACCATCTAGAAATTTATCAAAGGTACCAAACGCATAGGCTAAAATAATATATTTCTAAAAGAACAAAAGTTGATCGGCCCAAGAAAGGGGAACCACGGGTTTCAAAAATTAACACAAAAAGCCATGTATAATTGAGTTTCAAACCGGAAATCAAATAGAGTATACACACAACATAAGTTTCGAAGCGAAGGCAAAGTATACTAGTTTTGACCATTAACTACAAAGATTTTCCAATCATTCAAGAAGGGCCAATGTCTTACAGGCTAGTAGCAAACACGAGAGAAGAAGGGAGTTCCGTCAAACAAGAGTATACAATAATGTCATCAACAAATTTTATAACACTAAAGATTTGCAAACCTCCACAACAATTCTAATGTTTGGTTAATTTAAAATAAATTACCTATTTCCCAAAACAACAATATTTTAAGGCAACCCTTGGTAACACAGTCAACCGTCACACATAGATACAAACATAATTTCTAAGTGACATTATCAAAAAAAACCTTCCGCTATGAATCCATAAGACTATCAAATGAAAGATGAGTTTTTTCCGAAGATTGATCACATTTAAGGAAATTTCCATCACAAAATATTAAGGTAATTACGTGCATAAAAACCGACCAATATTAATTAATAGCGTTAACATTACAAAGGAGAAATAATGCAAGTTAGGAAAAATAGAAGAGTGCCATCAACAATAATTCACGAGAGGGGATTAGACCAAAACTATTCTAGTGTCAACGAGGTCTTTGGATTCGCACAATGAAACCTCGAGCTTAGTTGATCCGAAAAGCTAGTTATGGTTGAGTTGATAGGGATGGTCAAGGTACTTCTTGAGGATGGCCTTAAAAGCCTAGAAACAAGATGAAAGATAATATAAGAGTCTAAACACATCGAGACGGAAAACACATTGCACATAACCTTTTCATTCTAAAAGTTTTAATACCGAAACTCTAAAAAGCTAGCCCAAGCATTGATCACACTAATCCTCTGACCTTTCTTTCTCGATGCCAAAAGGTTATCAAAGGACTTGCGAAGGAGCTAAAAAAATGTCAAAGACAAACTTGGGTGCTAGGGAGGGCTTCATAGTTATCGTAAACTTACTTCCATGATATCAAAAATACTAGTTCGATCAACATAATAACTTATGACTCAATCGCGAGAGAAGAATAAATACATAAACAAAGCAGACAAAGGTCTATCACTCGAGCAAGAGAAACATAACACCCGAGAGGAGAGGGTACATGCATCCTTTGACCAACATACATGCGATAACGATAAAAGCTAAAACAAGAAGAAACAAGCAGAAAGGGGAAATCTCCCATCATGACATCCAACTGACAAAACAATGCAAGGAAAAAGTGGCTCGATTTCACAATAATTTTAAATATAGTAACAGTAGAAGAGAGTAGAAATATCTTGCCTTTTTCTCCAGATTCAGCTTCGCCCTCCTGCCTCTTCCATTGCTTTGGACGCCCTCCCGAAATCCCACACCCAACAAAACATGCCAGACTGAAGAGGAAGCCAGTGGAAGCTGGAAACGTGGGAGGAGAAGAGGCATCCATCGCCCAAGTCACAGAGGAGAAGATAATGAAAGGAAGAGGGTTCGTTGCAGGAAACAGAACAAAAAAAGCAGAGGGAAAAAGAACAGCACCCAAACATACTTCCCTCCTTCCAAGGGCCAGCAGAGCAAGAAAAACGCCCCGACAAAAAGGATTTCCATGGCCTCTCTGCCCATGAAACCAGGTCAAAAAGACAGACTGGAACAGGTGCGGCATCCATCCACGCACGCAGGGTAAGAAGAGGAGGATCTCCCACAAAACAAAAACCAACAAGAGCCGGATCAAAACAGTCTTCCACATTTTCTAGCAAGCTCATAAATGTAAAAGCAAAATGTGCTTCATGAATATTCTGATAAGAAACAGATCCACGCCTATGAGATTCTCTTCCATGAGTTACATCGTAAAACAAGTAAGATCTCAATAGAGAATCTTTGAAATAAATTTCATCAGGTCTCCTGGTAACACTCTCATTGTCACATAGTCAATTTTGATAAAATATCTTGAAGGAGAAACCCGAATCTGAGGATGCATTGATACAGAACAGATAACAACATAGTTGGACAACCTGCTTGTTGGAAGCGCTTACAAAGGCTTTGACTATCTTTATGCAACATGCATGCTGTTGCGGCTAATTACTATCACAGGAGTTGTTGTGGATCCCGGCAAGAACACCCTCACAAAGCACCAAAGTGAAAGTGGAGGAAACATGCCTACCTCACTAGCTAGTGTTGTAATTGTGGCAAAGAAAAGACAAGGCGCTCCTTTCTCCCCCAAACGCATCTGGAAACAACAAAAAACCACGTCCACCCGAACTCAGGAGCAGCACACACAGGTGAAAACCATTTTCTTTAGCTTGCAGCTTCATCTAGCCACCGTATCAAACCCATTACTGCGCCCCACTATAATCTTTTCTCTGAACTTTCACGAGCCAGGGAGGAAGGGAGCAGGAGGCTGCAAACCATTCGGAAGAATTTACAAACTTGACCACTTCCTTCAGCGTCGAAGTGGAATAATTTTTCCTTCTAATTGATTTGGCCTTGCTCATCTTGTTGAGTTGAAGCGCTTTGGTTTTTCTACTGCACACTAGATCCTATGGGCACGAAGTGTAACAATTTGAGATCATGGATCATTTCACAGAGAAAAAGCCACCATGGTAGAGACTCCGCCCTACAACTCTCTGCTCTCCAACGCGAGCTCACACTTAGCTCAGTCCACGCTGACCCATTGCATCATCCAATGCCTTTGGCATTATGCTGGATCACGGGCTCTTCAAATTCTTTCCAAGGTCAGGGGTCTCGGCTTTACTTGTCTCAGAGGAACTTTCCTGCTCAAGCTCGTCCATCTAAGCCTGGCCGTTTTTTCAAAAAAAATCGGTCGGGAGTCATGGCAGCAAATTAATGAGCCAACCATCCAACTCAATGTTGTCCGCCACCAACCAGGGAGAAAAGGCTTCAACCACTACCAATCAAGACCCCTACCAAAAAGAATAAAATACAGTCTCCCACTATCTCACGCCAAACAGGAAATTACAAGTTCATTTAAGAAGTGACAAGAAATGTCACCCATCCACCAGCTAACCATAGCATAAATTTTATTTTATTTTATTTTTGGAGCCCCACGCTTTGGGGACAGGCCGCTTGCCAGGAGCAACAAGGCTGGTATAAAAACATTAATTTTAGAAATTATCACGGGTCCTTCAACATAAAAAATAAAACATAGTCCCCACCTTCAAAGGCGCCACCACAATCATGCTCTTCCTCGTTTGCGCAATGAGGCTCGATCAGCGGGAGCGACAACCAATTTAAAAGGATAGTTTTAAAGATATCAAAGGATGATGTCGATAACAATCGACATAAAGAAAATAATAACAAAATACAATCATTGATCGATAATACAATCATAATGTCATTATTATTATTATTATTATTATCATTATTACTAGCAACCAACAGTTAAACTCGACAAGGTGAAACACTAACGTTTCAAAGGAAATGCAACAACGTTCAACTCTAAGAAGCACGGTCGTCGCAGAAGCAAAGGAGCAACGATGAACGGGGCATTACATTCTCCTCCCCTTAAGAAAGCATCGTCCTCGATGCGACATTACACAGAGGAAAGGAAATGGTACGCAACAAGGAATAGATAAAGAAGAAAACACACCCTATGGTTTAAAATTTTAGTTGATTAAAGCACGGCCACAGGGTAGCCTTAGGAACATTTGGTAGAAATTTTAACTTTCAAGGTTCTGTGAAGATTGGCAGTTCCCTCTTATTTATTATTTCATTAGTTCCTTTCCATTAACATTATTCTTAGTTTAATTTCTTTTAAAAATTTCATCATTGAAGAGTTTTGGTTTATTCCTTATTGTGGGTGCCCAACATGAACTGCTAACACAACACCCTATCAGGTTCAAAAGGACACTACAGATTCACAAGCACACAAGTATATTCTTCATGATTGTATTACACCACAAAAGGTTACTCAAATACGGAATGGATTAGGCACAGTCCACATAACATAGTACACATCACACATCTATGACTGACATATTAAATACTCAAACAAAAGAGTACTACAATCCACCAGACATTTCCTCAATTCCACGTATGAGGATTTTCCATGACTCATAAAAACTACATGTACATAGGGTCCACAAGGGCATCAATGACATAACCACAACATCACAACACATATCCATCTGACATGAGTAACACATACATCAAAATACCACTACCAAAACATCACAATAACTCAACATATATCCCAGAACATCAACCATACACACAAATATCATATGCCTCCCTCAAACTCTTATGCCTCCCTCAAGTCTCTTATGCCTCCCTCAAACTCTTATGCCTCCCTCAAGGAGGCCGGTTGACCCTATGGCCTAAGACACATAGAGTTCGAACACTCCTAACCCAAGTGACATAATAACACGTGGTTCAACAACCCACTAGTTATCTGTAACTCCTTGGGGCGTACCCCTATACAACGAAGCGGGTCCATAGGTCCAACCATTCCATGGTGCATCCCATGACCCTATTCCACACATCACGACAATAGAACTAGCACAACAATCCAATCAAAGTGCCAAGTGGAAAAGTACAAGCCTTGGGCAAGGTGGTAAAATCTTAAAAAAAAAGAAGATCCAAAACCAAGAAAAATAAATGGCCGAATAGCCATGTTAGTGTCAAAATCCTCATGTTAGTGCAAAACCAAGGAAATGCCCAAAATCGTAAAGCATGGCAATCAAGAAAAGTTGTTGGTCCTTACAAAATAAAGTAAAAAAAAAGTTCAATTTACGAATAAAATCAACTTATAATAATGTCACATTACGATAAGCTGTGTGGCCTTATCTAGCCACCAAAGGGGTACTCAACGAGTTTCTAGTACTCGGAACATTGAGCCTTTGCTCGTAAAATACATATCAATAATACAACTGACATCACCTCTATCGAATCATCCCGCCACCACTTAAAATGACAAGGCTAAACATAGTCATAGTTGCACTTAGGTTACATACATACAACCACATAGGGGAGAGGAAAGAATCACATGTTGTAATCTACTAAACCAAATTTCGGCTCGAGTTATTGACCCATGGTACACCATTCCTCACTCTCAACATACACTTCTACCGATTTCCCTTAGGGTCGGTTAGCGTAAGGTTCACAACATAACAAGTAACTACATCTCTAACACAATGGTGGTACATATACAAGGTAGATCACAATTATACATTCACCGGGTGTAACACACCACTTTACCACATTCTGCACCCCAAGTGAAATCACCATATGATAGGGTTCATACACTCACCGTATGACCCTACTTCACAACATGAAGCATTACGTATTACACACATCATACTTATGATGAACATAGTACATCACAACAAAACATCCATTGCTACATAACAAGGTGGTACACACATTTCTTCAAAACATGGTAAAACATCATGATACAACTCATTTCTTTTAACATCAATCTAGTCATAAAAACATTGATGCACCTACATATCACAATATGTAACAATGCTCCAACACTATGTCATCCACATTAGAATTATTTTCACACATCACAAACAACAATTCACACATGAACTCTTCATAGAATCCACAAGAAGGAGAGAGAATACTCCCATCCCCAACATATCAACATGATCACAAACATGCACAAAGTGACATACACATCATGTGCGTTCACAATATCACAATTACGACATGGATCACATCACGCTTAAAGCACACTACTCTTCCAATATCTACCACCATCATGAAACATCATCATCATCATATAGTATCATCATGTAACACCACCACCACTCCAAGCTGGCCCAGAGGTTCGAGAGCATGAACCTATGCTCTGATACCAAGTGTAACAACCCAAAATTCTCACACACGAACAACACAGTAAAAGACAGGTTTTTTTTTTTACTTGCTTTGACACATAACACGACACAACATGTCGTCACAAAGTTACAACCAACTCTAGGAACCACTTGTTATGGGGATGACCACAAGGTCGGCTAAAGCGTTCACACTCAAAAGGATAATACACTTTTTCTTTTTTTTTTTTTGACATGACAACATGGAAGTCCAACCATAGAAAACACTTATAGTTAGGGCCAACCACAATGAGATATTCTTGAGGGTTATTTATTTTAAAAAGACATCTGATTCTTAGCTTACATTTTCAAGGAGGCTCGAGATAAGATTCATACAATTCATCTTACCAAGCTAAGTTTATTCTTTTTACCTAAGTAATTATCTTTAAGTCTTCTCTATTATGACATTTATTTGCTTAATTCGTTTATTTAGAAAAGGGGTACTTTTAATTCCACAAGGCCATCTATTTACACTTACGCTACTAGAACTTGTTCATGCCCATATGACAACATGGGTTTGCGTTCAACAAACTTAAGAGAAGAAAGACACGGAACCTTGGAAAAGGTTAGAGGGAGAAGGTTGAGTTGAAATCCTCTTCAAGGCCTCATTTGTTATTACCAAGATTTAATGAAACTTGAAAACTTAACCATAATTATTAAAGATTTTACTTAGGCTTTACTAAAAGAGTTTTAAAAAAATAAAACAATTTACCCTCCAATAGGTGAGAGATAGATTGCGTGGTTTCTAAATTTTTTTCTCCAGCTTATTAAATCTTATTATCTTCCAGATCTAACCATATATTTCCTTAAGTTTGTTTAAGAATTTCTCCATGAAAGGGATAGTGTTCATAGTGTAGCTAGGGATATCAAGTTATATAGTGTTACTTAACAAAGGATAGTTTCATCTTTGCTCACTTATGGAATTACATGCTCTCAAGTTGGTCACCTCTACACCAATTTATTTGCAATATAAATTTTAGTTTAACTTCTATAAGTATTAAACAACCCATTTTATTTTACTTATAACACACTATTACTAAGTCTTAGAAAGGTTTAACTCAACATTTAATCGTAGGGTTAAAGTTTAACAAAATAAGGTTACATCAACTCTTAGAATACCGATAATCCATTAAGGTCACTCAACAAGCGGTAAGCAAATTTTCTTATATTTTCCACGATAGACAGACAATTCAAAGTTCCAAAGTTAAGACGACATAATCCACGATACAATATACTAAGACATTGATCTTCTTCTAAATTTTCCACTAGATGTTAACAATAGTTAAACAAATATAAAAGGATTCATGCAAAAGAACTTCTCAACGAGGTTGATGTAAAAATCTACAAGTCTATCTCTCATCTACTCACAAAATCCATCTCGCAACAAATTTTTCCACAAGAGTCGGTTCGTGAGAATCGAGCAAGATAAGGCTACACAAAACCACCATAACTATGATCTAACAATACCACAAAAGGAAGCACTTTATTACAAGAAATGGGTCAAACCTCTAAACACTATCAACACATCAAGTTATAATAAAGTCTCTATCATGCCAATCAAAGAAGGAGAAGACCTTGTACTTCAGCTAGGAGTAAAAGCAACGAAAGTATAGCAATCATATGAGAATGGCCCTTGGCCCTATAAGGAGAAATAAACAATCTAGTAAAAACAGAATTCCCATCAAGTAAGTAATTAAACAATAATTACAAGATTGAGATTTGATATATATAGACCAACCATCTAGAAATTTATCAAAGGTACCAAATGCATAGGCTAAAATAATATATTTCTAAAAGAACAAAAGTTGATCGGCCCAAGAAAGGGGAACCATGGGTTTCAAAAATTAACACAAAAAGCCATGTATAATTGAGTTTCAAACCGGAAATCAAATAGAGTATACACACAACATAAGTTTCGAAGTGAAGGCAAAGTATACTAGTTTTGACCATTAACTACAAAGATTTTCCAATCATTCAAGAAGGGCCAATGTCTTACAGGCTAGTAGCAAACACGCGAGAGAAGAAGGGAGTTCCGTCAAACAAGAGTATACACAAATGTCATCAAAAAATTTTATAACACTAAAGATTTGCAAACCTCCACAACAATTCTAATGTTTGGTTAATTTAAAATAAATTACCTATTTCCCAAAACAACAATATTTTAAGGCAACCCTTGGTAACACAGTCAACCGTCACACATAGATACAAACATAATTTCTAAGTGACATTATCAAAACAAAACCTTTCGCTATGAATCCATAAGACTATCAAATGAAAGATGAGTTTTTCCGAAGATTGATCACATTTAAGGAAATTTCCATCACAAAACATTAAGGTAATTACATGCATAAAAACTGACCAATGTTAATTAATAGCGTTAACATTACAAAGGAGAAATAATGCAAGTTAGGAAAAATAGAAGAGCGCCATCAACAACAATTCCGAGAGGGGGATTAGACCCAAAACTATTCTAGTGTCAACGAGTCTCGGATTCGCGCAATGAAACATCGAGCTTAGTTGATCCGAAAAGCTAGATATGGTTCAAGTTGATAGGGATGGTCAAGGTACTTCTTGAGGATGGCCTTAAAAGCCTAGAAACAAGATGAAAGATAAAATAAGAGTCTAAACACGCAAGATGGAAAACACATTGCACACAACCTTTTCATTCTAAAATTTTTAATACCGAAACTCTAAGGTGGCTAGCCCACGCATTGCTCACACTAATCCTACTGACCTTTCTTTCGATGCCAAAAGGTTATCAAAGGGACTTGCGAAGGAGCTAACAAAAAATGTCAAAGACAAACTTGGGTGCTAGGGAGGGGCTTCAAAGTTATCGTAAACTTACTTCCATGATAACAAAAATACTAGTCTGATCAACATAATAACTTGCAACTCAATCCCGAGAGAAGAAGTAAATACATAAACAAAGCAGAGGCGAAGGTCTATCACTCGAGCAAGAGAAACATAACACCCAGAGGAGAGGGTACACGCATCCTTTCGACCAACATACTGATAACGATAAAAGCTAAAACAAGAAGAAACAAGCAGAAAGGGGAAATCTCCCATCATGACATCCAACTGACAAAATAATGCAAGGAAAAAGTGGTTCGATTTCACAATAATTTTAAATATAGTGTGATAGAATAGAGTAGAAATATCTTGCCTTTTTCTCTCCAATTCACTTCGCCCTCGCCTCTTCCATTGCTTTGACGCCCTCCCGAAATCCCACACCCAACAAAACATGCGGCTGAAGAGGAAGCCAGTGGAAGCTAGAAACGTGGGAGGAGAAGAGGCATCCATCACCCAAGTCACAGAGGAGAAGATAATGAAAGGAAGAGGGTTCGTTGTAGGAAAGCAGGGAACAAAGCGAGCAGAGGAAAAGAACGGCACCCAAACATACTTCCCTCCTTCCAAGGGCCAGCAGTGCAAGAAAAACAACCTGACAGAAAGGATGTCTATGGCCCCTCTGCCCATGAAACCAGGTCAAAAAGACAGACTGGAACAGGTGCGGCATCCATCCACGTGCGTAGGGAAGAGGAGGATTTCCAACAAAAAAAACCAACAAGAGCTGGATCAAAACAGTCTACCACGTTTTCCAGCAAGCTCATAAATGTAAAGCAAAATGTGCTTCATGAATATTCTGATAAGAAACAGATCCACGCCTATGAGATTCTCTTCCATGAGTTACATCGTAAAACAAGTAAGATCTCAATAGAGAATCTTTGAAATAAATTTCATCAGGTCCCCTGGTAACACTCTCACTGTCACATAGTCGATTTTGATAAAATATCTTGAAGGAGAAACCTGAATTTGAGGATGCATTGATACAGAACAGATAACAACATAGTTGGACAACCTGCTTGTTGGAAGCGCTTACAAAGGCTTCGACTATACTGCAACATGCTGTTGCCTGGCTAATCTATGTTGTAGGTCATTCTTTGTGGATCCCGGCAAGAACACCCTCGCAGCACCCAATGAAAGTGGAGGAAACACGCCTACCTCACTAGCTGGTAGCTGTGCGTGGCCAGCAAAAGAAGACAGTGCTCCTTTCTCCCCCAAACGCATCCTGGAAACAACAAAAAACCACGTCCACCCAAACTCGGAGAGCACACACATAGGTGAAAACCATTTTCTTTAGCTTGTAGCTTCATCTAGCCACCATATCAAACCCATTACTGCGCCCCACTATAATCTTTTCTCTGAACTTCGCGAGTAGGGAGGAAGGGAGCAGGAGGCTGCAAACCATTCGGAAGAATTTACAAACTTGACCACTTCCTTCAGCGTCGAAGTGGAATAATTTTGCCTTCTAATTGATTTGGCCTTGCTCATCTTGTTGAGTTGAAGCGCTTTGGTTTTCTACTGCACACTAGATCCTATGGGCACGAAGTGTAATAGTTTGAGATCATTGGACAGGCTAAACAAAGCCATGGCAGAGACTCCACCCTACAACTCTCTACTCTCCAACGCGAGCTCACACTTAGCTCAGTCCACGCTGACCCATTGCATCATCCAATGCCTTTGGCATTATGCTGGATCATGGCTCTTCAAATTCTTTCCGAGGTCAGGGGTCTCGGCTTTACTTGTCTCAGAGGAACTTTCCTGCTCAAGCTCGTCCATCTAAGCCTGGCCATTTTTCAAAATACAGTGACTGGGAGTCATGGCAGCAAATTAATGAGCCAACCATCCAACTCAATGCTGTCCGCCACCAACCAGGGAGAAAAGGCACTTCAACCACTACCAATCAAGACCCCTACCAAAAAGAATAAAATACAGTCTCCCACTATCTCACGCCAAACAGGAAATTACAAGTTCATTTAAGAAGTGACAAGAAATGTCACCCATCCACCAGCTAACCATAGCATAAATTTTATTTTATTTTATTTTGGAGCCCCATGCTTTAGGGGACAGCCGCATTTGCCGGGAGCAACAAGGCTGGTATAAAAACATTAATTTTAGAAATTATCACGGGTCCTTGACATAAAAAATAAAAATAGTCCCCACCTTCAAAGGCACCACCACAATCATGCTCTTCCTCGTTTGCGCCACGAGGCTCGATCAGCAGGAGCGACAACCAATTTAAAAGGATAGTTATAAAGATATCAAAGGATGATGTCGATAACAATCGACATAAAGAAAATAATAAGAAAATACAATCGTTGATCAATAATACAATCATAATGTCATTATTATTATTATTATCATTATTACTAGCAACAGCGGTTAAACTCGACAAGGTGAAACACTAACGTTTCAAAGGAAATGCAACAATGTTCAACTCTAAGAAGCACAGTCATCGCAGAAGTAAAGGAGCAACGATGAACGGGGCATTACAAATTGAATTTCCTAAATCACCTAGGGTGCGAGTTAACATCATCTAGGAGGTCATTAGATTGGGTAGACCTAGGGTGGCTCGGAAGGATAAAATTTGAGAATTTTGGCGTAGGGGTATCATTGTCATGCTTGAAAATTGTCCATTTTCCCGTTGCACATTTGCATGACAACAAGTCCCTAAGACTCATCTTCAAACTCACATAATTTCAATGACATTTTCAAATAAATAAGAGACAACTTATCTAAGCATTAACCATCAAACAATGATAAAGTCATTGGCAAAAGGTGTGAAACTTTACACTTTAAATTTGATATATAAAGATATTGTCATGCCTAGTATGAAACATGTTACACATTTTTATTACTACACTCAGGCTCACAAAAATTATTCTAAAAAAATTAAAATATTGCAATTTTTTTCATACGTATAAGAAAAATGAAAAAATATTGTGGGTGCTTGTGAAGTAGTATAATTCTTGTGTATCATCATGTACCATAGATACTGTTACTCCAAAAGTAATCAACAAGTTTCCACCTTTTACAAATTTCGTCACACATATAAGATGGGGATAGATGGATAAACAATGCACATTATTCAACACTTCATTTTAAACATACAATGAAAATTCCATCCACTGCCCCTCTAAATCTAACAGTAAAAACCTACAGAATGGAGTCAATACGATCAAGCAAGGCTAAGATTTCGATTGACAAAGGTGGATTAGGTGACAAAATCCAAGACATTGGATCAATGTCGAATAGCCTACTGTTGCAAGCCCACAAAGGAAATAAGTGAATTAAAGTTTGAAGCAGGAGATATTCACTTTAAGGTGGTTCCTAAAAATATGTGAGGCTCGATGTAAATAAAATGAGAGGAGAATCTTGGACTTGAATGGATAGAATAAAATACACAAGTGCTACTACAATGAAAACCGATACATTTTAAAATTGTCTAAAGTAAGAAATTCATTGTAAAATGTTTTTAAAGTTTTATACTCACGTGCGAACAAGCTTAAGGGAATCTCGTTTCATTACTATTACATGTTTGTGTATGATTTCTTAGAAATTGTTTAAAACCAAAAATAAATCATATAGGAACCATAACAACCAATGAAACATTGCAACAAAAAAGTTACAAGTTTACCTTGAATCATATTCTTTAGGTTGGAAGCCCCAATTTTTTAAAAATTACAATATACCTAAAATCTTAGGGGTTTAGGATTCTTTTTTAATCAAAATTTGGTTTCACGAAGTTGAATGAATATAGAATTATATGTATAAAATGGATGTTCCCTTTAAAATAGGAGACTTACTTTTTTAAATAACAAATTTTAGTAACTTTTACAGAAGGGGCATTAATTTTTCCCATGAACTTAAAGATTTATTATCATCATGTCAAAAGAGTAATTTTTGTTTTAAGAGTTTTAAATTTGATAGGAATGTGGACCACTTTTTTGCATGTAATTCTTAAAATTCATCGCCATAAATTTCTTAGCACAAAAAAATTGTGATATATTCATGGGACCATGTGTAACGCCATGAAAAATGACGTTTAGGAACTCGCTTCAACCTAACACTTAACCCAAAAATGTGACTAATTTTTTTTTAAGTTATAAAGATGTTAAAGGTTAAGGTACAAGGATGTTACAAGGGTACTTAACCTTTAGGGTTCATTAATTTACTTACACTACTTAGCTTAGTTTTACGATTGAAAAAGCAGTCGAGTTGAAAGTTACATGTTAGCACAATTATCTCTAGGGTACATTTGTCAATAGTTCTATAGGAAGATAACAAGGTTTAATTCACTTAATTAGATATTTTCTTCGATTCAATTTGGTTCAATCCTAACAAGGTTAACCTTATGCCAATTTATTAAACTCATTACTTTAATAGCTTAAAGGATCCTTTAATAAATTTCTACACACACTAAGGGTTAAAAAGGAACATCACACCCCTAGGCAATTAAATGGCCCCACTCACCCATCTACACATACCCTTAAGGATTTTACATTAAACATTTAAATTACATTTATTCTTAATAAAGGTAGGGTCAATCCTCCACCCTTAGATCAAATCCATCCTAGCCACTAGATCCTAGGGTTCCAAACTTAGCCCTAAAATCCTTATGAAAGTCTATTAAAACCTTTTCTCATTCTATTCTTCTCATTTGGTTCATTTTATTTTGTTAAAATTTTCAGGTTGGAGAGGAGGAAGCCATGGGAGCAAAAAGGAAGGAGCCATGAAGGATTCTACAAGAAAATTTAGTCTAGGCTTAGTTTAGTTTTAGTTTTATTTATGTAATCTATTTCATTTAAAGATTGAGAGGGGTTTCCTCCTCCAATTTGGTTTTCATTTCAAGGTTATTGTGTATTGGGTTTTAAATTTGGGGCAAACCCTACCCCCTTTTATTATGAATAAAAGAATGCTTTTAGATTCACCATTTGAGTGTTTGTTGTGTTCCATTCCATAACATTTCTCTTTATTTTACTTATTGGTAGGGATAAGTTAAATTTTACAACTTAGGAATTAGTGAAATTTGGTTAAATTTCATGCACAGGCGTGGGTCCACGGAATTCTATCATAAGTGATAGGACCGCTGCCCAGAGTAGACCGGCGGTTCTAGGACCGCCGCCTACCATGATGACAAATAGTGGACCACTGAAAGTCAGAGTGGCGGTTGTGAAACCTGTCGCCCTACTAAGCGGTGGTTTTGAGACCGCCACCATAGGAAAGTGAGTGGTAGTTGTGGGACCTCCGATTCTGCATAGGGTGGCAGTCTTATTTCTAAAAAATAGAACCTTAATGTTGAGAATTTTACAAAAACTAAAGTTGCTAAAGGTGTAAAAATGCATTTTGAGTTGTCTTTGTTCATTTTAAATCTCTAGGATTGAGATTTGTTGCTCATTTACTCATTTCTTAGTTAAGTCTATTCATTTTAAAGTGTTTCCATTTCTAATAAAATTCATCTACTTATAAGAATAATTTCTATTTGCTTAACTAGGTTCTTTCTTCCATTACATGAGCAAGAAGGAAAATAAATCTATTTCATTACTTGTCATTTCCTTGATATAAAATCAACATTTCTAAATGCAATATAATCTAACTTATTTTCCTCTTCATTTCAATACAATGTTCATACATTCAAAATAGCCATAATAACTTTATTTTCCATACAATGTTATTTTGTAAACAAGTTCAACTTCTTACTATTTCTATTTTTCCTTCTTTCCTATTTTCAATAAACACAACTCTATAATGAAAGTAAACTTTCCTTTCCATTGCTATAACTTAAATCTTTTAACACAACACTACTTTTCTCATAATACATCCAAAATTTCAACAAGGAGAAAATACTTTCTTTTATATTTACAAAACTAACTCTACAATATTCACAATGAAGAAGACTTCCTTTTCCATTTCCTAACTAAACCATACAAATCTTTCTTTCTCTTTTCAATATACAAATATTAAATGTAAACTCCTTTCTACAAGATTACAACAATGTTCTCCACTTGATGTGGGAATTCATACAAAATTTGATACAAGAATGAAATACATTATTACAATTTCTTCCACTCTAGGTGGGTAAAATACAAGAAAGTTTCACATGGCCACCAACAAGACTCCATTCTCCAACTCCAACAAGATAGCTCCTCCAAGGATTTTCTTGATTCACAAAAAAAATAGGGGAGAGGCAACGCTCTCCACCCAACCAAGATACCCAATGGAGAGGAGAAGCCATCCTCTCCATTGGCCCTCGAGCCCCAACCACATTACAATGGGAGAATATTTCAACTCATGGAAACTACTAGCTTCCACAATACTTAACAAATAATTTCACATTCATTCCATTTACATACAAACACAACAACAACTCAACAAGAAGAAAATCAATCAAAACAACAATATAACAAGGCTTATCAAGAAAGCCAAAAGAGTAAGACCTATGGGGAGGCCACTTATGCCTCCCAATGGGAATGGGTGCCCACCTAAAATCCTCCAATGCAAAACACAATTTCCCCTACCAACTCTTATGCCTCCCTCAAGTACCCCTTATACCTCCATACACTCTTATGCCTCCCTCAAAACTCTTATGTCTCCCTCATAATAAGAACAAGAAGAAATGCAAGCATTCCTCATACTAGGTGGGGCACCCAACCCAAACTCCCTCCTCAAGAAAGTGATCTCTTATGCCTCCCTATAAGAAAATATCCCCATAGTCTCCTCCCACTCCCAACTTAGGCAATCTACCCACACCCAACAAGCATTCCAAAGAGACAACAACACTCAACACAACATAAAAACACATATAATAAAACAAATAACATAATTTAAACTAAGGTGAAGCTCCTACCTCTCCATGGTAGAGCTTGTTCCAAGTATGAAGTTCCAAGCCTCTCCAAAGACCAAGCAAGCATCCAAAAGCTCCAAAATCCACAAACTCTCTCCAAATCCTCTTACTCTCCAAAATTCAAGAGACTAAAAAATGACCATCCAACCCAAAAAAAAGCAACACAGATTCAATAAATAGATAAAGGAGAGGGAGGGATGATGTGGCTTCAAGTAGGATTCCACCTCATTTCCTCTCTACTCCACATCACTTGGTCAACCTCATATTCCAATTCACAATTAATAAGCTGTTTGGAGGAATGACAAGAACCTTACACACTCCATCTAAGCCCACTCCCCTAAAGGACAAAATTAAATATTTGAAAGAAAGTGCAATTAACATTTTACCTTTTTATCCCCCCAAAACACCTAAAAGAGCCTAAATTTGACCCCCAACCCATAGGTAGGGTTGGCATGGGCATTTAAGAGGTGTGAGACAAGTTTGACTTGTCCCATAAGCTTCCAAATTTGGCCTCTAAGGCCAAATTCGAGTTTCCCATGAAGGGTAGAGTGTGCTACACTCAAAACTCAAACACACTTCACTCAACACAAAATCCAAGAGTAAATCAATTCTAATAAATGAACTCCTTTTTAGTCACATCTTTAATTTTTTTAGAACAAATTTAAATTAACTTAATTAAAACACTCTGACCCATGAATAATGAAGGGGTAAACATATATCCAAAATCTAAATAATAAAACATGTAAAATTTCATTACTAAAAGAAAACACATACCGACATGATAAAAGGGAAACTAAGACAAAACAACACATGACCGCTAGGTCACAATTTTCCCCTAACTAATTAATTGTAACACACACACAATTACATGTTGCCATGGTGACCCTAGTTGAATTCTTCTCGAATTCGATGTGGTTGGTCTCTAATCCCCGATGTTGTTGTGAATATAATATACCGAAAAATAGAGAATATCCCCATATTAAAACATTCATGTCAAATATGCAATATAAATCTGAAATCAACTATATACGAATTAATATCATCTATGCAAGATACGATATCACTAAAATTTTCTAGCACATTTCCATTCCACATTTTATCCACGTCAAAACGATCACAACATTAATCCAATTATCAAAGGTCTACTAAACATGATTAAATATATCACATGTCAGAAATACAGATAAATAATCATGTCAACAATATATCAAGATCAACATCAAATGTCTCCAATGTCCATATGCATCATATAAGAATCAAATCAATAATCAGTTCAGTATCTCTGATATCTACTAGCATGCTAAATCAAAACTATAATATAACCATAAGTGTAGTCGACATCAAACGGAAACAATAATAAAAAAGGTGTCGAAGGGAAGTGGGCACTACACCATGAAATTAGAAAAGGATCCTACATTTTCTTAGCTTTACCCACCGAGAAAATAGAGGAACCCCCTCATGGGATCATAACCTATGTAATTTTGTTTCAAACTTGTACTATAAATATTGTGATTAGGATTTTATTTGAAACTCTACATCATAATGACACCCACAATATCCTTTTGTGCGGTTTCAATAACAACTTTTCGTCCAAATATAGTTGAATAGGTTTAATGTTAAACAAGAGCTCTAAGGGAAATTTTCAAAATAATGAAATTTTAATTGATATTGTAGTGTTGTTCTAGTTTGATTTATTCTTCCTAGTTTATTTTGTTTTGAAAACTATTGTAATTTTTATAACATTTTTAATTTAAAAAATATGAGTGAAAATTTCATAAAAAGGTCAGCACTTTCGTAAAAATAATTTTGAGTATGGTTGGATTTGGTGTTGTAGCTTATATTGTAGACATGTTGTTAATTTGGGGCAACTTTGCCTTTGTTAGAAGAAACATGAAATCTCTAAACTAAAAATATCAAAATACGAAATGCTAAAATAAGAATAAATGATTTCAATATATTGAAGCACCCTAAAAACCCAAAAAGTTAAAACCTAAAATTTGAGGACTCCAAAAATGAAACACATAAAAAATTGAATCCTGAAATATTTGAGCCTAAAAGCCTTTAAAATTCTAAAACCCGAATCCCCACCTCCCCAATGACGAATCTACAAAAAGACACTTTAATACCTAAAATAAGAACTCAAAAATCCCAAATCGCAAATCTGAAAAACAAAAAATGTTGATTGAAATAAACCATCCCCAAAAATTGAAACTTGAAGGAAGAAACCCAAATAACTAAATACCTAAACATAAAACATCCTTAAAACATTGGAAACTATAAAACCTTGAACCCTTAAAATTGAAATCCATGAACTTGAAAATCTAAAAAATATTGAAGTCCAAATCCCAAAAATTGAAACACGAAAAACTCAAATCGTAAATCTCAAACTCAAGAACATTAAAAATCAAAAGGTTGAATGTGAAACTCAGTAACAGAAAGTGATACTTGAAAAATACAAACTCAAAGACATTTAAAATCTGAAAAAAACTTATACCCAAACCGAGCTAAATAGGGAGGGAAGCTATAGATGCCAAGTGTAAAACAACTCCCTAAAGTTTGTAAGAAAAACATTTTTATTTGTGCCCCAATGGCTTTTTATGGACTCTAAATCCTTTCCCTAAAATGTAGTTTCTTAGAAATTTTAGGAGCTTTGTTGGATTTTAGCAGCATAAATTATTATTTTTACATGATACCACACTTACAAATAAATAGAACTCCCTAAAGTTTGTAAGAAAAACATTTTTATTTGTGCCCCAATGGCTTTATGGGGCTACAAATCCTTTCCCTAAAATGTAGTTTCTTAGAAATTTTAGGAGCTTTGTTGGATTTTAGCAGCATAAATTATTATTTTTTACATGATACCACACTTACCAAATAAATAGAAGCACTGGCACCCAGAATGGGACTACGTTCTTGGAAGAAGGCATTTGCCTATTGAACCAACAATTGCTTGCACTATAAAATATGACCCACTCCACTTTTTGATGACCCAAAAAGTTCCAAACGCCATCCATTTTGTTTACTTGATGAGATAACATAGGATTTACTTCAACCATTGAGTGTTGTAGATGCAATGTATGCCATTGTAGTTGCAGAAAAACATATACAAGATAAATTGTATTGCATTTTTTTCAAGGAACCTATCATGGTTGGACAAAGCACACAAGAAATACCCCAATGCAATCACATTTTTCATTATTCATGCATCCATGGAATTCTTATCGGTTAAAATACACTAAGGGGTGTCTTATTTGTTCTAAGAAATTGCCAACACATATTAATAATGAAAAAATATGGTAGGGATATTGAATGATGGTTAGTGATCATGAATGTTTTGATTGTAGTGAAACAAATTTGTGATCCGAGAGGCAATTCCTTTGCCAACATGTCATATCCTCACAAAGTTACAAACCTTCTTAATGATGGTTTTTATTTTCAAATTCTTGTATGTCTACTTAGTTTCTAGAGGATTTACCTCTAAAATTAGATGGAGTGACATCCTCATCAATATGAAAAACAAAATAATTATCATCCCCATCATCTTAAATATCATAAATATGAAATACCATATGTGCAATATTAGATGCAACATATGATAAATTAGAACTCTCGTTTGTTTTACATTTTCATTAGTACTATGGAATAAAAAAATATTTATATAAATTTTTTTGGTGAAAATGGGTACACCTTAGATTGATAATGCCCTTTGTGATATATGTGTTCCATCGCAGAATAAAAAGGCTGCGAGAAAATTCCTTTGTCAACATTTATTCTCCCTATATTACCTTCTTCATCTCAACTCGTCTCCTTGTAATATTTTCCTTTACTAGTTTAAGTTTAACTTTTTTAATGCATATCTTTCAATATTTCTACTCTACCACTCAATACAATTGTTAGTTATATCAATTTAATTTTTTTTTTTAAATAATTCTAAACTACACCATATAACTAAGAGATTACAATTTTCTAGATTACCTTATTAAAAATATGAGATCTTTCAAATAAAAGTTGTACAAAAGCTTCAATTTTAACCTCCCAAATCAACTTTAAAAAGAAGGAAGACACATCACATGGCATGGGGTAGGGCATTGTTGAATGAGGACACATGTAGTATTATCATATTTGTCACTCCAAATATTGAATATAGTAAACTTTAAAATGAGATATGTAGCCAACTCGGATGCATAAAACACCCGATCCCAAAGTAATTTGTTGCTTCAATGGAAATAGGGGTATCGATTCGCACATTAAAAAGGAAGGCAACCCTTTCTTTTTTTAGTCAGGGACCGGGACGGTTCAATTGTGACTTTGATTTGATTAGTCGGGGGACGGGGTGATTTTTCAAATGACGAGTAAAGGAAATTGATAAAATATAGAGATATTGTGAATTTATTGTCAGTATTATTGAGTAATACATATATTAAACCGAGAATAAAATTAAATAGGGGACATTCATGATAGTTTAGGGTATTGATATTAAATAAACAAAAGACTTACAAATAAATTATAGGAATGTCGATTGGTATTCCATTAAAAGTATTTGTTCTAGAATCATGAAAAATGTATAAATGACTACCCAATTTATTGTGCGGGGGAGGAAGATAAGACCAATGATTTCGTTAATGTGACATCCAGAAAAAGGTCGACATTTGATAACATTCCAACATTAGACAATTTACTTAGACTAAGTGTTGTAACATGCTCTCTCAAGTGAGATAATAGTAAAAGGTACGACCAAGGTAATAATTGGACATTGTGAAGCAAAAGAGGAAAATATGGAGCTCCTTATTTTAATGAACTTCAACTAAACAATTCAATGACATAGAGTAACATGCTTGAACCTCCAAAGTTATCATTATGTATTTTTCAATCAAATTAGACAATTGTCATTATGAGATCATAAAAATCCACTTTAGTGATTGTGATATGCATGCTACAATACATATATATGTTTATAAGTGAGGCAAGTCGAGCTCAAAATTTGTCTTGTTTCGTAGGGCTTTGGGGATGACCATGATTTTTCTTTTATATTCTAGTAGGCGATATGAATGAAATAACAGACCAACTCACCAAACATCTAACACTTGACCAAATTAACCTTGAAAATTCTAGATTCCTTTGCCTTTAATGTGGTCCATAGAAAGTCGTGGACCCTCTTTCTTGTTGGGCTCCTCTACTATAATTGGCTTGCTAATGTTGATACACATGCCACAATTAGTAGTAGCTGAGAGGTACAATAAAATTATAATGCTCTGCAGTTGCCACACAATGACGTGACAATTACATCCATGTAATCATGAGGCGATCTAGATTGGGCCAATAGATGTGTATCCATTCGGATTATAAGTCACCACATGTTGTAGTGAATGGGAGGGGTTCGAAAGTGCATGAGGGAAATACTTTGTTTTTTTGAAAAGTATGTTGACCAGATGTCTACACCGCCATGTGTCCTTTGTGAAAAGAAGTAATTTCACCAAATTCCAATTTCTTGTCCTTTACCTAAACTAGCTCCAATCCTTGCATAATACGTAGCTCTAGTTGCTATTCCAGTAAGAGTAGCGGAACTGCCATGTGTTTCTTGTATTGTCCTCAAAATTCAAGAGAATCCCCTTGTTGTTGGAATTCACATCCAGAGGCATATGTTTCTCCGTGTGTTGTTTCAGAATCTCAAATTAGTTCATTTTCCTGACGTCGTTAAACATGTATGAATTTCTGACCAAGAAGAAGTAACCACTGAGAATAAACCACCAACTGATTGTATGACCTATTTACCATCCACGTATGAAATCAAATATGTAAATTCATCAATTACAAAAACAATGGCACACATTTACATCCGATTCAACAGATTAGATCATTTTGATGGTCACCCAGGTGACATGGTTGAATCTTTTTTGTCAATGTAAACTATTCCAATTTTTTAATATAATCACACCTTCAACATAATAAGGATCACTTAACGGCCATTTTGGATTCGTACTCTAATGTTATAATAGAAATATTGTCGGTCAAACATTAAGGTGGAGAAAGATAGAAATCAAAAGAACTGAGAAGACGGCAAATCAATAAGTGGAATTCAATAAATAGAAATGAAAACAATTCCAATCAAAACACAAGAGATATAACAATTTAAATCCACCTTAACACGTCAAAATAAAAAGATCATTTTTCATACTATGCTAGGTGGTATTGAATGTATAGAAATAATGCATTTCCTAACGAAAACAACATATATATCCCCATGTGATTTATAAAGTATGCTTAACAATCAGGTCTAAAACACATATTGGACTTAATCCATAAATTAGGTAGAATGATTTTCAAGATCCCCAATCCAAAGAAATTCATGGCACTATGATAATAACACAGAAATAATGATTATTATAAATAAAAATTTAGTGAGAAGAAAATGAAGAATTTAAAATGATGTTGATTACTTCTTCACAACTAGTCTTCAATATCTTCTTTTATAGGTTACTTCCTTTTACAACTATACTTAGAAGTAATCCTGGTTCTTTCCCAGGTAAACTATTTGAATAAGAAAAATATTCATTTTTCTAGAAATCCTTTACCGATAAATGGGATGTTTAAATCAAAATGTATTTCAATTCATTTAACTAAATCAACCCTTAATATTTGTAGTGGAGTTGTTCGTATGTTACAAAATAATTTTGAAGAGTATTTGGAATGTCTATATGGTAAATTCCAAACAATGATCTGACCAATAACCCACCAAAATTGTTGACACTAACTATTGCCGTAAGAAATATGCCACTTAAATGAAAAGAATCTTCAAAACTAACTTTGAGAGCAAATAAAAATTCGTAAATATGAAAAATTAAATTTTCTATAAGTATATTGAAATTAAATTTATTAATTTTTATTAATTTTTCAACAACAAACAATTTTGTAAAAACTATATAAAAATGAAATTTAAGATTAATTATTAAGATATTTACACTTTTCAGCATAAAAACATGTGTAGGAAAATTATTAACATGACTCCAAATATAATTTCCTTGGAGATTTTTTTTTCCAAATATAACAATCATATCAAGTTTTATTTGCACGCATAATCTAATTTTTAAATGGATTTTCCTATACAAAAATGATGGGGCTTAACAATTATCCATCAACAATAAAATTTACTCCATGTTCATATTTCTGATTTCTAAATTGGTGCACTGTGGTGGAATATATTGAATGTAATACATTACGTTGAATGTATCAATGTTAACAAGAGATCACTCTTATAAATCTAAATTCCCAAACAAGTCAATCTCGTAAATCTAAATTCCTAGAAATGATCATCAAAATATAACAGATACATTTAGTTGAACGTATAAAATTAAACACTCAAAAATAATACCAACTCACCAAATTGAATGCCCCTACTTAACACTCAAAAACACCAAATCAACAGCTGTTTAAACACTTCTTTCTTAATTTTCCAAATCCAAGAACACAATCCCAAATGCTACTAAAAACTTTGCTTCTGGACAGAAGGCCAAATTAATGGAAAACTCAGACCATAAAGCACAATGTACTTGGAACTTTTCATACAGTAAAATTGGGCAAAATAATATTCTACACGAGTTAGGGATAGATCTACCTTAGACCTTTCTGTTGTACAAGCTTGGAGTGGAAGTAGTTGTTTCACTGTCCAGTGGACGAGGTTATACGGTCGGTGTGTTCGAATGATAATTCATAGTCAATGTTTAAGCGACGGGCTACTTATAACAGAATATTAGTTGGCGGGCTGTGACTTATTTGATACGGTGGTGCAGGAAGATAGTGAAGTAGAAGGCCCATACATAGAAATCTGGGCATTATATGATGCTAAAGGTATTTCTGGTCAGAGATGAGGAGGTGCAACTTCAAAATTCAGTAACTTCAGCACTTTCCTCTTTTTGGGTCTTGAAGTTACATCACGATGAGAGCACCACAACCCTACAACTATCAATCGTTCCATTTCAACCCTTTCAAACTCTCCATTTAATCTCATGTCTGCAGCCTCCAAAACTCTGCCTTTACCATACAGATTCCATGCCCACACAACAATCCGCATGCTAAATTCTGCCAAGCTCACATCTACTGCTCATTTGTCGGACACTAATTCCAAAGCCACGGCTCCAAAGCACTAAACATCTGATTCTCGACTAGTTTTTCCCCATGCCACGCATTCAGGGATCCGATACCCCAATGTCCCTGCCGCCTATGTGGTCTGAGCCAGGTGCTCATGGTTTAACAAACGCTCTAAACCGAAGTCGCCAAGCTTTGCGCTGAAATTGGAATCGAGCATGACATTGTTGGATTTGACATCTCTGTGCACAACACACTGATCCCATTCTTCATGAAGGTATAGCAGTGCGCTCACTATTTCACAAGCTATTTTGTACCTCAAACTCCACTCAAGCACATGACTATTACTTTTTTCCTGTTCTTGATCTCTTGGGAAAAGATGTCTGTCCAGGCTTCCATTAACCACATATTCATACACCAAAAGAAACTGTTCTCTCTCATGGCACCATCCCAAAAGTTGAACAAGATTCCGATGTCGAACAATACTTACTTCCGAGATAAATTCCTTAATCCCCTGTCTCGACCCTTCTTTGATGCGCTTGATTGCCACAATCTCATTTGTCTATAACAGAATGCATTTGTAAACCCCTCCGAATCCTCCGTGTCCAAGCTTTTCAGTTTCGTTGAAATTGTTGGTTCCGGCTACGAGATCATCCATATTAAATCGTTTGGGAATGTGATGTAAAATATTTTGTGGGTCCATGTCTACTAATTCTTGCCTTCGATTTACCTAGATTAAATAATCACCAGTCTAATACCAACTTAAATTATTTATTCCTACTAAAAGTTTACTAGGGTCACAATTAATAGGTCTACACATCCCTTATTTTATTCACCCCTTTTAGTTTAATTAACTCCTCACACCCCCTCCCCCTTGAGCCCTAGGACTCATCAAATCTTGGCCCGAGATTTTCAAGTTTTCAACTTGTCGTAAAGTTGACCTTAACTCAACTCTATCTTTATTTTCTCTCCATTTAGTTTTATTGTTTGTTTCTTCTTTGTGCAAGTTGAAGGAGCTATGGAAGACAAGGGTTCATAGTTGCTCAAGCTTATTTACTTGTATTATTTTTTGTTTTTGTTTTTGTTTTTGCTTTGTATTCTTCTTAACCGGATACATTTTGTGGTTGGGTATATTTTATACCCATATATTTTTTATATAGAAAACAAATATGCCTATAAGTGTGTGTGTGTGTGTGTGTGTGTGTGTGTGTGTGTGTGTGTGTGTGTGTGTGTGTGTGTGTGTGTGTGTGTTAGTTATATTAATTCCGATTTAAGAAGACATCGTATGAGAGGAGACGCAGCGGGGTTTTACATATTTTAGGGTGGATTGTGCAAAATCACGAAGATTTTTGGGTGTGGCGGCGAGCGTAATGGAGGGGGTGTGGGATCCGTAGGAGTTGGGGTCTGTGGAGGGGTGTGGTAGTGGGGTTGGGAGTTGGGAGTAGGAGGTGTGGAGTCTGCGGTGGATGGGGTGCGCGGGTTTGGGGGGGTTCGACCCTCCCCACATTCCATTTGATTTGTTTTAAAACAAAAAATCTTTCCACCGAAACTTTGTTATTATTATTATTTTTTAAAATTTATTTATTTGTCGTTTATTGATATGTATTAAAATATTATTATATTAATTATATATATTATATAATAATATATCAATATATATAGATAATATATATATATATATATATATATATATATATATATATATATATATTAGAATATTACATTAAAATATTTACTATAATAATATATTGAAAAATATATTATATGTTCGAAGATATTATAGTTATATTGTAAAATAACTATAGTAAATATATTTTAACATATTCATAATATACACTATATTCAAAGAAATACCAAGTGGTAAATAATAGATTTTATTTGTAAGTGTATCAAGTTCACTCAATTATATATCACATTTAAAAAGACTAATCTAAAAGTTTTATTCACATACAATCTTAACTATAGAAGCCTTAAAATAGATTCTTAGAAATTAAAACTTTTTCATTGAAAAGTAAAATTCAATCTCTACAACTTGTTTCAGCCCATTGATCTAGAGAAGCGATCTAGAGAATCAATTCATCTTTTGTCATGGCTTGATTCCTTATTTAAATCAACACTTGTAATATGATACATGTGAATCATTCACACTCTTATGCTATAAAGTCATTGATTTAGAACAAGATCTCATTGCTACACATGTCATAGATCCTCCTATTATTTTTTCTACTGTTACATCATCTAGATCTTCTCCTCTTCCATCTATTGAGTGTCCTCCATGGTCTCCATCTCTTCCACCTCGCAAGAAAGTTCAATCTTCTCCATCAAATAAGTGCCCTTAATCTCCTCCACTGCGTCGATCTTCACCTAAGAATTTTGCATCTCCCCACGGAGCCATTACACTTTTCTCATGATGTCAGGACTCATGATGTATTGCGTTATTTTATTGATAAGTGCTTGATTCACTTATCTTATAATCAACATCGTCCACTCATCGCTATAACGTCAATATTATAAACCTTGTTACAAGTATCATCACATCAATGGCCATCGTGACAATGAATGTTGTGCCCTTCATGATAGATTACAACAATTAGGTGTGTCATTTACTTTGTCTCACGCTCTCATGAGCGGTCTATGTATCTAATTACACGCATGCGTGTTATTACTATATTACACTTATCTCCGTCACCTGCTTCTAAGGTCATCAATAGTCCACCACCACATGCCATTATTCATGCACACCCTCCATCTCATCCATCCACCGCTGCACCATCTCATCCACCACGTAGTGCTCCTACTACACATTGGATGCCTAAGTCATTGGCATATTTGCTTCCCACTGCATTGCATCTCCCATCATTGGCACCATTTCATTAGGCATTAAATTTGGTTCATACACTCATGTTGCTTCCATTCCACATGCTTCCACTACTCCACGCCCACTTGGTCTTTGCTAGGATATTTTCCCACCTCACCACCGATGATGCACTCATGTTCTCATGGTTCTTACATGACTTTTTAAGGATATGCTACAATAAGAACCTCACCAAGTCTTTGCACTACACATTATATCAATATATCTATCTAGTGTACACTATCAACTCACTTCCCGATGACGCACTCATATGGTTCATTTATGACTCGAGGGATCTTATATAAATAAACCTCATCATCTACACACTAGGGGGAATCATTATTCTCCTTCCTCCCCTCTTCATCATGCTAACACGTGCTTAAGTACACTTTTTTGACCATCCCATTCACATAATCTTTTACATCATTCATTTTATACATACTTTACCATTCATCACAACTCTATTCATACATACAATACAATTTTTCATCATTTATCTATCACATGGAGCAATCACACTACATATATTTCATACACTATCTATTATCACATACATTATCTCATCACTTATTCATTTATGATCACATTAAACACCATTATCTACACAATGCAACTTCAATAGACACATATGCATAATACTCAACACATCACATATCAAAACAACACATCAACACAATACAAATCATCACATCACATATAACAACAATAATCAACACATCATACATCAAGGTATGAGTACCAATCATCACATCAATAAAAAACAAGTACAACGAACATACACAATGGTCCATATATATATATATATATATATATATATATATTTCAAAATCATAGTTACAAAATACCACCACTAGGAGCAACCCCCATACATTGCTACATCAGTTACATATCATATCTCATCATCATTATCACTATTTACAACCGCAAGAAATCTAGAACTAGAAGCTTCACCACTCACTATATGTCGTTGGTCGTGGCCCCTATACCTCTCTATCTGCCTACGTAATAAAACCAACTCAATCAACTGCTCCACAAAATGACCATGTAGTTCCATGAACCTCACAAATACATCATGTGCTAGGGACCTCCACCCACAACCTCTTTAGCTCATTGTGTCTCCTCTTGTGCCTCATCCCTCTTGCTCAATAGCATGGTACAGTGGCCCACTCACTGCCCACTGGATCAAATAGATGAGCTCACCGCTCACTCGCAATGGCATCCACCTGCTCTAGCATACCACCTCCTATGAGTGTATCGGTGGGCACATTTCTCGTCAATGTGTGGATGGATGTATCCATAATTAGCGACCAATTTGCATCAGTTGTAGTCATAGGTCGACACATTAATTACTATAGACAACAATGACGATTAATCAAACAAATAAAAACTCACAAATATCACTATACAGATACTCACACTTTTTCTATCACTATTGCTTGCTACATGCTATGGGGGCATGTGCTTTCCCTCTACTCCTTACTACTAGCGGTGCTCCCATTGCATCGACAACAACCGGGAGTAAAAACACCCACTGATTTTATGTCCATCATGCACTATATGTCTCGGTACACCCTACGTTATTGATGCCTATCAACTCTATCACTACATCGCCTCATCCGGATCTAGGGGTACTAGTTGCGCTCCTATGGCCTCTAGTCTAGCTTCAGCCTTCCTCGGTGCCCTCATGGCTCTCACCCATATATATGGCTCTAGGGGCATATCCTGAGCCATGCACAAATTTCATGATACATGCTCTCCATGAAATAGCTCCAACACCCCAGAAACCTATCCTCTAGCCACATAGTATGATATATACATCAAAGCTCCACTACATCCTCTGGCCATCCTCCATAGTCTCGATATGGCCTCCAGATAATGGCCCTTGACCCCATACGATCCAACATTGATCTATATGTATCAGTATCATCCTCCTACCCCACACACCTACCCATCTCGACAATAAATATATCTAGCCTCGCCCACTCCACATGAGAAGGCCCACCAAATGGCCTCAATATCGCAATATGCTCATAAGCCCACACATGTAACAAAGTGGTGGCACTCTAGTCCACCCCCATGCTCCTCATGTGTGAACCTATATAGGTCCCTGTATAAATGGGCTAATACACATCGTCCAAGCATATCTCATCCCATCCTCTTGTATACAACAACAAACATCATGAATCTTATATAATATGCCTACAACAAAATCCTCTACTACAACTAAGGAAGCAATCACAAGAACAATAAATCTCTACAATCACGGAATCCCTGACCTCAATATAACATTTAAACTGATATGGACTTCAGTGTGAACTCGGGTCCTTGTAAAGTACCACCTAGTGGCCCTCATGCATTCTCGATGCATCATCTACATCCATCACCTGAACCATCTCACAACCAATAGGAAATCATAATATGTGATATACATCCTACAGAGTCATGGTCATCTCTCCCGTAGGTAACCAAAATGTGCAAGTATCTACATACAACATCTCACACAAAGTAGTAATCATTGGCATATTATGGGGCACATCCCCCATCCTCGCTATGTGTTGCAAACCATCATGGTCTAGTACATCCCACTCACAATCTGACAAACCCAATTCTAATAATGTCCTTAAATGATGACCACCACAAAACCACCGCGAATGAATATCCTCTCGCACAACACAACAAAACCACAAACACAACATCAATACCTCGTATACACGTAAAAACACCTAACAATACCATTAATAACCATCATTTTTTTCATTCAAACATTTTGGGCTAAGAATAGACCTTTTGGGTCACCAGTGCAGAGGATCAGGGTGCGAGCGTCCAGGAGCAAGTCACCAGTGCTCATATATGGGTGATGGTGTCTCGAAGGTCATTAACACCTTCTTCACTCTTGCCTAAGTTAGAACTCTTAGAAACTCAATTTGTTTTTGCAACATTTCACAAAAAATAACTAATTTCAACACATTTTTCGAAACAATCACACTCACTAGCTCAAATATCGTACGTGACACCACAACAGCCACTGCCATCTTGAATCAGATCATCTGCGGTCCTCTCACTTGTGGCATTTTCACACACCCAGAGCTCAAAATCACACTCGTGTACCGATCAAATGAAATAAATATTCACTTTTTCCTATTACTATTTATAGCAACTCTCAATTTCCTACCTCGTTATAGTCACTATTTACACTCATTCTCCTAACTAATACACATCAGATGATTTCAATCATATCTTGAGCATTAATACTATGATTCTAGTCTACTTTGCAACATTCTCTTTAGAATTCCACTTACTATCATATCATAAACACTCAAAAAACACTATATTCATACTCGGCACAACTCCAACTAAATATACACATAATTTTATGACATCTACTATATTGTGCTTTCATCACAATTACATCATCACATGTTTATTTACGACTCAATATTTGTTCTCATCATCACTCTTACTTTCTCGAAAGGGGCATCTAATCAATCGAGGTCATCCTATAATCACCCTCACATCGTTACATGATCTTTCTACATTTCTAATTCATCATTATCAAAAAAATTCTCATACATCATGCAACACCTTGCACCATTTTCTATCACTTCCCCTAATGACCTAATCTGGGGGCAACAAGCGTAAAATCTCTCTATGAGTAATCAATCAAACACATTAAAATCTCAAACAAAAATCTTCTACTATTCGAATCACATCAATCAATCCATACAAACACAATGTATTCTTCCTCCCAGATGACCTAACTTGGGAGTTACATCACCACTTTCCCAAATGACCTAACATGGGAAGTGACCTCTACATTTTTCTATTTCTTCTAGATGACCTAACATGGAATCCATTTCATACATACCACCACACCCTTGGAGTGGGGGAAATGAGGCGTCATTTCCTTTCCTATAATGCTCTTGTATGGGTTATTCACACTTGATCGAAATCAATCGAAATGATTAAAAAAAAATGGTCTTTGTCTATATGTAATGGCTATACCTTTTGAGGATGTAGGTAAAGTTGGAGAGTAAAAATATACCTCTCTCCCTACACTCTTGCTATAGTGACAGGATGCCCAAATCCTTGGTTTTTCACACACAAAATATTGGGTTGGGAACTGATCACTCCCTACCCCATTGAAATCACCATCAATGACAAAAGTGAAATATCCAATCACTCAATATCAAAGTCTCAATCTCACTTTGTGATCCTCATAATGGCTCTACGTATGTCTTTATGCCGTATGAATTAACATGCTAATCCATGGTTTTCCATGTTATATGTTCTTATTCTGTGCATACTTCTGCAGTAGGAATTCTCGGACTTCTTTGAGGTATGTTCCTTACTTCCTTTACACTACTTGAATTTCATTCAAATAAAATAAGGGGGAAATGTAGACACGATATCACCCACTTAATACGATTATTATATACCACAAAGTATGTTGTTTAATAGATGGATCTTGAGTAAGAAAATTATTCATTGGTGACTCACTTCCTAGTCCATCCACTTGTCTTGTTGGTCTCTATTGTTTTTATTTGTCACACTTGTCACTCATACACCTAGCTTTGTTCGTCAGTCATAGGGATCCCTCGTCTATCGGTCTTCACACATTTTTTGTCGGTTGTCTTTGGACACTAACGAAGCACTCCAGGCACTCCTATCCATCATGGGAACTCGTGTCCTCTTTATTTTTGATATTATTTTTATAATTTGAGGTTGGTATTTTGGTTTTCCCACTCATATCCAGAGGTACTAGTTGGCATGTCGGGTAATTAGTGTCAAAATTCAAGTAAGAGATCCCTATATAAACACAACATACATACCATTATAATGGCAAACAATTTCTATCAAGGGATATCTATCTACATATCAAAGGGACTGCATCTCGGTCTTATTACTCTGCATACACACTGCATAAGAAGGGGAAGTTCATTCTATTCCATCCATATGTTTGCATTCTATCTAGCTACCACCCGCTATATATTAGCGTCATCGCGTACATGAGGGGAACCTAGGATAACTATTACTGCACACACAATCACATAGATCTACATTGGGTTTGAGATGTAGTGTAGCACTCTATGTAAGTTCACATGTTTGACAACCGAGGACAATCCGACCCCTCATTTTACATCTTTATGTTTAAGGATTTGATGTATTTTTAGGGTTTTATAGGAGGTTATTTATGTTGCAGATTTATAGGTACTCCAACGATCCAAGTGCGATATATAGGAGATAAAGTGTGAAAACCTAGCGACATTGTTAGAACCAAGTTCTGACCTTTTATGTAGACTCAATGCCTCCACATAGGTCTAGGGCACTGTAGGTGCCCTTGCCCTTACCTACGCACATGTGTGGGCATTTCTAGCATCTCTGCATTTTACGAGTGGTAATGTGAAACTCAATGTTTTTGTTTCATCACCTTTCCCGGCCCATAAACACTTTAGGATAAGAGAAATCAAGGTAAGTTCCCTAACTCTTCCGTTTTCTTTCATAATTAAATCAAATAAATTTCCTAGCATTTGTATTTCATTGTATATAATTATGTAGAAATCACTACTTTCATATTTTAATAAAATAAAATTGATTTTATTAAATCATATTGGAGCTCCTTGTTAGTCAAAAATGACATTTTCTACATGTGTGTTTGTATAATGTCTTCCAATGTTTGATTCCACTGCTTTGGTGAATTTCCTTCTTCAAATAATTGATATTGTAAGCGAGAGTTTTGTCCTTGTAGACAATTAGTCACTCATGTAATCGTCGGTGACAAAGCAATACAACGAAAGTGTATCATGTGTCCTTTTCAATGTTTTCTTATATGGAATTTTGTTTTTGGCCATTTTTAACATAATAAACTCCCGAGAGTTTGATTTTGTTTTTTTAACATGCCATGTCGCCCCTTCTTTCTTCCATGCCATTTCCATGAAAATTCGACATTCCCTCCATGTTTTTTATGCAATAGTGTCTCTTTATTCTTAGAAAATTCCAAAGTGAATTAAATTGTTCTCTTCTTCTTTCTGTGAAATTTAAAATTTCCGGTGGCTCTCAAAATTACCGAGAAACCCATTAAGATTTTTGGAAAGATCATTTGCAAGCATATATTTATTAGGAAGCAAGGTTGCATTAGAGCGGGGTTTGAAATCAGATATCTTATAAGTGTTCATCACTACTAATTTTTCCTCTAGAAAAACCACGTTTGTTTAATTATTTTGAAAATTAAACATGAAATTACTAAAATAATAAATTATGATAGCATTATTAACAATTTTTTATCCATAGGGATATAGAAAACACACCACTTCATCGATTTATCAGCACCATGAAGAAAAAGTAAATAAAAATGAGGAAAAGGAGGTCCTGTCAACATTTTAATAGAATTACCTCTCTGCGCAGAGTGGCGGTTGTGGAATTTCCACCCAACCTAGGAAAGGGTCATGTAACCTCTCGGCCAGAATCGACTTCTTTCTTTAGAGTGGGGGTCATGTAACCGCTGATTTTCACAGGCACTAGTCGTAACACTTACGAATGAAAAAAATGGAGCCTGAATGGACCCAAATTTGAAGCGCTAGAATATGTCTCTTCCTCCCGACCTTTCCCATTCTCTTTTGCATGGGAGGACATGGGAGAAGGCTATATGTAACGCACCAAAAATACCAACACAAGAACAACACAGTGAAATACAGGATAACTTTTTTTTTTGACTTGCTTTGACTCAACACGACACAACATGTCGTCACAAGGTTACAATCAACACTTGGAATCATTTGTTACGGGGAAGACCACAAGGTCAGCACGGAAACGTTCACACTTATCAAAGACAATTTATTTTTCTTTTGACAAGACAACATGAAAGTCCAATCCACATGACACACTCACGGCTAGGGCAAGCACACCCACAAGAAATGGTTAGGGTTTATTTATTTTGGTAAGACGCCCTTTAGCTCATGACTTAAGTTTTCGAAGGAATCAATATATGGTTGCACAAATTCATCTCACCAACTAAGTTAATTTCTTAAACACCGTGAAGAGTAGTTCACTTAAATTCTTCTCATACTTACTAAATCTTAATATCTTCCAGAAACTAACCATTGTTTTCCTTTAAGCTTGTTTAAGAGTTCACCCCAAAGGGATAGTGTTCGCTAGTTTAGCTAGGGGTATCAATTAATAAATGTTTACCTCACAAAGGATGTTTTCATTTTGATCACTCATGGAATTATTTGATTTCAAATAGATCACCTTTACATTTATTTGTTGAATATAAAATCATTATTTTTGTTTAGCTTCTTTAAGGGTTACCGACTCATTTTTCTTTACTTATAAAATATTGTCGCTAAGTCTTAGAAAGATTTAACTTAATAATTTATTCTCAAGATCAAAGTTTTACAATACTCATATCAATGTAAAGATTGAATGCCATTTCTCACAAGGATAATTTCAAGCTTAACTACACAAGAACAAGACACTTTATTTCACCATTACCAAACAATACAAGGCAAGAGGTCATATCAACTCTCTTTACAAGCAATGTTACACAATTTACAACACATTGGACATTTTTACAAGGAACTTCATAATGGTACAGATGAAACTTTTACACTCTTTTCTTCTAGTCTACTCGCATAATCCATCTGCACAAATATTAACTAAAGTCAGTTCGCAAGAACTGAGCATGTTAAGGCTACACAATGCAATAGTAAGCTAACAATTAACAATATCAAGAAAGGAATATTCTAAATTCAGAAATGGATTAAAACACAACTCACAACTCCAATATTAATCTCATGAGAGAGAAAACTAAATCATCCAACAAGGAGAAAGTCCAAATACTAGTAAGAACAAAATTACATAAATCAAGGCAAGACCTTATGGGTTGGGAACAAGAAAGTCAAGAGTGTTGATATCTCCTTCATGTAATGCTATGGGTTACGTGATTGGAATCCAAAATTTACTCCATCCAACTAAAGGGGTCCAAGAGAAGACAAAGCGTACTAAAAAGATCATAGGCGCGAAGCAAAAATGACGTTATCCAATTCTTCTAGGGGCTTCAAAGTAATATGGGTTCGATGCCCTTAAAAGAACACAACTATAGTTTTGGTTTTAACCAAGGAGTTTACCACTACCTCCTTATCGGATTTCTTAAAACGTAGTACTAGTTAACCAAAACAAATCCACTTTTCCAAAAGCGTACGAAAGAGACACTGAAAGGGCCATTATTCTACCAACAAACCCTATCCTAATCGTCAACTTCTCTACATAATATAAGGAAGACTAAACCCAAAATTGTTACTAATTTTTATATAATTGAGACAATGTCAATAAACATTAAAATAAAAATTGATTTCCCTAACAAGGCCACAAAATGGGACCTTTTAGTAACCAAGTTTGAAGTATAAGGTATTCGGGTTCGAAAAATAAAGGGATTCGATACGCAGAGGGAAAAACACCAACGATGCCCCAGGCTCAAAAGACCTTACCACGAGTACAAGCACAAACCAAGAACCAACGCACATAACTATCAGGAAGGTTACGCAGTGCGGTCAGGGCTAGAAGTTCTATGAACTCCTTGCCAAAGGTAAAGAAGATGGAAAATTTTACCCGATCCATGTGGGCTTATCGAGGAAAAGTCTTAGCAAATATCAAACAGATAAAAATATAACAGCCACCTATGATATTATCACTGAAATCAGCTGTCATCTAACAGGAAACGAGTTCACGAGTCCAGTACCATGGATTCACCTACAACTTTTGTTTCAGTCTAGCTAGTAATAGCTTGCTTGCGACCCTTAATAAAAATTGTAGAGATTTCATTCAATTAAACTTACAATGTTTCCCCTTGCTTTAATCATACAAGAGTTTACATCAAGAATTAGGTATAGTAATACTCTCAACACGTGGAGGCCAAAATAGATGCCAAGGTTATCCCTCATCTAGACTAGGTACAACAACAATACCACAATATAGTTCTAAAACAAACCCCAAATGCCATTTTCTAATCAAACATAAAGTAAGGAATGCCCACAAAGCTTAAACAAGTTTACGAACACAACGTCACTATTAATGTACCTTTTAGCAAAACAAGAGAGCCCTAAACAGGAAATGCGTATTTATTCAACCAAAAGAGGTATGTAGGTTTAACCTTCTATTTAGTAACCTTCAATTATAATTACCATCACAGAAATTCTTTTTAAAAGAAAGTCATATAAACAAACAAAACTCAATAGTGTTTCCTTCCCTACGAACTAGACTGCATCACTCAAAATTGCAGTAACCCATTTAGACAAATATGAAATGGAGTAAGCTATAAGAGAGGAAGGAACATTCCAAGCAAAATCAGCGAAATAGGAATAAGATTTAAAGGAACAACCACACAATCAGGCAGTGATATAAACAACCATGAAAACATCTAGTCTAGGCGCCATTCAAGAGGAAAGAAAATTCATTTCGAGATACTGAAAGAAGGTAGAAAACTATTACAGGGAGTAGATTTAACATGCCTGGTTTAAAACGCCATCTCCATGCATATGATTGTTTCAATGCCGTTGCTTGCCTTTAACCCAAAGTGCTTTGCGAGCTCGAGCTAGCGCCACAATCACGCAGTGAAAAACAGCTACAAACCAACCCCATGATTTGAAGCTCGGACACGAGACATATTGATTACACCACGCTCCTGGCTCGGGTAGGCATCTACCGTGATGATACACAACCTTTTCCTTCATCAGATTTGGGGACAACATCAAAATCTCGGTGCAAACATTGCAGCTGTAGCTTGTAAGGTGTGATAATTCCAACAGCACCCTTTATGCCTGCCAACATATTGACTCGTAGAAGATGCTCATATAGTTGCAAGGAAAATTGTGCTTCATGAATATTCTGATATGAAGCAGATCGGCCTTAAAAGATTGCAAAGTTGAACCCTGCCTACAGGAAAACAAACAACTAGCAAACCCCAAACCTGCGAAGGACCGTTGTCTCAAAGGTAGAGTGCTCAGCAATGCTGATGGAGGTCCTTGATTTGAGTCCTAGCCGATCCATGCCTTACAACATTATCATTAGCAAAATTCTAAGCAAAGTGATCTCCCTGAAATGAAGTAGTAAGATGGAACAATTGTCCTTAGTTCTCTGCACATCCTTCAGGCTCCTACAGGCTAGAAGTAGTCCCACTGCTAACTGAGTTACCATTTCTCTTGATCAAGCAAACCATCATGGGTTCTTTCCTTGGGCTGATATAGTACAGATCCACGCCTATGAGATTCTCTCCCATGAGTTACATCGTAAAACAAGTAAGGAAGCAATAGAGAATCTCATTAATAAATTTCATCAGGTCTGTTGGTAACACCCTCACTGTCCAAGGTCAATTTGGAGGAACAACTCAGTACAGATCTGGATCTGAAAGAAAATATCCTGCTACCTTCATCTCCCAAGACATTTTCTCCAACATTGCATAGATCTCCTGTGCCATGGGTGTGATCTGTCTCCTTGAAGGAGAGTCCCAAATTCGAGGGTGTAAACGATGCTGAACAAATATCAACAAGGTTGGACCACCTGCTTGTTGGAGCGCTCAACCCGGCTTCTACTAATGCAACAAGCCTGCTGCCTAGCTAATAATTGTTACAGGCAGTTGCTGTGGATCTTGAACAAGAACACACCATACAGCACCCAAAGGACGCGGAGGTAACACGCCTACCTCCCTGTCTTGTAGCTTCATCTGTAACCGCCATATCAAACCCATGGCCAGAACAACAAGGAACAGTGGTGAACACGATCTCAGCCTCATTGCAAAACTTGCCTCAAGGTTTGATCGGGCTTCTTCTATGCGAGATCTGCCACCTGGACAGAGGCGACTTCCCAAAAGAAAAGGGCAAGACAGCCCAATCTACAACTTTATCTCGTTCTCCTACTACAGCTACGAGATTTTGCAACAGCCGATCATGGCTGTGGTCGCGTGCAACGTCCAGAACAGAATGGACAGAACACCTAAAATGGTCAATCCCGCCAACACGTTGCCCTTGCAACACTTTCACTGTCACTTCGTCGATTGAGAATGTAACCAGAAGGGGAAAGACCCGAGTTTGAGGATGCAGTCGAACTGAACAGACAACAACATAGCGGACAACCTGCACGTTGGAAGTGCTCGAGACAGCTTCTGCAACAGCTGCAAGATTTTGCAACAACTGAACACGACTGTAGCAATTCATCTGTTTCAGCATTTGATGGAGCGCGACAAGCATTCGTGGTTTTGGGGAAAAAACAACAGGAGGCCACGTGAACAGCAGGTGAAGTCAACGTTTTTAATGAATGAGCATGTGCGGCACCAAATTCTCTTGCGTGGAGGGTAAAAAAGGAAAACAAAGGATTTGCCAGACAGGGAAAACAGTGGGTGCGGCCACCAGCAAGGGTTCTGTCACATCAACATTAATAGCTCCACCCTCCATGCCAAGAAGGAGACGAAGTTTGAATTTGAGGCAAGGAAGTTTTGGGGGCATTACACTATAAATTTAAGGAGGATCAAGAGAATTTATCATTTAGAGATCCAAAGAGATCAAAGAGAAAAGGTTTAAGTTTAATGAGAGCAAGTGAGAAATATCTTTAGTGCTAGAGTGGAATTGTAGGAGAAAGGTGTAAAAAAGAGCAAGAAAGCATAGGAAGGGAGAGTTTACATTTTTGTCTCCATTTTCTATTTCTTGTAATCTATAATTGTCTATAATTGACTAATAAAAGTGGGAAGAAAGAGTGTTTTACCCTTCCTGACCGGTTTTCCTCCATTGGAGGTTTCGAGGATAAATTTTTTTGTGTTTTGGAGTTTGAATTCATTTCTCTTCTTTACAATTTCCTTTTATAACACTAGATAATCAGTCACTAAAGCTCTAATCTTCAAGCAAATATGTCATTTTCCAAAGATGAAAGTAGAACAACATATTACATGCACATAGAAGAAACCAATAGATATCAACACAAAATTATAAGCAAAGGCAGCTCTAGATCTAGATCTAAAATAACACAAAGTTTATTCAAAGATCTAAGATAGAAAGCTAGAAACAAAATACACCGTGACACAAAGTTCTCTAGAAATATGCTCCTGTATATTCCTTTGCTTCAAGTGGCTCTCAAGGGTTTCAACACAAAGTCTGGAACACAAGAATGTTGCTTACAAATTATGATCTTTAACCCAAGGTTCTTCCTCTACTTATAGAATGTAGAGGGGCAATTACAAGTCGAAGCTTTTAGTGAACTGGCACATGTGGAAGTCGGAAAGGAAACAACTAGCAATCTCCCTCCTGGAATTCCTCTTTGCATGACATGCATGATTTGCAACTGAAAATAGAACCTTCTATTTTGCACGTCTGCCACCTATCTCCAAGTAGTTGACTTCTTCAAGTAATGGCTTTTAAACCAATCACTTAAGTTTTATAATTTAATTGATCGCTCAATTATTTTTTCGGAGGAAATAAGAGAAAGAAGAAGAAAGAGGAAAGTCATAGCCTTGTCCTTTTTCATATTCTCGCATGCAAAGCTGATTCTTTTGCCTTTGATTCTCACCAACTGGATCGGGAGCAGTTGGATCTGAAGCAAGATGAAACAATGATCTAGATGCTTAGAAACATGCGAGTTTTGCCTTTGACCTTGTCTTCTTCCTCTTATCCTCGAAGCTTTTTGCAGTTCTTCTCCAGTACATGCATCAGTGCAATGTTCGCCGTAAATAACTCATCATTTTTATTTTTAATTGCATATGAGCAATTAAAAATTCTGGAAAGCACTCCGGGTGAATGCAACTTCAATGAAGGCTTCAATTGGAAGATTGGGAGCACATGCACAAGATCCTAGAAGAAATTTTCCACGCACTGACTTCTACACGGGCTGCATTCAAACAAGAGGATGAATTTTTGCCGGAAGCTTTTGCAATTATGAGATCTAGATCTGGATCTGGGCCTATTGACTTCAGCAAATCTAGAAGTAATGCATGATTCCGTTGAGCTTTCTTTTCATCCCGCTTTGCCATGGCTGGAGCAATCTTTGTCTGAACAATTCTTTTTCTTCTTTATTCGGCCGAATTCTTCAAAACCGGTGTAGATCTGGATAATTCTTCAGATTCAGAGGATATATTCAATGTATTGGACATTGATTTAAGCTCCCTTTTCTTTTGTAAAGCACCTGTAATGAATTCCTGCAATTAATTTAGACAAAGATGGCAACCAGAACATGAACAAGGATTTTAATCATAAAAATCTGCATAATTCAAGCCTGCTGCCCAAAATTTGATGTTTTATTTGCATGCAAAGCAAGCATGAATTTTACCAACTTCACCTGAGCACCTGTATCACTTATGCAAACAATTATCCAGACACAAATCAACCTCCTTCAACCTGTGCGCCAAAATTGGAAGCTTTCAACATTAATTTCACCTTCTTTTGAGCAAAAATCCTCTTCAAATGGGGCACACTTTTCCTCTGGGCTGCACTTCTCTTCTTGTGAATTAATTAATTCATCCTTATGGCAGCCCCTGCTTATATAATCCTTATGATTCTATAATTAATTAATGCCTTTCCTATTACTGGCAATTAATTAATTAATTAATAAGCTTCACTCTTCAAATGGGGCACCTATTTTGTGCATGCTTATGGCTGCCATTAAATAAATTAAATTTATTTAATTTTAGACTTCTGCTTCCACTTAACTCAAGCCTCACAGTATGCTTTGACCTTAGCCACTGAAAATAGGAATTAATTTAATCATTTAATACTTTAAAAAGTATTATTTCTCTCCCAAAAGGGGCGCACTTTTTGACATAAAGGGGCTGCATTAAATAAATAAATTTATTTAATTTTAGAATTCTATTTTCAACTTCCTTTTGTCCATTTACCTTTGTTGACTTTTCCACAAGCCTGGGCGCCAAAATTGGGTGAATAAATATTAACAAATATTTATTTAATGCATTATTATTCACCCAAGGTGGGTCGCACTTTTTGGAATAAAGAATTTCTATTTTTAAAAGTCACATGACAATGGGATTATTTACCCTGCAAGGCAGCCCTAAAAATCCCATGATTCACTTAAGTCATTTGACTTTCATAATGGGATTATTTACCCTGCAAGGCAGCAATAAAATCCCATGATTCACTTAAGTGATTTTTCTTTTATTCCACAATGGGAATTTTTACCCTGCAAGGTAGGTAAGAAATTCCCTTCCCGCCTCGCCCTCTAATTTTCCCATTGTGACTTAAGTGACGTTGCTTCCATGGGAAAAAGTACCCTGCTAGGCAGGTACAAAATTCCCACCTGCCTGCTGCTTCCAAAATCCCATGATCCACTTCAAACCCCTCTTTTCCAAAAATGCGGCCAGCCCAGTAAGAGGCTTTTTGGTGCACGACTTCTCTTTTCCAAGAGAACCGCACTTCTCCGATGGTGAATTTTCTTTTCCGCACAACATGCGTATATGTGATCTCCTAGATACTCCTGTGCCAAGAAAGAATCAAGCCAAACCGCAAAGGAATTGATCCAGAGAAATTTCACAGAAAATGAAAGGAAAAACACAAAACACAAAACGTTGCCAGAAGTTACAAATAAAGCCCAAGATTCATTCCTGGTTAAAACCCTACTGGTATATGGGAATAATGATATGTACGATCACAACAGGGTTAAACCAGAGCAAATTGCCTCAAACGGGGCTCAAAATAATTAAATACAAATTTCCCTCAGCAAATCCCGACATGATATAGAATATAACAATTTTGGGCATCTGGGTATTTGGTGAAAATGGCTAATATGGCTCTTTGGGAATATCTTGACACAATACAGAACTTTCTGGCAATAAAAACACAAAATGACCCATTATTTTAAAAGTATGAAATTTTTAACATGGGGTAGTCTCAAATTTCAGGGTGAAATTGGGGACACCAGTCGGCTCCGTCTGTGGACATCTTTTTTCTGTCAAAATGACAAGGGAAAAGATGAGATCCCAACATCTCTGGTTTCGTATCTTGTCTTTTGGGCATGGGGTTAGGCAAACAAAAACAACACAAACAAAAAAACAAAACAAGGAAAAACAAACAAAGTTTTATTTATATACATACAGTTTTACCCGCTTTTTTATGTCCGAACAACTTCAGATGCTGCCCGTTGAAAGGAAATGGTAACTCAATTCCATCCGGTAGGCAAGGAAGAAAGTATCCATTCCTGCACTCTTTTGATCACGAAGGGCCCTTTCCAGAGTGAATCAAATTTGTCGTGCATGCCCTTCGGTTCATATCTCTTGTCCCACCAGAGTACCCAATCTCCGATCTCGAACTTCCTTTCTCTGGCCTTCTTGTCAAGTACTCTGGGCAAGTCTTTATCAACTTCATCTGGTGGTGGCTCATCCTTTCTTCTCTCTCATGGGGGTAAGTCTGCATCAACTTCTCTCCATTCCCAGATTTATTTGTTGCATTTCTGAGGAAGAACTATCACCATATTCTTTGTTCTTCTTTAGATATTGATCATGCTTGTTGAAAGTCTCCACTAAGGAAACTAAACCCTTGGGGATTTTGTTACCTTTTGGTTGGATTATTCCACTATTGTCATCATAACATGGATCAGCTTTTCCTGTGACTATTTTTCGTGGTGGTGATTTACTCCCTTCAACATGCAGACATGCAAATGTTTGTTCAAGGACTTTGGGGTGGTAGACCATCTCCACTTTATAGTTTCCTTGTCTGAATATGGATGGTGGTCTATCCGGATTCAATAGTGCAGCCGTGACTGCCAAAGAATCTGCCTTGGAGTTTTGATTTATTGGAATGAAGTCAATAGAGAAGGCTGTAAAATCAATGTGGCAGAAAGCACTCTATCTCTGTAATGCTTCAGCTCATCTCTTTTGACTTGATTTTTCCCTCGAACCTGCTTTACTAGAAGTTCAACATCTCCTTGGGCTTTGAGGAGTTTTACTCCTTTCTTTTTAGCTTGCTCCATTCCTAGAAGCAATGCTTCATACTCCGCCGTATGATTGGTGTTCTCGAACATCAGCTTGTGGGAGTATGGAAATATCTCATGATCTGGAGATATTAGTAGAACGCCAGCTCCTGATCCAAAAGAACAACATGTGCCTTTAAACTCCAGAGTCCAAACTTTTTCTTCTTTTTTTTTAGCTCGCTTGGGCTCTGGTCAAAGTTCTGGCTCTAGAATGTCTTTATCCATTTCCAAGAAATAGACCCCATGGTCAGATTCTTGAAAAAGAATCTGAGATCTAGGATCCTCAGATTTTGTAACCATGTACCTGGACTTCTTTTCCGGCTCCAACTTATGGTTAATCCCTTTGATAGGAATATGCATGCACAGGACCAATCCATCTTTACTTCTCCTCCCAACTCTTTGCAGAAGTTTCTACTCAGAACATCCCGTAGGAGACAGGAATATCTGCAACTAGAATTGTCATCTTTAATCTTTTTTGTCAGAAAAGTTGCCAAAACAACTTGTGCATCTTTGATTTGTCCGATTAAAGGGACTTGTCTCTCCATGGAGTAGCACCTTTTTATGGTCTTTGTCAAGGTAAGCCCAAGAGCATCTGCAACTTTAGCTGGCATGACATTGTCAGAAGCACCCAAATCTAGAATGCAATTGCTTAACTTGAAACCATTAAGCAATAAGGAGACATAGAAAGGTTCCACCTCTTTCAGAAGATGGTGAGGGTTTAACAACTGCAATGTTGTTTTGTGGAGGAGTATCTTTGGGCTTAGGCAAAAGGCCTTTTGATGTATTGGATTGTCCTGGTGATTGTACATATTTGACTAGCCTATTTAACTGCTCAGGAAAGGCTCTCAAGTATTCAGCTTCTGACATTTGAACTTTAGTTTTCTTAACATGATCAATAATGTCAAAAGAAGAAATAGATTCAGATACCTGAGCCGCTTTTTGTGGTTGAGATGAAGAACTCGCATGCTTACTTCCAGGAGCTAAGGAAGAAGGAAAAGGGATGCCCCTTCTTTGTTCGTCTAGCTAATGCCTCAGCTTGGTGAGTTTGTGATCTTGTAAGTACTGCATATGTATGACCATGATCATCTTCATGAAGTTTCTCATCGTCATGTTCAAATTTGTAGTTTAGGTAATTAATGTTGGAGTCACCAAAGAAGACCTATAAAATCATCATCCTCGAGCTCGATGATCAAGTCGCTTCCTGGTCTTCTTCATTCATCTCCACGTTGTTTCTGGGAGCAGCTTCAATTGCTAATCTTTGGGAACCAGCAATGCGGTTCGGTTGTTGTTGAAATTCCGAGCAGGGGCAGTGTTGTTGCCTTGAGCCATTTGAGCCATTTGTTTCTTCATCTGCATCATCTCATTTGCTAACTTTTGCAGTAGTGAATCAGAAGTAGTAGCAGAGGATGAACTTTCAGCTCTAGAAGTGTTGCTTTTTATCTTTCCAGCCATGATGAGGTCGTCTTCAATTTCAACCGCCATGTTTTGAGCTGCTAACAAATCAGCAGGACGTGCTCTTCGCAGTTGATAGCTTACTTCAGGAAGCAAAGCATTGATGAAGAATACTTTTTGATTCTCATCATTCAGAGAAGCAGAAGCTGGAATTTTGTATAGTAATCTTTGGAATTTTGCAATAAAATCCCGCATGTGCTCATGTGGTTCCTTCTTCAACTGAGTCAATTGAGTTATCAATGTGCTGGAATCTTCAGCTGCTTTGAATCTTTTCAGGAACGCATCCCGCATAGTAGCCTAGTTGGTTATGGTGCCAGGAGCTAGCCGGTAGAACCATTCTCCAGCCAAGTCATGCAGAGTCTCTATGAAGAGTCGGACAGATACATCTTCATGTTCGACTGCAAGCACTCCACAGGATATGAAAAACGCAGCCAAGTGGTCATCTGGATTCTGCTTTTGCCATCTCCAAAGAATTTTGGAAAATTCTTTCTCATCCCTTTAGGTAGATCATGCATAGGAGGAGTCAGATTCAGAGGTCCAAAGGTTACACCCCATGGAACAGGTACTATCTGGTTCTGATTCGCCATGATGAATGGAGCACGTCTTCTCCTTGTGTAGACTTGATGAATAATTCCAGCCGCCGGATTATGCTGAAGATGATCTAGATCTGGATGAGCGTGCACTCTCCTTCCTGGTGAGAGACTAGATCTGCGGCTTCTAACTTGAGGAGGATGATTGAAATTGAATTTCTCCTGCAATCTGAAGAAATGATCAGTCCTTCCTTGCGCCTTCACGGATCGGGTGAATGGACGTTCAGCCAAGTTGAGATTTGTATGGAAAACACTCTGATCTTCAAAAGATAAGCTTTGATCTGCAAAGATAGTTGTTTCCCCAATGGAGTCGCCAAAAATTGTTGGCTAGATTTTCTGCATAGATAAAACCTAGGCAGTCATGAGATAAATCTCCCTCATTTACCGGTGAGGCTCCCATGTCAGATTTGTCAATTAAAATATGCTAGTATCTATATGGGGTTTTACTTTAACTATTCAGCTCATGAACCATAGCTGTACAGTTCTGCAGCAAGTAAGCAATTGTTTAAGAAAGGAAATATTTTAAGAAGAAGGGAATTATAAAACACAGAGAAGAAATGGGGAAGATGTGCATCCCAATCAATAGATAACAGAGTTGATTGCATGCACATAGAAGAAACCAATAGATATCAAACACATAATTATAAGCAAAGGCACTTTAGATCTAGATCTAAAATAACACAAAGTTTATTCAAAGATCTAAGATAGAAAGCTAGAAACAAAATACACCGTGACACAAAGTTCTCCGGAAATCTGCTCTGTATATTCCTTTGCTTCAAGTGGCTCTCAAGGGTTTCAGCACAAAGTCTGGAACACAAGAATGCTGCTTACAAATTCTCGATCTTTAACCCAAGGTTCTTCCTCTACTTATAGAATGTAGAGGGGCAATTACAAGTCGGAAGCTTTTAGTGAACTGGCACATGTGGAAGTGGGAAAGGAAACAATTGGCAATCTCCTCTCCGGAATTCCTCTTTGCATGACATGCATGATTTACAACTGAAAATAGAACCTTCTATTTTGCACGTCTGCCACCTATCTCCAAGTAGTTGACTTCTTCAAGTAATGGCTTTTAAACCAATCACTTAAGTTGTATAATTTAATTGATCGCTCAATTATTTTGTCGGAGGAAATAAGAGAAAGAAGAAGAAAGAGGAAAGTTGTAGTCTTGTCCTTTTTCATATTCTGCATGCAACTGATTCTTTTGCCTTTGATTCTCACCAAACTGGATCTGGAAGCAGCTGGATCTGGAAACAATTGGATCTCGGAAGCAAGCTAGATCTGGAAGCAAGATGGATATGGAAACATGCTGATTTTTTACGGTGTTGCCTTTTCTTCCTCTTATCCTCAAGCTTTTGCAGCTTCTTCTCCAATATATGTTCTGCAATGTTCATAAATAATCATCATTTTTATTTTTAATTGCATATGAGCAATTAAAAATTCTGGAAAGCACTCCGGTGAATGCAAATTCAATGAAGGCTTCAACTGGAAGATTGGGAGCACATGCACAAGATCCTAGAAGAAATTTTCCACGCACTGACTTCTTCACGGGCTGCATCGAAACAAGAGGATGAAGCCTTTTTTTGCCGAAGCTTTTGCAATTATGAGATCTCGGATCTCGGATCTGGCCTATTGACTTCAACAAATCTAGAAGTAATGCATGATTTCGCTTGAGCTTTCTTTTTCATCCCGCTTTGCCATGGTCGAGCAATCTTTGTCTCGAACAATTTTTTTCTTCTTTATTCGGCCGAAATTCTTCAAAACAAAAGTGTAGATCTGGATAATTCTTTAGATTCGAGGATATATTCAATGTATTGGACATTGATTTAAGCTCCTTTTTTTTATAAAAGCACCTGTAATGAATTCTTGCAATTAATTCAGACAAAGATGGCAACCGGAACATGAACAATGGATTTTAATCATAAAAATCTGCATAATTCAAGCCTGCTGCCCCAAAAATTGATGTTTTATTTGCATGCAAAGCAAGCATGAATTTTACCAACTTCACCTGAGCACCTGTATCACTTATGCAAACAATTATCCAGACACAAATCAACCTCCTTCAACCTGTGCGCCAAAATTGGAAGCTTTAACATTAATTTCACCTTCTTTTGAGCAAAAATCCTCTTCAAATGGGGCACACTTTTCCTCTGGGCTGCACTTCTCTGCCTGTGAATTAATTAATTCATCCTTATGGCAGCCCCTGCTTATATAATCCTTATGATTCTATAATTAATTAATGTCTTTCCTATTCCTGGCAATTAATTAATTAATTAATAAGCTTCACTCTTCAAATGGGGCGCCTATTTTGTGCATGCTTATGGCTGCCATTAAATAAATTAAATTTATTTAATTTTAGACTTCTGCTTCCAGTTAACTCAAGCCTCACAATATGCTTTGACCTTAGCCACTGAAAATAGGAATTAATTTAATCATTTAATACTTTAAAAGTATTATTTCTCTCCCAAAAGGGGCGCACTTTTTGACATAAAGGGGCTGCATTAAATAAATATTATTTATTTAATTTTAGAATAGTCTATTTTCAACCTCCTTTTGTCCTTTACCCTCTGTTGACTTTTCCACAAGCCTGGGCACCAAAATTGGGTGAATAAATATTAACAAATATTTATTTAATGCATTTATTATTCACCCAAGGTGGGTCGCACTTTTTGGAATAAAGAATTTCTATTTTTAAAAGTCACATGACAATGGGATTATTTACCCTGCAAGGCAGCCCTGAAAATCCCATGATTCACTTAAGTTTGACTTTCATAATGGGATTATTTACCCTGCAAGTAAGCAATAAAATCCCATGATTCACTTAAGTGATTTTTCTTTTATTCCACAATGGGAATTTTTACCCTGCAAGGCAGGTAAGAAATTCCCGCCTGCCTGCTGCCTCTAATTTTCCCATTGTGACTTAAGTGACATTGCTTCCATGGGAAAAAGTACCCTACTAGGTAGGTACAAAATTCCCACCTGCCTGCTGCTTCCAAAATCCCATGATCACTTCAAACCCTCTTTTTCCAAAAATGCGGCCAGCCCAGAAGAGGCTTTTTGGTGCACATGACTTCGTCTTTTCCAAGAGAACTAGACCTCCGATGGTGAATTCCTTTTAGCACAATGTGCATATGTGATCTCTAGATACTCCAAGCCAAGAATCAAGCCAAACCGATAAAGGAATTGATCTAGAGAAATTTCACAGAAAACGAAACAGGAAAACACAAAACGTTGCCAGAAGTTACAAATAAAGCCCAGAATGCATTCCTGGTTAAAAACCTACTAGTATATGGGAATAATGACATGTATGATCACAACAGGGTTAAACCGAGCACAATTTGCCTCAAACGGAGCTCAAAATAATTAAATACAAATTTCCCACAGGAAAATCCCGACGACAGAATATAACAATTTTGGGCATCTGGGTATTTGGCAAAAATGGCTAATATGGCTCCTTGGGAATATCTTGACACAATACAGACACTTTCTGGCAATTAACACACAAAACGACCCATTATTTTAAAAGTACGATTTTTTTAACATGGGGTAGTCTCAAATTTCAAGGTGAAATTTTGGGATGAAATGAAAGTGGAAATAAAGAACTTTGAAGGAAAAATAGATGCGAATTACTTGATAAGTGGTTAAAATAGTTGGATGCTTATTTTAGTGTGCATAATGTTACCGAGGCACAAAGGATCACCTTTACACGTCTCAAAATTTAAGTTCATGCTCGGTTTTGTGGGAAACCCACTTCGCCACATGTGAAAGGAAGAAAGGTCCTATTTTCAAGAGTACTTGGAAAGGTTTTAAAGAATTCCTTAGAGCTAACTTCTATCGTTTGGGCCATAAGATTGACATGATGATTACGTGGCGTACTTTAGGTAGGGAATTGGTCAAAGCGTGTAGGACTATACTACGGCATTTTGAAGACGAGCCATGCTGCTAAATATGGACTTGGAGGATGAGGACATTCTAACCAAATATTTGGGAGGACTTCACACTCACCTTCGAAGGAAGGTAATCTCCACAAAGCACAAGGATATCAACGAAGCTTGTATACATGTATACTATATTGATGATGAGAAAAAGTAAGTAGAAGCGGAGCCAAAGGAAGACCAGTCAACAAATCAGTAGCACAAGGAGCAGGGATCAACAAGTTACAAAGGTAAATGGAAAGGTAAACAAGCTGCCACTGCTTTGCATACTTGTAAAGATCATAAGAATTTATGTAAGAATTGTGATATAAATGGACACACTGACGCCACATGTTGGAAGTTGCATCCGGATTGCACCTAATAAATCTGAACCAAGGATTCCAAGAAATCCATGGCCACTTTGTGAGAACATAAGAAGAGGTAGAAATTGAGGATGATTCAGATGTTGATGAGAGGCTGGGATGCACGACCACTAATATGCACGGGGAGTAGAAAAGAAGAGATGAGTAAGTTATTTCAAATCAAAATCCAAATCAAGAAGACTAAGGTAAACACTTTAGTAGATTCTGTCTCTTAGTCAAATTTGTTTTTTGATGTAGTTGTAGAACAACTTGATCTAGAGACTTACGCACATCCACATCCACACCCATTTGGATGGGTGAAGAAGGGTTTAGAAATCCAAGTAACAAGAAAGTGTAAGTTTTGATTTGGGATAAATTCCCAATACATAGATGTAATAGAAGCTGATATCATTCCACTTGATGCATTTGAAGTTGTCTTGGAAGTCCTTACTTGTATGACACGGATGTTGTGTGTCTGCAAGGAGGGAGAACCAATAAAGATGTATCAAGGATGGAGTCAATTTCAACATCCAGGCACACCAAAGAAAATCAAAGAAGGCTATGGTAAGTGCCAACCAAGCACTAAGACTTATTCAAGAAAATCATCAGTTTTATTTAATTTCATTGGAATAATATAAAAATGGACGTAAGAGCATGGATATTTCTGACCAAAAGATGGAGAATTTGGATGACACTTGTCGGTTTTTGCAGAAGAAGCCACCACAGGAACTGCTCATTCAGGGAGAATAACCAACTTCTACTATGCAATCACTATATTTACTTTATGATTCTTTGGACTTGACAAAGTAGGACAACAAGAAGAGGAGGAGATACACGAAACAATGGTGACTATAGCAGTAATGTACATGGAGAGGATCCTGTAAATCCATCTCAAGAGATAAATTTCGCCACAATTCACGCGGATGCACTCGGTAGTAATTTGCAAGGGTGATCTACTAGGGTCATCTATGCATGATAAATAAACCATACAGAAGATACCTTCTAAAGATGTTTGTACTGAAGGCAACTTAGAGGAGGATTTAGCACTAGAACAACAAACCGGAGATCCATAGGAGCCTTGGTAGGTTGGATGAGAGAAGACACCAAGGTAGACCCAATGGTACTCAAGTAGTAGCAAGAGAGGGATTTGATTCCTCTACCACTCCCCACTAAGATTTTGTGAGACCAAAAGCTCATAAGCAAAGGAGGTATGATCCACAAGGATCTAGAAAACACACCACTTCATCAGTTCTTTCAAAGCAACATGAAGAAAAAAGTAAAGAAAAATGAGGAAAAGGGGGTTCTGTCAGCATTTTAATAGAACTAACACTTTGCGTAGACCGGCGGTTGCAAAACTATTGGCCAACATGGGCAGCAGTCCTATGTAACCTCGCCAACCGGGGCGGTGGTCCCAGTAACCCCCTGGTTTGCACGGGCGGCGGTCCTCACACTTCGAACAAGAAAAAGAAATGGAGCGTGAATGGACGTGAATTTTAAGTGCCCTCTCTTCCCTCCCTGACCTTTCCCATTCTCAATGCATAGGAGGACGTGGGAGAAGGCTATAAATATAAGGAGGAAGAGAATTGATCATTCAGAGATCCAAAGAGATCAAAGAGAAAAGGTTTAAGTTTAATGAGAGCAAGTGAGCAAGATCTTCAATGCTGGAGTGGAATTGTAGGAGCAAGGTGTAGAAACAGAGCAAGAAAGCATAGGAAGGGAGAGTTGACATTGTTGTCTCCATTTTCTACTTCTTGTAATATGTAATTGTCTATAATTGACCAATAAAAGTGGGAAGAAAGAGTGTTTTTCCCTTCCCGATTGGTTTTCCTCCATTAGAGGTTTCAAGATAAAATTGTTGGTGTTTTGGAGTTTGAATTCGTTTCTCTTCTCTATAATTTCCTTTCTATAGCACTAGATAATCAGTCACTAAAGCTCTAATCTTCAAGAAAATATGTCATTTTCCAAAGTTGAAAGTAGAACAATATAATTGTGTGATTCGTAGGTTTCCAAAGTAAAATTTACGGATCAGTTTTGCTATGGGAAAGGCAAGAAAGAATTCTTTCTAAAGTTAACTGTACATGTTGTTAAAAATGACACTATAATTTATTTAATTTTAAAAAATTGGGCATGTGAGAAGACGAACAACTAGAAGGAAGGAGGGCGTATGCTCCAAGTACTTCCTAGGACACTCAAAAATCTTAATTCCGCTGTGGGCATTGATATTGTCTCCCAAAAATAATGAACAAGTTTCCACCATTTACAAATCACCCTCACACATATAAGATGGGGATAGATGGATAAACGATTTACATTGTTCAATACTTCATTTTCAACATACAATGACAATGACATGCATTGCCCGTCTAAATCTAAAACTCCACACATTATCTAGCCCTCTCCGTAAGAATGAGGTGCTACAAATTCTACTTAGTAGTTTACAATGCCCAGAGTAGTGATGCCAAAATACTTCACCTGGTGTGTTATTTTACCTTCCCATAAACGCAACAAAAATGATTCCTTTTAGACATGTGAATGTGACAAAACTTTATTTAAAATACATCTCTAGCTTTCAAGATGGATTAGACAATTTCTAAATGGAAAGTAGAAGTATTCAGACTTGTAATTACAGCCATGGTGCCTGTCGGAATAAAAACATTACATAAGTCGTTCGTGGTTTCATGCTGTTGAAGAGATTTTTAATGACACGACACTTACAACATGAAATCTAGTCGAGTTTGGAGGGTGACATGCAGCGAGTCAAGGTTGATTTGATAGAGCTCGTAGTGAAAGGATTCGTGTTCACATTTAATAACATGGATCACCGACTATTTAAGTTGTTTCTGATATAAAATACCCTAAGTGCTACTACAATGACAACTGATACGGAAAAAGAACCATTTGGAATGTTCTAAAGCAAGAAATTCATTGCAAAATGTTTTTAAAGTTTTATGCTCAATTGTGAACACGAGTAAGGGAATCTCTTTGCTTTATTAATATGACACGTTTCTGTGTGATTGCTTAGAAATTGTTAAAACCCCAAAATAAATCATTTAGGAACAATAACAATCAATAAAACAATGCAAAAAAAGTCACAAGTAAATCTTGCATGGGATTCCTTAGGTTGGAAGCCCCTAAAATGATTTAAATTACAATATTCCCACAATCTTAGGGGTTTGGGATTCTATTTTTATATAAAACTTGGTTTTATGAAGTTAAAATAATATAAAGTTACATGTATAAAATGGATGTTCCCTTTAAAATAAGAGTTTTAGAATTTTAAGTAGTAAAATTTTAATAACTCTAAAAGAGGGGTACATAAAAATTTTCCTATCATCTTAAGGGCTTATTATTGTCATGTCACAAAGAGTAATTTTTGTTTTGAGAGTTTGAAATTTGATATAAATGTGGATGGCTTGTTTGCATGTAGTTCTTAAGATTCATCGTAATAAATTTTTCAAGGCAACAAAATATTGATATATTCATGTGATCATGAAAGTAGAAAAGATCCTACATTTTCTTAGCAATATCCACTATGAAAATAGAGGAATCCCCCTCCATGGGATCATAATCTATGTAGATTTGTTTCTAAATTTTATTTTAAATATTGTGATTAGGGTTTTGTTTGAAACTCTACATTTTAATGAAACCCACAATATCCTTTTGTGGAGTTTCAATAACAACTTGTCTTCCAAATACGATTTAATAGGTTTCATGTTCAACAAGAGCTCTAAGGGAAAAGTTCAAAAGAATGAGATTGTAATTGATATTCAATTGTTGTTCGGGTTTGATTTATGCTTCCTAGTTTATGTTGTTTTTACAACTATCGTAATTTTTATAAAATTTTCAATTTTAAAAATTATGCTTGAAAATTTCATAAAAGGTCAACACTTTTGTAAAAATATTTTAAGTACAGTTGGATTTGGTGTGGTAATTTATATTTTAGACATGCTACTAATTTGGGGCTACTTTGAATTTGTTAGAAGAAACATGAAATCTCTAAACTAAAAAAATTATCAAAATATCAAATGCTAAAAATAAAAAATTAATGATTTCAATATAAAGCACCCTCAAAACCCAAAAAGATAAACCCTAAAATCGAAGACTCCAAAAATGAAACACTTGAAACTTGAATCCTAAAATATTTGAGCCTAAATACATTTAAAATTCTCAAACCTGAAGCCTTACCTTCCCAATGAGAAATCTACAAAAACACATTGATACCTAAAAACTTGAACTCAAAAATCCAAAATTCGAAATCCTGAAAAAAAAAAAAAAAAAATGTTGATTGATATAAATTGTCCCCAATACTCGAAACTTGAATGAAGAAACCTAAATAACTAAATACCTAAAACTAAATATCCTTAAGACATGGGAAACTAGAAAATCCTGAACTCTTAAATTTGAAAGCCACAAACTTGAAAACCTACAAAATATTGAAATCCAAAGCCCAAAACTAAAAAATTGAAACTTGAAAAACATGAACTCGTGAATCTTGAACTTGGAAATTTTGAAAAATCAAAAGGTTGAATGCAAAACTTGTAACCTAAAATTGATACCCAAAAATTGAAACTCAACGACATTTGAAATCCAAAAAGACCTTATAACCAAACCTTAAAAGATTTAGACCTAAAACCCTTTTAAAACTTGAAACACAAATATCCCAACAAGGAAATGCAATAAACATGTTAAATTACACCGATATAAAACATCCTTGTAGATACTTGAAAGTCCCAAATTTGATAATTTTAAAACCAAGAAAAACTAGAAAACATTGAATCCAAAACTTGAAAGCCAAAACCTCATAACCTAGAAACCCCAAAATCAAGAATCCTAAATATATGAAAGGTTGATTGATACAAAACATCCCTAAAACATAAAAACAAAAAGTAAAAACTCAAATCCAAAATCTAACAACAATCTTGAGTAAAATATAAGGCATGAAAGTCTTGAAACCGAAACCCGAAAGCTCCTAAATAACCTACAACCCTAAAAACACAAAAATATTAAATGTATCTATTTAGAAAACCACTTATATATAAATATCAATGTGCCTATATTTATGGTTTGATTTGACAATTATTTTTATGTTAACAAAGAGTGACGAGTTGGGGATGCTTTAACCCTACACTATCTATTCTTGATGGTGGCGTAAAGTGTTGGTTTGGTGAAGATTTCCTCAACTTCCCCTCATGTGAATGGCTTGACGTAGGGTCTGGAAAGTGAAGGTTTGAATTTCATTGGCCTGACATATGGACACAGTGGGCATGTTTGTGGTGTTCCCTTGTGCCTCAATGGTGACCTCCTTTCATGTACTAGTTTAGTGCTTGGATCAACCTCTATTCGAGTGCTCCATTGGGAAATGGTGGCCTGGTTATGGGTGTCCCTCATAATGATTCTTTCCTACAAACTGATGGTGGTTTCAGGGCTAGTGGTGGCGGTGGTCTAGAGTGCTTCAGGAGTGCCAAAACGTAGGGCTAGACAAGGGGAGAGCCCATTTCCTTTTTGGAGGTGGCGAGATATGGTGGGAGAGCTCCATCAAAACCCATGGCTTATGCCAAATCAATACTTTTGTATCCTTTGGGGAGGAGGTCTCTGAATTAGTTGAGTTCTACTAGAACAAATGACTGATTTGCAGTTTACTAGTTGCTGCCCTGGTCTTCCTTCCCTCCATAAATGGATATCTTAACAATGGAACCACCTAATTGAAGGTAAATTCAACATTTATCCTTCTTCTTGTGGTATTTTCGTAGTAGTTTTTGAAAGTTCCACTAATAGGGAGTTGATTTTTGGAAAAATTTGGGATTTACAGTCTGCATCATCTCCCCATAAAGCCTTGGTTCTCTAATTTTAAGCTAGTAACTGAAAATTTTACCGTCAAACCTTTATGGATTAGATTCCCTACTTTCCTTTGCACTTCTGGAGTGAGGAGTGCTTCAGATCCATGGGGATACTTTGGGTAAATTCCTTGATGTTGACCCTAGGACTGAATCCTTTGATCACACCACTTACGCCCGTATTTTGGTGGATATGGATATGACGGCTAATTTCTGGCCACCATGGAGCTTAAAGTCATGGATACAATATGGACTCAAATTTTGGATTATGAAGGTCTCCCTTTTAGATGTAGAAATTTTTTTCCCTTGGTCATCTTACTTTTGATTGCCTCATCGTCAAGAAGCAGATTAAGGGATGGGTATCATGGTGGAAATATTTTAATCCAGATAATTTGGTGGTATATGTTGATGAGGAAAATGATAGTAATAACGTTTCAAATAATAATACAGGTGATCAAAAAGAGAAGAAGGAAGAGAAGAAGGGTGGGACAATTTCACATCCCACTAAATTAGTTTTGAAAAAAAGAGTATGAGAGGGAGGTTTCTCCTTCACACCACTGGGTTCTTTGCATTTTCAAAGCAAAATTTACAAACAATATATTGAATCCTACCCGGATGAGAATGTAGATCCTAATGGGGGATGGTTGGAAGGTGGTGAACAACAAAAAGAAAGGAAAAGATGGAAATTCACCTCTCAAGATGAGCCTTAGATCTCATAAGGGAAAGACCATGGTAGTTATAGTTAATGGGGAGGTTTCTTGTGGTGTCGTTTCTTATTTTTGGTGACACTTGTTTATTTGTTTTTCTTTGGGTTCTTTTCATTTGTTGTTTCACTTTTTGCCTTTATGCTTATCCTTTGGATGTAAAATCCCTTCAAAATCTACTTTTAACTAATCTAATAAAAAATGTGCCTATATTTAATTCACATATACTATATTTTTTAATAACTCCATTATCTTATTTATATATTTCCTAGTAATTTGTGATAGAGATCTAGTTGTATTATTATGCCATGTGGCATTTTGGGCAATGATTCTTTGTGTCATTGGAGAGATACTAATATAGAGTTTGTGTTGTAAAAATTTTCATTGAATATCATTTTGTATTTTTTGGATTTTAGTCATGTTAAACATAATCTCTTCATATTAATATTCTAAAAATTGTTCCTCTTGTTTCTTCTTTCTACATCCTTCTTTCCTTATAAATTCTATATTTTCATGGAGATGTCATCGTGTAAAATCAATATTAAAAATGTGTAAAAATGGTGTTGGTAGATATCTCAAATATAGGTGCATATAAACCGGTGTGATTGGATAACATGGGTACTATCTCCAAGTTGTGGGACTTGCTACTTGAGATAGACCTCCGAGAAATTTTGGTTCTTGCTCCTAAACTCAATCTACTCTGCAGGATAAGCTCATTTCTAATCTAAATTTCAAAAGCGACGGGGAAAGAGAATGCATAAAATGAAATCCTACACTAAAGTGGTGATTTGTGAGAGTAGTCTCCAAATGTGTGAAATTACTAGAAGAGGTGATGTGAGTTCTCCATAATCTAGCAAAATGCATTTGGAATATTCCAAGCACACAATGAGAATGAATTTGCAAGAACATAATAATTATTCTTGTAGAAAGATTGCAAGAAAACACACGGGAAGATACATCCACAAACTTGTATTTTATTGCTTTTTGGTATGCAATGATTCGATCTATTACAAGATAAGGGCCTGGATCACCATGCAAGGAGTCCACTTGAAACACATTTTGCTTCACAAAGCAATTTTGGTAGAGCTTTGCTACCCAAAAACTCTCTCCTTTACAATGAGCCCAACACTCCAATTTATAGAAAAAAAGAGAAGGAAAAGAGAAGGGAAAATGGAAATCCCTGAAATCTATCCTTCAAAACCACCTGTAAGAGGAATTAAATTGAGTGAAATGATTTTATATTACTTGAAAAAATACTGTCCCATGTGCCAGAGAAAGAATGATGACCATGCCTCTTAATTGCACTCTCATCTACCAAATAAAACTATGAACCCGGCCACATTTTTTAATAACTCCAATTCTGATCAAATCTGGAATTTCTTGATTTATATATTTCCGGAACCACGATTCCAACGGTACCAATTTTGTGCAATTTCGTTTGAGAAATGCAAAAGTTATGGCCTTCGAGTGGGCAGCTATTTTGGGTCGCGGGCGTTTTCTATCATTTGACGGGAATGAGCACTCACTGACTGGAGCCGAATATGTTTCCTTCATTTAAATATATCTACCCTAAGGATGTCGTGCTCATTCCGAGAAAGTCCAATTTTGTGAAAATCGGAGCTCGAGTCAAAAGTTATGGCGTTTGAAGTTTCACGGGACAAACGTTGACTTTTCTTTCTGCCTTCGGTTGCTTTTACAAATTTTCCCAGTTGAAATTTCATTTTGTACCGGCTTTTTGGTTTTATTCATGTTAGACATAATTTTCTTCATATTCGCGTACTTTGTATTCTGAAAAAATTGTTCATCTTGTTTCTTCTGCCTTTCATTTACATCCTTAATTTCCTTATAAATTCTATTTTTCAATCGGGAGATGTCGCGTCCCTTTGTCCCAAAAAATCGTAGACCGCCTTAGTTAAAAATGTCCCTCATAAAAAATGTTGCGAGGACTAGACTTAGCCAAAGCCCAAGCTTGTTTTTGCAATTTTTTCACATACTTGCTCCCTTCTTTTAGACGGGGAGAGAAAAAGAGGGGAACACATGAAGTATAATTGTGGTTCCTTATCAAAATTACCTTGAGGGGTGAATTTTGGAAATTCCTTTGAGGGGTTCAATGTTTTTGTTAAGGTAAAAATGGCTTGTAAAAATGGTAGTGTCAATGTCTATACTTATGTTGTGCCATCCGATCAAATCACCTTTGCATGAGCATGTTCTTTAGCTTGTCTGTGCTAGAAAAGGATATTAGAAACAAGATGTGGACATCAACCAAAGCATTATGGAGAAGAGAATTCACGTAAATGTTTTAGTTGTAGTTTCCCCACAAGATGTTTTTAAAATTTGGAGGAAAACAAAATGCACGTGAAGTATTTGACAAATTTCTTGAAAGATATGTGGTTTCATGGGCTACAGTACTTATCGGATATGGAAAAAATGGGTTTTCTGAAAAGGTCTCAGAACTTTTCTAAAAACTAAAAATGATGGGGTGTAAAGCTAGAGGCCACAACTTTTATTAGCATCTTCCCAACCTCTGTCAAAAAGGAATATTTAGAACAGGGCATTTTGTTGTTGAACCAACAATTGCTTGTGTTGTAAAATATGATCCACTCCATTTTTTGACCTAGAAAGTTCCCAACACATCCATATTGTTTACTTGATGGGATAATGTTGGATTTCCTTCCACCATTGAGTATTGTAGATGCAATTTTTTCCATTCTAGCTACAAAAAAACATGTACAAGATAAATTGTATTGCACTATTTTCAAGGAACCTCTAATGGTTGGAAAAAACACAAGAGAAATACCCCAATGTAATCACATTTTTCATTATTCGTGCATCCATTGCATTCTTCCCTGGTTAAAAACACCGAACAATGTATTATTTATTCTAAGAAATTACCAAATCCTTCCCATATTAATAATGAAAAAATAGGGTAGGATGAACGATAATTAGTGATCATGAATGCTTTTGTTGTAGTGAAACACACTTTGATCTAAGATGAAATTCCCTTACTTGATATGCCATATTTTCACAAAATTTTGAACCTTCTTGATGATGGTTATTCATTTTCAAATTCTTTCATCCATGTTTAATCCCCGAAGATTTCTGTAAACCTAAATCGATTGGAATCCTCATCAATATACAAAACCAAATAATTTTCATCCCCAACATCTCAAATATCATATGTGTAATATTAGATTCAACATGTAATAAATTAGAAATATCCTTTTTTACATTTTCATTAGTATTATGGAATAAAAGAATATGTAAATAAGTTCTTAGGCTAGTGAAAATGGGTACTTCTTCCATTGATGATGTATTTTTGTGATATTTGGGTTTTATTAAGGAATAATAAATGTTGCAAAAGAAATCATTTTATCAACATTTCTTCTTCCACTACCACCTTTATATCTCCCTTTGTCTCCTTATAATGTTTCCCCTTAATTGTTTCAAGTTTAAGTTCTTTAATGCCTATCTTTTGGCGTCTCTATTCCGTCACTAAGGTATAATTGCTAGTTATATCAATTTAATGCGTATATTTTGACATCTCTATTCGTCACTCACCTACAATTTCTAGTTATATCAAATTAATGCCTATCTTTTGGCATCTCTATTCCGTTCACTTTGAATTTTTCAATAAATCCATTTGTCATTTTCATTGTACACTCCAAGAAGATTGCTAGTAAAAGAAAAATCGAAAATTTAATGATGTGAGCCAAATTTAATAAATTAAGGGAGAGGAGCCAATCATGGAGCATGGACCAATAATGGTGAGGGTAGATGTAAATTCAAGGACTAGTACATGTCAATTTCTCACTTAAAATTTGAAAAAAAAGTAGCCAATAAAATGAGTCACATCAAATCACATCAAACAATCACCCAATCAAATGATGCCACATAAGTGGAAAAAAATGCATGACATAATGCCCTACAAATGGTCCACCCTAAATTTATTTGTATGGAAAACTACTTGATTTAAATACCTTAAAAAACCACTTTCCATACAATATAAATGCTCAAAAGAAAATATTTAGATTAAAAATAAAAAATCTATTAAATGGTATTTTTCTTTTTCAAATTTTATGGTATTTATATGGGTGTTGTACACCCCTCAACTTAGGGTGCACAACCATTGGCTCCTCTTCCTCAAATGTCCTCGGCCACAAAGATAAATATTTATAAAACGAACAATTTTTGGCTGATGACAAGATATAGTTCCCACCTCTTCTTACAATAGTTCTTTTATTGACTCATTATTTTTATTTGATGATGGACATGGACTTTAGCATCATTTGGATACTATATGTTCTTATTATGGTTCTTTTGATGACACTTGTGGTGATTTGGGTGCATAACGCCAAGCTAGTATTATGGATCATTATCTTAGCTCTTGCATGGTATGGTTTGGATATCAACATGTTATGGTATAGTTGGTTTCATTTCATATGTGATGAAATTACTTATGGTTTTTTCGTATACTTGGTTATCATTTGTATTGTAATGGATAATTGGATGTCGACATGTATTTCTTAGATGGATAGTATAATTTGAGTTAGTATGGATGTATATGATTAGAATTTAGCTATCTTATACTAATGTTTATTGTGGTATAGTTAGCAAGATGTATCCATAATTTATTTATTGATATTTATTCTCTACTATATTTTATCAGTAGTTATGGTCAATATTTGCATTGAGTGTGCAGATTACATGGCATAGGATGACGTGGGTTTTATAGCTCCTCATCAATTTTTCACAAGCGACTGAATGGGCTGAGTCTGTAGACATGTTTGATTGCGTGTATCCTTGTATGTTGTGACATATTAATGTTTGGGAATTTTAGGTGATCCCTAATTGTAATTTTTATTTGTAATTTATTTAGTCTTGTAATGAGCTAGTTTAGGGACCTAGTGGTCCATATATGTTAATTATGTTTTAGGTTAATTAAGTATGTTGTTTAAGGTATGAGACCACCTAATTGTCACATGGGTGGGCTCCAAAACTTGATCCCTCGTGCAATTTATCCCAATCTCGAATTTGGGCTAAATGTGGCAATTTTGGGGACCTCTTTTCACTTTGGGAGCTTCCCTTTCATGGAAAAGGACCCCTTAGACCCTACCTATGGGTAGGGGGTCTCTTTTTAAGGAAAAATGGGAGTTTCCCTCCCATTTGACCCCTCACACATCACTATCTTGTAAGAGAGGTTGGTTTTTGTGTTTCTTAAAAGTTGTAGGGTGTTGGATTTATTTTCATTTTGGGGAATTTGAAAAAAAATGATTAGATAAGGTAAAAGAATATTTTGAAGGGATTGGGAACCCTGTAAAAAAAATGAAAGATAAACATCAAGGCAAAAAGGTGAAACATCAAGGAACAAGGCCCAACTAGGCTAAAGAAAAAACAAACAGACAAGCCAAAAACCCCAAAGAAGGGAGTCCCAAAAGAAGAAAGGGCCCCTAAAATAGGAAGGTCAAAGAGGCTTGGCCACTCCCAAGGAGCAAGCCTAACTACCCTGGAACAAACCTTTTTGAGATCTAAGGCTCATATTTGTCAGAGAACTTCCAGAATTTCCTTTCTTTTTGGTATTCACCACCTTCCAACCATCACCTACATTAGGATCCACATTCTCAACATGGTGGACAGGTAGCCTTACTTCAAGAACCTCCTTGTTCTTAGTATTTTGATTCATCTTGGGACTCTAGAGAATGGGGTGAGGAGGTCCCACCCTTATCCACCTTATGATTACATCCTAAATGGGATTTTTTTTTATTTTTGTTATGTTTTGGGAATCTTTTGTGGGGAGATGAGATGGGTGACACATGTCACCCTCTCATTTGGGAGGATTGAAAATTGTTATTATTTTTATATTCCCTCATGGAGAGGGGTTGGGAACTTTTGGTCATTCTTACTTTTGGGTGTTAGAGATTTTGGAGAGTTATTGTAGAGCTTGGAGCTTTGGAGTGTTAGATTGCTTAGAGTTTTGAGATAGCTTGATTGAGGTAGGCCTCCATGTCTCTCTCTCATTTTTTCTTATGATAATATAGTGTGATTTGAAAATAAAATGGTGTCAATATGTGTTGTTGTTTGTGTGTTGGTTATGGGAGTGTTTGTGAATTTGTTTTCTTGTCTTTTTTTCTCCATCCATCATGCTTTGTGATGGATTTTAGAGTGTTGGGGAAGAGGGAGGAAGACCTTTTTCACCACATGGCTTGATGGGCAAGCCATGTTGGTCTTATTTTTATTCCTCCCCTCATATGGTTTGATGTGGGGAAGGATTTTCATATGGTTTGAACTTCCTTCCCATCCTTGGCAAGGAAATCATATATGGTTTGAAAAGCCTTCCAAGGAGGAGGTTTGGTGCTTGGGTTGGAGAGATAAGGAGGGAATTTTTGAATTGGAGAGATAAGGAGGGTGTTTGGAGATTATTATTATGTTCCTATGGTTGGTTCACACTTGGATTAATATGGGATTATTGTCACTCTTACCCTTTTAGGAAAAAAATGGAATTTTCCCTCATGTGTGGGTTGTTTTGGTTGTTGTGTGTGTTGAAAATTTATGTTTGTGTGTTGGTTACCCTTCCCTATTTACTTTTACAACTCGATGCATGAATCCTACCTCTTCCATGGGCTTAGAGGGAGGATAACATGTCCTCCATGTGTTTGAGATGGCATGTAATGATGCCAATAGGTTGGGAGGTAACCGAGCCCTTTCTTCTTATGATATGAAGACCATTTTGGAATGGAAGACTTGCATATTTGGCTTGGAGTTGGTGAAGAAAAGTTTAAGATCTTGACATGTTGTTCCCCATTTTAGGGGAGGATTTTCCACTTGGATTTTATTTGGTTTTTGTAATCATGTTGTAGTTATTATTTAGTAGTCTCCTATCTTGGGATTTATTTTTATCTTGCATAAAAATAAAAAGTTGTGTGATTCGTTATGTTTATCCTTCTTTGTTAAGGAGCTTGGATGGTTGTAGTTGAAAGATTGAACCTTTTATTCTCTTCTTAAAAAGGAATGTTGTTGTATTGAACTTTGATTCTTTCATGTTGAAATGAACTTATATTCTTGCTTTTGTGTATGTGTGGTAAACATGGCTTCATGGGGATTATGATTATGCATTTTAAAAGTAACATGGTTAAGCTTGGGCTATGGGATAAAAATTGTATTTCCATATGCATTGGAAAGAAGGTTGGTAGGAAGAAATATCTTTTGAGTTCAATAAATGATTACTCTTGCCTAGTTTTTACTTGTTGAAATAAGAGAACTAACTCACATTGATTAGTAATTATGGTTTATCAAATGTTGATTCTACTTACATAAGTCATGGAAATAAAAGGGATGATTTAATTGTTAATTGTTTTAGTTATGATTATAAGGATATAAATCCATTTACCATGTATGTTGTAATATTGGGTTATATGAAGTAGGAATGCATTTTGATTTAAAAGGAATGAATATTGTAGTGGGAATTAGAAATGTACATGTAATTTATGTCATGTCCGAGTGAAAGAAATATTGAATACTCAAAGTTTTAAGAATGCATTTGCTTATTGATTTGAAAGTACTTTTATCAAGGAAAGTTAAGGAAAAAGCTTATTAAATGCCTATATATTCATGAGGATTCTAGAATGGATAAGAGAATTTGGGGCAATTTCACCAAAATTAGGGATCATAGGCCTAGTCGGTGCATAGACCAAAACAAGCTGTTGAGCTTGAACATGATTCTAGGAGCTCTAGATGGAGTTAGGAGAAAAACAAAACATCTTCAAAATATAATTCCAACCCCTACATGATGGTGAAATCATATTTTTCACAACACTTTGGCGCATCGTGTATGCGGGACATTTTCTCATTCATAAGTGGAGTACCAAATCAAAATCCATTTTTCGGAGAGAAAATGGAAGAATCAAGAAATCAGAACACAACCATTGGATTCAAAAGGACATTTCCAGTTAGGTTCATATAATTTTTTTCCAAAACCTTCCATCAAGACCTTAAGTTATCATCATCACAAGTTGTCCTCTTGGAGCAAGTTCACGACTTAACACAATTTTAAGAAGACACATGTTAGCTTCAGTAGCTAGGTGAGATTTTATGTCTCGAAAGTCCCTGAGGGTCAAGTACATCAACTGTGTAAAAATTCACCCAATCCCCATGTGACCTCTAGAACCCCATACAACCATCAATATTGTCAGTTCAGCCCCGGTGTAGTTTGGAGCTCAAATTCCCCACCATCAGATCAACGACATGTGTCAACTCTAGGACCACTGTGGAATTTTATGTCCCTCATGTCCCTCACACGTGAGGGACATAAGACATTGAAAAATGTGTCCATTCCTATAGGATATATTTTTGGTCACCCATGTGACCCGCTTTCAGCCCCTCAGTGCTTTAAAGTTGATTTTTGAGCACTCACTCCCTACCATCAAATCAATGCCACGTGTCAACTCCTTGCTTACCATGGAAATTGATGTCCCTCACATCCCTTTGAGGTGAGGGATATCAGGGACAAGAAAATTCACCCAGCCCTCTCTCAGCATGTTTTTAAAAATTCAAATATTTACCTACTTCCTTGCTTCTAACTGCTTCCACTCCGCGCAGACATATCTCCTCTATAGCTCTACAATATCCTTACCATCAATCCACCATTGTTGAACCTCAAACTAGACCTATCACAGCAATACTATCCTTCACTCCATGAAATCATATAGGTATCAAAAGGAATTTTGAGAAAATGAAGAAGGAGAAATGAAGAACAATGAAGAGAACAATAGAAAATCTCCATAGCCAAAAACGAAGATTCACAAAATCTTGCAAACCAAAAGGCACGTATCAATGAACCATTTTTTTACTTGTTTGTTCCTCTATCTAAGACCATCAAAAACATACTTTCAAACTCTCCTCTCGTGTAATAGAGAATTCATAATGAAGAAATCTCCTTTCCGGCTCAACGAAGAAAGAAGTGGGATTTCCCATCAAACCGGTTGTCGGATTGAAGTAAGATTTCACGTGAAGCACAGAGGAAAAAACCCACATCAGAAATATAATTTTTTTCACAAATAGAAGATAAAACCAGATCTACAATTTCAAGCTCCATTAATGGCTGCCATGACATAGTAATGGAAAAAATCAGTGAGCTACCTCTTCACTTCTCAAGGTTCCAATGGGCGAAATCACATGAAAATTGGAGGAAATGATCATCGAAAAATCTAGTTTCCATGAACTAGTTCTTACACCATGAAACCCCTATTTTTTAGGGATATGAAGGGTTGTGTTTTTTGTCGAGTACACTACCCTATCACATGAGGAACATTTTTATAGAAGGTAGTGAGCTACCTCTTCACTTCTCATGGTTCCAGTGGGTGAAATCATGCAAAAATTGGAGGGAATGATCGTTGAAAAATCTAGTTTCATATGAACTAGTTTTTGTGCCATGAAACCCCTATTTTTTTGGGATATGGAGGGCTATGTTTTTGTCGTATTCTATCCACACCATGAAAATATCATTTTACCACTTGTTCAGATGAAGGAGCTACTCAAACGCGGAGCATGGAACCCCAGAATAAAACCCAAAGTTTCAAGACTTGTTTTGTCGCATCCTGACATCCGTAACACACTTACTAAAAATAGCATGCCTTCCTACGTAGGGGTTTGTTACTTTGGGTAATCCACCATTTGAAGAGGATAAGGAAAAGGAAGTGAACAGGGAGGGAGTATCGCAGACAAATTCATCAAAAAATTCATCTCGACTCGCAATTGACACTTACTAAAAATAGTAAGTGGTTCCACAAGCCCCTACTATAAATAGTCAGTTGGTTCAAAAGGTGAGATGAACATAGTAAGAAGAAATAATTCAAGCTACCATAGCCGGAAGAGGTTGGGAAAATCTAACTATGACACTTACTAAAAATAGTAAGTTTCCCGAGGTGTACTTACTAAAAATAGTAGGTTGTTCTCAAAGGGAAAGTTTGGCACAACAAGACATTGAGGGAGTTTCATCGCATCAGAGCTTTCCATCATCATTTGAGGATCATCAGACTTTGTTAGGGGCAACATCTTCTCCTCTTCTTTCTCTTTTTCTCCCTCTCCCCCAACTTTCTCTCCCTTCAAATGTTCTAATTCTTTGTTGGGGTTTGCACTTTTTGATATGCCTTTAAGTCACCTAAAAGTGACTTTAGAAACATAATGTAAATTAAGTCACCTTGATTTTATAAAAGGGACTTAAATATTTTGTAGGAATATGAATAGTATAATGTTAGAAATAAGGCATATGGAGGGTCATGAAGAAGATGAGGAGTTGAGTCTACTCTATAAATTATAAAGTCATTCCCATCTCAAGGGGTTAGTCATTAATTTTGTAAGCTCAAGATTACATTCTACCTTGAGAGAACAAATGAGATAGCCAAATTCTTCCTTTTCCCCACTCTCTATTTTCCCTCTATTCCCACACTATGTACAACTTCTATTTAAGCATCAATACAAGAAGAAGGAGTTTCTAGCTTTCTTTGACCAAGGGATTTCATGATACTTTGTGCTCATCAAATTCTATTTGGTCTTGTTTCCATTTGCAAGGTTGTTTCCTCTTAATTTAGTGCATGTGATGAAGTTTCTAACTAGTGTGTGTGTCCAAAATATGATTTTCTACTTGAAAAATTAGTTCTCCTACCTCTTTTCTCACTCACCTTTCCCACTCTTCAAACAAAGTATTCCCTAGCAAGATACATATAGCTTTTCCAGTAAGGTCGGTGGAGTGCCCCTGTTGGATCCCCGACGATAAGGGCACCGGGAAAATCCACCTTTACTCACGCATACATATACAACAAATGCACCGGTTAAGAAGAGAGACTTAGATTTTCACAGGTGGAAAGAAATCCACAAGTTTGTCCACCTGAAAATTTTCCTCGCCAACAGTTTGAGGCACCCACCATGGGGCAGACTTGGCAACATCTACACCCAAAATACAACCGTAAGGTCTAGAAATTCAAAAAAAATGAAATATGAAAAAAAAAAAAAAAAAGAGTTCATGAAAATCCATTACTGAAGGCTACATTGTCAATTTCTTGCAAGTGACCTTTCGTATTCCACAGTGTCTTTTCATATTCCTATTGCAGATTTTTTCAAAGTGCTAGAATTTGAAGAATAATTTGTTGAAGTAAAAGTGAAGCGGAAATAATGGTAGACGAAGAAGAAATACCTCAAACCATTGTTCCATGGGGAAGGAATACAGGCCATATTTTCTTGAACCCCCTCTTCATGATCTACCAATGGGTTCCTACAAGAAATTTTCAAGGTTCAATGGTGACAATACACAACATCCTGCGCAGAACACATCGCTACCTTCATGAAATCATGTGGAATTCTTGGTGTCCAACATGAAGATGTTACTTGTAAGATCGTCAGAGAGCCCCTCAAAGAAAAAGTAGCAGAATGGTTCTACCTCCCACCGCTTGATCCATCACTAGTTGGGACGACATCAAGACTATCTTTAAGAAAATAATTAAATCAACAAAAGACTTTCATGACCTCTTGGTGCAGTTAGCTCAAATGAGGAAAGGAGAAAGTGAAACTATGAGAGAATTTATGGCTTGTTTCGAATGGTTGTTGTTATCACTGAATCACAAAGCACCCTTATGTTTACGCAAGTGCATATACTTGAGCTCACGGTGTGATTGGATAACATGGGTACCATCTCCAAGTTGTGGGACTTGCTACTTGAGATAGACCTCCAAGAGAAAGTTGGTTCTTGCTCTAAACTACCTGCCACAATCTACTCTAATGTAGGGTAAACTAACTATTCTAATCTAACTTTCCAAGGGACCAAGGAGAGAGAATGCATAAAATGAAATCCTACACTAAAGTGGTGATACACCAGAAAAGGAGGGTGTGAGAGTAGTCTTCCAATGTGTGAAAACTAGGAGTAAAGTGCATACTAGAAGGGGTGATAACAATTCTCCACAATCTGAAAATGCATTCACAACAATGTTTCATACATGCACAATAATAATATATCCTTGCAAGAGCATAAAGATAGACATAATACACTTGTAATAAAGGTTGAAGGGGCAAGAAGAATGCAAGAAAACACAACGAGGAAGATGCATCCATAAACTTATATTTTATTGCTTCATGATATGCACAGTTCAACTTTACAAGATAAGGGCCTGGATCACCATACAAAGATTCCAAAATAAGGGCCTATAGTACATTAGCTTCACAAAGCAATTTTGGTAGAGCTTTGATACAAAAACTACCTCTTTTATAATGAGCCCAACACTCCAATTTATAGGAAAATGAGAAGAGAGAGAGAAGGGGAAAATGGAAATCCCGAAATCTGTCCTTCAACCACTTGTAAGAGGTATTAAATGGAGTGAAATGATTGTATGTTACTTACAAAATACTCCCCATACTATCCCAGGTGCTGCAGCAGAGAAAGAATGATGACCATGCCTCTTAATTGCACTCCCAACTACCAAATAAAACACTGTCATGAACCCGGCCACATTTTATGAAAAATACCCATCGATTTCTCATCAAATCTGGAATTTCTTGATTTTCTATGCATCGGATTGGAGCCATGATTCCAACGGTACCAATTTTGTGTGATTACCTTTGAGAAATGAAAAATTTATGGCCTTCTAAGTGCAAGCAACTATTTTGGGCTCCTGACGGGCATTTTTTGTCATTTGACGGGAATGAGCATTAATCGTTTGGGGCCAAATAACTTTATTTTATTTAAATATATCTACCCTTTTAAAATTAATAAATCTAGTTTTTTTGATGCAGAGGGCATCGTGCTCATTCCAAAAATTCCAATTGTATGAAAATCAGAGCTTGGAGTCAAAAGTTATGGCCGTTAGAAGTTTTTGGAGTCAAATGTTGACTTTTCCTTTGAGTTGCGGGTATTACGGAAAAATTAGGTCCACTTGTCCCAATTTGTCCTAGACACATTCTTCTATATTGGATGATTCAGGAGCTTAGCTTGCTCCTCATGTGATGATTTTACCTTTGCGCATCGCACGCGTCTCAACGTCCCAACTATCCCGAATGAAAATCTCCACACCACCGCATGATTGAATGACTTGTGGAAAAAGGCGGATTCACGTTCCATGTGTACTTTTTCTTGGCTTTCCTGCACGCGGCATGAAACAAAAATTTTCACTTTTTTTTATATTTTTTACTAGTTCGGCTTTTTCGGCTTTACACGTCCCCCCGCGTCCGATGTCCCAAATCACGGGGACCGCCTGGGACAAAAAGTTTCAACTTTGCTGATTCCTTTGTATTTTGGCCGCAAATTTGGTACAACGAACCTTAGTATGATCTGCATTGGTATGACCGTAGCCTTCAGACCCGCAATGCATTAAAACAAGCCTGCGACTTCATTTTTGCATTTTTTCAATTTTTTCTAACTCCTTGGGATTTTTTCCTTGGATGGGGAAGTTAGAGAGAAGCCAGGGACCCCCAAAAACATGATTTTGGGCCTTGAATCAAATTTTACTTGCTTGGGACTGAATAATTTGATGCATGTTATCAAAATTACCTCAAGGGGTGAATTTTGGATAACAATTTTGGCGACTCAACGGGGTTATCTGCCTGCCAGATGAAGAATGGCCAGCTACCTGTAGGAATCCATTGGGCATGGAGTCTATTTGATAATCTCTCATCTGATCTGAAGTTTGAAAACCTGTATCCTTGAGCCATTGAAACATTTTTGATTTGATTCTCCTGTGGCTGTAAATTATTTTTCGGGGCTTGATGAACTGTAAACATGCACACACTAGAAGCAATAGGACATGTGCACCAACACTTAGGGAAATGAAAACTATTCTAACAGTAGTACAATGTGCATAAGCACTTGGAGGAATGGAAATTCTAAATTAATATTTACAAGGGTGAGAAATTCTCCTTCTAGTAGCAATGTTTGAGATAGATTCCATTGAATGGAATATGTAACTCTTCACCATCCAACTTAGCCATCGGAAGGCATTGCTACCTTTTCATTCAATGATCATATATGGACCACTCCATATGGCATCGAACTTGGAATGCTTTCCCGGCTTTACACGATCAACATCGACTTGCACTCAAATCTTCACTTGTAATATCCTAGCCTTGGCTTTCTTGTCAAAACTCTTCTTGATCAATGCTTGATCTTTCTCCATGGTCTGCATTGCATGTTCTCTTGTTTCTTCTAATTCCATCAGCTCTACATACCTGATTTCCATAGGCTCAAACTCAGCTAGTTCCAATTGTTTCATGAGTTCCAATGCTGGAAACTCGAGTGATATAGGTAGAACTACTTCTTTCTTGTATACAAGCTTGTATGGAGAGCTTCCTGTAGACCTCTTGGGTGTGATCCTATTAGCCCATAGAGCTGATTTGAGCTTTGTGTGCCAAGTTCTCTGATTCTCATCAAGAGTTCTCCTTATGATTCTTAGTAGGTTCTTGTTCATAGACTCTGCTTGACCATTACCCTGAGGGTAATAATTCGATGAAGTGCTAAGATACACACAATTCTTGATAGCCCATTCAGTGATTTTTGTGCCAAGGAATGCCAATGCATTGTTTGATATGATAGTGGCAGGGACACCAAACCTCGTGACTATCCCTTCATAGAAATCCAAGATGTTGGATTCATTTGCCTCCTTGAGTGCCACTGCTTCAGTCCACTTGGTGAAATAGTTTGTTGCCGTAAGTATCCACTTATGGCCTTGACTTGAATTTGGATTGATAACCCCAATGAATTCCAATCCCCATTGCATGAATGGTTGATCTACTAAAATTGGATGAAGGGGTAGCGCTACTAACCTTTCCTTCCCTATGAAGAATGCACATCTCTTGCATTTCTTAACCCATGAGTAGTAATCATTGAACACCGTAGGCTAATAGTAACCAACTTTCATGATTTTGAGAGCTATTACTCATGGAGCAAAGTGGCCTCCTGCTTCCCCATCATGGAACTCGTGTAAGATCTTATCAACTTGACATGTTCCAATGCATCTCAATAGAACACCATTGATGTCCTTCTTGAACAAGATGCCATTAATGAGTACATATGGGATGGCTTGTAATCTAAAGTATCTCCTCTTAGCTTTGTTCCATTCTAGAGGGCACAAACCTATTTGGAGATAATGCACCAAGTCTTGAGTCCAACATGGAATGGGTGCATCATCAGTTGGTTGTTCTTGATCATTCTGTAGTAACATGACAACATCTTCTTCACCTTTTGACCCATCAAGTTGTTTGGAAGCGAGTTGCTCACACAAACCTTTCCATGAACCAACTTGGTCACTTTGATTTCAATATCATATTCCATCACCCGAGTGATCCAACCTACTCTCTTCTCATTCAAATCCTTGTTTAGGAGAAAGTCCTTAACACTAGCATGAGACACCAGTAGTTGAATCTTATTGTTTGAGACCAAGTGTTTGAACTTATTCAAACTCCTGATGACAGCAAGGACATGCTTTTCAATGAAAGAATACTTTACTTCGTAATCTTCCGGGTTTGACTGAAGAATGCTATGGGTTATTCTGAACCTTCTCTATTCAGTTGTATCAAGATAGTGAGATTGTATCTAATCCTCCAAAAGCATACAACATGAATTCCTTTGAAAATTCTAGGTTGATAAGGGTTGGATCTTGTGATATTGCATGCTTGATGTTCTCAAAACTCTCTTTTCCTTCGTTGTCCATTTGAATGCAAGACTCTTCTTCAACATCATTGTTAAAGGCTTCACAAGAGTGGAAAAATTAGGCACAAATATGCGGACAAAGTTTATCCTTCCCAAGAAGCTTTGGAGAGATTTCTTATGGTGTGGCAATGGAAGTGTTTGGATGGCTTCAACCCTTTCAGGATCAATTTTTAACCCTTCTCTTGAGACAATGTGGCCCAACAATTTTCCCTCATGTGCCAAGAATACACACTTCTTCAGATTCAACGACACTCCAAACCTTCTACACCTCTAAAATACTTGCCTGAGGTGGAATAGATGGTCTGCTGCATTCTTTGAGAAGATAGTGATATCATCTAGGTATACCAGCACTATCTTGTTGATTAATCCTTTGAACGCCATATCCATAGCTCACTGAAATGTTGCTCCGGCATTTGACAGTCCAAATGGCATCTTCTTGTAAGCATAAGTGCCCCATTTTGTAGTGAAGGCTATCTTGAATTGATCTTCTTCCTTCACCATTATCTGATTATAGCTTGAGTATTCATCTAGCAATGAAAACCTTTCTGAACCAGCTACAACCTACAAGATTTTTTCCATTGATGGAAGTGGATAATGATCCTTGAGTGATGCTCTATTTAGATCACGGAATTCCACACACAATCTTATTTCTCCATTTCTCTTTCTCACTGGCACCAAGTTTGCAACCCAACTTGAATGTTTGATAGGGAAGATGATACTAGCCTCAATCAACTTGTTCAACTCTTTTCTCATGAGAGGTTCAATATGGGGATTCACTGGCCTTTGCTTCTGCCTGATAGGCTTGGATTCCAGATCCAGCTCAATAGTATGTTGTGCCAACTTTGGGTTGAAACCTCTTAAATCCTTGTAAGTCCAAGAAAAGACATCTAGGAACTCTTGACAAAGCTAAACAAATTCAGATTTCTCTTGTGGGGTACTTACTTTGCCAATTTGCAATGTCTTGCCTTCATTTACTAAAATAGGCTCTGAATCTTCACCCTTTACTTGAATGTTTGCTTTCTCCTTCCGGAACTGATCATTTGGGTTGAAGATTGACTCCAAGGTTATGAGGCCTTTTGGTAATTTGTTAGTTCTCAGCTGCACCACTTGGTCACCATATTGTTGCTCCAACTTGTCTTGATTCTTGGCGGAGAACTCAGCTTCTTCTTGTAGGAAATTAACAATTTTCTGATCATTCTCGAAGACTTGCCTGCCTTTTATTGTTATCTAGAATAGTTGGTCTCACAACCACTTTGATATAAGGCTAAGATTTTCACTTTTGATACTTTCTACAACATAAAACATAGCCCCAATTGTTGCCGCTTTTCTACTACTTCATTCCTTTTCCTTGGGATGGAATTGATGTTAAATGCTTTGAAATCTTCAATGAGGTCCCATACCTGATTTTTGTAGTTCTTTAACAGATCATTCTTGGTAGAATTTTTTCCTCTGACTTAGTTCAAAATCAGCTCACTATCACCAAATACTTGCAAATTCTTAATGCCTTTCTTCCTTGCCCAGTGCAATATGTGAATTAAGGCTTCATACTCAGCTGTGTTGTTTGAGCAAGAAAACTGGAAACAGAAAGCCGAGTAATACTTTGTACCTTGTGGTGAAATGAGCATAGCTCCTCCTCCTGCACCTTGTCTACTTCTTGATCCATCAAAGAACAATTGCCATACTTCATTCTCGTCCTTGTGATCTGGCTTGGTGATGTTGGGGAGAGGTTGATTCTCTTCATGCAAACAATAAACTCCTAGCTCAGATTCCTCCATTTCTTTGTATGGATCAAATGCATGTCTTTTGTTTGCCCATTCATCAAGAGTCAAGTCCGAATGCATCCGACCTTGGTGTCAGCTTCATGAGTGCTTGGATAATCCTCTTGATCGAATGCTAAACAATTTGCATTGATTGGACTTGGCGTATGGGGTTCTATGTGAAAATATGCAATAGGCTCAGATCTGATTGTAGCCTTAGTTCCATACCTTGTTCTAAATAACATGTGTGACCAATCAGCTGAAAGATAGCCTCCAATTTTAGTAGTGAAGTCTCTTGACAAGCACAATGCAAAGAGTGGTGGCAAGTCTATGACTGACACATCTTGTAACACCGTTACATTGGGACATGCATGTAATGTGAGGCTCAAATATTTGATTACTCCAACCGTTGTCACTACTGTCCCATCCAATTGCACTACACCCTTAGAGATGACTTCATATTGAAGACCTAACTGATCAGCTATTTGTTTTGGCATGACTGAGCTACTTGCTCCCGAGTCAATCATGTAATTATGTACCAACTTATCTCCTATGATCAATGAGACATAGAATGGAGGGGGCTTCAAATTTTACCTTGTTTTCCTCCATGATTTCCTTTAGGTTGAGTTGCATTGGTAAGAACTTTTTCTTGTTGATTGGGTGGCTGATTTGATGCTGACCAATTTGCCATAGTAGCCTGCAATAGGTCTCTTTGTCTTGGGATAGCCAATGACTCCCACATTGAGATGTTTACATTCATTTTCTTCATCTGCTCAATGATGTTGAATGGAGATGAGTTATCTCTTTGCTGCCCCTTGCCTTGCACATTCTTCTCTAGCACCTGAGCTATTGCAACCGATGCTTGAGGTGGTTTAGAAGGTGGTTTGGGCTGACCCTGCACATTTGGAACTGCACTTTGATTTCCCAGCACCTTGTGGAGTAATAGAGGGTTGTGGACCATTTGAGTTGGATGACTGTCCTTCTCAATGTTTCTCTTCTTGGAGCGTGTATTGGATGCTACACTTTGAGAGGGTATTTGATTTATACCATAGAAATCTTCAACCTACCAATTGACAAGTGTAGTTTCATTTGGAGATGTCCCTTGCTGAGGTGCTTCTTGCTGCTGATCTTCTTCGTGGCTAGATTCTTGCGACCCACCAATGGTTTGCACCATTAGAGCCTGATTTAATGCACCGTTAAAGCACATTGATTGGTTATGTGGCTGATTGCATGGGAAACACCAATCATATTCTTGGGCCATGTTATTTTGCACTAGTACCAAAGCTCTAGATGTGGATGCAACATTGGGATTGTAAGGTGGAATGGCCTATTAGTAGAATTTTTTGACTTGATTCTGATTTGTAGTTTGAATGGGTGGCCTATTGGGCTGATATGGAGGTCTATTGGGTTGAGTTTGAGGCTGGTATGATCTAACATTTTGAGCTTGCTACCTCTTTATTGTCACCAACTCATTACCCAAGTTTTGTAATTGCTTCATGACCTCTTGGAGTTCCTTGGAGTTGTTAGATGATGAGGTAGAGGCTTCAGTTGAACTCTGATTTCTTGGAGTAGGGATGGGAGCTAATGTAGGTGCTTGACTAGTGTTTGGACTTTCTAATTCTAGGTACAGAGGCATGGGTGGCCTAGGTGTGATTTTTCCAGCCTGAATCAAACAGTTCTCAGCCCCTATGGAAAGGCTATAGCTGTCGCAGCAAGGTTATGCCCCCCATTTCCTGGATCATCAAAGAAATATCAAAATTTAAAGCCCTAAGAAAGTATAAGAAGGCACCTTCATTAGTGGGCTTTACTACTATTGGAATCCTATCCCAGGTCCATTGGAATCTGAGGTTGAAGTTTGTTAATTGCTCGTTTGGGGCTCTCTTGATTGTTGTTAGTTGCTCCAACAAAGATAAGTTGTCACCTTTCTCTCCAAACTGGTTATGAAGAGCTATGCATAGCTGATTCCAATTCTAGATAGAGCTTGTCGGGAGACTCCTAAACCATTGTGAAGCTTTCCCTTTGAATGAAGAGGCAAGCAACTTGACTGCAATGTCCATCTCATGGATTTCGTGGATTATAGAGACATTTGTAATATCTTGGACATGATCACTAGGGAAGTTTGGTTTTCCCAATGAAATATGGGATGCTCTTTAATACCGTAACCGGAACTAGGTTTTGTGCATTCAAGGTGAGTGGACTACTGCCAGTGAAGTTGACATATGGATTTGGTTGTGCCATCCTGATTGGTGAAGAAATCTTGTTGATTAGATGAAAGGCCTACAGGTGGAGGTGTTGACAAGGTCCTATTTGATGGAGATGGAGACCTTTGAGCTCTTCTTCCCCTTCTTTCTCTACCTAGAGATAGGTGTAGATAAACAAACAACCCTTCCTCCCTAGTTCTTGATCTGGTCTGTATTCTTCTCATAAATCTGCCAGGCTTGGACTACTGAAACTAGTGGATTATGTCTCTTTTGGAGTCACCAGATGTGTAATTTCAAAGCTCCTTCAAGCGGAAACTTACAACAAGTGCACATCAATCTTGTCGTAATTAAGTGAAGACCTCTAAGGTCCCACCAAGCATGCCAGAAATGTTATCACTGAATCACAACACCCTTATGTTTACACAAGTGCATATACTTGAGCTCATAGTGTGATTGGATAACATGGGTACTATCTCCAAGTTGTGGGACTTGCTACTTGAGATAGACCTCCAGAGAAAGTTGGTTCTTGCTCCTAAACTACTTGCCACAATATACTCTAATGCAAGGTAAACTAACTGTTCTAATCTAACTTTCCAAGGGACCAAGGAGAGAGAATGCATAAAATGAAAGCCTACACTAAAGTGGTGATACACCAGAAAAGGAGGGTGTGAGAGTAGTCTTCCAATGTGTGAAAACTAGGAGTAAAGTGCATACTAAGGGGTGATAATAGTTCTCCACAATCTGAAAATGCATTCACAACAATGTTTCATACATGCACAATAATAATAGATCCTTGCAAGAGCATAAATATAGACACAATACACTTGTAATCAAGGTTGAAGGGGCAAGAAGAATGCAAGAAAACACAATAGGGGAAGATGCATCCACAAACTTATATTTTATTGCTTCATGATATGCACAGTTCAATCTATTACAAGATAAGGGCCTAGATCACCATACAAGGAGTCCACAATAAGGGCTTGTAGTAAATTAGCTTCACAAATAAATTTTGGTAGAGCTTTGCTAAAAAAACTACCTCTTTTACAATGAGCCCAACACTCCAATTTATAGGAAAATGAGAAGAGAGAGAAGGGGAAAATGGAAATCCCGAAATCTGTCCTTCAACCACTTGTAAGAGGCACTAAATGGAGTGAAATGATTTTATGTTACTTGCAAAAGGCTCCCCATATTGTCCCAGGTGCTGCGCAGAGAGAAATAATGATGACCATGCCTCTTAATTGCACTTCCAACTACCAAATAAAACACTGTCATGAACCCGGCCACATTTTATGAAAAATACCCATCAATTTCTCATCAAATCTAAAATTTCTTCATTTCTATGTGTTAGGATTAGAGCCACGATTCCAACAGTACCAATTTTGTGTGATTTCATTGAGAAATGAAAAAGTTATGGTCTTCTAAGTGCGAGCAGCTATTTTGGGCCTGACAGGTATTTTCTGTCATTTGACGAGAATGAGCATTAACTAACTGGAGCCAAATATGTTTATTTTATTTAAATATATCTACCCTTATTAAAATTAATAAATCTAGTTTTTTGATGCAGAGGGCGTCGTGCTCGTTCCAAAAATTCCAATTGTATGAAAATCGGAGCTCGGAGCTCGGAGTCAAATGTTGACTTTTCCTTTGAGTTGTGGGCATTACAGAAAAATTGGGTCCACATGTCCCACTATCCTGCAGACACATTATTCTGCATCAACCGATTCAGCTTAGCTTGGCTCCTTGTGCGGTGATTTCACCTTTACGCATCCCGACTTCCCAATTCCGGATGAAAATCTCTGCACCACCCCAATTGACTGACTTGTGGCAAATTGGCTGATTCAAGTCTGCGTGTACTTTTTCCCGGCTATCCTGCACCATGTAAAATAAAAACTTCCACTTTTTTTATTTTTAACTACCTACGTATTCTTCGACTTTGCGCGTCCCAACGTCTCGACGTCCCAATCGTCCGAGGATCACCTGGGAACAAAAAGTTCGACTTGCCGATTCCTTTGCATTTCAGCCACAAATTTGGTATGGTAAACCTTAGTACAATCCACATTGGTATGACCTGCAGCCTTGGACCGTAATGCATTAAAACAAGCCTGCGACTTCATTTTTACATTTTTTCAATTTGTTCTAACGCGTTGGGATTTTTTCCTTGGATGGGGAAGTTAGAGAGAAGCCAAGGAGACCCCAAAAACATGATTTTGGATCTTGAATCAAATTTTACTTGCTCAAGACTGAATAATTTGATGCATGTTATCAAAATTACCTCGAGGGGTGAATTTTGGATAACGGTTGCTTCACAGGATACTAGAAAAAGATTCACCATCTAAAAACAATATTAAGAGGTTCGTCATCAATGCTCAATCATCAGAGGTAGGATTTCTCCCTTTAAAGTGTTAAACCAAGGAGCATTGTAGAAGCACAAAGGATGGATGTTGAAATTGATGACGATCTCATCCTCTCTCGGAAAGATCAAGAATCCATTGAAGGGAAAGGCCCAATGTCCTGGAGATGAGAGAACCAATCTATCGCTGCAAAGGTTCGAAAATGAGATGGCATCTTTGAAGAGGGAATTCTTTGAATGAGTATCTTCTCAAAGAAACAATAGAAATCAAATTGCAAGAGCACCCCAAAGGCTCACCTTGAATACCCCACTCGTGAACGGAAATTTCTAGATTCAAGGAAGTGAAGAAGAGTTTGAACAATAAAGTGAAGGTGGCGGGTTCCTAGAAATTTCTAAACTTGAGAACAATACAAAAATAAGGTTTTTTGAGTATTCTAAAGGTGATGAAGAAGATGAATAATTTGCACCCAGTTTGTCATGCGTAGTTTTCACTCGTTCTTAGTCCAAGAAAGGATCACCTCCCTCCACTGCTACAAAGGAAAAAAAGGTTGATGATCCTCCTATGGTGACTCTCGAAAAAAAAAAAAATCAGTCAAGGATCACCACTTCCTCCTTCCATAGAGTCCGCATTGTTGAATCCTGATCCTGTAGTAAGTAAGAAGGCTCCCACTATTCCAAGTAAGTCTTCTGATACCTCTTCCAATTCTAAACCCAAATTTTCTCCTTTAAAATATAATACTTTAAAAGATCCTAGTGTGCCATTCAAAATACCCTCCATTTCTCAAACATTAAATCATGCTCCCAAGCCTATATAGACTCCAAAATCAATCACTTCACCCCCTTTTCTACATCTGCTCCTTTTGATTTCTTAGAATATGCGAACAAAGCGAAAGTGCAGATTACGAAACTAAATTTTTGCAGACTCGCCCTAAAAAATTTGAGAGGTTTGTTCAATACATCAGGAGTGGTAGTTTAACACCCAATGATATAGATCCTCGAACTACCATAATCATTTGAGGTCTAGAAAAGCTAATTTGTGCACTTGCCAAAAATAGTAAGTTGTCCTGTGGGCACTTACTAAAAATAACAAGTTATTCCAAAGGGTAGATTTCATAGAATGAGCAACGCTGGGAGTTGAACATTCAAGTTGACATCATTAGTTGGAGACCAGAAAGGAAAATTCTTGACACTTGCTAAAAATAATTGCCTTTTCCAAATATAGTAGGTGTCAAGGAAAATGAAGTTTAGATTCGCAAGGGAAAAAAAGTATAGTCTCTATCATCGGACTATACGAGAGTAGGTGATAGTGAGGTCACTTGCATGGATCTCAATAGTGTATTTTGACACTCATTTCAAGAAAAAATAATCAAAATAGTCATCTCGGCCCGAAAGTGACACTTACTTAAAATAGTAAGTGGCTCCACATGCCCCTGCTATAAATGGCTAGTTGGTCTAGAAGGTGAGAGGAACATAGTGTGAAGAAGGAATTAAAGCTACCATAATCATTTGAGTCTTGAAAAGCTAATTTGTGCACTTTCCAAAAATAGTAAGTTGTCATGTGGGCACTTACTAAAAATAGGAGGTTATTGTAAAGGGCGTATTTCACAGAGGGAGCACACTTGGGAGTTTGAACTATCAAGTTGACATCACCAGTTGGAGACCAAAAAGGGAAAATTATCAAAAATTTCTAAAAATAGTTTCCCTTTCCAAATATAGTATGTGTCAAGGAAAAATTAAGTTCAGATTCGCAGGGGTGAAAACAATACAGTCTCTATCATCAGACTATGTGAGAGTAGGTGACAGTGAAGTCACTTGCATGGATCTCAATAGTGTCTTTCGACACTCATTTCATGCTTCAATTAATACGAATATGACCAAATAATCCAAGCAATGTGGAAATGTTGTAAAGAGTCGAGGGTAGGATTTTTCCCAAAGCTTCAACATCTTTAGAGGGGATCTCCAAGAGCAACGCCCGATCGCCAGAGGTTACATTCAATAGTGTTTCTAAACACTCAATTCGAGGTGTCCATAGGTCATCAAAAGGTAATTTCTTATCTGCAGCAGGAGTAAATCATTTGCAACAAGGAATTCAAGGGAGTGGGGATCTTCTCATCAACATGGGACAAAGAATGATTTAGTGTCGAGTGTAAGTTTTAAGGATTTTTTAGGAGGAAATGGATTAGAGATTCAGAGTTTCATCTCCTTGGAAGAATCAATGGACTTCATCAGGAGTGACATCCTTTCCTTTCCTCCTCTCTCTTCTTCCCCCCAACATTCTCTCTCTTCAATGTTCTAATTTAGCATTGGGGTTTGCACTTTTTGATATGTCTTTAAGTGACTTTAGAAACATGATGTAAAATTTAAGTCACCTTGTTTTTATAAAAGGGACTTAATATTTGAGTAGGAATATGAATGGTCTAAACCCAAAAATGAGGCATGTGAAAGGTCTTTAGGAAGATGAGGAGTCAGGTCTTTTCTATAAATTGTAATGAGCTCCTCATTCTAAGGGGTTCTAATTCTGAAATTCTTCTAGCTGGTTGTATTCTTGTAAGTTCATGAGAGAGATTTTTCTTACTTGTGAGTGAAAAGAGTTATCCATTTTTCCTTTCAAATTTCTTCATTTCTCCACTATGTACAACTTTTTTTTAGCAATCAATACAAGAATAAGGAGTTTCTAGCTTTTTTTGACTAAGGGATTTCTTGATACTTTGTGATCATAAATTCTATTTGGTCTTGTTGCTACTTGTAGAGTTGTTTCCTCTTAATTTTAATGCATGTGAACTAGTGTGTGCCGGAATCTAATTTTCTACCTGCAACATTAGTTCTCTTATCTCATTTCTCACTCCCCTTTCCTGCTTTATAGACAAAGTCCTCTCTATCAAGAAATTGCTAGCTTTTCCGCAGGGTCAGTGGAGTGCCCTGTTGGATCCCCGACCACAAGGCCACCAGGAAAATCCACCTTTTCACGTGCATGCAAATATGGAAGTTGCATCGTCTAAGTAGAGGGACTTCGATTCCCAGAGTGTTAGCAATAAATCCACAAATTTTTCCACCCGACAAATTTTCGCCAACAAGACTATTTTTCTCTTAAGTAACCAAATAAGTTAATGAAACCTTCGTAATATAAAAATTCTAATATTCTCTTACCTTCATTGTATATGTACTCGACAAATTTTCCATTTACCATTTTATCAAGTTAGCAACCCTCATTTACGGTTGTGTCATAAGCATGAAAAAGAAAAGAAACATGAAATCAAAGAATCTTATAAATCTTTCTTGTAAATCCTCTTATTCTTATGTCTTACGTAACTAATTATTCATTGATGGTAATTTACAATCATAGATAAATTAATCGGGTAAGATGAGGGAAAATAAAACCATTTCTTTGATGAGAAACAAGAAAGTAAAAAGAGTAATGCCAAGTCATGTGTTCAAACCTTGATGATAACATTTATAGTAGTGGAGAATTTTACAAAAGTGTGATAGTCATGAAAACTTTGCAAGATAAATAAAATGTGTAGAATGTTAGAGAATAACATTTAATGAATCAATAGTTCTTTGCATTTACTTTTGAGAAACTCTTTATAATATTTATCAGAATATTCATACACTTTCTCCTCTCTCATTTTATTTCACCACTCCCCATACAACAAATCTCCATAATGCATTTTTTTAAATAATAGGTTTAAGAGTATACACATGATGTAATGTTTCAAATATGATGTGTGATAAGAACTTGGAATATTGAGAGTCAATGTAAAATACAAATAAAAAAGAAATATCTTATGGTTAAATGACAAATACAAACAAATTTCTTGAATGACTAGTACACACACACCCTCTTTATCCTTTAAATGATTGATATAATTGATACATGGCCTTCATATGTGTCTTCTCGGGAGGTAGAAGAGTTTCACACATATTTCCCCAACATTTTTTTCTCTGAACTTCATTTCCCCAAACATATTCTTCACCTCCAATCTTCCTCCTAGAATGTTTCAATCCTTTAAGTTTAAGTTCTTCAATGTATCCCTATTGGTGTCTCCATTGCATTGATCATGTGTGATTTCTAGTGTAACGATTACCCTGAGGCTTGAGGACTCCAAATTTATTTCTAAATATCTAGTTTGAGAGAAAGTGTTATGTATTTGTCCCGTGTTTACATATTTACAAATCTTGGTTCAATCTCTAAAGCTTCTCACAACGATAATTGAATTTTTATGTTATAGGTATATATTTCTACTTATCAAGAAAATGAGCATCTATTTTAAATATTTGAGCTGAAATGTAAAATTTTGGAATATCCAAAATATTACAACCATTTAACAATACAATGTGAACTGATGCACATAGCCTAGACATCTTGCATTCAAAATCTCCATACTAATTTTCTTGTAATTAGACAAAATGGGATAAATTTCAAATTTGTTGACTTCCTTGCAATTAACCATTATATTTTAAATTTATCTTTTGCTCCACATCAAACCTAAGATACTAATAAAATTGCTTGTGAATTCAAACTGAAGTCTCCTAGAAAAGGGGATTAAAACCCCATATAAAAAATTGGACATGTTTTAAGAGAAGAATCTAGGCCAAACACACCACACTTGAAAGCTTAAACTCATGTATAACAACGTTTTGTGTAGGGTTAAGGACCATTGATTTCTACATCCAAAACATGGTCATGAGGATTAATCATTATACTATTTTATAGAATCTGATTTTGTGAGTTTATTTTGACAATATCAATTTAATATTTTTTTGTTTCTTTGAGAAATGCTAAAGATTCAATTTTATTTATAATAGTTGTAGTCTCACGATTGCACTTATTGATAGACATTCATGTCTATCATGCATTTAAATTCGAGTGCTACAAATGCATGTCCAAAGCTTTGGATCTATTTATGAGAAATAATGAAGAGAGGAACTTTCATTCTCTCTATCACCAAAACATGTAATTATATGCATATATCAACCTTGCATTCTCTTACACTTTGATAGCATTGGTACATCCTTCCATTCTCAGCGATTTTTATCCAATCTCATTGTAGGAACTAATATATGATGACACTATCCTAGAAGTTTCATATCATTTTCTACGTGGTTATGAATTTCCATTAAAAAACATTATATTTGCATCTCATCCAACATTTCTTGTACCTTAGATGTAAATTGTAGCTATATAGTTTTTTTACTAGAAGTGATTTGTTCAATCTAAACATCATGAGTTTTCATAATAACCAAAAAGATAAAAATTCCATTAATTGGTCAGTTATTTAACTTACAAATTTAATGTAATCTTTAAACTCTTTCAAAACCATTTAAATTTTTTTACTATCTAGTTTTGGTTGTAATGCGATTGATAATTTATGGATACACTAATATTTAAAATCTAAATTTTGTTTTTATTTTTATTTTTTTGTTACATTTAACCTTTGAAAAAATATAACCCTTCTAATCTATTATGTTATTATATATTTCGCCATAATACAAAGTAGAACATATTGCACAAAATAAAATAGGATATATGATATTATTGGTCACTAGAAAACTAATATAGTTTTGAATTTCATATATTATAAATTTACTTTCATAATAAATTAATAAGTTTCCAAATTGTCTAAACATTTATTATTATGTTTTTTTTATGATAATTGTAAAAATTGTGGAATATTTAACGATGCTTATTAACTTATCAACTAATTATTATTTACGAGGTCAATTAATTAAAATATTTATTATCGCTTGTAAATAAAGATTAATTAATAAGTTTGTAAGTGTTGTTTAATAATAATAATAATAATTTCTTATCGGAGAAACATATCCCCTCGGATGTGAATTCCAACAAGGGATTCTCTTGAATTTTGAGGATAATACGAGAAACACATGGCAGTTCTGCTACTCTTACTTTGGAATAGCAACTAGAGCTACATATTATGCAAGGATTGAAACCAGTTCAAGTGAAGAACAAGAAATTGGAAGTTGGTGAAATTGTTTCTTTTCACAAAGGAAACGTGGTGGTGCGAGACATCCGGTCAACATACTTTTCAAAAAAACTAAGTATATCCCCATGCACTTTCAAACCCCTTCCATTCACTACAACATGTGGTGGCTTATAATCTGAATGGATACACATTTGTTGACACGATCTAGATCACTAATTGATTACATGGATGTCATTTTGTGGCCAGCCCAAAGCCTTACAATTCCATTATACCTCTCGAGCTACTACTAATTGTGGTATGTGTCTCCACATTAGCAAGCCAATTATAGTAGAAGAGAGCCCCAAAGAAAGAGGGGTCCTCAACTTTCTATGGACCACATCAAAGGCAAAGGAAGCTAGGATTTTCAAGGTTAATTTGGTCGAGTGTTAGATGTTTGGTGAGTTGATATGTTATTTCATTCATATCACCTACTAGAATATAAAATAAAAATCGTGGTCATTCATCCCCAAAGCCCTACGAAACAAGACAAATTTTGAGCTCGACTCACCTCACTTATAAACATATATATGTATTATAGCATGCATATCACAATCACTAAAGCAAAGTTTTATTATCTCATAGTGACAATTGTCTAATTTGATTAAAAAATACATAATGAGAACTTTGGAGGTTCAAGCATGTTACTCGTGTCATTGAAATGTTTAGTTGAAGTTCGCTAAAATAATGAGCTCAATATTTTCTTCTTTTGCTTCACAATGTCCAATTATTTACCTTGGTCTTACTTTACTACTCTCTCACGTGAGAGAGCATATGTTACAACACTTAGTCTAAGTAAATTTTCTAATGTTGGAATGTTATCAAATGTCAAGACCTTCTTCTAGATGTCACGTTAACAGAATCATTGGCTTTATCTCCCTCCCTACATAGTAAATTTGACAGTCATTTATACATTATTCATGATTCTAAAACAAATACTTTTAAGCGAGAATCTCAATTGGTATTCCTATAATTTATTTGTAAATCTCTCGTTTATTTAATATTGATGCCCTAAACTATCATGAATGTTCCCTATTTAATTTTATTCCGGTTAAATATATGTATTACTCAATAATATTGACAATAATTCACAGTGTCTCTATATTTTATCAATTTTATTATATTCATCCTTTGAAAAATCTATTCGGCCTCATGCAATTGCTAGTTTTAAATAGTACACATCTCTAAAAGAAAAGACACCAACTCCAAAAAAAAATCAGCCTATTCAATTTGAATGTAAATATTTTTAATTAAATACATAAACTTATAAAGAAGTCCAATAATAAATATTGGATACTTATAATTGGACCTATGTGAAATGGAAAACAATAATAACTCCTACGTGACACGGTGGTCCATCTAATTCCACACATGTCTAATCAAATCAAACACATAACGAATCACCACCCAAAAAAAGTGCATAAAGAAAAGGGTCACCTTCCTTTTTTTAACGTGAGAATCGATACCCCCTTGTCCCCGCGAAATCCTATTTCCATTGTAAGCAAAAAAATATCTTGGGGATGGGTGTTTTATTCATAAGTTGGCTACATATCTCATTTTAAAGTTTATTATATTCAACCTTTGGAGTAAAAATATGATAATACTACATGTGTCCTTATTCACCAATGCCCTGTCATGCCATGTGATGTGTCCTCTTTCTTTTTCAAAGTTGATTTGAGAGGTTAAAATTGAAGTTTGTGTACAAATTTTATTTGAAAGTTCTCATATTTTTAATTTGGATAAGGTAATATAAAAATTGTAATCTCTTAGTTATATGGTATAGTTTAGAATTATTTTAAGAAGTTTTAAAAAAATTGATATAACTAACAATTGTATTGAGTGGCACAATAGAAACATCGAAAGATAGGCATTAAAAAGTTAAACTTAAATTAGTAGAGGGTAAATATTATAAAGGAGACGAAGGGAGATGAAGAAGATAATAGAGGGAGAACAAATGTTCACAAAGGAATTTTGTTTTTGCGGTATTTTTATTTTGCGATGGAACGCGAGATATCACAAAGGGGCTTTATCATGTCTAATGAGTACCCATTTTCACCGGTCTAAAAATTTATATAAATATTGTTTTATTCCATAGTACTAATGAAAATGTTAAACAAACGAGGGTTCTAATTTATCGGATGTTGAATCTAATATTGCACATATGGTATTTCACATTTATGATATTTGAAATGGTGGGGATGCTAATTATTATGTTTTTCATATTGATGAGGATGTCACTCCATCTAATTTTAGAGGTAATCCTCTAACAACTAAGTAGGCACAAAAGAATTTCAAAATAAAAAAACCGTCATTAAGAAGGTTTGTAATTTTATGAGGATATGACATGTTGGCAAAGGAATTGCCTCTCAGATCAAATTTTGTTCTTTTCTATTTGAAGCATTCATGATCACGAATCATCATTCATCCCTACCATATCTAGTGTTCATTATTAATATGGGAAGGCGTTGGCAAATTCTTAGAACAAATAAGACACCCCTTAGTGTCTTTTACCTAGGAAGAATGTTATGGATGCATGAATAATGAAAAATGTGATTGCATGGGGGTATTTATCTTGTGGTTTGTCTAACCAAAATGGTTCCTTGAAAATAGTGCAAGACAATTTATCTTGGACATGTTTTTACGCAACTACAAAGGCATGCATTACATCTACACACTCAATGGAGGAAGGAAATCAAGTGTTATCTCATCAAGTAAACAAAATGGATGGCATTTGGAACTTTCTATGTCATCAAAAATGGAGTGGGTCATATTTTACAGACAAGCAATTGTTGGTTCAAGTAGGAAAATGCCTTGTTCTAAAAATGTGGTCTCATGCTAGGGACTAGTGCTTCTATTTATTTGGTTAGTGCGGTCTCATGTAAAAATAATTAATTTCGCTACTAAAATCAAATGAAGTTTCTAAAACTTCTAAGAAGCTATATTTCCCCCAATATTTTTCGTTTCCCTTGACTTCACCTCCGTTAAACATCTTCTTCACCTCCCTCTTCCTCTTGGAAAATTTCAATCCTTGATTTTATGTTCTTGATGTATCCCTATTGGTGTCTCCATTGACTTTGCTCATGTGCGATTTCTAGTTTAATGGTTACCCACGGATGCCTAATGGACTCAAAATTTGTTTCTAAAGATATAGTTTGAAGTAAGGCACTATGTAATTGTCTCATGTCTACATATTTAAAAATCTTGGTTCAATCGCAAAAGCATCTCACAACGATAATTCAATGTTTATGTTTTAGACATACATTTCTATTTATCAAGAAAATGAGCATCTATATTTTTTCGAATGAAATGTCAATTTGTTTGAATAGACAAAATATTACAACCATTTAACAATACAATGAGAATTGATTCACATAGCCCAAACATCTTGCATTCAAAATCTCCATACTAATTTTCTTGTAATTAGACAAAATAGAATACATTTCAAACTTGTTGACTTCCTTGTGATCAACCATTATAGTTTAAATTTACTCTTTATTCCACATCAAACCTCGATATTCTAATTAAATTGCTCGTGAATTTAAATTGAATTTCCTAAAAAAATGGAAGAACCCATATAAAAAATTGGACAAGTTTGAAGAGAAGAAGCTAGGCCAAGCACGCCACAATTGAAAGTGTAAACTTATGTATAACAACATTGTATGTACGGTTAAGGACCATTGATTAATACATCCAAAAAGTAGTCACAAGGGTTAATCATTATACTATTCTATAGAATCTGATTTTGTGAGTTTATTTTGACAATATCAATATAAGATTTGTTTGTCTCTTTGAGCAACGCTAAAAATTCAACCTCGTTTATATGAGTTGTGGTCTCATCGGTGCACTTAGTATTGATAGACGTGCATGTCTATCATGCATTTACATTCGAATGCTACAATGCACGTCCAAAGCTTTGGATCATGCGTGAGAAAGAATGAAGTGAAGAACTTTCATTCCTCTATAACACCAAAACATGTAACTATATGCATATATCAAACTTGTCTTCTCTTAAACTTTTTTACCTTGGTTGCATCCTTCCATTCTTGTCGATCTTCATCCGGTCTCATTGTAGCAACTAATAGATGAGGACACTATTCTAGAAGTTTCATATCACTTACTATGCATGGTTGTGCATTTCCATAAAAAATATTATGTTTGCATTCCATCTAACGTTTCTTCCTCGGGTGCAATTTCTATCTATATAGTTTGCTTTTAGTAGAAGTGATTTGTTCAATTTAAACATCACAAGTTTTCAAGTTAAATTGGTTAATCAACTAATGAAAAATAACAACCAAAAGGATAAACAATCCATTATTTGAGATTTTGTTTTTGGCATTTTTTTGCATTTAACCTTTTTTTTTTTTTAAAAAAAAACCCTTCTAATCTATTGCACTACTATATGTTCTTCACAACATAGGGTTAAACATGTTGTACAAAGTAAAATAGGTCAAATGATATTATTAATCACTAGAAAACTAACATAGTTTTAACTTTTATTTTGTTATAAATTTATTTATTTTTAAATTAATAAGTTTCCAAATTGTTAAAAGCATTAAAAATAATTGGATTATAAGTTTTTAATTTAATAGAACTTTTAAATTAAGATTAATTAATAAGTTTGTAAGCGTTGTTAAATATTACACAGTTTTTATAATAATCATAACCAAACAACATAACAAAAATAAATTAATTTACAATAGCACCATGTTCTCCCCGGTTCCACAATCGTCCCTATGGCTATACCTTTTTCATGAAAGAATACCTTTTATGATGGATATTTTTGACCACCTGTCTGCCACTAACAATTACAATCAAGTTGCAATGGTTACAGTGTAGCGATAAAATAAAGGAGTGGATATGAATGGAAAATAAAGATATGTACATTTTCAGACGGAGATCTTGCTCGCCCTTCTGTGTAGAAGCTCTTTTTCATGGGGAATTTGATCTTTTCTAACTTCATTTTTCTGTCCGGCTTGTTCTATTGTGTCTACACAGCTGCTATTTTCATTGAGGCGGGGCAATCAGAAGAAGCTCTGAGCTTCAATTTCACTAAATTCGCAGCGTGCGATGGAGATGAAATTCGTTGTGTGGGTGATGCTAATGTCTCAGACCATGTTGTCCATCTTACAAATAGTACCACTTCCGTTAACTTCGATAACCCAACAGCCGGCAGAATTGTGTATAAGAAAACCACCATTCAACTCTCCTCCATAGCGGATTTCAGCACCTACTTTCGATTTGCTATGAATTGTTCAAATCAAAGCCATTAAGGGGGCGACGGAATACTCTTTTTCCTTACCTCTAAAGGAAATGCTTATGTTGTTCCACAATTCAAATCCGGAGGATGGTTTGGTTTTGTTGGAGACGAATCGGATGAGTTTACTCCTGCTTTTTTGGTGTCGCATTTTCGAGCATGGAGGAGGTTGTGGGAATTGGACCAAAGAATTTATCTGAGTTTGATTATTTGAAAAAAACTGCATTTCATGGTTTAAATAACGGGAATATATGGGATGCACAGATCGACTACAACAGCTCCACAGAGATGCTTCAAGTATATATTGCGCGTGGTTTCTCGCACAAAAATCTCATTTTGGAACAATCTGTAAATCTGTATGAATATTTTACTGGAAATGTCGTGGTACGGTTTTCGTCTGCAGGTCTGTATTCCGGAGAGACACATGATATCTTTTCATGGAGCTTCAACGGCAGCTTGTACTCCGACAACAGCTAATTAGCAACAGTTTCAAGCCAAAAAGTTGGAAAAAAGTAATCATCAGTACCGTGCTATCTGGTGTTGTAGCTTGTATCACAGGTGCGCTGCTGTTTTGGGGCTACTTTGCATTTGTGAAAAGAAAAAAGCTCGCGTCCGTTAGAAGGAAAGAATTAGCAGACATGGACCTGGACAGGACATTCCCAAACGATTTAACATGGATGATCTCATAGCCGGAACCAACAATTTCAGCGAAACTGAAAAGCTTGGACAGGGAGGATTCGGGGGGGTTTACAAATGCATTCTCTTAAAAACAATTGAGATTGTGGCAGTAAAGCGCATCAAAGAAGGGTCAAGACAGGGGATTAAGGAATTTATCTCAGAAGTAAGTATAGTTAGCCGTGTGCGACATCGGAATCTTGTTCAACTTTTGGGATGGTGCCATGAGAGAGAGCAGTTGCTTCTGGTGTATGAATATATGCCTAATGGAAGCCTGGACAGACATCTTTTCGCAAGAGAGGAAGAAGGTAGTTTTCTGTGTTGCAGTGGAGTTTGAGGTACAAAATAGCTCGTGAAATAGCGAGCGCACTGCTATACCTCCATGAAGAATGGGATCAGTGTGTTGTGCACAGAGATGTCAAATCCAGCAATGTCATGCTCGATTCCAATTTCAGTGCAAAGCTTGGCGACTTCGGTTTAGCGCGCTTGCTAAACCATGAGGATTTGGCTCAGACCACACAGGCGGCAGGAACACTAGGATATCTTGCCCCTGAATGCGTGGCATGGGGAAAAACTAGTCGAGAATCAGATGTTTACAGCTTCGGAGCCGTGGCTTTGGAATTAGCATCCGGCAAACGAGCAGTAGATATGAGCTTGCTAGAATTTGGCATGCGGCTTGTTGTGTGGGCATGGGATCTGTATGGTAAAGGCAGAGTTTTGGAGGCTGCGGACATGAGATTAAATGGAGAGTTTGAAAGGGTAGAAATGGAACAATTGATAGTTGCAGGGTTGTGGTGCTCTCATCCTGATGCAACTTCAAGACCCAAAATGAGGCAAGTGCTCAAGATACTGAATTTTGAAGCTACACCTCCTCATCTCCCACCTCAAATACCTGTAGCATCATATAATGCCCAGATTTCTCTGTTTGAGCCTTCTACTTCCTATCTTCCTGCACCACAGTATCAGAGAGGAATGAGCGTATGTCGCCCCTACATTCATGAGTTTGCCAACTAATACTCTGTGATAAACAGCCCACCACTTAAACATTCATGACTGTGAATTATCAGCTGAACACACGGATAAGCTCTTCCATCAGACAGTGTACCAAGTCTAATCCAAGCTTGCACAACAGAAAGTTGTAAGGTAGATCTATCCCTAACTTTTGTAGAATATTATTGTGCCCAATAGTACTGTATGAAAAGTTCCAACATTGTTCTTTATGGTCTGAGTTTTCCATTAATTTGGCCGTCTGTCCAAAAGCAAAGTATTTAGTGGCATTTGGGATTCTGTTTTTGGCTTTGGAAAATTAAGAAAGAAGAGTTTAAAGAGCGGGTGATTTGGTGTTCTGAGTGTTAAGTAGGTCCATTCAATTTGGTGAGTTGATATTTTTGAGTGTTTAAATTGATACATGCAACTACATGTATGTGTTGTATTTTGATGATCATTTCTGGGAATTTAGATTTACAAAATTGAACTCTTGTTTGGGAATTCAGATTTATAAGAGTGATCTCTTGGTTGGATATTTTCCACCACAAAGTGATTTGCTCTGAGTGGCCCCCATGGGCACTCATGTCACGTATAGAATAGGTCATATGCGGCCCTACCTATCTATATATCGCAATCACTCAACCCCATAGATATAGATGGGGGCCGAGGCCATAGAGAGTTCTAGGGAAGCTCTTGGTTGGTTATTTTCCACCACAGAGTGCACCTATAATGTATCTGTTTGAATATACATTGAATATATTCAATCATAGTGCACTTATTCAAAAATCATAAATATGAATGTATGGAGTAAATTCTATTGTTGATGGATATTTATTTTTTGAGCTTATAAATAAAATTTAGAAAGCATTCCGCATGTCATACTAGTTTAGTGAGTTTTATTAAATATTCCACATTTTATACTAATATTAATACCAATAAAAAAATATAAAAAATAGAAAACAAAAAACAACAATAATACCTTTCACAATGGTCTTATCAAATGTTCAATGTTACATGTTACAAAAAAATTAGTTTGGCAGTCTAGAAAATTATATGGATGTCATTTGACGTTTAAAATTTAATATGCACGTTAAATTTATTTTTATAACAACTATTACAAAATACATAAATATTAATAATGATAAAAAAATTAAAAATAAAAAATAAAAAACAACAATAATACCTTACACAATGGTCCTATCAAATGCATAAAGAAAAGGGGCCATGTGTTTTTCCACTTACAAAATAATCTCACGTGAGTGGTTTGATGGGGATGTCGAGAGGGGCTTTTGTCAAGTAATTGGAAAAATTGGGGAACTGCGATGAAGAATTTGCAATACGTGTGAATCTGTAATATTAGGAAAGAAGATTGGAAAGCATATTGGTGAAAGTGAAGGCAAACATATGTCCAGTGAGGAAGTAAATATAGATTTTATTAAGTCGAAATGTATTGTATGTATTAGGAAGCATGAAAAGTGTAATTTTTAAGAAGGGGATGTTACATTATCCAATGGTGGATGAATTAGCGAGGGCTTGGAGACGAGCTTCCTCTCTAATGCGTACATGAAGTAGGGAGCATCGAGACATTTTAGAATACCGCTCGAAGTAGAAAAGAGGATAAATGCATAGATTTACAAGGGAGGGAACTCTCGATATGGTAGTGAAGGTAAGACCTTGTCTTTCTATTTCACCAATGTCAATAGACACTTTTTGCAGAGTGAGACCTTGAGCCTTGTGGATAGTCAAAGCCCAAGCCATTTTGATTAGTAGTTGTTTGCAATTTACTTGGAAATCTATGGAATGGGAACATGGGAGGGATTCTCGAGATCCCAACATTGGCCAATGTATATGTCAAATTTAACGACAATAAATAAAGGTAATTTTGAAAGTGTAGAGGAAATTTCATAAACAATGTCAACAATTTTGCTTGTTGAACCGTTAACAAGGCATGCCTCCACCCACAAGTTAGTTATAAGCATAATGTTTTGATTTTTGCAAAGAATAATTGTGTGTTGCAGTTGATTTCATCAGTCCCCATGAAATTCCTCCTTTGGTGCTCTGTGTAATTGAACGAGCGATTGGAATATTCAAATATTTCAACATATTTAGATTGTGGTCGTCGACCAAATCATTTTTGGAAAATAAATGGAGGTAGTCATGGAATGTTTGTGTTTACTATTGTGAGAGGAAATAATTTGTTCTGGACATAAGGAGCTTCTATTCATGCAAGATTGGAATTTTGTTGCGAATGTTAAGGAGAAATTGTCGAAAGGAAGTTTGTTCTTGGGAGGAACCTTGCTGGTGAAATACTATTTGCAAAGATATGGAGGTATTAAATCCCTTCCAAAGGGTTGCGCCATAGGAATGACTTGCATACAAGGAGTTTCCATTACTAGTGGAAGTTGGCCCAAGTCACCGACAAGGATGATTGACCTACCCCTAAATGTCGATGCCTTGAAATGCAAAAATACTTCCCGTAGATGAAAGTCAATTTTGGTGAGAAACTTAGGTCCAATGAAACTCGTTTCATCAATAATAATATACTCAACATGCTTAAGGGAGTCTTGAAAAGAGGATAGATATTTCCCTTCTAAGGGCTTGAGTTCCTTGATAGGTATGCAAATGAAGGCATGTGTAGTTGATATGGAAATGTTGAATGCAATAGTACTAGTAAGTGCAAGAAAAAGCAAAGGTGATATATTTGCAGATGTTGCTTTGTTAAATTTTGACCTGATAGCATTAATGAGATATGAATGAATTATTAATCTCTATGGTGGAAGATTTCCCTTGTTTGAGAAATGGTGGAAAATGGTATCAGATGTCATTGTTGTCCTGATGAGAAGTTGCCAATACCCATTGCAAAGGATATACAATGATGAGCCATATTGATAGTGCTCCTTTGCATTTCTATAAAATATGGACCAACCACTTTTAAATAACGGGAAACCCCATAAGCATTCCAATTATGTTGAATATCAAAGTCTCTGTGACCCAACATATGCAGGTTGTTAAGCCCTATGGTTTGCACTGGGTGGAATTGTGAAATAAGGTGTCACTCATCGTAATGTGGCTGACATTCTTCAAAGATGTCCTCCAAATCAAATTCAAATCTCAATAAATTCTTTAGAGGGAGTGCTAGAGCGTGAATATACTAAGTCTGTAATTTTTCTTGTACAAGTTCCACTTTGAAATAATTTCTTTTGTGGTGGTACCAATGTCCGAATAAATAATATAAAAGGAGTTTCATTCAACAAAAGAGATCAAAGTACGTAGAATTTGTTATTGGTGCATGAAAAAAATTAGGCTAAACATGAACAATATCTAGCAATGCTCGAAGCTTCTATTTATTTCCTGCATGGTGCCTATTATAAGTCCAATCTTGATCCACCACAATTAGAGAGATTGTTTCCATATTTGTGGGGAGAGCCTTATATCAATCAATGAGAAGAGTTTTGTATTCTATCTGCAACTCTAATTCGGAAACATGTCTCGATTTTTTTCCCTACATTCAAGAAAATAATGGAATGGCTAGACAAAACAAGCAGTAATTTTTGCAACATGTGGCATGTTTCTTGTGCACTAATGTCATGTTACTCGATGATGTCAGAGAGCATCTTAAGGATGGCAATTTGTGATGGGAAATTAGGGTCAACATCTCTTGAAAAGTTGGAAAGAATTTGATGGTAGGTTTTTGGCTATTGTTCAACCTTTGATGTGTATTTTGTAATGTATTTTAAAACAACATACCGGGAAAGTACAGGTTGTCAGACAACATTTTCTCTCCAAATGGACAACATTGTTTGGTTAGGTATATTTATCCTATCATCATTTCTTAAAGGCAGGTACTTAATTGTTCCATCGTCCTCAATAAATAAGGTTTATCTAGATCAGGTTTCCCATGAGGCATTGTAACGACACTAGAGCCGGTTATGTTTTTTCTAGATTGAGTTTCCCATTTTATCTGGGAATATTGAACCATTCTATCTGCAAAGCCAAGTCTTAATGAAGAATAATTTTTGATGTTCTAGAGTAGGCATATCACCCTCAAGAATATTATGAATTTTTTTGTTTAACATAGAAAGAAAATCATATGTAGGCTCATGCGGCTCTTTCTTCATCTATGTGAGATGCGCTAATAGTTCATGTGCATTTTCTGCAATCTTGAACCTAACTTCAAACCTTGTCCTCACGGTGTTCCAACTATCATTGGAGCAGCTGGTAAGTGGTAAGTGAGGTGGTCCAGCCATTAATAGAACCTTTTAATATGAGATTTATTTTTTATGATTAGTTTGGATTTGGATCTTGTGGGTACTCGTTGGTTGATATTTTTAGGTGCCACATAGGATTTGATGAGTGAGATCAATGGATGTGGCATGAATAATGGAGTTATTTTGTGGGTTATCTACACATGATATTATATTGTTACAACCAATTAATTTTTTAGGAATTGTGTAGATGGTGCATATCTCAAATACAAATTTGATATGAATGTTTTTGGGCCATTAGGTGTTTGGGTCCAACACCTTTAGGTGGATGGCCAAAGGAAAAATGATAGAGGCCATTGTGATATTGCATAATGTTCAAATGATTTTTGGGTTTTGTATTCGGGGTTCTTGTATGTTTTTTGATGTGTCATTAAGCACAACAAAGATGACAACCTTAACATGGTGGCCCATAGGAAGTGAGGAGTATCATCCAAGCACATTGTTGGTTTGATTGAGTGTTGTATTTTTTTATAAAATTTTGGACATCTTAAATGTAATTATTAGTATAGTTGTGGCATGGATATTTTTCCACAAGGAAGATGGAGGAGTACTTTTTTGTATTAGAGGCATGCAAGGATGCATTACGGTTTAGTTAGGGGAGGTAACAAAAAGCGGTAGGTCCCATCATACTTTTGGCAGCTTGGATCTATGAGTGTTTCCCAATGTATGGTGACAAGGACACCACTAAAGGTAACAAGGGACCCAAGGATTCTATGGTTAATAGTTAGGGAAGTTATTGGATGTATGTGTTTTATATAAGTGAGATAGTAGCATTTAGAATGGGATCCCTATATAGGGACAATGGATTAATGTCCCGGTTGGATGAGTATGGTGGTTATTGAGGGGTGCCAAAGATTAATAGAAGTTGTGTTTGGTGGGTGGAAAAAAAAACTAGTTGATAGAGTTCCATTACAATTTTGGCATCTATCTCATGTGGTATCCCCACATCTTCTAGAGTATTTTCCACGGCATACTAGGGAGAGAGGAGAGAGAACAGGGACCATTGGTACCAATTTCACCATTATAACCACATTGAGTTAGGCATAGTCCACAACCAAGTGTTAGGAAAAAGTGATGGTCGGGAGCAGAATGTTTAGAGATACCTTAGGTGGTAAAGGTCGTGGACATCTCATAGAGACAAGCTTCCGATGAGGAGGAGGAGGAGAGAGTAGATTGGCCCTAAGGATGGCACCATGAGTGGTAGTTAAAGAGGTCGAGAGGAGGATGTTTTTAAGATACAAGTTCCCAAAAACCAACATATATGATATAGTAGTTAGGGAAAATGTGGAGTTTCTTAGGAGACTACATATGATATTGGTGCCTCAAGATAGGTAGACATGGTTATTAGGGGCCTTTGAATTTAGATACGATGATGCAAGGAAGTTTTAGGAGGTGAGCAAGATGGAGTCGTCATACTAAAGCATCTCAGTGATCCGGTGAGAATCGAAGTTTAGTAGTTATGATAGCATAGATTATAATTAATATATTTAAAATAGATTGCTAATTTGAGGTGTATTGTTTGTATATTTCGTAGAGTAGACCATAAGAGAGTGGCACTAATATATTTCTCGTGCATACCACTATATCTTAGATTACATTATAGACTTTAAAAATACATCCATGATGGAATATGTAGTATCAATGACATCTAGAGAGTCTATGAGCATATTTAGGCTAGTGGGAGAGGAAAATCACAAGATTTAGAGGTAAAGAGATGCTCAAATAACAACTAGTGTGAAAATTATGGCATCCTTGGTCTACTTCCTTCTCCAAGCATATGTGGCATTAGCGTGAGAGCAAGAAATGAGACTATCAAATGTACATGTGGTGGTTGTGTGCCAAGTATTGATGTAACTGCATTACTGAGTAGGAGATTTGAGTGGCTAGAGAAGAGGTTACATGGGATCGATAGAGAGCCACATCATTAGCATGATTCATACATGTTATGAATCATGTGCCATCAAATCAAATCATCATATAATATTCATCTAAGTGAGGGGTTATTGAAGGATGGTTGTCATACTTGTGTGAGATAGATTATATATTATGTATAAAATAATTCATTTCTATATACATACACACACACATGTGTATATACATATATTACACACACACATATGTGTGTGTGTATTAATATGTGTGTGTGTGTGTGTGTGTGTGTATAATGTATTTGTGTGTGTGTGTGTATTCACACATACATATATACATGTATGTACCTACATACACATAAATACATATACATATACATAAATTTACGTATGTATATGTATATGTATATATACATAAGTAGACACAGACACACATATGAGATGACATTGTTTTAGCAATATCATTTGTGTATGATGTTGTTCTGTGATGTATGTTTACTTTTATGATTCCATTTTTTTTGTGCACAAATGTAGGAACATTTATGACTATGAGAAATGAAATGATAAAAGGTTGGAAATAGTATAGTAGGTAATGTGGGTATAATTGAATGGGATGTGGTCAATTAAAGGACCATACCAAGTGATAAGAGATAAACCCAAGCTGGAGATATTATGAAAGTAATGACCAAAGTATCCAAGGTAGGACACCATGGCCATAGAAACCTTAGAGGGAGAGATAAACTCAAGTGTGAGGAGGATACATAGAATTACCACAGTATCCAAGATAGGAAGAAATTGTCATAGAAAACCAAGTGGGAGAGATAAATTTAAGCGGGAGATAAATAACAATATACCAAGTAGAATAAATTATCTCAATGATGACATAAAAATGATTCACATGCATTGTTAATTATGTCATCTACATCATGTAGAATCTTATGTTGCTCGTATGAATCATTTGGTATTTTAGGTTGTCTTAAATGATGTTGATAGCATGATGGAATTTTGATCATGTGGAAAAGAGAGAATATTCAATCCGGTTATAAATTTTTATGAGGAAATCATGATGGATTTCATCAAGGGAGGGATTAGGGGTAATTATGAGTATGATGAGAATGAGATGGTGGCATAAAAGGATGTGATGGAGGGGATTAGGCTTGGCACTTAGGCACATGAGGAGAAGGTTCACAAACTCGTAACTTGTTAAAGATAATCCAAAAGTATCAAGTGTGTGCAAGAAAAATTTGTGATGAGAACAAAAATCCAGGATGAGAACAAAAGAGTGGTGTAGTAGAAGAGGGTTGTGTGGATTTATTTTTTGATTTTGTCTAAATTTTACCTTAATATTTTTCTCATATGTTTCTAATAGGATCTACAACCTAAAACATCATGCCTATGAGCCTCATGTCACGTGTGATATGGTTCATCGAAGGTGGGATTGGAGCCATAATGGAAATAAGAGATGAGGGTGTTGTTATAACCGATATATGTAGTCACAAAATCATGCACTTACTACTATTATTATACCACCAAGTATGTTGTTTTATATATGGATCTTGCGTAAGAAAAGTATTCACTGATGACCCATTTCATTGTCCATTCATCTATCTTGTTGGTCTTTTTCGTTGTTTGTCTCACACATTTTCACTCAATTACATGATTCTAGCAGATTCTCGGGAGTCTTATCGGCGGTATTCACTTGGTGTCATCACTAGTCTTTTGGCTAGGGCACCTAGATAGGGATTAGGATGCCCGGGGCACCCGGTCACGATTTCTAGGTGCCCTGGTCCCTAATCACACTTGGTTTTGTCTTATAAAATTGAGGTCGTTCTTTAGGTTTTTACCTCTCATCTCCGTATGTGCTAGTCAGCATGTCAGGTCATTAGTGTCAAAATTTGAAAAAGAGATCCCTATATAAACACAACATACATACTACCTTATGGGCAGATTATTACTGTTAAGGGCTTACTATCTACATAAAGCAAGGGACTGTATTTGGGAACTATTCTACATCACACACTACATAGGAAGGGTTGTATTCATTCTATTCCATCCACCATTTTGCATTTTATATCTAGTTATTTCATGATATCTCTGAGTCGTTAGTGCTAGGGAAACCTAGGCACATTATTGCACACATAAGTACATAGAACTACATTGGGTTTGAGATGTAGTGCGAGTGCTCAATCAGAAGTCCATTTATTTGGTAGTTGAGGATGGTATGACACCTTCATTTACATGTTTCCTTTGATGCTTTGTATGGAATTTTGCAGGTAATTCTTCATTACATATTTGTGGAGACATCAGTGAAGCAAGTGTGACATCCACCTAGTCAAAAATTAAGTATTGTAAATACCAAACAACCATATCAAGATCAGATTTTGAGCTACCCAAAGAAACCAGGCACCTATTTTCATACCAATTAGGCACCCCTGGCGCCCTCATCCTTCCCCAGGCATCCCAATCAAAAGGTGAATCCCACCAAGAACACATAAAATTGATGAAATAAAGTGAAGACCTCAAGGTCCCATCGTGTGTGCCAAAAATGTTAATAAAAATCACAAAGCACCCCCAAATGAGTTGTCGAGATCTACTTTTCTAAGGCAAATTCATTTGGTGTGATTAAATATAACATTGTGTGTTCCCAAAGTGTGGGACTTTGTAAATGGGAAAAATCTCCAAAGAAGGTTGGTTCCTCTTCCTAAACTACCTTCCACAAGCTATTCTGGTGCAGGAAAGCTAATCTAATCCTAATCTAATTATCCAAGGAGACAGGAGGGAAAGAAAACAAGAAAAATAGGGTCTACATTAAAATGGTGATACACTAGAGAAGGAAAATTGTTGATCATCTAACCAAATTGTCATGAAGTGAAGGGAGGTGAGCAATATAGAGGATGAACAATGCATCATAGCATGGGCCAAAGATTAAATTCACATAGAAAACATTTCAAACCCAACAAACACGGCTCCTAGATCTCATGCAAACGAACATCCAAAACATGCACAAGTACCCTGTAATGAAGAGATACGAAGAAGAAACAACAAACGAGCCAAGGATGGAAAAATGCATCACAAACACATTTCTTATTACTTCATAAGTTTTCACGAACATCATTCACGAGCAAGAGGAAAAAACACCATTTACGAGTAAGGGAGGAGGTTTGAACTCCATTTTCAACCCCGAGGAAGAAAAAAAGAGGGGGAGGCAAAGAGGAAAAATGAACAACCTTTTTGCAATGAGCCTTGACCCTTCTTTTATAGATTCAAAGACATGGAGGGAAGAAATAGAGAGAAGCGAGAAAACCGGTTTGGAGCTCAACCACTGCCATCAATGTCTCTTACAAAATCTGCCCCCAAATTTTTCTTGGATGAATCAATTTCTCGTTCGGCACCTTGAAGGAGGAAACAGCGGATTAGATCGAATCCGATCTGGTTGTTAGGGCAAAAGATCTTGTATTAAAGGCCTAAAGACTTTTCTCCATTTTCTCCCGACCTAACCTCTCCAAAATTAAAGTTTTAGATCTCCATGGCATAGACGAGGCCAAGATCTTTCCAACGGTGTCATATTTTTTAGGTCTTGAGCCCCGAGTCAAAAGATATGGCCATTTTAAATTTGGGTCGGGTCCATATAAAATAGTGGGAAAATAGTTTATAAAATGTACCCCCTTTTTGAAATGGACACATTGAGGCTGGCACATGTGTGAGGGTGGCCTCATATTTTTCTTTTGGAATAGCGCGGGGTTGACACGTGGCTTCTTCCGCGGCCTGCTTTCGATTTCCTTATATTTTTGGCTAAGTCCCTTGCTCGGCGGGGTCATATATCTTGACTGGGGACACGCGGCGGCCTGGCGCTTGTTTGAAAACCTTCCCTTTATTCTACTCTTGAGTTGGCACCATGTTGACACTTGGCACCCTCCACTGGTCTGTCTCTTACCAGTGTTTGACTATTCAACCCGACCTCTGTCCCTTTTTGAAATTGGATGCATGGAGGCTCTGCGCTCACTTAGAAACCCGCTTAGGATTTTTCCTCTCGAAGGAACGTCGAATCGAGATGTTGAAACCTCCACAAAATCTTATAATTTTCAATGACCCCTCTTACCCTTTCAAACCTTGGGCTACGTGGAAAGCTCACGCTAATTTGGGTCTCTGCCTTTGGACTAACTTTTGGAGGTACACCAAGCTGACGCGTGGCATCTCCCACTAACATTTATATTCTTAGCCTTTTTTTAGGCCCGCCACATCCTTTTTTTGACTCTTGTTGATTCTACCCCCATTGGTCCTGGGACACGTGGAGGCTTGGCGCTCATTTGGGTCTATCCCTTTGGATTCAATCTTTGGAGGTGCGCCATTTGGACACTTGGCAAGTTCCATTGTCTCCTCCATACTTAGTCGATTTTTAGACTCATTCTAAACCGTTTTGAGCCCGAAGACATCGAATCTTCTTGTTTCTTTTCCTTGAGCCTCTGGTTCTTCTGACATTGCTTGGCCTCCTTCCCCAACCCTTATTTTTCATTTTAGAGCCTACCCGAGTCTATTAAATAGATTTAAGACATGGATTCACTCAACAAAGTTGTTTCTTCTCTTTCTTCTCGCACAGTGGTCGTTTAAACTTTCACAGGCCCCGCATTATTCCATTGTAGAGTCCCTCTATAACCTATTTGCAAGATTTAAATGTTTTTTCTCTAATTCTTTCCATTCGAGGTCGTGGCTGATCCAATATTTTTCCTGAGGGGCGAAATATGGATAACAGGTCCTAGTTTAGCTCTGACCCTCCTATGACTCTAATGGCTCGTAACCACACATATGGCTCTTGGGGCACATCTTGAGTCATCCCAAACTGTGGAGATACATGCTCCACCTAGAATAACTCAGTCACCCCTGGAAATCGATCCTCTAACCACATTGTCCTTTCTATGCATCGTAACTCCACCACGCCTTCTAGCCATCCTCCATAATCTCGGTATGGCCTCCATATCACTACCTCTGGCCCCATCCAATATATCAGTACTTTATAGGTGTTAGTATCCATCTTCTACCCATGTACACCAATCCACCTACCAACAAATATGTTTTTCCTAGCCCACTTTGCTCACGGACCACCAACTGGCCTCAATATTGTTATATGCTTATAAACCCACACATGCAATAATGTATTAGCTCTAATCCCACCTTCGTGAAGTTCCTATGTAAATTTGTATAGATCCCTATACAAGTGGGCTAACACACATCATGCCTAAACATACATAGTACTCTCCTCCTCTATCCAGTGACAAATATCATGTATATTATATAAGATGCCTACACCACCTCCCCCTACTACAATTAAAGATGTTATAACCACGGCTTTAAACTTTTGTAAGCGTGGAACCCCTGATCTCAAAATCACATCCAAACTAATATGGCCCTGGAAGGCACTCGAATCCCTACAAAATACCACCTAGCGACCTGCATCTATCTCTCTATGTTCTCCATCACCCTGACGTGTACCCTCTCACCGACAACCAGTAATCGTAGTATGTGATATACATCCTCTAGTGTGATTTTCATCTCACTAGTAGGTAGCCAAAATGTACAAGTATCCACACACCATCTCTTACACAACGTTGTAAACATAGGAATATTATGGGGCACATCCCCCATCCTCTCTATGTGCCACAGGCCAGCATGTTCCATAACCTCCCAATCATCATCTGATAAGCCCAACCCAAGAAAAGTACTCAAATGTCGACCACCGCAGAATTCCTTCTAATGGATATCCCTCTACACATGGCCAAATAACAACAGACAACACATTAGAAAATTATGCATAGGCACACATCAATATTTATGACATCACTAAACATAAAATTTCAAGTTTACATTGCTCGGGATGAAAATCATACTTTGTGGACATGGGCACCCAAAATCGGGAATGGGGTGCCCCAAGCGGACACCGGCTCCAAGATCTAGGTGCTCCTATCCTGAAAGTCACTAACACCTTCACCACTATTTTCCAATTCCAAAATGCCTAGAAAAACAAAAATCACAATTTTGCAAAAAAACACCAAAAACAACTACGACAAACGTATTTTTCAAAAAAAAACTCACACTTACCAACTCCACCATCATATGTGGGTCCACAGCGATCACTACCATCTCGAATCAGCTAGGTTGCGTTGCTCTAACTTGTGGCATCCTTACACACTCAAAGTTCACGCTCACACTAGCACAAAAGACATATCAGTTAACTAATCACTCTTTCACTATTATTTATAATCACTTTTCATTGTTCATTCTACTATGGTCATACTTCACATGCACTAATCAACTAATACACCTTGCACAATTTTACTAATATCTTGAGTGTTTTTACTCTGATTTCTCTCATGTTTGTGGCATTCTCTTCATAATTCCTCCTACCATCGTATTGTACACATGGCGCACACATTATTTCTCCTCGACATTTTATTTCACTCGGTCTACACACATTTTTACAATATCTATCCCGCACCAATTATTATTGTGCTTGCTTTCTAAAACTCATCAGCGTTCATACTCATTATCAATTCCCCTTTCACCGAAAGGGGGCATATAATTGTGGTCATTTTATAATTCCTGTACACCACTACGCGATCGTTTAACACTTCTAATTTTTCATTTTTGAACATTTACTAATACACTATGTGATATGTCATCACTTTCTATCAATTCCCCTAATGACCTAACATGGGGAAACAAGCATAAAATCTCTCTATGAGTAAAATAATCAATCAATCAATCAAATACGTTCAAGTCTATAAAAATCAAAATCATACCATTCAATCGATATAATACAACACATTTGGCCTCCCAGATGACCTAACTTGGGAGTTACATGTAGCCTCCCATATTACCTAACTTGGGAGTTACACTCGTTACTTTCCCATATGACCTAACATGGTAATTTAGTCTACATTTTGCATTTTCTTCCATATGACCTAACTTGGAAACCACCATACATTGCGGTAACACCCTTGGAGTGGGGGAAATGAGACGTCATTTCCTTTCCTATACTTCTCCTATATGGGTCAACACATTTGATCGAAATATTTGGATACAAAATCTCTAAAAAATTAATCTGTGTTCATCTACAACGGCTAGATATTTTGAGGATGTAGTTAAAGGTTGGAGAATAACACACCTTTTTCCCTACACTCTTCCTCTAGCGACAGGATGCCCAAATCCTCTAATTTTTCATACACATGCAATTGGGTTGGGAACTGATCACTCCCTACCCCATCACATCATCATCATACAACATTTGAAATCATCAATCATTCAACATTACAATCATCACTCTTGTTTAGTACACTTCATCACATTTTTACATCTCTCACTACACTGCATGGATCAACATGTTGATCCACGGGTTCATCACGCTATATGTTGACATTCAACATGCTCTTCTACCACATCTGCATGTTTTTCTACAGCATGGGATTCTTCATATTTCTCTCAAGTACGCATCTCTAACTACTTTATGTTACTGAGCTTTCACTCACCAAGATAAAGTGGGGAAAAATGTAGTCACAAAATCATGCACTTATTACTATTATTATACCACCAAGTATGTTGTTTTATATATGGATCTTGCGTAAGAAAAGTATTCACTGATGACCCATTCCATTGTCCAATCATTTGTCTTGTTGGTCTTTGTCGTTGTTTGTCTTTCACATTTGTATTCACCTTTGGCGCCCTCATCCTTCCCGGGCATCCCAATCAAACCATATGTACCTCTGCTGATATTTTTAGAAGATAATTGCGACACTTTGTTTCAACATTCCATCACTCTACTCTCGGTCTAGAATCACCTTTGTGAGGTAAATCTAATTCTGATGAGTACCTTATCCTTCTTATTTCCTTTCATTTATAAAATCAAATAAATTTTATAGCATTCATATTTTAGTATATTTCATTTATATGTCATTTATCATAGTTGTACATTTCTGATTTTAATAAAATTTACATTAGATTTTATTGAATCATTTTGGTGAACCCGTAGATTAGAACATTTTTCCCTATGATCCACTACAACCCTAATGGATAAGGATAGTTCTTCTCCTTCTTAAATCATCATGCCTCATGTTATCATCAATCCCATCTATGATGAGGAAACTATTACTGAGCTTAAGACTCTTTATCGTAATGTTACTATGCTAGATCATATTCAACAACTCTTGGCTAATGAGAGCAATATACCTACTATTTTTGAAAATGCTTCCTTTAGCATCGTTTCGGATCCAGATAGATTTTTTGGTTATTGACCTTATTATATAGTTAGCCATGATCCTTGTTATGATGTTTCCAAGGAAATTTTAGATGACTCTCTTATTGATTTCATGCTTGGTCTTGACACTAGTACACATGTGCATATTGATTCTTCTCCTAGTTGGACCACTACTATAGTTACATCTCATGCTTCTCCTATTGTTGATAAAGCTACTCATGACACATAGAATACTTATCCAAATGTTCATTCACATAATGTTGATGATATGCTTAATGATATTCTCACATCTGAGTCTCTTTCTGATTGTGGGGAACCAATTGATAGTCAATAGTCTACTACTTTACATATTATTGAGTTTGAATCTCTGCTCCATTTTCATCTTCTTTTGAGGTTGTATCTACCACTATGCATGACTCAACTTCATCTATTAATTCATCTTCTCCCATCACTCCATCTCCATCTGTTAGTTTTTCTATTCCTATTATTGTATCTCCATCGATGCTCCATCTCCTGCAGATGCTTTTGATGCTTGTCCTACCGCTTCTATGACTATTCCATGTCCTTCATCACCTATGGCTTCTTTGGAACCTACACTTAGTGTGCCCTTAGCATCAAATTCTCCTACATCTCCTCTCCACATCCCTATGATTACTCACAATTGAAACTTACAACCGCTTAACACATTTTTGACATCTTCTACTATTCCTTCACAAGATATCTTATATTGCATGCATGTTGTGGGTCACTAACAATCTCAAGTTCAATCACTCACATTAGAAATAAAATCCTATTATTATTCTATTGATAACAAGTCATTTCCTGGCAACCCCATTCCTAAGAAGATTCATAACTCATCGTAACCTAAGGATTTTATCATGTCTACTTTTTAATGTTTCGATGGTAATGGAAACCCCTACTTACATCTCAAGCATTATTGTATGTCTATGGCTTCATATTCTAATGATCGATTATTGCTTAAAGACTTTCGACATAGTCCTACCAATGATGTTTTACAATGGTATACGTACCTCCCATTTGAATCTATTAGCACATGTCATGAGATGGAAGAATATTTCCTTAGTCGTTTTATCATCAACAATGGCCCTAGAGTTACCTATGATCATCTACCTACTTTACATCAGGGAAAAATAGAACCTCTCATAGATTACATCTTACAATTAAATGTTTGCATGTACCAATTAGTTTTTCAACCTATCGATATAGAAAAGAAATTTATCTTCTATCATAGTTTGATTCCAGTCTTAAATAAAAGATCACAATATGATACATGTGAATCATTCATGCTTTTATGTTATAGAGTCATTGATCTAGAACAAGACCTATCATTGCCACACTTGGTATAGATCCTCCACCTATGGTTACTATTACTACATCACCTAGTTCTTCTCCATTATCATCGGTTGAGTGTCTTACATGATCTACATCTCCTCCTCACAAGCAATCTCAGCCTCCTACAGTGAAAAAGTGTCCTTTTTCTCCTACTCTGCACCAGGCTACACCTCACTCTTCTACACCTATTTCGTGTGAGGCATTACATTTATCTCATCACGCTAGACCACATGATGTGTTGCATGTTTTAATAAATGAACATTTAATTTGCTTACCTTATAACCAACATCATCCACAACATCATCTACAACGTCGACGTGATCGACCATATTGGAATTATCATTGCATTAATGGCCATAGGGATAATGATTAATTTTCCCTTCATGATCAATTGCAACAATTAGAGGATAAGGGCATCATCTCCTTTTTCTCTTGCTCATCGACTTAAGTTGAGTTAACTCATCCTTCTACTTTTAGGTTCATTTTTTGTCCATCACCAAAGGTTGTCACTCATGCGCACTCTCCATCGCATCCATCCATCGCGGCACCATCTCATTAATTTCATCCATCTCATCCACTACGCTCATCTTGTCCATCACTTCATGCTACTACTTCACATTGGATTCCACAACCCTTGGCATTTGTACCTCCCACAGTTGCTCCATATGACATTCAGTTTGGCCCATACACTCATGTTGTTTCCATCCCACACACATCCACCACTTCACGTTGCCTTGGTCTTTGGTAGGTGATTACCATCACTTTACCCCCTGATTATGCACTCGTGTTCTTATGGTTCTTACATGACTTTTTATGATTATGTTACAATAAGAAATTCTCTCCATGCGCTCTATCGATTCATCTAGCGCATTCTATCATATCAGTTTCTGATGATGCACTCTTTTTTCCAGATCATTCTTGATCCGAGGGGTCTTATCTAAAGGAACCTCATCATCTATACATTCAGGAGAATCACAAGTCTTCCCCCTATCTTCATCTTACTAACATATGCTTCATTACACTATAACGACTCTATCATCTTATCACTCGATAATTGATCATTCATCGCAAAATCATATTAAAACATCACCTATTATCATCTACACTATATCATCATCACATTATGTATTACTCGACATGTATACATTACAAATCAATTCAAAAATACAAATAAGAATTAAACACATCACGTATCATCTATAGGAACAACAATCACATACATCATCATCACATCATAAGCACCAATACACACTAAATATGATCATCATATGTCAATAACTCTGTTTATCTACATCGATTACAATCATAATTTAAAAACATCTAATCACTAGGGCAACTCCCCTACATTGAATACATCAATAAAAGGCATATCTCATCGTTGTTGTCACTATCTGGTAATGCAAGTTCTTTAGAACGTGATGCCTTGCCACTAAATTTGCACCGCAAATCCCAACCTCGATATCTCTCCCGTAGTAGTGTCACCTTTGTAGACTGTTCTACAAAGCAACTCTGTAGTGTGATAAATTATGAATACACATTCTGTGATAAAGGACTGTTATCTAAAATCCACCCCTCAAGGTAAATTTTGGTAACTTATGCAAATTCTTAGGGTCAAGTAGGTTGAAAGGGTTCAAGGGCAAAAATTAGGATTTTAAGGTTCCTCTCCTCTTTTCTCTAACTCCCCTCGCCAAGAAAAATCCAAGAAGTTGAAAAATTTGCAAAAAATGAAAAAAAAATCATCTTGTGCTAATGTATTATGGGTAAATCGGGGTTTTAGAGCCCAGGCCACACAAGTACGTGTGGGACATCCGGGACCTACATGGCTGAAATGGCCGATTTGCAAAGAAATCTGCAAAATCAGGTTTTAGGGCCCATGCCACATAGGTACGCACGAGACATCCAAGACCTAAAAACCTGAAACCGCCACAGGTAGTTCAAATCATAAAATTCAGGTATATTTGATCCGCGCGGTCCACGAGACATTGGGACATGTGGGACCCGCAGAGCTGAAATGGTCACATTCCTTTGTTGTCTGGAAAACTCAGGTCGAAGTGGTCTAGGCAGCACAAGTACATGCGGGACAGTTGGGACATGGAAACCCCACTTATTTGATTTTGTAAGGTGGGTCAAAGGGATGCGAGTGAAGCAATGGTCAATGGCCCTAATGGCCCAATCAATGGCGGGACACACGAGACACGAGTTTTCTGAGGACCCGATTTTGTCGCGGAAGGAGGCTTGCGGGTGAATCGTAGGTTTTTTTTTACGGGACAGCTGCGGATGAAGGACCCAATATAGCCAAAATGCTCGCATACAAAGGAAAACTCAATGCTTGACCCTCCCGAACTTCAAATGGCCATAACTTTTGACCCCGAGCTCCGATTTTCACAAAATTGGACTTTCTAGAACAAGCACGATGTCCTCTACGCCAAAAAACTAGATTTCTTATTTTTAATGAGGTTAGATATATAAAAATAAAATAAACATATTCAGCTCTAGTGAAGTAAGTGCTCAGTCTGTTAAATGACAGAAATGCCTAGTAGACCCAAAATAGTTACACGCATTCAGAAGGACATAAATTTTGCATTTGTTAGTGAAAACACACAAAATTGGTACCATTGGAATCATGGCTCCAATCTTGAGGTGCATAAATCAATGAATTTAGAATTTGGTGAGAAATTGATGGTGATTTTTCATAAAACATGCCCATTCCATAACAATGATTTTATTTGGTAGTTGGGATGCATTCAATGGAGCATGGGCTGACATTTCTCACTATTGCAAGTCATGGGACAGTATGGGGAGCCTTTTACAAGAAAAAAACATCATTTCACTTCATTTACTACATCTTGCAAGTGGTGAGAAGACATATTTTGAGATTTTCATTTTCCCTCTCTCTCCCTCTTCTCAAATTTCTATAAATTGGAGTGTTGGGCTCATTGTAAAGGGAGGTAGTTTTGAGCAGCAAAACTTTGTCAAACTTGTTTTGTGAAGCCAATGTGTTGCATGCCCTTGTATTGGACTCCTTCCATGGTAATCTAGGCCCTTATCTTGTAATGGATTGAATTGTGCATACTTATGAAGCAATAGATGCAAGTTTGTGGATGTATCTTCCCCTGATGTGTTTGTTTGCATTCCTTCTTCCCTTTTAATCTCATTGCATATATATTATGTTGTTGCAGGGATCCATTATCATTGTGTGTGCATGAAATATTATTGTGAATGTAGTTGCTAGATTGTGGAGAATTGTTATCACCCCTTCTAGTTTGCATTTTGCTTCTACTTTTCACACATTGGAAGACTACTCTCACACTCTCCTTTTCTGGTGTATCACCACTTTAGTGTAGGATTTTTTTCATGCACTCTCTCTCTAGTCCCTTGGAAAGTTAGATTAGGATAGATAGTTTTTCCTGCATTAGAGTAGATTGTGGTAGGTAGTTTAGGAGAAAGAACCAACTTTCTCTAGAGGTCTATCTCAAGTAGCAAGTCCCACAACTTAGAGATAGTACCCATGTTATCCAATCACATTGTGAGCTCAAGCACACACACTTGTGTAAACCATAGGGTGTTGTGATTTGGTGATAACAGTTCAGCAAGCCCGGTGGGACCATAGGTCTTCATTTTAATTGTAGCAAGATTGATGTGCACTTGTTGTAAGTCTCTAGCTTGTAAGAAGATCTAAAATTGTACATCTTGTGACTCCTAAGGGGCAGAATCCATTGGTTTCAGCATTCCAAGCTTGGTAGATTCATGAGAAGAATCCAAACAAGGTCAAGAACTAGATAAGAGGGACTATTTATCTATGTACACTTGTCCCAGAAAAGAGAAAGAAGAGGAAGAATATCTCAAAGGTCTCCATCTCCACTGAATAGAACGTTATCAACACCTCCACCTGGAAGGCCTTTCATTCAATCAACTAGAGTTCTCCGACCAATCAAGATGGCATAGCCTAATCCTTACGTCAACTTCTTCGGTAGCATTCCACTTGCCCTCAATGCACAAAATCCAATTCCGGTTGTAGCGTTGGAGAACATTTATATATTTCACTGGAGATGACCAAAAAACTCCGATTGATCACATCCAAGACATTGCAAATATACGTGTAATTCATGAAATTACCGAAATGGAAATTATTGTCAAGTTTTGGAATCCTCCTTTAAAGGTAAAGCTTTGCAATGGTTCGAGAAGTTTAACAGGGGTTTATTAGAATAGGGACCATTTGTGCACAGCCCTCCATAATCAAGTTGGGGAGAAAGGAGATAATCTTTCTTTATTGGAACAATTGACAACAATCAAGAGGGCTCCCAATGAACAATTGACAAATTTCAATTTCAAATTTTAGAGGACATGGGATAGGATTCCATTGGCCGTGAGACCAGTATCTGAAGGTGCTTTTTCTATTTCCTTAAAGCTTTAAATTTTGATATTTTCATGATGATCTAATATATGGGAGGTATAACTTTACCTACAGCCTATAAAATTGTTTTAGAGCTTAAAATTGCTTAATTCAAGTTGGTAAACTTACACCTAGGCCACTTATGCATCTATATCCAAAACTAGGAGCTCAAGAACTACTCAAACACCTACATTAGCTCTTATTACGCCTAAGAAATAAGAATTTGAAGCTTCACACGATCTTCTAGCGCCTCAAATGAGCTCCAAGAAGTCATGAAGCAATTACAAAACTTGGGTAATGAGTTAGTGACACTTAAGAGGCAGAAAGCTCAAAATCTCAGATCATATCAGCCTCAAACTCAACCCAATAGACCTCCATATCATCCTAATAGGACACCCATTCAAACTACAAATCAGAATCAAGCCAAACCTCCTACTAATAAAATGTTCCATCCTTACAATCCTAATGTTACATCCACATTTAGAGCCTTGGTACCATTGTAAAATAACATGGCTTGGGAATATGAATGGTGTTTCCCATGCAATCAACCTCATAATCAATCAATGTGTTTCAATGGTGCTTTGAATCAAGCTTTGATGGTGACAACAACGGGTGTAGAACAAGAGACAAGCCAAGAAGGAAATCAACAGCAGGATACAACTCAGCAAGAGGCACCTCCAAATGAGACCATGCTTGTCAATTGGCAGGCTGAGGATTTCTATGGTATAAATCAAATAACTTCTCAAAGTGTAGTTGTCAATACATGGTCCAAGAAAAGGAATATTGAAGAAGGAAAATCATCAAATTAAAATGATCCACAACCCTCTATTACCCCACAAGGTATGGGTAATCAAATTTAATCCCCCAATGTACAGAGCCAGCCCAAGCCACCTTCTAGACCAACTCAAGTACCAATTGTAACGACTCATGTGTAAGAGAAGAATGTGCAGGGAAAGTGGCAGCAGAGAAATAGTTCATCTCCATTCAACATAATTGAGCAGATGAAGAAAACGAATGTGAACATCTCAATGTGGGAGTCATTGGTTATCCCAGGACAAAGATACCTATTACATGTTACTATGGAAAATTGGTCAATATCAAATCAGCCACCCAATCAACAAGAAAAAGTGCTCACTAATACAGCTTAGCAAGAAGGAATTCATGTAGGTCACCAAGGTAAAAATTAGAAACCACCACTATTCTACATCTCATTGATCATAGGAGATAAACTAGTACATAATTGCATGATTGATTCGGGAGCAAGTAGCTGTTAGGAATTAATAATATCTAATGTGGAATAATTCCTCAGAATCGCAATAATAAGAAGTATGAATAGAATTACAGAAATGAAAAATGCACAACACAAAGACAATATTTAACGTGGTTCACCCAATGTGGGCTACATCCACCAAGAACACTTGCTCAAATTTTATTACAAGCCAACAGTCTTCACAATTACAATAATCAGATCTTGTTTGGAGTTGCGCTCAACAAACCCTCCCGAATTCACACTTGAATTCACACACACTATTCACCTTCACAAAACACACTCATATCAATCCTATTGTATGTCCATCTATTTATAAGTACATCAATAGGTAGCCGAAGAGGTGGTTTTACAAAACAATGGGTACCAAAAAAACCATGGGCCCAAAAACAGCCCATAACGGTTACCCATTACCCATGGGTTAATAAACCACCCACAAAAATTTACTTGAGGCTTCGCCCCGAACCCCTCGACTGCTCACTAGTGAGTGGGACCGCCGTAAAAATATATGAGTGTAACACATGGAAGTTGTACTAAACTCTAACATGAAAATAGGCTACTCAAACATAATAATCTCCCACTTGGAGACTGATTTCCACTGAGCAAGCTTCTCAACCCTTCACTGTCATCTGCGAAGGCCAACCAAAGTTGAACATAGCTTTAGTTTATCCCTTGTGACCACCTTGGTCATCATGTCTGCAGGATTTCGACTAGTATGAATTTTCTCCAACTTCAACTTATCTTCCTCCCAAGTTGTCCTAATGAAGTGATATCTCAATCGTATATGCTTTATCACGGAGTGGAAAGCAGAGTTCTTAGCTAGGTGTATATCACTCTGACTATCACTATGCAGCTTACATTCCTCCTACTTATGCCCCAACTCCTCAAGTAATTTTTGTAACCAAATCATATCTTTGCTTGCCTCTGTGGTAGCAACATACTCAACCTTTGTGGTTGACAAAGCCACCAGCTTCTGTAGTCATGAAATCCAGCTCACTACTGTCCCACCTACAGTGTAAATATAACCTGGCGTGCTCCTCTTGTTGTCTACATCTCCAGCCATGTCTAAATCTACATAACCATGTAAAGTGGTGTCTGATCCACTGTAGCACAAAACTATCCCCATGGTCCCTCTCAAATACCGAAGGATCCACTTTACTGCTTGCCAATGCTCTTTACCTGGATCACTCATAAATCTACTCACGCTCCCCTTTGCATGGGCAATATCAGGCCTAGTGCACACCATAGCATACATCAAACTACCGGCCTCTAATGAGTAAGGTACTTTGGACATCTAGTTTCTGTCCTGCTCTGTCTTGGGACACTTTGCTCCTTTGATAACTTAAAATGGCTCACAAAGGAGTCCCAACCAATTTAGCATCCTGCATGTTAAACCTATCCAATACCTTCTTAATGTACTCTTCTTGAGATAAAGTTAGCTTCCCTTCCTTCCTATCCCGAGTTATCCTCATACCAAGGATTTGTCTGGCTACCCCCAAATCCTTCATATCAAAGGATTCACTTATCTTTTTTTTAGTACTTTTATTTCCTGCATGTTTTTACTTGCAACCAACATGTCATCAACATACAAACACAAGATAATATAACTTCCATCCTCAAATTTCTTTGTATACACGCAATGGTCAAAATGACATCTAATATAACCTTTCTCCATCATGAAGCTATCAAACTTCTTATACCATTGACGTGGAGCTTGTTTCAGGCCATACAAGCTCTTCTTCAATTTACACACCATCTCCTCTTTACCTTTGACTTCATATCCTTCCTTGGTTCTTTGCATATATAAATCCTCCTCCAAATCACCATGGAGAAATGTAGTCTCTACATCTAAGCTGTTCTAAGTGTAAGTCTTCGCTACCACTATTCCAAGAACAGTTCTGATAGAAGTAATTTTTACTACAGGAGAAAAAATCTCATCAAAATCTATACCTTGTTTCTATGCAAACCCCTTGACCACCAACTAGGCCTTATATCTTTTCTTTCCTCCTTCTTCATCTTTAACTTTGTACACCCACTTGTTCTGCAATGCTCTTTTGCCTTAGGTAGCTTCACCAAATCCTAAATCTGGTTCTCCATGAGAGACTTATGCTCCTCATCCATGGCTTGCTCCCACTTCTTACAGGCATCTACCGCATTGCTTCATCAAAGCTCTTTTGCTCTCCACTATCGGTGAGTAATAAATAATAAAGAGAAGGATAAAAAAAATTCATGTTATTTTCTTACCCTAGAAGACCTCCTCACTTTGTAGGAGTTAGGGGTTCTGTTGAGTAGGTTCTGAGGCGATTCATGGGTCACTTGTCCCATCCGGAAGATCCTCTACCACTACATATTCTTTCATGGATTCTTCCCTATTTTCTGCAACTGTTGCTTATACATGACTTTCTCATTAAAGACCACATCCCTAGACCGAATGATTTTCTTATCCTTAATACTCCAACTTTTAAATTCAAAGTCATCACCACCATAACCAATAAAAGTGTATTTTTCTGATTTAGCCTCTAGCTTGGTCCTATCATCCTTGTCAATATGAACAAACACCTCACATCCAAAGACTCTAAGAAATGAGTAATCAACTTTCTTACCGTACCAAGCCTCCTTAGGTATGCCTCCATCCAAGGCACTTGAGGGTCCTCTATTTATCAAGTACACAGCTGTGCTCACCGCTTCTGCCCAAAAATAAAGAGGTAGTCCTGCATGTATCCTCATGCTCCTAGCACGTTCCATTATTGTTTTGTTCATCCTTTCTGACACCCCATTCTGCTGCGGGGTTCCTGGAACCATCTTTTTCCTACGGATTCCATTCTTAGAATAATAATCATCAAATTCATTGCTGCAATACTCCCCTCCATTATCTGACCTGAGACATTTTAACTTAAGACCTGTTTCATTCTCTACTGAGGTTTTCCATTTAACAAAAGTATTAAATACATCAGATTTGTTTTCAATACAATAAACCCAAACTTCCTTGTTGCATCATCAATAAAAGTAACATAATAACTTGAACCCCCAAGAGATGATACCTAAGCTGGCCCCCACACATCAAAATGTACCAGCTCTAACTTACTCTCTTTCTTTGTAGGTCCAACCTTGAGAAACCTTACTCACTTCTGTTTCCCATATATGCAGTTCTCACATAAATCCAAACCTATTTCTATATATCCAAGTAAATTCTTCTTTATGATGTCCATGCCCTTATGGCTCATATGACCGAGCCTATAGTGCCATAATGTTGTATATGCATCTGAAGCCACAAGATTACAATCATTAGTGCTATCAGTGGATAAATACAAGGTTCCAACCTTCTTACCTCTTGCCACCACAAGAGCACCCTTGGTAACTTTCAAGAGTTAGCTATAAATATCATAGTACAACCATCACTTCCCAATTGCCCATTGATATCAAATTTCTCCTTAATTTAGGCACATGTCGACATCCTTCAATAGCCACGTTTTCCCATTTTGCATCTTAACTGAGCAGAACCTTTTCCAAGTATACTACAAGGCTCATCATCACCAAGAAAAACATGCCCAAAATCCTTGAACATAATCAACAAAATAATGCATATATGGAGTAGCATGAAAAGAAGCCCCTGAATCTAAAACATGAGATTCGGTAATATTATGCAAAGAAAGAATCAAAGCATCCTAGCATACATTACCCGATGCCACATTCGCCTCCTTATTTTCTTCTTGTTGTTTCTTCTTATCCCGAAGCTCCCAATAGTCCTCCTTTGCGTGCCTAGACTTTCCACAATTCCAACATTTAATCTTGCTCTTGGATTTTGACCTTGCCCAATATTTCAATTTTCCACAGTTTCCTCTATTCTTTTGTCTCCCTCTAGTTTCCAATGTCAAAGCATTCCCTGAAGTGGAAGATTCCCAGAGCTTTTTCTTCACATTTCCTCGCTTAGAATCACCCCTACAACATCCTCAAACTTCAAATTTGAGTTAGCTGGAACCAAGTTGCTTACCATCATTACCAAGCTATTCTAAATTTTAGGTAAAGAGTGCAGAATTAATAAAGCCCTAACTTCTTCATCAGATTCTATTGTAGTTGAAGCTAGCATATTCACAACCGTATTGAAATTATTTAAATGATCTACTACTGAACTATTCTCAGACATCTTCATATTAAACAACTTTTTCATTAAAAATATCTTGTTAGAGGTAGAGGGTTTTTCATATAACTTCCCTAATGCATCCATTAGATCTTTTGTAGTCTTTTCCTTTGAAACATTAAATAATACCGAAGATGCAAGACATAGCTGGATTGTCCCAAGTGCCTTCCTATCCAGTAAATCCCATTCCGCATCTGTCATGCTTAAGGGTTTTTTCACCTTCTCAAACAACGGAGTATAAAGATCCTTCTGATAAAATTAATCTTCCATCTGCATCTTCCTATTATCACCGAATCACAGCACCCTTATGCTTATACAAGTGCATGTACTTGAACTCACGGTGTGATTGGATAACATGGGTACTATCTCCAAGTTTGGGACTTGCTTTACTTGAGATAGACCTCCGGAGAAAAGCCTAGTTCTGCTCCTAAACTACCGCCACAATCTACTCTAATGCGGGGAAACTAAATATTCTAATCCAGATTTCCAAGGGACCGGGGAGAGAGAGTGCATAAAATGAAAGCCTACACTAAAGAGGTGATACACCAGAAAAGGAGGGTGTGAGAGTAGTCTCCAAATGTGTGAAATACAGAAGCAAAGTACACACTAGAAGAGGTGATGACAGTTCTCCATAATCTAGCAAAATGCATTCACAAAAATATTCTAAGCATACACAATGATAATGGATCCCTGCAAGAACATAATAATAGACACAATATTCTTGTAGAAATATTAAAGGGGCAAGAAGAATGCAAGAAAACACAGCAGGGGAAGATACATCCTATTTGGTATTTTATTGCTTCATGATATGCACAGTTCAATCTATTACAAGATAAGGGCCTGGATCACCATGTAAGGAGTCCACTACAAGGGCCTACAAAGCACATTGGCTTCACAAAGAAATTTTGATAGAGCTTTGCTATCTGAAAACTCCCTTCTTTACAATGAGCCCAACACTCCAATTTATAGAAAAATGAGAAGGGAAAGAGAAGGGAAAATAGAAATCCTGAAATATGTCCTTCAACCACCTGTAAGAGGCATTAAATGGAGTAAAATGATTATATATTACTTGCAAAAGGCTCCCCATACTGTCCCATGTGCTGCAACAGAGAAAGAATGATGACCATGCCTCTTAATTGCACTCCCAACTACCAAATAAAACACTGTTATGAACCCGGCCACGTTTTCTTAAAAATATCAATCAATCTCTCATCAAATCTAGAATTTATTGATTTTTGTGTGTCGGGCTCGGAGCCATGATTCCAACGGTACCAATTTTGTGTGATTTCATTGAGAAATGCAAAAGTTATGGCCTTCTAAGTGCGGGCAGCTATTTTGGGTCTAGCAGGCATTTTCTGTCATTTGACGGGAATGAGCATTAATCGATCGAACCGAATATATTTCTCTTGATTAAATATGGCCGTTTGATGTTTCATGGGTCAAACGTTGAATTTTCTTCTTTGCCTTGGCCGCTTCGCTTTCGCGTCCCTCGCGTCCTGCACGTACCTTTGTCCATTTGTCCGGGGACGAAAATCTCTGCCGGCCGATTCGAGCTCCCTTGTTCTGTTTGCGGTGAAGACACGTGGAGATTCCATTTTATCTTGGATCTTTTAGCTTTCAAGCGTCCCTTTGGCCGGATGTCCAAAGATCACGAAAGTCCTCTGTTTCGGCCGAACCGGCCGGTTCGCGTCCTCCGCACACTTTTGTCCCAACTGTCCCGGACTGCCTGGGACAAATTTCTCTGAACCACCCGAAATAGATTGACTTGCACAAACCGGCCGATCCACGTCTTTCGCGTACCTTTGTCCCAACTGTCCCAATTGTGCGAAACAAAGACTTAGGCAATTTTTTCCCTTTTTCGGCCGGTTCGGCCTTTGGCGTCTGGCGTACTTTTGTCCCATTGCTCCAATCGCTGCATGGACTGCCTGGTGATTTTCAGCCGGTTCGCGCTCCATCGTCCCAAGCTGTTACAACCTGCTCCACGGACTAGGACTTAGCTGATTTTCTTCATTTTTTCGGCACAAGCTTGGTTTTGCAATTTTTTCACATTTTTAAAACTTGCTGGGTTTTCTTCTTGGACAGGAGAGTTAGAAAGAACCCGAGGGGACCCTGAAACATGATTTTTACCTTGAATCAATATATTTGCTTGGAACTAAAGAATTTGATGCATGTTATCGAAATTACCTTGAGGGGGTGAATTTTGGATAACACTTCCAAAGACTAAAATTCTGCCTATTGAATTTATCAACCCTAGATCTTCCATCATCTGCCATAGCTCCCACTCAAGCTAAAAACTTTCCCTATGATTCAACACTTTAGCAAACCAAACCAGGCTCTGATACCAATTATTAGGAATTAATAATATCTAATGCGGAATAATTCCTCAGAATTGCAATAATAAGAAGTATGAATAGAATTACAGAAATGAAAAATGCACAACACGAAGACAATATTTAACGTGGTTCACCCAATGTGGGCTACATCCACCAAGAACACTTGCTCAGATTTTATTACAAGCCAACAGTCTTCACAATTACAATAATCAGATCTTGTTTGGAGCTGCGCTCAACAAACCCTCCCGAATTTGCACTTGAATTCACACACACTATTCACCTTCACAAAACACACTCATATCAATCCTATTGTATGTCCATCTATTTATAAGTACATCAATAGGTAGCCGAAGAGGTGGTTTTACAAAACAATGGGTACCAAAAAACCATGGGCCCAAAAACAACCCATAACGGTTACCCATTACCCATGGGTTAATAAACCACCCATAAAAATTTACTTGGGCTTCGCCTGAACTCTGACCCGCTCACCGGCGAGCGGGACCGCCATAAAAATATCCGAGTGTAACACATGGAAGGTGTACTAAACTCTAATATGAAAACAGCTCCACAAACATAATAGTAGCTCAGTCATGCCAAAGCAAATAGCTAATCAATTGGGCCTTTAATATCAAGTCATATCTAAGGGAGTGGTGCAATTGGATGGGATAACAGTAACAACAGTTGGAGTAATCAAATATTTGAGCCTCACATTACATGCATGTCCCAACATGATTGTCTTGCAAGATGTATCAGTCATAGATTTGCCACCACTCTTTGTGTTGTATTTGTCAAGAGACTTCACTACTAAAATTGGAGGCTCTTTGTCTGTTGATTGGTCACACATGATTTTTAGAACAAGGTATGGAGCTAAGGCTATAATCAAATATGAACCAATTGCAAATTTCTATATTGAGCCTCATGCACCGAGTCCAATCAATACAAGTTGTGTAGCCTTTGATTAGGAAGATCTCCCAAGAACTTATGAAATAAATACTAAGGTTGGATGCATCCAGGACTTGAATTTTGATGAATGGGCAAGCAAAATACACACTTTTAACCCTTACAAAGAAATGGAAGAATTTGAACTAGGAGTCTATTGTTTGCATGAAGAGAATCAACTTCTCCCTAGCATCACCAAGCCAGACCACAAGGATGATAACGAGGTGTGGTATTTATTCTTTGATGGATCAAGGAGTAGACAAGGTGCAGGAGGAGGAGCTCTGCTCATGTCACCACAAGGTATAAAATATTACTCAGCTTTATGTTTCCAGTTTTCTTTCTCAAATAACACAGTTGAGTATGAAGCCTTAGTTCACGGATTGCATTGGGAAAGAAAGAGAAGCATTAAAAATTTGCAAGTATTTGGTGATAGTGAGCTAATTGTGAACCAATTTAGAGGACAAAATGCTACCAAGAACGATCTGTTAAAAAAATACAAGAATCGGGTATGGGATCTCATTGAATATTTCAAAGCTTTTTAGCATCAATTCCATCCCAAGGAAGAAGAAAAAAGCAGTGATGTGAGGTGGCAACAATCAAGGCAACATTTAATGTTGTAAAAAGTCTCAAAAGTGAGAAATCTCAACCCCATATAAAAGTGGTTGTGATACCAACTATTCCAAATAACAATATAAGTTGGCAAGTCTTTGAGAATGATTAACAAATTGTCAACTTTTTACAAGAAGAAGTTGAGTTCTCTACCAGAAACCAAGATAAGTTGGAACAGCAGTATGGTGACCAAGTGGTGCAGTTGAGGACTAATAAACTACTAAAAGATCTTGTAACTTTGGAGTCAATCTTCAACCCAAATGATCAATTCTAGAAGGAGAAAGCAAACATTCAGGTAAAGGGTGAATATTCAAATCCCATTTCAGTAGATGAAGGCAAGACGTTGCAAATTGGCAAAGTAAGTACCCAACAGGAGAAATATGAATTTGTTCATCTTTGCCAAGAATTCCCTAATGTCTTTTCTTGGACTTACAAGGATTTAAGAGGTTTCAATCCAAAGTTGGCACAACATACTATTGAGTTGGATCTAGAATCCAAACCTATTAGATAGAAGAAAAGGCCGGTGAATCCTCACATTGAACCTCTCATGAGAAAAGAGTTGAACAAACTGATAGAAGCTAGCATCATCTTCCCCATCAAACATTCAATTTGGGTTGCAAACTTAGTGCCAGTGAGGAAAAGAAATGGAGAAATCAGATTGTGTGTAGACTTTTGTGATCTAAATAGAGCATCACTCAAGGACCATTATCCACTTCCATCAATGGAACAAATCTTGCAGGTTGTAGCTAGTTTCAAAAGGTTTTCATTACAAGATGGCTACTCAGGATACAACTAGATAATGGTAAAAGAAGAAGGTCAATTCAAGATAGCCTTCACTAAGAAAAGGGGCACATATGCTTATAATAAGATGCCATTTAGATTATCAAATTTTGGAGCAACATTTCAGCGAGCTATGGATATGGCATTCAAGAGCTTAATCAACAAGATGGTGCTGGTATATCTAGATGATATCACCATCTTCTTGAAGAATACAGTAGACTGCCTCTTTCACCTCAGGCAAGTATTTCAAAGGTGCAGAAGGTTCAGAGTGTCATTGAATCCAAAGAAGTGTGTATTTTTGGAACATGAGGGAAAATTGTTGGGCCACATTGTCTCAAAAGAAGGATTGACAATTGATCTTGAAAGAGTTGAAGCCATCCGAACACTTCCATTACCACATCACAAGAAATCTCTCCAAAGCTTCTTGGGAAGGATAAACTTTGTCCGCAGATTTGTGCCTAATTTTTCCACTCTTGTGAAGCCTTTAACGATGATGTTGAAGAAGAGTCTTGCATTCAAATGGACAGCAGAAGGTAAAGAGAGTTTTGAGGCTATCAAGCATGTAATATCACAAGCCCCAACTCTTATTAACCTAGAATTTTCAAAGGACTTCATGTTGTATGCTTTTGGAGGGTCAAACACAATCTCAACTATCTTGGTACAGCTGAATAGAGAAGGTTCAGAACAGCCCATAGCATTCTTCAGCCAAAGCCTGGAATATTATGAAGTAAATTATTCTTTCATTGAAAAGCATGTCCTTGCTGTCATTAGGAGTTTGAAGAAGTTCAGATACTTGATCTTGAACAACAAGATTCAACTGCTAGTGTCAAGGATTTTCTCCTAAACAAGTATTTGAATGAGAAAAGAGAAGGTTGGATCACCCATGTAATGGAATATGATATTAAAATAAAATTTATCAAGTTGGTTCATGGAAAAGGTTTGTGTGAGCAGCTCGCTTCCAAACAACAAGATGAGTCAACAGATGAAGAAGAAGTTGTCCTACTACTATAGAATGAGCTAGAGCAGCTAGCTAACAATGCACCCATTCCATGTTGGACTTAAGACTTGATGCATTATCTCCAAACAGGTTTGTGCCCTCCAGAAATGAGAAAAGCAAAGAGGAGATACTTTAGGTTGCAATCCATCCCATATGTGCTTGTTGATGGTGTTTTGTTCAAGAAGGACATCAATGGTGTTCTATTGAGATGTATTGGAACAAGTCAAGTTGAGAAGATATTACATGAGTTCCATGATGGAAAAGCGGGATGCCACTTTGCTCCGCAAGGACGGCTCTCAAGATCATGAAGGCTGATTATTAGTGGCCTATGGTATTTAGTGATTACTACTCATGGATCAAGAAATGCAAGAAATGTGCATTCTTCACAAGGAAAGAAAGGTTAGTAACCCTGCCTCTTCATCCAGTTTCAATAAACCAGCCATTCATGCAATGGGGATTGGACTTCATTTGAGTAATCAACCCAAATTCAAGTCAAGGCCACAAGTGGATACTTAAGATCGACTATTTCACTAAGTGAACTGAAGTAGTGGCACTTATAGAGGCAAATGAATCCAAAGCATCTTGGATTTATATGAAGGCATAGTCACAAGGTTTGGTGTCCATGTAACTATTATATCAGATAATGCTTTGGCATTCCTTGGCACCAAAATTACTTAGTGCGATTTCAAGAATGGCGTGTATCTTAGCACTTCATCAAACTATTACCCTCAGGGTAATGACCAAGCAGAGTCTACGAATAAGAACTTACTGAGAATCATCAGAAGAACTCTTGATGAGAATCAAAGAACCTAACACATGAAGCTCAAATCATCTCTATGGGCTGATAGGATCACACCCAAGAGGTCTACAGGTAGCTCCCCATTCAAGCTTGTATATGGAAAAGAAGCAGTTCTACCTATATCACTTGAGTTTCGGCATTGGAACTCATGAAACAGTTGGAGCTAGCTGAGTTTGAGTCTATGGAAATTAGGTATGCAATACTGATAGAATTAGAAGAAGCAAGAGAACATGTAGTGCAGACCATGGGAAAAAATCAAGCATTGATCAAGAAGAGATTTGACAAGAAAGCTAAAGCAGGACATTCCAAGTTGGAGACTTGGTACTAAAGTGGGATGTTAATCGTGCAAATCCAAGAAAGCATTCCAAGTTTGATGCCATATGGAGTGGCCCATACATGATCACCGAATGCAAAGGTAGCAATGCTTTCTGGCTGGCTAAAATGGATGGTGAAGAATTGCAGATTCCAGTCAATGGAATCTATCTCAAAAATTGTTGTTAGAAGGAGAATTTCTCACATTTGTACATATTAATCTAGGATTTCCAATTCCTCCAAGTGCTTGTGCACATTGTTGTTGTTGTTAGAATAGTTTTCATTTCCCTAAGTGCTTTGATGCACATGCTCTATTGCTTCTAATATATGCTTTGTTTACAGTTCATCAAGGTTCTAACCAACAAAGGATTTGTTGTAGTAGAAAGCTCATAGTTACCTACAATGGTTGTAAAGTTTAATATTCAAACAAATGTAGAGCAACTAAAATCAAATGTTGAGGCAAGCATTCATAAATACTCATCATTCAGCCCCATGGATCATAGTTGCAGGAATGGGTGAGATTTGGTTGTCAAGAAATTTTCTACTCTCACAAATTCCATTTTAAATATTCTTTTATCGATTGAGAGTGTAAGCGAGTGGAAGGCAGTCCTAAGTTGAAGCGTGTTTTAAGTGACTCAAGGATACAGTCTTTAAGTAAAAAATATGATGTGAGACTACCCGATAAACTCCATGTCTAATGGATCGATACATGCACTGGCCATAATTCATCCGCAGGCAGAGAACCCCGCCGAGTCGCCAAATTTGTTGTCAAAAATCCACCTCTCGAGGTAAATTTTGGTAAATTATGTAAATTATTCAGGGTCAAGTAGGTTGAAATGGTTTGAGGGAAAAAAATTAGGCTTTTAAGGTTCCTCTCCTCTTTTCTCTAACTCCCTTGGCCAAGAAAAATCCAAGAAGTTGAAAAAATTGCAAAAATGCAAAAAAATCGGCCTGTGCTAGTGTTTTGTGGGTAAATCGGGTTTTGGAGCCCAGCCGCACAACTACGCACAGGACATCTAGGACCCGCATGGCCAAAATGGTCAATTTACAAATAAATCAGAAAAATCAAGTTTTTAGGGCCCAAGTCGCCTGTGTGCACGCGCTAGACATCTGGGACCCGAAAACCCAAAATCACCGCAGGTAGTTCAAATTGGCAAAGTCGGGTATATTTGGTCTGCATGATCCACGGGACATTGGGACATGCGGGACCCGCAAAATAAAATGGCCGCATTCCTTTATTGTGTGGAAAATTTGGGTTGAAGTGGTCTAGGTAGCACAAGTATGCATACATCAACGAGTTAGGACCCGAAAACCCAACTTGTCTAATTTTGCAAGGCGGGTCGAAGGTTTCGGGACGAAGCAATGTCAACGGCCGATAGGCCTGAGTCGATAGCGGGACATGAGTTTGCTTTGAGCACTTGATTTTTCCAATTTTTCCATAGAAGGAGGCTTGCGGGTGGATCGGAGGTTTTTTTTCTGGGACAGCTAGGACACAAGGACCGATATAGCCGAAATACCGCATACAAAGGAAAACTCAATGCTTGACCATCCCGAACTTCAAATGGCCATAAATTTTGACCCCGAGCTCTGATTTTCACAAAATTAGACTTTCTAGAATGAGCATGATGTCCTCATTTCTTATTTTTAATGAGGTTAGATATATAAAAATGAAAGAAACATATTCAGCTCCAGTGAAGTAAGTTCTCAATCCCATTAAATGACAGAAATCCCTATAGATCCAAAATAGCTTCTCGCACTCTTTCGAGAAGGCCATAACTTTTGCATTTCTCAGTAAAAATGCAAAAAATTGGTACCGTTGGAATCATGGCTCTGAATGCGATGCATAGAAATTAATAAATTCACAATTTGGTGAGAAATTGATGATTATTTTTCAGAAAACGTGCCCAGTCTAGAATAATGATTTTATTTGGTAGTTAAGATGCATTCAATGGAGCATGGGCTGACATTTCTCACTGCTGCAAGTCATGGGATAGTATGGGGAGCCTTTTGCAAGAAACAGAACATCATTTAACTTTATTTACTACATCTTGCAAGTGGTGATAAGATATATTTCAGGATTTTCATTTTCCCTCTCTCTCCCTCTTCTCAAATTTCTATAAATTGGAGTGTTGGGCTCATTGTAAAGGGAGGTAGTTTTGAGTAAAAAAACTCTGTCAAAATTGTTTTGTGAAGCCAATTTGTTGTAGGCCCTTGTAGTGGACTCCTTACATGGTAATCCAGGCCCTTATTTTGTAATAGATTGAACTATGCATACTTATGAAGCAATAGATGCAAGTTTGTGGATGTATCTTCCCCGATGTGTTTGTTTGCATTCCTCTTGCCCTTTCAATCTCATTGCATATATATTGTGTCTATCTTATGCTATTGCAAGGATCCATTATCATTGTGTGTGCATGAAATATTATTGTGAATGCAGTTTCTAGATTGTGGAGAACTGTTATCACCCCTTCTAGTTTGCATTTTTCTTCTACTTTTCACACATTGGAAGACTACTCTCACACTCTCCTTTTCTGGTGTATCACTGCTTTAGTGTAGGCTTTGTTTTCATGCACTCTCTCTCCTTGGTCCCTTGGAAAGTTAGATTAGGATAGATAGTTTTTCCTACATTAGAGTAGATTGTGGTAGGTAGTTTAGGAGCAAGAACCAGACTTTCTCTGGAGGTATATCTCAAGTAGCAAGTCCCACAACTTGGAGATAGTACCCATGTTATCCAATCACATTGTGAGCTTAAGCACACATACTTGTGCAAACCATAGGGTGTTGTGATTCGGTGATAACAGGACCACCACCCTTCGCATCTCTAGCTCATTGTCTCTTCTCGTGTGCCTCATCCCTCTCGCTCAACAAAGACAAGGTACGTCATTTCGCTATGACCACCTTTGGTTCAAACAAATGGGGATGCTCTCTTGTAATATCATCCACACGCTCTAACATCCCTCTATCTACAAGTATGTCACTTGGCACATTTTATGTTAGTGTGTGGATAGATGTGTCTATAATCAATCTCCAATACGTATCACCTAAAACCAATAGCACAACACATTAGGAAGCTATAACCATTGCATAATCAAATAACCAATCATACAATACAACGGCATATATGCTCATGCTCTTTTATTGCTTCGCTATATTGTCGGGGAATTTTCTTGCCCCTCCACTCCTCCCCGTGGTAATTGAGGCAAATCTACACATAATGGAAATAGGAAAACCCATCGATGCATCGCCCACAATGCACAATATGCCTTTGTATACCCCGCATCGTTCGTGTCAATATGCTCTATGGCCACATCAGCCTCATCTAGCCCGGGAGGTAATAGTTTCTCTCTTGTGGGCCCTATTAATGCAAAATCAAAGCACCCCCAAATGAGTTGTCAAATCTTCTTTTCTAAGGTAGATTCATTTGATGTGATTCGCATAACATTGAGTGTTCCCCAAAGTGTGGGACTTTACAAATGGGAAACTCTCTAGAGAAGGTTGGTTCCTCTTCCTAAACTACTTGCCACAAGCTATTCTAGTGCAAGCAAGCTAATCTAATCCTAATCTAACTATCCAAGGAGACAGGGAGAGAAAGAAAACAAGAAAAAACAGGGCCTACACTAAAATGGTGATACACCAAAGAAGGAAAATTGTTTCTCATCTAACTAAACTGCCATGAAGCGAAGGGAGGTGAGCAATGGAGAGGATGAACAACTACATCACATGCCAAAGATCAAATTCACACAGAAAACATTTCAAACCAACAAACATGGCTTCCAGATCTACAAAAAAACATCCAAAACATGCACTGGGTACCTGCATGCAATGAAGAGAGGCAAGAAGAAACAACCAAAACAAGCCAAGGATGGAAAAATGCATCACAAAACACGTTTCGTATTACTTCAGAAGTTTTCACAGAACATCATTCACAAGAAAGAGGGAAAAACACCATTTACATAGTAGGGGAGGAGGTTTGAACTCCATTTTCAACCCTGAGGAAGAAAAAAAGAGGGGGAGGCAGAGAGGAAAAACGAACAACCTTTTTACAATGAGCCCCGACCCTTCTTTTATAGATTCAGCACAGAGGGAAGAAAGAGAGAGAAGCGGGAAAACTAGTTTGGATCTCAACCACTGCCATCAATCTCTCTTACAAAATCTGCCCCATAATGTTTCTTGACTGAATCAATTTCTCATTCGGCACCTAGAATAAGGAGGAAACGGCATATTAGATTGAATCCGATCTGGTTGTTGGGGAAAAAGATCTTGTATTAAAGGCCTAAAGACTTTTCTCCATTTTCTCCCCACCTAACCTCTCCAAAATTAAAGTTTTGGATCTCCATGGCATAGATGAGTCTGAGATCTTTCCAATGGTGTCACATTTACTAGGTCTCGAGCCCCGAGTCGAAAGATATGTCCATTTGAAATTTGGGTCAAGTCCATATAAAATAGCAGGAAAACTTGGTTTGGAAAACGGGCCCTTTTTTCAAATTGGACATGTGGAGGCTGGCACATGTCGACGGTGGCCTCTGTATTTTTATTTTGGAATAACGTGGGGATGACATGTGGATTCTTCCGCGGCTGCTCAATTTCCTTATATTTTTGTCTAAGTCCCTTGTTTGATGGGGTCATATATCTTGATCGGGGACACGCGGTTGCCTAGCGCTTGTCTTAAAACCTTCCCTTTATTATTCTCTAGAGTTGGCACCGTGTTGACAGGTTGGCACCCCTCGCTGGTTTGTCTCAGTGTTTTACTATTCAACCCGACCATGTCCCTTTTTGAAACAGGATGCGTGGAGGCTCCGCACTCACTTAGAAACCCGCTTAGGATTTTGCCTCTGAAGGAGCGTCGGATCGACACGTGGAAACCTCCGCAGACTCTTATACTTTTCAATGGCCCCTCTTACCCTTTCATACCTTGGGCTACGTGGAGAGCTCATGCTAATTTGGGTCTCGCCTTTAGACTAACGTTTGGAGGTGCGCTGGTGACACGTGGCATCTCCCACTAACATTTCGTACTTAGCCTTTTTTAGGCCCGCCTATGTCTCGCCTTTTGACTCCTATTGACTCGCCCCACCGGGCTGCGACACGTGGAGGCTTGGTGCTCATTTGGGTCTACCCCTTTGGATTCAATCTTTGGAGGTGCGTTGTTTGGACACTTAGAAGATTATGTTGTCTCCTCCATACTTAGTTGATTTTTAAACTCATTCTAAACCATTTTGAGCCTAAAGACTTCAAATATTCACCGTTTCTTTTCCTCAAGCCCTGGTTCTTCCGACACCGCTTGCTCGGCCTCCTTCCCCGACCCTTATTTTTCATTTTAGAGCATCCCGAGTCTTGTTAAATAGATTTAAGACACAGATTCACTCGACAGAGTTGTTTCTTCTCTTTCTTCTCGCTTTTGAGGTCGTTTAAAATTTCTCAAGCCCCACCATTCTATTATAGTCCCTCTGCACTGTTTGCAAGATTTAACTATTTTTTCTCTTATTCTTTCCGTGCGGGGTCATGGTCGATTCAATATTTTTCCCAGGGGGCAAAATATGGATAATAATTTGGCGACTCACAGGGACATCTATTTGCTAGATGAAGAGACCAGTAGCCTTGAAGCGTCCATTGGGCATGTAGTCAAGAATGATGGCTTGACACTAATCCTTCTTATAAAATGGACCTCAACCGCGTGCCTTTGTTGCCTCTGCACGACCCGAACCTACCGCGTGTCTCCGCACTCTCAATTTTCGTAAGAAATCTTGAAAAAATGATTCTGAGAGTAGAAAATTATTTTGACCCAGGGCTTTCATTTGTCCCTAAAATGGACTATTTTGAAACGACTTTAGTTGCACTACATTTGGATTATTTTTTAGAATTTGCAAATCAAGTATGGTGTAACTATGATTCTTACGCCATAAATAGTGAAGAGCCGGCCTTGTGCACTCTTGGAGCAATGCGAACAAAACTTATATACAAATACCAAATCATACATGCCTCAAATGAGACATGCAAATTGTGCATAAGTACTTCTTCCGCTACAAACAAAGTCTACTCCTACTCCTAAACTAACCAAAGAGAAAGAATGCTAAACAAAGCCTCTGCACTTTGGTAGGGAGAAGTAGCTTCCCTTTCTCAAAAGGGGAAGCCATGCAAATGATTTGACCTTGAATATAGCTGCATGTAGGAGTGAAAACCGACAATAAGTTGTTCCTCCACCCAAATCATCAAGGTATCTACATTAACCAAAAATACCTCCTCAAGCTGATTGGCATTGGACTCCACGGAGGTGTTGATGATGGTCGATCGAAAATCAAATTTAACTAGCAATTGTTTACACAACAAAATTTGCTTTGTATTGATTCTCGATTTTAAAATTAAGTGATTACGACCTTTTTATTTTTAATAAAAGATTAAAACCTGCAAGTACTATGCAAAAATATAGAGAAATGAAGATAATTCACTAGCAATTCGACACAAGACGTGATAACGGAGTTCGGCACTTGAGGCCTACGTCTCTGGGTCCAGTTGAATGGGACCAATCTATTAAAATCTTGAAAATAATTCTTTACAAATAATTCTACAAAATTATGACCTTCTCACAGTCTTCCTCTATCAAAAACAATAGGGGTTGCTTTTTACTTCTCCTCAAAATTCCACTCCTAGCTCAAGTTATGAGCATTTCAATAATTTACACAGTCCCGAATGCTACTTCAAATACAATAAAGCTCCTTTTATATTGTTTCACAAGAAGTGGTGCAGCATAGTCAAAGCTCTTATCTTTTACCATGGAGATCAAGGTTCAAATCCCCCCCATATCTCCACTTCCTTCTCCTTAGGTGGATTTTAAGAGGTTTATCCCACATTGTGGGTGCACGAATGAAGGAAGGCATTTAATAATGCAAAGGGGGCGGTTTTGTATTGGCTTTTGAGCCGTTTTATCTGTGTGTAGATTGGTTTGGTTGGCCAATTTATGGCACATGGATATGCATTGACCTTGTTAAGTGGAGTTTAGGCACCTTATTCAATAATGTTTATTTAAAACTTGGACTTGGAATATGGCGTAGATCTTGGGATAAATATAGAGGAGGTTTAGCAAATAAATGCGTGGAATATGGCAAATAGTTATGTAATGTGTGGCATTTGGAATTGGTCTTGGTTTAATATGCACTTATCAATTAGTCCCACATGCATAGTAAAAATGCAATTAGAGGCATATATATACACAAGTTGGTACCATGATAATATGAGGAGGCTAAGGCACCCCTCCATAATCAAGTGTGTCGAACTCGGGCCGAGGGCCCCTGACGGTAAATAGCGGGATCCATTTTTCCACGAACGAGTGTCCAAGACTAGTGTTCCAAAAACCACTTTTAGTATGTCACACAAATTTTCCACGTGTTGTAATATGCTTAGAACACTTGGAGAGCGTGCACACGTCCAACCTGCACAAAATCCTAAATTTTGCCAGTTGCCCAAAAATTTCAGCAGGCTATAACTTTTGCAAACGAGCTCTGTTTCCTGCAAACAAGATATCGACGGATTCATCTAATTTTTCTCCACACTTTCCAACTAATTGAAAAAAAAATTGAGAAGATCTTATATCAGTGTTTCTCGGTGAGGATCCTCTGGATCAATGACCCTTGGTACTTTGATGCTCATCCTCATGCCCTGAAGTAGGCACGACTAGTTTTGGCTTCTCCTTGGCTCCAATGAAGCCAAGTACCGATTAGGCATGGTCATTCCTTTGGATGTGCCCATTTTTCCAAAATTTAACTCCAAAATGGAGTCTTCTTGTGGACCTTCCGGGTGGATGGTGAGAGAGAAATGGTGACATCCTCCTACCTTTTCTCTTCCTTCTCCTGTGAAGAACATGGAAGACCATGGTCTTCCAACCTTGGTTTCAGAGGTTCATTATTAATTGTAGGTTGTTGTACTTGAATATTCTCCTTCATAGAAGTAGGCTCATATGCTTGGAAGATGGATGATGGAAGAGAAACTGATGTGATCTCCATGGGCTTTTCTTTAACAAAACAATCCTCCAAGTCAGACAGATAGTCTTCCTCATTGTTGTCCTGTTGCATGTGCTCAACCTCATCCATGGTGTCCTCCTGATCTAGAACTTGATCACCATGGCTCCCTTCATCCTAAAACATGAAGTTTGCAATCTCAAACTCTTCTTCAACATCAGAGCTTGAAGGGGATGAAGTGGAAGGAAGAATTGAAGGTTCTCCTGTAGCCTACTCCACACTTGGAGCCTCTGAAACTATATGGTCCTCCTCCATCATGGGTTCATCAATCAAATCAGGCCCTTGAAATGAAAGCAAAAAATATTCAATGATGCTTTCTTCATTGAATGGCCTCAACTTGATTTGATCTCTCCCAGTTGCTCCTCTTCAATGGGGCTTGGAGCTGATTGTTCCTCCTCTTTAACTAGTTGTGCAGCTTGGATTAGATCAGCATTCTCCTCAGACAAAGTGTGCCATTAGGTACACTATATTTGAGAAAATAGACTGCTGATCTTCTTCCTCTTGTTCTTGCTCTTCTTTTGCTGCAAAATCAGCCTCATTCACCACTGGATCCTTAACCTTGACCTCTTCTATTGGCTTGACCATTAAGGGGATCTTTGTAAACCTAAATTTGGTGGCCCAACTCATCAGATTAGCTGTCAATTCTTTTTTTGGGATCCTCTTCTTTTTGTTCTCCTTGACTGGATTCTTAAATCTCTTCTTAACATGGACTTGGGAAAGCAAGAGGAGTGACGAGGTTAGGGCTCAACCAGCTTTGCAATTGTTTTTGGTGGGAAGGGAGGTGGAAATTCTTTTTTTTTGGAAGGGATGACTATTTGGGAAAGGAAAGGGGAGAAGAATTGAAATGGGGTGAAAGATCGGGAGATGGAGAAATGAAATCAACACTTGGGGCAGCAAGTGAGGAGCTTGGAAATTGGAGCTTGGGTTGAGATGGTGCTGCTTGAAAAAGAGAAAAATAAAAGCTATGAGATGTTGGACTTACCCATTGACAAGGTTGTCTTGACTCCAACTCATAAGCCTCAATCTCCTCAATCCATTGTATAAGTTGAGGCAGCACTTCAACCATGAAGTCCAGCTTCTCTTGAGGGTTGTAATGTCTTGGAAAAGGGCCTTCCCATGGACAAGGTGCCTGTAACCAATCTTGAATGCATTTATTTGTGTCATGGCCCTTGGTGAACTATGCTAGCGTCCATTCTTTAGATCTTCTCCAGCAAACCAGCATTCTTCACATAGCTGTCACCATAGTATGTGCCCCCTTGTTCTTGATAAGCTCCATGGCCAAGCTGACTTTGACCTTGTTCACATGGGTAAGCACAATTACTTTGGATCTTATCATAGTACTGATCTGGAGGAGTTGAAAAATGCATTGGAGGTTAAGCGCATTGCTATTGTAAGTGTGAGTTCCATGAAGGGAATGAAGTCATGACTGCACAACCTCATGGAATGGGAGAAAATGAAAGAGATGGAAGAAGAAAATTGATAAAAATGAGTGAAAATGGATGGAAAAGGTCTCAGTAACTCAAAGAATGGGTTTTTGACTAGATGGAGTTACCAGATGTGCTTGCAAGTGCCTCAAAAGGCTGAATCCCACCAAGAACACATAAAATTGATGAAATAAAGTGAAGACCTCAAGGTCCCATCGTGTGTGCCAAAAATGTTAATAAAAAATCACAGCACCCCCAAATGAGTTGTCAGATCTACTTTTCTAAGGCAAATTCATTTGGTGTGATTCGTATAACATTGTGTGTTCCCCAAAGTGTGGGACTTTGTAAATGGGAAAAATCTCCAAAGAAGGTTGGTTCCTCTTCCTAAACTACCTTCCACAAGCTATCGTGCAGTGCGGGAAAGCTAATCTAATCCTAATCTAATTATCCAAGGAGACGGGGAGGGAAAGAAAACAAGAAAAATAGGGTCTACATTAAAATGGTGATACACTAGAGAAGGAAAATTGTTGATCATCTAACCAAATTGTCATGAAGTGAAGGGAGGTGAGCAATATAGAGGATGAACAACTGCATCATAGGCCAAAGATTAAATTCACATAGAAAACATTTCAAACCCAACAAACACGGCTCCTAGATCTGCAAACGAACATCCAAAACATGCACAAGTACCCTGCAATGAAGAGATACAAGAAGAAACAACAAACGAGCCAAGGATGGAAAAATGCATCACAAACACATTTCTTATTACTTCATAAGTTTTCACAGAACATCATTCACGAGCAAGAGGAAAAAACACCATTTACAGAGTAAGGGAGGAGGTTTGAACTCCATTTTCAACCCCGAGGAAAAAAAAGAGGGGAGGCAAAGAGGAAAAATGAACAACCTTTTTGCAATGAGCCTTGACCCTTCTTTTATAGATTCAGCATGGAGGGAAGAAATAGAGAGAAGCGAGAAAACCGGTTTGGAGCTCAACCACTGCCATCAATGTCTCTTACAAAATCTGCCCCCAAATTTTTCTTGATGAATCAATTTCTCGTTCGGCACCTTGAAGGAGGAAGCAGTGGATTAGATCGAATCCGATCTGGTTGTTAGGGAAAAAGATCTTGTATTAAAGGCTTAAAGACTTTTCTCCATTTTCTCCCGACCTAACCTCTCCAAAATTAAAGTTTTAGATCTCCATGGCATAGACGAGGCCGAGATCTTTCCAACGGTGTCATATTTGTTAGGTCTTGAGCCCCGAGTCGAAAGATATGGCCATTTGAAATTTGGGTCGGGTCCATACAAAATAGTGGGAAAATAGTTTATAAAATGTACCCCCTTTTTGAAACTGGACACATTGAGGCCTGGCACATGTGTGAGGGTGGCCTCTATATTTTTCTTTTGGAATAGCGCAGGGCTGACACGTGGCTTCTTCCGCAGCCTGCTCGATTTCCTTATATTTTTGGCTAAGTCCCTTGTTCGGCGGGGTCATATATCTTGACTAGGGACACACGACGGCCTGGCGCTTGTCTTAAAACCTTCCCTTTATTCTACTCTAGACTTGGCACCATGTTGACACTTGGCACCCTCCACTGGTCTGTCTCAATGTTTGACTATTCAACCTGACCCTGTCCCTTTTTTGAAATAGGATGCATGGAGGCTCTGCGCTCACTTAGAAACCCGTTGAGGATTTTTCTCTGAAGGAACGTCGAATCGAGATGTTGAAACCTCCACAAAATCTTAGAATTTTCAATGACCCCTCTTACCCTTTCAAACCTTGGGCTACGTGGAAAGCTCACGCTAATTTGGGTCTCTGCCTTTGGACTAACTTTTGGAGGTACACCAAGCTGACGCGTGGCATCTCCCACTAACATTTATATTCTTAGCCTTTTTTAGGCCCGCCACATCTTTTTTTTTTGACTCTTGTTGATTCTACCCCATTGGTCTGGGACACGTGGAGGCTTGGCACTCATTTGGGTCTACCCCTTTGGATTCAATCTTTGGAGGTGCGCCATTTGGACACTTGGCAACTTCCATTGTCTCCTCCATACTTAGTCAATTTTTAGACTCATTCTAAACCGTTTTGAGCCTGAAGACTTCGAATCTTCACTGTTTCTTTTCCTTGAGCCTCTGGTTCTTCTGACACTTCTTGGCCTCCTTCCCCAACCCTTATTTTTCATTTTAGAGCCTACCCGAGTCTATTAAATAGATTTAAGACATGGATTCACTCAACAAAGTTGTTTCTTCTCTTTCTTCTCGCACAGGGTCGTTTAAACTTTCACAGGCCCCGCTATTCCATTGTAGAGTCCCTCTATAACCTATTTGCAAGATTTAAATGTTTTTTTCTCTAATTCTTTCCATTCGAGGTCGTGGCTGATCCAATATTTTTCCTGAGGGGCGAAATATGGATAACGGAGTCCTAGTTTAGCTCGACCCTCCTATGACTCTAATGGCTCGTAACCACACATATGGCTCTTGGGGCACATCTTGAGTCATCCCAAACCGTGGAGATACACGCTCCACCTAGAATAACTCGCCACCCCTGGAAATCGATCCTCTAACCACATTGTCCTTTCTATGCATCGTAACTCCACCACGCCTTCTAGCCATCCTCCATAATCTCGGTATGGCCTCCATATCACTACCTCTGGCCCCATCCAATATATCAAGTGCTCTATAGGTGTTAGTATCCATCTTCTTCCCATGTACACCAATCCACCTACCAACAAATATGTTTTTCCTAGCCCACTTTGCTCACTGAGACCACCAATCGGCCTCAATATTGTTATATGCTTATAAACCCACACATGCAATAATGTATTAGCTCTAATCCCACCTTCGTGAAGTTCCTATGTAAATTTGTATAGATCCCTATACAAGTGGGCTAACACACATCATGCCTAAACATACATAGTACTCTCTCCTCCTCTATCCAAAGTGACAAATATCATGTATATTATATAAGATGCCTACACCACCTCCCCTACTACAATTAAAGATGTTATAACCACGGCTTTAAACTTTTGTAAGCGTGGAACCCCGATCTCAAAATCACATCCAAAATAATATGGACCTTGGTAGGCACTCGAATCCCTACAAAATACCACCTAGCGACCTGCATCTATCTCTCTATGTTCTCCATCACCCGACGTGTACCCTCTCACAAACAATTAGGAATCGTAGTATGTGATATACATCCTATAGTGTGACTGTCATCTCACATGTAGGTAGCCAAAATGTATAAGTATCCACACACCATCTCTCACACAATGTTGTCAACATAGGAATATTATGGGGCACATCCCCATCCTCTCTATGTGCCACAGTCAAAGCATGTTCCATAACCTCCCAATCATCATCGATAAGCCCAACCCAAGAAAAGTACTCAAATGTCGACCACCGCAGAATTCCTTCTAATGGATATCCCTCTACACATGGCCAAATAACAACAGACAACACATTAGAAAATTATGCATAGGCACACATCAATATTTATGACATCACTAAACATAAAATTTCAAGTTTACATCGCTCGGGATGAAAATCATACTTTGTGGACATGGGCACCCAAAATCGGGAATGGGGTGCCCGAGCAGACACCAGCTCCAAGATCTAGGTGCTCCTATCCCGAAAGTCACTAACACCTTCACCACTATTTTCCAATTCCAAAATGCCTAGAAAAACAAAAATCACAATTTTGCAAAAACACCAAAAACAACTACGACAAACGTATTTTTCAAAAAAAAACTCACACTTACCAACTCCACCATCATATGTGGGTCCACAATGATCACTACCATCTCGAATCAGCTAGGTTGCGTTGCTCTAACTTGTGGCATCCTTACACACTCAAAGTTCACGCTCACACTAGCACAAAAGACATATCAGATTAACTAATCACTCTTTCACTATTATTTATAATCACTTTTCATTGTTCATTCTACTATGGTCATACTTCACATGCACTAATCAACTAATACACCTTGCACAATTTTACTAATATCTTGAGTGTTTTTACTCGATTTCTCTCTGTTTGTGGCATTCTCTTCATAATTCCTCCTACCATCGTATTGTACACATGGCGCACACATTATTTCTCCTCGACATTTTATTTCACTCGGTCTACACACACATTTTTACAATATCTATCCCCACCAATTATTATTGTGCTTGCTTTCGCTCATGCGTTCATACTCATTATCATTTCCCCTTTCACCGAAAGGGGGCATATAATTGGGGTCATTTTATAATTCCCCGTACACCACTACGCGATCGTTCAACACTTATAATTCATCATTTTTGAACATTTACTAATACACCATGTGATATTTCATCACTTTCTATCAATTCCCCCTAATGACCTAACATGGGGGAAACAAGCATAAAATCTCTCTATGAGTAAAACAATCAATCAACCAATCAAATACATTCAAGTCTATAAAAATCAAAATCATACCATTCAATCAATACAATACAACACATTTGGCCTCCCAAATGACCTAACTTGGGAGTTACATGTAGCCTCCCAAATGACCTAACTTGGGAGTTACATTTGTTACTTTCCCATATGACCTAACATGGGAAGTTATTCTACATTTTGCATTTTCTTCCAGATGACCTAACTTGGAAGCCACCATACATTGCGGTAACACCCTTGGAGTGGGGAAATGAGACGTCATTTCCTTTCCTATACTTCTCTATATGGTTCAACACATTTGATCGAAATATTTGGATCCAAAATCACTAAAAAATTGATCTGTGTTCATCTACAACGGCTAGATATTTTGAGGATGTAGTTAAAGGTTGGAGAATAACACACCTTTCTCCCTACACTCTTCCTCTAAGCAAGGATGCCCAAATCCTCTAATTTTTCATACACATGCAATTAGGTTGGGAACTGATCACTCCCTACCCCATCACATCATCATCATACAACATTTGAAATCATCAATCATTCAACATTACAATCATCACTCTTGTTTAGTACACTTCATCACAGTTTTACATCTCTCACTCTGACTGTGCATGGATCAACATGTTGATCCATGGTTCGTCACGCTATATGTTCACATTCAACATGCTCTTCTACCACATCTGCATGTTTTTCTACAACATGGGATTCTTCATATTTCTCTCAAGTACGCATCTCTAACTACTTTATGTTATTGAGCTTTCACTCACCAACATAAAGTGGGGGAAAATGTAGTCACAAAATCATGCACTTATTACTATTATTATACCACCAAGTATGTTGTTTTATATATGGATCTTGCGTAAGAAAAGTATTCACTGATGACCCATTCCATTGTCCAATCATTTGTCTTGTTGGTCTTTGTCGTTGTTTGTCTTGCACATTTGTCACTCACTCACACAATTTTGGCTAGGTCTCAGGGAGTCTTATCGACAAGTATTCACTTTGTGTCATCACTAATCTTTTGACTAGGGTGCCTAGATAGGGATTATAGCGTCTAAGGTGCCTTGGTCCCCATCACACTTGGTTTTTACTTAGAAATTCAAGATTGGTCTTTATGGTTTTCCCTCTCATCTCTCTAGGTGTTAGCCGACATGTCACGTCATTAGTGTCGAAATTTGTACAAGAGATCCCTATATAAACACAACATACATACTACCTTATGGGAAAACTATTACTATCAAGGAATAGCTATCTACATAGAGCAAGGGAATGCATTTGGGCACTATACTCATCACACATTGCATAGGAAGGGTTGTATTCTTTCTATTACATCCACATTTTATATTTTACATCTAGCTATTGTTTGATATCTCTACGTCATTGGTGTTAGGGTAACCTTAGCACATTATTGCACACACAAGAACATATAAATTCATTGGGGCTAAGATGTAGTGCAGCGCTCATTCATAAGTCCATTTATTTGGTAATTGAGGATGGTCCACCCCTTCATTTGCATCTTCACTTTTTAGGGTTTGATGATTTGTATGGGGTTTTGCAGTAATTATTCATTGGAATTTTATGGAGACATCAGTGAAGCAAGTGTGACATCCACCCAGTTAAAATCAAAGTATTGCGAATACCTAGCAACCATAGCAAGATCATATTTCAAGCTACCCTGCGGACTGAGCGCCTGGATTTCAAACCAGGGTACCCCGGGTGCCCTCATCCTTCCTCAAGCGCCCTAGTCCACCTAGATCTACCTCTGTTGATATTTTTGAATATCATTGTGACACTTTTCTCTATCATTCCATCACTCGCTCATTCTATAATCACTGCAAGGTAAGTCTAATTCAGGTGAGTACCTTATCCTTCTTATTTCCTTTTATTTATTAAATCAAATAAAGTGTATAGCATTCATATTTCAGTATATTTCATTTATATGTCATTTATCATAGTTATACATTTCTTATTTTAATAAAATTTACATTATATTTTATTTAATCAGTATATTCATAGCGATATGTGGAGGAGTAGAACAGGAAATAGAGGGAAATGTCATAATAGGTGTTGTAGAGTGGCTATTTAAGGGATTAGGATGTGGCTTGGGCGTTGAATTGCCAATTAGGGGAGTATAGTTCATGATCTCATCCTTATAGTCAAATTCAAAGTAGGAATAGCCATCATCCATGAGGTTTTCACCCTTAAGATCAAAGGTAGTATGCATGGTTCATGGAGAGATAATGATAATGTTGATGCCATGAATAAAGGTATAGAAGAGTGATTTCTGATATCAAAGCATTTCTTCATTCTTAGCATGGGTGTAGCCTATTAAGAAGGAATCATATACATAATAACTACCATCATTATTAGGTGTAGTGACATCGATAGTGCATGAATCGATAATAGTATCAAGTTGAACAAGATTTTGTATTAGAGGATGCATATTGTGAGTAATGGTAATAGGGATGTAGTCAACATCCTTCTTATCCGCAAGAGGTTATAGAGTAGGATTTAATTGTGATATAATGGCATTGTGGTATCATAAGTGTTTATCTCATGAAAACCATCATCATCCTAATCGACAATTATCGTGGTACAATTCACAACCTCAAGATTCCTAGTATAACTACAAATGGAATCCACATTTTAGTTGAATAATTGGTATTCTGAAATGGGATGGTGGGGAGTTCTTTGGGGATGGTAATTTTGAATGTCCCACATTGTTGGAAGAGGTCAAAGTTCCAAGGATTAGTGTCACCTTGTATTTTATAGATATCCTCTAGGTGTGTGTACTTAACCACATTTCCCAATTAATGAAGTGACTACTTGCATATGGTGGGTTCATCGTTGACTAAACAGGATATTATAAGAAAATGGGAGGATGAAGATAATGAATTTTATGTAAAGAGTGTAACAATTCATGGTGATAGGGATCCAAATATAATCCATGGGGAAATGTGTCTATGATCATAACCCTGACACATGCTCCTATTGGATTTTAGGTTGGAAATAGAGTAACCAAGTGTCTTAATAAATTCAAGGGAAGTGACGCAGTACCAAAACCTTTATTTATGAGGGATATCTTGACTGCAGTGTGGAAAATTTTAACTAGGATAAAGAGGGGAGGATTTTATGCATGAAATATAAGATCTTCGGGATCATGGAACTAATAATAAAATGAATGCACAAGGAATAACGAGTAAACATACCATTAGAAATAGATAGCTCTTCACATTGACACATGATCCTCTCTTTTGAACCATGTATGGAAAAAAATTCCCAAATAGGTTTGAAAACGGATTTTCATAATAAAAGTGTTGATATAAGAGGCTCATGGTGTTTGGGTAGCATACGAATGAGCTCTAAGAATGGGATTTGAGTGCAATGTGAGATATTTCTAGAAGGGGCTCCCAATATTAAATAGTGGGTTGTGCAACATTCTTAACTTGGGAAGAGTCGGCTTGAATATGTTCTAAAGAACGAGAAATGACAAAAAAACTCCATATTTTAATTTTTCCTAGCATTTTGATGGGATTGTCTGTAGTAGAAATATATTCATAGGGGAAAATGGCATTAAAAGTGTCGAGATGGAAAAAATGAGATCATGCATGCAATTTTATAGAGATTGATAATACCGGGATATGTGATGATGCCACATACAGGATCTTCCATGCAAAAGTATCTATGTAGGGGGAAATGGTGCTTATATGAATGGTGGGATCGGGAATTAAATTATTCTTATGAGAGATTTGGAATCAAGAGCATGTGTTGATGAATTTGTTGGATTTCTTCTTAATAGAGGAAGGATAAAATGATTCAATACATGTAATAATATGTTTGATACCATCCATATGAACCGCACTCTCTATAAATGCACTAGTAGAGGGATATGATGTGTTAAAAACATTAGTAGTTGTATTGTTGGTTGGAACAAGACCATGATTAGGTTGTTCAAACTTGGATTGATCAAGAAGTCGATTGTTATATATTTTAACATGTTTGTTGGTTTGATGAGCTACTTCATTCCAATTACATTATTAACCTTTAGATCATGTTCCTTTATGGCTTTCATTATCCTTTCTTAATTGATGGCCTCATAATAAACAAAAATTTCCAAGTAGGAAAGTATAAGGAAAAGATCAAAGGGAACTATAGCTATCATAAGGATGACTCTAATCAGAATTCCACAAGAACAAATTGTTTTTATCATCGATTGAGGAAGAAGTTGAGAAGGATCTACAACCATGGTGAATGTTGGGGTAGACGTCATCTAAAATATTCCTTAGATAGAGTTCGGTGATATTCGCTATGGGAGGAAGAAATAGAATTACATTGTGATTTAGAGGTAGATTGATCAATGTTATGGATAGTCCTATTAGAAGAATTTCCTTGAGGAAGAGTGTCTGTGACTCCATCATCAATGGAATTCTTATTTCTAGGATTCATGAGGAATTGAATGTTATTTATTAGTTGTTACTTTAGAGAAGGATTTTTAAATTCTATCATAAGGTAATCTTGGAATTTGGATTGATTGAATATTTCTTCCAAAGAGGTAGGAGCACCTTGTATTGAAGGCAAGGTTTGAGTGTGCTAAGGAATGGCTAAAATAAACTCCCACACATTATATTTGGCCTTAATGGATAAGGTATTCCAATGTTTGATGAAATATTTGGAAAATTCATTGTCTCTTTGTTTTCAATTGGAAAAAGTGTTGATGTTATTTTCAGGTAGATCGTAATACTAAAATTCATTTATTAAGGTAGTCACCAGGATTTTGAGCTCAAAAATAGAGTTGGATTGAAGAGTATGGTACCAATCATGGCATATCCTAGAAATTTCTTAGACAAATTTTTTTGGGATCGTAAGAATTGGTTTTGACCCAATATTTATAGATATTTCCAAAAGCCTTGATATGGAGGGAATGGTCCATAGAACCATTGTAAGTGATGGAAGGAGTGGTTCCCCCATGTCCTTAGAAGTGATGTAGGGAGAGAGAGGATCACTTTAAACGATTGAAAGACCTTGTTAATGGATAGGAGGTTGGGAAATGGGAGATCCATTTAATCCAAATGACAAAGGAGGGGGTTGACCTTGGTTTTTCATGCCCCAAGAGACTATTTGTAGTCAAATATCAAGATGAGCTATATTGGATTGCATTTGGAAGAAATTTTTATAGTCGTAGTTTGTTGTTGATCGAGGCGATCAATAAGTTGTATGATGAGTTGATTACGATCAATATTTGGAGGAATATTTGTGGTATTAGTTTGATCATGATTCAATATGTTTGGATGAGGATCAATTTAACTAATATCTAAGTCAAACTTCTTAGAAAGATAGTCTTTAATGTATTTGTGTAGTAGATTAGGCGAATCCCCTATATATTGAGGAATTTTTTGAAGAAATTTCTATATAGTGGGAGTATAATTAAACTCAAGAACATCTTCAAGTTCCCCTTCTTTAGTTTCAAATACATGGTTTTAAATGATGGATCTAGTTTGTACATTTCAGGGTGGAGGTTTTGGCTTTCGAGGTTAGCTCCTATTGCAAAATAGTTAGTGTAATGAGGAACTAACTTAGAAAACCATCATCCTAAGGGTTATTTTGGTCATAAATAGATGTATTAATAGATGATGTAGTGGAATAACAAAGAAAATATTCCATTGTGAACCCTTGAAGCTTTATAAAGGCTTTCTAGAAAAAAAAATATAACGAGATCGACCATACGGGAAGAACACATAAGAGCCAATAGTGTCATAGAGCTTAAATTTAAAATCAAATGAGTTTAGAATAGGACCAGCCATGTAATAAGTTTGCATAGGAGTAGATGGTATATGAATAAAATGATAAAAGTGTATATATAATTGGTCATACAATAGGGTTTTGCACACGGTTCATTAGCATAGAAAAAGTAGTGATTTTTTCAAGAATATTTTATATGACCTAATTTATGGTAGAGTAACATTTGTGTCGAGTTCATCATAGTGTATTATGGACAAATATATGTTCCTAGTTGGATTATAAAATTTAGGGACCAAATCTAAGTTTAGACGCGTGATGCGAGATACAAAGGTGCTTAAGGAGCACTAATGTCGTACTTTTCTATAGGATAATGAACTTAACCATAGGATAGCTATAGCTTTCCAAGGCCTATAGGTAAGATAAAGATATCTAGGAGAATAAGATTAATTACGGGATGTAATATAATAAGACGGTGTAATAGATCAAAGCAAACATACATCCACACTAGTCTATAGAAATAAATGACCAATAAAAAATGCACATGTGTAAGATAAAAGACGAATAAGGATTTTAAATACTTAAATGTAGCATGTCTATGTGTGTGACTTCTAATACATCATCCTCACCAGAGATGACAACACTAAGAGAGAATCATTATGGGTGGAGAAGGGGAAAGTTTAACAAGAATATCTCCAGTTTAAAGTCACTTTGGTGACACAAAAGCAAAATAATCAAGCTCCAAGACTCCAAATGCAACAAATAGGTATAAAATAGTGTGAAAATATGTGATCTATAAGTTCCTTCTTATATGATCAAAATTATTGTTTGGGGTAGTTTGATAAAAGGTGGTGGGGTATATATATACCCGAAATCATTTGCTATGGGTGATGGCATCATCATGAAAAATCTAAAATCGACATCATCCCCATGAACAATAGTGTGAATATTGGGGGAACCTCAAGGTAAAAGGGTGGAAAAAATGTGAGATGGAGGATAGAAAGTAAATAGAGTAAAATGACTAAGGTATAGGTTGAATGGAAGTAGGGATGATAGTGTGGAATAAGCATTAAAAATTTGATCTAATGAGACAAGTAGGAATAATGGGCATAACTTGTAAAAGGGGATGAAACCAGACAAGGTTAGGGTAACTACGACATAATATAAACATATTTCAAATGTTTTGGTCTAACCCACATGAGCAAGTTTGATAATACCCGCTCAAGAGAGGAAGATGCGTCAACAAACCTTACATAAAATAAATAGTTAGCAAGCATAAAAAATGAGGTGTATATGATATTTACACTCTATCATTATATTTGTTCCTTTAATTATTTTAAATATTTATATCATTTTTTATCACATACATTTTTATCAAGAAGCGTAATCTACTATATTGACTAATTTTACATACTTTCACACCACCCAAAGCATATTGGATCATCTGCTCAACATTGCATAATACATTTGGGTATACTCTCTTATCCCTTTAACCCAACATTTTCAATTCTATATAACAAAAGGATGGCAATTTGTAGATACCCAATTTTGGCACATGACTTTATATAATAATTAATTTTACATGATTTTTGTATGTAGTTTATTGGTTTATATTCAAGACTACTTATCACTCTTAATCCTGCATATTGACTCTCTATTTCTTCCATGTTAGTCTCCAAACAAATCTTTCATCTTCATTATTCCATTTTGATATTACTTTTGAGGATTCCTACCTCATGTTTTCATTTATTCACTCATGTGACATCTAACTCATTTCATCACAATTCTCATATGGTAGGAGAGGCCCTATACTTATATATGGTGAGTACCTCTATAAAAATCTCCCATAGTTGTGAACTTATCCATTCTTAACTTTGGATTAAAATTTCAAAAGTAATTATCTTTTGGTCATTCTTGTAATAATTTTGAATTTGATTTTGTGACAATTGCATGATTTTTTAATTTGAGATTAGTGGTGTAGACAACTAAAATGTTGGCATGATTAATTACGATTAATATGTCCCGTAACATCATCTAAATCCATATAATAATTAATCACAAGATTAATTATTATTAATTTCATCATTGACCCCTTTATTTTAATATTTATTTAAATATTTCATATTTCATCATTTATCCCATTAAAAATCCCTTTTATCACATTTACTCTTTCATCATTTATCATTTATCTCATTTTATCATTAATCACTTTAATTCCTTATTATATCCTAATATCCTATTTTAATCCTTCATTAACATTTTATAGGAATTTAATATTCCTACATCTCACCTACCACCTACCCTACACATCCCTACACCTAGCCTTTCCATCAAATCACACCCCTAATCATCATTAATCAACCTAATCTAATCCTAATCTAATCACATCCTCACACCTCTAAATCTAGAGGCTTCTAAATCTAGAAGCCTCTCTAACCTTCTCCTTCCATTGAATTTTTAATTCAATGGAAGCTTCTTCCCTCCATGAATTTTGAATTTAAAAATATAGAATTCTCCATTCTAGAGAATTTCAATCCTCTCATGCATTCTCCACCATTGATCCCAATCCAACATGGCTTCATCTTAGCCATTGAATCCTCCACCCACAAGCTATAAATCAAGCTCTCCTCCTCCATGAGAGACATCTTAAGAATCCATAGCAAAACTCTACTCTTTTATTCATCCAATCAATCCATCATCATTGTTATCAAGCAATCATCCAATGCAAACAAATGGGAGGTGTTACCCAAGTGACTCCAAAATCTAAAGCAAGGAATCAAGTTCAATCCAATCCCCATCTAAGAGCAAATACAAAGCATCAAATGAGGAGTTGTGCAACTTATAGGTAAGTGCAGGTATAATCTCTCTCCCCTTTTAATCCATTGCTCTATCAAAGGTTTTGTTTGAGAAGACTAGATTTAGGAATCATTTGGTTTGTTTTTGGTTTCTAACTTTTATCTAATATTTTCTTGCATTACATTTTGGCACCCACCATGGGGGTTACCCCCCATTTTTCATCATTTCCAATCTTATTCTATCCCTAGAATAGGCTGTCAAATTTTTAAGAATTTTCATTGTCATTTACACCTTCAAATTTCAAAATTTTGAGCTCAAAACTTGTTTCCAAAGACAAACAAAGCAGTGCATTTGCTCTGTGTATTGACGCATATGCTGCACAAAATGGTGCATTTTTACCTATTTTGGTGCATTTTTTTGCCTATCTTTCGATAACCATAACTTTTGAACCCAAACTCAAAACGACTCCATTTTTTTTCCAGAAACGTATTGAAAAGATCTATGAATTTAAAATGTTAAATTAGAATTTTGAAAGATAATTTATTCGTGGTTTTCATTTTTCTAAATCTAGTCATTTTAAAAATACATTAAGTTATCTTTTCTTGTTCCAAACTACTAACACTTTGTATGAATCTTCCTACGCTTACCAAAGATTAAAAAATTAATCCAAAACTACTAACCCTTTTTGTTTTGTATCTCATTTAGTCCAAGACATTGGGGTATAAAATATCAAACTACTAATCCTTGGTTTTGCAGGATCTCCTCTTGAATACCCCATTACTTAATTTTTAATCATTTTATCTTGCATTTATCATCCTTTTTGTGTTCCCCTTTGTTGTTTGTTCATCCCGAAGGAAAAACCGTGTATGCTCTCCTCTCGTGTCCTAGGATGATCTTGAGGATTAAAATAGGTTAGCCTTCCCATTTTTATTTTGTAGGGGTAACATGACATGGAAGTGATATCCACGCACTTACCATACTCTTAGGGATCTCATGACTGTGGGCTTCATCTCCATGCATGTAGACACACCTCGTGTTTGGCAGGGTATATAAATTCAAGGACAGTTATCATTATTAGCTAAACACTTTCTTTTTTTAAGAGCGGCGTGAAGTGAGGGGATTCCATGTCCCAATACCCATGCCTTAGACAACATTCTTACAACATGGACTTGGGCCCCATGTACTGCAAGGTATATCGGGGACGCCCCTAATGAGCTTGTGCATCCTAGAATAGGAAACCTCTTAGTCGCATATTGAGCTATAGTGCAAGGAGGTTGCACTCCCTAATATCACTCGCTAGCCAACCCCACATTTGCACATAGGTGGAGATCCAATTTGTGGCACCACCATCGGTGTGTGGTATTGAAATTGGGTTATACCTTGATTACAATCCCACTTGATTAGTTAGGGTGTGTGATGCACGATTGTTTCTTATTTGTGAACACCATTAACCATCTTATCACATTAAAATATTAATTAATCAAACATTATCATAACCATCCATCCTTAATCACATAATCCCAATCCAAATCCCATTACCATCCTTAATCAACTAACTTAATCCCAATCCTAATACCATTACCATCAATCCTAATCCAAAACTAATCCCCTACACATATTTTCTAACCATGGCCTTTGATCCTCAATCCACATCCTCTCTAAACCAACATCCAAACCCTTACCTCTTTTCTAAATCCATCAACCAAGCTATCCCATCATCCCCCACCCATCCAATTCAACCATCTCACTTTGACCACGAAGTCCCACACACCATCCAACATCTTAACAAAAAAATCTCAAACTTAACATCCTATCTCAACCAATCCTCTCCCCACCATCCAAATCAACCATCCCATGTTGATCCTAACATCCTAAAAACCATCCAACAACTCAATCAACAAATAACCAATCTTAAATCATGTATCATGTATCAACCAATCACCTCCTAAACCATCATCTCCTAATCAACCCCATACACAATTTCCCCTTTTACGATCGATCTCTACCCTTCACCCCATTGACTTCCTCCTTAACAAAACTAAATCATCTCAATCCACACCTTGACCTAAACAACATAAATCATTATCCCCACAATCTAATTACATTGACTTTGACCACCTCACTAACTTTGACCTAGACCAAGAGGACCTCCTTTATGTCCTTGCTAGTCTAGCCACCAATCCCAAACCCATGCAACCATCACAAACCACAACCTCCAAATCCCCTATCAATCATCATGACCTGCACCTTCTTTCCATAAAAACTCATGCAAATATACCACCACCATCCCAAACCCCAACTCCTAAATCCATGATCATAAAACCTATCGGTGATTCTCATTCACATATCCATAACAATCCCAAAAACTTCATACAAAATTATCATCCCCCACATCATATCTTAGTTATGCATCCTCGCCATCTTCATCATCCCAATCTAATCCTATGGAATTTCTCCTAGATAGTCCCACAATCCCTAATCCACCATCCAAGACTCTTCTTTCATCCCCTCCATCACCTACACCCAATCCTATCAAAACTATCTCATCCACCATGACTCCTACGTCACCCTCATCCCTTTCTACCCCCAATCTGAAAACATCTAATGTGGTTCTATGCCACCCACATCATATTCATCTACATATAATCCTAATCCATCACCTAAATCTCACACCATCCTATCCACTAATCCTATTTCAAATCCACCATCCCCCAATCCTAAAACATCTAACATGACTCCTAAGTCACCAACTCCTAAACCTAACCAATCACATCCCAATCCTCTCCCCACCCCGTCTCCTTCCCAATCCACTACGACTCCTATGCCACCTTCATCTACTTCATCCCCTAAATCAACCAAATCCAATGTGGTTCCTACACCACACCTATCACCCAAAACTCCTTCATCCATGACATCACCCAACTCTAATGTGACCCCCATATCACACCCATCCTCTTCATCTAAATCTAGCCCCTCATATTTTCCCAAACAATCTAATCATAAGCCAACACCATCTACCTCAAAACCACATACTCCAACTAATCCTAAATTAACTAAATACACTTCGGCCTCGAAGCCCAACCATACACTTTGGCCCCCATGCCTAATCCATCCCCATTATCTTCTAAGCCACAAAAATTTAATTCAACTTATAAATCCAAATCAATCAAATCATCTCATAATCCTACACCTTTACTTCCTACTCCCTCCAAACCATTACTTCCTACTCCCCCAAAACCATTTAACCTAAGCCACTTCACTCCTTTAGGAGAATCCTTGACCACCATATTCCATCGTCTAAAAACCTTCAACATGATCATCCATCCCCCAATAAAATCATGTAATCAAAACCTTCCAAAACCATCTTGGTATCAGGAACACTATTATTGTGACTTCCATCGCACCCATGGACATTCAACCAATCATTGCATGCAATTTAGGTTTTATGTCCAAAATCTCATTAACCAAGGAATTATTATCCTTATACCTCTTTATCCAACACCTTTCCATCCCAACCCTCTCCCCAAACATCTTCCACCATCAACATTTGACTTGACCTCCAAACATTGTCAACCATCCAAATCTCATCGTACATCCAAACACCCCTCACCAACTAAAAACAAAACAAATCTCATCTACCATCCTTTGTTAAGTTCACCTCTTAGCGAGATGACAAAATTACAATCCCCCAGTCTCATGATGACCACATGGCATCATCTTCCCCATCCACTTCATATCCTATAGCCAAAAATATGTTCACTAATATGAAACATTGAGGCAAAGGCTTAGGCATCCATGAACAAGGCATTCGCGAACCCATCTCCCTTCCTCAAAATCCAAGTCATTTAGGATTAGGGTATAAACCTAACACTAACAACGACCCTCCCACTACTCCATCACAACCCATTTCTACCACTCCTCTTGTTGATCCTACTATCCCCACCACTCAACCCACTCAAAAATACTTTAATCCCCTATAACTACCAAACACCTAAAAATGGATTGAGCACATAATTTTTGCCTACACATGGATGTTATTTCCTTCCCACTCATCCTCCTTCCATCCAACATCCAAATCCCTTTGCATCTAACCCATCTCTATCATCACATCCATTAATATCCTCTTCCACTCATCTGTTTGAACACTTGATCAGCTTGATCACACATGTTGTAAGACAATAGTACCTACTACAATTGTGTGACCTTGGTCTATCATTACCTCCAACATTTAAGCACCATTGTCCTCCTAGAGATCCACACACTTTAACACACTTAATCAACTTGTGGTGAAGACCCTTGGGTGTATCTTTTGACACTCTAGCCAATGTCATCACTACACTCATTTCCATCCCCCATCAAGCCACTGGTGATTCTTAACCCCTTGAGAGTTCTCAAGAGAGTGGATCCTCTTTATGCAAAAAAAGAATCCAAATATCAAAAAGAAAAAGATCAAAAATCATATCAAAATAAAAAAATATCAAATAAAATCCACCTCAAGACTCTCTCTAAGGGTGTTTCCAAAAACTCTATTGGGGCTATGGACGCCTTTGGCTGGTAGTAGAGAAATATTTCGACAAGAATCGATGTATCTCCGTCGAGGATATGCACGTCTAGCTGAGAGTGAAGCAATGCACGGATTAACCTTATGTTCACCTTCCATCAACCTACTTGACTTAATCACTCCCTATGCATTGGCTAGTTTTTCTTCGCATACTACCCATTAAGTTTTCACTTCAATCAAGTAATTAACCATCACAGTCACACACACTTTTATCTCGTAGAGACATAGGACTCGCATGTTGTTAGGTATTGATTAAACCTTGGTCTCACATATTTTTTATTCCGCTCTTTCCTTACAACATGCGTTGTTAGGCTCATCTTTTTCATCACTTATATTATTCCTTCCATCACATCCACTTACTTTTTCCTTTGGATCAAACATCTATGGGCAAACAACCTTTTCATCCCATCCTCCTCATGTCCCTTTTCAATTGTCATCATCATGACTAGGGAAACCTTACTATCATCCGCTAAGGGCATCCTCCATTTTTGATATCCCTCACTTCCCATCCTACCCTACACCTGGGGTCAAATCAAACCCATCCATCCATCCATACTGAGCCACCCTACTTTACACTTGGGGGCACACTACATCTATCCCTTAATCCATCTCCCATATACCGGGGCACATCTTATCTTATACCACATCCCCCATCGCATATATGTATCTCCCATCCCACATCCCATCTAATCCTAACCGATTAACCGATCCATATCCTATCCAACCTATCCTTCAATCCTATCCACCATCTAACATCAAACAATCCTCATCCTATCCTCATCCTATCCAACCTATCCAATTTCCCTCATTCTCCCCAAACACACCTTGGGACTTATAGGAGAAAGTCACATCACATATCCCATCCAAAATCTCAAAATCCATAATCCAAAAATCTAAAAATATAACAATCTAAAATCCAAACATCTAAAAACCCCAACATCCAAAATCCAATATCAAATAATGTAAACATCATAAATCCAAAATCTAAAAATCAAACATCCAAAAATCAAAACATTAAAAATCAAATACAAAAATACAATGTGTGTGTTTTTTTTTTTGTGTGTGTTTGCTTGTTTACCGCATTTACATTTTGGCCAATGATACGAGGTCATTTTTAGTACAAACCAATGATATGAGGCCCCTTTTGTTTCTTTTTTTGCATGGTCCAATGATATGAGGACCATATTTTTTTATATTAATTTGTCCAATGATATGAGGACATGGGCATTTGGCAACTTAGTCACCATGGTTTTTACACCTTGATGCATCTTGCTCTATGCCACATTAATCATAATTGCTAATGATGATAACAATGGGCACTCTACAATAGCACACCACTTATATCATCATCATTTACTCCTATCATCATCCACTCCTAATCCTCATCATCATCTAACTAACTAATTATCTAACCTTCTCATCTCCTTATCCAATCAATTCATTAATCAATCAATCAATATCCACATATCATCTCACATCCAACTAACATCCTCTCATCCAAATTGATCCAACAACCAATCCTTATTCTCATGATCTCAACATCCTCAAATCATCCAAAATCCTTACCCCCTAGACTGGGGCATCTCAAAATATACCATCTTCAAATCCAACATCCTCAAATCAAAATCTTCAATCCTAACCCCCTAACTGGGGAATCCTATAATCTAAAATCCTCAAATTCTAACCCCTTGACCGAGGCATCCTCAAATTCAAAATCCAAAATCTTCACCCTTGTCATACATCGTTGACTGGGGCATCCTATAATACAAAATCCTCAAATATTCTATTCATATTCTAATCCTCTCATCCTGCATCTTCATCCTTAATCTTCTCATCATCTAATCATCTAAACCTCTCATCTACTAACTTGGGCATCTCCTCTTTTCGAGTGGTTACCCATGTCATTTCTCCCCGCCTAACCCCTTGAGGGGGCATCATATCACCATCCTAACATCTTATCTTCTTTTCTTTGAACTATCATTGCTCTACAATAACACTTCAAAGAGGGGGAAAATGTAGACATCTAAAATGTTGACATGATTAATTACGATTAATCTATCCCGCAACATCATCTAAATCCATATAATAATTAATCGCAAGATTAATTATTATTAATTTCATCATTAATCTATTTATTCTAATATTTCATCATTTATCTAAATATTTCATATTTCATCATTTATCCCATTAAAAATTCCTTTTATCACATTTACCCTTTCATCATTTATCATCTATCTCATTTTATCATTAATCACTTTAATTCCTTATTATATCCTAATATCCTATTTTAATCCTTCATTAACATTTTATAGGAATTTAATATTCCTACATCTCACCTACCACCTACCCTACACATCCCTACACCTAGCCTTTCCATCAAATCACATCCCTAATCATCATTAATCAACCTAATCTAATCACATCCTCACACCTCTAAATCCTCAGGAGGCTTCTAAATCTAGAAGCTTTTTTAACATTATCCTTTAATTCAATGGAAGCTTCTTCCCTCCATGAATTTTGAATTCAAATTTAGAATTATCCATTCTAGAGAATTCCAATCCTCTCATGCATTCTCCACCCTTGATCCAAATCCAACATGGCTTCATCTTAGCCATTGAATCCTCCACCCACAAACTATAAATCAAGCTCTCCTCCTCCATGAGAGACATCTTAAGAATCCTTAGAAAAACTCTACTCTTTTTTAATTCAATCAATCCATCATCATTTTTATCAAGAAATCATCTAATGCAAGCAAAGGGGAGGTGTTGCCCAAGTGACTCAAAAATCTGAAGCAAGGAATCAAGTTCAATCCAATCCCCATCCAAGAGAAAATCCAAAGCATCAAAGGAGGAGTTGTGCAACTTGTAGGTAAGTTCAAGTATAATCTCTCTCCCCCTTTTAATCCATAGCTCTATCAGAGGTTTTGTTTGAGAAGACTAAATTTAGGAATCATTTGGTTTGTTTTTGGTTTCTAATTTTTATCTAATATTTTCTTGCATTACAAATGGTTGCATAAGTAAATAAATTACATGAATTTTAAAAACAAGAAAGAAAAGGTGATATCGGTGATATCTTTAGCCTATTGGATGAGTGATGTTCTCTAAGGATCCAATTCTTTCAACGTCAAAATTTGAAGTATGATTGTATGCTTTTACAACTTGGGCCTAAGTGAATGGCACGTAGTGTTGCATACTTTATTCACATGGTTATCGCACACCACATAGGTAAGGGAGTTACATGAGTTTTTAGCCTCTTATATTATTTCTTTGTAGGAAATGATTAGGCACCATGGGGTATGTTGAAATCAATCCTACTCAAACCCACTAACCCCCTTTTTAAGATGAAGATTCAATATCTAGGGTTTCAAGACAAAGAGAAGATTTTATATATAGTACAAGCATCATGAGATTGAAAACATATAAATTATACCTAAAAAGAGTGGAGAATAGACACAAAGCAATCAAATAAGGTGTAAAGTCCCATAGGATACTTTTATGGATTCATATATATATATATATATATATATATGAACATGATACTCTCTAGCTTGCTTACACACTTATCCAGAGAAACTTTTTAGGACATGATATTTATTATTTATTGCTTATAGTAAGGACATCATGACATAAAACTAGAACCCTATACCACACCTATTTTTGGTCCATTTATTATAAATCATTTTCTCTTGTCTATTTATCATTGACATATCTTATGGGAATGCAAGATTTACATAATTTAGGATTATTATGATTGCTTTTTTTGCTATTCTAAATTATATATACAACAAATGGTAAAAATTAGGAATTATCTCTAAATAAATATTAAAATACCACCCTAAGAAATCTCCTTTAAATTTGATTTTATTTCATATTTACAACTTTATCAACCTCTTCTTACTACATGTTGAAGGCTAGGTAAGATCTGTAACATATATATATATATATATATACGAAATAGAAAACCTTGTTGAACTCTCATACATTTCCTTTGAAGATGTGCTAAATTATAAATGTATTTTAATGCTTCCCATACCAATGATGACAATAACCGGATCATTGGCCTCATAACCTTTGCCTTTATGGAAACTAAAGGTGAATCTTTCTTTTTTAAATGATCTCTTTCACCTTATATTTTGGGATGAACAATGTTCGATCTCATTTAACCTCATTTCCCTACTTGTGAAACACATATTAGAAGCAAATACCACCCATCATAACTATGGAGTGGCATGACAACAGTGGTGATAGGAATAACATATTTAATGAATTATGAATATAACTTCACAAAAGGAGAAATCATATCATTTAGAATTTATTAAAAAATTAAAGGAAATTTGGAGGGAGGGATACATATAATGAATGAAAGGGAAACTTAGAATAAAGTGAATAAAATTAATAGAATTTCTAAGTGAAACTAAATTGTGTAAAGGGAGCATTCCACATTAGGTAAGATTTACTTTTCAACATTTTTGTTTCAAATGTTAGTTTCTTGCATAACATTTAGTTTGTCTTGGATATAAGAAAAGATAGTGTATTTTATAAGTCATGCAATACAAAAAAAATCATTTTTTTTGCATACATTTAGTTAGGTGGGGTATCATGGAGATGGATATAATTAATATTACAATGCAAAGATTATAAAATGGGGTGCTTTTATATTGTTAGATATGCATAGCGTAAGGACGATATGTCATTTGTGTTGTATAAATACATAGAAATTTTAGTGGTTGAGAAAATCTATTTACAGGAGTCTCATGTCAATTATGTGTAAGAGTTACTGTCACACACACCTCACAATATATTATATACTATTACTTTATTTATATCAAAATCTTTCAAACATAGACTTTTATATTTATAGAAACAATTCCAAGATACACTTAAGAGGTATATTATATTTATGGATTTAAGGAATGCATTTATAAAATATTAATTTATATATTTATCAAAAATAGGAAAGGGAACAAGTGATCAACCTTTATTTCTTCACAAATACTTTAAGAGGAGAAAGAATACAAAGGCAATGATCAATACTTCAAATCCTCAAGATGTTATTATGGCTACTTTTGGTTTGCGAGATACATATTAAACTTGGTTTGATATACCTTGATCTTTATGTCGATGGGGTCAATGATAAAATGGAAGTGGCCCGTTAAACTCGTATATGTTGATTGATTGTAGTATGATTATGTTTATTTTCTTCACCTTCCTTTCTCCACCCCTATGGGTTCATAATCCAAAAATTATTTGTTTTCTTGTCCTTCCTTCTTCCTCCCTTTTACAAAAACTTTGTCGACTATACCTCTTTAGTTCATCTTGGACTTGATTCTAAGACTCTAAAAGCCTTACACATTCAAAACATAATTCCCACATTAGGTTGTAGGTTTTTATGATTCTATGACTCAAGCATCATTATTTTTAAAAATCCTACATAAGTTGGTATATAAACCCCTTTATATAACAGATTTTAAAGCATCATTCATTCATTGTTACACACATTCCAATTTTAAAATCTTATTAATAGAAGTTTTTCTTTTATTATAGTTATTTAATAATATTTTGTTCATTAAAAACCTTGGTAATTATGCATAGTAAGTAGTTGTTACTTATTCTCCTATGGTATTTTTGTTATTTGTTAGATTATTTGTTAAACAACATTTGTTTTATTATCCTTCGTATGATTTTGTAAGATTTTTTTGTTGAGATGTTACACCACCATAAATTGGTGGATGAATATAGTCGTGCAATGCCTATATAAATTGAAACTAATTCATTTGTTTATAACTTGCGAGTTCATTCGTGAATACAATCATTATGGTATATCGATCACATTTAGAATTAGAGAAGAAGAGATTATACACCTCTCAAGAGGAGTGTATGTATTGTTCGGGGGAGTTTGAGAGGATATGATGAAGTTTGAGCAAGAGAGAGAGGAAGAGTTACCCCTTGCCTCTTCACAACCCCAACCCCTATCTCCATAATCTTTGTTTGTTGCACAACATTAGTAGCAATAAAATTCAGTTGTATAGCTTTCAGACAATTGAAGATTGGAAGCAATAGAATTTTATCTACAATATTTGTAGAGGATTGTTTTTTGATTGTAGAAGTTGTAGATTGCTACTAAAAGAAAAAGAAAAAGACAATCATTCCCGAGAGGAACATCAAAATATTTACAAAAGTTTGCACGCATATGTCATCTTTTATTGGAATTTTTTTCTTATACAAAATTTTAACCAAAGTCTTATTAAATTTCATAAAAATTATGGTTAAGCATAGATTTTTTTAAGTTAATGTAAAAATAAATTTTAGAAAATTTGAATTTTGTCTTATGGTCTACCCGAAAACAAAATTAATTCATTATCTCACGAACTAGGAGGATTCAAAAGTTTAAAATTGGCCACAATATGCATTTAGCAATTTTATTTCGAACAAAAATATTTTTTCGAAATTCTTCCTAGAACTTTTGTTTTTAACATTCTGTCTTTTAACTTGAAAGTTACAAGTAATTTTTAATCGACAAACCAAAAGGAGTTAGTGACTTCAAATTTTGTAAGAATTTCTAATGTCACATCATTCAAAAACTCATTTGAGGAAATTTGTACAACTCTTACAGCTTTTGAAATTAAAAACTATAGTTGAAAATTTTAATGTTTGCATCATAAAGCCCTGAAATCACAATTAATTGATTTCTTTCAAACCGTGAAATCTCATATGTTGGAATTTTTCCACATTTTTGAATTTACATTTAAAACACCGTGTATAAATTTTAGTTCTTTAAATCATCACAAAAATGTATTTTAATGTTTTTGTGAGTTTTATAAGCATTAAAAAAATCATATAGAAAACTTCAGCAATAAGAAGCATTGTTATCACCGATAGTCTCCATCATGGATAAAAACACTCTTAAATTTTTTCTTCCAAATTCATATCTCCTAAGAGGAGACAATAGTGCGACATGGAACACTAGAGTAAAAAATTAACTCGAATTTGAAGACATATGGCCACATTGTGGAAGACTCTTTCACTAAACAAGATCCAAATGTTGTTAACTATAACATCAGTTTTATCAAGCTAATCATAAGGCCAAGATGATAATATTGTTTTGATTATCGATGATGTACAACTTCACATTCAAGATGCCAACGTGGTTAAAGAAGTGTGGGATAAATTGAGTATAGCCTACAAGGCCAAACATAAAAATTACTATTATCATGCAGAGTCACTTCATATTCATAAATTAAAAACTTGTGAGAAAATTGATTCCTACATTTCGTGCTCTGGGTAAGATTGATCTAGTGCATACTACTATTTGTATACCTTGGAGACCTAGTCATGCTAGTTTTTAGTATTTTATGATTTGTGTGGATGATTTTTCAACAAAAATTTGGATACATTATCTTCATAATAAAGATGAAGCATTTGAGATTTCTAAGAAGTTAAAACTTGTTTAAATTGAGTCTAAAGTTCTAATGCATCTAAGAAGAGTAGTGAAAATATACATCCGCTTCCTATAATGTAAGTCACCTACTCCTAGTGTTTCTAATGATCTTGAGAGATCTTCCTCAAACTTTGATATTATTGAACACATAAAGAAAGCCCAAGTTCATATTTCTAAATTAGAGTACTACGAACCCATCCTGAATAGTTTGATAAGTTAGTCAAATTTATCAAAGGTGGTAGTTCAAAATCTTTTGTACCATCCACTTCCAAAGGAATATTTTCCACTCCTGTACAAAGTAGAATCTAGAATCTTTTAGCCTCCACCCCTTCATCTATTAGAAAGATTGATTTTTGTTATGTTTCCTTGTTAATCAATGGGTACCAACTAAATAACTACATTATTGATTTTGGTGCTTCTAACAATGTCATTCCTATTAAGGTCACCTAAGCTCTTGGTTTGAGTCTCTCTCGGGCATTTGGTCATTGTTACTCCGTGGAAACAAAGGAAGTTCCTCCTGTTGGTAGGATCAATGACGCATAACTTGCTTTCGTGACTTTTCCAAAAAAGTAGGTCAAGGAAACAATCTTGGTGGCAGACATATCGGCTACCTATGGTATGCTTCTAAAAGTTTCGTTGGGATATGGGAGGTGAAATATGATTGTACTTGTCTTCTACTTCAATACCAGTCAAGAATGAAATGAAGAAGCTTCTCCCTGAGCCAAACATGAAGTATACAGCCTTCGAAGCTTTCGACAACCCAAGAGCATATATTCTATTCCAAGATAAAGAGAATGGAAATGTTCCATTTAAGGACAAAGGTAATGGGAATTATTTTATGATTTTTAAATGAAGTGAATAGCTACCTATTCTTGGAGGAAAGACCAGTGGAAATTGCTAACAAGGTTTAGAGTATGGAGTTTGAAGGAAGTTGTTCATCAATAAGGTCAGTGTCGTAATTGTCTTGTCCTCTCCGCAAGGAGATTTGTTTCCTTTTTCATACAAGCTACTATTTTCTAATACCAATAATACTACTAAATACAAATCTTTGGTGTTCATGTTCCAAGTTTTTGAGGAAATGGGAATCAAGAAGCTCACAGTGCAAGGAGAAGTGGAGTTGATTGTGAAACAGTAACGAATTTATTTCAAGTAAAAACTTTCATCTCTCGCCACTATAGAAATAGATTATGGGATTGTCAAGAATCCTTTGATGCATTTGATATCAAGGTAATCTCTCGTGACCAAAATGGCAAAGTGATTCATTGGCAATATTTGCTTCTCGATGATTCCACATCTTGATTTTGGTCGACAAAAAAATCGTGGAAATGATTTTCCATCCAAGTGTGTCGACAACTCGAGATAGTTGGTAAGTGTTCGACGATGATGATCACATTTACTCTTTTTGCAATGACAGGTGATTTCGTGTCTATAAATTTTGAAGGAAGTGGCACACTCCCACGGGAGTTTGCTACTAACAAAATGATAATCAAAGGTGATCAAGTAGATGAAGATAGAGTGATTGAACTAAATGGTAACAAAATTCCAAGAGGGTTAGTGTCACTCGAGGAATTTTTCAATAAAGATGATAGGTTTATCCACAGTAAAGCCAAGGATCATCCTAAATCTTTTGTTGAATATGAGAAGATAAATATTGGGACAAGTGAGAAGCCAATGATGGTAAACATTGGAAAGTGTTGTTCACCTAAGGAATGCGAGACACTTCTCGACTATGTTGAACAATCATTCGATGTACTAGCATATTCATATGATGATCTTAAATCCTTTCAACCACAATCCATGCAACACTCTATTCCCTTGAAGCTTAATGTGAAGGCCTTATGGAAAAAGTAGAGACAATACAATCCCAAAATTATTGGAACCATCAAAGAAGAGGTTGAAAAGCTACTCAATGCTCAGTATCATCTTCCCTATCCATCACTCAACATGGATAGAAAACATTGTACCAATCTGAAAGAAGAGTGGTGAAATCCACATTTGTGTGGATTTTCAAAATTTAAATCAAGATTCCCTAAAGGATAACTACCCCTTATTGGTCATGGATCATATCTTGCAAGTAGTCAATGGTTCGAAGATGATGTCCATGTTATATGGATTCTCAAGTCACAACCAAATTGAATTATCCAAGGAGGATCAATTCAAGATCTTTCACCACCCCTTGGGCCAAATTTGTGTATCATTGTATGCCCTTTGGGCTAATTAATGTGGGTGCTACTTTCAAGAGGGATATGGATTTAGCTTTCAAATATTTTAGAGATAAATGCATATTGGTGTATTTAGATGGCCTCACAAAGTATATTCAAAGAAGAGAGAGGAACGTTTGGAACAATTGGAGCAAGTTTTCAACCACTGTAGAAAAAATCATCTCTCTTAACCCAAAGAAGTCAATATTTGGTGTAATTGAAGGAAAACTTCTTGGTCATATTGTGAGCAAGGAGGGTACAAAAATTGATTCAAAAATATTTGAAGCCATCCAAATATTGTCTCTACCCATGAGTAAGCCGGTGTACTTTGTTTCTTCATCAAGGTAAATTTCTAAAGAAGGTTTGTTCCTTACTTTGTCAAGCTCGCTAAGGAAATTATAAATATGATGAAGCCCAAGGAATCTTTCCAATGGAGTAAGGAAGGTAAAGAATCTTTTGAATCAATCAAAGGTGTTATTGCAAAGGCACCTACCTTAGTCCATCTAGACTTTGACAAGGAATTCATTGTGTATTGATATGCTTTTAAGCATACTATCTCTGGTCTTCTTGTTCAAGAGAATGAAGAGAAATTTTAGTCACCCATTACATTTATGAGTGCACCATTGAAGGCACGTGAACTTAACTATCCATAACATGAGAAGAACGTTTATGTGGTGGTCAAGGCTTTGAAAAAAATCGATTTTATCTCTTGAACTCACACACTATTGTCACAGTCCCTAGCTGACGCAAGAGCATCTCTCCAAGGTGCAACTTTTGGTATCTTTGATCAATTTTTGTTTGGGATGATGGTCTTAAGTGTTCTAGGAAGTCAAATACGTGTTATGCTATTAGAGTGGAGTCAAGTTTCTAAATATTCAAATAGTTGTCTTTCTCTCCAAAATTTTATTTTGAAAATTTGAAGTCGTCTAAAGCCACTTTTGGCATGTGATGAAGATGTTCGTGGGTAAGAATGATGGCGGGATCTCGTTTAGAGCTAGTCGTGTCATAAAGGACTCCTAGTATGTGCGTGAAGAGAAAATTATGTATTAGAAAGTTAAGAAAATGACCTTTCCGTGTATGAAAATCATGATATGTAACCATAAAATAGTTAGGGCTTAAAAGAGCATGTATTTATGAAGATGAAACTGGGGAGAGAGAGAGAGAGAGAGAGAGAGAGAGAGAGAGATAATTCATGGAAGAGGAATACGCTTGAGGAAGGAGCCTAAGAAAAATAAGTTTTGTATATATATAAGGTGTTACGGTTTTGATACTCCGGGGATATAAGAGTGAGCGATTGTGATGGAAAATTATAGTGAATCTATTACGTGAGGGCTTAATAATGTCGGTAAACTATTGTCTTAATGTTTTTGATATACATGCATTGGTATTGTGTTTGAAATTTCTTGGTCATTAAGGAAATCAGAACGGTCTAAGTTTCTTGCACGATCTAACTTGGAATTTGGATTTTGGAAAGGAAAACTCGAGATACTTGTTGATGAAACATTATCTTGATTGTTATATTGATTAACCCTCGCTATCATTGAACCTAAAGTGTTTAAGAGAATTGGTGATTGTTTTGGTTTGGTGATTTTGTGATTAAACTATGTGTGACTTATGTAGTTAACTCGGATTGATACCTTAAAGAGAACTTGTTTCAAGAAGATTGGATATCGTGGTCTAGAAGCATATAATAAGAAATTACAGACTCAAGGCATCTACAAGAATGTGGAAAGTGAAGGCTATAGGTTGATTAATTGAAGGCTTTGAGGAAAGTTTAGAACTCGATTTTGTGAGAAATGGTAGAGTGGGTGGGAGTTAAATTAGCAAATTGATAAGATAATGTACTTGACTATCACACTAGAAACCTTATGCATGTTGAGATAGGCTTGAGTTGAAATTTGAAAGCTTTGGAAACCATTTCCTTTGATGTTTTGACCATTGTACCTTCATTTGGTACTATATATATCCTTTGTATGGTTTGGAAGAGAAAGAGAGTTTTAGAGACCTTGACTACTCATTTAGAGTCCAAAAATATTGAGTAATGATCTTAAGATTTCTTTAGAGCATTTGATTGAAGATGGAAAGCCAAATGGATCCTTAAGGAGTCATTGTAGGTGACAATGTGGGTTTGAACTGTAGGTGTACCATAGAGGACCGAGAGGAGCAATTGTAAGTATGAGTTATCAATTTCCTTCTAAGAAACTATGTGATCATTAAGAAACCTTGAATACTATTCGAAGGACGTAAGAAACTTATATTGCTCTTCATTTTCCATAAAGATAAGTGTTAGCCATTCTTGGCCACTGTAGCAGATTGATTTGTGCAATCCGAGACAGTTAAGACATGGAAGAAAAAGGTAATTTCTCAAATGTAAGAAGGAATAAGCTTTTACTAGTAAGATTAAAACATGCACAACATCAAAATAGATCTTTTGTAGATCTTTTGTAGAAATTTTGTGAATTAAATCAATTATTTGTGGAAGTTATATCAATAATACCCTTCTAGGGTTCTAAGAGAGGGTTTGTAAGTGTCATAGCTAGGGCACGATTTGAGGCACTAAATCATCACAAATAACTCTCAGTAAACTTCTAATTATCATTCCAAGACCCTCTAGAAAAGGATTATGAAGGAAATTTTGAAATCTATTGGTGCAAACTCTTGATTTTCATGACAGTCTAGGTATGAATATTCAAACACGGTCAAAGGGCTTATTTGAAGCGATGATTAACAAAGAAACTATACTTTTCCCTTGGAGTCAGAGTCTAAAATTTGGAACACTTTAAGAAACCCTTAAAGGGTACTCAAAAACCTAGATCTTGTGCCTTTACACCCCCGACAAGTGAATTTATTCATGACAAAGTCTGTAGGCTGACCTAGTTGAGGGTTTAAGTGTGAAATTGCAAAAAGAGAAGTATAGGGAGTTGTGTAAAGAGTTGGAGCTTGAGATTTTAGGAGCATGTCAACATGGATGAGAGTGGACATCATTGAAGATGTTAAAACTCTATAGGAACCTTTGGGAGTGTAGATGCGAGGGTTGATCCAAGCAACCTAGTCTTAAGGGCACTATGAGACAAGATTGAGCTTGATAAGTGAAGTGTGAGAAGTGTAAACGGGGTGCAAGAAATGGATGGTTTCAAAGGTGACATTAAAGGCCAAATTTGCATGATTGGGCTAGAGAGCTAGTGAAGAGTAATATAGGGCGGTTTTGAGAATGTGAGCAAGTTGTTTTCTTGATGAGGGGTCATTGTGAGAGTTGTTTTGCATTGAATGAAGATGTTAAGACAGAGTAATAGATTTAAATCTACCATCTGAGGTGAAATTTGGTTATTCTTGCATTTTTAGGCCAGCCTTGGGCATAATGAGAACATTGATGATCCTCGTCCGTAGAGCTTGACAAAGGAAGTTTGTTGATTTCTCTTGACATGTCGGAGGAAAGAAGAAGTTGTAACAAGTATCTCGCATTACTAGCCTAGTTGTCAAGTCCATTTTAATGCAGCAGGATCCTCGTGCAAAGAGAGGGAATTGGGTATCAAAATTTTAGGAGTATGACCTTGACATTAGACCTTCTAAATTAGTACGAGGAAATGGTTTGTGTGAACTCCTTGCTAGAGAAGAATGGGAAGATTGTTCCTCTTGTGCTCTTCGTAAGTAATACCAATCCTTAGTATTCAAACATATCATACTTCTTGATCTATGGTGATTTACCCATGTCTAGATTACAAGAAAAGATGTACCCTCCACATGAAAGTAGATCATTGTGTCATTTGGGAGAGCATATTCTATAAGAAAGGGTTGGATGGTACATTCCTAAGATGCATTGAAAATGGTAGCAGAAGAATATTTTCAAAGCATACCATGATCAAGCATGCGAAGGGCATTTCTTGGCATTGGTAACAACTCACAAAATCTTGAGAGGTGGTTATTATTGTCCTACCCTCTTTTGGGATGCCTACAAATAGGTAAAAATGTGATCCATGCCAACAGTTTGTAGGAAAACCAAGGCTTGCTACTTTTCCACTCCAACCTGTGATCATAGAGGAACCTCCAACAATGGGGTTTGGACTTCGTTGGTGTATTGAATCCACACTCCGGTGCAGGCGTATGTATGTCCTTCTTGCTACAAATTATTTCACAAAATGGGTGGAGACCAATCCGACCAAGCATGCCAACTCTGAGACAATGTGCAATTTCTTGAAAGAAAATATCATTATCAGGTTTGGAGTGCCAAACAAAATAGTAGTTGATAATGCTAGTTTCTTCTCCTCTTTTGAGTTGATGGATTTTTGTTACAACCATGGTATTTCGCTATCACGTTCGATTGATTACTATCCACAAGGAAATGGCCAGGTGGAGTCTAGTAACAATAACCTTGCTACTATTGTTCAAAGTAGATACTAGTCCAAGAAATTGGCATAAAAGATTATATGATGCATTGTGGGATGATCGAATAATGCCAAAGAAGGCCATAGGCACTTCTCCTTTCCAACTATAGTACAGACTTGAAGCTTAGATCCCAATTTCACTAGAGTTACCTACCTTACAACTGGTAAACACAAAAGAGAACGAAGAATACACAAATACTCTCATCAAGAGGATATGCTACTTAGAGAAATTGAATGAAGATAGACAGGTAGTAGTGGATGTACTAAGAAAACACCAATCAAAGGTAAAGAAGTTGTTTGATCAAAAGGCACATAATAGAAACTTTCATATTGGAGATCTTATCCTACTCTAGGACAAGAGGTGGGAGTCCAAAGGAAGCCATGAAAAGTTTGATTCTCTCTGACTTGGCCCTTTCAAGGTAAGGCACTTTTATGGAGAGAACACATATTAACTCGCATATCTCGACGGGACCCCATTGAAAATGCCTCGCAGTGGGCAACATTTGAAGCTCTATAAGCAATAAGGTTGGTTGTCCCCAACCATGTACCATAGTTCCCCTTAATTATATGTATTTCCCTTCCTTTTTTTGTGTTTCCCTTTTTGTGTCATGTGTTTGCTTTGTTTTTCCCTTTTGTGTGCCATTTGTTTGTCTTGGTTGGTGAAGGAATGACTCTATTGCCTAGTTGTCAAGGCATTGGTCTCCTTATCCATGAGAATTTTGAAGTCCTCCATTATCCCTAAGGGTTTATGTCCCTAAGTTAGAGCTAGTGTTTGTCATGTTAAATGTCTAGCATGAAAAAAAAATTAAAATGTCATGACAACTAAGCCCCCACTTGAAAATTTCTTTTCCCAGTCATTGTAAACCCTTCCTCTAGCCAACTTGTCCATAGTGTCATCCTCATTCTGGCTAAGAGGAACGTGCTAACATGATTTTCAAGTGTGTTTCATGTGCAGGGAAGTATACCTAGGTGGATTGAGGAAGTTACTAGAGTCCAAGGTAGAACAACTCTCCCTGGAAGCATAAAAAGGGCTATTTTTTAGCCATTTTACAACTAAAGAATATCCTCTAGAAGGTGATATCAAGGGAACAACCCATTCGGATATTGTACACATGAGTATTGAATGCATCCAAGGCAGTTTGGAGGAATTTTGTGGAGCCATATGATGTCGGGAATCAACCAAGCAAAACAAGGTCATTGCAGGTGCAGGGGGCCACACCTCGAAGGAAAAAGTAGAATTGTCCTCAAAGTTTTGGGAGTTCCGGGAGGAATTGGAATCTAAATAAATAGGAAATGTAAATCTCTTGGAATTCTTCACATGGTGGGCACATCAATTTTGGGCCAAAACTTCATCCATAGAGTGAGGGATTTTCCCCCAATACGCAAGTCATTAGACAAACATTATGCACGAAGTTGATTTTTCACGTACCTTCAAGTTTATCAAATGTCCCATAATTGTTTTTAAGCTAATAAGCCTTAAGAAGACTTCGGTTATTTGTAGCTTTTGGTGCAATGGTGAGCAGATAGCTCCAAAAAGTTACGTGCAATGACCTCGAGAGATGAGATAGTGGGCTATGGGTACGGTCTACCCCTATAATTAGCACTCTAAAATAGTGAGTGACACTATTTACAAATGGGATAAGTCTTACCGTGATCCCACAAACTACGCACACCCATTAGAATTCCTACCATCTTCACTTGATTGTGTAACCCTACTAAATTGGAGTTCATAAAATCCACTACTAGGGACTCTCTTCCAAACAGAAAACAAACAGAGATTTTCTCTTTAAACAGAGTTGCATTGTGTTGGTACATAATTGGTTCGGGGATACATCAATATTGTAGGGTAGTGTTCCAAAAGCCATATGTGTGTGTATATGTATGTATGTGTGTGTGTGAGTGTGTGAGTGTGCGCGCGCGTGTGCAAGTGTGCGTCTTGTGGATTTCTTAGATATAAAAAAGTATTATCAATGTCTTTGGTTATGTCTATGTGTGTGCGTGTGTGCATGTGTGCATGGGCGTGTGTGTGCATGTGTGTGTATTAGCACCATTGCCGTTTCTAGTTGTGGTGATCATTTTGGTGTCTACTTAATTTTTCAAACAAAAATCCATACAAACTACTATTTTTAGGTGGTTATTTTTTTAACCTACCATCAGTATCACCTTTGCCTTTGGGATAATTATACCATTATAATTGTCTCATCGATTTGATTGATCGACATATAAATCCAACAAGCTTTTTTGAGACCCAGTGGCACCCCTTCTCATGGTTGTAATAACCCAATATGCGATTTATGACATGAAGCGAAAGTTGCCTTGTAAAGTCCTAAATCTTTGGTGACTCAAAGGGTCTAGGGCCTCAATGTCCAACATATAAAAATTACGAGACAAGCTCAATAGCAACACATCCCCTTAGAGAAAATTTCCAGTATTAACATGTCATGTAACCCAAAATTAGAATTTCTCTTATTTGATGGCATAGATCCTACAAGTTGGGTTTACTGAGGGCATAACAATATTTCAATATGCACAATACTTACCTAGTAAACAAGGTACCTATTGCTTCCTTTCACTTGGAAAAATAAGTTGTCCAGTGGTATTAGTCATATACAAAATCTAATTATGAACCCACTTGGGAAGAATTTGTCACAAAATTGTTGGTTTTATGTGACCCTAGTGCCTACAAGGATTTTCTTTGAGTCCTCGCCAAACTCTTCTTAACATGAAAAATTCATTAATGCCATGGTGAATTTGAAAAACTAGCTAATTACATTACAGGCATATCTTATGCCTTTTTACAAGTTGTTTTGTCGGTGGCCTTAAAGAAACAATCGTGTTGAAATTAAAATGTTCAAACCTACCACCGATGGATGCACTTGGATTGGCCAAGTTCGCAAAAGACAAGCTCGCTACCCAATGTAGCCCTTAAGATTTTGCCTCCTTCAAGTCGATGATGTTCCGGTGACACATAGTAGACCTCCCTCTAAAACAACTCCCATCAAATGCCTACCAAAGACAAAAATGCAAGCTTGCAAGGAAAAGGGGTCGTTACAATTGTGATAACAAGTCTTCCTCGGACCATAAGTGTATTGAAAAAGTTGTACTCACTCAATGTAGATTCACATCCCAACCGTGAAGAGTGTGAAGATGCACTCAAGTAACAAGATGAGGAAAAGAAAGCAAATCTTGAGTCCATTCGAGAACCAATGATCGAAATCTCGGTGCATGCATTGGTTGGTGTCACAAATCCTCAAACCATGAAGGTCAAAGGTTAGTTCAAGAAATGTCCCCTCACCATCCTCATTGACTTTGGGAGCACTTATAATTCCATAGCTCATTGGCCAAACAAGTTAATTGTTAGTTGTATCTCGTGTTCACCCTTTGAAGTCGTGATAGAAAATGGGGAAATGTCGCGATGTTTGATTATCTTTGAGGGGTTATACTTTGACATCGGACATGTTTATACTCCCTCTAGGAGTTTGTGATGTGGATCTTTGTGTACAATGGCTTCATACATTTGGTGATACTATGGTACTTTTATGAGCTACGGATGTAATTCATAGAAAGGGGCAACCATACACACTAATGGGGCTCAGTCCATGATTTTTCAATGTCGTTAGCTCTCCCAAAATGGAAAGGTTGTTGAAGAAAGGATCTTGTGGCATTGTGGCCCAACTTTTTTCCATTCAGCTCACGAGACTCATTAGATTCCAACCTTTTGAGGGACTTACAAGAATTGCTTGCATAATAGGGAATTATCTTTGTGGAACCCCATGGGTTACCTCCAAAAGACCTAGACGACCATGCCATTCAAAGCATAATCTGGGTAGTGTCCCCTGCAAACATCCTTCCATATCGGCACCCCTTCATTCAAAAGGTTTAGAATGAAAAGATGGTGCGGGAATCCCCTTATTCAACCCAAGTATCAATCCTGTTATTCTCTTGTCTTACTGGTCCATACGAAAGATAGGGCTTGGCCACTTTATATTGAATTTCATGCATTAAAAAGGATCACCATTAGGAAAAAAAAATCCCATTTCAATAATTGATGAGCTCTTTGATAAATTTCATGGTTCTTGCTTCTTCTTTGAGCTCGATTTGAGGTTTGGATACCACCGGATCCGCATCAAAGAAGAAGATATCCCTAAGATGGCATTCTGCACTCATGATGGTCACTATGAATTTCTCGTCATGTCTTTCGGCCTCAACAATGCTCCATCCACCTTCTAAAGCTTAATGAATAAAATCTTCCACCCATTCCTCCCCAAAACTCATCCTAGTCTTTTTTTATGACATCATGGTTTGCGGTTGCATGTGGGACAAGCATTTGCTACATTTGGAGCAAACATTCCAAATACTTTCTTCCAACTAGTTATGTGCAAAACACTCCAAATGCTCTTTGTCAAAAATAAATTGAGTGCCTTGGGCATCCGGTCTTAGAAGAGGTTGCCAAAGTGGATCAATGTGAAAAATTGGCGTCACCCAAAACGCTAAAGAGCCTTTGTAGATTGTTGGGTCTCACATGATACTACCATAAATTCATCAAGGACTATGGAAAAATTGTTGCCAACCTAAATCCCATGCTAAAAAGGATGCTTTTCATTGGTCGAATGTCAAGGCCACACCCTTGAACTTCTCAAGCAAATCATGTGCACTACACTAGTCTTGGGGTTGTCGACTTTTCAAAACCATTTGTCATTAATAGTGATGCCTTCAAACATGGAATCGAGTTGTCTTACTACAAGATGGTCAACCCCTTTCCTTTACTAGAAAGGCCCTTACTGGAAAAAACTTGTTTGCCCCATTTGTGAGAAGGAAATGTTGGTCATCCTTCATGCAATTAGTAAATGACACCCATATTTGATCGGTCAACACTTTTGCATCAAGACGGACCACCACAACCTTAAGTACTTCTTGGAGCAATGAGTCTTATCCTGGAGCAACAAAAGTAGGTCGCCAAGCTCATGCAATATGACTATGAGATCACCTATAAGAAGGGTAGAGAAAATGTTGCCATTGATGCTCTATCTCGCCGGTATGAGGAACAACCAACTTTGTGTCCCATATCATTACCCATTCTTGAATGGTTAAAACAAGTCAAGAAGGAATGGTCTCATGATTCCCACACTCAACAAAGCATCGGTGAAATTTTAAGTAACCTTTTTGCCCGCCCACATTGATCTTGAGATAGTTGTTATTTACACGAAAAGGTCGTCTAATTCTAGTACATAACTCAACACTCCGGTGAAAATACTATAGGGATTCCATGCTTCCTCATTCGCTAGCCACTCAAGGTTTTTAAAGACATGAACAAGTTTGTCGCAATTTTTTTGGGGAGGGCATCAAACATGACACCCAATAGTTTATACCCAAATAAAACATGTTAATGCAACAAAGGAAAATAGTTTCAACCCGAGGCGTGCTTCAAACGGGGTATGGTGATACTTCTATATACTTCATTGAAAGACTTCTCAACCCCCGGGGTGAAATCGGTGATTCGGTGATGGTGGATCGCCTCTCGAGGATGCCCACTTTTGCTCCCTTTCACACCCTTTTAACACCTCTATAGTTGCCCAAGTTTTCCTTGATCAAATCTATCGCCTCCATGGAATGCCAACGTCCATTGTTTGTGATAGAGTTTCCACCTTTACCAGCAGTTTTTGGCAGAGGCGATGGCCAAACCAAAATTGTCAATAAATGCTCGAAGACCTATTTGTGTTGCTTTGCCTCAAATCAGCAAGCTCATGGGGTCAAACGATTACCACTTGCTAAATATCAAGTACAACTATACATATCACAAGCCACACATATGACACCTTATGAAGTTGATGATGGGCAATCATCACCCTTTATGTAGACATACCTTTCAAGTACTTCTAAGGCCCACACAGTTGATTCCGCACTCATCACACGTACAAACATCCTTCACACTCTAAATGATAACCTACATTAGGCACGAAACCATATGATGTAATAGGTTGATCAACACTACTCTAAACGTACCTTCAACATTGGGGATATAGTCTTTCTCTACCTCCAACCATATAAATAGTTGTCTTTTAAGTTGAGGGCCATCGAAACTCGCCCCTAAGTTTTATGGTCCTTACAAAATATTCGCAAAGATTGGTTTACCAACATATAAATTGGACCTTCCCTCCTCATCCAAGATCCACCCTTGTTTTTAATCGATCTTGTTCAAAAAGGTCATTGGTCAGCGAATTCAAGTCCAAACGACACTTTTCCATCTCGACACTAAAGGCGTTATTCTCGTGGAACTTGAATCAATCCTTGGCAGGATCGACAACTTCATAACCGCACTATTGTTGAGCTTATAGTCCAATGGCACGAAATGCAACAAGAGGATACAACATGGGAGCCCCTACTTCGGTCATAACAACAATTCCCTCTTCTCAAGCTTTGAGGACAGCTTTGTTTTAGGGGAGAGGCGTGTTAGGAGCCCTTTGTCCTAACTTTTCTTTATATTAATTGTTGTAATAAAAGCTTCAGACACGTTCTTGTAAGGCACCCGATGGCTATTTGATAATTATCCCACATGTATGGGAAAGTAGTAGTTTGCTAGAGTAGAATAGTTTAAATATAAAACTTTTGTAAATGAAGAAGACATCTATTGCATATTATTGTATTGAGTTTGCTCAAAAGAGGTTGCCCCCTTGAAATGGCAGGCGATTCTATAATGTGTTTTTGATCTTCTAATGAGGTGAAGTTGTTTCCATTTCCAATTTCCACAGCATATTTTTTTTGTATGTTGGCATTGGACAAAATTGATGCAGGCAGATTCATAACAGATCATTGTTTTCCATGTGCCACCGCAATCTTTTTAATTCTGTTTTTCTTGTGTGGGTGGTTGCTTGAATGTTTTAGTAAGTGTGTTTGTTTGTTGATTACTATTCTTTTCTGCCTATTGTCAGCAGTTTTTTATCGCTGGGTCTGCTTCTTACTTTTGTTTTATTTGTTGATTTGATCTTTCATTTGTGGAGTCTGTTCTGAACTTTTGCCTCCTATTTTCTGCATTTTTATTGTTGGATCTAATGCTAATTTTTTATTTTATTTGCTGATTTGATCTTCCATTTGTGGAGTCTGACTGTGAAATTTTGCCTCTTGATTTGGCTAGCTTATTCCTCCTTTTTGCTTTGGCATTGGACCCTTGCATATGTTTTTTTATCAATTTCAATTGTGAACAGTTGTCTTGCTCCCCTCTTTTAATTGGTTTTATTGTCATCTTCTGTAGCTTATTTGTTACACTTTGGGGTCAATTTGCCTCCTTGTCGTCTCTGTCATTGCCCTACTGCTGATTACATAAAGGGGCATGCCATTGATTTCAATGCATTGATTTTAGCCTCTACCATCTTGCTTGTTTCATAGACTTCCTTGAAACTATGGGTGAACCATTACCTGAATCAACCTGCATGGTTGGAGATATTAAAACTTGCAAATACTATGATGAAGTTTCTCAAAGCAAGTCTGATCAAGGTCATGAGGAAATGAAAGCAGATGCAGTATTAAAGTTCTGGTTGCAAGATTTCACCAAGAGCCCTATGTCCCAGAATGACAAGCCACCTTCATCGCAACATCCAAAGATTGAAATTCGAAGATGTGTTAGAATAGATGTATAAATGAACATAACCCTCATCATTCTTCCCCAGGACTTGAGAGTCCAAAATTCGAGGAAGATTGAGATAACCAAAGGCAGTTGAACTTATGGACACAAACAAATTCAAAAAATTAATAGAACTCCGTGACTACAGGGATGTCAAATAATAGTATTGATGGAGGATATCTAGCTATGCAGTGGGATACGCCCATCCTTACCTCATCTCTTATGTTGAAAGCAAAACAATTCACTAAATCACAAAATAAGTTTGCATAAACAGGATTAGAGGGCTTGTTATGGACACCACTAAAGTTCAAAACATTTTTAAATTACTATTTGGTACCACAAGAATCTTGCCCATGAGAAGCAAACATAAAAGCACAGACATGGACACCAAACCCAATGGCTTTCTTGATGATTTTGGGCGATGAAGCAAACACCAAACCTTACAAAATGGAGGAGAAATAACATATGAAGTCTTCAGAACAAGGGTTAAGCAAGCCCATACACTGCTAAACATGGCCAAGAAGTGAGAACAGCCAAATTTACCCTAGCAAATAAATATTGGAAATTGATAACTAAAACTACTTTTCCAAGCTAAGGATATAAAAATTCACCGTGAATGCATCAGATGCCTCCAAGAAGGAATCCCACATCAAAGTTAGTCGTTAGACTTTGCAAATGGGGGTGTCAATCACTCTTTAAGAATGGAAACAAAAAAATGGTGATGTGGTTGTTTGATATCAAAAGACTAACCATTTCAATGAATGCAGAATTCCAATACAAAAAACAATGTTAACATGGCTGTTTGATATCATGAGACAAATTCATTTGAAAAATGCAGACTCTATTAAAAATTAATCTATACTTATTGACAAATAGTGCACGCCAAGGTAAGGTAAACCAGTAAAAGGGATACAGCCAATAGCAGCATGACGGGCTTAAAATAACATAACTGCCAAATAAATCGACTGACAAGAGAAGTTCAATTGATTTGCAATGTTAACAATTCTGCAAAGGCAGCCAAATTAAACAAGAAATGAATCAAATGGTTTTCTACAACAAATCATAATGCCTGGGTAATGATATTAATTTAAACAACTAAAAACTCAAATATTTGCAGAGTTTGTTGGTTACACAGATAGGCTTTAGAACAAAAAAGTGTTGATATAAAGCTTTAAGGCTATTCAAATACCTACTTAAAGATATAGCAATTATAGATCATTTTCGATGGAAAAAATAAGAGCGCCAATTGTTGAATATTACTTCCAATAACTAGCATGTTGAAAAGTGACAGATCTGTGGGACTTGTTATTCATAAAATCAGACAAAACAGCTCATCGATATGGGGACCAATTGAAAATCCTGCCCTGTAATTTGAAAGAAGATAAGGTGGATACTCAATATGTATGATCCCAAACTAGTTTTTGCTAAAGTGTCATTTTATCCTGGTTTGTATTTTAAGTCTAATATATTATCAGCTTGGAAAACAGTGATGTATAGGGGGAACAGCTAACTGCAGTGCCATGCAAAACTCCAATCTCCTCCTGGAATTTAGTATCAATGTAAGCAATACATTGTCTACTTTACTAGAACAACAACAATGCTAATAATATGCAACCATCATCTTCTAAGGGTAGCATTCATTTGGCACCTCTATCTAATGAATCTAATTTCTTTGTATTTACCTCATTAAAGCCCTCTTGCATTTATTTAGCAACTGCGGCAGCTTCAGAACTCATTGTTTCGGCTGCTGAAGAATATTCATCAGATCTAGGTTCCATCTCTCCCTCTTGCTCCTGATCTGGAAACAGTTCTGCCTGCAATGATGGGGAAATCCCTTTCACGTGAAGCCATGTAAGCTCCCAAAGGCTGTCACCTCCAAGAGTGCTTCTTTGCACCAGAATTCCTCGAGCCTTCATTATGTGTAACATGTTTTTCAGCAACTCTGGAATGAGTTCATGAAGCTTTTCGCTTCCTTTTCCTCTCAGTTTTGACTTCATGTACTTCTCCATGTGGCTGAGCACACCAAGCCACAGTTTCCGGAAGTTTGGCAAAGTAAGTAGTTGATCTAAAAATTGCAAAAATATTTTTGAAAGAAACTTCATTGCATGATGAAGGGTGCCCTCCATGTTGCGATATTCCTTTGGAGAGTGTCCTTGAGCAATATCCAGCAGATCATCCAGCATAATAAAGATAACTTGATCAAAACATTGTAACCAAACTGTAGGTGCCAAAGAAATGGCCTCTGCTGCCAATAGGCACTGCTGCAGTGACAGAAGAGCATGATTTCTGACTTCTTCCCTCTGTTCTAAACAAACTTTCCGAAACCCATGTGCCAGCCGCAACCACATTTCCCGATTTCTTGAGAGGTCTTTGAGATATCTTCACGAGAATCGCCGACAGTTTTACGATCCCCAGATGACATCTTCGACCATCGGACTAAACACTTCACAGATTCAGCCATCAAATCCAATGCACGCAATGACCTATCAGCCAAACCAACCGGGCCTCTGCAAATGCACGAGTAGCATCGAGGCATAAAACATAGTTCGCCTGTGTTAAATGTGCGCCATCAGACATAATAAAGGATAGGGCTTCAAAACCAGATTCTGATGCATCTGGATGGCGGGCAGTAATAGAAAGCAGAGATGAAACAGTACGCCACCCCATGGAAGATTTGATGTGCCCGGCATTTGCCTTCACAAGCCGCATGACTTCTTGAGTGATGTGCTCACAGTATGCATCTGCTACACGGGCATCCAATTTTAAAATAAGCTGCAAGGACCTCAAAAGCTCATCTGCCAAACTTTCCTTGTATGGAAGCAAACGCTGACAGATGCGTAGAAGTCCAAAGACAGCCTTTTCAACAAGAGCACATGGCATAACTGTTGATTGTACAATACTACGCAATGTGCTCATAAACACCCTGCCACAGAAGCATAATTCTATCCCGATTGTTCAGAGTAATTGCAATTAATAGTTCAAGGCAGAAAACAGCAGTGTCTTCATCTTCAGGTGAACTGTTACCCTTCTGGGGTCTACCTGCTGCCCAGATGAGGGCCCTTGCTAGCTGTAGTAAAGACTCTGCTTGTAAAAATTTACTCTCAGTAAAGATGCTGTCAATATGACATTTTTGGATTGTTTGCACAGTGCGCTGATGTGCAGCGAGCTGCTGTTCAGTTGGTTGAGATCTTGGTTCATCAGTGTCAAGTGATAGCAGTTGACTAAATCTGCCCATCAACCCTGATGACCGTCGTGGAGTACCTACTACAGGTATATGAGATACAGATGGAGTTCCTGAGAGCGGCTTACCATGAATGGAATCATTTGCCACATCGGGATCATCAGCAGCATCACTTGCAACACGGGCAGGTAACAGACCAAGCTTATGTAACCGCAGGATGCAGTCCAAGATATTTCTCCATCCAGTTCGAATATAGTCCCCATATCTGTTTGCTATTGTGAAAACTGTGACAGTTGCTATCCTTGCTTTTGCATCATCACCAAAGGCAACAACGGGCCCTTCAACAGAAGCTGATGGGTTGAGAAGAGTTGTAAACTTACAAAGAGACACCACTAAATCATCTAGCACATCCTCTAGATGGTGGCAAGCTGACATTTTAGCCACTGCATGAAAGCCATCCTTACACGCATGGAAAACATCATCATCTTCTGCATGGTCAAAGACCACTGATATGGCAGCAATGGTTGGGCCTGATATGATGGCAAACATATCATGATCAAGAAAGGGTCTGGAATCACAAACTATGTAAGGTGGCGTCTTCTCCGATTTGCGCATGAGATCAATCCAGCGGCTGGGAGTCATCTCAGGAAATCCTGCACCTTGTTCATACGATGTCCGAATTTCATTTTTGACAATAGAACGATAAAGTTCAGATAGAAACTCTCGAGGAAGGTCTTTCCCAGCATTGATGTGACGATTATTTCTAATGAAATCATCTTCAGTCATCTTTTTTTTAACTTGCACATTGTGCTGATCTGTGTTAAGCATGATAAGAGAATATGACAATAAAAAAGCTGCATCCTTATCTGCAAGAATTTTCGATGACTGTTCATAATATCTTTCTGAAAATGCCTCAAGTACCCTTTGTATTTTCTGGGACTCTCCTGGTAAACGGAAGGTCTCAAGAAATAGCCGCAATGCCGTGTCTAAATTCATTTCTTGAAAATCAAATGTCTTTGCAAATTCATGCAGCACCTTCACACAAAAATCATCATGATTACCCAGGAAATCCCCAACAAGGTTTTTATCCAGTCCTGCAGTATATCTGAAAAAACAAGCAACGCTTTGCTGGTCAAGCTTTTCAGGAAGTAAATGAGTCCCTTGTAGGAATTCAAGTCCTTTCTTTGGGTCTCTATTAAAGTGGTCTGCACCAATCATCAATCTCCTCTTTACATACTTTTGCGGCGAACAAAATCCACCCAATGATTAGGATCTTCAAAACTCTCACAATTTATCTCCCAAAAGGGTACACATTCCTCTATCTCTCCCACAGGTACAGGCTCAGGGAGTGGTGATGCAGCAGTGACCCTATCTGCCATGCTATGAATTACTGCAATAAGCCCATCCAATGCCAGAATGTGCATGGCAGACAAGGGGCAATTTACAGGAAATGCACTCTTTGACAGTAGGTTCCCAAGATCTTCAAATATGTTACCACAAGTAATGTCACAATCCAGATTCGCATACATTTCAGACATAAATGTTGGCTGTCTGCAGAAATCCACCAATGCTTCCATTGCAACTTCTTGCTGTTGGTAAGAGGCACCATACTTGCTTTGTGCAAGCCTGATTATAACACAAGAGAAGAATGCTTCGAGTTGCAATTTCAATTTTGTGCGTAGATGATGATACAAATTAAGAACAATGCTGCATACCATGGATAGGATCAAGGGGCTCGATGACAATCCAAACTGCATTAAGTTACGAAAAACCTCATCCTGTATCAGGGCCAGTAATTTTGGATGTTGTCCTATAGATTCCCCTCCTAATTCAATGGCTGAGTTTATTAACCCCAAAGCAAAAAGAGGGACATCTTCATCAAAAGCTAAAGGATTTGACCTAGCACCTATACCCATTGTCTCAACTATATTCAACAGAGAGCATAAGAAATGAAATATTTCCACCATGCAGGGAACCCCATATGACTCTATCATAATCTGCACATCGTTAGCAAGATCTTTACTGCTAACTTTGTTACCAATTGTTTTCTCATCAGAAAACTCCATGGAAGAATTGATCATAAAAGGAGCATGTGATGCCAATGCACCAGATACCGATATATCAGCAGAATCATAATCCACAGTTCCATTATCGAACTGCCTGCATTCTTTTCCATGTTCATCTACCTGCAGAAGGAAATCAGCTTAATGTATGTTCATGTATCTCTGTACACTGAAATACTTTTGAACTTTATGGACAACATAACAATCAGCCATTGTAAATACAGTATTTCAAGAGAAATAACACAAGATGGCATATCAAGTTAATTTCACCAATACATCCCCAAATCATGGTAAGGACCGGATGACTTACATGTCCTTTAGAATCAACAAAAGGCCTCTCACCTCCATTGGTGGTTGTAGCAGCCTCTGTGTGGTCAAGCTCCGGTAAATGAGAAAAAATAGCCCTCACAAGCTCATGCATTGTATGCCGTGCCACTCGTTGTAGCAATTCGCCTTTGGTTCCAGCTTGATGAACCACTCGAAAGCACGTATTTACTATGGTACATATATCCTGGTTGTTAAGAACTACAGAAGCTTTGCTTTTCATACAAGCTAGAAGAACCTGCAGTATCTTCATTAATACCACCTCCTCTGATGCTGGGTCAGTTACTTCAAACCTACAACTCGTCACAGCATCGACTATGGAATGCATCGCATCATCAACACGGATTGTATTCAGATCAAAAACTTCCAGAGTTAAGATCTTGTAAACAGCAGACAAGACAACTCCAGTGATAGGTGCCCCAGTCTCATCTGAACGGATCACATCCAAAAATGGTTTCAAATAAACAGAAGGATCAATCATTTGCCAGGGTTGCTGCCAACTAAATACTTGCCGGCGTAAGCTTTTCAAAGCTTGTACAAGTGAATGTTCTAACTGGTCATCACCTGCCATATACCGGCCTGCCCATCTTGCGTTCCGCCGCATAACAGCTAAGACAGCACCCACTTCTGAGTTAACCATACAAGCTAAAGCCCCTCTCCTGTGAGTGCCACCGCATTCTTGGGGCTCTTCTTCTATTGCCTTAATTTCAATTTTCCGTCGTGGACGACCCATTTAACTGTGTACCCCCTGTATACTTTCAACGTTCTGAACTATGAATGCTGTCTTAACATTGTCGTATAGAAAACTTAAATCCTTTAATTAAGTTAATCTGAAAATTTTACCCTCTTGTCAAAAACTGGCCCTTGTCCTTCATGAATGAGAATTAAGTTGCAAAAGTACAAAACTGCTTATAGTTATCTATATAGTTAACCTGCCATTGAAACCAAAAACGCAACAAATCAAGATTTGGACATTTACAGTGCACTTCTGATCCAGAATGAAATTAATATTAAGACAAGCTCAACTAGACGCATTTGACAAATCTTCCGAAAGCATAAAGAGCTCAAATATGGCACCTTTTATGATGAACAGGCAAATGATAGACTTAATGGGGTAAATTTAATCTACTTAGGGGTAAAGATAAAGAACATCCTTGCAGAAAACTGGAATATTCTGGCATCTTCTGGGAATTGCACTGCTAGAAAATCTTTGGATTGAGTTAAACATCCCATCAAATGAAATTGTAAAACCCACTAGCCAGATTTGACAGACATGCAAAAAGGTAGACATGAAAGCTTGTATTCAACAGGAATATGGATGCAGACTTGCAAATTTAAGATCTGCAACCAGCAGCTTAGATTTGCATGAAATAAACTACACCCGTCAAAAAAATCCTGATCAAAGATTCTAAATTTTTTGTGTAAGTGGTGTTCGTGGTGCGTCAGTATGTAAAATGATTTGAAGGGATTCAGCTGCATACTTTCAAGTCAATCTACATTGACCCATAATTCATAATTAGTGTTTCACAAGAACCCATCTCTCATGAACATGAATGATCCGGATGGCACTCAATTTATCTTTTAAGTAATGCTTACAGGAGTGAAGCACCAGGACTTCCCAAGAAACCATCCCAGTACTACTCCAGCTCATGGTTGCCCTTTTGTTTAGTCTCGGTACCTGTGATCATCACCTAGATGCAATGAGTGCTAGGTGGACCATTCATCCACATAAGAGATGGATTCTTGTGAAGCACTATTCATGAAATATGAGTCAAAGTAGATTGACCTGAAAGTACACAGCTGAATCCCAAAAATAATCTTGAAAAGAGTATACAAAACAAAGAGTCAAGTAAAGATTGCTTACATCCTGTCTATGAAAATTGAATCCTGGTAAGAATTATGTTCCAAGGACCAAAAGTGATTTGCAGTACAGTTTCCTGTTGCCAAGCCACGTCAATAAGAAACATTTTTTGAGCATTCTGTTTGAAACTGAAATGCAAACTAAGAGTAATTTCAAAATATATTAATTAATTACATGTAGGATAAGTTGGAATCTCTGTACGGACAAAAAAAATAGGTCTATTTATTTATTTCTATCCTTGACATAAAAACCCAACCAAACACGTCACTGTCTGAGATCCTATTTATAAATTAAGCATATGAAGATTAATGACCTGCATTGTTTATGAACAATACAAGAAAGGTCACCATATCAAATTATGAAGGCCTGATGCATTAATTGCAACATTTCCACAGAGTTCCAGTTCCAACATATTCAGAACTGAAATGGAGTGCTCTATAGTGACACTAGACTTGATACCAATTGTAATGGCTATCAGAAGGAGAACATTTATATGACTGCAGCTCATAACAATTTCCCTGACTCTGTCTGGAGTTTAGGCTTAAAGCTACAACTCTTTTATATGCACTCAAAAGAGCAAAATGCCCAAAAGTGATAATCTGCAATGCAGAATGTAATAAGAACTAGAGATACCTCGAGCATCAAAGTGACGCAGATGATAAAAGTAGCATAAGTTTGCTCAAAGAACAATGTCTATACCAAATATTTCAAAAAGATTGTGAACTTATTATAGAAAACAAGCCTGTCTAGCAAACCCTCCCAACAACAGCCAACCTGAACAAATTTTCCCTACAGACCAGAGTTGACTAATTACACACACGCTAAGACAAGCAAAACTCTTAAATATGTTAAAAATGCAACTATACAAAATACTTCTTAGCAATCATCAATCGATCTATTTACCAGGGTTCTTGTAAAACCTATGCATAGCTTGCTTTGTGATCATTGCACATTACAAAGAAATTTTCGAATGTTAGCTCATCCGCAAGAATATGTGAAGAAATCAGTATGCCTGATAGGATATTCTTTGGGAGTTACTTGAATTGTCTGTCCACTTCAGGAATTATTATCCATGTTGTAGTTTAACAGCAGATCCTCAGTTTTTCAATATATGCAGAATCAAAAACAAGCTTCTAAAAATCCTAGTCTATTACTTCACACAGCAAAGAGCCAAGACCGACTTCCTCGAATCTGCTTTGGCATACCTATTACCTTCAACATTTACTGAAACCAGTGATTTTGATTGAAATACAGCTGTTATGAACCCTAAAAGGAGGCCCCCTTGTGTAAAACATTAGTACTCCTATATAGGCGCACTGGAGTAAATCAGCTCTAAAGAGATATATTAGTTTAAGTTAAGCAGAAATTTGGCAGGTAGTAAGAGAAAGAAATAAGTGGTGTGAGGATGTGTTGGTTATGTCTTGACTTTGTCATCAGTGATGCATGAGTTAATCAGCAATTATGTTGTCAGTTACCATCAATTATGCAGTGATAATTAAGAATATTTTACTTCCAATAAATTGACCCTACAAGTGGAAAAAAGAATCTTAGGTTATTTACTAACGGCCTTAATCCTGCAGGAGCTATAAAAAGCCTTTAAGCCTCGAATAAAATTGTGTGTTTCGGACTCGAATATTACTGAGCAAGAGCTTGTGGAAGGACTGTTTGTGCGTCATGACCAATTGCAGTGCCCATACTGCTCTTGGATTGGGCCTGAGTTGGCACCCATACCTTCTTAGCAAAGCATCTTGTGGGTTTAGGCAACAGCCTCTGTTTCCGTTTCATTTTGGATACAAGTACAGATACAAAGAATCAGGTATGCCGATACAGCGAATTATTTTTTGCCCCAGATAGTGTAATTTAATTTTTGCCCCAGATATGACCGTACAAAAAGTATATAGAAAATAAAATATATATAAATTCTAGCCTAATAAATAGGAATTAACCACATAGTATGCATATTTTATAAAAATCCACAAAACACTACTGATAATTTATATAATGTCAAACAAATTAAGCAAAGAGAGGTAAGTGTTTTGCTTTTGTGATTTGTGTTATCTTTTTTACTTTATAGGGTATTCAATGTGTTTTTTTATTTTTTTGCTTCACTCTATGTTTTAAGATTGGAAAAATTCTAAAACACTGTTTTTGAGCCGGATACATCCTAGACGATCTGGATACATCCATAGACATGTCTGGATCATCCAGTACACGTCTTGTATGTGTCCGGGCATATATCGAAAATGTATCGCACCTGTTTTCGGGCCTATAGGGGGCGTATCAGTATCCAACGTACCTCCTACAAATGCTATTTTGAATTGCAATATGGTTTTATTAGTCTTTTCAGATTTGGTTTGTACTTCCTGAAATTTCGAAGTTCATTTTGTTAAATAAAAGAAACAAATAAGATCAAAACTTTTATTTCAGATGTTTCAATTTCTACTCCACATTTTCTATTTATTATCTGATTCCCATATTATGATGTTTAGAATCATAACAATCATATCATATTTTCTGACCACGTGGGAAGGCACCAACTATGGCAGATTTTTCAAAGAACATTTTGTTGTGTCCACAACACGCTCCTAATTTCACAAGTGAAATCATGGAACCTCTGGGCCTTAACTAGGCCGTCCAAAATTGTGCACCCTTGCTTTTAATACACCTTGCGTGCAATTCTCCCTTTCAAGCAACTCCATGCTTTAGCCATTTTGTGCCTTCGGCCTCACTAAGATTATTTTCTACCAAGCCCTTAGCGAACATGCTCATTTTCGTCCGCGCGAAAGACTTCTAATACTTCCGCACAATCCTAGCGAGCATCTAGTTACTCTTGCACAAAAGCTTTCTCGATCACGCAATGCTTTTATCTGTCTTCATGCACCCTTCAATCCTTCACGATGAGTCTAGGACCATTATGCAGTTCCATTTGCGATTAAAACTAGCTTCATGCAATCACGCATGGCCACATTGCGAGTCAACAACCCCCTAATGCCCGTGACACCTTCACTCATTCTAATTTGCACAAAGCATGACAAACTTCCACATACTCCCAAAATGTAGCTAATCTCCCAACCACATAATCCAAGCTAAGTCCCAAAAAGATTTCCCGCACCAAGTAAATATCTCCCTTCGCTTGAATTATCGCACACTATGCTAATTTTCCCCTTGTTTGCTATGAATGCAGGACCTAGGAAAGACATTGAGGAAGAATGTGTGTGGTTGCAATACTTGAAAGGACAACACAAGACCTATCGTGCAACTTTTGTGTGCACCAAGAGAGTTAGAATGCGCATCTCCATTGTGCAAACCTTTCGCACACTCCTGCACGCTGCCAATCAGAGATGCAAATAACAACAAACTATCAAATCCACCAGGAGACAAATCCAGTTCACCTGCAAATCACGTAGCAATGTCAGTCAATTTGTCAAATAACCTCAGCTCATGTACATGCCATGTCAGAGGTAGTAGGCTACCTAAAATGAGGAATTTAAATCTTAATGAAGCACGCCATACTGCCCTGGAACCTGCAAAAGCTGGGCGTACCATCTCCAAGGTAGTACTTCAGCCGCACCATTTTAATGAAGACCTTCCTTCTTGCGGCGGATGTCCTCCGACACGATAGACCAAATAAATGGCCAACTTGGCATTCAATGTAATCTGACTTTGCATCTACCACAGACTATTAAATTGCTAAATCCAGGTTGTGAAGAGCCTACCACCATTAATGCTTGTAAAGCACTATTCATTTAGGTTTCCCTAAATATCCAGATTGAACTCACTGTAAAGGTCTTTAAAATCAGAATAGAAATGCTCCTAAGATTTTTATTCACACTTGCTTTTTTCTCAGTTGGCTATCCACATTCTTAGCCTAAGTTAGCTCCTGAGTTTATCTAGTTTCAATTTGAACAAATGTTAAGGATTATATTGTTGGTTGAATTTAATATCTTCACTTGGTGGCTAGTAAAATCAGAGAATACATCCTGCGTGTCAATGAAATTGTGCAATCCTCTTGGTGTTCTAAGTCCCTTCCCCTCAGATTCTCGCACTTGTCTGTGTCTTGATTGAGTGCATACTAGTCTAAGCACGGGCATGGTTTTCACAATCCTTAGTACTCGTGTGAGCTGGAGAAAGCAACACAGATTTGCTACTTATTTTCTTTTTGCCCTACCTTACTCTGTTTTGCACTTTTTTAACAACTTTGTTAATGTTAGGACTAAAGCTTGTAACCTGTAATCACCGTGCAATGTATGTTTATGTTACAAGTGATACTCATAGTTGAATATCAGTTCTAGTGACTTTTGCACACTCATTAGGCATTGAATGAATGCTAATTGGTGGTTTTACTTGCAGAATCCCCTGGCTGACTTCATTGTGATCCAACCCCAAAGCCGATAGTTTCTGCCACTGTCTAGAAACAGCAATTAACCAGCAAACGCCCTCGTATAAATCATAAACATCCACTCTCCTTCGTCTTGAGCTATTCCCAACATATCCTTTAGCCACCAAGACCTAGTGAGATAGAAACCTTGGAGAAGGATTCCTCGCGCCCGCATTGAACTCCATATTGTGCCTTCCTGTGTGCACGCCTTCTTTTCAAGAGAGGCAGAGCTTCGCTTGTTTGCGTGAGACTCTATCTAGGTTGCCTGCGCTTGCATGCACCCAACTATCTTTCGGTAGTATCGATTTCTTTGGCGCTGCAGAATGGGAATGGGGGTGTGATACTCGTGGAGATTTACATCTTTGGCGCTAGAAGGAGGGCTTTGTTGAATCATAAGCCATTACTCTGGAAACTAGGAGAATCATCACTAGATCAAAGTCTGTTGAAGGGGACTTTGAGCTTTTAAGCCTTCCAACCCATAGGAAGTGCAAACCAAACAAAGGGAAATCTATTCCAAGGCAAACTCACTCTGCAAGTAGTTCGCCTTGCACAACCTCACCCTTTGTTGCTCCCTTCACTTTCCCACAAGTTTGAAACATGGCAACTTGGCTAGGAAACACTCATAGCCCACTTGCCCTTTAGGGCGGATACCATGACTTACCCAAAAACCCAAAAAGAATATGTGAAAATATGTTTATGGTGAAGCCCGCACTGTAGAATAACACATCAATGCCTACAAGGATGGACTCAAGAGGATTCAAATTCTCCGGGAAGACGCCGCTTACAGGTGTTTCCACTCTTTGTTGGTCGGACATGCTTACAACTGGTTCCTCAACCTTCCACCAGGATCCATCACTTCCTAGGCAGATCTTGAGAAGGCCTTCCTCAGCCATTTCACTACCCCTGTCAACCGGCCATCCTATATCATCAATTTGCTATTGTGTAGAGAACCAAATGAGTACATCAATCACTTCAATGAACACATTCAAAGCCTTTACATGCGCCTTAAAGCCCCTTACTCTCAGATTGAAGCAATGGTTATTCAAATCTATCTCCAAGCACTTGATCCCCTCACCTCCATGTTTTTGTGCAGAACTCCCCTTGTCTTGACAACTTTGGCCCTTGCTTATAGAGAAGCACTCAAGATTGAGCTTGAAATGAGATCGTAAGGCCTTGGTTATTAAGGACCCTTCCCTTCCTTAGGCCAGTCCGCTGTGCAAAACCAAATGCAACTTATCAATCATGCACTTGTGCACAACCAACCATTGCTCAACCAAATCCCCACTGCACAAATGCCAACATATGCTTAATTTCCAACTCCTTTGGCATATATCCCTTCTCCCATGAATTTTCAGCACAATAAGTTCTCACGGCAGTCAACCAATCAACCCTTAGCCTTGTCCGCACCAAATCAATATGTTGTGGGGCCACTAATCAAATTACCCCTACCCCCACACAAAACTCCATGGACAGCTTTGGGCATTCTTACCCTATTGCGCAATCGTTTCAAAACCAACTTTCTTCTTCCACGCCCTCATCTTCAACTTGAAACACAGAAACTGAGAACTTGCATCAAATTGTACAAAAACTATCAAACAACGTTATAAATTTGCAAAAACAATGCGTGCAATTGAATCAAAGCAAACCTTCAACTAGCTACCCCACGCTGAACTTTATAGCTTCCAACGCAATAAAAGGCAATGGAACACTAAACCAAACAATGGAGGCGTACCAAGTCCTTTGGACCAAAGTGAAGACAAGCTAGTAGCTCGGCCAACGCACTAATTTTGTCAACTTAGCACAATTAGCCTTAAATTCTTAGTGTAGAGTCCACAAAACACGAGATCCTTAAAGACGTGAACTAGCTAGATTTCCATGCAACCTCCAATATCTTCTAGGAAGAAATTGATAGCCTCAAAATAGTTCCTACACGTGGAGATAGTGCGCTAAATCATTGAGAATAACCTTGGGACTGCGTTAGTCTTGGATAGCTATGAGTTCTAGGGGGAAAGTGACAATGAACCAGAGGATAACCAAGAGGAAGTTCACACTTACCAACAATACCAAAGAGGAAACAACTATATCCTATGCACGGTAAAGCTCACGAGCCTTTGACTACCTCTACTCCTAACTTTTCTCAAGTGCCCCCGATGCGCACACATCCAACAACCCTCCACCTCTAAAGGTCCAAAAATGCACGCCTGCAAGAAATCATCCTAATCTTATGAACCCTATTGAGCAATGCCTCATTGAGTACAACATCATCGAAGACATATCAATAACCAAGGCCAATATCTCTATGCATGAACTTCTCCATGTCAACAACCAAAAGGACATCTTGTTCAAATCCCTTTCTGCCTCATCTAATAAACCTTCAAATGAAACAATTGATGTGCATGTTGCTTTGTATAGGGAAAAAATAGAGCCTCCTCCTTTCTTGCTAATAGTTAGAATTTTTGTTAAAAACTTACGCAATTGTTTGGTTGATTCATAAACCTTTGGAAATGTCACGTGTTTTCCATTTACAAGCGATTGGGTTTATCTCCCCCAAATCAAGCCACAAAGTGGTTGATTGGACAAGACATAGTGAATGTGGTGGAGAACTCTCTCACATCCATATACAACTCGCAACGAACCCATGAGTCCAACGGTTCATTGACATTCAAGTAGTGGAAATCCCCAAGGCATATGGCATGCTCTTGAGCAAAGATTGGTCGCGCACTCTCAATAGCTACATGGCAAACTAATTTCTCACATATGTGGTTGCCTTTGTGGTGCGAGTGGCAAATCAAATCGGGGTTGATCGAGAGCCTCATATGCAATACATGATTACTATGTATAATAAGATCAATGAAATCTTGTTTATAGAACAAGAGGTCGAGAATCTATGTTATGGAGAAGAAGACACGATAAAAAGTAGAAGCGTTATTCTGGAATGCACAAACCCCTCGCACATCGTCTTGTTATGTGGAAATGCTAAATGAACAAGTGCACAACCATTGCGCAATTACTAAGAACGAGAACTTCATGACGCAAAACGCAAAGCTATGAAATAATCAAGAAGGCACACAATGCTCATGTCATGGAAGGAGATCCCGAGGGACAAAGAAAGCGCACACATGGCATAAGAAAATTTAGAAAGAGTATTGCGTGCATTAATTGCCTTGCATTTGGCCCTTGGTTAAGCAGCATTGGATTGGTTCGCATTTCCCGATTGGTGCCAACTTCATTCAAGGAGCACGATGAGCATCATTGTGCAACCTTCTTGTCTATTCATCAACATGCAATGTGGAGCGTGTGTGGCAAAGAAACTAGTGTGATCAAAGGGCCATGCACAATTGATGATATTCCACCTAAGTGACTTGCCATCACTTGAAGTTTCCATTGTGCCTCAAGTTGAGGTAGGTTGTCCCAGATAATTTCTAAGCACGGGGCATGATAAGCAAGAAATAGAAAAAGTTCGTTTGACACACTCCCACCAAAGAATATAGAAGGCCTTGCAAGCGCCCAAAACAAGAAGATCTCGTGAAATCTTCCATTGCGCAACCATCAAAGACGGGCACGTTGTGGTTTCTAAGCCACAAAATTAGAGGATGGGAGGTCATATTTGGACCATGCATTTTAATGGGTCCAAATCAAAACAAGGTTCACGTGCAGGTGTTGAATTGATCAACCCCAAAGGCAAAAGATATTACACAACATTCAAACTTCAATTCCTTGTGTACTAATAAAGTCGTGCAATATGAAGCACTTATACACGGCTTGTTGTTTTCTTTACGTAGAAGGTGTCAAGTGCCTAACAACATTTGGAGATTCACAATTGATTGCCAAACAAGTTGAAGCTAGTACCCTTGCCACGACAAGCGTCTATCTAGTACAAAAGAGCCACATTTGGAACCTTATTGAAGACTTGATGCATTTGACATCCATTCCATGCATCGCAATGAAAATTGTGTTGCGAGGCATATGCTACTTGCGCAGTCGACACCTTGACCAATAAAAAGTTCAAAGCTTAAGCACTTCAATCAAATTGGTCTCACAACCATCATCCCAAACAATATTGAGCATTTTAGGGTGTTGATGATGATAAGCATATCATAGAGTTTCTCTCTAACTCTAGAGCTTTTAGGACGCAAATTATTGATGAAGTCCTTCAAGAGGATCTGAATGGGATGAAGATGAAGTTCTAAACCGGGAACCAACGACATGCCCCTTCGGCATCATAGCCCTAGAAAGGCTACTTGATATGGATCACCGCACAAAGAATGAAGAAACCACCTCCCCTCTTGGGAGTGCACAATATCAACCTTCAATTTGAGAGACTATGCGTTGATTCAAGGAATGTACTAATTGGGGAATCTTGCACTTGCAAGAGGAAGACTTGGTCCGCACCCTCAAGTGTTATCGAGATGTTATTGCATAGAGCTACAATGACTTGGAAACGTTTGATCCCTCCATCTTGACTCATACCATCCCATTGAAAAAGCAAAGGCCCGTCGATCCCTTTATTAAGCCCCTCATATTAAAGGAAGTGCAAAAGTTGTTGAATATGCACATCATTGTCCCAATCCCTCACTTTACTTAGGTCGCCAACCTTGTTCTTGTTCACAAACAAAGTGGAGAAATTCGCCTCTGTGTGGATTTCAACAATTTGAACAAGGCATCTGAAAAGGATAACTATCGATTACCGTCCTTAGACAAGGTGTTGGAAATTGTGAATGGGCGCACAAATGATGTCTTTCCTTGACAGTTACTCAAGATACAATCAAGCCATTGTGCGCGAAAAAGACGGAATCAAACCGGCCTTCACCACCAAGTGGGGAACATTTGCATATCGAGAGAATGTCGTTCGGTCTTATTAATGTTGGTGCAACCTTTTCAACATGCCATGGATTAGCCTTCAAAGACCTTATTGGAAAGTGCATCATTGTTTACATGGACGACCTCATAGTATTCTCTCCAAGAAGCGGGCAAATCATGTCAAAGATCTGCACACGATTCTCCAATGATGTCGTGAGTATGGCATCTCCTCGATCAAAGGAGTGCATCTTCGATGTCACCGAAGGTAAATTGTTGGGGCACATCATTTCTAAGAAAGGAATATCCATTGATCCTAAAAGAAGCTGAAGCTATATGAAAATCCCCTTCCCAACAATCGGAAAGAATTGAAATCTTTCTTGAATAGATTAACTTTGTAAGAAAGTTCATCTCAAGCTTTGTTGAGATAGTCGGGCCATTGAACACAATGCTAAAGCAAGATGTTAACTTTGAGTGGATATATGAGCACGCCGCATTTACAAAAATCAAAGAAACAATAACAAGGGCTCTTGTTCTATGCAGCTCGGACTATGTGCGCCCCTTCTCCATCTACGTCTTTGCTTTTGAGCATTCTTACAAAGCAATCTGAATCGCAAGAAAGAAGAAAGAAGAAGCAGAGAGTGAGAAACCCGTTGCATTCATGAGTTCACCTTTGCACAACGCCGAACTTTGTTATTTCTGATTGACAAACAAGCCCTCGCGCTAATCAAGATCATGAAGAAGTTTAGACATTACATACTACGCAGCAAAGTTGTCACTATTGTGTCCGATCTCGCAATTAAGACTATGTTGATGCAAAATGAGCTTGGTGAACGTCATGGCAAATGGATGACCATTTTTCAGAGTTCGACTTAGAGATCAATCTAATGAAGTTGGTAAGAGGTATGGGTTTGAGCCGCATAATGACAAAGGTTGATCAAAGTTGGTTTGTCAACGATACTGCGGTTAAATCTCTCGCGCCTAATGAATGGTACTAGGACATATTTTATCATTTGCTTCATCAAAATGTCATGCACTTGAACCAAACACAACAAAGAGCATTGTGCTTGAAAAGTAACTTATTCATAAAGTTTGGCACACTCTATCGAAGAAATCATGAAGGCATTTATTTGTGATGCCTATCTAATGAAGAAGCTTCCATAATATTGCATGATTTCCATGAGAAGCACAGCACCGGCCAAGGGTTAGCCATTTCTATTGTGCATCAAATTTTGAGATTGGGCTACTATTGGCCTTGTTTGTTTAAAGACAAACACTTTTATGTTAGAATTTGCCACATCTCCCAAACCGGGGCAAGAAGATAGCACAATCCCGCTATGCCCTTGCAACCTGTTATTGAGGTACACCCCTTTGCTAAATGGGTGTTGGATTTTGTTGGCATTATCAACGAAAGTTCTTCAACTGGCCACAAGTTTATCTTCACTATGACCACTATTGCACCTGTTGGGCGAAGTAAAACCATTCATGAATTGCACAACGAACATCGTCGTCAAGTATATAAGACCACATCATCGCCATGTTTGGTATGCCTCTCACATTGATATGTGATAATAGCCCTACTTTCTCTTACGCCTAATTCCTTAAATAGGCATACGATCATATGATTATTCTAAGATTTTCTTCTAATTACCATTTCGCAAGGTAATGGTCTTGCAAAGTCAACAAACAAGAATGTATTGGACGTGATCAAGAAGATCTTCAATAGAAACCGGAGAGACTAGCATAATTAGCTCAAGTACGCCCTCCGGTCGGACAAAACCTGCATTAAGTCTACACTAGGCACTATGCCTTATCATTTAGTCTATGGCCTAGAGCCTATATTTCCAAAGTGAACTTAAGAACCCCCACACTCAAATTCATGCAAGAATACTTTGGGAAGACAATAAAGTTGAGGCCCGACTCTCAACCTCATGCAATTAGACTAGAAATGCGATGAAGCCCTTGCCTACTTTAGTAAGCACCAAGAAGTCGTCAAATGTTGGTTTGACAAGAAAACTAAGTTCAAAGCCTTCAAAATATCAAACCTGGTGCTACTTTGGGATAAGGCACATGAGAAGAAGGGGAAACATAATAAATTCGACAAGCTTTGGCTTGGCCCCTTCCGAATGCAGAAAATTTTGGTAAAAACACCTTCTGGCTCAAGAGTCTCAATGGCGAGAACATTCCATTACCAATTAATGGGTGCTTCCTCAAGCATTATTTTTATGTGTGAGCCATTTCCCACATGGCACCTTAGTGCACTTCACTTTGGATAAGCATGCGCCTTGTACATAGCTTTTCTCTACTTTCTAGGTTAGCTTTCCTTCTGTTTGCACTTTGTTTTTGTAGTTTGCTTTGGTAGTTGTTAATAAACCTGCACACACTTGCAAAATCAATAGTTTAGGTTGTCCCCCTCTCAACAAGCTCTTTCGCATTGTCATTCTAAAAGTTCCTATTTCATTTGGTCAATTGTGGACATTTGTTGTGTTGAGTTAAACAATGGTTGACAATGCTGCATTCTAACGTCTGCGCATCCCTAGGAAATTTAGTAAGCTGCAGAACAAAATTTGGTAAGTTACTTGATTGTTTAGTGCTTTCAAGATAAGAGCTTAATCTTTATTTTAAAGTTGTCATGCAGATTTAGAAAGATTGAGGCGCTCCCAAAAGAGTCAATTACTAACATTCACATTAATGTCGCCTTTCAGTAATATGCAAAGCTAAGGACGCATGTGCGCACCGCTTGTTTCGGTCATCCTTGAAATCAAGGTAGGAGATGCAGAGAATAATCTTTTGTTATTATTTTATTTCATATGCATAGGTTACATATATAAGTTTGTCCTTAGAAAAACTAACACCCAATCCCTACAAACACTATTACAACTCTATTGACGTGAGTTGTTATTCACCAACATAATATAAACTAATTATATTATATCTCACACTCATTTAATCTAATGTTCACAATAACTAATTTATTTCCTAACATTCCCTCCCTTAGTTTGAACATATGACAAGGAGCACAAAAGCAGAATCGTATGCCACCACATACTTTTAGGTCCGCATACTATTGTCTGGATGCCGTTGTACATGATCACCTACATACAAGAACTTATCTCGCTTTCACTTCCAGTTGAACGTATTAAGTGGTCGATCAAGTTCAATGAAGTACGGCGATCAAAGGATCACCGCAGATTAGTTGCCCTCCTATCTGACTATTTTCTGGATCTGCACCTTCCACGCCATATCACAACACATTCAAGAGATTACATTAGGAATATCACATTCCAAGCAAATAGGCACAATCTTTTGTTTTTATTCTGCACACCACAACATAAAGCAAACAACTGAAAAAGAGTTGTCACTAATCTTGTACACAGCCCCATCGCTAACGGCTAACAAAAGGTCGTTGAATGACCTCCTTCCTTTGTTGCCTCCATCCTTCAGTAGGTGTGTTGCTTACTCAGCGGATTGGAACTTGAAGCACTATTTCCACATTATGATTATTGTTTTCTTCCCTCCCACAATGTGAAACACTTTATTTTTCATAGGAAGTCGGTTAACACCAACAATGCGTCCATGAGGCAATTTTTATTTTTTTTTACAATTTTGATGACACGACTTTTAAAATGATAATACTTGACTACAAAAATTTTGACCAACAATAAAACATTTTTTATTTGAACAATAGACAATGTTAGACACTTTTTAATGATAGACGACTATTTACAAAGACGATTCGCAATACACTTTTACAACATAAAGCTACGAAAATTAAAAAGTAATATTTAATTACTTTTTATCACAATTATACGATGACGCTACAAAATATGAAAAGTAATAATAAAAATATTTTTTAAATGATATTATGGGAACAATTTATATTTTTATTTTAAACAAAATTGGGATGGATTAGACTTTTGGCAGCAAACTTTGGATATTATAAAAATAGATGATAAGAAGACTCCCTAAAATAATGCAAACCTACACGTGGCAGTTCACCGTCTAAACACTTTGACAAAATTGAATACCTTACTAGTAATGCCAAACACTAATTAAATTCTACTATAGCTACAAGCTATAATTATAGTTTAACTTGACTAAGGGCTACACAATATGGCATTATACTAAAACGTTAATTGACAAGGGAAATATCACAAACAAATTTATGGAAATTAGACCTACATAAAAAATAAGTGTGGCACATAAAACAAAAGACTCAATCTTAAACAGCCACCAATAATCATCGCCTTTATAAATTTGAACTCTTCCGTCTCAATGCAAATCGACCATGCAAGTCGGTGGAGTGCTATGTCGATTTGCAGTCGTCAATACTTGGTGATGACAATACATGCATAGGTATATAGACCATGCCCGATATTTAGCTTTGAAGAATCGATTGAATCCACTCCTCATTAATACACATGATTATTTCCTTTTACACCAAGCTTCTATAAGAGAACAAAACTCGTGGCTTTGATAGAGAGGTGTACAAATCATTGAATATGCGGATGGATTTTGATAGAGTCAACAACGAATTTGACCATGCAAGGAATATTCAGATTGATTTAAAGGGATCTTTAGATTCAAAGTGGAATGAAATAAGAATATCATCAAACTTGCACATCCTGCGCTTTTGGAGTTGCAACGCATGCAGATCTGGATGCAAATTTGTGCCCTTTTAGGTCTCTGTCAAATTCGAATCAATTTGCAAAATAAATCTCAATGAACCATGGGAGCTGTTAAAACTTTGAATACATCGAGATGTTGATACAAGAATGGTAATGCAGCCAATACAAATATTAATGTAAGACAACCATACAATGAATAAAATTACTCGGGAAAAGTATAATGGAAATACCCTCCAATCAATCAACAGAAATTGGTTTCCATGCATTCCCTCTTCTTGACCTACTCTGATACCAAATGAAATCAAAGCAGGAGATGCAGAGAATAATCTTTCGTTATTATTTAATCTCATATGCATAGGTTACATATATAAGTTTGTCCTCATAACAAATTAACACCCAATCCCAACAAACACTCTTACAACTCTATTTACATGAGTTGTTATAACAACTCACTAACATAATATAAACTAATTATATTATATCTCACACTCATTTAATCTAGTGTTCACAATAACTAATTTATTTCCTAACAATCATTTCACCCGGTTACATCGGTTCCTAACCCATGCACAATCATTGCACGTGCAGTGAAAGAAATAAAGAAAATAAATCAAGTAATGTTTAGAGTGTTTCAAAAGATTTCTTTGCACAAGGGTGTTTCTGGTAATCTCCATCGAGGCTATGAACGCCCAGCTAGCAGCAGAGCAATGCCTTAGCCTCCCCCTCCATCCAATCCCATTCAAATCATAAAAATACAAAAAAATAATGATCCCGTGCAGACAATTGCATGCACCATGTGAACTCTATATGCTAAGCAGAAAACTCCAAGGCAAGGTAATTAACTTCATTTGCACACACCGGACTCTTCAAAGTGTTCTTGATTCAGTATGTCACATTGCAAAGTTAAAGTATTAGATTGCACTCTTGTTTTGATAACACAAAATCTTGGTGTGCTTGTCCCTTTTTGTTGCGAGTTGAACCAAAGGGCTCGAGTTCAATTAGAATGCTCTAGAGAATTCTCCAATAGAGTCATCATTCGTTAGTGTCCACAACACGCCCCTAATTTCACAAGTGAAAGCATGGAACTGAAAGATCCCCTAATGGGACTATTCCACCTTAAATTGGATTATCAGTCAAACCCAAAGCAAAATACAGACTCAACACAATGAGAGCAAATAAATATATGGCAGCCCAGCATTATTTGTGAGAAATGCGACTAGAGGTATAAGGTAAACCCATACAAATCAGACCTTAACATTCCCACCCTTCATGTAACACTGAAATACAGACTTTTCAAGACCACAATCTAAAGAAATATAAAGATTTAAAGTACCAAACAGGTCTGAATTTATTTAAAGAAGTCTGCAGAAATATTTTACCAGTTCTGGACTGTATATAGACTGATTTTAATAATAAAATCTCTGCAAGATACAGTCTGCAATAACAGTTGGAAATAGAGAGTTTTTGGCCCTCTGAAACACACCACAAATGTATATAAAAGCAGCTCGAATCCAGCTCCAAAAGCATGTGACACAACTGCTTTTTATGACCTTCCGAAACGCCCAGAATTTGCCCAAACTGGTTCGCTCCAGCAGTACCAAAATTAATAGTTCAACAACCTGATTAACCCTTGAGATCCCAATACAAAATATGAGTGCAAAAGAGAGTTTTCGTTCCCTTTTCACTATCCTTCTTGCGGGTTTTCGTCCTCAGAAGTTACAGCCACAAGTGCTTCAGTTTACAAGCTATTTGCAAAATATAAAATGATCATGGAATGCCTCTTCCAAGTCGACCTCTCCCTTTATAAAGGCAAAGTGACCCAAAGGGAGCCTTTTTTCCCACCAATCAGTTTGCAATACATTTTCCTATGCATATTTTCCTCCTAGCCCAAGTCGTACTTTTGCATAGGGAAAATACAAAATTAGTATGGGTCTCTTTTTACTTCCTAGGCAGCCAAGATACACTTTCCTAGACAAGTCGCCCATCCTCATGGGGAGGATACAAAAGTTGCATGGGCCTTATACCTCCCAAATGGCCAATATTCATTCTCTAAGCAAGTCGTCCAACTCCCTAGGAATGATACAATCATAACATTAGACCCCTTTGCACTTATCTAGAGATTACAACATGTATTTATAAGTGCATTCCTATACTAAGTCAAATAAATAATTATAAGTGCTTTGATATTTTCTTTTAGGCACTTATAGAAATTTATTGTGACTTAAGTCACCCTTGCACACACCCTTTGGCCGTCGGGTAGACAAAAATGGGCCAAAGGTCTTTGATGCTATTAGTCAAGAAAGAGGGACTCTTCAAAGTGTTTTTGATTCAGTATATCACATTGCAAAGTTAAAGCATTAGATTGCACTCTTGTTTTGATAACACAAAATCTTCAGGTGTGCTTGTCCGTTTTTGTTGTAGTTGAACCAAAGGGCTCGAGTTCAATTAGAATGCTCTAGAGAATTCTCAAGTAGCATCATCATTCGTCGAGTGTCCACAACACGCCCCTAATTTCACAAGTGAAAGCATGGAACCTTTGGGCCTTCATCAGTCGTCCAGAATTCTCCCTTTCAAGCATCTTCATGCCTTAGCCATTTTTGTGTGCTCATCCTTCCCGTGATTATTTTCTCCGAGCCCTTTGCAAACATGCTCACTTTCGTTTACTTGTGCGAAACACTTCTAATACTTCCGCAACGATCTGGCGTGCACCCATTAACTCTTGCGCAAAATATTTCTCGCGTACACCATTGCACAAACCCTCCGCGCAATGCATTTATCTCTCTTCGCATGCCCTTTTATCCTTCACAATTAGCTGGGGCCATTATACGTCTCCTTCACGTTCAAAACTAGCTTCACGTAATCCGCACACAACCACATTACAAGTCCGGCAAAACCCTTAATGCCCCGCAATACCTTCACTCGGTCTAAGTTGCACAAAGCCCGGCAAACTTCCGCGTACTCTCAACACTTAGTTAATCTCCATTGCATAATCCAAGCTAAGTCCCAAAAGGATTTCCCGCACCAAGTAAATCTCTCACTTCACTTGAATAATTGTGCGCTATGCTAATTTTCCCCTTGTTTGTTATGAATGCAAGACCTAGGCAAGATATTGAGGAAGAATGTGTGCATCTACAATACAAGAAAGGAAAACACGAGACCTAATGCGCAAAGAATCCAAAGAAGTCGTCTCTCTCGCGCAACCTTTGTATGCGCAAGAGAGTTTGAATGTGTATCTCCATTCGAAAACCTTTCGTGCACACTCATGCATGCCACAAATCATAGATACAAAAATGACAAAATATCAAGTCTGCTAAGAAACAAATTGGGTTCGCCCACAAATCACAAAGTAATGCCAATCAATTTGTCAGAAGACCTCAGCTCATGTACACGCCATTCAAAGGAAGTAGGCTACCTTAAATGAGGAATTTGAATCTTAATCAAGCATGCCATATTGCCTTCGAACCTGCTAAATCTAGGTCCCATCTCCGAGCTTGTTACCATTTTAACGAAGACCTTCCTTCTTGTAGAGGATGTCCTCTTACACGCATGCACCTTCTAGATGGCCAACTTGTCATTCAATGTAATTTGACTTTGCATCTACCTTGGAATATTAAATTGTTAATTTCAGACTGTGAAGATCCTACCACCATTAATGCTTGTAAAGCATTGTTCATCTAGGTTTTCCTATAAATACCCAAATCAAACTCATTGTAAAGGTCCTTGAATTTGGAATAGAAAATCTTTTGAGAGTTTTATTCGCATTTACTTTTTCTCAGTAATTCTTGGCCTAAGTTAGCTTCTAAGTTTATTTTGTTTTAGTTTGAATGAGTGTTAAGGATTATATTGTTGATTGAATGTAATATCTTCACTTAGCGGCTAGAAGATCAGAGAATGCATCATGCACATCCAACGGCGTTGCGCAATCCTCTTGGTGTTCTAAGTCCCTTCCCCTCAAACTCTCGCACTGTCTGTCTTGATTGAGTGCATACTAGTCTGAGCACGAGCATGGGTTTCATGATCCTTGGCATCCATGCGAGCTGGAGCAAGCGACACAAATTTGCTACTTATTCTCTTTCTGCCCTACCTTACTCTCTTTTGCACTTTTTTAACAACTTTGTTAATGTTAGGCCTAAAGCTTGTAACTGTAATCACCGCACAATGTATGTTTACGTTACAAGTGATACCCGTAACTGAATATCAGTTCCACTGATTTTCGTGAAATCATTAGGCTATGAATGAATGCTACTCGGTGGTTTTACTTGCAAAATCCCCTAGATGGCGTCATTGTGATCCAACCCCCTAAGGCTTTAGTTTCCAGCACTGGCTAGAAACAGCAAAGAACCAGCAAAGGACCTCGTATAAATCATAAACATCCACTCTCCCTTGTCTTGGGCTATTCTCAGCATATCCTTTGGCCACCGAGACCTGGTGAGATAGAAACCTTGGAGAAGGATTCCCACACCCGCACTGAACTGTTTATTGTGCCTTCCAGCGCATGCACCTTCTTTTCAAGAGAAGTAGAGTCTCACCCATTTGCGTGAGAATCTGTCTAGGTTGCCCGCACTTGCACGCGCCCTCACTATCTTTTCGGCAGTATCGACTTCTTTGGCGCTGCATAAGGGGAATGGGAGTGCACCTTAATGTAGCCACCCTTGTGAAACATTAGTATTTATATAGAATTGCGCTGGAATAAATCAGTTATACAGAAATAAATCAGTTATGAAGGTAAGGTAACTGCAGGTACGCACCAAAAGAAATAAGTTGTGTGGGGATGTGTTAGTTATGTCTTGAAGCAGTCATCAGTTGTTTGTTATGCAGTCGTCAGTTACTCATGAGTTATGTCATCATCAGTTACTCATGGGTTCTGCTGTCAACAATTATACAGTCAGTTACCATCACCTATGCAGTGATAACTAGGCATACTTCTGTTTATTATTAGTTTCCCAGATGAAGGCTCATAACAGCAGCTTAACTTCAGCAACTAGTTCAATTCAATATTAGCTAACTGAACATTCAATCAACACTAAAATTATGAGTCTAGTAGGCTAGGGTCTTGTAGACAGGCAGAGCACTTGCGATGATGATTATCAGGATTGAAGCCCCACTGGAGATGCTTGTGATGTCAATACAAGCCAACCCCAGATGGGTGCAAGCCCCAGTCAATTTTTGACAAAATAGTTACCCCTGGGAGGTAGCTTCCACACCGAACAGTATTCTTAGTTGTGAAGTGGATTCTGCAAGCAACCATAATGTGACAACATGTGTGAGTGCTAAACCATCTTTAGCAAGCAAACAAAGAAGCAAAAGCATACACCTCTCCTAAGGTTTTGGGAGTGATTATACCTCTATAATATTCACTACCCTAAGAATTGATCCGATTCAACTTGTCCTTGACACAGTCACTGGAAATTTTGGGAGTGACTATTATAGAGGTATAATCACTCCCATGGAGGTAGCTACCATGGTAAGTAGGGCAATCACTCCAATAAAAACCAAAAACTTAGAATATATCTTCTGTAACCAACAACTAAAATTTTGCCCTTAAGCATTCAAAATCGTCTACCCCTAATTCATTGCAATTCACCTACAACTTTCCTCAAAAGTCATCCCCTTTTGGATTTGGCCAAGAGGTGGCCGACAGTAAAAAACTCCCATGGAAACCAACCACCCAAAAACCAAGGCATTTTTTACAGGATCTCTTTTGGCAATTGTCTAATATTTAACAGCAGATGCAATTAAACTTTCTAGTTAGTAAAATTGCTGGTGTTTTTATATAAAATGTACATAAAATTATCAGATTCAACACAACATGTATTTATTAGAAATGAATCCTATGTTTTTCCAAAACGACTAGTCAATAATACTTATATTTCTTGGTTTTTTCGCTGAGAACGAAATTCTCCCCTCAAAATTTTCCGTTTTCATCAATTCAATGCCAATGGAGCCCAATCACCTACAGCGCCCACATCCGCATGATAGGGCAACATACACCCACAAGGGAATGTCGCCAATAAACTAACTACCCTGCCTAGGCACAGTTCCCACTCAACCATGTCATCCGTACACTGGTTTTAAACCATATTACCCATTTGTGCAACCCCAATTTGCGCCCACATTTTACTATGGTAATCAGTCTAAATGAATACAGAGGGTTTCATCATGGATCTGGATTTGGTCATGGGTAAAAGAAAGAATAGTTCTGAAATGAAAAACACAACACAGAGAAAAATGATGGAAAAATAAGTGCAAAGAAGGTTAAAGGCAGGTGGGTAAAATTCTTCGATAATCTTACCTGTGTAATGCAGTGGTAAATTCCGATCTGGGGTGGCCTAGCTTTGTGGTGGGTTTTCGTTGGAGAGCTTCCTACACCTTTTTGAGAGTTCTGATTTCGTGATGCCCATAATCGTTGTGATTAAATGCTCTGTGTACTGACAGTCAAAGGTGAGCATCGTAACAGAACCCTTTTTAATGTTTGGATTTTTGAGGTGCAAAATCCAATTTACTTTCTTGATCAGGTGGTCAAAATTTAAGAGGAGACATCATACGAAAATTGTGGGCCTTCCATCTCTGCTCAGCCACGGAATTTGATTTCTCGATAGTATTTCTAATTTTTGTGGGTTTTTACATGTATTTTGATTTCTAATTATTAATATTGATTTTTTTTTTTGGTGAGTTTCTACATGTATTTTGATTTCTAAGTAACTAGTAATTGCACGTGAACTTTACGATCGAAACGTCGAATGGGATGTTTTAGAGGAGTCATATTGGAGGGAGGGAAAAGATTGAAGAGGAATATGAGTGGAGAAGAAGGGCTTAGAGGGCGAAGAGTGCAAGGGCGGTGAAAGCATAGAGGAGAAACAAGTAGAAACTGAAGCGTACATAAATGACATGAGGTTTATGTCAATCCTTCGAGGAGACATGGGCTATTGTCATGAATGATGCAAAAACAACGTAAAGATCTATATATTTATCAACATAATAAGTGGTAGAATTTTTTTACGGAAGTGAAAATGTGTTTGTAGTTTTAGCCCTTGCATAAATATAGACATGAAGATGTGGAGTGGAAGTAGCATGTGAAGGTGGCGACCTCATGCAAAGTTCTACTCATCAACAATAGAGATGGCATTGTCATTCAACAAATCAGGAAAAGGGATAGGTGTGGTGTGTCGAGGATTTTGATTGTACAAGGGAAAACAATCATTAGTATGGGATATGCTGATAGACCCCTTTGAATTGGACTCGGAGCGGAGAAAACAATTCGAAGAAGTTAATGGAAGGGGAAAACAATTGCAAAAATATATACAATAGCTTTGTTACATTAAACTTCACTTGGAAACGTTAAGGAATTTATGCAATTTATGTTGTATTTTTTGAAATTATGGTTTTATAAAAAAACTTGGGGAGAAAAAGTAAACAAGGAATAACTTATCAGGTTGAATTTCATTGAATAGGTGAAATTGCACAACTTGTTATGTTGAATGTCATCAAAAATTTAAGTGAGATTACGACTTACAACCTATAATTCTTAGAATTAGGGTTTTGTGAGAAGCTTTAAATTTGTGGCATTATAAAGGACAAGGAATTATAAAGGACAAAGAAGCTGCAGGATAGCCTACCTAATCAAATTTCATTTTGAATTGTGGAGGATGGCATGCAATATAAAGGCAAGGTAAGTCGTTGAGTTTCCCACTCGTAGTAGGATTTTAAATAGCATAGAATCATATAGTGGGCAATTATATGAAGGAATTGAAGGAGGTCATCTAGGAAATTGTCATGACTTCGTTTATGCAAGATGGGTGGTTTTATGGATCAAGCATTGATGGTGCAAGGTTGTATGGAGGAGAACGTGGCCGGGCAAGAAAAATTTGCAAAGAAGCTATAGGAAGGGGGGCAAGAACAAGTGTTAGTGGAGGAGAGGGGTGATCATGCAACCGTATGTCGTTGGAGCATTTGACAGTTTGGGAAGGTTAAGTCTAGGGCCTAATGGAGCGTATACTTAGAGGAAGGGGGTTATGACTGGGGTTATAAGGGGTAGCACTATAGGATGTGACAATACATACAACATGACCGGTGTCACACCTAAACGGTTGCCCTCCCCTTTATATTATTTGGAGTACGCATTCAGCGTAATTGTAATGCTTCATCGGGTTTCCAGTGGTGGGATTCAATCATCATATGCAATCGACCAAGGATGCCAAGACTACCACCAGAATAATGAAAACCAATCATCGTGTACGCCAACGAAAAGATCGGACAAAAACCAGTCCATATGTTCGTGGGATTGGCGAGTGGATGGCATGATAAAATTCGATATAGAAATCATGATTCCCATTCACACGCATGAGATGCCATGTTTGACATAAAGAAAATCAAAGCTGTTGAATCCCAAGGACTTGTGCGAACTTGAAGGATTTGGCATAGTGATGCAAACTGTGAAGAAATCAGAGGCGTATTTAGGCCCCACAGAGGATGTCGTGACATTAGAGACCAATTATTATCGGTCCCCGAAGGCTTTTAGTCCCACATAGAACACACTCATCAGACATTAAGTTACATTGAAAATGCATTCATAAGATAATTATTTATCTATTTGAATATGAAGATAATCCATTCAAATGACGTGAAATACGGTAAAGAACCAACTAACAATATTGAAAAAAAAAATTAATTACTTTTTATTTCCCTAGTAAAATTCTCGTCTCCATCATGAAAATTTGACAACCCCCTCGGTAAAATATTTCATGGTCACCACTTGAATACAAAATTCACCAAGGGGGAGTTTGATTTTGCTTATGGGGTCTCTCGAGGTTTTCTTTTTTAAGTGATTTACTGTTGTGGGCCCGTTCATGCTGTCTCCAGTGTTCGGACTTGAGCGAATTCTATTTCATTTACGATAAGAGCGGGTTTAGTGTGTGCGATGGGAGTTTACATTGCTGAAGGTCCAGTGTAAGAATTGTGTGGCAACAATGTTGAATTGGCGTCTTCTCTGAAGCAATACAAAAATCAATGAGATGACTTTGAGGCACGAGATAGGGGTTACATTTGATAGCCGTTTAGACGTTTTTCATGATTTTAGCCGTAAAATACTTGCAAATATTTAACAAAACCATCACATGCGACTTGTAAATTTTAAGTTTGACCATCATTTTTTATATAGATTTATTGGTAAACTATAAAAATATATATTAGAAATAGTTAAATACATATAGAATAATCTTTTATAAATCTTATTAACAGTATTAAAATAACACTAATTTACATTCTTGAAGGGCAAGTTTTGAAATTTACCGTCATCTAAAAATTGTTTGACAAGCATAGGCAGCCTTCAAATTTAACCCTTGGTTGCAACTGAAGAAAAGGAGAGAAATCCAAACAACCTTATTTCTAGCAAGGGGTCACATTATAAAATTGGACCTAGATGGATAAACAACTTTACATGAGAATCATGTCAAGCAGAAAACTAAACTAAAAATGTAAAATTTAAACACCTTGCACTCTCTCTCCATCCAACACCAACTTCATTCTTTTTGAAAAGTGCACTACACAATTAAATTTCTCGCCATCCATAAATCTTTCACCATAGTTTCCAGACACATTGGTGATTTGGTGCATCTTTTCTCACCAACCAATGTGGAACATATTTAAACAAATATACCAAATGAAATTAATCAGTATCCAAAGTTCAAAAAAGTCATTAATTCCAACACTTGACGATTCGGTCATTAAATATTTATCCTCGGTCAGGGCATTCACGTGATGCACTTGAAATGGCGGAGTAGGACGGGCAATTGTCGAGGTTTATTGTTGCCAAATTTAATCGAGTGTTTACCCGCCAAGTGGAAGACGATTTGGCGAGCATGTGGAGCGGCTATTTTATTTTAAGCATTAGTATCACCTGCTAAATTGGTGGTGCACTAAGTATGATAGCGAATGTGTCCTTTAACTTTTTCTGCAATGTTAAATCCTATTGTGGGTGCCTGTCTCTATATTTATAGCAGTTTGATGGAGGTTTCAAAGGCTAAAGGGAATGTTGTTATGGGGTACCTAGGGTGGTCTTTTTTAGCGATTTTGGTTGTTATGGGGTACGTGTGAAGTGAAAAATGTTGTTGTAATGGTGCGCTTATTTTAACGGTTTTCAAAGGAAAGCCACCAAATATGTTGCCATGATCGCCGGCCTTAATATCATGTGAATCATCAATGAGCCTACGACGACTACCATTGCTCATGGATTTCAAAAAAATGTTTATACCTATTTGTAGAAATTAGGAACATAAAATAACAACTAACAGAAATAAAATAAATAATTACAAAATAAACGTATTATTGCAAACTCGAATCAATACTTTTGTGCATATATTTCTTCTTCTAGTTTCAAAGCTTACTCAATACAATCTCTCTGAATGTGTTTGATATATCAAAACACTTATAATTGCCTCTAATAAATAGATGGCTTCATCTAACAATAAAACACTCAACTCATAAAAATAGAGCTAAAAAGCACATGCTTTTGTGCAATACAAAGCTTTTGATTTATTTGCTTTAATAGCTTTTCCTAAACTTAAGAACAACTAAAACTAAACTCAAAAGTAAAAGCATGTAAAAAGCAAACTGCTTTTTCTTTTCTTGGGAAAAATTAAACTTTTTCTAACACTCCCCCTTAATTTTGACCTTCAAGCTTTTATTTTTCTAGAGTTGAGTGTGCACTTCCAGATCTGACATATTCGGATCACAAACTCCCAAACAAGTTCTCAAATACTCAAAAACTTCATTTCCCAAAGCTTTCGTAAAGATATCTACAAACTGATCTTCGGATCTACAAAATTCAAGACAAATTTCCTTGTTGTTAACCAACTCCTAATGAAGTGATACCTCATGTCTATGTGCTTGCTCCTCTTGTGAAAAACATGATTTTTGGACAATTCTATTGTTGAATTGTTGTCACAAAAAAATCTATGTAGCATCCTCTTGATTCTACCTCAAATCTTTCAACACTCTTCTCATCTAAACAACTTGACATGTTGCTCCTATGCTACTACATACTCTGCTTCTATTGAAGATAGTGTGACTATGGGTTGCTTCTTGATGCCCATGAAACTACACCTGTTCCAAGTGAAAAGCATAGTCAGATGTGCTCTTTCTGTCATCAATACTTCCAAAGCCTTTTATTCATATCTATAACCTATGAGTTTGAACTCATCTGATGTTGAATACAAAATTCCGTGATTCTTAGTTCCACATACATACCTCAAAATCCTTTTTCCAGCTTTGCCAATGTGAATCTTTTTGAGATTCCATGAACATTGAGATGAGGCTCACACCATACATAATATCAGGCCTTATGGCCGTCAAATACATGAGACTTCCAACTAGTCTTTTGAACAATGTTGGATCTACAAATGATTCGATGTCATCTTTTGCTTAACTTCAAACCTACTGCAATAGGTGTTGGTGTTGGCTTGTAATTCAACATGTTAAATCTCTTCAAAACATCATTAGCATACCTTGCTTGTGAAATAAAAACTCCAGCTTCTGATTGTTGAACTTCTATGCCCAAAAAATAGTGCATTAGGCCTAGATCTGTCATCTCAAATTCTTTCTTCGTAGCTAATTTGAATGAATCTGTAGATAGATTTCCAAGTGATGATTAAATCATCCACATATAAACAAATAATCAAAATTTTACCTTGCTCATTGATCTTGATGTATAAGGTAGGCTCATTTGCTCCTACTGAAACCATTCTATATCAAATAAGAATCAATCTTTGTACCAAGCTCTAGGTGCTTGTTTGAGACCATAGAGCACTTTTTTCAACGTGTATACCTTTCCTTCATGACCTTCAATCTCATAACCTTTTGGTTGATTCACATAAACTTCTTCTTCAAGAAAACTATTCAAGAATGCTGATTTTACATCCATTTGATAAATAGGCCATTTGTTTTGAGATCACGCAATTGCTAAAATAATTCTTACGTGTCCAAAGATGCTACATGTGCAAATGTCTCATTGTAATCTACTCCATATTGTTGTGAAAAACCTCTGCAACCAACCTTGCTTTATATTTTTGTACTTTACCATCAACAATATATTTGGTCTTGTAGACCCACTTCACTCCTATCATGTCCTTTCCTTCTGGAAGATCTACCAATTCCCATGTTTGATTCTTCTTTATGGCGTTTATCTCATCATCCATGGCTTGAACCCAAACTTCATTATCTATAGCCTCTTCAAAGTATACTAGATCTGCAACTTGAGAAAACAATGCAAAAACTAAAAAAGCATTAGTTGTATCAACATTATAAATCTCACTAAGACTCCTTTTTTTCGCTGCAAAGGGCTATTTGATGATGGATTGTTTTGTACTAAAGGAGTAGCTTCTAGTGTTCTTTGTGGTGTCTATTGGATGGTTGAAGATGACTGAAATCTTGGAGATCTCCTAGATGTAGATGGAGGTGTAGCTTATGCTACAACTTGTGGTGCATGTCCAAGATTCGAAGAAGATACAATACCTTGTTGCTCTATGCTTTCATCTATCATATCATCATGAGGAATAACTACTGCTACATTGATTATTTTCTCAATACTTCCATCCCATGCCTCATTTTCAACAAACTGTACATCTCTGTTGATTATGACCTTTCTGTAATCTGGATTGAACAACTTGTAAGCTTTTGTATTCTCTGAATATCCAACAAATATGCACTTTTCTCCTTTGTTGTCTAACTTCTTCCTTAGCTCATCAGGCACATGTGCGTATGCCACACAACCAAAAACTCTAAAATGAGAAACATTGTGTTTCCTCTTAGTCCAAGCTTGTTGAGGAACCATGTTTCAAACAATTTTCATTGGACACCTATTTATGATGTAAACAACAGTTGTTATTCTTTCACCCAATACTCATTTGAAAGATGCTTTTCCTTCATCATACTTCTCGCCATCTCCATGATGGTTCTATTCTTTTCTCTCCACCATGATGTTATGTTGTGGTGTATACTGAAGTAAATTGCTTGTGTATACCATGATATTTGCAAAAATTTAAAAGCATTGGAAACATACTCACCTCCTTTATCTATCCTCTAAACTTTGATGTAGTACCCACTTTGTTTTTCCACTAAATCCTTGAAGCTACTAAATACATCAAAAGCATCGATTTGTGTCTAAAAAAGTACGCCCATGTCTTCCTTGTATAGTCATCAATGAATGTCATAAAGTATGAGTAACATCTAATAGAATTTGTTTGCATCGGTCCACATAAATTTGAGTGAACAATTTCAAGTGGTGCACTTGTTCTTTTGTTTTTTCAACAGGGAAGGACTCTGTGTTGCTTCCCCAAAATACAACCTTCACAAACACTATCTAGTTTCTAAATCAAAGGTAAACCTTTCACCATATTTTTGTGTAATAAATTCAAACCACCAAAGTTTAAATGACCAAACGTGAGATGTTATAGCCACGATTCATATTTTTCAACTCTGATTGAAAAGTGATTCAATATCCTTAGCACTGACTAATCTATAGTATGAGATCTGGATGTGGTTGGTATAATCTTCAAAGAAAACATTTTGTTTCTTGTCATCTTCACTTTAGCAATCACCTAGGTACTTGGAGCTTTATCCATGATCACACATTCATTTTCTTCAATGTAAACTTTGTATCCATTTTGTACCAATTGACCAATGCTCATAAGATTGTGCTTCAAACCTGCAACATAATAAACATCCTGCATAATCTTTTGCTCCCCCTTTTTTGTTAGAATGTTGATTGTTCCTTTTCCTTTTACATTCACTGTATTATTATTCCTAAGGGTAACTTTTGTCTTTACTGACTCATCCAAATTAGAAAATAAATCTAAGTTACCTGACATGTGATTACTGAAACCAAAATCCAAATACCACACATCATTAGGACTCTCTTGGGATAGATTACACTCAATAGGTGATGATTTGGCAATCTTTGTGCATGCAATAAACATGGAGCTTGGAGTAGAGCTTCCCTAACCTAATTTTGATTCTGCTTGTTCTGATCATACTATTTTTTCCTGCATTCAAAAGCATAGTTCCCATATCTCTTGCAATAGTGACACTACACATGTGATTTATCCTGTCTCTAACCTGAAAAATGATTATGATTGTGCTCTTGACTATGTCCTCTTCCACTTGAGTTTGATGGACTACTACTACGTCCTCTAGATGAACTTCTTCCTCTGCCTCTAGGGCTGAAATTTCCTCTTCCTCTTCCACGATTTCTTGATACCTGTGATGAAAAAGCTTGATCTACAATTGCATGTGATCTATTCAACCTCTGTTCATGATTTATTAGTGATGCATGCAACTCATCAATTGAAAATTGACTTAGATCCTTAGTTTCTTCAATAACAACTACCAAAGGATCAAATTTTGCAGGAAAACTTCTAAGCAATTTTTCAATAATTCTTTTGTCCTCAATATTTTCACCATGAGATTTAATTTGATTGACCAAACTAACTACAAAAGTAAAGAATGATTCTATGGAATTTGAATCTTTCATTGAAATATTTTCAAAATCTCTATGAAGTAATTGTAGCTTGGTGGTTTTACTTTCTCTTTACCTTGATACGCAACTTGGAGAGTCTCCCACGTAATTTGTGTTTTACTGGTTGCTGCCACTTTGGGTAGGATGCTTTCATGCATGGCTTGATGAATGAAGAAAAGAGATTTTCCATCTTTCTTTCTTAATTCCTTCAAAGTGTCTTTCTCTACCTATGAGAGTGTGTTATATGTTGCTGCATCTGCAAGGCTCTGTGTACCCATTCTCTATGATTTCCCACACATCCTAGGATCTGAATAGTGCCTTCATGGTTAATGACCAATACTCGTAATTCTTTCCTATAAATTGTGGTGTTTGCAGACTAGATATAGAAGCCATAACCTATTGTCAATTAGAAACCTGTTGAAAAAATCCACGCTCTGATACCAATTTGTAGAAATTAGGCACATAAAATAACAACTAACAGAAATAAAATAAAGAATTACAAATAAAACATATTATTGCAAACTCATATCAACACTTCTGTGCATATATTTCTTCTTCTAGTTCCAGAGCTTCGGCTCAATACAATCTCTCTGAATGTGTTTGATATATCAAAACACTTACAATTGCCTCTAATAAATAGATGGCTTCATCTAACAATAAAACACTCAACTCATAAAAATAGAGCTAAAAAGAACATGCTTTTTGTGCAATACAAAGCTTTTGATTTATTTTCTTTAATAGATTTTCCTAAACTTAAGAACAACTAAAACTAAACTCAAAAGTAAAAGCATGTACAAAGAAAACTGCTTTTTGCTTTTCTTGGGGAAAATTAAAATTTTTCTAACATGGTGAAGAGAAAAGCATTCGGTGTTTGATGTGGGTGGAGGTACATTTGATGTTGCAGTGCTTACCATCAAAAATGAGAGATTCAAAGTAAGAGATTCAAAGTGATAATTATTACAACCCAAAATAATTTTCACTCCAAAGAAACAAATGTATTTTTTTTGTTTGAGTAACTCAGATTTTGAGCACATTTTTAGACAACAACATTAGAAAATAACTTGCCTATAAAATTCGAATAACTCTATAAAAGCTCTCTTTCATCAACATGTGCTTGATTATGTAGATTTCAAAAGCCACATAGTCTTAACAAACATCTCGGTGTGTACTGCACACTCCATGATTGCAAGCAAGAAAGGCAAGGTATGCTGCTCAAGAAGCCGAGAGCAAACACGTTATGCACTTCACCAAAACTTTTATATGTAAATTCAAATTAACTTGCACCCCTTCTTTTTCGCACACACTAACCCTAATGTCACTACTCTTTTGTCTTTAAATTTATATAACCATTTTTTGTGCTTTTGTTGTTACTTGATCATTATTGTTGTTTTCAGTAATGGTCGTTGACATCTTAATGGAGGGCTCTATTATCCTTAACAACGTTCTCGTTAGAATTTGAGAATTTCCCTTCATTTTGAAAATTGACGGGGTTAGGAATCAATTCCACACGAGGCGAGTTTTCAAAGGTTTCGATTTTGGCTTTGGGTTTTGCTTTTGGAGATGTTTGAGGGTTTTCAAGTTTATTTTTAGCGGAAATTGAGTAAGGAAGGGGGTGCCTGCAGATTACCTATATGTGAGCTAAAAGGAAACAATATATTTTATTACACCGAACATTCTTAGACATTGCACAATCATCAAGGTGTTTGCATAAAAAAATATGGCCGTTGAAAACTTTGAGGGCTCTTATAACTCTATATGTCAATGTCGTTTATGTCAATGTTGTCCGCCTCACCATCTCCATCGTCCATCTCCCAAGTACTTGTCGGTGGCTACTGACCTTCACTCCAAGTTGAAAAATGTCTTGACATAATTAAATAAATATAAATAGTGGTCTTACTGAAAATATCGAAATTGTTATTAATTTAATTAATAAATGAGATTTTTATTTTTATTTTTACAAATTGACATTTGCACAACCATGACACGATAATTAAATGATTGATAACTAAAAGAAAACATTGAAAATTCCCACCAAATATTATGCGAGGAATAAGAACACAACCACATTTAGTGAAAATGAGGTCTGATGAAATTATGTAACAATGAATGATTAATTGCTCCCATAAGAGAAGTCTTCCAGAGCAGTGGGGCTGGGATTAATCCTAGTTTTAACCTTGAAAGGCTGATGTAAGGCATGAGACTGAACATCATTGGATTCACTCCGCATCTCCAACACCTTCTTGTGGGAATTGAAATGAAGGGTGTGAACAAAAGTAGGGCTTTTCATTTGAGTACGTACTCGGGAAAAGCCTCTGGACTTGAACCTCATTCAAAACTATAAGACCAAAGGATTTGGGTCGAAAGGGGAAACTCGTGTGTCTAGGAAAAATCGTAGTATGAAACCCGTCATGGATAGAAGCACAATGCTTGAAAATATTGAGCAATTTTTGCGATCACAATTTAACAAAAGACAATTATCAGTAAGAGTATGAAACCTACGTTAAAAAAACATAGTTTTCAAACACTGGATATATCTTATAATGTCGTACATCAATGTCTTACGCCTCACTGTCTCCACCATCCATCTCCTCGTATCTGCCGAGAGGTTGTAACCCTCGCTCCCATTTGGAAAATGCCTTTGACATAAATATAAATCTCCACTTAAGAGGTTCTTAGTTAGCATTAACAACTTAACATTTGTTTATCGCATCCTCTTATCAGACAGAGTGTGATGAGATTTCTTTTTTCCCATTGTATACATTTAGATAAATAAAAAGTAGAGGCAATTTTCATACAAAGAAGTATAACTATCAAAATAAAATTTGGCTTTATAAACCGTGGGAAGAACATGAAAACAAAAAGAAATATTAAGGTGGGCACAAACATTGTTAATCTCAAAAGCTCGAAGAGACGTTAGATATGCATGTTTCATCTTCCTTCCTTCAAATTTTTGTATCATTATTCCTTCTCCATCAAATACACCAATCTTATTCCTAGGCAAGGTGAAATAAAACCCACCCACCATTGTTAACTACCACTAGTGGTCCACCAAAATTATTCCCACTTCGATCACCAAGGATGTCCCCAAATGGCATTGTAAACACTTATAGCGATTCGACTATCTTTGATCCCCATCACCTTCATTTAACCTCCATATACGCAAATGCTTTTTGTACACTGAGAACCACATCCCCATCATACCCATTTAAGTTCGATAATATAAATTTTGAGAATGTTGTGGATGCCTAATAACATTCAATACCTCTTTCTTAAATCTAATGTTGCAACGTCTAACTTGCACCTAATGAGACCGTGATAGGTTGAATTAATCCAATAAAATATCCCTCTAGAGTATATCCCTTCCCCTACGGGATAAATTGCTTTGGATGTATGCATATTTAATTTGGTCGACGAGGTATTGGTTTGGGAATCATAAACCTCAAGTACCATATTATGTTCCTCCTTGAAGCCATGTCCTCCAACAATCAAGATACATGCTTTTATGAAGGTATTAAAGGCCAATCTAATGAAATCATATCATTTGAGTTGAGTGGGAAGGGAAGCTTTTTCCATGTCTTGGTTACAAGATTGCAAATGTAAAACAAGGTGGGTGCTCCATCTTTCGAGCAAGCGAGGGACATTGTTGCGGGTAGTCACCACATTGATAAAGGCAGGCACCAAAAATTCTAAGGAGATTTTGTACATGTGAAAATTGGGCAGTATTTGGAGTAGATATAAATTGTTATTGACATAATTTATCCAATTCGAGGGATGTAGATAGCCGATGAGAAAAGTAGGGGTGGAATACGAGATGGTGAGAAAATCCGCCTCCATTGTTTATAAACAACCCTAAACTTTTGAAGCACAATTGTGGGCACTTTAGCCAGGATAAGGATTAATAATTCTTCTAGTAGCCCACAGTCACCCATATTTTAGAATTCATCTCCATCTACCTTTGAAGAACTTCCAATGACTTCTAATCTCAAGTGCGGTGTACGAAAACAAAGAAACAATTAATAAATGATGTGGAATCAAAGGGCAATTGACATAGAGTAATATTGACTTATCATAGCCATCAAGTTGCGTTGACTCAACAAGTTTTGTTTGTGTTGCACTAAGGAAACAACAAATATTCGATCCATCTGATTATCATAGCCAATGCTACTGACCATCGATCACGGCGTTGATACATTGGTGGCGTGGCGAACACTGTCACCCAACGCTCCTTTGTCTCACATTATAACTTAGTATACGCCTTTAGCGTAATTAATATTGATTTTTTGTGAGTTTCTACATGTATTTTTATTTATAATTAATTAATATTAGTTTTTGTGGGTTTTTACATGTATTGTGGGGTAACCTATACGAAACATTTGGTTAATATCTATCAAATTCTCTTAGGGCATGATGTCGAGTTTATCCCTTTTTGTATCAAGGTTTTTATAATTAGCAAGAATTGATCTTTGTGGCCTCTTTGTGAGCCAAAGAACTTCATCGATGGACTAAGGATCTCTTGGTATTATTTTGAAGTGCCCCTCTTACTAATATTTATCTTGTAAATGTATGTTCATGACAAAAACCAAAATAGGGTGTTTGATGTCCAAGACTTTACACTCGACAATAATTGATCCCTAGTGGGCTCTTTGTGAGCCAAACAACTTCACTAATAGGCCAATGACCTCTTGACATTATTTTTGAGTGCCCCTCTTACTAACATTTAGTTTGTAAATGCATGCTCACACCAAATTTGGATGTTTTGTGAGAAACGTTCAAGTATTGATTTTGTATGGTTTTTTAAGAAGCCTAATATAATGGTTAGTTGGTTGTGGATAAGTGTGTTTGCTTGTTTGGATTCCTCTCTCATCTGCTATTACTCAAACAAAAATCATTTATAACGAGGTTCTAAAGTTCCTTACCATTCAAGTTGGACACGCTTGAACTATTTGTCTTAGATTTTTGCTTCTATAGTTCTAAAGACCTCATATTTAGGAAACTAAGTTAATCTCATCTTAGGTTGAAGGCTTATTGTACAATATTTAAGCCCAATATACCATGGTCCATATAGTGGAAGTGAACCTCTTACTTACATAATGGTTAATTATTTGTGGATGAGTATGCTTGCTTGGCCTCTCTTTTGAGGTGTGGGATGAACCTTAAATCACATATGGAAAGAGTGGGATTACATACATCATGTGTCGAGAAGAAAATAAAAACATTGTTGTGTAAAATAGATAGTTATCATTGTGAAACCATATATGAAATAAGTAATTTTCCCCTTACGAATCTTCATAAAACCTATGTTAGCATGAGCGTAGTGTGCCCCTTATGGGTAAGACATAAGAAATGGAAACATAGAAGAGTCATGCCCCATAATATACAAGGTACAAACAATAAAGTTCTAAATGTGGGATGCCCTAATTGAGAAAATGTGATGTATGTGATCATAAGAATAACTTGCCTCGCGTGGGAAAAGGTATAATCGATGTAAGTACAAATGATAATATGCCCTCAAGTGGGAAAATATGAACAATATAATCAAAGGAACATTTCCCCCTATATTGACAATTGTAGACATGTAACTTTGGCAATTTATCCTTTTTGAATGACAAGTTTGGCGTTGTCTTTACATTATGACTTTTGCACACATCCTAATCCTAAAAGACCTATCTTTCTCTCTCATGTTTGACTTGTTTTACTACATGCATTACTCAATCATTCATATACTTGGCTACATTTTTCCAAAGCCGTATAACACTTCGAGGAATCACACCCAGGATCTTGCTCAAACATTATGAACTACATGTCTGAAATCATAGGGATCAAGACCATGTCGTACAATAATATGGATTGACCTATAAAGTCATGTTTCTGCTCTCCAAAACTCATTTTCTAAGTTGATATATTTTTATGGGTTATTTATTATCTCCTAGGTTGGCCTTAATGCAACAATTAACTGCGCAAAATCCTATATAAGCAAGTCTAATACACTTAAGAACTCACGTGGCATTCTCAAAAGCACCTATTACAAAATACATTCCTATAGCACTCAAGGATCTCCTAAATCTTCCTAGACTAATAACACATTTTTAAGAGCATCCGCTATTTAGGTTTGAAACAATCAAACCAAATTCAAGAGTTTAACTTCCCCATCTACAATCCTTTAATTGTCCTAGACTCGTGTCTAGCAAATTCGAATCAATACAACATGTTTCCAAAGTTTCAAAGGGTCAAAGGAATCAATCCAAAGCATATGCAAGTACATCACACTATATTACAACCACACACTTTGTACATTCTATCACATATATAGCTATGCTAGTTATCTTTGTGTCAAGAGACATAAGGGCATGATAGGGGGTTGGCTTAGATTTGTACACACAATTACACATACACTAGAAAAACTATATGAAGTTTTCTCTCACCTTCGAGGGATATAGTGCATCTCAAGATTGGTTCAATAAAGTTTGATTACGGGCTCATTCCGAATCCACCACACATTGATTTATTTCCTTTTGTTATATAATTGTGTATATGAAGTGCTCGTACATGTATCTAGAATTTTCATCTATTCTAGATTATTGCATGAGATGTCACACATTACTAAACCCTATCCATGGGTAGAACCTTGCACATTTCTAGGCCACTTTGAAAACCACCAAAATTTCTATATTGCCAAAATATATTAGTCTACAATCATGACAACTCGTGATCAAACCATTCTATGCTTCGGGATAGTCTAAACAATTTCATACTAGTTCAATTTACAATCACATTTCCAAAGACGAAGCACTTTTAGATATTTACCGGTCTACAAACCCATATTATATATTTACATCTTTGTTCATCCAAGTACTCTTCCCTTTTTATGTTTTAATCATTCATTTCCATTGTTATATCTTGTGATTTACTTTGGGAGTTATATTTTGTTTTGCACGTTAATGTTTTTTTAATTAATTTAAAATATACATGTACAACCATTATGCCTTTAAATAAATAAGAATTTAACCTAATACCAAAAGCTTGTTTATTCATTTAGGGTGTAAAAATATATATAAATAGTGTAAGAAATAATAATAATATGCCCCTAATTGGGAAAATATAAGCAATGTAATCACATGAATAAGTTGTACCTAATGGGCAATATATAACGAATTGAAGTACATTAATATGGATGATAAGTGAACAAATGTAAGCATAGAAATGAGTTTCCCCATTGGGGAAGATATAATCGATGTTATTATAAGAATAAGATGCCCCACTATGGGAATGGTTTATGAAATATAACACAAAAATGATAATCCCTTATGTAGTCAAGATATATAAATGTAAAGTGCAGCAAAATGTTTGTACCCCAATATATGAATGATATGGATCAAGACAATGTAGGAAAGGATGTCAAAGCAAATTTGGATATGATATAGATCATGGTGCCATATGACACGATAAAAACATGAGCTAAGCATAATAGGAACTCACACTAAGCATGAAGCAGTGTGTCCAAGTAACATAATGTAAAACCATATTTGAAAAAGATAAAAGGCAAACAAATTTGGAAGACATGGAATAATCAATGAAATAAGGCAATTAAGTAGGAGAATGTAAAAGGGAAAATAAGAGACAAAATAAAGAAGGGGGAATCCCTACTTTCCTATTACGTCCATTAGAAATATGTGTGCTTAGAGGCATAGTGAGAACGAAATTGTGTTTTCATCATGTGAAAAGTAACATATGCTTTTGGCATGGGATAAAGCAAGCTAAATAAGGGGTAAATAATTGAACCAAATCAAGAAAAAGGGGGAAATGTATTTTAATTGAATTTTAAATATGTAGTGAAGATAAATAAAATGGTTGAAAATTATTCAAGTAATTGTAAGGAGGTTGTGGACTTGATGGGACTCTAAGAAAGCATTTCAATTGAATGCATTAAATAATGTTGACCCGAGTTGAATGTATCACATTCCTTAGAATTTTATTTCCACATTTGATTGAAGGCTAACAATCTTGGGATGTCTTACAAAATAGACCTCATATGGTGATTATTAATGTCTCTCTCTCTCATGCAAGTTCCCACAAATCGTGTACTTATCTCATGGTGATTCAGGGGGCATTTCAAATTTAAGCATCACCATTTCATGATATAGGGAATAGTTTCTAACTTGGAGGCGACAAGGATTTAACATATTTATTTTACCCTTGTAACTATTTTCATATTTATTCCTCTTTCACTTGATGGCTCCTCATCCCCATATTTGATATACATTGAACTTTTAAAAATTCCATAGTCATTGCTCAAATCCTACTTCCATGCAAAGAGGATGGACAATGATTTCATACCCATGGTCTTAGTAAGGTTGGCCCTGTCAAATTTGTGAAGTTGTTAAAAGGAGAAGAAAAACTCTAGAGTAAATCCATAAAAAAATATTGGCATGCATGATGTTGGTTTGTCCAACGGTTTACATGATCAATTTAAAGTTTGTCATCTCTTCCCACTATATAAAAATGCCATTGGAGGATGAGATGAAAACTATACGGGAGATTTTTATCCCAAACTCAAGGTGCATATGTTGGATGAAAATATCCGTTTTTTTCTCCAAAGAGGGACTAGTGGAGGCTATTCTAAGTTGGGGTCTTCATGTACACACCAACAAAGATATTAGAAAAGTAGTCCTCCATCGATGTTCTTTCTCGGAGATTCATTGCATTGAAGAAATAAGTATAGAGGACTTTGCACACCTCATTGCAAGATTTGCATGGAAGACCACATAAATTTCCCTACAAAAATTGTGTGGAACTATGTACTTCAAATGTGGATACTCAACAAATGTGAGTGGTATGTCCTAAAAGTAAAAAAACCTACTTCTTTGACAAGCTTAATAACCATGAATGCCTTTCAAAAAGAAGGATGATATGCACATTGATTCTAGCCCAACCAACCCAATGCACTATATATGTGAGCTTTATGAATTAGGTATGTCTTTGGGTTTTTCACATGATGTTACTTTTACATTGGGTGTTGTTGGTTCTCAAATGTGCACCCATCGCAAATTACAAGAATTCAAGGCTTGAGACAACATGGGACTATCTCTCAGTTGTGGGACCTACGGCGAGACAGGACCTCTAGAGAAGGTTGGCTTCCTCAACCTATTTCTAATGCTAACACTACGATTCCAAGGGATCAGGGGTGAGAAGGAGACGCATAAGGGAAATCCTAAACTAAGGGAAGGTGATAGCACTAGAAAGAGGGTCAATCACTCTCCACAAGGGTGAAAAAAAGATGGAAAACATGTGAGAGGGGAAACGGACACGCCACATACGAGAACCATGTAGACCATGCATTCCCCGTGAACAACACATGAAAATGAGCCTACAAGTAAAGGAAACACACAACATGCCAAGAAATATGAATAGAGAGGCAAGGACAAATAAAACATGAGACCAGGGCAGAGAGATAGCCACAAAATCCAATTCTATTGCTCAAAAGATGCACAATCAATTACATTCGGGGCCAAAGGTGAAAGTACATTACAGATACCATACTCAAGGTCTAAAACTTGTGGGAAGTCGGCCACCATTTTGGTATGGTGTCATTACAACAAAGAGGGCTTTTTTAATGAATAAAGCTCTTAGATTTATAGAAAAAGAAGGAGAGAAGAAGAAGAGAAAAGAAGAGGGAAATTAGATTTCAATTTCAACCACCAACATTAATTTCTCTGAGAAAATAGGGTGCCTCTGGTTTGTCCACTATGCAACACGCCATTTCATCGATTGGAGAAAATATGGGCACCCATGCCACATTAAATGTTGGTAGTTGTGCCACTGGGTGCACCTTTTTACATGTTGGAGAAGTATTTTACCTTTCCATATATCTATCCTCAATAAAATTAAGAAATACACCGATACTTTTCCATCGATATCAAGTTTTCAAAAATTGGATCATCCGATCAAAAGTTATTACGATTTTAGTCTCCCATGGAAAAATGTCATTTTCCTTTAACCTACAACTTTCTCCTTTCAGTCTTGTGCGGTTTTTACCTCCACAACTTCATATTCTTCACTTCATGGTTCTACCATCTCTTCCGCTTTGACCTACGGTCTTCAAAATGGCATGGATTTGATCAACGTTTCTGAATCTCTTCTCCTTCACCTCACAACTTTTCTATTTTTCCTTTATGTCCCATGGATTTTCAAGATCCATGGAACCCTTTTCCTTGATCTGCGGCTTATCTAAAACCTCGTGGCATGTTGAAATGCTTCCATGGTTATTCCTGACTTTGGCGGCTTAATCTCCTTGGTTGTGACTTCTAAGATTTTTCCTTCACTCTGCGGCATTCATTCTTTTTCCCGTGGTTCCTAACTTATCTCGCAACATGCTTAAAAGATTATGTGGTCTTTATTCTAAGTCTACGGAGTCAATTAGTTATTCTATTTTTACAAGGGGTGTAAAAATAGACAACAGTGCTAGGGATAAATTCCCTATTTTCTTACATGTAAGGAGGAACTTTATAACAAGCATGCACCTTTTAGCCAAATCCATTGGAAATGTCAAGGTGGGGGATACATAATCAACCTAATTTTCAAGGCGAATAAGTTACTTTTTTTAACTTCGTCATAAAATTAGTGGGCATGCATTTTCATTAACTATATTTTTATATCCTTTTTGATATAGTACTTGATGTATCTTCTTCTTCTCCCCTCTCTTCGAGGACCTATTTCTACCTCTTATAGGACTTTTTGTAATCGATATCAATATATTATGCTGTATTTGTAATTTTTGCACCATGGGTGAGGATCCCAATGGAATCCCTCAAATTACCTTGCTAATAAATAAATAAGATGGTTGAAACGGGAAAAAATGTATCGATAGAAGGGATTTTCAATCATAAACACAAAATGTTATGTTGACCCTCATTTTGGCTAAGGCATAAAACCTTTGAGGTGTGGAAGGATCCATTTTGATATAAATATCCCCATAAAGAGATGGTGTGCGCATAGGATGGATGAAATGCATAAATGTTACATAGAAGATTTGATAAAAAAGTTACAAAAAGGTTGGTACGTGCACATAAGAAAGGATATTACATGTAAAGGAGTATGATAGGTGGCACAAGGTGCATAACTTGGGATGATACTGAGTACAATTTTTGAAAGCGATAAGGGAACACAAGTGTTGGAGCTCACTTGAATTGAGCTATAACATCGATTAAGATTTTAGTTACAAATATAGAATGTTTGTAGTTCTAGGTATTTTATAATTGAAGTATAGAAAAGTGATGGATTCGTCCCTATATGAGGAATTTGTGAAGCCTCATTTGTAAGGGATAAAAATTTCATTATTATGCTCAATATATGATTTTGGTTATTATTATTTAGATATGATTAGTATATCAACGTAATATTGTATGATGGGAAGATAGAAAAGCTACCATTATTTGAGATTAAACCCTTTTCTTATGATTGCATGTTATTGTACTCATATATTATTGATGAATGAAGAATGGACTTTTGTCCCAATTTTTATTGTTTATATTGTGATATTACTAGAAATTGTGTTTGGTTTAGTTGGCTATCTTAGACACATGTTTCCATGTTATTTTAACTTGATTTTTAAGGATGCATTAATGGTTGTGATGCACTATTCATTTTTATTAACTAACACTTAAGAAACACTCGATAGTATCTTTACATCTCAAGTGATCAAGAAAACCTTGAGTGATATGTTGGTGTAGAACATAGAAAATATTTTATATATTAGGGTTTTGTAAGAGGTGTATATTCATGGAACACACTATAAAAATCCCAACATTTTGGTTTTATTACTAATTTGATTGTTTGACAAAAATACAAGAAACAAGATTGAATCCTCTTATGATAGATCGAGAAGTGGTTGGATGATTTGGAGACCAAATTTACTAGAGATCGGATAGCAAAGGAGCTACAACTTGAAGAAGTAGAATATATTTGTGAAGTATTGTTGATTGGAAAAAAAAAGAGTTGATAATTGGTGGTTTAACACTTCTTTGCATGGGCGATGGATAGTGTATGCCTAGATTTGGATCACCCTACAATATGTGTTAGATGACATATTATCAAATCTCAAATCAATGTTATTAAATAAGAAAATGGAATTATGTTTCCGCCATATTAAAATAGAGGGACATTATAAGGTTCATTCATTTAATAAAGTGGGTCAAAATCTCCAATTCTAAATCTATATTTCTGATAAAAGAAACTTAGAAAAATGTTAGTTATTTTTTGTGGTTGGGGGTTTTCCTTGATTAGATCCCTAACACTTTTCAAGGTTAATAATAAGAACATGTAAGACATATGATTGATAAAAATAATTAAACAAAATGGTGTACATGTTCGGGGGTTCGAGGAAATCAATCCATGGTGCAAGGTTTATTTATGAATGATTACTCATTGTTGATAGTTGTGTAGTCGCACCTCGATCGCAATTATGATTGTTAAAATTTTCATATCGATCCACAAGCTAGTCATAAGCATAACTAGAAGCACTATTAAAAAAATTAAATTTGATTGTGTAATAAGCTTTAGATGTCTAAGATGGCTTCCTTTATCCTTTGGCAAAACACGTAAACAAAGAATGTGGGAGTAATAGCAAAAAATTGTCTTGAAGCCAAGAGGGATCAAGGGAGGGGACGATTTAATCTAATTTAAATTAAATCTAAATATTACGGAGAACTGATGTAAAATGATAAAATTTTAGTAATGACATAAGAAAACTAAGATGTAAAATATGAAACCCTAAACAAGAGGGGGAGAAAATATGACTTAGTTGATATCCCCGTAATCTAGAATTGATCTAGGCAACAAGAAGTGATGAACAAGATGCTAACAACATCATAATTGATCTTTGTAAATTCAACAACTCATTAACAATGACAGACATGGGCACCCATGATAGGGACATGGGGGCTGGGTGATAGTGACCAGATCTAGGTACTTTCAACTACACAAAAGATCTAGATCTAGTTTTTGTTGTTTTACAAGGGTGTCATGTTGTTCCTTGTTGATTATGCAGTATTTGCTCTAGATCACCGAAGATATCGTAACATGCAAAAGTTAAATTCACTGCATAAGCCCACAAACGACATCAAACCTAAAAAATGTAGAATGGGGAATCGGATTGACCCAACGATCACCCGAGAGTGAACTTACTGACCAAGCGTTGCACTGCACTACATCTCATACTCCATGTAGTTCTGGTGAGTGTGTGTAGAAATTGTGCCCTAGGATGCCCTTTTGTAAGTTGCACTTGATAGTGGGTTGTAGCTAAAATGTAGCAATGTAGTAGAATGTGTGGATGGAATAAAATGAACTTCCCCTTCTATGTTGTGTATGCAAAAAGTATGCAACCCTTTTCCTTGAATGGATGTTAGATGGATGCTTTGGAGTGATTTTGGTGCCTTTTGAATGCAAGATTAGGTGATAATAGTAATGCTTAGTGCTTGGTCCTCATTTTGAACACATAACTATGTATTTATATGATTCCCTTGTTTGAATTTCATAATTGACAATTGGAAGGTCGACCCATAAGTGAAAAATATTCCCAAAAGATAAAAGAGACCCAAAAGGAGTAAGAGAGAAAGGGTCAAGGGTGCCCAGAGGGGACATGAGTGCATGTGCATTTTTTCTAGCTAGGCGCTAGTGTCTAAAGCCATAAAAGATAAATCAAGTAAAGTTATGACTGGGTTGTAGGGTATGTAAGACCAAATAGAAAAAAAAGATAAAGAAAAGAGGCCAAAGATAGTTGTCAATTACTAGTTTTCTTTCTTAGGAATCATGTAAATGCTAGTATGCTTTTAGGACCTAGAAATGTACCCAAGTGTGTGATTTTGTGTCTACATTTTCCCCCACTTTATGTTTTTGAGTGAATACTTGATAACATAAAGTAGATAGAGAGATGCATACCTTATGATCTTGTAGCATGTGGCGTAAAATGTGTGTCGAGTGGACAAGTGAAGTGTGGAATGATGTAAAGTGAAGTGTGCATGAAGACTAGGAAAGGAAAGTGACCCTAGGGGTGAAGCATATGTATGTTCATTGTTTCTATTTTTGTGCTTGTACTTGTAGGTTGCTTCTTGTTGCGTATTAAGGATGAACCTATAAAAGAAGAGTAAAAAAAGTAGTCAAAGTTTTGTATATGATAAATATGAGAAAAGTATGCAAAAGTGTGTAAAAGTAGTAGTAAAGGAAAGTGTGCACTGATGTAAAAGAGTGTAAAGGATAGAAAAAGTGTCTTGAAATCTTTTGTGAAGAGCAATTTTTTGGCGATCTCATGCAAAAGATGATTTTTTGGGTGATCTCATGCCAAGTGTGAGTTTTTGGGTGATCTCACGCCAAGTGCGAGTTTTTTGGGTGATCTCACACCAAAGAAAGTGTTGGGGAGAGAGGTCTAGTGTTACTCTCCTTCCATGACTCTTCCCGATAAGCACCACTGCAGATGGTGCATCCCTGATTTGTTTATTGTTCCAAATTAGTTTTCGAATTGTTGATTTTTAATTGAAGGAGATAGAATGCATTATGTTATTGGAGATTGTGCTATTATGTAATATAAAACTACTCTGAAGACTTATGTGAACTGTGTTGATTTGATAAGATGATTATGTATGTGCCCCTAGAACATTAATGCCTGAGGGAGGGAAGAGACCCAGGCGCCCTAAGTGCTCTTGTCTGATCTTGATGTTGGTGTCTATGTCATGATGAGGACCCAAGTCGATTATGGGTCATTTTGTGATTTGTATGTGTCATTGCCTTTTATGTATTGTTTTATGTTGTGTTATAGCTCTAAGATGTTGTAGGGGTGATTTTTCACCCAATGTATGCCCCCCTTGTTTGGGGTGCATGTGACGATAGTAGGAGAATGGCCCAAAAGAGAGGACTGATGTTGATATGAAGTGGATACCTACAGGGGGTAGGGGATGTGCATGGTAGAAACCAAGGCACATGCAAAAAAAAGTGGCTAGTAACATGTGTGTTAGTAAAAAGTAGCAAACATGCAATAAAAAACAATGTAACAAACAAGTGTGCAAACAAAGTGGACCATGAAAAAAGTGGGTTTCAAACATGGGACATCACTCACAATGTCACAAGACAATTAGGGCCGAAGTGGCAAAAAACATTTAAAATCATACAAGACATAGGGCATAGCCCACAAACAATAACATACAATGGAAAACAATGTCAAGCAAAGTGTATCAGATAACCATGGTGGCATATAGTCTGTAAAGCAAATGCTACACATGAAGCACCATTAGCATGTTAGAAAGATAAATAGTATGTCAAGGCATGTATGTATATCAATGGAAAGTAATGTGCTAGAAAGTAGAAGTAGTAAATGATGAAACAATAACACTGTAATGTGTGAGAGTAGTAAAAGTAGATGCCCCAGAGCCTTGGTGGGACTGGTAAAAGGTACAATGCCAAGCATCATTGCAATGTGTAAAAACTATAAGAGATCTACATTCACCACAAAAGACCAAGTGAACATGCATGTGTATATATAAAAGATAATGACATACTAAGTATCTGACTAGCATAGTAAGCAAAGTGCATCATGTAAGTAGTAAATAAGCAAGAGTAAGTGCAACCAAGATATGCAAATGTTGTATGAGATGTGAAGTGTGATGGAATGGTATGTATGTGTGAAGATGATAGGAGCAGCATGTGCCCCCCAGCGGATGTGTATGAGATGAGGTTCATTTATAAAAGACCCCTCAACAACAAAAGAATGAACCATAGAACAAGAGTGTGTCATCGGGAAATGGTTTGAGAATGTGTGCTAGAAAGATAGATCATGAAGCATAGAGCATGAAAAAGTGAATGGTGAGGTTCATTTTAGATTTAGACCCTCAATAGTTGAGTATGAACCATGGAACTAGAGTGTGTCATAGGGTAATGAATGTGTTTATGCATAATAGCATTTGAGATGCATCACATTGAGTGGGTTCTTAAGTGGCTTGCCAAGGAGAGTGGCAAGATGATAGACACACCACCCCAAGCTTGTCGATGATGACATAGGGTCTACGAGCTAATTAGGTTTGAATTTCCTTTTAGATGAGCCTCGAATTGTTGTATTCTTTTGATTTTATTTTAATACAAGGTCACCAATATTGAATTCATGTGGGTGGATTTTTCTATTGTAAGCTTGTGTAATGTAATGCAAGCTTGATATACTAGAGATGTTCTAAAGCTTGCACACATGGCATGAGAATCAAGCATCTCAAGCTCATGGAGCTAGTTTTCATGATATTCATTATCTTTGAGAATGCCTTTAAGTGATACCCATAAGGAGGGTATTTCAGCTCTAAGGGGATTACTTGCCTTCAATGTCGTAAACTAGTGAAAAGGGTGTAGCATTTGTGGGGGTGCACACACTAGTGTGGTAAGCCCAAAAGAGCATATAGAATTTGATTATGCCAATCATCGCCACTAGTATCAATGGTCTTTTGTAATATTTTGACAATTGTTTTTATTAGTGGCCTCTACTTGGCCATTTCCCTATGGATAATAAGGAGTGGAAAATGTTTTCTTGATCTTGAATTTTTACAAAGCCTTTTAACATCCTTATTTTTGAAAGGAGATCCATTATCGGTGATAATGGTGGAGGGAATGCCAAAGTGTGTAATAATGTGAGTGGTAATAAAAAATGATAAATATCGAGACCAGTGGTGGTTTGTAAAGGTGGCAAATTTGACCCATTTAGTAAAGTATTTTCCATAGTAGTAATGATGAACTTATGGCCATCAACCGATTCAAGATTAATTTTCCAATGAGATCAAAACCCCATAAGGAAAAGGGCCATGATGGGGCAATGGGATGAAGGTCATATGTAGGTGCATGATGAGAGATTTTATGTTTTTGACATTTATCACAATGTTTGGCATATTCTAAGTAGTCTTGTTCCATGGTAGGCCAATAGTAGCCTTGGCGTAGAAGCTTGTGAGACATAGCTTTTTCCCGAGAAGTGACCACCACATAAACTATCATGAACTTGAGATACAACCATGGGGATGTCATCGAGTCCTAAACATCAAAAAATGACCATCGAATGATATTTTAAATAATGAAGCACCAATGATTACATATCACGTGTGGCCTCTCATCATAGATGATGAGCTTCATGAGGTTGAAAACCATCGAGAATGGTTTGTCGATAGAGAAAGTTATAGATTTGAGTGAACCATTTGGGATGATCATTATTATGTGTGACAACACATGTTTTCAAAAGGTGGACTATCAGTAGAAGGTTATCATCAAGTGTCGAATGATGAAGGTGGTCTTCTCATCAAGTGATATCTTGAGGAATGAGTGATGCACACACTAGCCATAACATCTACATGATGATTGTATTTTTGAGGGATGATGGTAAGAGAGTAGGACTCAAATGTAGCTAAGATTTCTTTGATGAGGTTATTATACGGGATGAGACACTCCTCTTTGGTTTGATATATGTCATTAACCTAGTTAATAATGAGTTGTGAGTCACCATGTATTGGATATTTTGAATAAGAAGTTTGTGGGTGACAAGTGAGGCCGAGAATGAGAGCTTCATACTCAATGATGTTGTTAGTACATGAGAATCCTAAGTGATACACAAAGGGGAGATGATCACCATGTGGAGTGATAAACATGATCCAGCCCCAACACTTGAGAGGAAATGAGACCCATCAAAATACATAGTCCAAGTGTCAGTGTCAATGGTGTAAGCGGTAAAGTCATCTCAAAAAGTATCACAGATGGGTGATGCATCAGAAAGAGGGGCATCGACTAGTTGATCGATGATAACTTGGCCTTGATGGATTTTTGTGGGATGAATTTGAAATCAAACTCTATGAGTAACATGACCCATCATGCAAGGCATGACCCGAGAGATGAGTGTGAGATAAGAGATATCATAGAGGATCTACTTTGGTAATTATGTGAACCTCATTATTATTGAGAAGGTAGTGTCACAACTTATCTCACAACAAAGATGAGGCCAAGACATAACTTTTCAATGTAGCTATAATTGCATTTTGTAGGAGAGAAAAGTGTGACTAATGTAATATATGAACTTTTTCATTGAGAGTCATCATGTTGAGAAAGAAGGGCCCCTAATGCATGGAATGTAGCCAAAATGTACAAGAGGAAGGGTTGATCAGCCATAGGAGGTACTAGAACAAGAGGATTTAATAGATATGCTTTAATAGCCTCAAATGCACATTGGAAATGGTCATCCCAAATGAACTTAGTGTCCTTTTTTTCATTAGACATGTGAATGGTTGATTTTTTTCAGTGAGTTGTGTAATGAAATGACGGATGGCTTGGATTTTACCCTGTAGTGAGCATAATTGATGTAAATTGTGAGGTGGAGGCATGTCAACAATGGACACAAATATTTTGGGATCAATTTCAATGCCACATTGGGAGATGATATAGCCAAGGAGCTTTCTAGTTATGACACCAAAAACACACTTCTTTGGATTTAGGTGAACTTTTATATTTGCAAGTGTTGAAGAGTGTTTGGAGATCTTGAGCATGGGTGGAATGATGTCATGATTTTGCAAGTATGTCATCAACATAATCTTCAAGAATTTTATGAATATAGTCATGGAAAATATGTGTCATTACACGTTGGTAAGTGGCCCCTAGCATTTTTAAGGCCAAAGGGCATAACAATGTAACAAAATGTACCCCATGGTGTAGTAAATGAAGTCTTTTCTTGATTTGTAGGGTTAATTTTGATTTGATTATAACCAAAAATCCATCCATGAAGGAAATAATGTCATATCCAGTAGTGGAATTGATGATTGCATCAATGTGTGGTAATGGGAAACTGTCTTTAGGGAAAGCCTTATTGAGATCACAAAAATTGGTGCAACAATGGAACTTTTCCATCGGTTTCATAATGGGCATGATATTAGACACCCATTTGGGATAGTCCACAACATGTATAAAGCCAACATCCAAAAGTTTGTATTTCTTCCTTGACTAATAGTGTGACTTTTGGATGTATTTTGAAAATTTTTGTTGGATTGGTTTAGCACTAGGATTGAGGACTATATTGTGCATGGCTATGGAAGGATCTATACTAGGCATATCACTATAATCCCATGAAAATATGTCGAGAGAATTCATGAAGCACTATTTAATATCATCTTTTTCAAAGGTGTAAGAGAAAGCAACTAGTAAAACCATTCGAGGGTTGTCGGTGGTGTACCGAGGTTGTATTGAATAGTTTCTTCATTTAAAAGAGTGGACTGGTCTTCTATGTATGGATGGTAGGAATGGTATCAAAAGTATCAACATTTATATTAGGTGAGTTAGATTCACCAAAAAGTAAGTAGTAAGAAAGAACAAATGGGAAGCATTTTTTGTGATGAAAAGAAGGGAGATGATCGTAGGTCCCCATGTATTCTAAGAGAGAATCATTAGTAGTAAAAGTGTCCAAATCAAGCCAATCAGTGGAAGTAGAATCACAATGAGTTCTGGGTATAAGAGAGGAAGTGTAGAAGTATGTGAAATAACATAAACCTTAGGAGAGGATGTGAATGGAAGATGATAACCAAGGCCAAGTTTGGTAGATTGAGTGGGAATAGACAATGGTTTTGTGACTCCTTGACCATGTTGGCCTAAACTAGTACCAAAAAATCCATAATGAAGTAGATATTGGTAGCCAAGACCATATTTAGAGAAATGAGGATTAGATGTAGAGGAAATGGGAGTGTTTAGTGAATTTCAATAGTATTACAAAGGAAAATGGGGAGGGATCTGCTAGGGCCTCATATAAACAACACCTTGATAGAGAAATTTAAGTCATGCATGAAGAGTGGAAGGAACTACATGCATGGCATGGATCAAGGCCACCCTAAGAAGAATGTTATAATTAAGATTATTGGGCATCATGTGGCATGGGATAGGCAAAGTACATGGCCCAATAATGATGGGAAGTGTAATAGTACCCAAGACATGTTTAGGAATGTTATCAAAGCCACATATAGAAATAGATGAAGGAACCAAGGAGTCTTGAGAGGCCGATTTGGTGAAGGAATGCTAGATTGTAGATATTAAGCCCAAATCCATTATTGACTAAAGCACATTTAACCCCAACATTATTGATACAAACATGAATATAAAGGGGGATCATTATCTAAAATAGTTTGAGAAGGAAGTTCACAGATGTAAAAGTAATATGTTCTTCATTAAAAGATAAAGCAGTAGTAAACTTATGATATACATATTTAGGAGAAGTATGAGGATGAATGTAAGTATTAGCCAAAAAAGATCTGATTTTATTCTCACAATCAGGATTAGCTGCAAGAAGGTTGGGATGGAGACACTCATGGTGGGAGAATCCTAGGGTATTGAAGTTAGACAAGAAGGAAAGATACAAGAGTGTTTGAATGAGGGTTTGGGTTCACCAAATGATTTAATTTAATTTGAATTAAATCTAAATCTAATTATTAAAGTAACTTATGTAAAAAATGATAAAAAATAGAAATGAAACACAAAAAACTAAGATGTAAAATATGAAACCCTAAGAAAAAAGGAGAAAAGATGACTTAGTTGTTATCCATGCAATCTAGAAAAATCTAAGCAAGGAGAAGTGATGAACAAGATGTAAACATCATTGTAATTGATCTCTATAAATTTTGTAACTCATGAACAAATGATAGACATGGGCGTACTGCATCAAAAGGGCAGGGACATGCAGGCACTGGCATGATCAGATTGGTCACACGTGATCATGGATATGGGCACCTGTAACTACATAAAAGCTCTAGATTTGGTTTTTGTTGTGTCACTGGTGGTTCACAGTTGTTTCTTATTGATCACCTTGTATTTATTCCTAGATCATCAAAGGTACCTGTAACTTGTAAAAAGATAAATTCACCTACACAAGCCCACAAACCACATCAAACCTAAAAAGGAAAATGTAAAATGGGAGTCGGACTTACCCTAGTGGTCACCCCGAGAGTGAACTTATGACCGAGTGTTGCACTACATCTTAGACTCCATGTAGTTTTGGTGAGTGTGTGTAGAAATTGTGCCCTAGGATGCCCTTGTGCAAGTTGCACTTGATATAGTGGGTTGTAGCTAAAATGTAACAATGTAGTAGAATGTGTGAATGGAATATAATGAACTTCCCCTTCCTATGTTATGTATGCATAATTATGAAGCCCTTGTCCCTTGAATGGATGTTATATAGATTCCTTGGAGTGATTTTGATGCCTTTTGAATGCAACCTTAGGTGATAATAGTAATGTTTAGTGCTTGATCCCTCATTTTGAAAACAAAACTATGTATTTATATGATTCCTTTATTTGACTTTCATAATTGACAAGCTGGAAGCGAGACCCATAAGTGAAAAAATATACCCAAAAGATAAAAGAGACCCAAGAGGAAAAGCGAATAAGGTGAGAGAGGGTTAGGAGGGGCGCTAGAGGGGACAAAAGTGCACAGGTCTTTCTTTGTCTTAGCTAGGCATTGGTGTTTGAAGCCATAAAAGATAAATCAATAAATTTTCAACTAGGTTGTAGGGTATGTAAGACCAAATAGAAAACAAGAGACAAAAGAAAAGAGGCCAAAGATAGCTATCAATTATTAGTTTTCTCGCTTAGGAATCATGTAAATGCTAGTATGCTATAGTTTTGGGGTGCATAGAAGATTGTGATCGATATGGGTGTAATGTGCATAGAAGGTTGGGATGATAAGGGTCAATTATGCATTGGAGATGTAAATAGGTAGATGGAATGGTTGAAATTAAATGTGAGTGGATGTTGATAAGTGATAGTGGTGTGTCTTAAATCAACCTTATTTTTTACTTATTAGGTGTTTTATGGGAGCATTTTATTTTTAGGTATTTCTTTGGTTTTGTAATGTTTTTCTATTTTTAGTTTAAAGGACCTTATGCGTAAGGTGTATTTTCTAGTGTTTACATTTGTCTCCTTTTTGGGATGTGGTGCAACAAGAAAAATGTAATGTAAAAACTAAAGATGAGATGGGGTTCATCTAACCCTACGACAATGGTTTCGAACATATAGGCTAAGATGGTTGAATAGATAGGAAAGAGCCTATAAATGTGATCAATGGTCCAAGATGAGACCAAACTTAGTCTCATCGTGTAGACACAAAATCTATGCACTTGGGTACATTTCTAGGTCCTAAAGCATACTAATATATACATGATTCCTACGCAAGAAAACTAGTGGTTGACAACTCTTTTTGGCATTTTTATTTATCTCTTGCCTTATTTATGGTCTTACACATCTTACAGCCCTGTTGAAACTTAACTTATTTATCTTTTATGGCCTTGGACACTATCACCCAGTTAGGACACTAGCGTTCAAGCGCTCCTATCCCTCCGGGTGCTCCCGACTCTCTCTATACTTTTCTCACTCTTTTGGGCCTCTTTTACTTCCTTGGAATATTTTAACAGATTTGGCTCGTCCTTTTAGTTGTCAATTACAAAATTCAAACAAAGGAATCATATATATATATATATATATATATATATATATATATACTTTTACCAAAATCAAGGGCCAAGCACTAGCATTATCTATTATCACCTAAGCTTGCATCCAAAGGCACAAGAGCATTTCAAAGGCATCCATTTAGCACATTCACTCAAGGGACAAGGGTTGCATCACTTCTGCATACACAACATAGGAGGGGAAGTCTATTCTATTCCATTGCACACATTTGCATCATTTGGAGCATTCTAGATCTAATATGTTATCATTGTGCAACTTGCACAAGGGCTTCATTACACACAAAACTACATGGATTATGATATGTAGTGTAATGTTTGATACTTAATTCACTCTTTGAGTGATTTGTCGAGGTCGATCGACTTCACATTCTAAATCTTTTTATTTTATTTCATGCGGTTTGTGGATATGTGCAACTAGACATCTATTTTGTAGGTTATAGGTGCAAGTGATGATCTAACACTTGATCTTGAGTGTCAAAAGGAAACCAATAACAAAGCTCCTCCTGCAGAAAATGATCCGTAAACTTCTACTTTAGAATTCTATGAATCACACAACTATGTTGTTCTACTTTCAACTTTGGAAAATGATAGAATTGCTTGAAAATTAGAGCTTCGTGATTGATTATCTAGTGCTATAGAAAGGAAATTGCAGAGAAGGAAATAATTCAAACTTCAACACCAACAATTTTATCCTAGAAACCTCCAAGGAGGAAAACTAGTCGGGAAGGGCAACTACTCTTTCTTCCCACTTTTATTGGTCTAACATAGACAATTACAAATTACAATAAGTATGAAAAGAAGCAACAATGTAAACCTTCTCTCCAATTACTTGCTTGCTCTGTTTCTACACCTTGCTCCTACAATTCCTTTCCAACATTGAAGATCTTGCTCATTGCTCTCATTAAACTCTGCTTCTCAATCTCTTTGGATCTTCGAATGTCTATTCTCTTGCTCCTTCCATGTATTTATAGGCCTTCCCATGTCCTCTCTGTGCCTTTGGAGGATGTGAAAGGTGTGGAAGGAAGAGACACGACCAGGTGCTTCAAGAACATGTCCATTCGCATTCCATTCTTCTTTTCTATTCAAAAGTCTTAGGACCGCCGCCACATGCGAGACCGGCGATCTCGGGACCACCACCACTGGCCGGGCGGCGGTTCTATCTAGAACCTCCATTTATCTCATTTTCTTTAACTTTTCTTGTTTCTCCTTCTTGGTGTTGATGGAACTGATGAAGTGGTGTGTTTTTATGGATCCCAATGGATAAGAAAAGTACTGAACATGAGCACCCGAATGGACACTAGTGCCTAGATCAATCAATAGCACTGGGCACTCCATTCTTCCTATGGATGCTTCCATCCTACACATTCATGAGTTAAGAGAACCTCCGGTGAACATTAACGACACTCTTCTTTGTATGTTCTAGTAGTTCCTTTGCCGAGATCACTTCAAGATCATTGAGAAATTAGCTAAGTCATCCTCTCTCTCTATTGCTTATAGTTTCATATTATTGTTTGCTTGTTGCTTGTCCATTTACTATATTATATCATTTGCATACCATTGATTACGATGTAGTTACTCGAAATATATATTTAATTCAATTTAAATTAAATCAAATATAATGCACAAAATAACACTATTCCTTCTCTTATAAAGTTGATTTATATGTAGTCTTAAGAACTAGATAGCTTATTTAAATAAAATGTAGAATATATTTAATCTATTTTGAAAAGTCCATTGTAATGTCTGAATGTATTCATTCCCTAATATTTCTTGTAATTTGGAGTGCAATATTGTGTATGAGCATGTCATTTAAAGATATTTAAAAGTTAAATCACTTTAAAACACTTTGGAATATTATATAGATTGTATTATAGCCAATGAGAGACTCAACCAACACAATACTTAGCCAACGTATGACTCACTCACCTAGTTTAGGACTAATACAATCAAGTGCGGGACTCACACAATCAACACAAGAATCTCTCTAACTGAAATTGTAGACCTCTAAATGAGAAATTGAGAGAGGTTTTTGATCATACTATTTCTAAGAGAAAAACCTCTCTCTATTTTTACATATCAATAATGGTTACAAAGATATCCACATTTTAATAATGTTGTCAAGCACAGAATCACACAATCAACACATGACTCTCTCTCTCTCTAACTGAAATAGTAGACCTCTAAATGATAAACTGAGAGATGTTTTTGTTCCTCTTATTTCTAGGAGTAAAAACCTCTCTCCGTTTTTACACAACAATAATGGTTACGAAGATATCCACATTTGAAGAAGAAGGTTATCAAACGCATGACTCTCTCTAACTGAAGTTACAAACCTCAAAATGAGAAATTGAGAGAGGTTTTTTTCCTCTTATTGTTAGGAGGAAAAATATCTCTCCTTTTTTACACAAAAAAATAATTGAGGAGATATCTTCATTTAAAGTTTTAACAAAATAAGGTTGAAGAAAAGTAAATAAGACAAAAAACACAGGTTCAATAGAATTGTGATATCTCCCTCATTTCTCAATGAAAAGAAGAATTTCAAAATGTTCTAGAAATATTACAACAAGGAACACAAAACCAGAAAACGTTTGAAAATATTCTTCAAATGGAAAGAAAATTTTCATGTTGAAAGATTCGATCATGCGAAGCGGACTTGGACAAGTGGAAAAAGTAGTTCAATCTAGAGTTGTAGTGTTTGAATAAATCTCTTCCACATTTGTCTTGGCAAGTGGAAAAAGTAGTTAAGTGCAAGTGGAAGAGGTAGTTCAATCTAGAGTTATAGTGTTTGATTAAATCTCTTCCACATTTGTCTCCTTGGCAAGTGGAAGAAGTAGTTAAATGCAAGTGGAAGTAGTTAAATCTAGAGTTATAGTGTTTGAATAAATTCCTTCCACATTTATCTCATTGGAAAGTGGAAGATGTAGTCAAGTCTTGCCCAATATTATAGGTAGGTAGTTCTATAATCTTGGAGTATTGACCAAGGGTGAGTTATAAATATCTCTCCAAAACACTCAATGGTAGAAGATGGATGATTTTTGTAACAACATTTTTATTAATAAAATTTATAGTTCAAGTATCTTAGCATCAATGCATGTTTAGTTTTTTTACCTAACTCGAGGGAAGTACAAGAGGCCCACTCTTACCCAGTGAGGGACGGTTTACTATTTTTAGAATAAAATCATTAGTATTTATTTAGATTGTTTAAATTAACATTGTGTGTTTTATTTAGCATTTTGTTTGTGAAGCTTCACTTTCATTTGTTTACTATCATTTATTTATTTTCAATTATTTATTTCAATTTGTTAGATTAGATTTTCTTTCATTTATTTATTTTAGTTTGTTAGATTAGATTCACTTTCAATTATTGAATTTTCTTTCAAGCATTTTCAATTCTAGAGCAAAGAACTGTAAAATCATTGTTTCCTTTAACCCCTTTTGTAGATAGCCTTGGACACCACCTGGTTTTGACATTATTTAAGATTAAATGATGAGGATTGCAATGAACCTCATTAGATCACTTTAATGTGAGTGTATGAAGGGATACATAGATTGATTTTGAGAGGCAAAGACTATTTGGTTAATTGACTAAGATATGTGAAAATTGATTGTCATAATATTGACGAGAAGGGTTTTCATGTGATATTCCCTAATTTAATAAAATTAAATATAAGATAAGGACACTATTGATCAAATATATAAAATAGTAAACAAGCAAGATCAAGCAAAGGAAATACAAATCAATATTTATAGATAAGATTTGGAGAATGACTCGAGATTGTATTGTAGGTTTGAATGGATTTTGGACGGATGAAGCGAGTTGGAAAGGAAGATTACGGATTTGTATTAGTTTTGTGTCGATTATAAAAATTGATGATCTTAGGGATAGGAGTTCCCGATAGGGGATAGGGCCACCAGGCACTAACATCTATTTTGGGCGCCGGTGTCTACGGAATAGCTTGGAATCTTGTTCTTTGTGTGTCGATTAGTGTCACTCCTTATTCATTGTGTGTCACATTATATTTGTTGTGTCACACTTGTAACCTACAAAATAAACCCTAGATACCTGCAAAGTAATCAAACACACATTAGGTGATTAAAAATATACACATGCTTGAGTTAGACTAACCTCAACTATCACCCTAATGTGATTATCACCAAACATTGTACTACATTTCAAACTCTATATCTAGTTCTTGTGTTTGTGTGATTGGAATAGTGTCCCTTGAGCTAGGATTCCCTATTGTTAGTAGCACAAAGAGATAAAGATCTTCAACTACTTTGTCCCAAATGTAAATGTGTGGTATAGAATTCAAAATAAACCCTCCTATGTAGTGAAGTATGTAATCCAAAATGTAGTTCTTGATGTAGTAGATATAAAACATTAGCTCCTTGTAGTAGTATGTGTTTCACCACAAAGTAGAGATAAAATAGATAATAGGTAAGGGCGAGGAGGAATACCTATGATAATAAAAGAAGGTGTGTGCACGTAGAATGTTGACCAAGCTGATTGTGAAGAGATTCCCTTTGGCTAGGAGGAACGACTTGTTAAGAACACAACAAGACCACCAAATGATATTAAATAACAAATGGACAGTGGACTCGCTTAGTGAAGGCTAGATCGAAGTGTTATGCTTCCTCAAATGGCTATCAATCCATTGTCGTAAACAAATTAATACAAGGAAATATTGTAAATAAATGAATCCTACTGTAGTTGATAAGATTTAAGGTATCTGCTTTATAACATCTGATAAGTAAATTTAATTTGACAGGAAAAAGTTCAATTAAATCCAGAGGGTTTATAGGTTGCTTCTGGGTTTGCAGGTCTAACAAAGACTATAGCTGAGGTTTGGGTGAAATTTGGTGGGGTTTTGGGAGGTTTTGAGTGAGTTGGAAGCCTGCTAGTTTGGGGGAAGTTACTAGTCACATAGATTGACATCGGTTAGGTGGATGATGTGATTATTAGTAAAGGACAGACGTCGGTTGGGTGAGTGGTATCGGTAGGGGCAATTTGGTAAGAATATTAAAAATGGGGTTTTGGGCACTCTCTGTGACTACACAGAAAGTGAAGGGAGTTTAGGTAAGGTTGTGAGATTTTTATAAGGACTCAGAGATGATTATATTGGTGTTTGGGTAAGGCATGAAGGGTGAATGGGCAGATAGTTAAACAGAGCTTCCATGGGAGAGATCCGGGTAAGATAAAATATAGAATGAAACAAATAGCTAATACTGATAACTAATCTACTGAAAATGACCAAAAAGAAACAATACTTATGGAATAGAGGTAGAAAGCATGTGATGGTGATGGTTACGGGAGAAGGTGATCTGAACAAATGCAGAATGGTAGGAGGACACGGTGCTTCCTTGTGAGTGCATTGGAGCTATGGATCAATCTATTGATGAAGCTGTGTGATGTATGAATGTTGTAGAGGTCTACGGTATGTCGTAAAGGTCACTTTGGAAATACCGAGAGATAGGGATCTGAGTCATAAGAGCGAGAAAACAAGATTCAGAACCCGATCAATGAGTTAAGATTTTTTATTTAACCTAATCGATGATGGTTAGGCTACCGATGCCAAGAGGAATAACCAACATCGAGTTAAAGAGAATTGGTCTAACTTGCAGGAGATATGGTTTTTCTCCCAAATTTGGTGTGGTCTTTGGCTTAGTCGGGTGCAGGTGTTGAATGGCGTAAATTCGTGCGTGAAATTAGTTAGAGGATTAATAGGTCATGAATAGTTAGGGTTGGAAAGAGTCCTAGTTGGTTAGGATAAGTAGGGACTTGGTCTAAGTTCATTAATAGGATAGGAATAGGTCTTAGGATGAGGTGGAGAGGTGAGGTGGTTGGGTGAGGGGATAATTAACTTAATTTTGGCAATTAAATTAATTAAAATGTGTACAAGTGGGCATGGTGATGAGATAATATTGAATTAATTAATCGAAGGGGTTAGAAAGGGTTGTGACCCAATTTGGGTGTCTACATTTGCCCCTTTTTGTCGCATAAGCTTGTATTGATAAACAACGATGATAAAAACAAGAGGTGGTTGCCTCAGTGAGGGTTTAGGTTAAATTGCCCCAAGTATGGGTTTAGGTTAAATTGCCCCAGTATGGGTGGAGGTGATCTTTGTTGCATAGCTTGTATTGATAGCGGCGATGACAAAACAACAAGAGGTGGTTGCCTCAGTGAGGGTTGAGGTTAAATTGCCCCGGGTATGGGTGGAGGTGATCTCCTCAAACTCATATCTAATGGAGTAGGTTGAATTGGTGATGAATTTGATAAAATGGTAGGTGAAGAAAAATAAGGCGAGTACGAGTGCGAACAATGGTGATTTTGGGTGTAGGTAATAGGTGGGGGCATTCAAACACATGCACACATATAGAATACGACAAGGCACTAGGTTGAAGAGCTCACAAACTCTACATCATCAAAGGTCGATAGTTTATCTAAACAAGGTTGATGTGGTTTAGGTATCCAAGGTATAGGATACGGTCCTAAAACACAACGAGGCTAGGTGCATGAATGAGCATTAGGTGGGTTCCAAAGCACCAAAAGGTTTGGGTTGGTCAAGATAAACATCACGACATTAGGCAAGGCAAGGTTGGTAGGATAAATAACATGAGTAACTTTGTTGTAAGGTACAATGAGTAAGCAAATTCGAGTGTCAAATGGGGGTTTGGGTTGGGTGTATAGGCAAGGTCATGGGTAAGGCCGAGGTGTAGGCAAAAAACAAGGCCCTAAGTAAAATTAGGGAGATGAACAGGCTAGGAAGGCTCTTAGGTGAGCTGTTAGGTAATGGTAAGACTCTGGTGATAAGAAAATAGTATCATGTAATAAAAATTTAGGAAAATTAGGTTAAATGGATATTACAGGGCGACCGTTGCCGGTTAAGGTTGAACCGATGTTGGTAAGGGTAATCGAAGCCGGTTTCTTAGGGCATGAGACCGATGTCTGTTAAGTCGATTTGTGGTTAAAAGGTAAAAATCCATGTAAAACAAATTCATTTTATCATTTCTTAATTTAAAAAATGATAGGAGGGAGATTTTTGATGAGAAAAATGACAAGGCGATGTTAAAGGCGAGTTGGCAAGATATTATCAGTTTATATGAGTGTAGTTGACAAGCCCATGAGATCGATACAAGTGATTATATTGGTGGAGGCGAGAGTTTGATTTAGTCATGGGTGAGGCGGGAGAGGGAGTGAAGGACCTCTAGTTGAGAGACCAGAAGATCCCACCATGGCGACAGAGCCATGTAGAGGTAGGATTCAAAGTCCATTTGTGTTTTTGGTGAAAACTAAGGTAGAAAATTGAGGAATTTGGATTTTAAAAATGGATTTGAATTTTTTTGAAAATTGGGTGAAATTGGGTATGGGAAGGGTGAAATCTAGTGTAATTAATTAGTAAATGAACATAGAATGAATTAGGGGTGGTTTGGGTAGGTAGTTTAGTTGTTTTAGTGAATTTTGTGAAAATGGGGGTGTAGGGGTTTGGCCCTAGGCCGGTCAACTTCGATGGATGACGCCGGTTGAGGTTCAATCGACATCGGTGGGTTAGCTTATGTTAGCGAGGTTAAAAGGTGGTGGTACCGTCGGGTGACCGATGCGTCACCATGAAAAGTCATCAAATGCTACAAAAGTGAGTAGGGGAAGGCTAGAAGGTGATGGAGGGTGGTTTAGGATGAAGCTAAGTAAGAGTGGGTAGATTAGGGTTAGGTTAAGCATGGATGAGTGGGTGGGGATGGGAAATTGGGTGGATAATGGGAAGGTGTAGGTACAAAGTCTAAAATATAGGTCAATAATGGAGAATGGACACACGGTAGATGAAATGAGTCAAAGCGAATAGGTGAAGTGAAGAAGTAAAAGAATTTAGATGATTAGGCTTGGTAGAATGGATTTTACATGCAAGTTGGGTGAAAGTGGGTAGACTAGTAAAGGCATAGGTATGGATTGGGTCAGGTTAGGTAGATTCAAATAGACGATTAAAAGATTCAATTAATTAACATGGTTGATTAGTGATGATGTAGGCAAGACAACAATTGACGATGAGGATAGGTTGCCTCCTCTTTTGGTATAGATGCATCACGGTGTGATAGAGGACGAGTGGGAGCACATGAGGGCTATTGGTTTGGGCATCGTGAGGTGATATAGATGGATCTTTAGGGATCACAACATGATGGTCACTCTCATCGACATATGGGATTTAACAATCAATAATTTCCACTTACCGATAGGTGAGATGACAATCACACTAGAGGACATCTATAGGATTTTGAGATTACCATTTGTTAGAGAGTTGATTTATCATATCTCTTGAGATGAGTGTTTGATCGATGGTTGAGGTGTTTGGAGAGGCCATAGAGTCTCTATTATATCACAATACTAGCATCGAGTTATGGAGACATGTATATTACATATCTTGAGGAGACCAGATTGACAATATTGATGGTGACAAAGAGCATGAAATGATTCTCTTCGACGATTAGATGCCAGTTTGGGATTTGGTAGGATGTACCTCCACCATTTCCACAGTACCACCAGGATGATGTGGAGATACAATTATCTTCACCTCTTCCAAAAAATTCTACATGGCGGGAGGAATAGGTTACCGATAGGCATATTGATGACACATGCACCACAAATGGGTATAGGCACTGGTAGATAGCCCACCTACGAGCACACCGGCGAGGTTAGGACAACTGAACCTAGCCACAATTACAATAGAAAGGGACTAGTTATAGGGGTAGGTGATGGTGTTATAGTGGCAGCTAGCCCTGGCACGAGCAAAAGTGACTATTTTACAGGGCAGCTAGCTCAATCACATGCACGAGGTGGCCACACTTCAGGGACAACTATCACAGGCACAAGTACTAGTAGGGGATGGAGGGAAGGTGACAATATTGCATGTATAGGTTACTACATTACGAGCACAAGTTACCACTTTATAGGGCCACCTAAAGACCGACACGAGCACAAGTGCAAGCACAAAGCCCACTTCCACAGGCACCGAGATAGGGTCCGTGATACGGGTAGCGAAGACAAAGGCCGCAGTACAGGGACAAGGGCCTTTGCTTCAGGATGGGGTCCACTTGAGGGCTATGCACCTCCTTAATTTATTGCCATGAACATGTACATGGATATAATGTCCGAGGTGAGGTATTATCGAGGATCAATTTACGAAGTTGGTATACATGTTTTGTCTTATGTCAAGCATAGAGCAAAGTAGGCCAATGTCGGGACCAACTCATGGAATCATAGTTCCAAAGCAACTCGAGAGAGTCATCGGTGACATAGGCATGACAAGCAAGAAGTTACTAGCTCTCGATGACATAGACTAGGGGGAGGTACATGAGAGAGTAGTAGGGAGTCTTGACCCTTCTTAGATTTATGATGGATGATGACATGCATTTTTATTTTTGATACATATGTCGGCTGCGTGTTGAAGATGCGAGATGTATATGAGAGGTTTTGAGACACTTTATTATTTATATCTATGTATACATGTATTAACGCACATACATTCCATTTATATAGTTGATGATGATGGTTATATGTGATGTGTTTGATTTTATTTCCAATGTATTGTTATTATGGAAACTAGATATGTAGGCATGGATGTTTATGGTTGTATTTTTATTATATTTCCATTATATTGATGTTATGGAAACTTAGAATTTTAGGCATGGTATGGTTTAATTTCCAAGTTATTGTTGTTATGAAAATGCGAGATGTTTCGGTATGGTTTGATTTGATTTCCCAGATTAATGATTTTATAGAAATTAGATATGTAGGCATGGTTTAGATGATGTACGTTATTTTTGAATGGTTTAATTTCCAATTTATTGATTTTATGGAAACTAGATAGTTAGACATGGTTTAGTTGATGTTATTTGTGAAATGAAATGATGTTGTGTTGAATGGTTTAATTTCCAATGTATTGATATTATGGAAGATAGATGATTAGACATGGATTATGTATGGTTTTGTATTGAGTTAACTTCCAACTTGTTGTGTTTATAGAAACTAACTAACTAAGTTTTTGTTTGATCGGGATAAATGATGATTGGGAAAAGAGTGGAGCTAACCTCAAAGGGCCCCATGCCCTAAGAGTTCTACCTACATAGCCCTTGTGAAAGGGGCTGTCATCACCAATCCAGTACTTATGACAACATAACACAAAAATACCATCGACTATGATAAGACGGAATGATGACAAATCTGAAATATCAAAGTAAATTATAATATTAACATGAAATTGTTACAATCTCACCCATGAGGTACTTCAAGTGTTATTGACTTCACTTGACTTTCACCAAGACTATGGGAGAAACTTTACAATTACACCTCTTAATGGCTTCTTCAACACACCTTTAAACTAATGGCTTCCTTCGCACACTTCCTACAATATTTCTCACTACTTCCTTCTATGCTAAATGAGGGGGGTGGCCTCTCTATTTATAGAACTTCCAGGCTTATCCATCTTATCTCTAAGATAGGATAAGAAATCCACTCTGACGAATCATATTTCATACCTTAACTCTTTATTGTACATGTAAGCTTATCCTTTAAGATAAGATAAACCTTATCATTTACATGGGTTCCACATTTTTAGACTTTTTACAAATAAAATACACAAAATATTTATGACCTCACTCCTTGTCCTTATTACCAATATAATATTTCTAATTCCTAATCATGTAGACCCTACTTCTCTAATTACCCAAACTTTGACATTTTAACATTCTAGGACCACTTACGACAAATATTTACTTTTTACAACATTCCTATTGTACTTTTTTATTACCGTACTCCACATTATTGGGTGGCAAATCTTGTGGTAGTTGCCGTTATCTTCTATCAGACTCTTCTACTACTAATTATACTTAACAACATCCTATTCCTAATACATACATTAATGAAATAGAAATTATGGAGGAAAATTTTAGTGTCGACATCTTCCCCCTTCTACCTTCTACTCAGTCCTCGGAGTAGACTCTTACAGTGCTTGGAAAATCTTGACTTGTTGTGGTTGACCCATTTTGTAATGGGAGTGCCATCTAATTCCTCCAATCAGTGTACGTACCATTTTCATGCACTGACAATTTCTTTATTTTGTAGGGCCCCATCCATTTTGGAAGAAATTTTCTCTGTCTTCTTTTTGTATACGGAATCATATACTAGAACCAAGTCATTCACATGAAATGGAGACCATAGGATCTTTTGATCAAAGTATTCCTTCTGCTTCATTTTCTTCTTATGGCTTGTATCCTTTGCTATTTCTCTCATTTCCTCCAGCAAATGAAGATGTACCAACCTTTCTTTTCTTGAATCACTTTCATCCATCCTTTCATTTTCATAACTCTCACGGTGGGAATATCAAACTCAATAGGAAGAAGCTGGATCAATGCCATAGGCCAATTTGAAATGGGAGTATCCTGTTGCTTTGACTTTGATGTTGCCCTATATGCCCACAATCTTTGCATGAATCCTTTTATCCCATTTATGTACTGCACTGAAATTTGCATCTTTTGCTAGAATTTGACACAACACAAAATTTGTTCGTTCCACTGTCCATTTGTGCTTGGCTTGTATGTTGTTGCCTTCTTCTGTGCTTAATAGAAAACTTATTGACTAGGGCTTCTACCACCTCATTAATGAAGTGGCTTCCTTGATCTATTACAATTTCTAATGGGCAACCAAATTTGGTGACAATGCGTTCATACATGAACCTTGCCACTTCATCCATGGAAGTTGTTTTCAATGGCCTAGCTTGACCCACTTGGTTAAATAATCTGTGGCAACTCTGATATACTTATTTTGGCGTGATGTAGTTGGAAGTGGACCTCTGATGTCTATTCCCCACTTTTCAAAGGGACCGAGGGAAGAATAGGACATAATGGGGTGATGAAGTCTTACGGTTACCATGTGTTTGACAAATATCACATGTCTTACAATAATTATAACAATCTTTAAAAAGAGTGGGCGGTGATAACTGCATCAAGATCCTTCTTCTTTGTAAGTTGTCAGGAGAAGTGCCCTCCACATGTACCATTGTGGAATTCTTCTAGCAGTTCCTTCCCTTGATCACGTCCATTTGCCCTCTTATCTTGTCCATCGAGTCCTATTCGAAATAATACTCCATGCGAGAATAGAATATGGATGAGCTAGCTTGAGTAATCTTTCTCTTAGTCTTTGCATTGGCACCATCGGGAAACTTGAATTCATTGAGATAATTCCAAATATCTATGTATTCACTAGGGATTGTGTCGAGGGAACAATCTTTGCATCGGGAAATCATCATCATCAAGATGATCCTAAACCATCATAGGCTCGAGAGAGTGCATCTGCATTGACATGCTTCTTTCTGGCCTATCTATAATATCAAATTCAAATTCTTGTAGCAAAATTATCCATCTTGCTTTATCCTCACGATGGGTTAGGCTTATTTACAATATATTTTAGAGCACGATGATCTATTCTGACTATAAATTTTTACCCTAGCAAGTAATTTCTAAACTTCTTTACAACAAAAATGATAGCGAGCCTCTTTTTGATTCTGGTATAATTTACCTCAAGCCTTGCTACTCATTTATGCTGCTCCCAAAGTAAATTGGATGTTCATTCCCATTTTCATCCTTTTGGCTCAAAGTACTTCCTAGTCTTTGCATCTCGAGGCATCGGTGTACACTGATGAATGGCTTGCTCAATCTGGATTCTTCAAAATAGGTGAAGACACGGGGCTTCCTTGATTGTCAAAAGCTTCATGCGCCTTATTTCTAGTTCATAAGTAACATCCTTCTTCAAGAAGCTGGGTTAGTGGTGTGCATGTAATCTTTGAGAAATTCTTGATGAACCTTCTATAGTAACCCACATGGCCTAAAAATGATCTCAACTTACTTCTATTCATAGGAAATGGTAAATCTTTGATTTTGAAACTTTATCGGGATCAATACCAATACCATCTCTGGATCTGACATGCCCTAACAAAATGCCTTTAGAACATCCAAAGACACACTTTGTAGGGTTTAGTGAGGCTTGTGCTTCATCTAACCTTTGAAATGTTGTCTCCATCACAGTGCAGGTGGTCGACTTGCTCCCATAGATGTAAAAATCATCCAAAAATACTCGATGAAGGTCCCGATGTAGGGTTGAACACCCTATTCATCAAATATTTGGAATGTTCTTTGGAGCATTACACCCAAAAGGCATAACTCTATAAGCAAACATTCCCCAAGGAGTGGTGAGCGTGGTCTTGGATTGATCTTTCTCTGCTTTATACGAACTTGGTTGTAGCCTTTATATCCATCGTGCAAAACTATAGCACTCTGGCCGCCTACGCCGTCAAGATCGATCGAAAATGGAAGAGGGTAATGATCCTTCTTTGTTGCCTTATTGAGCTTCTGTAATCAACACAAATGCGTAGCTTCCCATTCTTTTTATTGAGATCACAATGGGAGAAACCCATTACGAATTCTCCATGCAAATATGAATCTGCATCAAGCAACTTATCTATTTCTTCTTTTACGAGTCTTGGAAAAATTAGGATTCATTCTATATGGCATTTGCTTTATGGGCTTAGCACCATCTACCATCTCAATAGAATGTTCTACCCAACTTACTTGACGGAGTTCCTTGTAATCAAAAGTGAATAGGTGTATGTACCTTGAAAAAGAGTGGAGGTAGGATTCCTTCTCACTCTCCATCATAGCATCACCAATCTTTATTTGTTGGAGACGATCATCAACTTCTTCTTGAGATAATTTTATGGGGTCATGAGTTGGTGTGGTGGAAGGATATCCATGATTTGAAACATCCACCTCGCTTTCTTCATCTTGATGTCCACTTCTTGGTACTAGAGTAATCGAGAGGATGTCGATCATCGGTTTCATCACTTGAATCCACGAGTTACGCTTTATGATGTCGAGGATCACGTTTATCTTCACCCTCTCTCTACCACGTCCAAGTGTCATGAAACCTTCATTCCGGTAGTTTCTTGCATGAACTCTCCTTAGCCATGGTCTTCCCAGTGACATTGGGTGCTGCATGCAGTACCATTTTCATCACTGAAAGTCTACCACACATCAACACCCATATGAGATATTGCCACATTTGAAACTACACCTTACGGTTTAGTTTTCCTTTATTTAATGACCTTAACATAAGTGTTGAAGGGCGATCAATTTTAAACCCAACATATTCATTCTGAGACTCGGTCATTACATTAACTGCAGCACCTCCATCAACTAAGACATCATGAATTGAAATGCCATTACATAATACCTCAGCTTGTGGAGCATAGGGATCCGCCTCTGCCTCCAAAACAGGGACCTCAACCTCCTTCCTTCGTCGAGCATTGAGTCCACTTCATAACTCCCGCCTCTTCTCAGAAGACATAGCCAAGAGTTGACCATATGTAATATTTGCAGGCCTTTTGGACAGATCTTCCAAGATGGAGTATGGTCCTTGCCCCTGTGAAATCAGAAAATCCTGCACACCCAACTTTCTTCTCCTATGTTTCTTACTAGTTTCTTCTTTCATCTTCTTAGGATCATTTCCATCTTGATTATCTTTTTCTTTCTTTCTTTTTGTTACAAACACATCTACTTCATTATTTCTGCTCTTATCTACTACATCAAAAGAATTCACAGGTGCTTTTCCTTTATCATTATCTCCTTTACCAGATGTAGAAGCTCTATCTGGACAATTATACTTATAATGACCCTTTTTATAACAACCATAACATACAACTTCAGAAATATTTCTTTTTGGACCTCTATCTCCTCCCTGAGAACTAAATTATTTTCCTTGAAGAAGATTAATAGTTAACTGACCCATCTTTTGAGCGAGATCTTCATACTCGGTAGATGTACTAGGAGAAATATTTGTGCTCATAGAGAGTGGTTGTGGATTACGGACCAAAGGTCTTTGGTGTAGGCTCTACTTTAGCCACAATTTCTTTGGGCTCCTCTTCCATGCTTTCTTCTTGCCTTCTTGCGATCTCCTTTGCTTGTTTAATGGTATTTGGGTGGTCATACTTCACTCGTTGTCGATCTCGGCTTCATCCCAAGAATGAAGTGCTTACGAGAGGAGATTATCCACGCCATTCATCAACCCATCCGCTAATCCTTCCTTAGGATCGGGCATCGAGCTTCCTCCTTAGCTCTAGAACACGAGCATGATAATCCCTTATCTTCTCCTTCTCTCCTTGGGATAGCTTTGTGATCTCGATCATGAGATCTGCATATTTCTGTTGTTCACCAAATTCTTCAAGAAAACTTTCGGTTAATAAATCCCATGAATTTTCACATTATCACCTAGTGTTTCAAACCACCTAAGTCTTTGAACCATCAAAAAGGTAGGAAAAAATTCAGTCCATTGTTCCCTTCTTATAAGGCCATTACAAATACAAGATCGTTTAAACTCTTGAATGAAAGAAGAAGCATCTTCATTAGATTGAGCTGAAAAAATAGGAATCTTTCCCATTTTCAAAAGTAACCACCAGTGAAATACCAACCCACAAGTACAATTAACAAGACTTATGTGCACAAATAATTGGAATCACTATACTAGAAAGTGACTTTACACCTTTCTACAGTAAAATAGAAATGACCACGGTAAACTATGGTAAAACTTGACTTACTGCGGTAAAAATTGACTTTACTGTGGTAAACACTATTCACGGTAAAAAGTGAAGTTACTGTGGTAAATACTATTCACGGTAAAAAGTGACTTTACTGTGATAAATACTATTCACAGCAAAAATGACTTTATCATGGTAACTACTATTCACGGTAAAAATGACTTTACCATGGTAACTACTATGCCTGCGGTAAAAACAAGGTTACCCTCGATTGATTTTTGACTAAGTGGGAATATCTCTCAGAAAATCCACCAACGAGGAATGGTCGGCAACGGAACCAAAATGTCATCACCAATCCGGCACTTATATGATAATTCTTCACGGGAACTCCTCGTCTTTATGATTATTTACTAATGCTGACCTTTAGTTTGGTGGATGTAATTGGAAACAAAACAACAACATAACACAAAAATACCATCGACTATGATAAGATGGAATGATGACAAATCTGAAATATCAAAGTAAATTATAATATTAACATGAAATTGTTACAATCTCACCCATGAGATACTTGAGTGTTATTGACTTCACTTGACTTTCACACAAGACTATGGGAGAAACTTTACAATTACACCTCTTAATGGCTTCTTGACACACTTTAAAGCGATGGCTTCCTTCGCACACTTCCTACAATATTTCTCACTACTTCCTTCTATGCTAAATGAGGGGGTGGCCTCTCTATTTATAGAACTTCGAGGCTTATCCATCTTATCTCTAAGATAGGATAAGAAATCCACTCTGACGAATCATATTTCATACCTTAACTCTTATTGTACATGTAAGCTTATCCTTTAAGATAAGATAAACCTTATCATTTTACATGGGTTCCACATTTTAGACTTTTTACAAATAAAATACACAAAATATTTATGACCTCACTCCTTGTCCTTATTACGAATTAGGACCACTTACGACAAATATTTACTTTTTACAACATTCCTATTGTACTTTGACTCATTACCGTACTCCACATTATTGGCGGCACCGTGCATCGACTTGTGGTGCCGTTATCTTCTATCGACGCTAATAACATCCTATTCCTAATACATACATTAATGAAATAGAAATTATGGAGGAAAATTTTAGTGTCGACGGGGCCTCGAGCCGATGTAGTTCTCCCATAAACTAGGGAAGAATGAGATTGGGTTAGGTAATTTGAATAGGTAGGTTGGGTAAGGTAAATGATCGGTCTAAGGTAAATTGGTTTGGTGAGGCATGTTTTAAAAATATGTGAGGTCGGATGTTGAATAGGTTATAGAAAGGTTAATTAGGCATAGGCATAAATGATATTGTGGGTGATTTTATTTCGATGATCATGTCCTGTTGAAGAAACAACAAGGTAGGCAAAGGTGAACTGAAAAGAAGCAAAATGCCCCAAGTTGGCAAAGACCATAAATGTCATACCCTTAGACTTATTGAACGTAAGTCCCTAGATACATTGCATGATGTGATAGGTCTATAGGTGAAAGAAGTGGTGTGATCACTATGTGTAAAGTACACGTGTTGTCCCTTTAATTGAGGTAGGAGATAATAAATAGAGGGTAAGGTGGAAGAGGTTGTTTAGCGTAACCTTGTTGTGGGACAACATGCCCCTTCTACAAGATACTCAAAACTAGAATAGGCAAGTCCATGACCAAAAGTTTGTATTTTTGTGATTTTTTCTTTTCTTTTGCTTGTATAGATTAATCGATGCAGGAATTTTATAATGGAATAAATAGGTTCTCCTTGAGGTCTTCATGAAGTTGATCAATGCGGGAAGCTCTAGAATTATTTTATTTGAGAGATACATATTAGTCTTCTTTTTGGATAGACTAATTACAATAAGTGGTTGGCTTTTTATAGCTATCCTTCGAGGGAGCAAGTCTACTTACAATAGTAAGAAAGAGGTAGATGTCCTTTTGAGGGATCATCTATTTGTGAGAAGTTTGACTCAAGGAGTAGAGTTTTGGTCATCCAATGTGTAATTTTGCTTTTTTATTTTTGAACTTAAAGTCATGGACAAGACTATAACGAAGTGTAGGCCTCTATTACGAAGGCAAGACCATGGCACGAAAAAGTTAGCTATGAAAGAGGGGTTTCAAGTTATGAGTGACCATGGGATTTCATCTTGAAAAGTACGAAAAGTATCCATGTAAATCATGTCATGTGTAAAGCCATGGTACTCATATTGAAGACAAGGTTGAATGGTGATGGATAATCACATGATTCTAGTGTAGTCGTTGGTCGTTGAAATAGGGAGGTGGAAAGAGAAGGTCACTCAAGGGACGAGCATATAAGTGTCAAAAAGTGATGTAGTAATTTATTCAACAATAGAATGGTCAAAGATGCAAGGCATTAAGGGGCTTAGGTTCAGGTTTACCTTCAAGAGAAGATAAATGATAAGCACCTGATCCATAGGTATGGGTGACGATATAAGGTCCAATCAATTAGGAGCAAACTTTCCCCGTTTAATTTTTTTAGCTTTGGTTGCGTGTTGATTTTCCTTTAGGAAAAGATCGCCGACCTTGAAATTTCATTCATGAACACATTTTTCATAGGCATGTTTGATACATTTTTGATAAATTTGAAGGTTGTTGAGAGCATTTAAACGACGTTCATCCAATAACTCAAGTTGTGCCAAATGGTCTTGTCGAAAGTCGTCATCATTGAGCATATCTTTAAGTGAGATATGAAGAGATGGAATTTGGACTTCGAGAGGCATGATGACCTCTGTGCCATATACCAAAGAGAAAGGTGTGGCAGTAGTAGAGGTGCGAACGCTAGTGCGATAAGCCCAAGAGGTAAAAGGAATGTGTGTATGCAAATCCTTACCGGTATCATCGACAAATTTCATGAGAATTTTGTTAGTTGATTTGGCTTGACCATTTGTTTGAGGATAACATGGTGAAGAGAAATTGAGTTGAATACTAAATTTATCACGAGTTTACATAGGGTTTGGTTTTGAATTGTTTACCATCGGTGATGAGGGGACAAGGATCACAAAAATGATAAATGATGTGATGGTTAATGGATTCACATATTTTCTCAAATTTTTTAGAAATGAGAGGGATGACTTCTACCCATTTAGTGTAGTATTTAGTTGCTATGATGATCCATTGATAACGTTGAGAAGAATGAGGGTTAATCTCTCAGACGAGATCCAAACCCCATTGGGAGAAATGCCAAAAGTATTTGACAACTTTTAAGGCGTGACTTGGGGTGTGGAGAAGGTTAACATGTTGCTGACACTTCACACAACATTTGAAATAGTCATAACAATCTTAGTTAAGGGTTGGCCAGTAATAGTCGAGGTGAAGAATACATTTGGTAACAACGTGACCACTAAAATTTCCACCACAAATCCCATCATGGATTTATTTAATGGTGTATAGAATTTCAAAACTAGTGAGGCACCATAGGAGGATACTATCAAAGCCACGCTTTTAAAGAAGACCCCCATGATGACATAGTGAGAGACACTTTTGAGGAAGGCTCCATTATCGATTGGGAGTGAAATCAAGGCAAAATGGAAAGGGAAAGGTAGTTAGACAATTACTTATACCAAATGTCATGTGGGTCGGTTTTGATTCTTCCCACAAAGTTAAAGTCCCATAATAGATAAGAGGGTGATTGGAACCTTTATACTATGATAAATATTTTTGAGTCAGAAGGTGAGCACGGTATTTGTGAGGTGAGGCAAGCCATGGTATTCAAAAATTTATTAGTGGATCACTGAGAATAATTTGAATGTCGTGATTATCAAAAGTAGTCAAAAGTGTGTCGACGTGATGCTTATACTTTTGAAGTATTTCATTCCGAAATTAGTATAAACCGTTGACTTGGTTGATGACCAGTTGAGAATCATCAAAGATATTAATGGCCTTAACATACAGAGGCAATGGCAGTTTGGAGACCTAACACGAGTGCTTCATTTTCGATAATGTTATTAGTGTAGTCAAAATCTAATTTGAAGGATAAAGGCATAGGATCTTCATCGAGAGGAGTGGGGATGACCCCTACACCACCCCCACATTAACATTTAGAAGCTGTTGAATAATAAGGTCATCGATAAAATATGTCATCCAAAGAAAGAGTAGTAATGGATTCATCAATAAAATCAAAGTTAGAAGATTGATTTCCGAAAGAAGTGCATCCGCAAGCTGATCTGCAATGGTTTTTCCCTTAAAAAACTTTTGATGAATGAGTTATAGGTATAGGTCTGCAAGGATCATGAGCGACATGCACGACACATTGGTGATAGTAAGGTTTAACATCAATGTAATGCAAGGGTTCAATGTTTGTGATGACGAAGGTTTTATGGTTCAGTAGGTAATGACATAGTTTAGCGGTGACAAATACTAGGGATAAACAAAACTTTTTGGTGTGAGTATATCTAGTCTCATAGTCTAAAAGAGTATTACTTATATAATAAATTGCTTGCTCCCTATGTTTCTCATCACAATGAGTGAGCATGGCACCCAAGGAATGATCAGTGGCAAAAATGTATAGGTAAAAGGGTTTTCATCCTTTGGTGGGATGAGTACAGGTGGTTGAAGAAGGTATTCCTTTAATGATTCAAAGGCTTTGTGGCACTCATCATCCCAATTGAAGGAAACATCCTTTTTAAGAAGATGATGAAAATGGTGACATCGGTTAGAAAATTTCAGGAAATAAAACGTTGAATGGATTGCAATTTTCCTATTAAACTATGAAGTTTTCGAAGGTTAGTAGGTGGAGGCATCTCAAGAATAGCCTTGATTTTGCCAGGATTGACTTCTATACCACACAAAGAGACGAAAAAACCAAGGAGTTTTCCAGAGAGAATGGAAAAGACACACTTCTTTGGTTGAAGTCGAATGCAGTATTTGATAAGACGGTCAAAGATGATTTTGAGAACTGGGAGGTGCTCAACATGACTTTTGGATTTACTGAGAAGGTATTCAACGTAGTCTTCCAATATATTGTGCATGATGTCATGGAAGATATAGGTCATTGTGCGCTGATAAGTGGCACCCGGTGTTTTTCAAGCCAAAGGGCATGATGTGATAACAGAAGGTCCCCCAGGGTGATAAAGGAAGTTTTGTGTTGATCCTCCAAAGTGTGAGTAATATTTGGTTATAACCCAAGAATCTGTCCATAAGAGATAACATCTCATGGCCGGCTATAAGATCAACAAGTTGGTCGATGCTAGGTAAAGGAAAGTCATCCTTAGGGAAGACGAGGTTAAGGTCCTAGAATTCCATCCAAATGTGGAATCAGTATGTCGCCTTAGTGACATGAGCAATGTTAGAAATCCATTGCGAATAGTTGATAGGTAAAATGAAAGAAACAAAAATAAGGCGTTGGAGTTCTTATTTGACAAGAAGGGCAATGCGTGATGCATTTTCAGCTTCTGTTTAATAGGTTTGGCATTAAGAATAGTAACGATAGTGTGCACCATGATATTTGGGTCAATATCAGGCATATAGGTGTAAGACCAAACAAAAGAATTGTTACGATCTCAAAGGAAAGAGGTGAAGGCTTCATGTTTAGTGGAATCTAAAGATTTTCGTATATTTAGAATTTGAGGGTCGTTATGAGTGTGAATGTTGATCTCGATGGTCGATTCATTCAGCATGGTTTGTGTCTCAGAAGGTAATGAATGGTGAATGTAAGAATCTTCAGCACCTAAATAGGTGAGAATGGAATCCTCACCCTAACATTGAATGATGTTGATAGAAGGTGTGTCTTCCTCCAACATGTCAGGATAAAGAAGAGGAAGGGAAGATGTTGCTTGACCATCACAATGATAGGTCAGAGGTCCCAAAGAAATGGTGTTCACAAAACAAAAGTTAGGAGGGATGGATTCTGGATCCATAGATTCTGTGGGTGAATGTGGTGTAATAGGCAAAGAAGGTGATGAAGGTGTAGAAGGTTAATCTTCCTCTACGAGATCGACTCTAACCTTCTTAGGACTAGGTGGTTTAGCGAATCCAATACCACATTGGTCTTTATGTTTGTGGGTAGTACAAGGAATAACTGTGTGACGACCTTGTTCATAAATACCAAAGCCAAATCCCTTCCAAGAACAACGATGAAGAAAGGTGTGGGCAAAGTGGCAGTTGGTGATGTAACAAAAATTGGATAAAAAAGGTCGTGTTTGAGTGGGTGGCTCAAGAGAATAAGAAGTATTAACTTCCAGAATGTCAAGTTAGTGCGAAGGTTGGGAGGACCGTATAGAAAAAATTCTCATATACGAAGATCATAATGTGGGTCTTGATGAAGGTTTTGTTATCCAAAATTCACCCCCAAGGTAATTTTGATAACATGCAAGCAATTATATTGATTCAGGGCGAAAATTCATGTTTCTAGGGTCCCCTCATATTTGTCTAACTCCCCTGTCCAAGAGGAATAGAGTAAGTTCTGATAAAAATGTGAAAAAAGGGTTCAAGAAGGCAAATAGGTCGATCCAGGAAAAATCAGAAAAATTGGCTAAGTCCTGCTCAAGGTCACCTCTGGGACGTGTGGGACAGAAAAGCGCGAACCGGCCGATCCGGCCGAAATGAGCACAGGCAGTCAAAAACGATTGGGACATCTGGGCCGAAAGGGCGCGAACCGGCCGAACCGGGCGAAAAAGGTCGAGTCAGTCCGAAGGCAAATGGGACAAGCGGGACAGATGGACGCGAACCGGCCGAACCGGCCGAAATCAGTCAAGTCAGTCCAAGGCAAAGCGGGCCAAGTGGAACAAAAATGCGCGAACCGGGCGAACCGGCCGAAATGAGCACAGACAACACTAATCAAATGGGACATCCGGGACAAATGGAGGCGAAGTACGCGAAGGAGCCGAATCAGTCGAGGACCAATCAGAAGCTGCCACGTGTCACAGGAGGAAAAGTCAACGTTTGGTCCGGAAACTTCAAACGGCCATAACTTTTGACTCCGAGCTCCGATTTTGATAAAATTGGACTTTCTGGAACGAGCACGACGTCCTCTACGCCACAGAAACTGGATTTCTTATTTTTAATGAGGGTAGATATATTTAAATAAGGGAAACGTGTTCGGCTCCAGTCAGTTAATGCTCATTCCCGTCAAATGACAGAAAACGCCTGCCAGGCCCAAAATAGGCGCTCGCACTCAGAAGGCCATAACTTTTGCATTTCTCAACGAAATCGCACAAAATTGGTACCGTTGGAATCGTGGTTCCGAGCCCGATGCACAGAAATCAAGAAATTCCGGATTTGATCAGAAATTGATTGAGATTTTTAAGAAAACGTGGCCGGATTGAGTAATGCAGTTGTTTTATTTAGTATTTGGGAGTGCAATTAAGAGGCATGGTCATCATTCCTTCTCTCTTTGCAGCACATGGGACAGTATGGGGACCCTTTTTCAAGTAATGTATGCCCATTCCACTCAATTTAATGCCTCTTACAGGTGGTTGAAGGACAGATTTCGGGATTTCCATTTTCCCTTCTCTTTTCCTTCTCATTTTTCTATAAATTGAAGTGTTGGGCTCATTGTAAAGGGGAGAGTTTTTGGGTAACAAAGCTCTGTCAAAATTGCTTTGTGAAGCCAGTGTGTTGCAGGCCCTTGTAGTGGACTCCTTGCATGGTGATCCAGGCCCTTATCTTGTAATAGATTGAACTGTGCATATCATGAAGCAATAAAATACCAGTTTGTGGATACATCTTCCCCTGCTGTGTTTCCTTGCATTCTTCTTGCCCCTTTAATCTTTTCTACAAGTATATTGTGTCTATTTATTATGTTCTTGCAGGAATTCATTATCATTGTGTGTGCTTGAAATATTACTGTGAATGCATTTTGCTAGATTGTGGAGAACTGTCATCACCTCTTCTAGTGTGCACTTTGCCTCTGTATTTCACACATTTGGAGACTACTCTCCCATCCTCCTTTTCTGGTGTATCACCGCTTTAGTGTAGGCTTTCATTTTATGCATTCTCTCTCTCTGGTCCCTTGGAAATATAGATTAGAATAGTTAGTTTCTCCTGCATTAGAGTAGATTGTGGCAGGTAGTTTAGGAGCAAGAACCAGCTTTCTCTGGAGGTCTATCTCAAGTAGCAAGTCCCACAACTTGGAGATAGTACCCATGTTATCCAATCACACTGGATGCTTAGAGTGATCAAACTAGAAATCTGATCAACATCCAGGGGTGCTGTGATTCGGTGATAACGAGTTTTTGTACTCTTGAGGAGTTTGGAAAGTGTTTATGTTATACTGAGGATACTCCCCGAGTGGTGAGGCATTGAAAAACACCGCCAAAGGGTCGGAAGTTAGTACTTGAGTGGTGAGAATAGATGAGATATTCAAAGTTTGAGAAGAATGGTTGGTATACAAGTTAACTTTGGAAGTTGCGGTAATAGTGGGGAGAGATGGGTGGGTGAGAAAGATGTAGTTGCGAAGTGGTAGATGAAGCAAATGAAAGAAGATGAAGCGGTAGTGTTTGAAGATGAGGTGACAATGGTTGAAGATGAGGTGGTAGTGGTTGAAGATGAGGCGATCTTGGTTGAAGATGAGGTAATAATGGTAGTAAATGTCTTAAGCTGGAATAAGGATATCATTGGGGCAATACAACATGTTGCAAGTTTTGAAAGGTGAAGGATCTACTGAATAGTGTAAGGGTGTCCTTCATATTCAAACTTTATGTAGTGGTGAAGATTCGAAAGTACACACCCCATGACACGAATCCAGGTCACCAAGTAGCATGTTGGATTAGAATTTCCTTCGAGAACATATAACAATTTAAGAATTATGCGGGGACCCACGCAAATATGGACGATAACGGTACAGGAGAGTAGAAGTCGAGTATCATTGAAAGAGTGCTTTGCATAACTAGGTTATTATGTATGTAATTGGTAGGGACGTGCATTTGTTTGTATGCATGTGAATAAATAATATTAATACTTGCACCTCCATTGATCATAACACGTCAGATGTGAGTATCCTTAATGTGGACGGAGATGAAGAGGGTGGGATCAGGATCCTCTGAATGGTGAGGAGCAATCTCTCGGTCGAGAAACCGATGGCCTACACTTGGTGAGTGGTAGTGGCCACAAATATTTAGGTAAAGTAAAGCGGTGAGAGCAGCCACATGATGAGGGGTGAATATGGCAGCAACAGGCGTAGGGTCATTCGGTAGAACCTCAATAGTTTGTAGGATCTTGAGGAGGGCTTGACGATGAGACTCAAAGGTTTAGATGAGGTCATACAAAGACATTTTTAGAGGAGATTGATGCAGTTGTTTGATCATAGTGCAATGTGTGATGCCATCAAAAATTAGATAGGTCAACCCATGGATGGTTACCTTAGGGGCGGTGCAGATGGAATGGTAGGTGCAGTGTACTAGATGGGTTGTTGACTTTCTCTTTTCCTTTGTACTTTTGTGATCGAGTGGCTACTCGAACCATATTGATTTCAAAGACTGGAGGTGGAAAATATGGTTGTGGAGATGGAGGTAACGACCTGAATAGATATAGGATTAGGTCATGCGATGGTAGGCAAAGGGGAAAAATTCTCCTCCAATTGGTCATCTTCTTCCAAGGGGATTTCCGAATTACAAAGTTGAAGGAGAACATTTCTAAGGGCCTTATAATCCTCAATATCATGTCCTGAAGAGCGATGATATGCACAAATCTTAGTATTGTCAAACCTTCTTTGGTTTAGGTTTGAGCGGGTCGTAAGGTTTAATGGGTGGTAATGTGATAACAGAGGTTTCTAGCAACCTAACAAGGACATTGGAATAGGATCCGCCAACGGATCACAATGTGAACTAAAAGTGGGTTTTGGTGAAGGTACAAGTGATTTTTGTGGAAGAGGTGCTACTGGAGGTGGTGTGGGTGGGGCTACCTTTTTGGTAAATAGCGAAGGTTTTTGTTGTTGTTAATCTATGTTGCACCTTCTTATGTAAAGGTACATGTGGGGTATGTGAGGTAGAAGGAATCACATAAGATGAGGGTAATCTAAAAATCAAGGGTGAAAGTGGCGGTGTTGGTGTGATATGATCGCGGGTAATGGAGAAGATGTAGGCAAGGGAGGTGATGAAGGTATAAGTGTGGATGTGGGATGAAGAGGTGGTGAAGGTAAAGGTGTGGGAAAATGAGGTGATGAAGGTAGAGGTGTGGGTGTGGGCTATCGTGCTTGGGATTTGTTTTTGTGAAGAGGTAAAGGTGTGGGTAAATGAGGTGGTGAAGGTGTGGATGTGGGTTGTCATACCTTGGACTTGCCTTGGTGAAGTGGTAACTTGACCAAGGTAGAAGGATGTGGGCCTAAGATCGATGGAAGGGGCAAGGGTGAATAAGGCCTAAGATATTGTGTCTTCTTCTTAGGTGCGGGAGTTGACTTCGTGATGGGTGGTTGTTTAGTAGTCAGGTCTAGTTTGACTGTGGGATGCAATAGACTAGGTGTAGGATGGACCCCCAATGTAGTATTGAGTTTAGGTGTAGGTGGAGGTTTGGATATTGATGAAGGTTTGGGTGTGAGTGAAGGTTGAGGTGAAGGCGAGGTTGATGAAGAAGATGCTAATATGACTAGTTCAGGTGTCATGGTCTTAGTTGTTTGGAATATCTTTGGATAAATGGTTGAAGTATCTAGGGTCAACATCTTCATTTGGGTAGGTACTGGGAGATGGAGGCACCCCCAGAGTGTGGTGTGGTCAACATACTCTAAGCGATCGGCCAAATAAGAGAATGATGTAGAGGTAGAGGAAGATGGCGATGACTTGGTGGTAATCCCTATGAAAAATTCTAAGGTCTGTGAGACATGGAAGTTTTTGGCTTCTAACTCTATAGGTAGAAGTGATGCAAGAAGATTAACAAGATCCTGGTAGACCCTGGGAGACACATCACTGACAGGAAGAGAGTATAAAATTGTCTCCTCTATGGGTCGAGGAGGGGGCAAGGTAGGTGATGTAGACTCTTCCTTAGGTAGAGAAGAGGATAAAATAGACTCTTCTTTGGGTAGAAGTGTGGGTAATATAGGCTCCTCGATAGGTGATAAAATAAGTGGGGTAAGCACCTCTATAGATGAAGGAGTAGGTGAGGTAGGATCCTCCATGGGTAGAGGAGTAGGTGAAATAGGCTCCTTCGTGGGTAGAGGAGCTCACATAAGAATCTTGTCAATAGACAGGATGGAAGGCAACTAATCAAAAGGGGTATGTATTGTGTCAAAAACAATATGGACCTCGTGAACATGGGTGTCATTACTAGAGGTCTTGCAAGACTGATTCGATGAATGTGTATGGTTTGGAAAATGTTTCTTAAAGATATGAAGGTTTTGATTTTCCAAAGCACATTAGGGTTGTCCAAGATGAGATCTCCATTATCTAACATTTCCTAGACAATGTTTTTGAATGTTTTACAATTTCGTCACTATGCCCTCTAATGCGGTGATAGTTATAGTAATCATTCTCCTTATACCATGCTGGTATAGGATGGGAAGGGTCGAAACCAGTATGACGTTTGATCGGTGTAAGAGTGATGGATCCTATTTTTAACATATTTTCCAACACCGAGGAGTAAGGTTCTCCTATGGGGGTATATCTTCATTGTTCATGTTTGTACTAGAAATTATGAACATGAGAAAGATTAGAAGGAGGTTTTGGTTGGTTTGATGGATGAGATGGGCTAGCTTTCAAGACCACCACGTTGGCAAAACCTTTTCCCTCGATTGGTTGTTTTGTGGTCTAGAAGAAGAGGAGGCATTGTTTGATTTAAACGGAGCACTCTTGTGCTGCAATTATAGTTTCTTCTCTTTGATAACATAGATTTCTAGCTTTGAGCCATGGTGAACACCTCATCAAACATTCAAAATATTTGTTCTTGAAGAGTTGGAGAGATGTTCCTGACACAAGCTAGTGAAAAAATCTATCAACTTGGTTTGTGGAAGTTGAAAGGTGAGTTAATTGGTAAGGCTCTGCCAACGTGTGACAAAATATGTGATAGATTCATCTTCGTATTGGTGCATCAAATACAAATAAGTCATGGAGACCTTCTTAGTGATGTTGATGGAGAAATGGTCAAGGAAGGCTTGGGCCAATTAATTGAAAGAAAATATTGAGTGCCTAGGTAAAGCACTATACCAATCTAAAGTAGGTCATGTCAAGGACATGGGAAAAGTCCTAAGAAGCAAGGCATCATCGTGGGTGATTAGATAATAGACATGTTTGAATGATCACAAGTGTTGTTGCGGATCTTCCTTGCTATTAAATTGATTGAACTTAGGCATCTCCCAATGTGCGGGATAAGGATGAATGGGTATAGATGGATGAATAGGCTCATTACAGATTTCATCGTAAGTCAAGGTATTGCGAGAGCCGGAAATAGATGCTTCAAGGGTCTGCATCTTATCCATCATCATTTTTATAAGATCGTTTATAGGATTCGATTGAGGAATGCTCCCCACAGTAGAAGGGGGTGGATAATATGAATAAGGCATGGTCGACACTCACGGGTGTATGGTGGTGCCAAGTAAGAAAACTATGATGGAGGTATGTAGGAAGGAATAGACGATGAAGGCGTATACCCTAGATAGGCAGAAGAAGCAATGTGTGGTTGTTGAGGAAAGGTGTAAGTAGGAGGGACTTATGTAGAGACCCTCGTGGCGATAGGTGGTAAAGTTTGGGATATGGAAAGGACTAAGTTCTAGAAGGGGGTATGAGAAGCCGACACCAAAGGTGGTTAGGAGGTAATTGGTACGTGAGACGCTGATGATGTGGGTGTCCCTACACTAAGAGCTATAGATGATGACATGGCAGACATTGAAGGGGAGACATATGTCGAAGGTGTGATAGATGTCGTAGGTGTGACATATATCGAAGATGTAGGGATGATTTGAGAAATGATATCTTTGGGAGGTGGAAGCAGGAGTTATGCTACACTAGTATTGGCTAATGCGAAGTGGGGGCGAGAGCGGGAGGAATGAAGACAAACATCCTGTATATGAGTTGTCCTGACGAGTCGCAGGTGGAAGAATGAGCGAGGTAATACTGGAAGGCTGCAGGATCGTGATTGACGAGTTTTGTGAACTCATCGTCACTTGCACTTATAACAATAAAAGAAGTGGGGTCCATGGGTGAAGAAATAGAAGGCAGTGAAGGGCTAGGAGGTAGTGGTTGGTGGCTAGCATGAAAGACTAGGGCCTTGGCCTATTAGCAAGCCAAAACCATGTGAATGGTGGTGAGATAGGTAATCCGAGCTCTAACAATGATACATAAACACATAAAGAAGACGATAAAAATCTAGAAAAATGAAAGTAGCTTGCTATTTTTTTTTTGATAAAAATTAAAAACACGAAACCAAATTTGGTTAGGTAACTGGTGCCTGTTGGCAAAAAGAACCAACGATGGTCATTGGACCGGTCCTGGTTACTTAAGATAATTGAAAGATGTAAAAATTTGGAGAAGAAAGACACAAATAAGATAAAACTGGACTCTGTTAATGACAACAGAGACTCAAAAATGAGTATAGTGTAAGGATCTTAACACATAAAATTAAGGAATATAAATAAAATGTTGTTTTGGATAAAATAACCAACAATAGAGAGAAATCGACGCGGTCGATTAACCGATGTCGGTATGAGGAGGTAACCGATGCTAGTCATTGGACTAATGCTAGTTACTCTAAAATCGAGAAGATGATGAAATTTTGAATTTAAAGTTGATTAAGTAAAAAAGAAACACTAACCCAAAATTTGAGTATGGCAATGAGAAATCCTAACGAACTTAAAGAGAACTCGTTATCATCTAATTTTGACTTGCAACATTAATGAGCATAAATTTTTTATTTTTTTCAAAGTGTTCTTTCACGTGATTTATCACCCTTGTCATAATCATCTTATTCTTTTGATCATTTTGGTCTTCGTTTCATCCATTTCGGGTGAGAACTCCTCCCGTCAGGTCGCAAACTACGTTAATAATTAATTAATCAATATTTAATTCATTTCTTACATTTATTTAATAAAACTTTTTAAAATTTTTTTGGGGTTTTTAATTAAATAGATATTAATTTAATATTTATTAAAAATCAATTGACAAGTTTTTGTTATTGCCGTGGGAAATAAAAATTTCCGCCTCCAATTGTCGGGAATGCCAAATTGGCTTTCCACACCCGGATTTCCTTTTCTGGCAAAATCTTCTTTTTCCCTGCTTGTGGAATTTCTCCTGCTGACTACCAACCCAACCGGATGGCAAAATGGAAAAAGATCTCCCAATTTCCCACATGGGGAAATAAATGGGAATTGCTCAGCTTGCTTTGCCATTGCCACGGGAAAATGATTGAGTTTTTCCCATATTTCCCTGACAATTAATTCCCACTACCCGGAGAAAGGGAAATTGGTTATTCCAATGGAAACAAAGAAACGATTGGGAAGCTTCTTTAATCCTTGCAACAAATCCTCTGTGAAACTCTGTGGAAGAATTCATGCGTAAGAAGTTGAGGCTCTTTATTTCTAACTTTTTTGTTATTTCCAACTTCTTCTTATTTCCCGAATGTTTGCAGATAAATATTTTTCTAAAGATTTCATTGTACATTTTCACAAACAACTTAGGAAGCAATAGTCCACACTTAGGAGAAGGAAACAAATTTCTTAACCACTCAACCAAAGAAGATTCATCACACATGGGTAAAAAAATACAAGTTTCAACGCAGGTTTTGAGATGAAGCTTCACGTGAAGGAGGAAGAAAGAAAGGAAATACAACGCGTCTAGTCAAACATTTACGAGACTCCATGCATTTCCAAATAAAAAATAAAAGACAACAAAAGGTTATTCATTCCCATGCATGCCTGGAGAAGGAAATAAGAGCCTACCTATTTAAAAAAAAAAACCCAAACATTCCTACACTTGGCTAAAAAGAAAATACAAGTTCAAATCATTTTGCCAAAGAAACAAAAGCCCACGTGGGGAGAAGGAGATCAATAGGAATAAAAGCCAAAAAAAATTAAAAAATAAAGTAGTTGTCTACGTATTTGCACGAGGAAGAAGAAAATTTCAATGCATAGGAGAAAAGGAGGAATAAAGTCCAAAACAAAGCAGTTTTCCCATGTGCTAGGGAAAGGAATAAAGCCAAAATATAGAAACTTCCATCAACGCATAGGAGAAAAGAAAGCAAGTTTTCCAACACCTTGACAAAGAAGCTCACGCAGTTTTTAGAGGTTTATTTGTAGGAAAATACATTCCCATGCCAAGACCAAGCACACATAGCCCATGTGCAAGCAAGAAACTTTCCAATGCCGAGAGGCAGCAGGGAGAAAATAGTCCACGCGTGGAGGAAAGAAGGAATAAAATCCCAAGCAAAACAGATTTTCCCACGTGTCATGGGAAAGGAATAAAGCAAAGTCCAAGTTATTTATCATTTCAACGCAGGTATTGAAGGTTGCCCATGCTAAAGCCAATGAAACAAAGTTCTCCACTCAAAAGAAACCATTCTTCACGCATTTTTGCAGTCCACATGTGGAGGGAAGAAAGCCATCAGGAGAATTCACGCAGTTAGAAGAATACATCACGCATTCACAAACAACATGAATCAAGTAACGTAAATAAATTAAGATTTTTATAAAACAATTTGATCTGTGTGAAGTCATTTCAGAATCTGGATATTTTTAAAAAATATTATTTTTCACTGGTTTGTAACTCGAGCTTAGTCTCGACATTTTGCTTGTGTTAGTATTTTTTTAAATTGTAACCCGAGATCGATTATTATTATTATTTTTAAAATAATAATAATAATAATTAAACAAGTCATATTTCTCTTGCGTTGATGGTGGTTTGGAGACCAAGACCCGACACCGTTTACACCATTTTGTGTGCCCACATTGATTCTCTGTTAAATTCATCATGGTCAAAAATCTAGCAAGTCTGCAGGGAAATCGAAGAAGTGGAAAAGTCAAATAAGTCCGCACTCAAATACGACTTCCAAGGGGTCATTCCTCCCACTTCCATCAAGTCTGCATATGAAAATATCACCGACACTAATCTTGGCCACGTTAATGTGCAACAATTTTGTGATCGGGTGAAAGATGAAGGCAAGACCATATTCTCAGATAGGCTCTACCATAGCGGTCTACCCCAAGTAACAACATTTCCTATCTTGGTGCAATTCCCAAAGCTGGTCATCGCCTGCATAGAGCATTATGATCTCAAGAGGCGAGGATTTATAAGGATAATCACGAGCCTTTCCTCTTAATCACACCAGAGCACATTGAGGAATTTCTCAGCATACATGACTTCCTTAAGAATGCTGACATCACTCGAAAGTCAACATAATATTTTTGGGATGAGGAACCCCTCAGGTGGAGCAAGATGGTGAATAACAATTGGTTAGTGACCAAGAGGCCTCGTGTTGACCGACTTCCCAAAGAATTTTACTACATTGATTTTGTGGAGGAAATCGGTGACATGATCACTCTCCTGAGCCGAGTCTTTAGTCTACCCTCTGTCAGGATCTTCCACCCATGGATGTATCAGTTTATCTGTATCATCCTTTCCAAGAGAGAGTTTGTGGATTAGGCCACTATCATTAGTGATACTCTTCACAAACAATTGATTGAAGTGAAGATGATTGGGTGCTTCTACATGACATCATACTTGACTTATGCAGTGGCTAGAAGGAAGCTATTTTTGGGGCTAGAAATGAAAGGAGTCATAGGTCCATCAAATAATGTCTTCCATCATTATCCATGCAACCGAGTTTTAAGAATAGCTCTCACCACTTCAAGAGAGTTAATGATACATTCACCTTCTGCGTGATTAGAAACTTGAATAGGAATACAGAGAAAATATTCTCCAAAGATGCCATGCATGTCATTTCCCAGTGGAGAACATGGTTTATTCAATTTCTATCCTTTTCCTACATTCGCATGATTAGATTTGCGGGTACTCCATGGAAGATTCCTAAGTATGTTAGTGACAAATGGGCATTGATGGAGCTTACGTGACAACTATTCAAAGTTCACTGTCTTCTTAGTGAAAATAATCGTTCAGGCATTCATTTCCCAATCCAAATTGGGGAATACCAATGTCCAAATCTCTTCAGTGCACAACTCATGGAGAAAGAGTTTTCCCTCATCACTATTCATCCATATGTGAAGATATTTCAATTTGATATCAACATATATATGTAGAATTTTCTTGGAGTAAAGTATCAACACAATCCTACCATGGAAGATTTCTAGGTTGCCTGTTCAAATGAACATGAAGTAAGAAGGTGAGAATTTTCCTACCTAATCCTTGCTCGGATCAAGGCCTTTCACATCAGAAACCCTCTAGATTTGTTGGTGGATGATGATGAATATATTATTGATCCCTCATATGATGCCCTTGCCTTTACTCCATTGCCTTGAATTGATTGGACCAAAAGAGATGAGTTTCTCTTCATAACAAGAATCAACTGATCCTCAAAAGAAGCATATCCTAGTATGAAAGAGAAATTGCCAAGTTACCATCAATTCAAGTTCATACCCCAGAGTACAAAAATTGCCAACTCGAGGAGGTCTCTAGTCAACCAAATATTCTTCTTAGTCAACCTTCGTGCCATCTACCCATATGCATCAGGTAAGAAAAGAGTGGTTGCCCAAATCCACTTCTCCAAAGAAGGTGTTGCGAGGTGAAACATCCAAGGGTCCTAGCCCTAGTGAAGGAAGAGTGTGTATCAGAATTTCCACTTCAAGTAGAGATTCTTCTACTCACATTGTTGATAGTTTGAGGAAGCTCATAACAAACACTCCTCAACTATGTCTTGCACAAGATTCTACTCAAGTGCAAGTGGTCCAGATATCAAACACTTTTGAACCTATAGTTCACAAAGAGATTTCTCAAGGTCTCCTTGATGTTCAAGAGGTTGATATCGAGGTTATTTCTTTGAAGATTGAAGTTGTGGAAAGGATTCTCACATAATCTAATGATATTGAGAACAATGTGAATGTTACTTCGGACTAGGCTCCTATATGCGGAATTGGTAAAGGAAACTCCTTCTTGGGTTGATTTTGAGATCAAGAAAAGAAAGAGGGTTGTCAAGGCAATTGACATTGAATTTGATGCCCTTTTCAAGCTTTCGAATGAGGTCATTCCTAAGAATCCTAAAGTGTTCTCGCGGATAATGGTGGATGATGACGGGAAAAAATTTACAGATCTTGTCATCCCACAAGTTGATAAGGAATGTAATGCCGTGACACCTGTTGATTATGAGATATCCAGACTTGGACTTGGGAAGTCCACATTGGAAAGTGACATGGCGATGGCCCATGATTCAATGGATATTGTGCTAAAGAGGCTTGAGAAATATAAATCTCAGAACTCATAGCTCTAAACCGAAAAGATTCAATTGGTAGAATATGTTCAACATCTAATAAATCCAATATCCTCTGCTTTCCTAGTACCGTGCAGTGGTGGTTGTCCCTGATGAAGAAACTCTCAATCTGTCAAAGGAGATAAACACATTGGGCCATGTCACTAAATCTTGGATTTTAGAGATTCTAATTTTTGGGGAGAGAAGATCAAAGCGGACGTAAAGCTCGATGCGGATATTAGTGCATATCTTGATCCAACTATTTCTTTTATGGAAACTTTTGTTTCTAACATATCAAATTTGGATGAAATATTTCCAAGTCTACTAGGAGATGACAAGTATGGAATCTTCAACTCTAGCCATTGAAGGAATCCTTGAATTTGAATGTCGAGGGACATGATTTCTTTGGTGTCTACATCTCAAGTCAAAGAAGACACTTCTCGAGGATTCTATGATCCATTACGAGATTGTATGCAATGAAGCCTTCAATTCACTTTCCTCGATTCAGGAATTCATAATTGAGATCCCTTGTGATCTTGTGAATGAGCAAAATCAGAGGCATTCATCAGAATATGTCGAGGAGCAATTCTCACAATTGTTCAAAGACATGTACATTCCTACCATCAATTTCTCTTCAGCTTCAATGGAACGTTGCATCAAATTAAGGAACTTGTTTGAGAATGTTCAATAAAAGATGGTTAATTTGAATGATATACGAGGTAGGATTTTAGAATTGCAGGTTTTTGTGAGGTTGTGCTTTAACCGAGTGAACCTCTTGAAGAAGAGAAGATGTTTCAAACATTGGGAAGGTTCAGATCCTTTCAATTGGTGAAGGCGGCTAATCCTAATTTCACTAATGGGATGAGGAGATAGATTTTTTTGGTATCTAACGAAGCGGGAGAGTCCATATCTCATATGTTTGAGATAGCGGACCCGATTACTTCAATGGATAAGGCAATAGTTTGTGTCATATGTTAAATGGTATTTTAAGTGGTGTTATTGTTATACCCACGAAAAACTTTTGATAACTTAAGTGGTTTCTATTTTTAGTTGCTTTTCATAAAGTTGGTTGAAAAAGTCAAAGTCACTTAAGGTGCCCTATTTAATGTGCATGTAAATCCTAGCTACTTTGTAACCAAATTTTGGGTTATAGAAGGAAGTTAGGGGCTCATTTGTAAGGGTGACTTAGAGAGAGGAGAAAAAATGATTTTGTGTGCAAGCTTTGATTTAGGAAAGAAACTTTTGTTCTTTTGTGAAGACATTTTGGAGTTAATGAAATATGAAATTTGTGTCCCATTCATTATCTCTTGTAGCATTTGATGTTCCTATGTTCATTAGATGTTAGATATTTAAATTTCACATGCAAATATTATCTTTTATCTTATTGGCAATGTTATTAATCATTGTTATTGTTCACATGTGATCAAGCTTTGATATTTACTTACTCATGTGTGTTCCCTTTTACTTATTCTTTTTAGTTAATTCAAACTCTACTTTATTTGAGTTAGTTATTCATTGTTATCCTCTATGCGATATTAGGCTCTTCTTTTACCTAACTATTCCATGCTCCTTCCACTAATTCCTTTCCATTTATTTCCTTCATTCCATTCCATTTGATGTTCCAAAACACCCCCAAATAGAATTTTGAATGTACAAAGTAAATATTGGTTTGGTTTTCAATAAAGGTAGCCTCACCTTCATTAAGGAGGACTTCATTCCCTTACTGTTACATGTCATTTGCATGCATGCAAATCCATATGCTAACAAAACCATAATACACTAGTTGTGATTGCAGAGTATAAAGGAAAAGAACAAGAAGAAGAAACATTCTCACAACCCAAAATGCAATTTAAACAATCAAAACTAACAACACACGTAAATCCTAGGTATCAGATTTTAATGTTAAGTGGTTTATGCCTTTTTAAACTGACTATGAATGAAATAGAGTTATTAGAAACCGAAGAATCCCTATAAGAAATCTACGGCTGGTTTCAGGTTAGTTTTGGATAAAGTGACCCGATATACCTTTTAGTACGTGTGGTCCATGCTCTGATATGACAACCCGACTAGAACACCAATCGGGGCCTTTGTCGCTACTAGGTTGTTAAATCCTTGACGGATTCTTCCTAGAAAGTACTTGTTCAAGAAGTGTGTAAATTGTTCAAGTGATTTGGCACGGGAGTGTGTGCACAAAATTGAACTACTCTTAATCCAATCAATCACCAAGTGGTCATGACCTCCATCGTGTGATTGCTAATTAAATCTATGTGATCTAAATGCAACACTTGAAGGATGAAATGTAGATATTTTAAACCCAAATCGAAAGTGATATTTGATGTAGAAAATGGAGAATAGGAAGAGAGAATGTTTTTTCACTAAATGAAGTACAAGAGAAAAGAATAAATGTTCCTTTTAAATACCAAATGATGAATTTCCTTTAGACAAATAGAAGGAAAAGGGGATTTCAGGAGATATTTAGTGTTAATTTTTTCAGAAAGAAAGAAATACACAAATTCACCCTATATGAATAATGCAAAGAACCCAAAAGAAGGGTCCCACCGGGTGTGTGAAAATGTTTAACTACAAAGTAGAGATAAAACAAATAACGAGGTAAGGGAGAGGAGGAATACATGTGATAATAGAAGAAGGTGTGCACGTGTAGAATGTTGACCAACCTGATTATTAAGAGCTTCCCTTTGGATAGGAGGAACGACATGTTAATAACAAAACAAGACCACCAAATGATATTAAATAGCAAATGGAAGTGGACTACCTAATAAAGGCTAGATCCAGGAAGCATGATGCTTCCTCGAATGGTTGTCAATCCATTGTCATAAAAAATTAATGCAAGAAAATATTGTAAATAAATGAATCCTACATTGTAGTTGATAAGATTTAGGTATCTCCTATAACATACAATAAGTAAATTTAATCTAACAGGTAAAGTTACAATTAAATCCAGAGGGTTTATAGGTTGGTCTAGGTTTGCAGGTCTAACAAAGACTATAAATGAGGTCTAGGTGAGATTTGGTGGGGTTTTGGGAGGTTTTGAGTGAGTTGGAAGCTTGCTGGTTTGGGGAAAGCTACGATCCACAGAGATGACACTTGGTTAGGTGACGATATCGGTCACTATTAGTAATGGACCGACGCCGGTTGGGTGACCAGTGTCGGTAGGGGAAATTTGGTAAAAATATTAAAAATGGGGTTTTGGGCACTCTCTGTGATTGCATAGAGAGTGAAGGGAGTTTAGGTAAGGTTGTGAGATTTTTATAAAGACTCAAAGATGATTAGATGCTTGATTAGGCAAGGTATGGAGGGTGAATGGGAAAATAGTTAAATGGAGGTGTTGTGGGAGAGATCTAGGTAAGATAGAATATAGAATGAAAAAATAGCTAATACAATAACTAATCTACTTAAAATGACCAAGAAGAAACAATACTTACTTGTGGAATGTAGGTAGAAAGCAAGTGATCGAGTTGGTTGCAAGAGAATGTGATCCCAAATGAATGCAACAACGGCAGGAGGACACGGTGCTTCACTTTGTGAGTGCGGTGGAGGTCTATCAATCTCTTGATGAACGGTGTGATGTCGAATTTTGAAGAGGTCTCTAATATGTTGCAAGGTAGTTGGAAATCTCGGGGATTGTGATGCAAGATTACAAGAGCACGAAAACAAGATTCAGAACCCATTCAATAAGATAAGATTTGTTATTTAACCTAATTGATGACGGTTAGGCAACCAACGCCGACTAAGGAATAACCAATGTCGATTAAGGAGAATTGGTCTAACTTGCCAAAAATAGGGTTTTCTCCCAAATTTGGCATGGTATTTGGCTTAGTCTGGGTTTGGAGTGTTGAATGGCATAAATTAGAGTGTGGAATTAGTTAGAGGATTAATAGGTCATAAACAATTATGGTTTGGAAAGAGTCTCGATTGGTTAGGATAAGTGGGGACTTGGTCTAAGTTCATTAATAGGTAAGGAAAATGTCTTAGGATGAGGTGGAGAGGTGATCTGGTTGGGTGAGGGGGATAATTAAATTAATTTTGGAAATTAAATTAATTAAAATGTGTGCAAGTGGGCATGGTGATGGGATATTATTGAATTAATTAATCGAAGGGGGTTAGAAAGGGTTATGACCCAATTTGGGTGTCTACAACATGTACCTATTCAATGCTTTCCCCACTGAACGAGATTAAATAAGACATGTATATATATGATTCCTTTTCTTAAGTTTTTTCATTAACAAGTGAAAGGTCAACCAAGGATGATAAACAAAAACAAGAAATAAGCAACATTCGAAAGGTCAACAAAAACATAAAGAGGACACAGGTACCCGGAGGGGACAATAACACCTGGGCATTCCTATCCCTAGTGGACAATCCTATACAGGGTGTTCAAAAGGTCAAACATTGAAATTAGAGCTGACTAAGATGTCGAGATAGTGCGGAAAATTGTAAGTTGTCAATTGGAAATAACAAGCAATAAAGATGAAAAGGATAAATGAAATGTCAAAGCAAAGTAAAAGGGATGTTAATGAGTAATTATCTTGCTTAGGAATCATGGATATAAATGAAATATTTAGAGGTTAAATTTGCATAGTACGTGTGTGATTTCATGACTAAATCCCCTTCAAGTGATGATTTTGAGATGCAAGCTGGCCAACGTAATGCAAGATGAAAAGTGGTAGTTGATAAATGATAGAAAATGAACATGGGTAAAGGCATGGTGAGTGGAAGTGAGGAAAGTGTTTCCTCAACTACATGTAGGTGAAAAATGATGAAGAACAAGTGTAAACAATGGGTACAAGTGAGAGAGCGTAAGAGCAATGTTGCCTCATGTCGAGAGTGTTTGAGAAATGAGTGCAAGTGAAAATTCATGAGAAGTGGTGAATATGTAAAATTTGTGTAAAAGGCAATAAATGACCTTTGATGTTCAATAAAAAGGAATGAAATCTAAGTTTACAAGTGATGTACAATAGTTGTGTATGTTCATGATCATGGTTTAAAACATAATTGTTGATGAGTAACATGATGAGCCAATATGAATGGATCATGAGCCAAACATGTGGACTAAAATATGAGCTTAAACAAGGTATAAACAACACCTAGTGATATACTAGCCATGTGTCTCATTGAGATCTTGTGTGTACACATGAAGTTTAATTGTTACTTGAAGTGAAGACTTGTAAGATAATGAGTAAAAAATGCCAATATGTAGGTGTGATTAAAATAGCTAATTAGTGATTGATAGGGTGGAAGGTAATTTTACGTTATGCATTAATCCGTTATCAACCAATTATCTATAACATTGATGGAGATACATTTGATTCTAGTTGCAATATTTCTCTATTGTCATTCAAACATCCTTATCCTTGGTAGAGATTAGAAATATTGTTGAGAGAGTTTTTATATTCTTTTTTTGTAATTTTGGTTTTGTGTTTTTAGTTTTTAAAATATATTCAACTCTCTCAATTTGTTAAGGGGTTTAGAACCATTGGTGGCTTAATGGAGGAGTGGAAGTTATTGTGGAGACAACATAGGTGATCATATGACAAATAAGACCTTGGATCCTTCACAACAATTTGTTTAGTGTGTTATAGTGTGTGGATCTGTAAGAGGATAGTCATTCTTAATTCACCATGAAACTAGAGACCAAGTTCAATAAATTATAGTGGAAACTATTGACTCACAAAATGTGATGATAAGTTGATCACGAAACTATGAAACAAACCATGACGTGAAATATAAATAAATTTCAAGTGAATTGTGCATTAGTTAACAAATAGTTGTAATGAAATATGAATGAATGGAGTAGGAGAGAAGGAAGAACATTAGTGAGAAAACATTATTTTACTATATTTTTTGGGAGATACAAATATTTTTTTGGATTTTAAAACATGTTTAGTTGTTTGGATGTGTGTTCTTGTGTTTGTATTAATGATGCTAGTGTAGGATGTGTGGACAATCAATTCATGTCTCAAATTGAAGCTAAATTAAGAGAAGAAAAATGTATGGAGTGGACAGAATGTGGAAGTAAATACAAGTAAAATTCCTCCCCAATCCATGAAAGGATTGGAAGAATAAAATTCATGATCTAGATAAGTAGGTGGTAGATGAGATAGGTAATAGGATTGTATTATATCATGTGAGTGAAGAGTGAAGCAATGATGTCAAATAAAATCCATTGGATTGTTGTGAGTGGAGGACATGAATACGAAGATGAGGAAATTAAGATAAGTGTCAAGTGATTTGTATGTGCAAAAGTGTTGGATGAATGGTGACCTAAAATGGATATATGGTAGAAGATAAAATGAGAGGAAGTGGTGTGCTTGAAATAATGTCGGTGGTGACAGAGTGGAGAAAAAAATTATTTATGGAAAAAGTGTGATAGTAAATAATAAGGTATTGTAACGAATGGGCATGATGAGATCACAATTACATGAAATACGAGTTATGGAGAATATAATGCATTGTCATGTGTTTTTGCAAGGGAAAAATTCAAAATGAAAACATGACAGCTTTACCCTAGTGTCAAAAATTTTGCTTGTAAGCCCTCCTAAGCATTTATCCGAATCAATTTTCCCTCTGTGTCAAGCTTATCCTCTCCTTTCAAGTGTTCATATATGTTATGGTGGCCTTGCCCGTATGTTTGAAATGTAAAAACAATGTCACGATGTTCTTTTGATGCAACACTTTCAAATGCAAATTCTTCAATGAACCTAGAAAGGATATTTTTCAGCCTTTCTAGGACTGGTGTACATCCCCCAGGAGAGAGTTGAGGGCCCAAATTCATCAGGAAGTGGAATTGAGGAGATAATAATGTTGTGTAAGTACTTTAGGAAGATTAGGAAATATTTAAAAGCTTGAAACAATTTCAATGAAAGCGGGTTTTGAAGGTGAATGAGCTTACAGTTCAAAATAACACCTGAGCTTCGAGAAGTGATTCCAAAATATCCATAATGAGTTTTAGGTTAAACAAGATACCATTGGAAAGGTAATTAAGTCCTATAAATGATGGTATTTTCATATTTTTCACAAGACGTAGGATATTCTTCCCGCAGTTTGTTTCAGTAAGCACAACATGCGGTCTCGAGAAAAAGCATATTTTGAGGGAGTTACGGGAAGAATAAGAGCATGTGAACCATCCCATTCTTCTCCAAATGTTTTTGGATTCAAATTAATATAAATAATTTATAAAAATGACCTTTGGATGCTCTGGAAACTTCATCGTCAAGCCTCTCTCCAAGGTAAGCTTTCGGGACAACCAAATTTAAGGGTGGACACATGTCATCACCGAGATGATGACAAACTTTTGTGTCCGTATGTCCCATTCCCTTGGAATATTTTGAACACAATGAATGTGCCTATGCCAAATTTAGCCTCTTGGATCATCATGTGACCCTGATGAAGCCCAAACTTTTAGTTAAGCCCCTTCCCACCTTTACTCATCTCTTCCCATTGCGCAATCACGAAGTGACACTTGTCACTCCCAGGTGAGGGTGTACTTTCCTATCCATTATGTCCCATACCCTTGGGATAATTAGGACACAAAAATACACCTCATGGCTAAGTTGGCCCTTGATTCCCCATGCGACCCCAGGATGTCTTTGCAGGCCATTTTTAGCCCCCTCTCCTCTCCGCCTCACCAAATCATCTTTTGCCACTTGTCCTCACCAGGTGAGGGTGTTTTTTTTTGCACAAAATATCCCATCCCATTGGGATAGTTGGGACACAAAATTTTCCCAAGTCCATCCCTTTCCCAGGTCCACCATGTGACCCAGTTTTACCTCGGGAGCTTTTCGAGTGTTTATTCTCTTTCCTCCGCCAAACAATCCACCTTCGCCACTTGTCAAGCTGAGAAGAGGTCACATTTTTATGCCCCATATTTTCCACCCACTTAGGACACAAAAATGTTCTCATGTCTAAGAAGTTTTAAAAATCCAATTTTACAAAAACTCTTATTGTCGTGCTTCTTCTCTCAGTGTGTGCAAGAAAGTTATTAGCGAAAGAAACTATAAAAGCCATTTCCATAATTCTTCACTCCATTTTTCTTCCATTCCTCCATTTTCATTTCTGGGAAACACTCAAGAACTTTTTTTTGTCTAGACACCATGCCCAATTTTTTCCAGATTGACTCCATGGCTAAAAACATGAAAACTCATATCTCCCAACAGTAATTGAAATCAAGAGAAATGTTCACAATCTCCCCTTTCCTAGGTGCCTACAAGAATAAAGAAATAGAGAAATTATAGGTGCCCCTAATTTTAAGGCATCAAACCCTATATTTCTTCCCTAGCTCATGCTTTTTAAATTCCCACCATTCCGGTAGACGGTTCGAGCTAGAATTTTGAGCACAGAATCCAGAAGACAAACCTATTCCAGAGAAGTTGATTTCATTGCAATCCGAGGTGTGGAAGACCAATTTCTAAAAATAGTAAGTACATGGTGCCTATACTTACTATAAATATAAAATTTATTAAAATAGAAAAACCCTTCAAGACAACAAACTCAAAAAATGACATAGGTGACAAACTAGGCAACTTGGGCTAAAAAAGCAAAAAAGCACAAAAAAGTAAAACACAAAAAGTAACTTTCTAAAAATAGAAAGTATTTGAAAATGGTAAAGAAACATCTGTGAAATTTTTCCAAGCATGTTATGGATTCCACAAAGCTAATTTCAAGTCAAAAAAGAAATATTTCTGAAATAACAACTCCTACATCCCAATGACTAAAAATAGAAAGTTCCAGTTTTGAGTGCAAAAAGTTGTTGTCATCTCCATTTTGGCTCATCTTGTTGATTTTCATCAATATGAAGTTCAAATTTTCCAATCTTGAGCCCATTTTGGCTATGTCATTAGATTACTCAAGTGTGGGTGACAATGATGTTACCCATATGGACTTGGAGGACCTCAAGAATAAGATGTTAGGTGGACCCAGGGAACATGTGGAGGATAAAGTCTACATAAGTGGGATATATGTAGTGGTGGCCATCCTAATTCCATTCAAACTATAGATTTGGTGTTGGCATGCTCCCATCATTATGAGATAGACACGAACCATAGAGTAGCTAACAACAACTCGTCTTGCGGTAATCACTCCCAAGGTAATCTCTTAATGTATGCAAATCCTGATCACGGAGCAATATGGTCATTATTTCAAAAGAGTTTACATTAGGTGAGTGTTCTAAGATTGAGTCATATCTCCAAGGCCTCGCTCTTGGTCTATGATTAGAAAGGAAAAATCCCTCCCGTATGCCAAAGTCTCTCTCCTGAAATGAATTCCCACAAGGGCTTATCAAATGCAATCATCCTCGTGAGTCGGCGATAAGAGAAGAAAAAACAACAAATTTTCATGACTAGATGGAATTATTAATTCTCACAATCATCGAGGCATAAAAATGATATATTGGGGTAAAATCATCGGTGACAACTTGTACCATCAAACTGCTTTAAGTGCCAGCTTCAAAAAATTCTTCATGACTTCATACCTAGTATATGCCATTGTAAGCATGAGACCATTCAGGGGTTTGAAACTTTCCCAAAATGTTTCTCAGAAGGCTCTTTCATATGAGAAATGTCCACACCTGTCCTTGAAAGAAAGCAACCAAAAATTATAAGAGTGAATGATATGTTCACAATGTTTTTCATCATTGTTGGAAGGGAACCCTCACTTAAGGATGTCTTTGCAAGCTGTTACCATAATAAAAAGGTATGAGTCATTTTTCATATAGTTTTCAACCTTTTCCTACATCGAGTGTCTAGTTTTGAAATTAATTCATAAAGGTTTCAACACTACCTCAACAATAGGATCATGTTGTTTGAGTTGTGTAGGCAACTTGTTCATGTCAATAGTAAGCTGAGAAATTGAAAGAAGAAGACAATTGCTTTCCTATCTCTTTAGGGATTTTATCCTGCAAAAGTGCTCATGAGGTTTCCAACATGGAATTTTTCTTCTCTCCCATAAGAATATATTCATCTAATCCAAGAGTAAGCCTTGATATGCAATGTGATCAGACACTTTTCACCTCCCGAATTGCATCACGTTCCATACATCAAGAAAGTCTTGGGTAAATTGTGTCGATGATTTCAAAGTCAAAGAGAGAGATCACAAGAGGATGAAAATCGAGTGAATGAGAAGATTCAAGATTGATTGGTATGAGGATGGCATTCAAGATGATGTCACGAGTTGTATGACCCATAATATCCAATAGTAAAATCCTCACCCCTTCGCAAGTGTCTTGGAGCATTCACGAGTCGGTGAATATAAATGAGTGGAATGAGGTGGTCATCAAAAGATCAAAAGAGTGGTTCAAAAGGAATAGGTATTCCCTCATTCCATCAGGTAACTTCCCAACTCTCTAACTACGAGCATCCCTTCATTCCTCTTTAAAGGCCATGGAAAAAAATCCCATCTCGGCTCACTCGGAGAAAGCTCAAAAGCAGAAGGCAATGAAACCAGAAGCCCCTCACTACGAAGGTTGCATAAAGTAGTAAGAACAACAAAGGACCTTATGGTAGATTTGGAGCAAGGGGAAGTTGATCCAATTCATTTTTCAGTCCCTTATCTATTACATAATCCCCTTCTACACAAGATGTCCATTCTTTTTCTAAGAAAGAGACTACAATATTTCCAAATGCCGAGTCAAAGACAAATGAGATATTTCCTTAGGTGCAGGAAATGATCACAATAGAAGCCCACACAATTCAATAGGCAGGAGTCCTTGACTTCTCAACAATAGCTTCAATGGTAAAAGTAATGAAGGAAAAATTTCCCAAGCATCTTCATGCTTCTTTAGTAGTGCCTCATGCAATCAATATGTTGAGGTAGTCCAACTAAAGGTAATCAAGCCCATTGATGAAATGACCTTGGCTGAATATGAGATGACCACCACCCCTATGCCCAAAAATCAGGATGGATTTGAACATTTGTTCAAGGAATATTCCACTCACCTCATCACGAGGAATCAAGAGTACAAAGAGAAGATTTATCGGTTGGAAGATCATGTGAAAACACTTACCTTGTGCGTGCAAAATTTCATGGACCCAAATTCCTCTTCATCTATACCAATTGAAGAAGTTACTTCCATCATTAGCTTAGATCCAAAGTTCATTCTAAAGACATAGGGTTTGAACATTTAGGGCGAGAAAAAAAAAAAAAGGGGTGAACAAGATTGTGGAAAAGGGGAAAGTGTTGTTGTCAGAGATGATCTCATTGTTCAAGTATGTATGCATGATAATCACCAAGGTTCAAATGACAAGGGATGAAATTGAGAAAGAAAAGGAACATTGGGATAAAGTGTTTCCATTGGTGACAAAGATGGGGAGATATCATTCTCAAGTACTTGTAGACATGAAGGTATTCAATTCTCCATTTGAGGATTTGTCACAAGTATGGGCTAGAAATCGTGTCACCTAGTACAAGATGTTGAACCATGCTCTAGAAGAGTTAGATTCAAATGAGGAACATGTCTCTAAGACGTATGATGATGTCAACATCAAGATACATAAGCTTGGAATGCCTATGATTGATGAAAACACCTCTGTGGATGACCTATTATAGTATTTTGAAGAACTTGTCAAATAAGAAGCTGAGAATTCCTTTTCCTTCAACGAGGACACATTGGAGTCTCTCACCGAGATAATGGCTTTGATATCAAGCCTTTGTAAAGAAACATTAGTATCGGTTCACAAAGTGTAAAAACATCAATGTCATCCGAATAACTAGATCAAGTCATTGAATTTTGTACACATTCCCTAAGCCGAGAAAGTTATACCTGCAATGGCCCAATATAATAGAGAATTCCAAAGATTGGATTTCTTCCCAGAGGTACTAAATAAAATTTTCTTGGAGAACAAAGCAAAATCAACAAGGGCCTTATCTCCATATGATTAGTTCTCTATCTTCATTTCTCTCTCTTCTCTCCCCCTCTTCCTTCATGTCTTATTTCTTCATCGGGAGGGGGTCACACTTTCATTTTATCTTTTTCTCTTTTTGTCCTAGTCTATTTTATCTTATGTGATTATAGGTTGCATTGTAATAAGTCACCCTCAATTAATTAAAATGGGAATTAATTAAATTCCTAGGAATACAAAGTGTCACATGTTGTAAATGACAAATGAAAGGTTGTGGGGGGGTGAAGAGTCTCAAAGTCTATATATTGTAATGACTTCTCCATTCAAAAGGGTTGTCAATTTTGTATGTTAAAGAGTAGATAACTACTTATAATAAGCAAAAGATAGCTATTTCCTCTATTTTTCCTTTTCATATGTTATTCCATACATCTCATTGTACAACTTTTCCAATATGTCGATAAAGGAAGGAGTTTCATGCTTTTACGGATGAGTGAAAAAGTGAAATTTTGTTATTTATGGTCTCATCTCATCTTGATATATTTAGCAAGGTTATGATTCTTTCCAATTTTGTGTGTTAATATTTCTGGTTAATCCTGCAAGAATATGAGTTTTCCTACTGCAATATTAATTTCTCTCCTAATTTCCCACTCCTACTTTACCACCTTCCCGATTAACTAAAATGGAAATTATTACGGTGTAATCCAATGTTATGCAAATTAGTAAATAAATGGAATAAAATGCAATTAAGTAGACCAAAAAAACAAAGCTATAAAAATACAAAACCCTAATGTGCAAAGAAGGGTTAGAGAGGCCTTAGTTGATTCATAGATGAGGTAGGACTATTTTACGGTGAATACCGGATGAACGGAAGAGGAAATGTCCATATTGGACCTCCAAAAAGAGCATATTCAAGTTATCCGAGTAGGACTGGGGTGCACTGGAAAGGGATGGGGGTGGCCCGGGGTGCCACAGTGCGTAGAAATGACCGTGGGAACCTCCTTCAAGGTTTCATTGAGTGATCATCTACCTTTACTTCCTATCATGTTGATGTCGATGGGTGCACTAGATGTCGCTATAAATCGAGAGATGAAAAGAGACTGTAAAACCCCAAGCCAAACATCAAAACCCTAAAAAAAATATGCATATGAAGGTGTCAAGCTGTCCTCAATGGCCACAATAGCAGGCTTATAACTGAGCATTGCACTACATCTCAGACCCAATGTAGTTCTAGGTGTGTGTGTGCAAATCGTGCCCTAGGTTACTCTTATGTCGATCAAAATTTGTGAGGTAGTGAACAAATAAATAGATGTAGAATGTAGTAAATGTGTGCATGGAAACAATATAATCCCCTCCTATGAAGTGTGATGTAGATGAACCAACCTTGTGTGCTTTGTGATGGAGCTATATGGATGTAAATGTAGCTTTAGATGCCTTTGATGGATGCAACTCTAGGTTGATGTTTAGTGTTTGGTCCTCATTATGGTCCCATAACTTTATATTTATATGATTCTCTTGTTCTATTTTTGCAATTAACTTGAAAATTCCGACCACTAAAAACATGAAAAACTCAAATGGCTATAAAGTGCCCAAAAGATAAGAGTAAAGTGCAAAGAGGATAAGGGCACCCCATCCTAGTTGAGCACCCGATCGAGAGAGATATGATGAACGTAAAATGACAAAATAGACTAGGTAAGTGCATGCGAAAGGTTAAAAGTGACGACATAAAACAAATTAAAATTGCCAAAGGACATGGGGTAATTAGTACTTTCTTCACTCAAAAACCATATGAATAGTAGTATGAAACCAAGATTCCCGACTACACTTCCTTCACTCAAAAACCATATGAATAGTAGTATGGGTTAATTAGTACTTTCTTCACTCAAAACCATATGGATACTACTTAATTAGTGATTCTACAATTCCTAGAAAATTCCTCCCTTGCACAAATTGCAAGAATTTTCCATAGGTGTAGTGGAGTGTGCTGTTGGAGCCTCGACCTCCTCGCCAACCATTGATTTTTTTATGCATAATATGGAGCTGCCCCATTCAAGCAGAGGAATCTAGTCCTACAACATTGGCAGAAATCCACCAATTTCTCCCATCGACAAATTTTCTTGCCAATAGTTTTTGGCGCCTACCATGGGACAAATTTTGCACATTCTACACCCAATATATGAATTGAAAAATACAAAACAAAAAATCAAATATCCAAAAAATTAAAAAATTGAAATTTGAAAAGTCATCGAGCCTTATGTCTTCCACCAATATCTATTCTTGGTAACCCTCCATTCCAAAGACCTGAATTTTTGTTCCATATCTAAGAAGATATTATATCTGAATTGAGGGAGGCTATTTGGAATAATAGAGAAAAATTCTCCCACTACTTCATAGCTACAAGAGTGTTAGATTCTAAAGAGAAATGTGTAGAAGACTTGGAAAGAGCAAGACAAGCCCAAGTTCAACAAATGAGAGCTTAAGTCAATCTAAAGTCTACAAGCTGGTTGATCGTAGATACACCAGGTCTAAGGAGAAAAGAGGAAATATTGATCCCATATTTGAAGAGCTCTAAAGGTGGAAAGAACAAATAAGAAATTCATGAAACTCCCTTAATTCTAAAACTTCTCTCATTGGTAGTCCAAGCGGTGTCATTCTATTGGACTTAGAATTTCTTGATCTTGGAGAAGACTTTGAAGACTTTGCAGAAGAAGAAGAGAAAGTAAAAGAAAGAGTAGAAGCAAAAGTAAGAACACAAGTAGAAGTAAGAGCCGAAGTAGAGGCCGAAGAAAAAAGTAGAAGAAATAATGGTGGATGAAGGAGAGACACCTCCACCAATTGTGTCATAGGGTAGAAAAATGGGTCCACTCATCCTCCCTTGACCTATCCATGAATCGCTAAGGACATTTAGAAATAGTTTTCCCAAATTTAGAGGAGATGGCACAAAAATCACGGAAGAACATGTGGAAACATTCATCACCGCCTTTGGAGTGGAGCATGAATATGTGTTAGTTAGGTTTTTCATGGAATCTTTGCAAGATAAAGTAACATAATGGTTCTATCTCCTACCAGCTAGATCCGATCACGTTTTGGGATGACATTAAAACTAGTTTGAGGATAGATTCAAATCCATTGAGGATTGCAAGACCTCTAGTCTGCAAGTGATGGAAATGAAAAAGAATTTAACGAGACTATGAAGGATTTTGTGCCACGATATAATAGGTTGATCAAGATAATACCCTTCAAAGATATGCCCTCTAATGATAATGTAAAGATATTCTTCATCAATGCTCAATTTCCTGAGGTAGGATTCATTCTCCGAAGATCCCTACCTAGGACTCTGAAAGAAGCTTAAGACTATGTTATTAAGATAGAAGATGATCTAATTATGTCCAGAAAAGTGAAAAATCCAAATGGAAGCGAAAAAAGTTAGAATTCTAGCTCTAAATCTATGGACCCCCTGGTTAAGAAACTAGGGAACGATGTGATTTCACTCAAGAAACAACTTGCATAAAGTACCTTGAGAAATGATCCAAAGAAGACATTTTTCCGAATAGACAAAGGATTGAACCATCGCCTCATAGACTCACTCTAGAGGCACCACCAATAAATGCATGCTGCACTGTGATGTGTAAGAGGAATAATAAGAAATCAAAGAGTCTAGAAGAAGAGAATGAAGATGGAAATGTTCTTAAGATTGAAGAAGTGAAGAGGATGACATACATATTGGTTTCCTTGAGTATTATTTAGGAAAATATGATGATGATGAAGAGGCACCAAGTTTCTCATGCATGGTGTTTACTCACTCCCAATCTCAAAAGGGAGATTCTTCCTCTACAACTAATGTGAAAAATAAGAAAAGAGATGATCCTCTAGTGGTAAATCCATAGAATAATATAATCAATAGATGATAGCCACTCCATATGTCTCAATGGAATCAACGAAGGAGAAACTAGGCCCATAACAAGCAAGAAGCAAGTTTTCATGCCAAGTAAGTCCTCTAGTGTTTCCCCTAGCTCTTTAATTCTGCATCTAAGGCTAATCTTACAAAATCATCTAATGCTCAATCAAAATCAGCTACTCCTTCCCTTCCTACTACTCCGCCCACTAAAAGTTCCCAAGCTTCCAAAGCAACACCACCTCCACCCTGTAAAACATCCACTATTCTAGGAACATCAATTTCATCCACCTCAACTCCATTCGACATCATCGAACATGTGAATAAGTCTAAAGTTTAGATTTCTAAATCTGAATTTTTATAAACACACCAGAGTAATTTGAGAGGATTTTTAGTTATATCAAGGGTGGTAACCCAAAACCCAACACTACAAATCCCAATTCTAAAGGGTTACTTTGCAACACCACCCACTCCTCCAAATCAAAACATGCTTTCATTGAGTGCATCCAAAACCAATAAGGTAGAACCCTTCTACCTCTCCCTCTTGATTAAAGGCCACCAACTAAATAATTGCATCATAGATTCAGTGCCTTAGATAATGTAATGCCAATCAAAGTTTCTAATGTACTAGGACTTACCTTGACATGAGCAACTAGATCTTGCTACTCTATGGAGTCTAAAGAGGTACCACTAGTAGGAAGAATCAAAGATGCTCAAGTGGCCCTTGCAGATTTTGAAGAAGAATTTTTGCTAACTATTTTGGTGGCGGATATCCTAACATCTTTTGGCATGTTGTTGAGAAGAGCTTCTATAAAGATTTAGGTGGTGAGATACAATACAAATGGATTGGTCTTCTGCAACCATTCCAGTGAAGGGTGAAATGAAGAATTTTTTCCCATGTGGAAGATGAAGTATACCATCAAAAAATTTTAAGATCCAAAAGTTGACATCTTGTTCCAAGATAGAGGACTAGGTAACTATTTCTTCACATATAAAAGGGATGAGAATCTACCTCTCCTCGTGAAAGATGAAGAATATGAATTATGGATGATGGAATTTGACAGTAGCCATTATAGCACGTGGGATCAAGATCTGACATTGTTCTAACTTCTCCCTCGAGTGATTTATTTCCATTTGTTTGAAAATTATAGTTAAAAACACCAATAATACTACAAAGCATGAGGCCCTTCTTCTCAGGATGGATGTTATTAAATATATGGGCATAAAAAAACTCAAATGGCTCGAAGCGTTGAGGTAATTGTCAAATAGGTAAGAGATCAATATCAAGTAAAAAACCCAAGGCTCAAGCACTATAAGAATAGGGTAGGGACTGCATCGAGGCTTTTGATGCTTTCTCAATCAAGTTGTCCCCCATGAGCAAAATGAAAAAGTTGATTCTCTTGCATTTTCAACTTCCTTGATGACTTTGCACCCATCTTTCAATAAGGACAAAGTGACTATTGAAATGGTATTCAGGATGAGTGTCTTTGAATAACATTAATCATTGGAAAATATTCAATGATGACAGTCAAATTCTCTCTTTCTTGGAAGCAAAGAGACAACTTCAACAATATTTTCTATGAGGGAAGTGATAATCTAAATCGGGAGTCTGATGCAAATGAAGATAAAGAGGGGATAGATGGAGTAGATTTAGAAGGTGTCATTAGATTGAAAGGAAACAAGATCCCCAAAGGTCTTATGTCTCTCAAATATTTTGTTCAATAAGCATGACAAATTCATTAAGGAGAAAGCTAAGCAATCATCTTGGTGCCCAACTGATTTTGAGAAAGAAAATATCGACACCGTTGAATAGTCGAGAATAGTAAACATTGATAAGTGTTATTCACCTAAGGAGAAGAGAATATTTGTCTCATTATTGAGAAAATAATATGATGTTTTGGCATATTCCTATGATGATCTCAAGTCATTCCATCCCAAGGAGATGCATCGTTGGATCCCGTTGAAGCCCAAAGCCAAGTCTTTTAGGCAAAAGTAGTGGTCGTACAATCCAAAAATTATAAATACCATCAAGGAGGAAGTCTTGAAAATGTTGAATGCAAGGATAATATTACCTATCAACCTATCCACATGGGTAGAAATTATTATCCTAGTGTAGAAGAAGAATGGAGAAATAATGATATGTGTAGACTTTCGTAACTTGAACCAAGCCTCATTTAAGGATAACTTTGCCAATCACGGATCACATCTTTAAGAAATTAACAGGATTAGAGATGCACTCATTGTTTGATGGTTTCTTTGGGTACAATAAGATTGAGGTAGTGGAAGAAGATAGATCCAAAATAGACTTCACAAATGCATGGGGTACGTTTTCCTACAACACAATGCCTTTTGGTCTTATCAACGTCAAAGTGACGTTTCAATGAGCAATGGATTTTGCCTTCAAAAATCTCAAGAATGACTTCATCATATATCTTGATGACCTCACGGTATTTTCAAAAAAGTGAGGAGATCATATTAAACATTTAGAACAAGTGCTAATCAGGTACCGACAACATGGAATCTCTATAAATCCTAAGAAGTGCATCTTTGGTGTTATTGAAGGGATTCTCCTTGGGCACATCATGAATAAGGAAGGGGCTAGGATTAATCTAGAGAGAATAATATCAATTTAAGCATTTTCCTTGCTAACAATCAAGAAGGGTTTCCATTCCTTCTTTGGTAAAGTCAACTTTCTCTGGCACTTTGTTCTTGATTTCACCAAGCTGACCAAGTATATCATTACCATGATAAATCCTCAAGCAAGATTCAAATGGAATAGTAAAGGAAAGACAACATTTGAGGTAATCAAAGAACTAATAACAAAGGCTCCCATTCTTGTATGTCTAAATTTTGATAAATATTTCATCTTGTATTGTTATGCTTTAGAGCATATGCTTTCCGTCATCTTATTCCAAAAGACCGAAGAAGGAATTGAAGCACCCATTGCTTTCATGTGTTATCTGTTGAAGAACCATGAATGTAGGTATAACCAAATGGATAAACATGCCTATTCCTTGGTCAGAGTAGTAAAAATCTTCAAGTTTTACATTCTAAACTCTTGCACCGTGGTGATGGTCCTAGGCTCCGCAATCAAGTCAATCTTAACTCAATGGGATCCAAGAGACAAGAGAGGAAATTGGGTGGCAAGAATTAAAGAGTATGAATTGGATATCTAACCTTCAAATATGGTTAAGGAAATGGTTTATCTTTGGTGATAGCATAGGATGAATCTCTCTCAATTCAAAGTGATACAAAGGAATACATCTTCTATGAGTGTGTGAGTAAAGATCTACCCCAAGTGATCTTTGTAAATACCACCAATGAATGGTATGATGACATTTCCAATTTTCTCACTTATGGAGAATGTCTGGCTCACTTTGACTAGAATAAAATAAGAACTCTCAAACTCAAGTCATCTAGGTACATCATTTGGGATCATGTATTATACAAGAGGGGACTTGATGGATGTTTTCTAAGGTGTGTGGACAAAGAGAAGTTTCTAAAAGCATATCATGATCAGGATTGTGGTGGGAATTTCTCTGTAATGGTGATTTCTCAAAATATCCTTCATGGTAGGTATTATTGGCCTGCATTGTTTGTAGATGCTCAAGATTGGGTCTCAAGTGTAAACCTTGCCAATATTTTATTAGGAGACCACAACTTTTTGTGCTTCCTCTCCGACCGGTGGTGATCGAAGAAACTTTAGAACAATAGGGCATGGAATTCATTGGAGTTCTCTATCCTCATTCAAGTTTAGAGGAAACCGACTTGCTCATGACAATTGATTACTTCACAAAGTGGGTGGAGGAAATTATAGCTAAGCAAGCCAATTTTGAAATGGTATGTAATTTCATCAAGGACTACATTATTGTCCATTTTGGGATCCCTCATAAGAGTGTAGTTAATAATGCCACATACTTTTCTTCCATGGAGTTGATTGAATTTTTATATGGTTATGGAATCTCACTATCACACACACTGAAATAATACTTATAAGGGAATGGTTAGGTTGAATTAAGAAACAAGAATATTGTGACCATTGTCTATAAGCTATTGGATGAGAATAAGAAAAAATGGCACAAAAACTCTATGATTAACTATGGTTAGACCAGATAACTCCTAAGAAAGTAATCGGTATGTCACTATTCCAATTGCTCTACGAGATCAATGCAAAAATTCCAAACACTATTGTCGAATTGTGAGCACTCCGGTTAGTCAAAGAAATTGAAGATGGCCAATATAGTGACTCCTTGAAAAAAAGAATCTTGTTTTTAGCAAAAACCTTGATGAAGACAAATTAAAGTGGTAGATCAAATAAAAGAGCATCAATTGAAGGTGAAGAAATAGTTTGAAAAAAACAATGTCAAGGGATTTCAAAGTTGGAGATTTTGTCATATTATGGGAAAAGGAGAGATACAAAAGGAATACAAGGAATTTTGATTCCTTGTGGCTAGGACCATTCCATATTTGGGAAGCATGTGGAGAAAATGTTTTTAAATCTCTTATCTGGATGACACACGTTTGGAATTTCCCCATAGCAGAAATATTTGAAGTTGTACAAATAGTGAAAGTGGGTTGTCCCCACATGTACCATAGGTGAATTTACGATGTGTGTATCTCTTTCCCATTGTGTGTTTCCCTTTTGTTGTGTGTGTGTCCTTTCTTTGTGTGTGTGTTTGTATATATTTGCTTATATGAGACTTTGTATATAGCCCAATGGATAAGGAGGCTGGTATGTGTTGTATATTGAGATTCGGAGTTTCTACTTACCCCATCCTCACTTTTTTGATCTAGAATAAGTCCCTAAGTGAGAGCCAGCTATTTTCATGTGTTTTTCAAAAGGAAAAATTCAAAATGAAAACATGACAACTTTACCCTAGTGTCAAAATTTTTACTTATAAACCCTCCTAAGTAATTCTCTAAATCAAATTTCCCCTCGTGTTAGGAATATCCTATCCTTTCAAGTGTTCATTTGTGTTGTGGTAGCATTTCCCATGTGTTTGAAATGTAAAAATAATATCATGGATTTCTTTCGATGCAAAGCAATTTCCAAAGAAGATTCTTAAGTGAACCTAGAAAGGTTATTTTCATCCTTTCTAAGAATCGGTTTACATCCCCTAGGAGAGATTTGAAGGAAAAAATTCATCGGGAAGTGGTATTGAGGAGATAATAATTTTTTTAAGTGGTTTAGGAAGATTTAGGAAAGATTTTAAGGTTTGGGAACAAGTTCAGTGAAAGTGGGTTTTTGAAGGTGAAGGAGCTTGCAATTCAAAATAACACTTGAGCTTCAAGAAGTGATTCCATGAGATTTGTAATGAGTTTTAGGTCAAGAAATATACCATAGGAAAGTAATTTGTTCCTCTAAATGATGGTATTTTCATATTTTTCACAAGACATAGGTGATTCTTCCCACAATCTGTTTTCAGCAAGCACAACTTGTGGTCCCAATAAAAACTATTTTTGAGGAGTATCAGGAATAATCATAGGATGGACCTATCCCATTCTTCTAAAAATTATGTTTGGATTAAAATTCATATAAATAATTACAAAAAAAGACTTTGGATGCTCAAAAACTTCGTCATAAAACCTCTCTTCAAGGTAAGCTTCCGGGACTTAGCCAAATTTCAAGGTGGACAATGTCATCACTAGATGATGGCACAATTTTTGTCCCATCCCATTAGGATAGTTGGGATAAAAAAATGTGCCCATGCCCAAGTTATCTTCTTGGATCATCATGTGATCCCCATGAAGCCCAAACTTGTCAGTTAAGTTCCTTCTCACCTTTTCTTAGCTCTTCCCACTACGCAACCACAAAGTGATACTTTTGCTCCTAGGTGAGATAAAAATTTTCTATCCCATCCCCTTGGGATAATTGTGACACAAAATTTTCCCCATGCCCAAGTTGGCCCTTAATTCCCCATGTGACCCTAGGATGTCTACATGTAGGCAATTTTTACCCCCTCTCCTCTCTACCTCCCGAATTAGATTTTTCCACTTGTCCTCATGAGGGAATTTTTTTCACTAAATTTCCCATACCCTTAGGAAAGTTAGGACTAAAGTTCCCTAGTCCAACCCTTTCCCGGAGTCCACCACGTGACCCAATTTTAGCCCTCGGGAACTTTTCGAGTGTTTCTTCTCTCTCCTCCACCAAGTAATCAACCTTCACCACTTGTCAAGATGAGAAGAGGGCACATTTTCTTCCCCATATGTATTTCCCCCTTGTGAAACAAAATTGTGCCCATGTCCAAGAAGTTGTAAAAGAGTCAATTTTGTAAAAATCCTTAATGTCGTGCTTCTTCTCTCTCTCTCTCTCTGTGTAAGAAAGATCTTGTGAAGAAACTCTAAAAGTCATTACCATACTTATTCACTCCATTTTTATTTCATTACTTCATGCTCATTTCTGCAATACACTTAAGATTTTTTTTTCCGAAACCATGCCCGATTTTTCCCATTGACTCCATGGCAAAAAACACAAAAACCTCATATCTCCCAACCTAGTAATCGAAATTAAGTGAATTTTTCACAATCTCTACCTTTCCCAAGTGCCTAGAAGAATCAAGAAATAGATAACTTAGATGTGATATGAATTTTTAATGGAAAAAAACCCTATATTTCTTCCCTAGCTCATGATTTTTCAAATTCCCACCATTCCGGCAACGATTCGAGCTAGAATTTTGAGAACAAAACCAGAAGACAAACCTATCCTAAAGAAGCTGATTTAATCGCAATATGAGGTGTGGAAGAAAATTTTATAAAAGAGTAAATACCTAGTGTTTTTACCTACTATAAATAGAAACTTTCTGAAAATATCAAAACCCTTTAAGACAATAAACTCGAGAAAATGACAAAAGGTGACAAACTAGGTACCTTGAGCTAAAAAAACAAAAAGCAAAAAAGTAAAAAAGTAAAAAGTAACTTTCTAAAAATAGAAAGTATTTGGAAATGGTAAAGAAACATTTGTGAAAGTTTTCCAAGAATTTTAGGGATTCAAGAAACTGATTTCGAGTCAAAAAGCAATATTTCCCAAAATAACAACTCCTAGATCCCAACGGCTAAAACTAGAAAGTTCAATTTTGAGTGCAAAAAGTTGTTGTCATCTCCATTTTGGCTCATCTTTTGCTTTACATCAATAATAAGCTCAAATTTTATGTCCTCAAACCCATTTTAGCTATGTCATCGAGTGCTCAAGTGTGGGTGACAATGATGTTACCCATATGGACTTGAAGGACATCAAGAACAAGATGTTAGGTGGACCCAGAGAACATGTGGAGGATAAAGTATACACACTCGGGTCATATGTAGTGGGTAACCATCATGTGTCTATTCAAAATGTAGAGTTTTTATTGGCATGCTCCCATCATTATGAGCCAAACACCTAAACCATCGAGTTGATGATAACTCGGTCTCAAGCGGTACTCACTCCCAAAGAAATCTCTCAATGTATGTAAATCCCAGTCTAGAAAAATATGGTCATAATTTCAAAAGAGTTTACTTCATGTGAGTTATCTAAGGTCAGTCATATCTCTAAGGCATTACTCTTGGTTCATGGTTGAAGCAAGGTAGAAATCCCTCTTGTATGTCGAAGTCTCTCTCTCGAAATGAATTCCACAAGGGATTCTCAGATGCGATCATCCTCTTGAGTTGGCTAATGGGAGAAGAAACAACAAAATATTTCCATGATTGGATGGAATTATTCATTCTTACAATCATCAAGGGAAAATAGATGATATATTTGGGAAAATCATCAATGAAAACTCACACCATCAACTGCTCTTCAAGTGTCGGCTTCCAAAAGGTTCATCATGACTTCATACGGTATATGCCCTTGCAAACATGAGACCATTCAGGGTTTGGAACTCATTATAAATATTTCTTAGAAGGCCCCCTGCATACAAGAAACATCTACACCTATACTTGAAATAAAGTAACCAGCACTTTGCGAGAGTGAACGATACATTCACGAAGTTTGACATTGGGGATTGGAAGGGAACCCTCACTCAAGGATGTCTTTGTAAGTTACTACTCTAATAAAAAGGTATGGGTCATTTTTCATACATTTTTCAACCTTTTCCTACATCCGAGTGTCTAGTTTTGAACTTGCTCCATGAGGTTTCCATGCTACCTTAGTGACATGATCGTGTTGTTTGAGCTATGTAGGCAACTTGTTAATTTCAATAGTAAGCTGAGAAATTGAAAGAAGAAGATTGTTGCTTTCCCTATCTGTCTAAGGATTTTATCCTGTAAAATTTCTCATGAGGCTGCCAACATGGAAGCTTACTTCTCTCCCATAAACATATATTCATACACTCTAAGGGCGTACTTTGGTATCCGAAGTGATATAGACACTTTTCACCTCCCTGGATTGTATAATGTTCCAGAGGTTGAAGACTATTGGGTGAATTGTGTCGATGATTTCAAAGTTAGAGAGTGAGATTACAAGAGGAGGACAATCAAGAAAAAGAGAGGATTCAAACTTTATTGGTATGAGGATGGCATTAAATATGATGGCACAAATGTGTATGACCCAGAGTATCCAACAGTAAAAACCTCACCCTTTCCACAAGTGTCTTGGAGCATTCGCGAGTTAGGGGATATAGATGAGTGGACTGAGGCGGTGATCAAAAGATAAAAAGAGTGGTTCAAAAGGAATAGGACTTCCCTTATTGCATCAGGTAACTTCCAAACTCTCCAACAACATGTATCCCATCATTCCTCTTCAAATTCCATGGAAAAAACTCCTAGCTCAGCTCACTTATAAGAAATCTCAAAGCGGAAGGCAACGGAACCAAAAGCCCCTCACTACAGAAGGTTACATAAAAAGGTAAGGAAAACATAGGACCCTGTGGTAGATTTAGAGCAAGGGGAAGTTTATCCAGTTCCTCTTTCATTCCCTCAACAATCTCAAAGCTTCTCATCATCCTTTTTGCATCGTCCCCTCCTACACAAGATGTCCCTTCTCATTTTGAGCAAGAGATTGCAATCTTTCCAAATGCCGAGCTAGAGATAAATGAGATATTTCCTTGGGTGTAGGAAATGATCACAATAGAATCCAACACATTTTTATAGGTATCTGTATGTACCCAAAATTGTAAGGTACTTCAGATCACTTAAGCAGTGTAACAAGTGCCCCAATGATGATACAGGTCTCCTCGCAAGGTGTTCGGGATCCGAAAAAGCTCTCGGAGTATGTGTTAACATCCCGCATGCCCCGCCTAGCCCCCACGCCCTTTGTTTTCTTCTTTCCTTGGCCTTTTGATCTTCAGTGACGAAACCGCCACCCTAGTGGCGGTCTCGTGACCGCCGCCCTGATCAGGGCGGCGGTCCTGTAACCGCCGCCCTGCTCAGAGCGGCGGTCCTACGCGCATTTTCCAGAATGTTCTTTTGACACGACTCACGTGAAATATCACGTTTCACCAGCTTTCCTTTCCGACTTGAGCATGCATTTATGTTTTTGGTCCCCTAGAATAGTGTTTTTCCTTTGTTTATTGTTTAGGAGTTCAGTTTGGTTTTGATTTTGGGTGATTGAATTCCTATAAATGCATGGCTTGTGCTCAAACAAATGGCCTGATTTTGAAGACTGATCTTTGCTCTCATCTCCTCATTTTTAGTATTTTAGCTTGTTATCTTGTTTAGAAGCCATAGTTTCAATTCACTTGCATGCTCATTAGCATTGTTCAGCTGTTGGTAAGCCACATACCCATCTTATGCAGGCAGTGTTATTATTTCACCCAATCTGGTCTCAAGTTTATCTCTGAATTTCTCTTTGCATTAGATTTAAGCTATTATTTTGCTTAGAATACTTGTTTTAGTTCATTTGCATGCTCATTAGCATTGTCCAGCTATTGGTAAGCCACATATCCAGCTTGTGCAAACAGTGTTGTTGTTTTACCCAATCCATTGGAATAGAATAGCTTAGGAAGCCATTAAAGTTACAGGTTTTTCTCTTCAAACAGGATAGTTTCAGGTTCTGGTCGCTTCATATTGCATGGCTTGCAGTAAAATCCCGCTAGGAATCACATAAGCCAAGCTCTGTACTCTTGCGCTGTCCCTCTCCTACTCACATTTTCGGTCTGCATTCTGAGCTGTCCTTGTCCCAATATCTACTCCTGTCGATGCTAGTATTACACGCTTTTCTGGATCCACGTGAACATGAAAGAACGAGGAGATCATACTGAGGGGACAAGATCACACACACCATCGGATTCGCCACTGTTCTGCGGAATCCAGGTTCTAGCTTTCAAAGTTCTAGTTAGAATCATATCAAATAGAGTAGATAATTGCTTCATTTCAGTGAATTCTATTCTCGATATTGCCAGGGAAGCTGTGAGGATTGATAGTTTCTGAGAAACTATGATTCACTCCTCACTTCTGAGGTAGGATTGAGAATCTTGCAGATAGATTAGATGAGCTATTTTATTTAGAATAAATCTACAAATTGCACAGGCTGATAACTACACTCGGTTATTTTGTCTGTTTTAAATTATTGTTTAGTTGTTATTCCTAGATACATTTAAATAGCTTGCTTTCATTATATTCTTGAAAGGTTTCTTAGAAGAATAGAACTTATTTATGTTTTAGATTTATTCCACGTAGTTAGAATTTGCTTTGTTACAGTTAGATTTACATTTTATTTTGTATGAAAATCATGGGACCTCAGGAGCCCAGGGAATATATATTTGAGCCAATCGTGCCTCAACCAAACCTCGTCACAGCAATAGTTGACATAGACCAAAATCTCAGAATACAAGTATTCCGAACAACAACAGATTTACAACTGATCAGTTCTCAGTTGAGAGGGTTAAACATAGAGGACGACCAAGCACACACGTTTTGGTCAAACCAACCAAATTACAGATTTCCCTAGGTAAACACTCACATGACTGTAGAAGGGTTCGAAAGAGAACAAACCTTTGGTTGTGATCCTTTGGTCCCACAGCCAGGTGCAGGAGACACTCTCACAGATATAGATACCAGTCTAAGGATCCAGGTTGCACAAACACCTGTGAGATATTCTGAGAAAATCACACAGTTGTTGGTCCTAAATATAGAAGCTGAGAAAGCATATGATTACTGGATACTAGGGATTAGAACTTGATTTCACGCATGACCATAACAGGACCGCAACAACCAAGAGTCTATGGTTGTGATCCACAGATCCCACAGCCCAACGAGTCCACAAGTCAATCAGATATAGACGTTGGCTTACACACACTAGTATTCCAATCCACTCCACTTCCACCCATCATCATCGAACAATTGTCCTTACTAGATATAGCGGCTAACGAAGCTAGAGAATTCTGGACTAGGCCAGAGAATCATCCATAGAGTCAATTGTTTTCACCATCCACCCTATGACCTTATCTGGAGACATACACGAAACTATCCCAGGTCATTTTCCACGTATTCCACAACCCATAGATTGAATCACGCCAGAGCTCGATATTGATTGGAGCCTTCGAGCAGTCATCCTTGCCGATCAATCTATCACACTAGTCCAAGTTAGAAGGGCCTTCTTTGCCTTAGATTCACAAATTCCACTAGTGCGTGTCGAAGACATTAGACTGCCTAACTAGTTTGTCTGAATCCAATGCATATTCTACCCCCACCGGCTGTCTCGGCATGACCTCGAGAGGTCGGGTATGCGGAAGAGTCACTTGTAGATTCTCATGCTCACCTGTGCTTTTCAGTACATGATGATCAATCCATGAATTCTCAAGTATAACTTCAATTGTTAAAGGAAAGAAGGGAAAACTATCCCAAGCAACTTCACGCTTCTTGAAGTAGTGCCTCGGGAAATTAATATGTTGAGGTAGTCCAACCAAAGGTAATCAAACCCATTAAAGAAATGATCATGAATGACTATGAGAGGACCACCATCTCCCTAGGCCTAATAAAATCATGAGGGAGATGCACATTTGTTGAATGAATCTTCCACTCGCCTCCTTGCGAGGAATCAAGAGTATAAGGAGAAGATTTATCGGTTGGAAGATCACGTGAAAATAATCACCTCGTGTGTGTAAAATTCTACGGACCCAGTGCCTCTTCTTCTCTACCAATTGAATAAGTTACTCCCATTAGTAGCTTCTATTTAGAGTCCATTCGAAATACATAGGGTTTGACCATACATGGGTGAGAAAACAATAAATGGGTGAACAAGTTTGTGGAAAAGGGGATAGTGTCATTGCTAGAGATGATCTCATTGTTCAAGTATGTATGCACAAAATTCACCAAGGTTCAAATGACAAGGAATGAAATTGAGAAATAAAAATAACACTAGGATCAAGTGTTTCCACAGGTGATAGATATGGGGAGAGATCATTCTCAAGTATTGGTAGACAGGAAGGTATTCAATTCTCCATATGAGGATTTTTCAGAGGTATGGGCCAGAATTCTTATCACCCGATACAAGATGTTAAACCATGGCCTAGAAGAGTTGGATTCAAATGAGGAACGTGTCTCTAAGATTCAAGATGATGTCAACAATAAGATACATAAGCTTAGATTGCTTGCAATCAATGAAACACCTCCAAGGATGAAATGTTATAGCCTTTTGAAGAACTTGTCAAACAATAATTTGGGAATCCCTTTGCCTTCAATGAGGAAAAAATGGAGTCTCTCACTGAGATAAGGGCTATGATATCAAGCATCGCAAATAAAAATCAGTTTTGGTTCGAAAGTGTAAAAACTCAATGCCATCTCGGATAATCTGGATCAAGTCATTAAATTTGTCCACATTCCCTAAGCCAAGAAATTTTAACCTACGGAGACTGATGTAACAGAGAATTCAAATGAGTGGATATCTTCCTAGAGGCACTCAGAAAAATTTCACCTAAGAGAAAAGTAAAATTAACAAGGGCCTTGTCTGCATATGAGTAGTTCTCTCTCTTTATTTCTCTCTCTTCTCTCCCCCCTCTCTTCCTTCATGTCCTATATCTTCATTAGGAGGGGGTTGAACTTTCATTTTATCTTATATTATTGTTTGTCATATTCTCTTTTGTCTTATGTGACTATATTTGGCATTGTAATATGTTGCCCTCAAATAATAAAAATAGAACTTAATTTTATTTCAAGGAATATGATGAGTCACATGTTGTAAAATCTAAATGAAAGGTCATGTGGGGGTAGGTGAAGAGTCTTTCTAAAGTCTATATATTGTAATGACTTCCCCATTCTAAAGGGTTGTCAATTTTGTATGTTCAAGAGTAGATAACTACTTATAAAAAGTAAAAGATAACTATTTCCTCATTTTTTTCTTTTCATATGTTTTTCCATCCCTTTCATTGTATAGCTTTGTCAATATGTCAATAAATAAAGGATTTTCATGCTTTTCTGGATGAGTGAATAAGTGAAATTTTGTTGTTTATGGTTTCATCTTGTCTTGATATAACTAGCAAGTTTCGATTCTTTCTAATTTTGTGTGTTAATATTTCTAGTTAATCCCAACAAGGATATGATTTTTCCTACTTGTATTATTAATCCCTTTCCTAATTTCACACTCATACTTTCCCACCTTCCTATCAAATTCCTCCCTTGACAAAATTTTGAGAATTTTCCGCAAGTGTAGTGGAGTATGTCTGTTAGATCCCCGACCTCTTGGCTAACCACAAAATTCTATTTCTTTTTGTTTACACATAATAATGGAGTTGCCCCATTCAAGCAGAGGGACCTAGTCCCATAACGTTTCTAGAAATCCACCAATTTTTCCCATCAATAAATTTTCTTACCAACATAATGTTGAATGGAAGAGAATGTGTAACCTGTGTCCTTAGGAGATGTATGCATGAGAGTAAATGATGTGGGATTGTAATGGGTACGTATCATAAAAATACGAATGCATAGAATACAAAGAGAAGTGTAAAATTTTATGTCAAGTGGATGAGAATGCGGTAGAAAATATGAATGATGGGACAATTTAAGTGAATATGGAATAAATGTGTGAGTACATTGTGTCCGCACAAGTGGTTTTGCGATCATGAGAGATGATGTGAAAAGAGGGTTTGATAATAAGAAGGATGCTTGAATGAGATGTGATGGAATCAATAAGGTGCATGTGGAAGAAGGCTTGAAGAGAAGTGAAGCAATATGAGCAAGTGTAAGTGACTTCCTACGAAGATATGTGAGAATGAGTGCATACAACTTGTGGGAAATGGATGAAAGCGGAGTGTGGAGGAGAATTAGATGTTATAGGATGTAATGGGGAGAAAGTAACATGAAGGGTGCTTGAATGAGTGATTAAAGTGGAAATAAGATGCTTGTAGAAGAGGGATCCAATATAAGTGCAACCACAAGTGGTGTGATATGTGATAATGAGCATAATATAGGGGTAGTGATAAGATGAATAATAAAAGGTTGGTATACGACCAACGTGAGTGGTGTAATAGATGATGGATAATCTAAGACAAAATAGAGTGATGTGATAGATGGAATTGATGATGTACTGCTTTGAGTATGTGAAGGAGGACTCTAAAGAGGAGGGAAAAAATGTGAAAATAAGGGTGCCATGTCCATATTGGAGGTGCACAATGATGCAGAGATAGTGAAGGGTATGGCGTGAAGAGAAAAATAATGAGGTAAATGACTCCAAAGAAATTGATAAGTAATGGGAAAACAATGACATAGATTCTAAAGTAGAATCATGTGATGATGTGGATTATGAAGTGGTGAACAATATGATTGGGTAGTAGTGGGGGATGATGAGTTGAAACATAGAGAATAAGAAGTTATACTCATGGGTGAAATGATTAGAATCAATTATTAGGAGGAATAAGATGAGATGAAGGTTGACAATGATGTCACAATTGTCAAGGAGATCCTATATGATATTATGGAGTTAGGGACATGGGTTAGTTTAATGACTATCAATATGGTGATAGTCACACATATTATAGGAGGTACATGAAAAATTGGGGAGGAATGGGCAGTGTGAGTGATTAATTCAAAGATGTCAAATAATTGTGTAGAACGAAAGAAATTGATTTCATTCATGGAGATAATTTGTAAGTGGGTTGGGAAAAGTGGGAAGCCTTAGTAAAACATAAAAGATGTGAAAGTAAGGGTGGAGGAGATGATGAGGTAAGGGGAGGCTCTTGTTAGATGACACTGTGAACATGTGAATGTGGTGGTGGCATAGGGAAAGGAGGAAATGAAACATGTGGCATGGTAATAGGACACCGAGATTGACATCCTTAAGGCATTGTGCCTTGTGTGCGAACTTGTAAAATGTATGTAATGGATATATTTACAAGTGACATGAAATGTGGGGGAAAAAACCTTTGGAAAATAGGTCAATAATCTCTAATTGTGGAATAAAAATGAGAGGTAATGAATGAGTGCATGACAATGTGCAACAAAGTCAAGAAAAGACTCTATATGATCTTGTTAAGGCGCATAAAGGTACACTAATGTGGTTTTGGGTGTAATATTGACGAAGAAGTGTGTTATGAATGCACCAACAAGTTGGGTGAAAAATGGATGCTACCTTGGGTGAGGAACGAAAACTAGTAAAGTGCTTGACCAAAAAGTGAAATCATGAAAGTATGTAAGAGGATCATGTTGTCATGTTGAATAAGGTGGTATACATAGAAAAATAGATGAAAGTGATGTTGGGGTTTGTGATTCCATTGAATTTTTTAAATTGAGGCATTTTGAAGTGTACTAGATAGCGGTAACATGGCACCATGGGGGAATGGGCTCATTAGAAATTCCGTGATAGGTCAACATGGGTACAATTGCCACTAAATGTTGAAAATAAAACTTGGAAATATGTTTGATGAGGTGTTATTAGAGCATGTTGAGGTGGGCGTGGGCATAGGTAGAATCCATGGGGAGTGACTAGTGAGAAGGGGTGAATGGAGAGCATGCAAGGGGGACCAAAGAGCATTTGGGGTGGGTATGCAAGGGGGAAAATACACATGAGTGAGAGGTGGAGAGTGTAATTATGCAACAAAGAATGTAAGATGAAGATAAGGGAAAATTTTAGCGACGAATATTATGTTGTTCAGAGCTGACTTATTCGCCGAAAAATTTAACCGACATGTCCCTTATACTATTTGTTTCGCCTAGATTTTACACATATATAAGAGCTTATGAATGTAATTCGCCACCATTTTGAATCATATCATGCACATATTCACCGAAGTAAACATAAGAAAATCCTTAGTCGCCAACAACATCAAGTCTGAAATCGAGCAATCCAACTGTAAGCCGCCCAACTCGAGCCGTACAAGTCTAAGTCATCTAGCCCTAACGCAACTAACTCTATAATCGAACCGTCCAACCTTGAGCCATCCAACCCCGAACCATCCAACCCCTATCCGTCTAACCCCTTAGCCGTCAAACCCTAAGTCATCCAACCCCTAAACCATCCAACCTATAGCCATCCAACCCTTTACCATCCATTCTCAGAGCCTTGGAACATAAGAGCCGCCCTAAGGGCCTAAGCAGTAAGTAGTCATGGATACTAGAAATCAAGGCAAGAAGATTACAAATTCAACAAGTTCAAAAAAGGGTGCAATACTTTTCTTGGCTATTTTGGAAAATCACAAAAATGAAGTCGGTTTCTGCTTCAGCTGAAAATATCAGTATGTGGCAAGTGTTATTTACTGGTTATTTTATCTTACAAAATTTAATAATTATGTTTATGATATTGTTCTTGGAACTCTTTGACATTTGTACTCTGTAAAAATTTAACTATAGATAAGATTAATACTATATAAGTAACAATTTTATAAAATTATTTGTAGACGTTTCAAAAATTCCTTCACAAAATAATCAATTTATAGATATTGATGATCCATTATATGTTGAGGCAAACATTTCATCCCTTGATGAAATATAAGTACAAGAAAATTCATCGAACTCTCAGGATACACCAATAGAGGAAGCTTCTACTCCAAGGTCTATTTACGAAAAAGGAGACATGAGATTCAAAATATTTCTACTGACAACCTAGATGCAGAAGTTGAATCCCAAGGAAAAAAATAAAATATGTTAGAAGAAAGATGAAAAACTAGACAATTGGAAGGAAATTCAAATTGAACGGCAGCAAAATACCATTTTATTGAACTTGTGTACACTAAAAATTATAATGATGTTCCAACACAATTTCGATACAAAATATGTGGTTGGAAACATGGGAAGGATCACACGATGCAACTCAAACTGGACACAATTGAAAAACAATGTGGGAAAATATACATTTCCCAAAAGCTTAAGGATGGCAACATAGTCAAAACACATAAATGGAAAGATACAAAAGATTGTCTACATGTCAAATACAGAAGAGTATGAAAAGGAATAAAAACATATCAAATATGTAAATGAAAAGGTGGGACCATAATAGAAAATTTGAGAAAAGCTATGGAGTCGAAATGCAAGCAAAGGGTATTCAATTTGTAACCGTATTTCATATAATGAAAAGGGGAAGACCAATGTCAGATTTCGAGAGAAAATAAAATGTTGTATCAAGTTATTGGTTTAAAGAATGTTCCTCAATCTCATTGGTTAGATACCAGTGGCTAGGAGATTACAAAATTTCTATCTCTAGTAGAGAAGGAGGATTTGAAACTGTGTGTTCAAAAGGCAAAGTATATTTCCCTTTCTTTAGATGAGGTTACTGTAGTCGATAATACTTCATGGATATGTATTCATGTTTACACATTTGCTAATGAAATAAGGACTCCACACCTCTTGGCAATTCATAAAATGACAGAGAATTGCAATTTTGAAAATATTTATAAATTGGTGGTGTCAAATCTAAAGGATATCGCCGGAATGGATGACTTTGTCATTGCAAAAAAATTAGTTTGTGTCGGAACTAATGGTGCGGCTATAATGCAGGGAGCCGAAATGGTCTGTGTGTTAGACTTCAGACAACTATTGCTCCGTATATGGTTGTTGTCCACTGCATGGCTCACAGAATGAATCTCACCTACAAAATTGTGAGCACATTTGAAAATGTAGCTAAAGTGGAGGAATTGATACGTGATCTCCATGCCTATTATTCTTGCAGTCCTAAGAGATTTTTAGAATTTCAAAAAAATCTATTGGAATGACAGAGAGGAAAAAAACTTCTCAAAGATGTAGATACCAGATGGATATCTATGTACGAACCTACCTATAGAATATATGATGAATATCCTTCACTGATAGGATTTATGTTTAAATACCATAGGGATGTAGATAAAGCTAAAGATCTATTGTGTCGTCTAACTGACATAGAAACTTTACTCACACTCTGCGGTATTTTTCCCATGTTGAGGGAGCTTAATATTTTAACGAAGCATGCTCAAGATCGGTCTTTCTACATTACAGACTTTATAAGACTCAGAAGACATGTTTGCTAGAGTCTAGAAAGTTTATATATTTCTGATGGGAGTTTTCAGGGTGCTGCTTTTGAAAACTGGAATGCATTGACAGATTTGAAAAATTCCAGGTGCTTCTTAAAGTACAATATAAATGATCATCTGTGTATAATAACACATGGAAGAGAGATTCAACTTCATACATACCAAAAAAATGATATGGCTAACTCAGAAATAGAAGAAGTAAGAGTGACACAAAATTTATATGATGCAATATTAATGGAAACTAGGAATAAGTTGAGAAATATATCTGAATCATTAGCTAAAGAGATCTGGGAAATATTCAAAAATGATAAAATACTTGAAGCAATGGGAGTTGTAAATCCACAATTTTGGAATTTTTCTGGTGGAAAACCTTATACATCTATCAGTCCTTTATTTGTCAAAAACATGGGTGATCTAACTGATCATTTCTATAAGATTGAAGAGATAAATGGAGTTTCTGTAGAAGGAATTTTGGAAAGAAAACTACTTAGTTCACAGTCAATGGATTTTTCTAATACAATGATACGACAAGTTCAACTTCTACAAAACCCACAGGATTACAGTGCCATGAAAAGGATTTGGAAGGATATCTATTCTAGTAGTATTCTAAGTGAAGATTTGAGTGAGTATATTAAGTTGTATGAGCTCTGTCAAACAATGATTTTGGGTTTTGTGGAAGATGAGAGGGTTTTTAGTGCACTATCCTTTTAAATTCAAAAGTTTGAAACAGATTGGATATGAATCTAGAAAGTTATCTCAGATTGTATGTATCGAGTTACTCAGTGGAGTCTTTTCCTTATGATAGAGCACTGACATTGTGGAATTCACTAGTAGAAAGAAGAGGAGTTAGTAATATTCTGCCTGACCCAGGGGATCGAGACACATCCAAAAATCATGCTACAGTTGATTTCCAAGACATAAATGAAAGTGTTTCTCCAGGACTGTTCAAATTCACATAGATTTCATTTCTTCTATACATTATTGAGACTACTTATGTATTTCATTCAGAGATTACAACTTTCAATAAATGCAATATTATATTTGTCATTATTTGATCCTTTTCCATTGGAACAATGTCATTATATGTTTCAATTATGCCATTTATTTTTTTATGTTTGGTTTTCAAATTCAGACTGAAATAAGGACACATTTGTCTTTTATATATGTTAATTTATTTATTTTACATCTGCAACAATTCAGAAATGTAAAGAAACAAAATAGTGTAAATTTAAGTAACATTTACGTAAAAAATAGAAAAGAAACATAGTTTGTATTAACAACATATAGTAACATTGTACAATTCTAACTTCCAAAGTTATTTTGAAATCAATCTCTCATGTGGCAGATTACTTTATGAAAAAAGTACAAATTCATAAAGCATTGTCGGCCAATACAATTTAAAAAAGGGGTTGTAATAAAATATCAAAGCTTCCTTACAAGTTCTGTCATATAAGGACACATTACGATGTCATCCTCTTTTCTGCCTATGATTCAAAATCATAGTTGTCCTTACATCCGCTACATAGAATAAAAACTAAAAAAGGGTTGGCCACTATCTTTAATTCCTATGCCAGTTGTCGAATTGTGACAACACACGGCACATGGCAAACTTTAATAACTTATCAAATTTTATGATGCAGGTGAAGCTTTTTCTTTTTGCATAAGAGATGGAGGACTCTGATGCATCTGTATAGAGCTAGCTACTATAACTTCTAATGCCTGAAGATCTCCTACTGCAGTGTTGATATTTTCTAGTATATTCAGCTCCTCCCTCGCTACATTTCTTGCAGACAAAAGTGTTGCATCTGCATCTGTCTTTTCCTTTAGTAAGACTTCTAGATCCATCTTATGCTCCTTTATTATCCTTCTCAATGTATTATTTTGTTTATTAATAACAATGAGTTTTTCCTTCAACTGTATAAAATAATTCAGGATTTTGCAGGCATTCTTCAAATGTGCTTCAAAAATAGCTTCTTTCTTTAAATTTTCATATTTTGCCTACAAAATAGAAATATTAAATTTTTAGTCTATCAAATAATATGAAAAAATATATTGCAGTGCTTATAATATCAGATAATTTTTAGTTTTTCATGTAAAACTAAATGCCCACTCACAACAACTTTCTCTTTTTCTGCATTTGCTATTAAAACATTAGTCTTGTCTTTAGACCATTTGTTGTAGTAAGCCCGTGCTTGACATTGAGATTCTCCAACTGTTTAGCATTATGTCTATAATTTCATCATTACTATATGAAATTGTCCTTGATTGAGCTTTGTTTAGAAAAACATCCCGCCATCTTTGGTTGGCTCTCTACGGTAGTGAACAATGAATGCCTTTAAGCATGATTATGGTATCTTGTATTTATTTCTTTTATCAAATTTTTTTCTCTCCTCTCCTAAGACCACATCGGACATTACAACCTCTTGAATTGTTTCCCCCATACTATCTCGATATCATATTTTCTAATATAAAAATGTGTCTTTTCATCATTTGTGTGTGGAGTAGCACTTGGGGGAGGAGGAGAGTCATTGCATTGTATTACATGCACATTTTTTTGTTGAGGCGGAGTAGATTGAATCATATAATGGGTGTCAAAATAATTACCCTTGTGTACATCACCACTATCGAAGCCTAAATACTCCATGTCGAGGGTGATGTTGTTGAAAAGTGTGTGGATGTTATTGTTATCCTCGGGCAAATTTGATCAAGACAACTCCTGTACATAAGGAAATTATGAAGGAAATAACTCAAACCTGTGAGCTCACATTCCAAGATGACAAACAGGTTATAGATGGGCTCGAAAATGCAGGAGTAGTGCCACAGAGGAACCGAGCAAGAAAGGGGAAGAAATGGTGAAGATCCGAAGTCCTTGGGTTCAAAATAGTTCAGGAAAGGTCGAAATCAACTAAGTATGGAAGAGCCAGTAGAGGGAACCATGTGTCCTAACAACACTTCTCCAAAGGTGAATCCAAAAAGGGGAAGACCAAATGAGCGCCAGATTGACGCGTGTCCCAGAGGAAAGCAGGGCATTGGGGAAAATTTGATTCTTTGCCCCTTGTTATCACAAAAAGGGTAAAAGTTGCAAAATGGCCCACAACTCCATCGGGAAAAAGTCAGTGTTAGAACCCGAGTCAAAGCCAAGGCAGGAGTCGGGGGGAAAAGTGAAAATTTGCCTTTTGTTCAAAGGGCAAAAGATAAATTGCAAACCCGCAAGACTGATTTTTTGTTCTAATCCGGCTACCACGTGTCCCAAACCAAAAGGGGGCCCATTTTTCAAACTATTTTCCCCGTCCATTTGTACGGACCCGATACAAACTTCGAAGGGGCATATCTTTTGACTCAGGGCTCGAAATATTGTAGATCTGACACCATTGGAAATATCTCGACCTCACCTACGCCATGGAGGTCTGAGAATTTAATTTGAGGAGGTTAGGTAAAGAAAAATGGAGAAACCGTCTTCGGGCCTTCAATGTAGGATCCATTTGTCTCAAAAACCAGATTGGATTCGATCTGTTTCAGCCATTTCCTCTTCTTTCAAGGTGCCAAATCAAGGGATCATGCAATAAAGATGGATTTGGGGCATATTTTATTAGAAGCATTAACAACAGTGGTTGAACTTGAAGGAGTGAAGGACAAAGACCTGGAAGGAATTCACGTGCATCGAATAGTTACACTTCACCAAAGTGTAGGATTTGCGAGATTAAAGCAAGCAAGCTTTGTAAAGCAATGTGCATGCATACGAGAGCTCAAGATTAAGAAATGCGAGTAGAATGTAATACTTGGCTTAGGCTTGTCATAGATCAAAGGAGGTGAGTACAAATAGGGGAGTGAATGTGTAACTCCCATGTAAGAGAATATTCCTCCATAATGGAGAAGAGGAGTTACTTTCCCAAATGGGAATGTAACTCCTATGACACACTTACACATATGACAGATTCTGTAAGAGAATCTGTCATAACTAAGATGACACCTAGATCCATGTCCACCTAAGTGAGATGACTCATCTGGTGTGGTGGAATAACACTAAAGAAGTGAAGCAAAATACCACCTACACCAAAACCCCCTTCATCATAATTTAGGATGAGGTGGAAAGTCAGAAATGAGAAATGGGTCCCAACACAAAGCCTGATGAGGTACCCACGTACAAGAAACTCTCGAAAAGTGGAGTAAAAGGAGAAAACCCAGTGGGAAAAACTTCCCCCCAAAAGAGAGACAAGTCCACTCTCTAATCTAAGAAAGATGCCAAGGATGGGTCCCGGCCATAGATGAGCCTATAAAGGTACCCATGTACAAAGAGGCAATCTCTCAGAAAGAAGAAGAAGAGAGAAGAAGAGGGAGACGAGAGGAATGTAGAATATGCCATGGATAAATCTAAACTTTGCAGCTCTAGGAGGTCTCCCAGAAGAATGTCGATGACGAGATCCTCTGCCTTTGGAGTGAAGAAGAGCCACCCACACCGAGGCTATGTGTGCTTGCCCTTAGGAAGGATAGAAATGACGTGCTAGAAGTTTGCCCACTCCGTGAAGGAAACTAAAGGCAGCAACACAAAGAACTTTGAGTCTAGTCCACGAAAGTGTGACATAGGTCTAGCAAGTGAGTGTAAAGGAACCAAAGGTAATGTCATGAGTGTAGAACTATTAGAGTGTGAAGAGTGAACACCCGCAGAAAGGATGTCCAAGTGATGTGAAGGTAATAAAACCCCACAATAGAAAAGGGATCCACAAGCAAGGGTGGATCAATGAAGGTCTCCGGAAAAGTGGAAGTGGTAAGAGTCCCAAAAGGGGCACTCCCAACAATGGAGATGATGAAATCCTCTGAAATACCTGTAGATGGATGAGGAACCTGTAGTACATCACAAGTGTACGTCACAAAAATATGACTAAGGTCGGTAGATACTTGTCCCATGAGGGGGCTCAACAAACAGAAGAGCGATGTCTAGATCGGTATGAGTCATCCAATGAAGGTAAAGGAGTGGAAGGGGCCTCACACACTAAAGGTGGAAAAGAGGTGGGTGTGATGACTATATGAGACTGCTCGATATCCGATGAGATGTGGGATGTGTTAACATCTCTCGAAATAGTGAGAGGAGGAGAAGAGTTCTTTGTAGTACTCTCGACATCAAAATTGGGTGTAAAATCCTTGTCATCATAAGTAGAACCAAGTGAGTATGTGTTAATGGACTTGTCATCACATGAAGAAGAAGAGGAGACCATTGAATCAGCAATGAATAACAATGGCAAAGCGGTATGTGAAGGGTCTCCATATAGAGATTGAAGAATGCTCCAGACATGGTGGGGAGGATCCGAGTCTGCCACGTGAAACCAGAGAGATTTGCGAGACATGCATCATCATGTGACCAAAAACATGGTTACAAGTGTCAAGGAATTCCTCCAGATGACAATGATTAGTGGGGGCAGAAGGCGGCCCAAGTAAGAAGGGTGAAATACCCTCGTGAGCGAAGTAATGTTCCATGGAAGCATGCCAAGCTGAATAGTTCTCTCTCCCAGTAAGAAGTGGCGAAGGCTGTAAAGTGATCCTATGATGCTCAAGTATGGAAAGAGCACCCTCCATGATGCAGAATCAAAAGTGCAAGGTGCACAAAAGCAAGACGTTAGACTTGGCCGATAATGCATCTACGTGTAGTACAAGGCCCAAGAGTACTAGTGAACCCCCCAGAATGCGGCACTTTATAAATTAGTGCGTTTACAAAAACTAATAGTGTCATCATGTAATGTGTGAGAAATCATGTAACTTTGACTAAATAAGCGCTCAAAAGTGAGCAATGAGTCAAAAGTTATAGCAAAAATATAATTCCCGCAACTGATGGAAAATGCCAATGAACTTTGCAAACTGATTAAAAAAGTGCCCGAAATGGGTGCAAAGGGTGTTATGTGGGTACTCGTTGGAAATGGCATCAAATTTTAAGTAGGGTTTATTTTGCTTGCAAGGGGGATTAGCCTCCTGCCAACCCCGGACCTCACCCTCCATCTTCGACACATGAATGAAGGACATAATACAAGCAAAATAAAGCCTTAAAATTATTACAATGCCATAATAAGAATGTTTTGCCTTAAAACATTAAAAATAGGTTGTTTTAACCCTGCCAAACAAGTTCTAAAAGGGAAGGAAGTGCTAAGACCAAGCTGTTTGATGGCTCTCCAGGGGCGAGTTGAATGAGTGGACTCCGAGTTGAGCAAGGTTAAACACCAAGTGATTAGTTAAAGTGACTATAAAAGAAGCCACGTATCAAGTGTAATCTGTTGCATGTAGAGAAACTTGATCACCTAAGTAAAGTAACGGCTGCATAAAAGGTTAACCTACTGAGTGGTGAAGACCGCCAAGTTGGCTATGTGTCGAGATAGGGGTGGTGTGTTAAACGGCCAAAGTGGCCATTTAACAGAGCTAATGCCACATGTCAAGGGTCGAGATCCATCTATCAGGAGGCACATCAAAGTAACGGTCGACCGGTTTTGAAGGTTCGACAGGCCTCCATGATACCGTCAACGCAGGTCTGTTCAAGCTGAAGATTCATGATGCGTGTTCGTTGTAAAGGCTTTGGTAGACCACCCCAAATGTGCAAACCACAAACACGACCTTGGTTGTGAAGATCACGAATGAGTAGAGCACAGAGCACACAACACAGAAATAGACAAGCCCACGAATGCATGAGCCAAAAAGTAAGGCTGAGTTGGACAAAGCAACTGGTTGAGCAATGAAGCCAATGCAGTGAGGTTCAACCACGAGCACGAGAAAGGGCATAGAAGGTCCAATTCCAAGCTACCGCTAAGTGGTTAGGTAGGGAGGTTCAACCAATGGTTGAGGCTACCAAGCACGAGCAAGGCTGAATCAGGAGCCCGTAGGGATGAGACCTGAGCTACCAGTCTGAGCCAACAATGCAGAGTATACATGTGCAGGAGTTGGGCTCTAAAGTGAAGCACAATCCAAACAATAAGTAACCGAGTGAGTGCAAGCCAATACAAGCCAAGAACCACGAATCTGAGATGGCATGAGCTAATAGAACAAGCAGAAGTTTGTAAATGAACACAACATGAGCCAGGACAACAAGGGGAGATAGCACCCAAATGGTCGAAGATCCCTTTAAAGAAATTCAACACATGTAGTAAATCTGATCTGCACCCTTGAAACCTACAAAAGATGGACCTGAACACAACTGTAACCAGCAAGGAGTACACAAACAAACCACTAACCATAAGAATCTCAAAATATGCAAGTAGAGCACATGCAAAAGTGAGAGCTTGCACAAGCAACTACAAGATGGAGCAACGATAGTGAGCAACATGATTTTGGTCCCCTCAGCTTTGATACCATGAAGGAGTGAAGGATGAAGACCTGGAAGGAATTCACGTGCATCGAATAGTTACACTTCACCAAAGCGTATGAGTTGCAAAATTAAAGCAAGCAAGGTTTGTAAAGTAATGTGCATGCATATGAGAGCTCAAGATTAAAAATGGAGTAGAATGGAATGCTTGGCTTGGGTTAGGCTTGTCATAGATCAAAGGAGGTGAGTACAAATAGGGGAGTGAATGTGTAACTCCTATGTAAGAGAATATTCATCCATAATGGAGAAGAGTAGTTACTTGGAAAATGGGAATGTAGCTCCTATGACACACTTACACATATGACAGATTCGGTAAGAGAATATGTCATAACTAAGATGACACCCAGATCCATGTCCACCTAAGTGAGATGACTCACCTGGTGAGGTGGAATAACACTAAATAAGTGAAGAAAAATACCACCTACACCAATAGAGCTTCAACCCACTTTTCTGCTTCCTTCTCTCTTTCTTCTCTCTGATCAAATCTATAAATATAGGGGTATGATTCATTGTAAATGGTTGTTCATTCTTCTTCCCTACCCCCCTCTCTCTTTCTTCTCTAGGGTCAAATGTGGAGTTTAAGCCTCCTCCCTTGGATTTGTAATGGAATTTTCTTACCTCTTTCCCATTAATGGTGTACTGTGTGAACTCCTGGAGTAATAAAATTTGTTTCATGATGCGTTTTTTCCATCCTTTGCTCATTTTGTTATCTCTTCTCACCTCTCACCATTGTAGGGTATATTGTGCATATCTCTGATGTCCATTGCAGGTTTTGGGAGATGTGTTTAAGGGGTTTGAAATGGTGTTCTGTGTGAACTTTATCCTTGGTTTGTGATGCATCTGTCCATCCTCTCCATTGCTCACCTCTCTCCATTTCAGGTAGTTGGGTTTGTGATCAGCAGTTCCCTTTTCTCGGTGCTATCACCTTTGTAGTGTAGGATTTCTTTATTTTCATGCTCTCTCTCTCTCTCTCTCTCTCTCTCTCTCTCTCTCTCTCTCCTTGGTCCCTTGGAATTGTTAGATTAGGAGTAGATAGTCACATTTCCTTCCTTAGAAGTAGTTTAGTGCTAGGATTAGGAAGAGGAACCAACCTTCTCTGGAGGATCATTCCCATTTGCAAGTCCCACAGCTTGGGGAATGATCCAATGTTATGCAAATCACACCAAATGACCCTGCCTTAGAAAAGTAGATCCATAACTCATTTGGGGGTGTTGTGATTTCGCACTAACATGATTACACTTAAAACACCACCTTGTGACATGATCCAAGAAATTTGGGTGTAGTAAGATGAACCCATTCTCGCTTGACTTTGCGGGAATCCTAATATTCTTTCTTGAAGTCCTCCTTTGTGTTTGTACTTGATGTGTTGGGAGGAATTGGTGGTTTCCTTGCAAGCGGAATATGCCCTGAAGCCATATTACCTGCATGAAGCAAACAACAAATTGTTAGAATATAACGGTTGGGATTTGTAAATGCTAAAAAATTGTAAGGAAACAAAACATGCAAATCAAACTACCGTACAATATACCTTGCATAGATGGAGACACAATCGTGACATTTCAATCTCCACACTCAGAATGAGTTTGATCTTCATCATCAAACTCAATAGTTTCTGAATACAATACATGTAGAAAAGATCAGTAGAAATATTAGAATACATAATCTATATTAATTGTTTGAATTTTTAATTTATATAAAAAGATAACTTCATTATTCATACTTGTAGTTAAATGTGATGGTAAACGTGATGTGCATATCGACCCCTAGGTCACTTTTAATGAGGTCTTACTGGTGTTGATTCTGCTGAATCCATGTCAGAATCAACACAAACCTCGAAGGGGATTTACCTCTAGCAATTACCTCCTTATGCGATGTCAACTATAATTTTTCTTTGCAAAATAAAATCATACAATTATTATTTTATTCAAAATATTGAAATTGAAATCGTTATAACAAGTAAATAGTAAAAGTAACTGTTACATGTTGTTCTTCGAGACTAAGACCAATCATCTTATCATTGATTATAGTAGGAATCTTATGCTGCGTCAATTCGTAGTACACTTCATAATAGAAAGCAAGAATAAAATTGCAACAAGAGAATATAGTCCTGGATTTATCAGTTTGATTGGCTTTGTAGGCATGAGAGATATCTGATTTTATTCTGTTGGAAAAATAACTGCACCAATCGAATTGTTGACCTGCTAGTGTCTGTAATAAATATTGAACTACCCAATACAGAATGTCTGCAGATCTTCCTTGTAATAAAATCCTGGCCTGAAAAAGTGAAGCAACTGTAATAAAGAATTTGTTTGTAATACCTTGTAGAAGAAGGCCTCTTAATGAATAATTAAGAGGAGCTGCAATTATAGAAAAGAAACGTTCGAGCCTTTGTGTGGTCGAGTAATGTTAAGAAAAAAATCATTTGAAAATAATAAACTTACCATCAACCTATACATTGTAATGAGACTCCAAAAACTTTTTGTCTTCATCTGTAAGGACAACCTTTGTAGTAACAGGCAACTTATTTTTGAAAGGTAAACCTATTAACCGATGCACATCCTCAAGTTAAATAGAAAAAGAATTTTGATGACATTTTGGATGCACGAGAAGAATGGAAAATTGCCCATCACATCGCTCATTGTAAGAGGTGAGAAGGTAATCAAGGACTGATGTATCAGTGTTGAATTGGGGCATGTTCACAAGCCCGAGAAAATTCTAATTTTTGAGCCAATCCTTTGGAGCGTCTTTTGCTTTTAGTAGAGCTAAAATATATGGGCACATGAGGTTTTTGTATTGAAATTTGGGTGTAAAATTGGAGAGCTCAGAGCACTAGAAATTTACGTATAAAAGTGAAAAAATGAACCTTGAAAGGGTATTTATAGGGCCCAGGGGTATCATTAATGAACATTAAATTCATTGGTATCAACACCCAACCCATGTGTGTAACTACTCTAGGATTAACCGTCCAAAGACTGCAAACCCTAACTATTACCCGACCAATCCATTAGCCATCTAGACTCTAACAACTTACCCGTCCAACTCACCAACCAACCAAGAGTCATCCAACCCCTCATTCGTCCAACCCACCCATCCAACTCTCCCATCCAACCAACCCATCCAACACCCCATCAACCCCCCGCCCAACCCACCCGTCCAACCCTTAGCCAACCAACCCTCATCGGTCCAACCCACCACGTCCAACCCTTGGCCGTCAACTCCTCACCCATCCAACCCACCCAACCAACCATTTCTCATCCACTCCCTTCCCGTCCAACCCCTACCCATCTAACCCACCCATCCAACCCACCCATCCAACCCCATGTCTAACCCATTCGTCCAACCCACCCGTCCAACTCACCGTCCAACCATTGACCGCCCAACTCACCCATCTAACCATTGACCATCCAACCATTGGTTGTCCAAACTTCGTCCAACCCGCTCGTCCAAATCACTGTCCCAACATATCCTCATCAACCTACCCGTCAAAATTGCGAAATGAGGGAACAATGCTCTGTGAAATTACCTTTTCCATGAAACATTTTTTTAGAAATTCGCCAATGATTTGAAAGTCGATTTATGAGATTCAGCCAATGATTTGAAAGTAATTTTTAGAGGGGTCTTCTTAAAATGAACCACGATGAGGATGTGGGGAGATGAGGAAGTGTTGTAATTTGGTGGCAAGGGAGAGGTCATAGGTGGGTTGTGCAATGATTGGGTTGGATGGAGGTGAGGCGAGATAGGAGTATTTATGGTGAGGGGACCATAAAATATATTTTGGAGGTTTTAACATGGGAAAGTATAGTGGTTGTAACCTAAGAAGAGCAATGGGAGGAAAATAAGTGATATATGTAGGAATGGAGTGAGATGAATTTTAATATGGTGAATGTTGAGAAGAGAAAATGATTAAGTACAAGGAGAAGTTAGCGTGCAGGGGAGAAATGCGAATGAGAGAGCGTGCTCGAGAATAGGGTTTGTGTGTTGAAGACAGGACATGAAAGGGTTGCGCGTGAAAGGAGTCAACACTTAGCTAGTTTTTGGGATGTGGATCTAAATATAGACTTGGAGTTTCAACCAAGTAAGGTTTTGAAGATAAGATTAAACCATGAAGACTTGCAGCTCAAGCAAAGGCTATTTTGGTATAAGGAGAGGACCAAGTGGCTTTGTATATTTCGAGCTAATAATATGATTTGAACTAGGAGTTAAAAGTAGTAGATCTATTCTTAGGAGAGATTGCATTCTTTTGTAGTTATATTATAGTGGCACATGGATAATCTTAGCATACAACCTATTTTGAGGATGTCTAGGCGGTGAAGGGAAAGTCCCCACCACTATATATATATGATCTACATAGATTAGGATCGATCACTTTTTTAATAGAGTTATACTGCTAGAATATGTATGTGCATGACTCATGGTGACAATGTTATGTATGTAATCAATTTTTTTGTTTTACAGTACTTAATATAATGGATCTTTGTGGCTGGATATTAGTGGTAAACATTTCTATTACTGGTTCTTGTATGGTGAATTTAATCTTAATACTTGTATGAGATAATCTTAGGCTTATGATCTAGATCTAGCTTATATTATGTAATATATTTGACTACTTGTTATGAATCCGAATATATATCTTCCCATCATGTTAACTCCTTGATTAGAGCTCACATAAAAGAGGAACTTGGTACCCTTGTGCGCTTCACGTGAGCACTCGAGTTCCTGCACAGGTGATGTGTCAGTGCTCCTTGGGCTTGTGGTGGGTAAAATAAGACTACATTTTCGTTCCATTGCCGTGACCTCTTTTCAAAGCTATTGCAAGGATGGTGCATGATGGAAACATACTAGATAAATTTAGACATTGTTGAAAGATGGGTAGAGAATTTAGGAGGACAAGTTCGTGCAAAGATATAACATTGGACCTGAATTTAATGCACACGTGTGGGTTGAACAGAATATGTATCACAAACTTTATAAGACATTCTTTTCTTGTTTTACTGTAGAGATGTATGAATGGTTGGTAGGATATGCATTAAAGTGAAATTAGAGGTACATGACTTTGGTTTGGACAGGAAGATTATTAGAATTTAAATGATGTTGAATTGCCTTGGACACGTGTTGTAGATCACTTTGGTGGAGTGGTATCTTGAATAACTATATCTTTGGGATACGCTCTGTGTCTACTTATTCCTACCCAAAGGTATATGAATTCCAATTCTTATGTGATCCCTGGGGATATTTTCTATGTGTTATTCATTTAGTAATTAAGATCTTGATGGTAACCTTGGATTTTGAAGAGAAACCTATGGCTAGCTAAACCCCACCATGCAAGGGGGGAGTATATTTGGTGACAGATGGTGGACATGGATTTGACGAGAAAGGAAAAGAGAATAAAGGTGGCTTGAGTTTAATGAGGTGCACAAGATGGATTTGGAGAAGTAATGTGAAGTTGTAGAACAAATGGCATTTGTGGAGAGAGATGGCTAGCAAAGGATTTGGAGCTTATGCGAGAGGATGTGGAGCTAGAGCATATGGAAGCTTGCCCCATTTGGGTAAGCATGGTAAAGAACCATCTTTGACCTCATATGAGAGCGTGCCGAGTAGAAAGTACATGGAAAACAGATGTGTATTTGATCCCCTTGGAGACCTAGCCCTTGCGCTTGGTTTTCTAGTTTCTACGATAGTCATTAGTAAGCAAGCTAGTGTGGGTAGTAAAGTAGCAATGCAGATAAAGTTAATTTGTAGTCAAGTTCAAGATTTAATCAAGTAGCTTATTCATCTATGGCGGTGTAATCATCATCTATATTATTTAGAGGTCTAATTGGAGGTATATTTTATGGCGCGTCATCAACACAGAATGTGGGCATGCGAGAATGTTAGAATCACGTCTAGAAGTAGCACAACTTCGAAGACTACGGGAGTTTAGTTCGAGTTCAACTATTGGTACACAAGATAATAGATCCTCTGGTTCATTGCCTATTACAGGGGGATCAAAAGGATCGGAGACTCGAGATTTGGGGGTTCCCGAGGGTGGAGGGAACATAGGAGGAAATATAGGATCTGGATCAGGTGGGCATGGTCCACACTAACCCCAATTGTGAGGTGTACCTTCGTCTCCCAGAATCTAGAGGCATTGAAGATGCCACAGAGCATGTTCATATGTGTGAAATACTATGGCACGCCAAGGGGATTACAACTCTAAAGCACAAAGAAAGTCAGTTTACAACTACATTTCAGGGGCACACACATAGTTGGTATAGGAAGTTTGATCCAAATCAGACTTGTGTAGATTACATTGGGTTGCGTAATGCTTTCCTAGAAGAGTTTCACATTCTTGAATTTGAGCAAAAGATCATAAACACGGTGAAGGATATCAAACAAGGCATGGATGAAAGTGTGAGGGAGTACGATGCTTGTTTTAAGACGCCACTATAAAAGTTATCCTATAATATTCATCCTAGCCAACATGCCCAATGGTTCTCTAGTGGTTTGATAACCTGTTTAGGAGACCACTCTCACATAAAAATATTATAGATTCATGCGAGGCTCTTGAAGTGGCTTTGTGTCGAGGTCGTTGGAATTGTGGACACTTTGGATTAAGCCCCTTCTTGGAGGCACAAATTGCTTTCATGGCTAGCAGTTAGAGAAGTTGTTGGCTAATTCAACACATAAGACACACAATGGATTGTGGTGTATGGATTGCAAAGTAGAGGGTCATACCAAGGATAGTTGCCCTCATAGATCGGTGCGCGCCATTATGATGGATTGTGAAATATGTCATCTGGATCATGATTCAAGCAAGTGCCCTTTCTTGCGAGTGCACTATTAGGAAAAATGTGTCCGATTATTGTAAAATTTGTAAATCACACACTCATGACACAGAGAATTGTAGGTTGATTGATCAAATTCAAGAAGCAATTGATATGGGTGTGCTTTATAGACTATTGTTGCAAAATCAAAAGAGCAAGGTGATAATCATGGTCAGAATTAGAATAATAATGAAGGATGCTCGATGGAGGCAATCGAGGTCGAGGATATCATGGAGGTTGTAAAGGACATGGTCATGGTAGAGGAAGGGATGACTTTCCTTGTGGGAACGTGTCATTACTGCAAATCAACCCGACCACTATAGGCACGAATGCCCCTAGAACCCGAATTTCTATTGGTGCGGAAATAATCACAAGTATAAAGAGTTCTGGAGTTGTATGAGCATATGTGTAAGCAGAACAAGCAAGATAAGGGCATGGGGATGATAAAAGTGTAACACACTATAGGAGATCAATGGATGCCTATGTTAGCACCTAATCCTCATATGATACCGATGTTAGTGACTACTCGCATTGAGGTTGCGCACACCCGTGATGTTCCCAATCAAAATCCTTGTTATTTCAAAATAAGAAGTGATCAATGTAAAGTATCTCAACCCTGCGTAATAAAAGGAATTGTATCAAGAATCTACAAGGTGAGATATAATTCTTGAAGGAATAGTTGTGGAAGATAGAACATGAAAATACATCTGCACTACCCCAGCACGGATGTGGATGACATTAATGAGGTTTGTAAGTTCTTTGCTCCAAGAGAACATCATTTCTTTGTTAGGGAAAAGGCGAGAGAAAAGGTACCACACGTTGAAAATCGTGAGGAATACATATCTTACATGCCAACGTGTCCCCTCATAGTATTGATTATGATAAAGAGATCACATTAAATACAGTTGTTAATGGGTAGATTTTGAGTAACATCTTGATTGATACATCTACGGAAGTGAACGTTTTTACCCAAGATGCGTGGCTACAGATGGGGACACCACCATTGCAGCCATCTTCGAATGTGTTGTTCATGGCAAACAAGACTAAAGCCATGCCTGTTGGAGTTTTGAAAGATGCCACTATTACAATTCAGGGGGCTGAGTTTACTGGTGATTTTGAAGTCTTAGCGCTTGCAGAAGCAAATATTTTTCTAGCATTACTTGGGTGCCCCTAGTGTTATGCAAATAACATTGATTTACGATTCAATAAGGGTTATATTAACTTTGAAAATAAGAAGGAGCACGTGATCATCCCCTTGACAGATGGAAAGGTTGTGCCTTATGTAGAACCTTTGAGTGAAGAGGATATAAACAAAATTTATGTATGTACAATCAGGGATCCCGAGGTCCTTGAGCCATCAAAAGAAGGAGTAATTTAGTGGGATGATTCACAATCTATGAGTGATATAACAAGTGTTACTTGTGATAAATGGGTGTATGGGACTTATGAGATGGTTGGATGTGAAGTTAAAAGTGCGATTACGCATGTCGGTAGGCCGAGTTCTATTAGGAGTTTGTGAAATAACTAGGTACCCACGTATACTGGCAAAGGAAATCTTGAGGTTATTCTACACGTTATGGAAGCCTAGTGGAAGGATCAAGTGGAAAGAAGAAATATGTTAGTTTAATCTCTGTGCGAGTCAACATCGTGCTGGTGGATTACACACATGGATAATCTTGTGGAGTAGCATGAAGTGAGAATTTCACTCTACGATAGGTTTTTAAAAAGTTGTATACCCTCTCAAATCATTAATTTCACGGGAAGGATGTTGTTCAACACCACATTGAATTGTGAGAAACTATGAACAGAGGGTCGGAAGCTTTACCACCATCACTATGGGTACATAAGTTCTATTACACCTTATGAGGCTGCACACGCATGGTATGTCTATGCGAGTTGAATAAAGTGACGAGGGGAATAGGAAACGTTGATTGTAAGTATGGTTCAGACCTTTGATTACTTTTCTACTAAACCACCTGTGAATGAGGCATTGTAGATAATGAAGCACTTGACTATGGGAGATAGTGCAAAAGCTAAAGAAGAACTTATGTAGGAGTTATTGGGAGAATCATATCTAAAGGCACGTTATGAAGAAGAGGAGCGATCAAGAACATCTTGCGTGCCCCTAGTTAGCAAATGAAAAAAAGGCAAGATGGTTTATATGATAGATGATGAAGAGGTCAAGAACTTGGATGTTGATCACACTATGGGTATGCACAAGGTCATGGATAGTGCAGATGAATGGGTGTGCATGTACCATGAGCCTATGAAAACAAAGAAGGTAAACATTAGAGCATTTGAACCTAAAGAGGCTATCATTGGTGATTATTGGTCTGATTCAGAGGTTGCTAAGATCATTGAGTTGCTGTGTGACTTCTAGGATTTGTTCCCTAGAGGCTATCATGAGTTGAAAGGAGTACATGAATCTTTGGGAAAAATGAGAATTAAGTTAAAGGAAGGTGCGTGCTTGGTTAGGAAGAGGTCTTACAGGATGAATCCTAACCTATGTGTCAAAGTTAAAGAAGAGATTGACAAGATGCTCGAATCTAGAATCATTGAGCCAATAAAGGAATCATAATGGGTTAGCACAATGGTGATAAGTATCAAGAAAGATAACATGATAAGTATCTATGTGGACTATAGGGAATCGAATGTTATTCTTTTCATAGATCCTTTCCCCACACCTTTTATGAAAGAGATCTTGGAGGGCGTTACAGGGAACGAGATCTACTCCTTTATTGGTGGGTTATCTAGATATCATAAGGTGAGTATTGCAAAATACGATAAAGAGAAGACCACTTTTACCACAGAGAGGGAAAGTTTTGCATACACGGTTATGCCTTTTGGGTTGAAGAATACACATGCAATATTTTCATGCATTATGGTGCAAGCATTTCAAGATTTCATACATAAGTTCTTATAGGTTTACTTAGATGATTGGACTGTTTATGGGTTATTTAAAGACAACTGTGACAATCTGAGACTTATGTTTGAGAGGTGCAGGCAGTTGAGCATTTCTCTGAACATCAAAAAGTGTGTTTTTACTACAGCGTGCATTTGAGACATTGAAGGAAAGGCTCACTTTTGTGTCTATTCTACACTTTCCTTCATGGACCAAACCATTTCATGTACATGTGGATGCCTCTGGCATTTCCATTGATGCGATATTAGCCCAACTTGGAGAGGGTATTTTTGATCACCCTATTTTTTTGCAAGTAGGAAGTTGAACCCGATTGAACAGAACTATACAACTATGAAGCGTGAAGAATTTTCTATGATTTATGCATTGCATAAGTTTAGACAATATTTATTGGAAACTACATTCGTCTTTTATACGAGATCACATGGTATTGAAGTATCGGTCAATAAGCTTGTTTTGTAAGGGCGCATATGTAGATGGATTCTCTTGTTCCGGGGTTTGATTTTACGGTTGTGGTGAAGCCGGAAAGATTAACTCTAGACCAGATCAACTATCCAAGATTAAATTGGGTGAGGATGCATAGAGCATTGAGGGCACAATGTGGATGCACAACTATTCGAGATTTAACTATGCACTCTCTAACTTGGAAGAAATTACGAGACTTTTTGCATCTTTGGTGTTGTGCACGAAGGCATGAAGGCCTTGGAGAAGAAATAACTTGTTATATGCATCGCACCCTACATGTTGATAGGTGGAGATCTTTAAAATTTAGGTCATGATGAGGTTTTTCGTCAGTGTGTACTTGAACATGAGCACCCTACCATAATGGAAGAGGCTCATGGTGGAACGAAAGGTGGTCACTATGTAGGAAATGCCACCACACACAAGATTTTATTGCTAGGCCTTTGGTGGGAAATGATTTACAAGGATTGTATAGAGTATTGCAAGCCATGTGACCACTATTAGTGCCTAAAAATCCTAGGCATAGAGATGAGATTGCTAGTGTAGAACCTTTTGAGAAGTGGGCAATTGACTTTTTGGGTCTTATTTCCCAACCCACACGTAGATTTGGATAGCTCTACATTATAACTTATACATATTATCTTATAAGGTGGGTGGAAGTGGTGCTTACAAAGGATCCCATGAAAACTACAACAATAAGGTTCTTGTGAGGAAACATTATCGGTGGGTATGAATGTCTATCGAATCGACAAGTGATAGAGATACACACTTTTGAATGAGACTATCATGATCTTGTTAGCTAAATTTAGGGTGGCGCATCACAAGACAACCCCTATCATCCACGAGCCAATGGAAGCTATTTGAGGCTTTCAAAAAAATAATGAACCATACTTTGACAAATATTTGTGATGTTGGAAGAAAGGGCCGGGATGATAAAGTCGTGTTACACTTTGGGCATACAAGATAACTTATTAAAGATTAAACAAAGCCACACAATTTCAGTTGGTGTTTGGTGCGAGAGGCTATTTTGGTCGTAGATTTTATGCCACCCTCCTGCGTATTGTGTGAGAGGAGGTTTAGGCGATGAACAAGCCCTTGAAGAGCGTATAAACAAACTGATGCAGTTGGACGAAAGGCGTGCTATAGCTTGTTGGATCTAGAAGACATAAAAGGATAGACGGAAGGCTTGACATGATTGACATATTAAGAACAAGAAGATTGAGATTGGATAGATGGTTCTTATGTATGATTATAAGTTTCTGCACTATCTTGGGAAGTTCCAAGTACATTGGTTAGGACCGTATGTTGTGACTTACATACTTGATTCAGGCGCATGTCGATTACTGAGGTGCTAGATGGGATAAGTTTTCCCGGTCACTTCAATGGGAGTAGGATGACACCCTACTATAAATAAGTCTTCTTGGTGTTTGTAATAAGGTAGTATTTAAAGTTAGATTAAGTTTCCATTAATTCATTTCCTTTATATGTGTTTCCTTCCATCGTTGTTATGCTTTGTTAATTTTTAGTTCAGTGTTTTGTGTAATAAGCACGCTTGTGCTCCTATAGTTGATTATTTTGTTTTTATTTTATGCACAAAGGACCACATGTACATTTAGTATGAGGTAGAGCACAAACAGAGGAAAATGCGTAAAGGTTGATGTTGGCAATAACTTGAGAAAAATAACGGTAGCGTGATGGAAGTCCTAAGTATCGGAAGGGCCTACGAAGTAGTGGTGACACTGGTTGTTGGAAAATGATAAGGTGTCATAAACAAGATGGTGATAATAAGGATGATGCCAAAGGAAAATTCCATGTATAGAAACAAACGTGTAGAAGCAATGTGAGGTAAGTTGCGATAGGGAGAATTGTTTGGAATAGGATGCGGTGATGTACTTTATGCTTGGGTACACATGTAAGGAGTGCGTGGTGAGTGTACTTTTACATGCGGAAGGTTCCAAGGGTTATGTGCATTGGACGCATGAGAGGTAACGCACTTAGAAACGTAAGAAAATCCAAATTTATTAATGGTGGTAGGTGACATTGCAATTAATGTGGTAAAATTCAAAAAAATATAAATAGGGGGCGGGGTAATTTATTTTTACCTTTGATAATTTGTGGAAGATCTTGTGTGAACTAGGGCATCCTTGTGAATTTTTACAAACGATCGATTGCGAAGATAGGAATTTGTGAACTAGATTGTGAAGGTGAACACGGCCGTTATTACATGAGCAATTTTATAAAAGAAGTATGCGGGTTTGGATGGTGTGGCATGAAAAGAAACAAGTTCTCTGGTTAGGGTTTGAAGAACTAGGACACACGAATTGCGAGAATTACACGATGGAGTGTGGTTCTAAGTCTGAGGCACCAAAAGAACAAAGCACAAGGTAGAAATTATCAAGTACTTGACCAAGGAAATAGAACCAATAAGAGCGAGAAATCATTTCATCGAAGAATAATGGAAAGGAAAACCATTGTGGTGAAATTTTTAATGAGGAGTGGTATTCAAAGATGCAATACCCAAATGGGGTAGTAATGGGGATGGAGTGGGTGTCCCATGTGTGAAAAATGGTTATAAGTGATTATAACCATCGAATTGATTCGACCGAGAAGGATCTGACATTGGAACTTGTTCGACCCACAGGTGTAAGGACAACTGATGATAAACCAGTGTATGATGATTCATTTGAAGAATGCTAGACTTCTCCAACTTTATGAACTACCATTTTTAGAAATCCTAAGAGATTGTACCGGTGGCTTATGTCACACGTACACAAAGATTATTTTTACTTTTTATTGAGGAGAATATGCATAACTCTGAAGTTAATCTCCAAGTTCATTGGACTCATTTGCATTGTGGAGTTATTTGATGATGACTTGGGAAACAATGAGGTTGCCAAGGAAACAACTAAAGAGTATGAGTATAAGAAAGGTGGGCATGCCTTTGTTATTTCAAAGATCAATAACCTGGTGATGAAGATGGTCATGCGCCTGCTTAAAAATTGAGTGGGTAGGAAAGGTGGACCTAAGTTAACAAAATGTGGTTGAATGTATGCAGGAAGAATGCAAAAGGGACCATCTACAAAATCTCAACCTTCATTGCAGAAGATATCATTGATTTCGCGTGAGATGGAGAGAATATTATGTATGGTAATATCTTTCTTTTGATTGTATTTTCTGAAATTGGAGTGCCCGATGGGCCAAACAACAATATATGGGAGTACCCCAAAGAATAATCCTCCCCTGCAAAGAGGTTTGTAGCATATACTTGTGATACTATGACACCTGCGTAAAAGGCACGCTTGGATAAATGGTACAAGTAGATGCACGATGAATTTGGTATAGAATGGAGGATCCGAAGCAACTAACAACCTTGGTGACATATGAGGTTGAGTTTGCAGTTTATCAACAATTTTGCATTGGCAAGTTTACATTGAATGATGGCACCATGCACACTTGATGTAAGTTACCATTTGCCTTCACAACGCAAAGTATTTCATAAGCATAATAAACAAGTTTAAGTAGCCCAAGAAATTGATATTTGATCTAAGTGAAGTGGACCAGGAGCATCGTGTGCTGCGTCGAACACTTGTATACCCAAAGAAGTGCACGTATGTGGAAAAATATGTCTCTCATGACATAAATTTTCTCAAACCCATTACACTACTAATTGTGGGGGCCCTGTAAAAAGGGTATATATTCATCTAAAGTTTGATAAGGGCATTTATGTAGAAGATGATGTTCCTATTCATGAGGACCATGCAAAAAGAAAGAAGGTGGAGACAAAGAAAAGAGATAGAGAAGAAACTCCTACAATGAGTAGGGCGCAAACACACATATGGGCCGGACCACGGGAATACATGAGGCGGGTGCGGGTAAGAGTACCTATACTCATAGGAAGAAGTCTCTAGTAACATATGAGTTGTCAATTAAAGAAGCATCTACGGTAAGGAATAAAACAAGGGTAGTTTAGAGTACTAACTTTGAAGAAATAGAGATCTTGAAGAATGAAGAAACAGAAGGGGAGGAAGAGTAGCAAGAGCTTGAAAAAAACCCTCCCATATATAATGTACATGAATCGATGAGGAGAGGAACTCACATTCAGGGGACGACCGAGAGGTATAAGGGGTTAGAGATGAAGAAGAATTTGGTACAAATGTGCATGAGACTCTGCACCTTTCCAGACAAGAGTTGGAGAGTGTTGTGGAGAAAGAAGTGGAAGGTATAATACAAACCTTAGTCGATTAGGAGATAGGCGTAGCGGTGAAGAAAAATAAAAATAAAAATGTGGGAGTCTAGGAGGAGAGATAAGTCTAGCAATAGGTTTTCCGGAGGGCGTGCGCATGGGCGAAGTCATGCGTACACACCACAAGGACCTATCATGTATTATGATGTAGATCCTAACAAATTTTTGTGCACATGTTATCAGTACAGTGCCGTGCAAACCAAATTTTCCATTGGTCATCTTTTGAAAAGGAGATAGCATTCCCATGCACTAGAAAGATGCTATCTTGGTCATTTAAGTCTCACATAGATGGACATGAGTTTGAGGTAAGCACATAAGCCTTACTTGATGTATGAGCTTCACGAGAGATCCTGTAGTAGTGAATCCAGTGAGTGGATTTTCAACAATTTCTTGATGAACAAGCGTGTAATACATTGAATAAAGTATTGGTGGAAGTAGAGGAAAGATTATTTGGGAGGAATAACATGATAAAGGCTTTGGAAAAGGAATTAGAGGAAAAAAATAAAGAAATTATCGAGAGAGACAAGGAGGTAAAGGGGAAGGAACAAACTATTATGTAGTCAAAGGTTGAGTTGCGGGAAGAGAAGGGGAGGTTACGCGAAGCATAAAAAAATTCAGAGATGATAATAGATTCAATTATACTAGTGCTCCCCAATCTTCCCCCTTCATAGAAGTATGAATCAAATCTCCATTATGCGGAGGACTTACCATGCATTATTACAATGCGAAGCAACCCCTAACTCTAGATTCTACGTAAAAGGCTATGGCGCAACAAAAGAAGTAAGAAAAGGAACAACTTGAGGTGACCACAACCAAATACACCGAGCTTTTAGTCTCGGTCAAAACCACAATTTGCATGGAAGAATTTTTATATAACAACTATGAAGACATGGATAGGGTGGCAAGCATGTTGGTTGCCACTCATGAGGTAGATTTAAATAAGTTTCAGGGTAAGAACAAAGACAATCAGGTGGAACGAGATATGATCCTTGCAGAGGTCAAGAAGAAGAGTGATGTTATTGATATACTAAGAACCTCAATAAATAATAAGTTCAAGGAACTATATCCTCAATGTAACGCGTAGAATGGACACATTGGTGACATTGGAAAACTATTAGAAAATCTAGTTGACACATTTAAAGCCAAGGGTGAAGAGATAACATTTTAAGAAGTTAGTGCGATGATGGGGGATCTAAGTATAGAGTTAGGTGGAAGGATGGAATACAATTTAAGCATCATTGGATAAGGATTTTCCTGTCCTCCTTATAGAATTACATAATTCTTTTATTCTTTGACAACAACATATTGTTTTTATTCTTTCAGGATTCTAGATTCTTTATTCTTTACTCATAGAGGAGCACATCAGATTACCCATTGTAAGAGGCGGAAAAGAAACAAGTTTGGGGTAATGTTGAGCAGAGAAAATGACTAAGTATCAAGTATAAGTTAGTGCATGAGAGAAATGCACATGCTTTGAAGATAGACATGAAAGGGTTATGCGTGAAAGGAGTCAAGACTTAGCCGATTTTAAGATGTAAATCTAAATATAGACTTGGAGTGTCAACCAAGCAAGGTTTTGAAGATAAGATTAAAACATAAAGAATTGCAGCTCAAGCAAAGGCTATTTTGGGATAAGGAGAGGAAAAACGACATGCATAATTCAGAGCTAATAATAGGATTTGAACAAGGAGTTAACTATAGCAGATCTATTATTAAGAGAGCTTGCATGGTTTTTGTAGGTATAAAATAGCAAAGCACATGGCTAATCTTAGCATGTAGCCTATTTTGAGGATGCATAGGTGGTGAAGGGAAAGTCTCCACCACTATATATATATATATATATATATATATATGATCAACATAGATTAGAACGATCACTTTTCTAATATATATATATATATGATCAACGTAGATTAGGAACGGTCACTTTTCTAATAGAGTTATGCTCTTTTTGGAATAAGTGCGTGCATGACTCGTGGTGACAATGTTATGTATGTAAAAAAAAATTATATTTTACAGTATTTAATATAATGGATCTTTGTGGCTAGATATTGGTTATAAACATCTCTGTTACTGGTTCTTTCATGGTGGATTTAATCTTGATACTTGTATGAGATAATCTTAGGCTTATGATCTAGATCTAGCTTATATTCTGCAATATACTTGAATGCTTGTTATGAATCGGAATATATATCTACCCATCATGCTAACTCCTTGATTAGAGCTCACATAAAAGAGGAACTTGGTACCCTTGCGTGCTTGGTGAGTGCTCAGGTTCTTCCTAGGTGATGTGCTAGTGTGCCTTGGGCTTGTGGTGGGTAAAATAAGACTACAATGAAGTGGGATGTGAACCTCCATATGGATCTCGATGATGGATGAATTATGGATGTGACTAGTAAGGTTATAGGTTGGTTGTAGTAATGCAATGGTGAGGATTGGTTAAGTTGCTAAAGCGTTGGGGAAGGGAATGATGAATCACATGCCACAACTAGTGGGAAGTCAAGTGAGATGCAAGTGTGCATCAATCTATAAATCACAAGTTGGATTGAGTTTTTGATGAGCTTAGAAATTTTGAGAAAGAGAATATGGAATGTAAGAGAGTTAAAGGTAGGCTAGTGATTTGTGCCCCTGTGATCCACATACATGAATAAAAGATGAAATGTGATATCGGTCATGGCTACAACTAGTTTGGTTAGGTGATGTTTCATGGATGAAATTTGGCAAGAGGAAAACATATTCAATGTGTGTAGAAGGAATGGACAAAGAGGGGTGTGTTGAAAAGCAACAAGGAAAAGAGAGTTGAGATGTAATGCGGGATCGGGGTCATAACACAATCACGACCGCGAACCATAATTTTTGGGAAGAAAAATGTAAGCATTGGGCGATGGTGAAGGAAAAATTGGAAACAAGGTGAAACTTGATGGTGAGTAAGTCGAGGAATACTCTAAGTGATATGCAAGGAAAATGATGAGTTGGGGAAAACATGTAAAAATCAAATATTGAATGAGGGATGTGTGTGGTCACAAAGGGGTCACCAGAATGACTCCAGATGAAGTGATGAAGGGAAAAGGTAGCTTGGTGGAGAAAATCATGGATTTGTAGGAAGGATGTGAGATAATTGTGAATAAGTTGTAGGGTGGTTACAGGAAGATCACCCTTGCGATTGAAGTGAAGTGGTGATGTGGAAAAGATACGAGATGTGTAGAATAGGTGATATAAGTGGATATGTCAAGGGAACATGCAAGTTAGAGCATGTGTAGAGGGAACACAAAGTGTAAGGACTAGAGAACACATGGAGGGGACCATATAACATAAGGGCTAGAGTGCACATGAAGGAGAATCAAAGAGCACTAGGGTTGGAGCACATGTAGAGTGGAAAAAGACATAATGTTTAGATTGCATGTGAAGGGGAATGAAGAGTCAAGTTTTAGAGTGTACATAGAGGGAGGCTGAAGAGTGTGAGGGTAGAGAAAAATGTGGAGAGGACTAGAAATTCTAAGGGTTGAAGCACATGTAGAGGGGAGCAAAGAGCACAAGGCGAAGTAGAGAATGAGTGGCTAATGAAAGCTAAAAAAGGTACAACGTAGGTGGTAAGAATTTACACAATCAAGGAAGTATGAAAAATGAGATGGTTAAAATTTGTAGAGTAGTCACACATGCAAATGAAACTAGGAAAATTTGAGATGAAAATTTCATGTCGGTCATGCCTATGACTAAGATAGGAAAATATGGAAATGAAAAGAAAGTGTAGATAGCTTAGAAACTTGGTGAAAAATGTGTTAGATGATAAGGATGGTCACGAGAGGTGACCCATAAGGGAATGAATGTGGCTGAAAAGTGTGATGTAGTATATGGAAGTTAAAATGATGTTTTTGAAGTTTTTATTCAAATACAAATGCAAATATGTTGTGAAATGCATGAAATAGATCTTATCACTCTAAAATAGATGTGCCTTTTTATATAATGTTAGTATGATATACCAATCCTCTCTATATACCTTCCCTTTGATTTACTTGTCAGTATGTGGAATAAGCTAGCCATCTCAATATATGTATTTCTTTGTGAGAGTGACACAAACACACACGAGAGTAGAATGCTACATGGTACATAAATACTACATGAAAGGGACTCATCATATCAATGGAGGAATGTTAAAATGCAATCTCTCGTATGTAATTTGATGGTGTTCCACATCTTCGAGCTTTATTCCTAACAACCATTGATGGTGGGAAATAAAGGAATGAAAGTGTATGTTTCCTTATTACTCCTTGACAATTTATATGGATGATGTCATAAACGTAATTATTTCATATATGTTAGGTGATAGATGCAATAGTTTAACACAATAAATTTAATCGTAAGCGTGACCTAAAAGACATATAAATAAGGAACACTATGATGAGGTAAGTCTCGTGTTGTGCACAACAATAAAGTAAAAAACAATAGCTATTTTTATTTTCCAACATCACCTAAAAGTGTGAGGGAGGAACATGTGTGGCATATAAATTTCTCTATTAACATGATAGATATGAATAACAATTTCTCTATTTTTGTATTTTAAATAAAAAAATTCTAAGACAAAGTTGCACCTACAACTACGATATAAAGGTATGACTACCTTGTAACCTGATTTATTTACAAAAGAAAAATCACAACATAGTCACACCTATGACTATCCTCCAACTAGAATTTTTTTATTTTAGCAAAATTTTAATGAAAAATGTTAGATATGCAATGAAGCGAACATTAGAAAAAATAAAAACAAATCAAAAGGAATAAAAACCCTAATGAAAAACAAAGTTAGATTCAAAAATGAAATAAGTTAACCCATAACCAAAATCTATCCCACCTTCGTCACCAAAATGTATGCCTATATTTGTATCACCCTGCAGAAGATGAGCTAGATAACATATTGACAAATCTCAAATCAATGTTATTAAATAAAAAAATGGGCTTATGTTGCATCCATGTAAAAATTAAAGGACATTTTAAGGTTCTTTCATTGAATAAAGTGGGTGAAATATCCAACTTTGAATTTAAATATGCGATAAAATACACTTAGACCAATGTTAGTTATTTTTGTTGGCTAAGAGACATGTGTCGGTCATATCCATGGCCCTTTTCAAGGTTGATAATAAGAACATGTAAGACATGTGATTGATAAATAAAATGGTATACTTGTTTTGGGGCTCTAGGTGACCAAGTCGTGGTGAAAGGTTTAATTACGTATGATTGTTGATAGTTGTGTATTCACATGTCGAGTTGGAGTTATGATCATTGAAAATCATAGATTAGTCATAAAATAGTCACGGGAAGGACTAATAACACTATTGAAAATTTGAAATTTGATTAAGTAGTAAGCTTCAACTATCCAAGATGTCTTCATTTATCCTTCAACAAAACATGAAAACATTAAATGTGTGAGAAATAGAAAAAATTCTCTCAAATCCAAGAGGGGTCAAGGGAGGGGACAAGTGTTATTTTATAGTTTTGGGGTGTATAGAAAATTCTAATGGATATGCGTGCAATGTGCATAGTATATTGGGATGATAATGGTTCAATTTATAGTGAAGATATAAATGGGTAGGTGGATCCTTTGAGATTAAATGTGAGTGGATGGGGATAACTCGATAAGTGACAAGTCTTAAATCAACCTTATTTTTTAATTTTTAGGTGTTTTGTGGGAATATTTTATTTTAGGGATTATTGCAATTTTATAATGTTTTTTTAACATTAGAAGACCATAAGATCAAGGTGCATTTTCTAGTGTCTATAGCTAGTAATTTTAAACAATGATGTGAAAAATGCATGACTTGGTTAGAAATTCCAAGGATGTAGGATAAAGAAATAGGATAATCATGTGCAAATATGATGGGAACAAACAAGACTTAATTATCATTGCAAGCTCATGAGGAAGGGAAGTGATGAGCCACAAGGATCCTTAAGAGGAAGACATGTGAATTTCGTTGTCATAAAAAGAGTTATCTACGAATGAAATTGGAACACACGTGGAAGAGTTTAGGTCTGAATACTTATTAGGATCTAAAGAATAATCATAGGACCCTTTCGTTATCAAATAATGTGAAAGCAAGGGTTTGAATTCTTATACCACCAAAAACTTAATCCCTCATGTTTTGAATCACCTAAATTCAAACTAAGATGATATTCAAGAGTCAATGAAAATAAGGAATCTCCATAAGGGAGAAAACAATGTCTTACAATATGTGAGGATGCTAGAGTAGGTTGTTTACCTTAGTTCATGTTCACCTAGGTACTTTATTTACCTTTTGTTTCTTATTTTCATTGGAATTATTTTTATAGTGTGCATTTCTATACAAAATGGAATACACCATTGGATCTAGAAGGTGGAAAAATCCCAATATCTTTTGAAAACTCGGGCATTGTCGAAGGTAGGTGATTCTATAAGTTTTTGGTTTTGCAGGATTATAAACACGCATGATCCATATAGTTTGTGGAGGATGGCCAAGAGAACAATTCTGGGTTTTGTACAATTTTTGTGGGTATCTTGTTGTTTGGTTACATGGATTTCTAGATTGGAGGTTCAATTGATTTCCAGATTAGGATGTTTGGTTGTGGATCTATGTCTAGTTCTTATTTTTCTAGTGGTGGGCTACAAATTTTGATGCAGTTCATGCTACAAATTTGGATGCTTGTCTGCAGATTTGGTCGTAACTTTTGTTCAATTGTGAACTAGGTGTGTCCCTAAAAAAATTGTTTTTCCTTGACCATATGGTATGGTCACATGAGGACTTAATTTTGGGATTTCTACTAGTGGGTGCTTAAGTGTAGCACCTAAGATCATCTTATTTTTAAAGGTAATTTTTTTTTTTATTTTTTATAGTGCAAATTTAAATAAATATTATAGTGGAAAATTGATAAGCTTGTAACTTTTGATAAACAACTCGAAATTGAGGGTCATTTTTTTTTCTAAAAGTGCTTATTTTTCCATGTTTATACCATAGGAACTATTTATTTTTTCAAGCACACTCAGATTATAAAGTGCCCATTTTTGTAAAACACATTAAAATTATAAAGCACCACATCGGGGGCTTCTTGCATTTTTTTATTGTTTGGTGATTTTTAGAATGATGTCTTTATCTTCTTTTGCATTAGATCAACTTGAGCCATTAATGACACATAATTGCCACACATAGAGACCAAGAATGGAAATAATCATTAAATCCAAAGGATTATGTAATTTAACTTCTAGCAAAACAACCAATGTTCACAAAAAAATATGAGAAATTTCAAGTACCAATGCGAATTTGATGAGTGTAAGGGTTTAATATGAACTTATGTAAGTGATATTATTTTGTTTCATTTTGAAGGATGTGACTCTCCTTTCAAAATATGGGATAAATTAGATGAGTTATTTGGTAAGGTGGATCATATGAGAGCCATGCAACTTGAAATTGAGATTACTTCTCTTAGTGTTGTAGATTTTCCATCAATTATAGACTATCTTACTAAGTTCAAGAACTTGTTGACACAATTTAAGGGGAGTAGAAGATATAAGAAAGATGAAGAGTGTGTTTACCTAATTTTATCCAAGTTGAGAGGTCCATTCCAAATATTTGTTTCTAATTTTTTCTCTAGTATGGATGTATTAGGTGACACATTCAAAATTCCTAGCTTAAAATTATTTTGTAGAAGACTTACTACGGAAGAATCCAAAATGTCTAAGGTTGAGTCTTCCACCTCTCAAAATGCATTAGTAGCATCTACTCTTAAGGGTAAGCAAAAACAAAAAGTTAAATCCTAAAAGGAACGATAACTAGATCATACCAAGCCAAGAACTCAGATGCTAATCAAACACCACACACAATAAGATGAAATTAATTCACCAAAATAACTTTAATAAAACCTTTGTAAACAAATGAACAACAATATCATATATTATTATGGAACTCAATGAAATACAATGAGAATGAGCCTTACTTATATAGGTAAGGAATATCAATCTAAGAACTAGTCAAGGTCATAGATCAAGCCATAAATCAAGGAAAGAACTAGTCATCAAAGAAATAGTCAAGTCCATAGATTTAGGAAAGAACTAGTCATTAAAGATCTTGTCAATACCATAGATCAAGGAAAGAAATGTACCTAACAACTAGATACTATCTCCTAATATCTAAATAAGATAAAAGAAATATCCACACAAATAAGTGGGTGAGTATAAATACAATAAAGATAAATAAATTACCTAGGTGAACATGAGCTAAGGTAAATAACTACTCTAACACCCCCCTCAAGTGAATCTAGGGGCCCAAAATAAAAGTGGCATATCCATAGTATGAGTCCTGGTAACTAGGCCTGATGAGGTACTCATGTACAATATATCCATGAAGAAATCTTGAACCAAAAGAAGGAAATAATCTTGCTAGAAGGAAAGAGAAAGAAGAAGAAGAAGGAAGATGTTCTCACAAACACCCCCAAGAACTTCTAAAACCCCAAGCATGTCACACAACTCAAGGTAGCGAGGTGATGTAAAAGGCTTCGTAAAGATGTCCGCAACTTATTATTGAGTCGAATGTACTCCAAGAAAATAATTCCATCCTGAATGTGTTGATGAATGAAGTGTATGTGTATCTCATTATGTTTGATCTGTTGGTGCTCACAAAGTTGCGAGAAATGTGAATTGCACTTTGGTTGTCACACCAAAATATAGTCGGTGAATCCTATGGGAATCCAAACTCTGTCAATAAATTTCAAAGGAAAAGAATCTATTGAATCACTATAATCGCTGCCCCGTACTCTGTCTCTGAAGATGAAAGTGCAATATTGTTTTTTACACACCCAAGCAAACTGGAGAAGAACCAAGACAAAAAGATAGCCAGAAGTGGAACGTCTGTCATCAATATAACCTTCCCAATTTGAATCTGTATATCCAACCAACTAAGTAGAACCCCTAGTGTAGTGTAGTCCAAAGTGGGAAGTGCCCTATAAATAGTGCAAAATCCTTTTAGCATCCTACCAGTGACTACTATGAGGAGAATGTGCAAACCGAGATACAAGCCCTACTGTAAATGAAATATCAGGGTAATTATAGGTCAAGTACATGAGACTTCCAACCAACTACCTATATAATGTAGGATCACAAAGTGGAGTGGTACATGTGGAAGTAAGAGTAACCCCAGATCTGAAAAGGAGATGGACTTGGCTTGCAATCAGCCATATCAAAGTGTTGAATAAGATCATCGGTGTACTTTTGCTAGCTCAAATGAATCCATGAATCATCTAAGAAATATGAAAACAAAGGAAATAATGTAATAACCCAAGATCTGTTATGTTAAACTGTGTAGAAAGAGTCCTCTAAATAGTCTGAATGTGAGAGGAAGAATTGTCAATAAGTAACATATCATCAATATACAAGACAAGCATCACAATATCCTCACCAACATGCCGGAGATACACTTTGTTTGGTCGGAGTGGTAATGAATAAAACTAGTAGATAGAAGAAAAGAGTCCATCTTCTCATACAAATCCCGAGGGGCTTGTTTAAGACCATAGAGAGACCTTGGAGCCTACAAACAAGAGAAGAATCTTGAAAAAATCTAGCAGGTTACTCCATGTATATTTCCTCTTGTAAATATCCATGTAAGAAGGCACTCTTCACGTCCATCTAGTATATGGGCCACCCCTGTGATGCAAAAATAGTAAGTACAAGGTGTATAAAATCCATCTTGGAAATGGGTGCAAAAGTCTCAAAGTAATCAATACCTTCAACTTGTGAAAAACTATTTGCAACAAGATGAGCCTTATACTTGTCAATGGACCCATCGCTTGTGTATTTGGTTCGATATACCAACTTACACCTACCCATATTACATCCTTTAGGAAGAGACACCAAATCCCAAGTATGATTCTTAATCAAATAAGAATAGTCAACTGTCATCGCATCATCCCACGCTTTGTATCCCATGAGTTTTTGAAAAAGACTGTGGATCCTCGAAACTACTTGACACAAAAGTCCAGAACCTGTAGAATGTGTGTGATGATTCCTCGTGGGTGGAAGATCTTGTATGAAGGGTGTTGCCTCAGAAACTAAAGTACAAGCTCACTTAGGCATAATTATAACATCACTAGGAACAAGATCCTCAACAACATCTATAACCTCTTCATCAACCTCCTAAAAGAAAGGACCCTCAAGATGAGATAAAGAAGGAGGCATGGAAGAAGATGAAGAATCATAATGAGTGAAGCACTCATCAAATTAAACATGTGTTCGAAAAATAATGTCATGAGTATCAGTATCTAAAGGTCGATAAACTCTCATATCCTCACAATACCCTACAAAGGTCAAGGGTTTTCTCTTCTTATCTAAGGCTTTCCTTTTCTTCTTTAGCACAAAGGCCCAAACATGGCTCCCAAAGAATCGAAAAAATGAGACATTTGGCTTAGTGTTGGAACAAGCTTCCTATGGAGTCAAATGCTCAAGTGTTATGTGTGGTGTGTGATTCTCGAGTGTAGTTAGCACAATTAATCTGCTTTTGCCAAGTACATAGGAAATAAATATCTAGAATTTATCATATAGTTAGCCATTTCCTTAAAAGTTATATTCTTCCATTCTACTAAGCCATTCTGTTGTGGAGTATGAGGAACAAAACGTTAGTGAATAATTCCTTGAGTTTCCAAAAATTCAAAAAATTCATTGCTAAAGTACTCTCCCCATTATAAGTACAAAGGCTATTTATGCAACTACAAGATTGTTTCTCGACCAAAGCCTTGAATACTTTGAAGTGTGAAAAACATCACTTTTGTACTTGAGAAAATAAACCCAAATACACTTCAAGAAATTATCAATAAAGGTAAGTGCATACTTAGCTCCATTGAAAGAGAGGGGTAGGACAAAACCATCAAGTCACTATACACAAGCTCAAGTGGTGAAGAAGCTCTTTGGAAAAATCCTTAGGAAATGGATCTTGGTGTTGTTTCCCTGATGCACAGATAGAGTAAACTCCCTCAAGACAAGAAAATATAGGAAGACCATCTACCATAGCATGAGTTCTCAACACCTTAAAATATTTGTAATTGAGATGTCCAAATCTCTCATGTCAAAGCTTACTCTCGAATTTGCACAAGAAAACAATCATGTCCCTATGGAGGAAGTGTCATCAAATATCTCAAAGTGATATAGTCTAGAGATATGATCAATAATACCTTGAGAAAAAAGTGAATGAGACTCCAAAAAATTCGTACTTCTACCCCATGTGGTGTAAAAGTCACTATTTTTCCTTGACCAGAATGATAAATTTGATATACATAAAGCAAATTTGTGGTGATGTTAGGAACATACAATGCATCTTGGATACTACCACCATCAAGATGTATGTCACCTTTTCCTTTAACATAAAGAAAGGAAGAATCTCCAACCTCAATTTTGGAAGTAGACCTCGAACCTAGAGAAACAAAATACTCCTTGGAAGAAGTCATGTGATGAGAAGCACCAAAATCTATAACTCAACTGTTTACAAGTGGTGACCGAGATCTCCCAACAACATTAAGTGCTTTACCATCCTGATTAGAAGGAGGTGGAGTGGAGATAGAAATAATTTTGTGTTTCTTAACTGCATCCTATAAGGCTTGCATTCTCTTATAACACCTATGTTCTTCATGACCAATACCCCCACAAAAAAAGCATGAAACTCTAGACTTATTCTTGTATTTAGAAGACTCCTTGGGTTTAGAGTTGTTTTCTTTGGGTTTAGGAGCACTTTGAGATGGATAAGGGGTGGATTTGGTTTTACTTTTTTATTTTACCTTGCCCTTAGGATTATATGCAACTAATACCTTTTGAGAGGTGGAAGACTCAAGGTGAGACAATTTGGATTCTTCTCTAGTAAGTCTTTCACAAAATGTTTATAAGTCAAGAATTTTGAGTGTCACCTAAGACATCCATGCTAGAGAAAAAGGTTGAAGTAAAGATTTGGAATGGTCCTCTCAGCTTGGATATAATTAAATAAACACACTCTTCATCTTTCTATCTCTTCAACTATGTCAAAAAATGCTTGAACTTGGTAAGATAGTCTATAATTATTGGAAAATATTTAGGATTAAGACAGGTGATCTCATTTTTAAGTTGCATGGCTCTCATATGATCCACCTTACCAAATAAATCCTCCAATTTCTCCCATATTTTGAAAGGAGAGTCACATTTTTCCAAATGAAACAAAATATTATCACTTACATAAGTTCCTATCAAACCCATACACTCATCAAATTTGCACTGGTACTGAAAATTTTCATATTCTCTAGTGAACATTGGTTGTTCTGAAGAAGTTAAAGCCCATAATCTTTTCTCGCTTAATGATTATTTCCATTCTTTGTTTCCATGTGTGGTAATTCTCGTGTTGTTAATGGCTCAACATGATCTAATGTAGAAGTAGATAAAGATGCCATTCTCAAAAATCACAAAAAAATGAAAGACCCAAGTAGTGCAACACGACCCCCTAGATTTTGGCACTTTATAATGAGTGCGTGTTACAATACGACACTTTATAATTATAGTTAGATTATCAAAATACAAAAAAATGAAAGGGGCTAGAGTTAAGCACCTACTAGTAGGAATCACAAGCTTTAAGCCCTCATATGACTATAGGCTTATGATTTCAATTGGTGCCAAGAACTTAGATGTTAATCAAACACCATGTACAATAAGATGAAAGTAATTTGAGAGAATAACTTTAATAAAAACTTTACAAACAAATGAGCAGCAATATCACATATTATTATGGAACTCAATGAAATATAATGAGAATGTTCCTTTCTTATATAGGAAATAAATATCAATCTAAGAACTAGTCAAGGTCGTAGATCAAGCCATAAATCAAGGAAAGAACTAGTCATCAAAGAACTAGTCAAGTCCATAGATTTAGGAAAGAACTAGTCATCAAGGATCTAGTCAATACCATAGATCAAGGAAAGAACTATACCTAACAACTAGATAATATCTCCTAATATCTAAATAAGATAAAAGAAATATCCACACACATAAGTGGGTGAGGATAAATACAATAAAGGTAAATAAAGTACCTAGGTGAACATGAGCTAAGGTAAATACCTACTCTAACATCCAAGTTCACTCCTTCATATCAAAGTGCTCCTAAACCCAAAGAAAATAAGTGTAAACTAAAGGAGTCTTCTAAATCCAAGAATAACTCTAGCCTTTCATGTTATTTTGCGGGGTTAGTGGTCATGTAGAAACTAGGTGTTGGAAGAAAATGCAAGCCTTAGAGGATGTAGTTAAAAAGCACAAGATCTATATCACCACTCCACCTCCCATTAATGAGCATGAAAAATAACTTAATGTTATTGGGAGATATCAAGTAAACTATTACAGAGATAGTTGGGTTATAGATTCTAGTGCTTGTCACTACATGACTTCTTCCAAAGAGTATTTTGTATCTCCAAGTTTGAGTTTTACTTCTAAAATTAAGGTTGGAGATTCTCATTTTATTTTTGTTAAAGGAAAATGTGACATACACCTTGATGGTGGCAGCTGTAGACGTAAAATCACGCACTTAGGGGTATATTTCTAGGTCCTAAAAGCATGTTAGCATTTGCATGATTCCTAAGAAATAAAACTAGTGGTTGACAACTATCTTTGGCCATGCTAGTATTTACATGATTCATAAGCAAGAAAACTAGTGGTTGACAACTATCTTTGGCCTCTTTTTTGTGTCTCTTGTTTTCTATTTGACTTTATACACCCCGTAGCCCATTCAAAACTTTATTATTTTATCTTTCATAGCTTTAGACACCAAAACCTAGCCAAGACAGAAGCGTCCAAGCGTTCTTGTCCCTCCTAAGAACCCCGACCCTTTCTTACCTTACTTGCTCTTTTTGGGCCTCTTTTATCTTTTAGGATTTTTTTTCACTTACGGTCGACCTTCTAGTTTTCAATTACGAAACTCAAACAAGGGAATCATATAAATACATAGTTATGTGTTTGAAATTAACAAGCACTAAGCATTACTATCATCACCTAAGCTTGCATTCCAAAGGCACTAAAGCACTCCAAAGGAATCCATATAACATCCATTCAAGGGACAAGGGTTGCATACTTTTGCATACATAACATAGGAAGGGGAAGTCTATTCTATTCCATCCACACATACTACTACATTGCTACATTCTAGCTATAACCCGCTATCAAGTGCAACTTGCACAAGGGCATCTTAGGGCATCATTTCTATACACACACACACAAGAACTACATGGATTCTGAGATGTAGTGTAGTGCTCGGTCATAAGTTCACTCTCGAGGTTCCCATCGGGGTCACTCGACTCCCCATTTTTCGTTTTCCTTTTTAGGTTTAATGTGATTTATGGGCTTGTACAGGTGAACTTATCTTTGTAGGTTACAAATATCATTAGCAATCATAGTGTAAACATCAAGTGATTAATAGAGAGCAATTGTGAAACCCTTACGACACAATGAAACTAGGTTCCAATACTCTGCGCAATCACCAATGCCTAGGAGCAATCACCGGTTCTAAGCACCTCTGTCTTACACTAGGTGCCTTTATCTCCGGATTTGTTCCTAGGTCCCAGATTTTTAGTAACCGTAATAACCCTATTTACATCACACCTACCTATATCACTTCCTATCCATTTAGAAATCAGCTAAGTCTTCTTATCTCTCCTTCTTGCTTAGGGTTACATACTTAACAAGTTATTTTTCTTGTGTCATATTGTATTTTAGAATTTTTACATCATTTACATCATTAGTTACTCTACAATATTATATTTAATTTAGAAATAATTAAATCATTTGGTGAACTCATCACTCAAATTCAATCTTCCTTCTAGGGTTTTCCTTTTATGCCCGTCACCCGTAGTGGTCGTTTTGGTTCCTTTGAGTACATTGAACTTCCTCCCTCTATTTGTAAGTCCTCTAAGTCAATGGTTGAATCTTCCAACCCCTTTCTTAACTCAAACAATGTCCCTCTTGATAATATTTAAGGTTCTAAAAGTAAAAACTCATATGATGAGAATATTAACATTAATAAAGAACAATTAGAAAATCTCACCAATTTCCGTCAAGCATTGCGCACCAACCCTTTGCATACTACACATGTTCTCAATGCTTTACTTAATATTAAAATTCTTGAAATGTTGCTTCTTTCTATCTTGTAGGATCCTCCTCAACTGCCATGGCCTCCACCTAACCCCTTAACATTCCTACTTCCATCACTACCACTACCGCCCTCTCATCACTCCCAATACCTCTAATACACAACTTGGTTCTCTTCTGACACTCATGACTTAGCTTCTTTATATCAATATCTAAAAATCAAATCCGCTAGTTACAACAAGTCACTTCACGTTCCTCTCCATCTCTTGATTCCTCATTACTTCTTCATACCCCTTTCGCACCCACCATATCCACTTACCAATTTCCTCCTAACTTCGTCACCCCTAAGTTTCCCACCTTCAATGGCCATGGTGACCCTCAAGATCATCTCGATATTTTCATGTGGTATGTCTTGACTATGTGGATGATCATACATTTCTAGCTAAGCTATTTCTTAGAAGTCTTCAAGATTACACCATGTGTTTGTTTTATGATCTACCTATTCATTCGGTAAATTCTTTCGCATATCTAGTTTATGATTTTCTTGCTCAATTTTTAATCAATATCGACACCAAGGTCTATTATGTACAACTTGATCAAATAAAAAAATCTAATGAGCATCTAGATAACTATGTTTTGCGTTACAATAACAACCTAACTAAGATGACCAATATACTTTTGACTCGGAATTACATGATCTTTTTTTAAAGCCTCTTACCACCACTTCAAGAGAGTGTTATCTTTGAGACCTATCCTTCATTTGATCAATTATGCCATACACTCAAAATTCATGAAGTCAAAATCCTATCTATGGGAAAATTAAAATATCATGATACTCCTTCATCCTCTTCTAATAGGTTTCAAGCTAAATCTATGTTCAAGCCATCTCCTAAGCCCATCGAAGCAAAAACAATTGTTAATGTCATCTCTCCACCTAAAAATATTCAATGAAAACCTCCAAAGCATAATTTTACCAAATTACCCTATGCACCTTGGTTTCTATTGTCTTAAACCATTAAAAGTAACTTAATAAATCTTTCACTCCGCACTCAATCTCGACCCCTCTTGCCCCCATGGCCACAATTATGATGAAAATAAACGATGTGATTATCACCAATGTGTTGGGCATTCTATTGATCGTTGCTTTAAACTCAAGCATATCATTCAAGATATTATTGACAATAATTCACTCGAGCTCCCTGAGCCATCTACTTCTAATCCAATCAACGATAATAAAAAGCTAAAAATATTTAATGACCCTTTATCAAGCATGACACACAAGCTCTTGATTCTTCTACTAATTATACATATTGAGTTATGCTTCCTCCTTCATTGGGCCCCCTTGACTTATTTATTGCTTTTGTTGATGCATCACCACTCTAATTTACGCACATACATCAATCCTTCTATTGGTTCATATATTGTCAATAATACTTTGATCTATCCAAAGAACTCCTATGAAAATGTGCTCGTTACACTCCTAGCTATCAAATATATTTTGTTTTAATATCACATTCCTAGTTCCCAATTATTTTGGCTACATCATACTTTGCATTACTATTGGACCTCTTACCATGCTCATGTCATTCGCTATGGCATCTTCAATCAAAGGTGTGACATGTTCTTAGATCTCTCTTGGCTCCGCATCTCCTAAGCCATCCCTTTTATGAATCATTTGTGTCATAAGTTCATCCACAATAAACAATTGCTTACTATCAAATGTGTTCCACCATGTACACCATTGACTTGACCTACTCTTAATGACATCTATACACCAGTCACAATATTTAGGCCTCCCACACCTATTAAGTCTAAAGTACACTCTACACCTAGTTCTCCTATTCGTACATGACCTACTTCATGACCTTTTCGTCCTCATCGGTCCACAAGTCTACCTCGTTGGCCTAATTCCTCTACTTAGGAAACCCTTTCACATAGGTATTCACCATTTCCTTTACCATATAGGCCTCCTTAATGTACACATCATTACCCTCTTACACCACCAATCTTAGAGTATCGTCACTTGCCTTTATCTCCTCCGACATCGGGTAGAGGGCCCTTGACCTTCATTATCGTCGGGTATATTTCTCTCACTTACACACTTGGGGGCATTCCAATTTCTCCCCCCCATCATAAATTTCAAATGTTAATGACTACACATTTTACGATCTGTGCATCATCACTTTTACATACTCTCATACCCTTTGATACACAAATTGTATCATCATTACCCTATGATGCACTCTAGTTCCATGGTTCATACTCGACTATTGAGGGTATAATTCTGAAATGAACCTCACATCATCTCCACATTTCATGCTTTGTGCTTCATGATACATCTTCTAGCATTTATTCGTACAACACACACATTACTTGATGACACACTCTTGTTCTATGGTTCATTCTTTATTGTTGAGGGTCGTTATAAATGATCCTCATCTCATACACATCCACGGGGGCACGTTGCTCCTACCATCTTCACATTTTTATTTCCATACCATCACACTCATACATTGCATTTACATATCTTGGTTGTATCTACTCTTTCTTTCTTATACTACTTACATTTTGTATTTTTCTTATTATCCTAGTCAAATACTCAACATGTCATTATATTTTTATATACACACATGCACGTTCACTTGGTCTTTTGAGGTGAATACAAATCTCTTACAGTTTTCACATGTTGTAATGATGCTCAAAGACTGTACCTTTACCAATCCCACCGAAGCTTCTAGGGGCATCTACTTTTACTACTCTCACATACTACGGGTTCTATTACTACTACTTCTTACTAGCACTTGTTTTTCATTGATTTATACATGCTTTTCAATACTATCTATCTTTCTAACATGATAATGGGTGCTTCATGTGTAGCATTTTATTTGCATAACTATATGCCACCATGGTTATCTAATTCACTTTACTTGATCTTGTTTGCCATTGTATGCTATTGTTTGTAGGCTATGCCCTATGTCTTGTATGCTCATTGTATGCTTTTGGCAGCTTTGGCCCTAATTTTCTTGTGACATTGTGAGCAATGTACCATGTTTGAAACCCACTTTTCACGATATAACTTGTCTACACACTTGCTTGTTACATTATTGTTTATTACATAATTTTCTTGCACTAAAACATATTTTTTGCCTAGCCGCTTTATTTTCAAACGGCTTGGTTTCTACCATGCACATCCCCTACCCCCTATAGGTATCTAATTCAGATCAAAACCAGATCCTCTCCTTTGGGCCACATTCTTATACAATTGTCACATGCACCCTAAATGAGGGGGCATACATTGGGTGAACAAATCAACCCTATAACAACTCAAAGTTATAACATAGTACATAAAAAGTATAGGAAACACAAGAATAATAACAAACTAGAATTTGAATTGGTTCTAAACACATAGTACGAAACCAATGCCGGACTCAAACACTAGCATATGGGATCTCTCGACCTCCCCTAGGTACTTATGTCCTGGGGGGAATATATATTCATCTTCTCAAATCTACACAGTTCACGAAGTCTTGAGTAGTTCTTTAATTACAAGCATAGACATTCAATTACATAATGCATTCTATCTCCTTATTCGAAACTAAATTCATAAAAATTGGAGCAAAAGGAACAACAAGAAAAAAAAAATTGGGACGCACCATCGTAGTGGTGATTTTTAGGAAGAGTCATGGAAGGAGAGTAACATTAAATTCTCTCCCCAAAATTTCTCTTTGGTGTGAGATCACCCAAAAAAACTCGCACTTGGCATGAGATCACCCAAAAAACTTTTAATTGGTATGAGATCACCCAAAAACTCGCTCTCACAACATTTCAGGACACATTTATATCCTTTACACTCTTTTACATCAAGTGCACACTTTCCTTTACTACTACTTTTACACACTTTTCTCAAATTTTTCATATACAGGACTTTGACTACTATTTAGCTCTTATTTTGGTGTCGACCTTAATTTTCAATAAGAAGTAGCCTACGAAAAAATATAAAAACCACAACAACATATAAAAACAATGCATACACATCACCCTTAGGGTCCACTTCCCTTTCCTAGTCTCCATGCTTCAATTGTCCACTTGGCATGCTATTCACCACACTATCTATACGATTATAAGGTAAACATATCTTATCTACTTTATGTTATTGAGTATTCAATTAATGACATAAAGTGGGGGAAAATGTAGACACAAAATCACACACTTGGGTACATTTCTAGGTCCTAAAAACATGTTATCATTTACATGATTCCTAAGAAATAAAACTAGTGGTTGACAACTATCTTTGGCCTCTTTTATTTGTCTCTTGTTTTCTATTTGGTCTTACACACTTGTAGCCTAGTTGGAAGTTTACTTGTTTATCTTTTATAACTTTCGACACAAGTGCCCAACTAGGATAGAAGCACCCAGTGCTCATGTCCCTCCTGGGTGCCCCTAACCCTTTCTCACCTTACTTACTATTTTTGGGTCTCTTTTATCTTTTGGGAATATTTTTCACTTATGGGTTGGCCTTCTAGTTTTCAATTACAAAATTCAAACAAGGGAATCATATAAATACATAGTTATGTGTTCAAAATCAAGGACCAAGCACTAAGCATTACTATCATCACCTAAGTTTGCATTCCAAAGGCACTAAAGCACTCAAAGGCATCCATATAGCATCCATTCAAGGGACAAGGGCTGCATAATTTTGCATACACAACATAGGAAGGGGAAGTCTATTTTATTCCATCGACGCATACCGCTACATTACTAAATTCTAGCTATAAACCACTATCAAGTGTAACTTACACAAGGGAATCCTAAGGAATCATTTCTACACACACACAAGAACTACATGGAGTTTGAGATGTAGTGCAACACTTAGTCGTAAGTTCACTCTTGGGGTGACTACCGGTGTCATCTAATCCCCATTATGAATTTTATTTTTTAGGTTTGATGAAGTTTGTGGGCTTATACAGGTGAACTTCTCTTTTGTAGGTTACATGTATCATCATCGAACATAGTGCGAACATCAGGTAATCAAAAGATAACAATTGTGAAACCCTGTGACACAACAAAAATAGGTTCCAAGCCTCTACGTAGTCACCAAGTGCCTGTTAAGTAGTCACTAGTACCCAGTGCCTCTATCCTACACTCGCACGCCCTATCCGAATTTTTTTCCCAAGTCCCATATTTTTTAAGGACCAGTAATGACCCTATTTGTAGTTTGTTCATCAGTTGCACCTGCCTAGATCACTTCATGTCCATTCAAAAAATAGCTAAGTCTTCTTATCCCTCCTTCTTGCTTAGGGTTTTATACTTTACATGCTATTTTACTTATGTCATACTGTATTTTAGCATTTGTAAATCATTTACATCAATAATTACTCTACAATATTAAATTCAATTAAGAAATAATTAAATCACCAACATCCATGATGCATCGTATGTTCCCGACATCACTATAAATTTACTTTATGTATGTCACATTTGTCATTATGGTCAAGGCAAGACAATGACTTTTACATCACAAGGGGTATAAGTACAAACCTTGTTAGAGCTTCATTCACTGTTGCTCAAGGTATTTTTGATCATAGTTCTATATTATATCACTTTGAACGTTTTGATGTCACTTCCTCAATAGAGACATGTTTGGTTTCTCATGCAGATTTAGTGAGTAAGCTTTGACATGAGTGATTTGGACATCTCAATTACAAATATTTGAAGGAGTTGAGAACTCATGGTATGGTTGATGGTTTTCATAGAGTTTTTTTTATTGAGATATTTTCCCTAGTTGTGCATTAGGGAAACAACACCAAGATCCATTTTCCAAGGGTATGTCCAAGAGAGCTTTTTCACCACTTGAGCTTGTGTATAGTGACTTGATGTTTTTTCCTACTCCCTCTTTCAAGTTCACACTTGCATTTATTGATAAATTCTCAAGGCTTACTTGGGTTTATTTTCTCAAGTACAAAATTGATTTTTTTACACACTTTAAATCCTTTAAGGATTTGGTCAAGAAATAATCTTCTACTTGCATAAATGACCTTTTCACCGATGACGGAGGAGTACTTTAGAAAAGAGTTTTCTGATTATTTGGAAACTCACGACATTATTCACCTAAAGCATTTTGTTCCTCATTCTCCACAACATAATGGTTTAGTAGAACAAATGAACCAAATTTTAAAGGAAATGGATAATGCGTGATACATTCTATGGAATTACATGTTTTATACTAGGAAAAGTAGTTAATTTTTCTAACTAAATTTAGAATCACACATCACACAAAGCACTTGAGCATTTGACTCTAGAGGAGGATTGGTCTAGAACTAAACCCGATGTATCATTTTTAAAAGTCTATGGAATCCATTCTTGGGCCTCTTTGCCAAAGAAGAAAAGGAAAGATTTGGATAAGATGAGAAATCCCATGATATTTCTGAGTGTATTGTGAGGACAAGAGAGCTTACTAAATTTTGGATCACGATACTCATGAGGTTATTTTTATAACACATGTTTAGTTTGATGAGTTGTTCTCTTCTCATGATTCTTTATCTTCTTCTATGCCTACTTATTTTTATTTACTTCATCTTGAGGATACCTTATTTTAGGATTTTATTGAGGAGTTTGTGGATGCTTGACTTAGATAAGAATCTTGTTCCCAATGATATTGTAATTGTGCCTAAGTGGGCTCGTACTACGCTTCATAGGAAACACCTTCCATACAAGATCTTCCATCCACTATGCACCATCATTCACATTCTACATTTTCTATAATTTTGTGTCGAGTAGTTTCTAGGGATCCACAATCTTTTTCACATGCTCATGGGATATAAGAGTGGGATAATGCAATGAAAAATGAGTATTATTATTTGATGAAGAAGGTCTCTCTTCCTAAGGGAAGAAATTTGGTTAGGTGTAAGTAAATATGCCAAACCAAATACACAATCGATGTGTCTCATAACAAGTATAAGGCCCATCTTATTCCAAATGGTTTTTCACAAGTCAAAGGTATTTATCACTCTAAGTATTTTACACCCCTTACAAAGATGGATTTTGGATCCCTTGTACTTTTTTATTATTGCATCACATGGTTAGCCAACACACCAGATCGACATGAAGAGTTCCTTCTTAAATGGATATTTAAAGGAGGAAATATACATGGAGCAATCAACTGGGTTTGTTCACGACTCTTCTCTTGTTTATAGACTTTGTAGGTCTCTTTACGGTCTCAAACATGTCCCCATGCCTGGTATGAGAAGATGGATTATTTTCTTCCATCTACTAGTTTTGTTTGTTGTCACTCATATCCTACAATATATCTATAACATGTTGGCGAGGATATTGTTATATTTATCTTGTATGCTGATGATCTGATACTTATTGGTAGCTCTTCTTCCCACATTTAGACTATTAAACGAGATCTTTCCACACTGTTTGATATGATGGATCTCAGTTATTGTATTTTTTTCCTTGGTTTTCAGATTTCTCAAATAGATTCAAGGATCCATTTGAGTTAGCTTAAAGTACACCCATGATCTTCTTCAACATTTTGATATGGTTGATTGCAAGCCAAGTCTATCTCCTTTCCAGTATGGGGTTACTCTTACTTCCACCTACATCACTCCTCTTTATGATCCTACCTTGTATAGGAAATTGGTTAGAAGTCTAATGTACTTGACCCATAATCACTCTAATATTTCCTTTGTAGTAGGGCTTGTATCTCGGTTTGCACATTTTCCTCACAACAGTCATTAGTAGGATGCTACAAGGATTTTGTGATATCCACAAGTTACTTCCCACTTTATACTACACTACACTAAAGATTCTACTTAGTTGGTTGCATTTACTAATTCATATTAGGTAGGTTCTATTGATGACAAGCGTTCCACTTATGGCTACCTTTTTTTTTTCTTAGTTCTTCTCCAGTTGTTTGGGCATGAAATAAGCAACAAGCTATTGCACTTTCATCTACAGAGGCATAAAATAGGGTAACAATTACAAAAAGTTAGTAACTTCTTGGTACCGATAGTTCGATATAGTTTTTATTCCCACAGGACTCGCCAATTATACTTTGGTGTGATGACCAAAGTACAATTCACATTTCCCATAACCCTTTTAAGAATCAACATTCTAATTATATTGAGATTATATGCATTTCATTTTTAGTACATTCAGGATGGAGATCTTTTCGAGTACATTACGACTCAACAACTTATCACAACATCTTTAAGAATCCTTTTACATCACCTTTTTGAATTAAGTTACATGGCACGCTTTGGGTTTTGAAGTTTTCCATGGTGGTGTTCGTGAGGAAATCTTCGTTCTTATTTCTCTTTCATTATTACAATATTTTTTTCCCCTACTTTTGGTTCAATATTTCTTCATTGATATATTATACATGTGTACTCGATCAGGCCTTGTTACAGACATCATTATGTAAATATGCTACTTTTTGTTTTGGTCCCCTAGTTTCACTTGAGGGGGTATTAGAGTAGGTTGTTTATCTTAGCTCATGTTCACCTAGGTACTTTATTTACCTTCTATTTTTAGTTATCCTCACCCACTTATGTGTGGATATTTCTTTTATCTTATTTAGATATTATGAGGATATTATCTAGTTGTTAGGTATAGTTCTTTCCTTTATCTATGGCCTTGACTAGTTCTTAGATTGATCTTCCTTGCCTATATAAGTAAGGCACCTTCTCATTATATGATATTAAAGTTCCATAGATATAATATATGATATTGTTGCTCTTTGTTTGCAAATTTGTTTGTAAGTTTATTCTATTGAATTACTTTCAAATTATTGAATGTGATGTTCTATTAACATCTGAGATCTTTGTGGCTTGGAACAATCTAGTTATTGTTCCATTCAGAGGCCCTATCCAAGACTAAGTTAATGGAAAACACCTAGTACAATAGTAAAATAAGTATCCATATTAATGTATGGTATGCCATTGAGTGGTGAGACAAGTAATTTATCGATAGTAACAATTTTAACTACACCAATAGGAACAAGTAACATAAGACCTACCAAAAGAATATCGTAGCCATTTACATAGAGGAACCCCAATGATTCATACACCACGTATAAGAACAAGAGTTTAAGAACCCCGATGCGATCACGATCGGGGTCTCAATTAAGATATTACTTATACTATACAATCCTTTAAATACAAAGTAGAATTATGCAATGAAAGGTATTAAAAAAAATGTAACAAAAATTTATATGTTTATTTGATTTAATAATAATAATATAAGGCATACACATGGAGAAATCTCATAAATTGATATGTTTTACAATAACTTAGATATGTAGATCTCGTACTCGCTATCTCATGGTCTTTATAGGCATAAATATATCTTAGAAAGCCTATTTTATATATTTATTAGTTCATTTTATAACTTATGCACCCAAATTTTTATAATAAACATTCCTAACACATACATAGTGGCATGTTTATAAAGATGTAAGACCCGCCTACTTATAATCTATCTAGAAGATATACGATACCCATATGACATTCAATGTGTGTTGATCACCAATGTAAGATGGGGCTCAAATGATAACATAACTTGATGAATTTGAGTTGGATCAATGGTTATAATTATATGTTAGGTGATTTCATGTAGCCTCACTTGAGAAATGTTGTATTTTTAACTCCAAAGATCACACACATACTACAATACTATGTATAAGACTATGTGCTAAAATTTCACTTAAATCCTTACATGTTAAATCAAATCAACCCAATTTTCCTTGTAATGTCAATAGTATATGTTTTCCATTAAGTGGATCACGTGTTACTAACATGGGTATTTGAAAATGGTTTATGTGATACAATGCAAAAAGAAGTGATTCTTTGTGTGAAACACCATCTAAAATATTTTCTCTTTCTCCATGTGATCTAACCTCACACTCTTTATTTGAAGTACCACACCTTTCTCTTGAATATGTATGCAAAATAAAAATATGTTACAATGTACTTTGACCCTCTATTTCCTTCTACATGAAATTTTTACTAAAAACACTTTTCTACACTACACTTCTTAAATACTTCATTTTCCCATCTACTAAAATATGTTATGTAACTTGAAATATGCCTAGACATGATGAAGTCCTTTGGATATAATAAAACCCATAGAAATATGAAGTATTCAAACACTTGTGAGTATCAATTGATTGGGTTGACTATTATAAAAATAGGTGTACTTGAATAGATATACATAAAACAATGATATAAAAACACAAGCGCACTCAAAAATTACACAAAATACTAAGACATTGGTGCAAAACAATACTTGAGAAAAACAACTATGAAAAAAATATATGCACTCTTATGCATTGTTGGGATTATCTTATTTCCTCATCTACCATATTTTTATTTCATATAGTATTTCAAGTGAGCTCAAATGATTTTGAATCTTACACATTGGGTAGTAAAGAAAACATAAGCTCCCGCTTATGTGGATTTTATTGATGGTATTCCATGTTTTTAGTTTTAAGTATTCATGTCCATGTTGTATATTCAATCTCTCAGACCTTCCACTTGACTAGATACTCTTTATATTATTTGTTAGGCATCCTCTCATTAACACTTGTGTCAATTACTATTTCCTACTCTTTGTGTTCCTTCTTTGGGAACTTAAGCTCTCAAATCTACCTATAAATTTGGATTTGAACCCAAACTTCCTTCTCCATTATACACTTCATGATAAGGATATAAATCAACCACATTGCATTTTGGTAAAATGTTTACACCTTCAGTAACTTGATTTCATATAGGTATTATTTGCAAATTTCTACAACACTCTACACGTGTCAATATTCTCAAATTCAACTTGTTATACATTGCTTTTAGAAAACTCTCCTATGAAAATGTGTCAAGGCCATGTCTCCAATATCATACTATATTTCCCCTTTCTTCATGTTTGCATATTGTTTGTATTGCAATATATTCCTTTCCAATTGTTTAAACACATGTTCATGCTTTGCTCGATATATTCTTTATATTTTTATACATTTACATTTTTACTTTGTTCATTTATAATATCACGTAATTCTACAAATACCCTTATACTTGGCCCATACATCATTTGAAATGGTGTCTCTACTCGTATTTATTAACTCGAATCATAGTTATAAGAAAACTCATCTTGTGCTAAAATATTATCCCATATTCTTGGCTTACCTTCAACAAAACATCTTAACAAATTATCTAAGCTTTCATTGACTACCTATGTATTCCTATTTATCTGATGATGACATGTTAAATTGCACTATAAGTCAGTGTTCAACTTGTTCCACTATGTCCTCAAAAGTGTCCTAAAACTTAACATTCATGTTTGATAGTATGTTATAAGGAAAATCATATCGATGCAGGAGCACCAAGTGCTCGAGCATAATAAGGTCATATAAGACCATTAGACATGTTTTCTAGGTGTGTGAAAGTTGAAAATGTTGTAAAAACACCTTGACATGTTGTTAAAGGTGTATAAGCATTTGTAAGTAGAGCAATCATGTTTTTAAAAGTTGTTAAAGCTAAATTTAGAGTCCTAAAATAGTTCAACAACCCCTAAACAAACTCCTAGATTGTCTCAACCATGCCCTAAGCTTGGAATAGACCTAAAAAAGCTCCTAATTCCCCTAGAGCTCATTCAAACACAACTCATACATGCTAAAATGGATTTCATAACCTTATATTTAGGCACCATGCATATTCATATCAGGGAGACAAACTAGAAGAAAGCTTACTAATCTGATGTGATCACTTAACTAGTGCCTCAAAAATGTGCAAATCTCATTTAACTCACAAAGAAAGATTGTTTCAAGCTATAAATGTCATTTATGAGGTTCTCTAAAGCATGCATTACTTTTGAGTTCATGCACTTACCATCCACGAAGTCCTTCTTCAATGTTGTATTGAGACCATTCATATTGGCTTGAACATGTTAAAGACATCAAAACAAAGCTTCAGGTGCTCCTTGGTGATTACTCAAGCAATGGTATGCACTCCTAAACTCTAAACTCTGCCCTCAAGCTTCTTAAGGCCTTCTTAACACAACTCAAGGTATAGATTGTAATTTTATCCCTTCCATGGTATGAATCCATGTTTTCAAGCCTTATCCATAATGTCATAGGTGTCAGTCAACTCTACATACTATTTTCAAGGGTTATCTCGGCTCAATGCACTTTCTTGTATGCTTCCACAGTGACTACACACAGTCTTATACCTCTACAGTCAAAATTCATTGTAATGATGACATTTTATTCATTACTTAACCCCAAAGATCATTAAAATACATGAAATGTACCGGATAGATGTTCTCCAAACCTTCATTCATTGGTTCTTCCTCACATTATGCTTAACTCCCTTTATGGCAGTCTTCCTTTGGTAATCTAGTACAATATACTAGTTGTACAATCAAATTTTCATTAAAATGATGACAATTACTTCCATATAGAGCCACCAATATCCTTCAACATATCGAATACACCTCCTTCCACCTCTCATATCAATCTAGATTCATGAAAGTCCACCTTTTTATAACTTTTCCCTTGATCGTTTCTATCTTGTGACTATGCACCCACCTTTTTGGAGCTTGAAATAATTGTCCTCAATATATTTTTCTAGAGATTACCAATCATTCTAGGATTTGGAGGATTCCTATTTTATAGCAAGACATAGATAAATTGAAAATTCTGCACAAATTCATTCATGCATTTGAAGATATACGAAGCCTTAGATCCATGCCGAGAGTAATCATTTTGCAATAATAACTAAATTTCACAATTTAAAACCTTATAAAAATTATGCACATGATCCTTGATGTCTAAAGAAGCTTTTCATCCTAACTAATCAAGAGAATTTGATCATCTAATTTCCATCAAGGTTTATAGCTTGTTGTCCATGCAGGGTTTCATGCATACCCACTAAAATCTTGCATAATTCCTTCAAACAAAGACGTGTTACCCTCTAATCATTATTCATTCTTCAACCTAAATAACATTTGTTTCGCTTCAATTACATTTGAATCACCTATGAATAGGTGTATGATAGATAAGTTTAGAGTCCTAAACTAGTTCAACAACCCCTAAACAAACTCCTAGACTGTCTCAAACATGCCCTAAGCTTGGAATACACCTAAAAACCTCCTAATTCCCCTAGTGCTCGTTCAAACAAAGCTCATACATGCTGACATGGATTTTATAGCCGTATATGGCTTGTAATAACAACTAATTTAGATTTAACAACTTTTACAAACATGATTACTCTACTTACAAACACTTATACACCTTTGACAACATACATGTCAAGGTGTTTTTACAACATTTTAAACTTCAAAACACCTAGAAAACATGTCTAAGACTCTAATGGTCTCAAATGACCTTATTATGCCTTAGCACCTAATGCTCCTACATCACATACATCATCATAATCTCCTTCAAAAAAAAAAAATTATAATGTTTGTTGCATTACTAGTCTTCTTACAAGCCACTAAATGTGCCATTTTGGAAAATATATCAAATGCCAAAAACATTGAATCATTTATCCAAACACTCCAAGAAAACTTAAAAAAATCCATATTTATATTCTCCCATGATATCTCTAGAATAAAAATGGTTGATATAACCATGTATTTTAGCTTCTCCCCTTTGTTATTTGACATAATCTACACTCTTGAACACACTTTCATATTTATGTGTTCATGTGTGACTCGAAAGCTGTTCTCTACCAATTGTGCATGTGTTTTATCATAGCCAAAATATCCTACCAGTTCTTCAGTGTGTTTCCATATGATCAAATTATCTCACATTAAACCTCTTAGTGTGCACAACTATACTTTTCTAGACAACAACCCTTTTTGTATAAAATAATCCAATTATGGCATTGTGTCTCCACTCATTGGATGTGTGTACACTTACCATACTTTTCTAAAATCTTCACATGTGGCATACTTATCCTTTATAGAATCAAATCCTATGAATTCAACTATCACTCAACTATTAACTCGTTAAACAACCAAATTCTCGTACTAAATGCATACATAGCTCTATTTAATTTTTTTCCTTATGTCACATTACAAAATAATAGCTCTATAGAAATTCAACTCATATGATTTAACTTACTATGCTTGTTTATGAACTATATGAGTTTATGATGTGTGTGTGTGTGTGTGTGTGTGTGTGTGTGTGTGTGTGTGTATCCTATGCTTAACAAATAATATGTATATGTATATGTACATACATATACATATACATATATATATGTATATATATACATATATATATGTATATATATATATATATATATATATATATATATATATATATATATATATATGTTTATATATATATGTATATGTATGTATATATATGTATATGTATATATACATATACATATATATACATATGTATATACATATACATATACATACATACATACATACATATGTATGTATGTATGTATATGTATATGTATATACATATTATATGTATATGTATATGTATATATATATATATATATATATATATATATATATATATATATATATATATATATATGTATGTATGTATGTATGTATGTATGTATGTATGTATATATATGTATGTATATATGTGTGTGTATATATATATGTATGTATATATATACATACATACATACATACATATATATACACATATATATGTATGTATATACATACATACATACATACATACATAGACATGTACATATACATATGTATATGTATATGTATGTGTGTGTGTGTGTGTGTGTGTGTGTGTGTGTGTGTGTGTGTGTGTGTGTGTGTGTGTGTGTGTGTGTGTGTGTATGTATATATATATCCTTGATTAACAAATAATGTCTCCATTCCTTGAGTGAATGTTGAAATGACTAAAACTCTTCATCATGTGGTGAATGCTTACATTTAACATCATTGAACTTTTGATCTACATGAGTGTCACACTTTGATTCCAATCCAGAGTGCAAATAAATGCTTCTATTTATGGAAGGTGGTTGGGGCATGCACAAGTGTGGGAAACCTAGAAAGAGACTTACACAGATGAGCAAGGCTCTACTCTCTTGAAAACAAGGTGGGCATGCAGGAAGGCACAATAGGACATTCAACATGGACACATGGATTACTTCTCCAAGGTTTCATTCTCACTAGGTTTTGGTGGCCAAGAAATGTGTTGGGTAATATCTCAAAAGAGAGTGTGGATGTTCTTATGATTTAGAAGAGGTTGTTTGTTGATTTCCTCATAGGTTTTAGTGAGAATGCATGCAAGATCACACAATGGGAAAGAAAATTAAAAGTAATTTAAAAAAACATCAAAAGGATAAGTGGGAATGGGTGAGAGGTTGATGAGTTATTCATTCATTGTGCATGTGGGAGAGTGTGAGACCAAATGATTACACATAATGAGTATCACCTACCACCATCAAATTGTTAGCTATTAAAATTAATTGCAAGCTTTATTCCTAATCTAACCAAGTTATAAAAATGTAAAAAATAAGATAAGGGTAGGGAAGAAAGAGGAATGGATTTGATGAGATAGTATAGACCCCTTTTTAGCCGGTGAAGGCAGATACGAGAAGCCATACTCAAGCTTAGACTATCATTCACTCAATCAAGACATGAGTAGGTGCAAGAGTCTGAGGAACTTGTTTCATAGAAAGGAGAAACACAATGCCACTCAACATACATTAAGCTCTAGATAACTAAAATAAAAGATATATCTATGAAGAGTAGAGAGATATACTCCAACTAGTTAGAAAGAGTGCACACAAATATCACCATCTAGGGAAAAACAAAAGCAGTAAACAAGTGAACAAAGGACAATGCGTTAAAATCTTATTTCTAAAAGTTTCTAACCAAAATAAATTCCTTTTAGTTGGGTATTTATAGAGATATACTATAGCTACTTAGGGCATGCCTATAAATATTACAATTAATGGCCTTAACCAACTATGTAGGGAAATTTTGACAAAGTAGATACATGGACGACCATATAGACCAATCAGATTAAATGCATTCCTAAATGATCTAGAAGAATGTTACATATTATAATCAATCTAGTTTGGACAATGTTCAATGTGGTATGACACATAAATATGGTGTGAAGTACACATCAATCTTAATTTGAGTCTGTGGCACCTCACTTCTGACATGACATGATTAACAATATATTATTTAGTTTATCTCCTTTAAAGAATGAAAATGATTAGATTCACTAAAAAAATGTCAATTTTGTGCAGTATGGATGTCATACTCAGTAATTTGTGTTGACATTGGGGAATTTTTTTTTCCTTTAGTAGAGCCAAGTATCAAGTTTGTTTCATTGTGTCTAAATATTCAACACATGGAACACATCGATGATTTCACTTACAGGAAGGTATTTGAAAACAAGCTTAAGTCTTCATATTTTTAAGCATGCCAATGTGAGACATGTGGCCTCAATTGGTATAATCATATCCTACAAGGTTTTAAGACTTTGAATTTGTCTATATTCTCGTTTCATCTTCGACACACATCATAATTCGGTGTGTTAGGGATTTCTGGCTTTCTAGTGTAATCTTTTGGAAAAATTACATGACTAAGCGTTTAATTACCACAAGTAAAAAATAAGAGTGTAAATCTATTTATGTAAAATGATACATGAAAATAAAACATAAACAAACTACACACACAAATCATGTGTGCATGTTTTTCAGATCTCTTCAAGCACAAGAATTGTGCATACATGATATTTCATAGTTTGTGTAATACAAGAATTTTATGTCAAATGATGCATATTATCTTCCTTATAAGAATATTTAAAACTTCCTTTGTAAAATACTCAAGGTGTCATAAATTTGTGTATAATGCCTACACAACATCAAGCTTGAAATAAACCAAGTGTTAGATTTTAGATTTTCCCAAGTGTGTCGAAATTATTCAAATATACATCCGTGAAATAGAATGGGAAGTTAAGTAATTGCGTATAATGTATAATGGGTACTTTTTGCGTATAGTTATACCTACTAATCATACGGGTGTGTGTGAAAAATTTGTCACATTGGCATGTATGTTATTCTCAACCCCCCATGCCACCCTATCATGGTAAAAAAAAACCTTCGTGTGGTCACCTAAGGCATGAGAGAGTATCCATTCAATCATGTTTTAGCATTATGATAAATGATCTAAGAAGATAATAAATAGAAACATAAACACACATTAGATAACATACTCATGTGCATCAAATATACTTGTTCTATAACATTTTGTACTTCATATTTATCACTCAAAAGATCACATAAAAATCCCAAAAGAAGATCCTTCATGAACCAAAGATCTACATATGTCTATAATCATATGATCCCTCAATTATTTTGTAATGAACCCATGAGGGTATATGTACCAGTGGAGACTTTTCCTTCACTAGTTGAACAAAAATATTTTTAGCCCTTGGGTTCTATAAATACCACTTAACTATTGTATCAAGGCCATGAATAAACCAAATATCACCATACTCTAGTTATACACCTTGCATGATAATCTCCTAAAAGTCCCATGACTATTTTTAGCCATATATATGCTTTATATGCCTCATGTGTTATCCTTAGGTTGTTTATCTTTAGCTAGTTCTACTTGTTTCGCACCAACCTCAAAATGAATTTTCCTTTGCGATTTTTATCCCATCTCTTTCTAGTGTTATTATTTCCTCTTGCATGTACATGATCCCCTCCAAAAATTCATGTGTTCCTTCATGTTTTATTTTTAGGCGTGAAGTTTCTCCCTTCCCTGTCTTGAATCCTTCATGTTGTTCCTCCATAAGTATTGCACTCATACCTCACGATATTATTGCACAACTCTTCTAATATTCTTGTACACGATTCTTCCGATATTCTTGTATGTGGTTCTTCCGGTACTATCTCACGCAACCAAAATAATATAAATAATAAAAATGAAGAATGTGTTCCCAATGTGGAACATAACCAATAAAATAATAAAATAATCTTAAGGTCCAACATCACCCCACGCTAATTTTTTAATCCACACTCTGGAAACATTTTATATGGTTCCTTAAACAATTTACGTAGTTGTTTTGATACTATCTCACGTAACCAAAATAATATAAAGAATAAAAAATGAAGAATGGGTTCCCAATGTGGAAATTAATCAATAAAAGAATAAAAGAATCTTAGGGTCCAACAACACCCCATGCTAATTTTTTTCTCCAAACTAGGGCATTTTTTTATATGGCTCCTCAAAAAACTATAGTACATATTGTCTAAGCACATCTTCATGCACATTTTAATCATCTAGTGTCTTTTGGAAGAGGGGAGTGATTTGATCCAACTACGTGACTAGTTCAAAGCAAAAGCACCGACACCTTTTACACCAAGTAATGACCTCTATACATATTGCTTTGAATTTTTCTTTGACCTTGGTATTTTTGGCTTCCAACTCGTTTCAGTCTTTGCAATGAGATTCCACAAATCAACCAAGAACTATTTGATCTTTTCAATTTTTAGTGGCCTCTTCTCCTATTTTCTCAAACTCCTCCATGAGCTTGTTGTGAGTAGCCTTATGAATTCCATGTCTATCCATTTGGTCTTCCAAGGTGGCTTTTTTTTGGGTGTCTTCCTACATGCATGTGTTAATTATTCTTGTTTTCCTAAAAAATCATTTAAGCATCTTACTTTTGTTTACAACATTGTCTATAAGCTCATTTAATAGTTTTTACATGCCTCCAATTTATGTTTGTAGACAACCCTAATAATATCCTTTTCTCATCCACTTTGTTTTACCTTTTCCCTATCAACATCTATATTTTTATAGGAGGTTTAACACATGTTCCAATTCTTCTACATTCTCACCCGAGATGATTGGGTTTTCTCTTGTAAGTGCAAGCTCATTGAAGATTATATTCTCTCCTAAGTATTTTAACTTTTATTGGTGCGGGTATATTTATCTTATAGTGCTTTGTGTTTTTGGTAAACTCACGCAGTTTATTATTTGTTTCTTTGAGTATATTGACAACTCATTGACCCTTTTTATTTATATGGGGTTATACACACTATTATTCATATTTTGTTAGACCACTTCACCCACTATTTTTAGAATCGCCTCACCTCCTTGGGTTTCAAATAGGTAGTAAATTATGGTGAGCGTTATGGTTTCTCCATATTTTGTGGGAATGTGGTTCAAAAAACCACTAGATAACTCGATTATGGGTTCTTTTGTGCAGGAGTTGAGGGAAAAGGATAACGCCTTCTTTCTATGGTTCATATCTATTAAGTCATTCATGCAATTCTAGGTGAATAAATCTTTCACAACCATTCCTTATTGATACCTTGCACGAATGGATTTGTTAGGTTTTTTTTATCAACTTTGAATGTTTCATCCTCATATTAATCTTCTTCTTCCTCCAACCCTTCCAGTTCATACTCTCCTTCGTCTTTCAGTAACTCTTATCCTCTTCCTCTTTATCCTCAGCTCACCCTTTGAGTTCTCACCACCGCCAAGTTCTTCCTATTTGTCATCCTTCTTCTTCTCTTCCTTGTTAGAATTTTCTTCTTCATCCTCTATGGTGACAACCTCTAGATGCAATTTTAGAATTATTTATGTTTTTATGGTTGAGTCTTTAGTATTGTTTTCTTCTTTTAGATCATTTTTACGTAAGAACAGATTATGGTAGGGTTCGACCGACTTGGGGGAGTTTTCACTGTCGCACCTATTTCTCCCCTTCCTTAGGTTGAAGTGGTTTTTCTCTACTATCCCCTACACTCGTGTCCATGTGAACGATGTGATTACCTCTTCTAGGCCAATGGTAGTTCTTGCGCTACTAGTCTCCTTCCCATTATACCCTTTGTTCAACTCACTTTCCCCAATTTGTGAGTTTTTTTAGAGTTCGATGCGCCGCAGGTTTTTTTTGCATCCACCCTTCACCTATTTTTGGATGAGGCATTATGTTACCTTTCTTCCTCATAAGTGGTTCTTCTATGCTTTTTCCTTTTTCCCCCTTACCCTTCATCAGTAGAAGGTAGACTCATTTTATTATTTAGCTCTTCCTTAACCTATGGTTCTACCATGTTTGACTTATTTTTTTGCCTTAAGTAGTAAAACAACCGGTGCACCTTGTTGTTTACAACTATTGTCTCCATCTAACTAAGTGCGAAAATGTATGATTCATGCCTCTCCACATATGATTCCCTTACCTCATATTTTTAGGTTCTCGTGGAGGGTATGTATGTTTGAATTGATATTTAACCCACCAATTTTTGATTTTGTTTTTTCTTTGAACCAATTCATGGATCACACAAAATATTATGTTTAAAATACATAGGAAAATTTGTCCCAAAGAGAATTATTCCCATCGCTTTTCATAAATCACATTAAACCATAGTGCTACATCATAAAAAACCTGTACTTCTCCTTTTACCTCCTTGGGTAACCAAAGATGGAATTATCTAGTCTTTATCAAACACATATTACAAAGGATTTAGCTTGATTCTGATTTAAGTCTAATGATATAATAATTATTGAGACCTGGTCGGTACCAAAATTACTTATATCATTATGTGGGAGAATCGTTCTCAAGAGGGTACACTAAAGTAGGTTTTCCGCTACCTTTAGGCACACCATATCTCATTAAAGAGAAAAAGTAAAAGGATTGTGCCCCATTAAAATATAATTGCAGGATTACTATGTGTAAGCTTTGCATCCTATACCATATTCTTAGCAATATATGTAGACAAATTATGTTGGGTCCCTTGTACCATTTTCAGCATTATGTATGAAAATTCTTATTTACCTTTTTCCACCTTTTTGCACCCACCAATTTATACGTCGAAGTCATTTTTGACTCTTGTACATAGATCCTTTATTTCTTTAATGGGGAAGGTGTGCCCTGCTTTTCTTGTAATTCAGAGGTATTCAAAATCATTGATCTCCTTGTCATTGCATTATTTTTGCATAAAATCCTCTCCAACATTTATCATCCCATTTTCTCTGTTGATTAATAAGTGGGTGATTCTCATATGCCACCCCACAAAATAGAAATATCTTTCATATATGTGTGAGATTAAGTATTGGAAAAGCTCCATTTTTATCTAATTAGGGTAGTTGATAATGTTGAAGGAACCCTACTTTCTCAAGCATATTTTTAATGATATCATCAAAGGTGATGTGCTCTTTATCATCCTCTCGATTTATGGTGAGCACTATATATATAGCTATAATTCCTTCTAGTGCATGCACATGATGAGTATAATGAAATATTTCATGAAATGACTTGGATTTTCCATATCTCTCTCTCTATCACATCCTTCGGGTATTTTATTTAAATTTTAGTTATATAAGACTCATATCCTTATTTTCTTTTTGTTAGAGTCATACTTTTCTTTTATTTCTTCTTGTGTGTGAGGAAGAACTAGTTTTGATTCTACTTCAACCTCCTACACTTCTAATTCTTCTCCAATATCTATCTCTTCTTCACCACTTGGAACTTCCTTGATGGTAGTTTCACCTAAGTCTTCACCTACATTGACTTCATGGAAGTGTTTAAAATAGTGTTGTTAGAAGTACTAGGTTCTGCGCAACCTTATTTATGTGTGTCTCCTCTAGTCTAGCCTTCTTACTTTGTGCCTAGCTCTGAGTCCACTTTGGTTTATTCTAGAGTGGTTTATGGACCCAAATTTCCTCATCCTTGAAGAAGATATCGACCTCCATATTAATGGATACCGAGGGTTAAGTTTTCTAGTTATGAAGGGACAATTTCATACCTTTACTCCATCATTTTTGGTTCTTAGTTCCTCCTCTTATTACTTCTATCACTTGTTACTTGCTTTTCTACCATATAACCACGTATGAAAAGGTTTGAAACCTCTCTAATGGTGAATGAGTTTGTGGTTTTTTTCCTTTGAGTAACATTTTCTCTTCTTTTTGTTGTTTATCACTTGGATACCTCAATTTCAACCTGTAAGGTAATTTTCCAAAATAAGCCACTCTTCTCTATTTATACCATTTAAGATGGGTAATTAATGTCATATTTACTCCAATCACGTGCATGAAATTTCACTTCCTTACCAACTGCATTTAATACCAAGTTGTTTTAGTCCATATGTTTATCATTTTTAAGTTTAACTTGATTTAATGACACCATTACATGTGTGCGTCGTGAATCTTATGGACATTTGTTTCTTATTCCTTTTTGTTTCTAGTTGTGTTAGGTATATTACATTCTGGTTTGCATTACATTCTTTGTGCACTTCTCTTTTCTTGTGTGCTTCTCCTTGCCTTATAGCTTCCAAACAAACATGTTTCCCTTTATATATCCATTTTCTAGGTGCCCCATTGTCCCTTTATATGATTCATCATTCCTTTCAAGTTTTCTCCATGTTTCAACATTTTTCTTTCATACAAGTACATTGTCTCTCTTTTTCCTCGACTTTGTTAAGAAGCTCAGTCATATTTTAGAGCATCCTTACATCCAAACTTAACTAATTGTGAAGCGTACTTTTTCTCATCATATTCAACCAATTTCATGTGCTCTCTTGTTTATAAAATCATGTGCACCTCAAATTAAGTAACTATTCCACATTTGTTCAAGCATTTTTAATTTTATCATGCATGTATTTATTTTGTTAATGTTGTTTGTTTTTCTTCAACTTTGGGAACATAATTCTTACCATCTTCCCCTAGAATAAGTTTCTCATGCGGTCCCTCTGGTGATATCTTGATTTTGTAAACTAAGAAGCCTTTGTCATTATTTGTATAATATTTTGGATCAAAACTTAAACAAAAAATGACGATTCAAACAAATGTGCAAGCTACCGTGCACTTATTAAACCATGTTTAACTCTATGAATTGAAAAAACAACTAGGCTAGTGACATTCACCTTATTCAATAAAAAGGATTATACTAGAATTAGGATTTTAGCCTACTACCTTTAAATTTTCCTAACTAAAATTCTCCACTTACGTCTTTCAACTAACACGCCCTAAAGGGGAAATATTTCATGTATCTCATATGGGCCTTGTTTGTGTGAGGGATTTCATTTACCTCTTATTAGGTTTTTCCCTCACACATGGTGAGTCATATGACCTTAGGTGAGGTCATAGGTCCAGTTTTCATTATTATTTTATGATGCATGACCAATTCCATCAAATAATTTATCATTTGTGTCGGTGTGCATTAATATGTCATATAAGAGCTACATTCCATTTCTGGATTGTAACTCCTTTATCCCTTGTGGAGGTATGATGGGTCTTACATTGGGAGTTACAAAACACTCCTATTTGTATATATTTTTATCTATAAGAATGAGTATACCTTTTTCTTACATGCACAATTTTCATGGTGGTTATTGCTTGCTTACTACTTGGAGCTATGTCATAGTTCTGCTCAAGTGAAAATTGTTTGATGTGTGTCTATAGCCAAGTATTTTATTTGTGAACCTACATTAAGTTTTGATGGAAGTTTTTGGTGTATTTTTAGTCCGGGTGCATGTATAAGGTGTATAGAAGTTTTAAGGGTTTCTTCTCTAGACTTGTCTATCCAACGTGTTGGCTAGATTTTCTGCATAGCATCAAACCTAGCGGTCATGAGATAAATCTCCTCATTTAACCAAAGTGAGGCTCCCGTGTCGATTTGTCAATATAAATGTGTTATTATCTATCGGGGTTTTACTTTAACCACTTAGTTCATGAACCATAACTAAGAATTTCTGCAAGCAAAAGTTAAATTGCTCAAGAAAGGAAGTATTTTATAGAAGAAGGAAGCAAAGGAAATACAGAGAAGAAATGGGGAAGATGTGCATCCCAATTAGTAGATAGCAGAAAGCTAATTGCATGCACATAGAAGAAACTTAATAGATATGAACACACAAAATTATAAAACAAAGGCGGCTCTAGATCCAGATCTAAAATAACACAAAGTTTACTTAAAAGATCTAAGATTTTAAAGCAAGAAACACATTACATCATGACACAAAGTTCTCCGAAACTCTGCTACTTTGTATTCCTTTGCTCCAAGTTGCTCTCAGGGGTTCAACACAAAGTCTAGAACACAAAATTGCTGCTTACAAATTCTGATTGATTAACCCAAAGGTTCTTCCTCTACTTATAGAATGTAAAGGGGCAATTACAAGTTGGAAGCTTTAGTTGAACTGGCACATGTGGAAGTCGGAGAAGAAACAACTGGCAATCTCCCTCCTGGAATTCCTCTTTGCATGACATGTATGATTTGCAACTGAAAATAGAACTTTCTATTTTACACGCTTGCCACCTATCTCCAAGTAGTTGACTTCTTCAAGTAATGGCTTTTAAACCAATCACTTTAAGTTGTATAATTTAATTGATCACTCAATTACTTTGTCGAAGGAAAGAAGAAGGAAGAGGAAAGTTGACTTTGTCGGAGGAAAGAAGAAGGAAGAGGAAAGATAACTGCCTTTCTTCTTTGTCTGCATCGCATGCAATTTGATTCAAACTGGATCGGAAACAAGTGGAATTAGTTCGATCTTGAAATAAGTCGGAATTGCAAGCGGTTGGAATTGGAAGCAAGTTGGAATTTTGCCTTCGCATTGTCTTCTCCACGGCGCATTCAAAACAAGATGAAGCCTTTGTCTTTGGAAGCTTTTGCAACTATGAGGTCTGGATCGGATCTGCATATGGATTTGCATTCGCATCTCGCATCCGGATATGGATCGCACTGCATAACAAACTCAGCCCAGAACCGTTTTGTGGATGGAAAAGCTGCAGCCTCGAATAATTCCATTGTTTTTATTCTCGCACGCATGAGTGAAGTCTTTCTCGCGCCGGATCCGTCTATCAATTTAGCAAGAGGTTCTCGAGCCTAGATCCGTGTTTCCAATATTTGCAAATTTAGAAGTGATGCATGACTCGTTGTGCTTTCTTTTTCATCTTTCTTTGCCATAGCTTTGTCTATCTTTGTTTGAATATGTTTTTTTCTTCTTATTTGACTGGAATTCTTCAATACTGGTGCAGATCTGGACAATTCTTCAGATTCAGAGGATATATGCAATGTATTGGACATTGATAAAAGCTCCTTTTCCTCAGTAAAGCACCCGCAATGAATTCCTCGTAATTTATTCAAGCAAAAATGGCCATGGAGCATGAATAGTGAATTTTAATTGTAAAAATCTGCACTTTTCAAGCCTCGCTACCCCCAAAAAATGGTGTTTAATTTGCACATAAAGAGAGCATGAATCCTTTCAACAACACCTGAGCTCCTGTAACACCTGTGCAAACAATTATGCAGACAAAGATCAACCTCCTTCAAAGCATGCGCCAAATTTGGAAGCTTTTAGCCTTGTTTCCACCTTGTCTGAGCAAAATCCTTCTTCAAATGGGGTGCACTTTTCCTCTTGGCTGCAATTCTTTACCTGTGAATTAAATAATTCACCCATATGGCTGCCCATGCTTATATAACCCTCACAATTCTATAATTAATAATTGCCCTAACAATTAAAGGTAATTAATTAATTAAAAATCAAGTTCTTCTCTTTTAAATATAGCATGTTTAAGAATAGCCATCCAATCAATTAAATTAATTCAATTTAATCATCCACACTTCACTTAAGCTTCACAGTGTGCTTTGACCATAGCCACTGAAAATAGAATTTAATATAATCTTTTAATACTTTAAAAAGTATTAATTCCTTCTCAAAAGGGGCTGCATTAAATAAATTAAATTTATTTAATTTTAGAATTCTATTTCCAATTGATTTATTCCCCTTTGCTTTTGTTGACTTTTCCACAAGCCTGGGTGCCAAAATTGGGTGAATAAATATTAACAAATATTTATTTAATGCATTATTATTCACCCAATGTGGGTCGCACTTTTTTGCATAATAGAATTCTATTTTTAAGAATTTCTGACAATGGGATTATTTACCCTGCAAGGCAGCCCCGGAAATCCCATGATCCACTTAAGTGATTTGACTTTGACAATGGGATTATTTACCCTGCAAGGCAGGCAATAAAATCCCATGATTTCACTTAAGTCACTTTTCTTTTATTTCACCATGGGAATTTTTACCCTGCAAGGCAGGCAATAAATTCCGCCTGCTCGCAAAGATCTAACTTTCCCACTGCAGCTTAAGTGGATTTTATATCACGGGAAAAAGTACCCTGCTAAGCAGGTACAAAATTCCCACCTGCTGCTTCTATTTTTCCCACTGCAGCTTAAGTGAATTTTCTATCACGGGAAAAAGTACCCTGCAAGGCAGGCAATAAAATCCCACCTGCCTGCTGCTTCTAATTTTCCCACTGCAGCTTAAGTGAATTTTATAACACGGGAAAAAGTACCCTGCTAGGCAGGTATAAAATTCCCACCCTGCCTGCGGCTTCTATTTTTCCCATTGCAGCTTAAATCCTTTGTTTTCCAAAAATGCGCCCATCCCCGCAGGGGCTTTTCTGTGCACAACTTCACTTTTTCCCAGTGATCCAGACCTCCGATGGCGACTTCCTCCGGGCATAATGTGCGTATATGTTTTCCAGCTGCTCCAGACCAAAAATCGGGCTTACTCGGCAAAGGAATTGTTCCAGAGAAATTTCACAGAAAACGAAACGGGACACCACAAAAACACGAAAAATTGCCAAAAGTTACAAATAAAGCCCAAAACTTATTCCAAGTTAAAACCCTTCTCAAAGCACATAGGAATAATAACATATTCGCTCATAATAGAGTTAAAATGGATTGCAAATAGCCTCATACGGGGCTCAAAATAATTAAATACAAATTTCCCATGACAAATCCTGACGGAGAATATAACAACTTTGGGCATCTGGGTATTTGGTGAAAAAGGCTAATATGGCTCTTTGGGAATATCTTGACGCAATACAAGAACTTTCAGGCAATAAAAACACAAAACGACTCATTATTTTAAAAGTACGAATTTTTTTGGATAGGGTAATGCAGATTTCGGGATGAAATTTGGGTGACACCACAACTAAATTTGGCAGATACAACTTTTGGAGGTATTTTACTAGTTTTGTGTTTGGTTTTTAATTAAATTATGTCCTAATTTTTTTGTCCCCTCCAACCTTTCCTTCCTCCTCCTTGCTCTTCTCACTCACGAGTTGCTCTCCGCCCTAGCCACCTATCTTGTTAGGTCGCTCTCCACACCAAGATCCTATCATTGAGCTATGTCTTGAGCTTTCTCCAAGCTCCTCATTGAGCTCCCTCTTCAACTAGCTTACTTAGTGAGTTGGGATCTTCTACTTGAGATCGAAGAACTCATCTATCTCCCTAACGAGATCATATCCTACCAAGATGCTAACCCCCTGCTGAGTTATGTCGCTAGTTAGCTCATCTATCTGGCGAGATCATCGGGATCAGCCTTTATTTTTTCCTACCCTCGTGCCATTTTACATGCACAAGATGACTTGTTTTTCCCTCCTTGTTTGTCGTGGTAAGTGGAGTGACTCAATTGTCTCCCCTCTTCCCTATTTATATCGAGCTCGACCGACTAACTCGTGCACATTTCCGTGAGATCAATCTGTATGAATTTGAATCTCGCCTCTCTCTACTCGGGCTCCTTTATCACCACCGATATTTTCTCCAACATTTCTCTATCTAGCTCGTGCCCTTTTCTCTATGTGCGTGTTCCAGGCCTCATTATTCAACCAAACCCTAACTCGGCTATTCACCTCATTCCCATACCATCAAACTTGGCTTTTGTGAGTTCAAACTTGTTTTGCCCCTACTTGTATCCTTACTCTTGTGGACGTGGCTTAGATCGTAATGGCTTAACCCTTCTCTCGCACCCATTTCATCCATTTTGACCTCCTCTAACCGTTCATTATACATGCATTTTGGGATTCAACCTAACTCCCATGCCTTTTCCTTTTTACTCGATGAGCTAAGTTTGGGTCCTCCGCCTCGAGCCCCTCCCTCACCTCGTCATGCGACGCTCTATCCTCAACCCTTGACCGTTGTTCAACTCTTTTTCCTTCCTTTGAATATTTATCCCACCTTTTCATTTTATATAAGTTATGTGTTCTTTTAAAATTAGGTTATTAATTATTATAACATAGCTTATGTTTTTCTTAAATCTTAGCTTATATTAAAATAAGCTTAGGTTAATTTAAAGCTTAGCCTTATTATTTTTTAAAGAAAGGAAATTAATTTTTTAATCAATTCATTAAATTAATCTTAGGGCTGCATTTTTTTCTTATCAATCCTTTTAATTTTTTAAACCCTTTTCGGAAATTAAAATTAATTCGACAAAATATATTGTAAAACTAGTGTTCTTGGATGTTTCTAACCGCATGCTTTGGTGTGTTTTTTCTAGAGGCCCCTTCTTTGCATTTTTTTCCACTTGTGTCTTTAAAGAACATTGTAGAGGTTTATGGCCCTTTTGGAGGTTTGTAGTGCCTTTTTGAGAGGTTTTTTCGAGTTTTAAGATTTCTTTTGACTCCTTGAGAATCATTTTTCCTCAGAGTGCTCTTTTATTATTACTTGTACGCTAGTGAGTGCATCTGCCATAGTCTTGCAGCAAGGAAACCCCTATTTGTGACTTGAGACGCTTTTTCTCATGCAAAACTTTGGATTTACCCTATTTTTTTGCTTTTGGCCTTGCTTTGTGATTCTTACAATGTTACTTCACCGCTTTCTACTAAATGATTGTGTTCTCCACTATTGCGTGATTTTTCACCTACTGCAAAGTGAGAGGTCAATTGTTCCATGTCACACGAACACATATTATTGTAACCAACACACTATTTATAAAGTGCCACAAAATGGGGTTAAATATTGTTCTTAGGTGTTGTAATTTCATATAGGTGCATTTTCGGTTTATTCGACGTCTTACTGACCTTGTGTGTGTGTTTTCAACCTTTATTTATTTTCTAACATTTTAGATACATTTTTCGATGTGTCCAACAACCATTTGAGCATGTTTTTCCTTGTGACTCTTCTACATTGATTACTTTTTTGTGGATACACCATGGAGGATTTTCTTTCCACACTTATGCTTCATATGACTGATACTAAATCACAACCTCCACCTCTTCTTTTTGATAGGGTTAATTATGCATTATGAAATTTGAGCATGGAATGTTTTCTCATTCATGATGAGTTCTATCCATTCTTGTATAGACAAGTTCCTACCCCGATGATCCTAATCGGGTTGAAGAATGGTTTGAAACTTGTAGCATGGTCATTGGTTATTTATTGACATACATTTCCATGCCTCTCTACCATCATGTGGCACACACAGAGTTTCCTCACATAGTTTAGATCATTCTTCAGTTCTTATTTTGAGACTCTTCAAAGATTTATGTTGTTGGTACTTCTTTTGATACTATTATTTCTATACCTACTTCATGTGATGATATTATTATTGACACATGTTTTCATGTTCATATTCCTAATGATGAGGATTGTTCTTCTAGTTCTAATGAAGAGATTACTAATGAGGACACCTCTCCTCCCTCTCTTGGTTACCCTTAAAATAATGTTGAATCCCCTCTTTACCCATCATACATCAGAGATAGACATGTTCCCGAAACTTCATACCTTCATTACATATGCCTTTGTTTCACATTCATTATACAAGGATTCTTCCACTCCTTCTACTTGTGTTGATGATTCATACCTATTAGACATTGATCTTGTGTTTGTTAAGAAACCATTTTGGGACAAGTTTCTACCAAACCTTAGATATATCTTCACAAAGCCTACTTATGTTACAATATAGAGAGTTTCTCTTCCTTCTGCAGATTCTTCAAAAATTTGTACTTGAGAGGAGTCTTTCATCTCCATTAATGGGAATTCCCCTTTGAGGAAATTTGTCACCAATCCAACTTGGCTTGTAGATCCTCTTTCTACCATTCTTTGGGATTGTGACCTCACTTCATATGGACATTATTTTAGTGAATGATCCATTCCCATACTTTATCGGCTCTACATTAGTGGCATCACCTTCGGTTCTAGAACACCTATGTCACGTTTGGTTGTGGACCAACTTTAGAGTTCTTTGTACTACTGCATTTAGTTTCCTTCGTGGAATAGGAAAACCTTCAATGTATCATTTCTATTTTTCTAAGGCCGAAACATTGTTCGATGTAGGTGGACCTTCTTTATTTTACATGAGAAAGACTAAATCATCGACACTCTTCTTAGAGAATTTATAGAGTCAAAGACCTTAGATCAAGTTGCAAACTTCTTTACCAAACCCTTTTCTAAAGCCAACTATCCTTACTTGTGATCTTTTCTTGGGGCAAGGTCCATTACAACTTCTCATCTTATTCAAGTATTTCTAGTCTCCTTCCTCTTTTCTCTTCTTCTTCTTCTATAAATATTGCATTTTGTACATGAGTATCTTATCGGGAATTTTGTTTCGGGACCCATATTATGTATCTTTATTAGGTCATTAGGGTCTTATATATATATATTAAGTGGACATTTTCCCTATTGGGTTTTCTTCCATAACTTGATATCCTTGTTGTACATGGGTACATCATCAAAGGGAATTTGTCATGACCTATTTCTCTTTCGACTTGAAGCTACGATGAAAGGGTTGTTAGTGTGAGGGATTTAATTTACCTCTTATTATAATTTTCCCTCACATATGGTAAGTCATCTCACCTTAGGTGAGGTCATAGATGTAGATTTTCATTAGGCGTTTATGACGCATGATTGATTTTGTCACATAATCTATCATTCGTGTTAGTGTGTGTGAGTGTGTCATAAAGGAGTTACATTTCATTTATGTATTGCAACTCATTTCTCCCTTATGGAGGTATGATGGGTCTTACATTGGGAGTTACACAACACTCCTATTTCTACTTTTTTAATATATGAGAATGAGCAGACTTTTTCTTACATGCACAATTTTCATGGTGGTTATTGTTTGCTCACTACTTGGAGCTACATCATAGTTCTGTTCGAGCGTAAATTTTTGATGTGTGTGTATTCTAGCTTGATCCTGATACTCACATTCTCTTAGAGGCCTAACCAATGTGTTTTCAATTTTCCAGGTGTCATACAAACTTTAAGTCATATAAAAATACTTGCATACCTACATTGAATTTCTTAATTTTTATGTTTTGATCATGCCAAGATTTTCATTTTTATTTATCTTTTCCTTGGGTCCATCTTACATGCACTCTATGTTTATCTAGTTGTAGAAAATTTGTAAGGTATTCAATGATTGAGGCCTCATCATTCAAATTCACAATGTGTGCTATTCATGGTGAAAAAACCATAAAGTTAATAAGATAACTTTTTCCGAATATAAGTTGGAATAGTGTTGCCTTATTCGACCATTTGTAGGTTATTCTTTATGTCCATAGTACTATTAACACATTTTCATCTCAGCCTTTGCATCCGACATTACAAATTTTAGTTAGAGTAGTACAAATTATTTTGTTGAACATTTCAACCATTCCATTTTCCCAAGGATAATAGGGTGTTGTTTTATGGTGTATAACCATGAATTTTACAAAATAATGTGCATTGTATCATCGAGAAACTATTTTCCTTTATCTCTTGTAATTCTTAAGGGGTGATCATATCGGCTTATTATATTCTATTATATAAATATTCGCAACTATCGCTACTATGCAATATTTTGTTTAGTGTTGCCTCTTCCTACCTTGTTAAGCATTTAGTTGTTATAATAATATTTTATGCATCTTTTATTCACATGGTTGGATTGATAGGTCAAAAAAATCAATTGCCCATTTCTCAAATGGTTATTGAAAAATTACAGTCTTGTAGGAATTTTATTGCACTTGTTTTTATTTCTAACCCTTTGATAATGGTTACGCATATTTATCTATTACTTTTCATCCCTAAATATATCTTTCCATCATAACTCTAGTGTTAAAATTTTACACATTGTAGCTTCTCGTGCATAATGTCCACTTTGATAATTCCTCCATGTGCTTGATGGAGTATATCTTGTTTCTCATGTTTCATCATGCAGTTGTCTTAGTATTTCATCGCACCTCACTTTTTAGAGTTCTCCATTAATTTAAGCGATATGGTTTCAACTTTGATAAAAAATATTTTTTGTTGAAATTTCTAATTATCTAGTGCAATCTGGACTATTAAAATAATATTATGTCTCTTTGTTTATCTATATCACTTTTGATTTCAAGAAGTTGTACATCTTGTATTCCATATTCAATTGATTTTTCTTCTTCGTGTATTATATGTGAGGATATATGATTTGGGACTGCATTAGTTTTCCTTGGTTTGATGACAACTAAGTGTGAATAACCAAATTTATCACCATAGTAACATAAATTATTTGCATATACAAAACAATATCACTTACCGAATTTTGTTATACACCTTATATTAGGTTGTGAATGAGGATGTGCCTAAGCATGGAGAGTATGTAGGCGCCCCAACAAGTATGCCTTTGTGCATGTCAATCCAACAACATAAATTTTCTCTTACCAAATGGATAGAGGAATTCAAGCATAAAAAGAGATAAAGGATTATGAGGACATAATGAAGGCTCAAAATGGATATTCCAACACAAAGGGCTAGAAATTAAAAAGTGCATAACAAAGGTTCTCACTTAGTTCATTCATGTGTTTAGGGGGACGGTTTGTGAGATGAGATTAATTAAGGGATCTTAATTAACCAATACTTTGAGAATATGGATGAATCGTGGAAAATAGTGTATGAATAATATTGAATAGTGTATGAATAGTGAAAGATCTTTGAAAGTGGGGCTACTTTGGAAAATGATGAGGATAAATAAAAATATTGAATCTTAGTGGTGGGAGACATGGATGATAAATTATAATATTTTATTATGACGGTGGGGGTCATGAGAATAAATGAAAATATTTTATTATGTGGGAGACATGGAGGATAAATCACAATATGTTATTTGTGATGATGGGGGTCATGAGGATAAATCACAATGCATTTTTATGATGGTGGGAGATAGTGGAGATTTGATGTGGAAATATGGTATGTAGAATTTTTAAGTGATAATGGGGGTTAATTAAATGATTAATTTTGATTAATCATTCATGAAAGTTTTATGGGAATTTGATGGGGTGAGAAATTAATTGATTAATAGGGTGGAGAGAATCAAGTGTCTATATTTTCCCCTCTTTGGGAGGGTGTTATGATAGTAATTCCATTTCAAAGAAAGTAGTCGAAGATACAAATGAATTGAGATGTCCCTCGAGGTAAACTTGAGAAATAGACAAGGACTTGGAAATGATGATCGATGGGCCACTTTAACAATTTTTGAAGGGATGAATAGGATAATTTCATAAGATGGATGTTTCTTGCAAATGTTGATCAATGGGTTATGAAGGGATCGATGGATTGGATTCCTAAGGTATGGATATTTCAAGATATGTTGCCCTAGGTGGCATGATTTATGGTTTAAAAGGATTTGAAATGAAAGTTGTATTTGAGAAGTGATTAAGTGGAGAGTATTCTATAAGAAAAAGTAGAAAAAAATTCTTTTAAGAATAGATGGTGATGGATGATGGGTGTCATGGTATAATCTAAAAAAACAACATGGATAGAATGGTGAAATTTGGATATGATGATTCCCCCTCAAGAGATTTGGTGAGGAGGGAAGAAATGAAATGTCTCTTGACAAAGAGGAGATAAAGATTAAGATCAAATGAAAGAAAAAATCTTGGTCGATGAGGAAGAAATGAAGTGGTGATGAATACAACATGATGGGTGAACAAGGGGGAATGAATTCAATCAACCTTACTATAAGTTGAGAATGATACGGGATGAACACAGATAGGAAGAGTGATGATGTGTTGAGGGACTTAAAACAAATATTGATAAAGAGAGGAGGAAATGGGTAAGCATGGTCAATGAAGATAAAAATGATAATGATGGAGATTGGCCTTGATGTTAGAGTGAGACAAAAAGGGGGTGGTTGGGGGAAGATAAGATATGAAGATAACGGAAAACATAAATGGAAAGGAGAGAAAGAATTCAAGCAAGGGGAGAGGATATGAAGGAAATGTAAAAAAATGATGGTTGGAAAAGGATGATGGGGTGATGGTAATGATTTGGATTAATGTGTTAGCGAGTGTATAATGTGACCTCATGGAGATGCGAGATGGAAGGGAAAATATAATGTGATCACCCTATATGAAAAAATGTGGATGGTGGTAGGAGATGGAGATAATTCTAATGGATAGAAATAAAATGGGGGTAGTGGTAAAGAAAAATTTTAAGAGAGAAAAGAAGGTGAAGGAAGAAGGGTGAGAAAGAAAAAGCAATGTAAAAAAAAAAACCTGAAACAAATATAGGTGTTGTGTCATACAAGAGTATGAAACAAACTGCATAGAGAGGTATATAGAAGAAGAGGAAAGGGATGAGGAAGATGAATAATGGTAAGGAAGGTAGATAAAGAGGGGAAAAATTGGGAGATATGTAGTCAACCATGATTCCTTGAAGGAGTTCTTACCAATGGTACATATAATGGAAAGAGGTCAATAAATATGGTTTAGATAGTATAGAGGAAGTAAGTGGGAAAAGATAAAAAATGGGAGAAAATAGAGGAAGATAGGAGAAATGGTGTAGGGATTGGAATTCTTAAGCTAGGGATATGGAGAAGGTAAGAGTGATGACATGGTTGAGTGGGGAAGCATAAGGAATGTGAAAAGAAGAAATGAATGAAGAGTAGTGTAAAAAATGTGGGGAAAAATAAGGGAGGAGAAACTTGATATGAGGTTAAAGATGAAGATGAGGGTGAAGTGAAGGAGGAGTAGATGAAAAGAAAAAGGAGGCAGATAAAGATAATAAATATATGATAAAGGAATGGTGTAGAACGTTTTAGTGAGTAGAAAATCACAAAAAAATGTGTGGGGGAAAGATAACCATAAGAGGAAAGTAGGGAAGTTAATATAAGGTGAAAAGTGAAGTTGAAGATGATGATGAAATGATGTTGGGGGATAAAGGATATAATTAAATAAGGAAAAGAAGGGTGGAAATAAAGAAGGATGGTAGAGTTGCTATACATATGGGTGTGCAAGGGTGGGTGGGAATACATGAGAAAAGGAGAAGGGATTAATGATGCAGAGGAGGAGTACAAAGTGAGATAAAATCAATAAACAAGATATGAGGAAAATGAAAAACAAAAGTGCAGAGAGAAAGAAAAGGTTAGTAAAATTTGGAGAAAGGAAAGTGGTCAAAATGAGAATGGTCAAGTAAGATTCACAACTTGAAGAGTGTTGACATGAATTGTGATTCGATAGGATGAGGCAAAGTAGTTGGTGGCTAAAGGGATGGTTGGGAGGGGATACAAGGAGGAATGAAAAATCGAATGAAAAATAAAATGAAAAGATTAAAGGTGGGTAGATGGGAAAGTGTAGAATGGTAGTCATTACATAAATAAAATCGTTAAGTAAGATGGGCATGTTGCGGAGGTGATTTAGTAATATTGCTAAGTTGAGGATGGTTATAATAAAGGATGTGATAAAAAAATGTGATGTTCGTGGTGACGTATGAGTTGATTGGAAGAGATGATGATTTAATCTAAATTAAATTAAACCTTAATTTCATAGTAAATATTGTAACTAATGATATACGAGATGATACTATACAATAAGACGCAAGCAAGAGAGAGAGAGAGAAGTTGGCTTAGCTAATTTTCAAGTGGTCTCGAGATGAGAAACTGCTGGAAAAGACTAGGAAGAGTGTCCTCAAGTCTCATTAAGGGTTATGGAACTTATAACTATACAAGACATGAAGCTCCCACATGAGGACAAGAGCACTTGGGTGCTAGTGACTAATCTAGAAGCTAATCTCTAGCCGGATGCTTAGGTTCTAATCCTTTTTAGGCTGGAAGAGCTTTGTTTTTATCATATTTTGTCACTCCAATTTTCTCTCTAATTTTGTAGGTAGTACTTATAACCTACAAAATAGATAGCTAGATGCACATGCCCATAAACCACATAAAACCTAATAAATAAGATGTAGAATGGGAGTTAGACTAACACCAACAATCACTTAAAGAGTAATCTTACGACCAAATGTTACACTACATCTTAGACTCCATGTAGTTTTGTGTGAATGTGTGTGTAATGATGCCCTAAGTTTCCCTTGTGTAAGTTGCACTATGAAAGTGTGCTAGATCTAGATTGTTCTAAGTATGCAAATGTGTAAGATGGAATAGAATAAACTTCCCCTCATATGTTGTGTATGTAAAGTGATGTGCCTTATCCCTTGTATGGATGTGCTAGATGTATGCTCTTGAAATGCTCTTGTGCCTTGATGCAAGCTTAGGTGATGGTAGATAATGCTTATAGTGTTTAGCCCCGAATTTGGAGAATTAACTAAGTATATATATGATTCCCTTGTTTGAATTTCATAATTGAAAACTAAAAGGTTGAACCAAAGTATTAAAAGATGACCAAGAAGTAAAAGAGACCCAAAAGGGTAAGAAAAGGATAGAGAGGGTTAGGAGCACCCAAGAGGGACATGAGCGCTAGGGCTTTTCTGTCCTAGTTGGGTGCTTAGTGTCTTAGGCTATAGGTGTAAGATGTGTAAAGCCAATAAAGCGCAAGATATAAAGCAAAAGGCCCAAAAGAAGTTTTCAACCACTAATTTTCTTTCTTAGGAATCATGTATACATTAGTATGCTTTAGGACCTAGAAATGTACCAAGTGCATAGATTTTGTGTCTACATTTGCACCCAATTTATGTTGTTGAGTGAATACTCAATAACATAAAGTAGATAGAAGATGCATACCTTGTAATCTTGTAGAGAAGAGTGTTTTCGATAACGTGTCGAGTGGACAAGTGAAGCATGAATTGATCGCAATGTGAAGTGTGGAAACTAGGAAAGGAAAGTAGAACCCTGGGGTGAATGTATGTATAGTAGCGTGTTTTTGGAGCTTTTTATTGCTAATGTGAGTTGCTTATTGTTGTGTATTAAGGATGGAACTATAAAAAAGAGTGAGAAAGTAGTCAAAGTTTTGTATGTGAAAAATCATAGTAATGTATGTATAAGTAACAAGTGTGTAAAGGAAAGAATGTACTTGATGCGTGAGAGACTAAAGGATTGAAAATTTTCCTATTGTACTTTGGAGATGCTACAAAATTTGGATGCCTTTTGCCAATGGTGAGGATTTTTTGGTGATCTCACATTGAGAGAAAGTTTTTTGGCAATCTCATGCCGAGAGCGAGTTTTTTGGGAAATATCACGCCAAGAGTGAGTTTTTTGGGCAATCTCATGCCAAGAGAGAAATTTTTGGGTGATCTCAATCCAAGAGAAGAGTATTTGGGTGATCTCATGCTAAGAGAAGAGTGTTGGGGAGAAAGGTCTATTTTCTCTCCTTGCATGACACTTCCCAATAATCACCGCTACAAATGGTATGTCTTTGATTTGTAACTTGTTGTTCATATTGCGATTGATTCAGAATTGATTGAATGAATTATGTAACTGGAGGCAAGTGCTTGCTATTGGAGAAGCTGTACTTTAAAGTGTTGGAAATTGTGCTAAACTAAGAAGTTGAATTTTTTTTCCCCAAGGCACAAGCGCCTAGGGGACACAAGTACCTACCACCATTATCCAAGACGTGCACTAGTTTCGTTATATGTTTTGGGTCTAATTTTGAGTCCTGGACCAATATTTGACTATGTTCCTTTTCAATTATGTATTGTGTTTTCTTTTTCCGGAACTATGATCTGTTGTAATGGTGATTTGTTCACCCAATAGATGCCCCCTCGTTTGGGGTGTATGTGACAATTGTAGGAGAATGCAGTCCTAAGGACAACACTTGATATTGATATGCATATTTGAGAGTGGATACCTGTAGGGGATATGGGATGTGCATGATAGAAACCAAGGCACATGCAAACAATGTAGGCTAGAAACAAGTGTTAGTGTAAAAGAGATAGCATACAATATAATACAATGTAGTAAGCAACTATGAAGACAAGAGGTACCATGAAAATTGGGTTGCATACATGGGACATCACTCACAATGTCACAAGAAAATTAGGGCCAAAGAAACCATAAGAAAATAATGATCAAGTATGACACATGGCATAACCCACAAATAATAACAAGTAATAGTAAGCAAGAAATGACATATAACCATAGTTGTATTGATCCTGCAAGGAAAATGCTACACATGAAGCACCCGTTAGTATGTTAGAAAGATAAGTAGTATGTCAAAGCATGTATATAATAGTGAAAAGGAAAGTGTTAGTAATAAGAAGTAATAAATAATGTAATCATAGGACCTGATATTTGTAGAGTATGAAAGTAGTAAATTATTAAAGTAGAGATGATGATTTAATCTAAATTGAATTAAACCTTAACTTCAAAGTAATTACTTTGTGATTAATGATATACATATGATAATATATAGTAAGACATAAGAAACAAACATGTACAATATAAAACCCTAAGCAAGAGAGAGAGAAGCTGACTTAGCTGATTTTCGAGTGATCTAGAAGTGATTTGAGCTGAGAAACTGCAAGAAAAGACTGGGAAGAGTGTCGTCAAGGCTCGTCGAGGGTTCTAGAAGTTAGAACTACACAGGATAGAAGTGCTTATGGGAGGATAGGAGTGCCTACGTGCTAGTGTCCAGTCAGATGCTTAGGTTATAATCCTTTCTAGGCTGGAAGAGATTCATTGTTGATCCTCTTTTGTCACTCTGGTATTGCTCCAATGTCGTTGGCCATATATGCAACCTATAAAATAGATAGCTAGTTGCACATACTTGAAAACCACGTCAAACCTAATAAAAAATATCTAGAATGGAGAGTCGATGACCACGATAATCACCCAAAGAGTGATCTTATGACTAAGCATTACACTACATCTCAGACTCCCTATATTTTTGTGTGAATGTGTGTGTAATGATGCCTTGGGTTACACTTGTGTAAGTTACATTATGATAGCGGGCTAGATCTAGATTTCGAAAGTATGTAAATGTGTGAGATGGAATGGAATGAACCCCCTCATATGTCGTGTATGTAGAGTGATGTGACCTTTGTCCCTTGTATAGATGTGCTACATGTACACTCTTGAAATGCTCTTGTGCCTTGATGTAAGTTTAAGTGATAGTAGATAATGCTTAGTGCTTGGCCCCTAATTTTGGAGAAGTAATTAAGTATATATATGATTCCCTTGTTTGAATTTCGTAATTGAAAACTGAAAGGACAACCCAAAGTATTAAAATATGATCAAGAAGTAAAAGAGACCTAAAAGGCTAAGAAAATGATAGAGAGGGATAGGAGCACCCAGGATGGATAGGAGCTCCTGGGTGCTTTTTTCCTAACTAGGTGCTAGTGTTTGAGGCCATAGAAGATAAATCAGTCAAGTTCCGTCAATGTTGTGATATGTGTAAGGCCAATAAAAGTGCAAGAGATAAAGAAAAAGGCCCAAAATAGTTGTCAACCACTAGTTTTCTTGCTTAGGAATCATGTATACATTAGTATACTTTAGGACATAGGACCTAGAAATTTACCCAAGTGCATAGATTTTATGTCCTCAAATGATTATGAGGAAGTATGAGACAAATGGAGTGGAGGAGGTATAGATGTCAAAAGATATGTAGCAGGGAAGAGTGAGCGTGAAGGATAACCTCAAGTAAGGATACCATATTACGGTGGTGATCAGGTAAGATTCCCAAGATGAGAGATCAAATATGATAATGGAAGAAGTGATAATATTATTAGAGGAGGGTTTTGATGATAGGGTGGGTGTAGGAGATTATTACGAGGAAGATTGGGACAAATCAAGAGTGAGATGTGTGGATGAAGGAAGATATACAACATGAGAGGCTTATCTTAAGGCATGAACTCAAATAATATTTCCATGTTACATGGATGGTCAAGTAATATTCTAAATATATTAGGTGAGATGAAGAGATGCTGGTGAAAAGAGATACAAATGAGAGGAAAGAGGAGATGAAGGAGTAAATTATGGGTGAAGGAAATATGAATGGTGAGAGAATATTTGTGTCAATATAGATTGTTGGTACATATGAATAGGTAGGAGGAATAGAAAAATGAGATGGTGTACATGGTGGTGGATGAGGAATTGTATCATATAAAATCCTCCTTGAGTTGTATCCTCAAGTAGGATTCTCATGCTACAAAGATGCTCAAGTAAGATTCCTAATATGAACAAGGTGGTAAAGATGGCGAGATTAGGTTCAAGGATAAATGGCATGTGAAGGATTATATGGAGGAAGTATATAGTAAAACAAGTTGTTGATAATATATATATATATATATATATATATATATATATACACACACACACACACACACACACACATATATATATATATATATGTTGTGAAAGCATCTTTATTTTTAATGTCGTTTACGACAAAATGCACCATGAGATAAAATATCATGATGACAATGTTGTAATATGCATAAGGAATGGACATCAAAATGTGAACTATAAACACAACTAAGAGCATAAGAAAGGAAACACCATGATATAGAGGATCATGATTTACATATGCACAAACAAGGTACAATCTATGATACAAGCATGACAAAATGAAAATAACTAGCATATATGAGGTAATGTCAAGATATGGAAGATCAAGATGGCCCTATAACATATGCATAAACAAGATACAAATTATGTTAAATGCGAGAGGAATGCTAATGATATATATGCAAAAAGGCGAGAGAACATATGGGAATGACCATCGAAACATACACATGCTAATAGTGTTTTTGTGGTTTTTGTTTCTTTTCTATTTTTTATATGTTTTTAGGTGTTTTGAGATGGTATCCAAATATGTATGGTATAGACAATGGAGATAGTGAAGATATACCCTAAATCACAATAAGAAGGTAATTGAAATGTTTGAGACCATAAAACCAATAGTATTAAAGTTAATCCACATAACTGGTCGGGTCATGGGTGGAATGTCGGAAGGATATTTGGTTTTAATGAGTAGTTGAAATGGTCATGCCCCCAACGTAGGGTGATCATGGAAAATGATCCTGACAATGACGCTAAGAGATGGATTTCATTGCGGTAATTTAAAAAAAAATTATATTTATTTCTTAGGAGTATAAGTGTTTGAGATGCATGATATTCATTGGTTTTTCAAGTTCTCTGTCATCTTGTGTAGCTAATATGTAAGTGTCAAAACCATATTTGGCTATGATGACCTAAGGACCAATCTAATTAGGATAAAACTTTCCTTTCTTCTCATATTCCTAAGTGGTATTCCTTTGATTCTATTTTAGGACTAGGTCACCAATATCAAACTCATGAGGTTGGATATGCTTGTTATAATTATAACGCAAGTGATTTTGATATACCATGAGGTGGTCTAAGGATTTATGATGCTTTACATATAATAGTTCTAGTTCATGGAGGTGTGCTACATGGTAATGTTCATCTACAACTAAGTCATTGAGGGAGACAGGGAGGGGAGAAAGATCAATCTAATTTGAAATGATGGATTCAGTTCAATAAACAATGAATATGGGGTTTCCCCCATGGGTGTGTAAATGGAGATATGATAATCCTAAATAGAAAGATAGATTTATAGATGCTAATTTCTGACAAAGTTATCCACAATATTTTTGAGGATGTAGGTCAAAAGTACACCCTAGATTTGATAAGGGAGATCAATAATTTTTCTCAACATGGGATGGTCTCCAAGTGTGGGACTTGTGCTTGAGATAGAACTCGAAGAAGGTTGATTCCTCTACTCCATGGATTAGGAAAACCCGTGAGAACATAAACTAATCTTATGCTAAAACTACTCCTACAAAAACCTACACCAACACATCCAAGGAACGGGGAGAGGGAAATGAATACCTAAGCTAAAATGGGTAGTGATAGAACTAGAATGAAAGATGGAACTCCTCTAATTATAAGGGATATAAATACAAGTTTATAAAAATGGAGATTTGAAGATGCACATAATTCTAATGGGAGTGACTAAAATAATGCAAAATACACAAGAGGGAATAGATATTTATGCCAAACATAGAGAATTTAAATGAAAGAGGAAGCCACACTAGCATTAATTGATTCTTGATGGTTTGCACACAAATATGAGGCAATAAAATCTCCATTCATGAGTTGTAGGAATCAAAAGCATGAAATTTTGAGTTCTCCTAAAAAACCCCAAAAATTGCTAAGGAAGAAAAATAGGAGAAGAACCCTTACAATGTGTGTGAGAAATTATATTTCTACAACTCATGGAGGAAAAGGTAAAAAAATAAGAGGGAATGAAGGATTGCCATGCTAGAGTACCAATCCCATATATCTTCTTGAATAAGCATGGACACTATGATTTCTTACACTTTGTTGACTTGTCGTACAGGCATGGGCACTATCTAAAGAGAGTCAGCCACTATAGTATGACACCTTGATTCTATCACACACCATCAAACCATGCAGGATGATGCCATACTTCATTAAATTATGGTTGTGAGCTAATTGGTTGTTCGGTTCATGAATAAGTGTGAATTTTTCTTCCACCTCTTGAGGGTTTTGATGGTTTCCCTTTGACCCATGATTGGTATGGTGAATAATTCATTTTTGTTTTATAGACTTCAAAAGTCTATTGAACATTTTCTCTTAGAAACTCATGGGACATTGAATTGGTATCTTATGGCCTTTGCCTTGATCACTTTTCATCTTGCATTTCCTTTGTACAATGTGACTTCACAACATCAAACTATGATTTTACCTACATAGAGTTGACAAATTCCAAGGAATTATGTAACTTCCAAGTTTGTGCAACATCACTTTTTTTAATTTTGCATAGCACTAACTTCTCATCATTCACTTTCCACCAACCCCGAGAGATTGATTTGATTCCTATGATGTATTGACTTCTTTAATGTCATGAGGATCGGAAAAATTCCGTGAAGTACTAAATCATCCAAAATCTACCTAAGTCCCAAGCACTCATTCCTTTATTTGATGGGTTAGAAAAACCCGTGGAACACTACATTTTAAGACTTCATGGAATATTGAATTAGTTCTCATGGATTTTTCTAAGCAAAATGTGGCTAATTCCATCTTTGATGAGTTGTTCAAAATTACATGGGGTGTAATTTTAGACAACAGTTTGGTGACCTCCAGGGGACATCTGCCTACTAAATGATAAATACCAGTATCCTTGAATCATACATTGGGTATAGAATTAACCATAATACTAAAAATTATCTCAAACCTTAAAAAATGTCTCCCAAATTCACATGACCTTAACACTAATTGAATTTTTTTCTTATGAAGTTAAAAGAATACACAATGGAATTTTCTCCAACTATTTGATTTCTGACATGAAACCTACTATGAAATGACCCATGTGTGCCTACAAGGGGCATTTAAAACCTATATGCAAAAGGGAAGATTATACATGCTTCAAATGAAACATGTAGAGAGTGCACCATCACTTATTACAAAAAAATATGATCACCACTAGGATTGAGGAAAATGCACTCAATCAGTGATCACCACACAACAAACACAAAACACACAAGTATTTACAAGATGAAATGGAACAACTTAGTGAGAATTTTTTAGATGAATCCCATTGATCGGGATGTGTAATTACTTTCTTTGATGTGATGTTATCATCCCAAAGCGCATTTATCATCTTTTTGTGTCTTTGCCTTTGGTTGATCGTCATTGTTCTCTTCATAATTATAATTGGGTTCTTGTTAGTAGAATCTTCTAAAACATTACTGCAAGGATAGTAATTGGAAGAAGTATTCAAATATATTCCAATTTTGAGAGCCCAATCTTAAATTTTCAAAACTACGAATAATTTTATGTTATCAGGATATAATGGTTTAGGGAACCCCAAACCTTGTTACAATGTCCTCAAGAAAATCAAGGATGGCTGATTCAATATCATCCTTGAGTGGTATAGCCTCTATCCACCTAGTAAAGTAGTCAGTTGTTATCAAAATCCATTTATGACCCACACTTGATGAAGTATTAATTATTCCTATAAATTCAAGTCCCCATTGAGAAAAAGGTTCGTTTACTTGAATGGGAAGAATAGGAAGGACCACCATCTTATTTTTACTAGTGAAGAAAACAAATTATTTACAATTTTTGACCAATTGATGTGCATCTGCAAATAAAATGGGAAAGAAGTATCCTTGTCTAAGAATTTTCATTGTCATGGCCCAAGAAGAGAAATATTTTCTAGAGAAACCATTGTGGAACTCAGCCAAAAATTGTTTACCTATTTACCCTTAATGTACCTTAACAATACTCCATCGCGATTCCTTTTAAAAATAATCCCACCTATCAATGCATAAGAGACTAATTACAATATGAGATGCCTTCTTTTTTTTCTCAACCCGAGAGGGTAGTCATTAGTTGCCAAGAATCTTGACATGTCATTGATAAAGCGCCATGGCTAGGCTGACCTCCTTGACTTCAAGAAACTTTCGTGCTGCCCAAAATCTCAATGTTCCATGACTCTTCTACGTCATATAGGTTTCCATTATTACATGTGCTTGTAACACTTGACAAATCCTCTGTAGTTTTTCCTTGTTCTTCTTGGATAAAGAAGGAGGCTTCTTGGTTATCCTAAACATCGAAAGCAAGTTGCTTAGAAAGTGCTATACCTCTTAAAAAAATTGACCTTGATGATCATATCATATTCCATAATATTAGTCACCCATCCATCCCTCTTCTCACTTTGATTTCTGCTCCCATGAAAAAATATCTTACACAAGTATGTGAGCCTAAAACTTTAGTGCAACTAATAGAAAGTGTGCTCTTGAATTTCTTAAGGTATCTCATGATGGTAAGTACCCCTTCTCAATATAATTGTATTTTAGCTCAAAATATTTTAATGTTTGACTGAATAATGTCACTAGTTTCTCGATCCTTCGTTATTTTGTTGTGTTAGAATCATGGAAAATCTACTATCGATTTGATCTACTTTGAATTAAATTTAGTTTCAAAGTAATGATTGTAACAAACCATATTCAAGGTAATAAAATATAGTAATGTATAAGAAACAAGCATTCAATTATATAATACCCTAATAAAATGAGAGAGGAAAGATGACTTAGCTGATTCCAGTGCAACCTGGGAGTGATTTGAACTATGTATCCGCTAGAACATGTTGGAAGCAATGTTGACAAGACTTGATGAGGGTTCTAAACCTTAAAAATGTGAAGGACAGGAGTTCCCACAGGAGGAAAGGAGCACCCCAGGCACTAGTGGTTGATCCGGGTGGCATGTGTCCTCTCGATTCTTGGAGTCCGGTCTTTTAAGGTCGGAAGATCTTTGCTTCTACTCACTCTTTTTTGCTCTAGTTTCAATTAAGGTTTCGATCACACCTGTCACTTGCAAAACAATTGTTTACCTAAACATGTCCACAAACCACATCAAATCTAATAAAAAAGATGCATAATGTGGATTTAGACTGACCCTAATGGTCACCCGAAGAGTGAACTTACGACCAAGCATTGCACTACATCTCATACTCCATGTAGTTCTTTGTGTGTGTGTTTATGATTGTTTTATTCTCTAGGTTGCCCTTGTGTAAGTTGTATGATGATAACGAGATATATATAGATTGTACCATGTATACGAGAATGTGTATGATGGAATAGAATAAACTCCCCTCCTATGTTGTGTATGTAAATCAATGCAACCCTTGCCCCTTGTATGAATGTGCTAGATATATGCCTTGTAGTGTTATTGTGCCTTTGTGGAAGCTTAGGTGATGATGGATAATGCTTATAGCTTGGCCCCTAATTTATAAGAAGTAACTAAGTATATATGATTCCCTTGTTTAAATTTCATAATTGACAACTGAAAGGCCGACCCAAAGTGTAAAAGGTGACCAAGAAGTAAAAATACCCGAAAGAGTAAGAAGAAGAAAGAAGGACATGGGCTCTAGAAGGGACATGAGTGCTAGGTGCTTCTTTCCTAAGCGGGAACTAGTGTCCAAGGCCATAAAAGATAAATCATTCAAGTGTTGACATAGATGTAATATGTGTAAGACCAAGTAAAGTGTAGGAGATAAAGCAATAAAAATGCCAAAGGGAGTTGCCAACCATTAATTTTCTTGCTTAGGAATCATATATACATTAGTATGTTTTAGGACCTACAAATATACGATTTAATTTAAATTGAATTAAACCTTTATTCAAAGTAACTATTGTATCTAATGACATATAAATGATAATATATAGTAATGGACAAGCAACAAGCATGCAAAGATATAAAACCTAAAGCAATATAGAGAGAAGAAAACTTAGTTGATTTCTGAGTGATCTTGAAGTGGGTGAGTCGAGGAACTACTAGAATAGACTAGGAAGAGTGTTGTTAAGGCTCATCGAGGGTTCGAAACTTAGATCTACATAGGAAAGGAGTGCCCATGAGAGGACAAGAGCGCTCGGTGCTAGTGACTAATCTAGGTGCTAGTGTCTAGTCAGATGCTCAAGTTATGTCCTTTTCAGGCTATAATAGCTTTGTTGTTAGTCCTCTTTTTTCACTATGATTTTACTCCAATGTTGTTGATCATACCGCAACTGACTGCTAAATATATAGGTACACATACCCATAAACCACATCAAACCTAATAAATAAGATGTATAGTGGAGATTCAGAATGACCTCGGAGGTCACCCAAAGAGCGATCTTACGACCGAAAGTGTGTTGCACTACATCTCGATTCCATATAGTTATGTGTGTTTGTACATGTAATAATGCCCTAGGTTTCTCTTGTGTAATTTGTGTTATGATAGTGGGATAGATCTAGATTGCTCCAAGTATACAAATGTGTGAGATGGAATAGAATGAACTTCCCCTCCTATGTTGTGTATGTAAAGTGATGCAACCCTTGTCCCTTGTATGGATGTGTTAGATGTATGCTCTTAAAATGCTCATGTGCCTTGATGCAAGATTAGGTGATAATAGATAATGCTTAGTTCTTATTTTGATTTTGGAGAAGTAACTAAGTATATATATGATTCCCTTAATTGAGTTTCGTAATTGACAACTAAAAGGACAAATTAAAGTACTAAAAGATACCCGAGAAGTAAAAGATACCCAAAAGGGCAAGAAAAGGATAGAGAGGGTCAAGAGTGCCCATGAGGGACAAGAGTGTTTGTACATTTTTCCCCTAGCTGGGTGCTTCTATCCTAAGCCATAAAAGATAAATAATTCAAGTTTTGACAAAGTTGTAAGATGTATAAGGCCAATAGTATTGGAAGAGATAAAGCAAAAGGTCAAAAAGGAGTTGTCAACCACTATTTTTCTCTCTTACAAATCATGTATACATTAGTATGCTTTAGGACCTAGAAATGTACCCAAGTATATAGATTTTGTGTCTAAATTTTCCCCCATTTTATGTTGTTGAGCGAATAAGTGATAACATAAAGTAGTTAGAAGATGTGTACTTTGTAATCTTGTAGAGAAGAGTGTAGAAAATAGCATGTCGGGCGAACAAGTGATGATAGCAATGTGAAGCGTGGAGACTAGTAAAGGGAAATAGACCTTAGGGGTGAAGTGTATGCGTAATAGTGTGTTGTTAGAGCTTGTGCTTGTTGATGTGAGTTGATTCGTGTTGCGTATTAGGATGGACCTGCAAAATAAGAGCGAGAAAGTAGTCAAAGTTCCATATGTGAAAAATCATAGTAATGTATGAATAAATAAGTGAAAATGTGTAAAGGAAAGAGTGTGCCTAATGTTTGAGAGAGTAAAGGATAAAATTTGTCCTGTTTTTCTTTGGAGATGGTGTTGAATTTGGATGCCTTATTGCCGATGGTGACATTTTTGGGTGATCTCACGCCAAGAGCGAGTTTTGTGTGATTTCATGTCAAGAGCAAGTTTTGGGGGATCTCACGCCAAGAGAAGAGTTTTGGGGAGAGATGTTTTATTTTTCTCTCCTTCCATGATGCTTCTCAATAAGCACCATTGTAGATGTTATGTCCCACGATTTATAACTTGTTGTTCTTGCTTGCAACTTATGTAGAATCGATTGAATACATACTGTAACTAAAGGAAAGTGCTTGATGTTGGTCCCAGTATTGAGTTTCATAATGTGCCTTAATGTTTCGTGCCCGAATTTTCTCACAAACGTTTCATTGGTCGATTTGGTGGTCTGCAAACTTGATTTCTCCAGTTAAATAATTTCAAATGCTCATAATGTTGTTGTTTTGTCTGTTTTGAAATAATTTTCCAAGTTTGCCCCCATTTGTGCCCTAATTTCTTCATTTTTACGGGTTGTATCATTTCTCCTTTGTCAAATCGTGCGAAAAACTTGAAATTGATCAAATCCTAAATTTGTGCAAGTATTTTCCCGATCCCAAGGTCGAAAATGACGTCAAAACATGTTTCAAATGGTTCAAGATCAAGGAATCTACCTTCCTTGTCAAAAAAATCAATTTTTAGGGCATCCTCTGTGTTTTTGACGTTTTGATGGTCATATAGGTGTTTTCTACCCGTCAAATTCATCATCACAATATTATTGCAACGTGGCGGGCTCCTATTGGCTGGGGGTGGTCGGGAGTTTTTTCTAACTTGTTGTTTTTTAAAAAAATTGGCTAAAAGGAAAAAATTTGGTCCGTGGATCGCCTTTTATAAAAAATGCCTACATGGCACATGTTGATTGGTCGAGGAGTGGCGGATTTACCTTAAAAAAATTTGGTAAAATTCTCAAAGTCTTTTCTAGGCCCGAAAGCCCGCACCGAATAGGGGGAGGACACGTGGCTCGGAGGACATGCGGATGGCGGGGGGAGTTAAAGAATTTTGATGTTTTAGTTCAAAATGCTAAAGTGAAGTTTTTAGCCCAAAAGCCCTTGTCTAATGAAAAGAGGACACGTGTCTCAGGAGGCAAGATGGAAGAAGGGGCCGAAGGAAAACTTTATGAATTTTTGCCTTTATGTTTGCAAGGTAAAAAATGAAAAATGGTCCTGCGACCAATGGGGAGCCAACACGTGTCCAAAAGAAGGATGGGGGCAGGTTGGTGGGAATGTTTTGGATTTTATGCCTTTGAAGGCAAAAAACTTAAAATCAAAAATTGTCCGCTTTGCCGAATACAAAGAAATGCGAATGGAGGGGTGGAGGTTCGGAGCTCGGGGTTACCATTGGAAATTTTACAAATTTCGGCTAATGTTTCAAAGTCAAAATTGAAGACGTGCTTCGTGGCCAATCCACGTTGGACATGTGGCGCATTTCAAAAAGGCAGAAATGGGAGGCGCGAGGCCATGGAAGATTTTTTTTTTTTTTTTTAAATTACAAATTTTGACAGGGAGGTCTGAAGGCAAAATTGGAGGCTTGGACCCATGGTGAATGGGAGAGCACCACGTGGCGAGGAAGAGAGCGGGTGTTCGGGCCCACAAAGATTTTTGAGAAAATTTTCCTTTTCTCAAAAAAGGAGAAAAATTCATAAAATAAGCCCGCGGTTTTGGTAGAAGCGGAGAATTTTTACAAAATTTTCCAAAATTAAAAAAGGGTCGCAAATGCATTTTCAAAGGATGGGGGCTGATCCAATGGTATTTCGACATGTATAATGCCTTATCTAATGGTCAAAAAGGGTATATTTAGAGATTTCAGCTGCCACGTGGAGGGCGGATATTAAAAGGTGATCAAAATTGACGGATACCTTGTGCAATTTCATTTTGGGGCACCATGGGAGCTCCAAGGAGCTTGGAAATCACATTTCTTCATCAAAATTCATCGAGACCTTATATGATTTTGGGTCCCCTCAGCCTTCTGAGAACAATGACACCATTTTCATGAGCTAATTTGATGATCTTTGATGTTTCTGATGCATTTTTGCTCGAGCGATGTAAAAACCGTGAAAAGGTGAAAATAAAAAATTGCAGAGGTAAAAATTGAAAGGGTAAAAGGTAAAAAATGATTGTTGGAGCATGCTGGCATACCTGAATGACAAAAACATGACCCTAGGATGGATAAGGATCGAATTCATGTAATATTTTAAACTTTTTGTGCACCCTTGGCAATATGCGAGTTGTTTTACAGTTTGGGGTCATTTTCATGAAATGATGAAGGGTTTTGTAACAAATTTATTCCCTTGGGCATATTCTTTGCTTGGGAAGCAAGACTCCAAGCTGGCATTGGATATATATGATATTTTTTGAAGCATTTGAGGGAGAGGAGATAGGAGAGAGAAAAAGACTCAGAATTTTCAAGCAAAAAGGCTAGAAGAAATCCATTTCTTTGGAGAAAACCACCTGAGAGCCATTTTTAATTCCATTTTGTATCAGATTTCATCATGTTGAGTTGGTTTCAGTTGTAAAGCCATCAACAAGCTCTGAGATTGTTCTTATAGCATTCCCCTGTTGATGTATTTGATTAGATTTTGGATTATGTGGTGTTATCTCTTGGCAAAATTTGCATATGCTTATGTCTCAGAATGTTTTCAATTTGTGTTTCTTGCTCATGTTGCAATCTTGTGTTTAGGATATCTTTGATCATACAGGGTCTCATTTCTTGTTGATGGTTTAATGGCATTTGCAATCTTATATTCATAAGAGCTTTCATCTGATAGAAGATAAATAGATTTAAAATCATTTTACTGTCCTTGAATAATGAGACTATTTGTAAACCTTTGGGTGCACCTTAGGTCATGATTAAATAGGGATTCTGGATACTTTGTTGGTATTTTGCTTCAAGATTTTGTGGCAGGTTATCAAAGGTTATGTGGAAGAGTGCAGATCTGGGCCTCCATTTGTGCACATATCCTGGTTGAAGGAGCATTTAAAACCTCTGGAAGTATTCTTGTTGTGTAGGTGTTACAAATTTCTTGCAAAGGTTCTCAAAGAAGTTGGTAATTCCCAACTAGTCTTGTCTAAACATCTCCCCACAAAATTTCATTCAAACTAATTCATCCTACCAATACTACCCCTGCATTGCATTGTGTGTCAACAAAAGAATACAACCCACTCACAAAAATGCACAAAGCATACCAGGATTTTATCATGTCTCTAGTAGCCTCAGCCTTGTCATGAAAGCATTTCCATCATTTAGCAGTGACAACTCCTTTGAGTTTGAATAATGGATAATTGATCATGTTTTCACAAGGCCATCTCCATATAATGTGCAAAATATGAGGATGTCTCAATCTCCTTTACCATACAAGGGCTGCAATATAGGTTCTCTTGCCTTGGTTGATAGGCACAACCTAAAACAGTGAGGATCAGATCAAGATCCTTTTGAAGGTGCTATCCACTCCCTCAAATCTTGAGTGCTAACAAGCCAGATAGATGTGCTCCCGGCTACAAACGACATACAAATCATCTATCTACCCTTGAGTGTCTTATGCAAATGCATGATGTTGTTCAAGTTGTGAAGAATATTAAATCTAGATACCAAAACCTGCTACTAGATAATTATCTTTGTAAACTATAGGAAACTATGCTAAAATAAGCAATAAACTATTTTCCCCCTAGGAAATAAGCACCTAGGGGGAGACAAGCTCCCACCGCTACTATCTAGAATTAGTCACTAGTGTCTTCTTTGTGTTTTGGGTCCAAGTCTTATTTTAGACCGATCTATGACCCTGTGCTTATGCCACTTTTGTATCGTGTTGTGTTGTTCTCGAGCTCTGAGTTGGTGTAAGGGTGATTTTTCCACCAAATAGATGCTCCCCTTGTTTGGAGTGCATGTGATGACTATAGGAGAATGCACCCCAAATGAGGGGACCCAATATTGATTTACATATATGAGAGTGGATACTTGCAATGGGTAGGGGATGTGCATGGTGAAAAATAAGGCACATGCAAACAAGATAAGATATAAACAAGTGTTAGCATAAAAAATCTAACATGCAATAAAATACAATGTGGCAAACAACTATGAAGAAAAAAAAGTAGATTGTGAAAAGTGGGTTGCCTACATGAGACATCGCTCAAACTTTCACAAGATAATTAGGGCCGAAGTGGCCATAAGAAAACAATGAACAAAAATGACATGGGGCATATCCCACAAATAATAAAAAATAATAGTGAGCAAGAAATGACAAATAATTGTGGTTTTATTGAACTTGTAAGGTAAATTCTACACATGAATTACCCATTAACATGTTAGAAAGATAATTAATATGTCAAAACATGTATATAACGAAGAAATGTAGAGTGAAAGTGACTAGACATAGTAAGTAATTATATGAGAGAACTTGTGATGTGTGGTAAGAAAGTAGCAAAGGTAGATGCCCCGAGGAGCCTCGACAAAGCGGTAAAGAGAAGTGTCGAGCATCATGAATCGTGTGAGAATCTATAAAATTCATGCATTCACCTCAAGATACCAAGTGAATGTGCATGTGTTTATAGAAAAGATAATTACATACTAAGTATCTAACTAGCATAAGAAACAAAGTGTAACATGTAGATAGTATAAGCTAACAAGAGACAATGCAACCAAGATGTGTAAATGTTGTATGAGTGTGATGGTGTGTTGTGATATGAAAGATGTGAAGATGATAGAAGCAGCGTTACCCCAATGGATGTATGTGAGATGAGGTTCATTTAGGAATGCTCCCTCAATAGTCAAGTATGAACCATATAACAAGATATTGTGATTGGGTAGTGAAGGTGTTGTATGTGATTGATAGTGTATATAATAGCAACAATGTGTTGTATGAATAGGAAGAAGTAATGGTATAAAAATCAAGTGAGGAGGGGGAATTTTGATGCCCCCAAGTTTTTATATAAGGAGCCACTAGAAAATTAGATATAATCATTGTGAGAAAGAATAACCAAATTATGTATACTTGAACAAAAATATGTATACCATATATATAAAGTAGTTTTTGTATCATGAATAAAAGGATCCATAAGTAAACACGAGCAAAAAAACATGTATGGAGTGGAATAGGAGTGAAAAGTGAAGCAATAAGCATAGATAGATGTAGTAAGGTGTGCTAATAGTGTAGATAAGATAAACACCTTAAGGTGTAGGTGTGCATGTGAGTAGTATAGATAAGAAACTAGTGATCAAAACATGTGAGTATGAGGGGGAGATTTTGATGCCCTCAAGTGTGCAAGTAATGGAGATATATACAATGATGTGAGAGAGACCATGTCATAGTGTCGAGTTTGAAATGTGTCCCAATCATAGACATAGGCATTATTTGGATCAAAAGGAGGAATTATACATTTAAATATAGAAGGTTGTTAAGGGATGCGAGCTTATGGTGAGGAACCTGGTTATTCTTGCTTTGAGGATGTGGCCTTAGATAGAACTTGTGGTAATTGTGGCATTACTAGAGAAGGAACATGAGTGATGATTGTATGATGCTCACTAGAAATAGAGAGATCCAATTTGGGAGCCCACTGGGGTTTGGTAATTAGACACAAGCGTGTGGAAAAATGTTATGTATAAAATGAAATGATACCTTGATGCTCAATTTTCTTGATTCTTCATTCTAAAGCATAGAAATCATTGTCATGATGTCCATTAATTCTATGATAATTACAAAATGGGTGACCTTTGTATTTTGTAAGTGATAAGGAGGGTAGTAATGATTATGTGGCAAGGTGATCAACTGGTGAGTGAAAATCTCAAAGAGAGTATCGTGTTGTCTAGCATTTCGATAAAAATTGAGGGGTGTTTGGTGTGGTAAGACCTTGATCATGCTTATATGTGCACATGTAGTAGACATAGGATCGGGATGAGGTGTAGAAGAAGAACTAGCATGAGCATGAGAAACATCCTTTAGATGTTATATTTTAGATTTGAGGGTGTAATCATGGTTTCCATAGCTTGAAATTTATCTTGAAAATCATGGTGTGAAACTTGAATTGAATCTAAGATAGCTTGATATGATGTGTTATCAATACTAATAGGTGGATCGGAGAGATGATTGAAAAATGGTACTTACTTGTGAGGGTGGCGTATCGCGAGGGAGGTACATAGTGTGTATAAATTTTTAGAGAGCATATTTACAAGGTGGGTGCATTTGAAGTAATTGATATAGGGATACTTGAGGAACCTTAAGGGCCATGATGCAACTAGGGTTTGGGTTTGGAGAAGAACACAACCGGTAGAGCATGCAAAATAAGGATTCGAGTGTTCGATCAAGAGTTGGGGTTCACCAAATGATTTAATCTAAATTGAATTAAACCTTTATTCAAAGTAACTAGCATATCTAATGATAATATAAAATAATGGAGAAGCAACAAGCATGTAAAGATATGAGATCCTAAGCAATAGAGAGAGAGAAAAGATGAATTAACTGATTTTCAAGTAATCTAGAAGTGGTATGAGCTAAGGAAGTGTTGTAACAAAGCTGTGAAGAGTGTCATCAAAGCTCATCGAGGGATCTAAAACTCGAAGCGCATAGGATAGGAGCACCCATAGGAGGACAGAGCACTAGGAACTAGCGGCCCGATCTGGCACTCTTGTCTAGTCGGATGCTCGGGTTTTGTCCTTTCTAGGCTAGGAGAGCTTTTTGTTAATCCTCTTTTATCGCTATGATTTTCTCCAATTCAATGGTCATAGTTGCTGACTGCAACATTGATAGCTAGTTGCACATGCCCACAAACCACATCTAACCTATTAAATAAGATACAAAATGGTGAGTCAAACTAACCATGGTGGTCACTCTAAGAGTGATCTTATGACCGAGTGATGCACTACATCTCGGAATCCATGTAGTTATGTGTGTTTATGTGTGTAATGATGCCTTAGGTTTACCTTGTGTAAGTTTTACTATGATAGCGGGATACATCTAGATTGCTTCAAGTATGAAAATGTGTGAGATATAATAGAATGAACTTCCCTTCCTATGCTATGTATGTAGAGTGATGTAACCTTTATCCCTACGTGGATGTGCTAGATGTATGCTCTTGAAATGCTCTTGTGCCTTGATGCACGATCTTAGGTGATAATAGATAATGCTTAGTGTTTGGCCCCTGATTTTTGTTCTTAAGTGCTAAGAGTATACTGAGTTGAATGATTTTGGGACTATTTTCTGTACCAATATTGATATCAATAGTTTCTTCTACAAGGAGCTTGGATCCATCTTACGTGTGAGGAGTGGGAGGCGAGTTGAGATCCTTGTCAATTGGAACCTTGGAGAGGTTTTCACCGATAGACACATAATATTTTAGACTTTTTTTGTCCAGTAGCACCTCATAGAGGTTTTCACTAGAGGACAATAAACTTTATTTTTATTTTTCGATTTTTTCATATTGTGACTAATGACCCCAATCTCTTCTTCAAAGTAGGGTATAGGATCAAATTCAATATCAAATCCTTTTTGTGGTCCCTGGTGGAACACCATTTTGAGATCCTAAAAAAAAATTGATGGCATTGTTATTACGAAAGATGTCTAATGATATGTTCTCTTATTTATCACGTACAATGAGGATAGGATATTGTAATTCCAATGTAATAGTTAAGATAGAGGTATTATGGAATAGGTTAGTGGCATCAAGATCCTCGTATAGGCTACTGAGGAGTTCCTAGTTCATTTTTAGTAAGGGAGTCATCACTATTAGAAGTAACATTGTCGTGAGGGGTGAACAAAGTACCGAGATGTTTTGTATCTTAGACCATAATGAGAAGGGTTTTAGAGATGGAGATGAGTTCGAGAAAATCCTTGTTCGGTGGTGCCTAGTCCTTTTCCTTTATAACCCATAGATGCCATCATTTTAAGGCCAAAGGAGTATTCATTTGAGTCGTAACAAGAAGAGAATTCATCATTATATAACTATGATCCTCGATAACCATGAATATGTTCATTTTCTAGAAGACCACCATTGAGGAAAGTGTAGTCATCAAGTTGATATGGAACTATATCCTTCGATCACACATGTTAGGCCTATAATAGCTATAGGGTGAGAGTAAAAGGTTTTCTATATGGAAGGAATTTTGAATTTTGTATTCCCGATGCCATTATTAACAATATTTACATGGGTATTAGGTGAGTGATTAGAAGTGGAAGGAAGGTCATCCACATGAATATGGGATGACGGCGTTGGCCGATTTCCATATGGAAATGCATGGGAATTTTCAAAGAGGGGACATGAATGAGTTTTTGGATATGGTGTTTATAACATAGTATACACTCTTGAAAGGGGTGAGAGTCAATGGGCCTGTGACCTCCTTTCCATCATGTAGGAATTTGATACATTGATGACATGTGGATGGAATGAACCGCATGGCATGGATCCATGAGCATTAAAGGAGCAAAGTTACATGGGAGGTCAAGGTCAATAAAACAAAATAGAATTAAGTGTGTGACATGTCCTATGGAAATAGGTGAGGAGATAGTTCCTACTGAATTCCACTCTGCAGTATCATGCACTTTGACAATGATGATGTTAGTTGCTAAGGAATCTAGAAAATGTCCTAAATGCTTGATGATATTTAAACTAAAAATATTTAACCAGAATTGTTGTCATAAGCACCCACTTGATTTTGGTGTTGGAAACAACCAATTCAATATACAATGGGGAATTATCGGAGGAATGAAAAGGTGGTACGTCATTGGGACTAAAAGTAATGTGTTGGTTTGAGGGTAAATGTCCTATCATAGCTTGAGAATATATGGGGTTAATTTTATTTTGTCTTGTAGGACATGGTGAAGTATGTCTTTATACACAATGGAAGTTTTAAGAAGGTCCAAAATGGATATTTGTAGTGGGGTTTTCTCAAGTTGCTTGAGAAGTTCATATTGGCCATCTATAGTAGGTGGGGGAGTTGGTATGATGTTGATCAAATTTTGTCGAGGTGTGAGAGCACAATCATAGGTTTTGATTTTGATGGTGGAGACATGGTGTTAGGTGGGAAAAATACAACTAGTAAGATTAGAAAATTCATTACATTTGGTTGTGTCTACGGTTGAGAACTTGACCGTTTTTAAGCATTGGATTAGCTTGGTCATGTTTACGAAAATGGTTGCAGCATATTTTGAGATTTGTGTTAGGAGATTTAGGGACTACTCCCATCAATTTCAATGTCCCCACAATTTATCAAATCTTAAATATAGTTTTTCAACCATAAAAATGATCCATTGAATGACCCTTGATGCAATGAAAATTTCCATATTCATTTCATCGGTACAAATGGGATTTGGTCTATTTTAAGTCAGTGGTTTTGTGATGGAGAAAATTATCATACTTAATATTTCCAAATGACATAATATGGATGATAAATATTCCCCAAGGGATATGTATTTTTGTTTCTAAAAATCCTGTTTGGGAGCTCCAACTGGAATTATGATTTGGGGTGATGGTTGGATGGCTTGCACATGCTTGAAGTCGGTAACACCATCCCCGACTACATTTTTATTCTTGTTAAGAAATTTTAGCTTCTTAAAGGGTTTATGTTCTTGGTGATCACAAGTTTATATATTAATTATACCTTTACAAATAAGGGATTTCTTAATGTGGGTGCTATTTTCAATAACTTCCTTGAATGATGTGACATGATGCATTTGTAAATGAAATGTGGTTTCCAAGTTCCAATTTGTAACAAAGATGCTAACTAGTAATTTTTCGGGGAGGGTGGAAAGGAGATAGATTTTAAGACCCCACCATCTTAACAAGAATTTTGAAAAGGTTTCATTTCCTCTATGTTTATTATTACAGAGGTCCATCATGGTGACTTATGAATCGACATTGAAGAAAAAGTGTTGCACAAAATTTTCACACATGTTAGGGATTGTTGTAATAGAACATTTAGGTAGGTGGAAGAACCATTCCAAAGCTTGACTACCTAAACTTTGTTGACCCCTAGTCATTTTCATTGATGTTGTCATTGATGTCAAACAAAATTGATGGCAAAAAGGTTGAATGGTGAAGTGTGCAAATCATGTCAATAGGAAAAATGTGTGAATGGTGATGATGAAGGTTGATTGGTAGTTTAATCTCACAGGACTAGTTCTAGGTGATTACATGGAATATTAGAACCATGACATATAAGTTCTCGAGTGATATGTGCATGGTCAAGTGGTCAAATAAAAAGAACATGTTGTGTGTCCTCTCAAGTAGAATGCAAACTTCCCAAGGTCAAACATAGACAATCATGTGTGATTCGGTATTAATGAGTTTGTAACTAGTGTTCATGATCAACTCATGAAAGTACATGAAGCTTCAATCCTAATCCTAGATCTAACTAAAGAAGGAAAGTGAAATGGTGGAACCATAACATGTTGATGGGATTAATGGATAATAGGTGGTTGAGTGGTGTGTATCGAGTCTCAAACAAGTTAATTGGGCCTTGAGAAGTCAAATAGGATCGAGTTATATATGAAAAAATTGTCTCTAAAGTTTATGAGGTGTTTTAGAGGTGTAAGATGGTCTCTTTGAGTGCATTATGCATTTAAATGGATTCGAGAATGATTGCCGTATGATTCAAGGTCACTGCATGCATAGAAAATGAGATAGGGGTTCATAGGAGTTCATTGGATAAAAGCGAAGAGGTAAGTACACTTGGTCAAATTGATTTAGAGGGTTAAAACTCATTTTAAATGTTCTAAGTGTTCCCAAAGTTTGTGTGAAGAAAAGAAAAAATTTGGGTACCTAGGAAAAACTACAAAAATTGGAGTATAATGAGTTCTAGTGTATTTCGGGTAGAATGGGTACGAAAGGAACTAGTTCTCTAGGAACTAGAGTTCCCGAACTGGTCTAGGGGCCGCATTCATTGTATTACAGGTTGGATGGATGAATTAGGTACAATAGACCCCACCGGTACAAGTTCCAAGTGTGTCTTGGTTCCCCGCACTTAAGTTTGGGATGCAAGTGAAAGATTGCGTGTTTTGTGGGTTCATGACACATTTCGGGCATAAAGGCCCCTAAAAGAATTTTAGCTAAGTGGATTAGAGTTCCTTGTAACTTAGTTTGACCCGTAAGTTAAACAGTTAGTGTATTGCGGATAGATTTAAGGTTGTGGGCACAAGAGACCCACGATGGTACGAGTTCTCGGGGAGAGGAAGTTTCCCATAATTTGTTGAGAGCTGCACAAAACATCACGAAGGGAACAAGGAGATGAAGTGTATTGTGGGTGATTGAGGTAGGGTTGGAATAAGGTAGGGTTGGAATAAGTTCCCAATCAACATGAGTTCCCCGAAAACCCTGTTGACCCGAAATACCAAGGAGAAGGCAAGAGAGTTAGGTGTGGATAATTAGAGATGCAAAGGCGAACTAACCTTTGGATGCATGAGTTCCCAATTGAACCAATATATCTGATTTACAAAAGAAAAATGATTTAAGGGGAGAAGGATATTTTATAAAGTCTAAAGTGCAAATATTAATGTGGACTGGTAAAGTTTTTAAATCTTGTTCCTCATGAGCTCCCAATATCGCTTGGAGATATCTTACACCCCAAGTATCCATTTTTGGAGTTTTTGGACTTGTTGGAAATGTGAGATCATCCTCCATTGAATGAAAGCAAAAATAAAAGTTTTAAAGCACAAATTAGTGAAAAAATGGAAACTTGCAAAGTGTCCCCAATACATGCCCAAAATACACTAAATTAGAAAAACAAAAATATGGACTTGTTTATAAAAACAAAGTTTCAAGATTTTAATTGTTATTGATCAATTGATCGAGTGAGTACGAGTTGGAGGAGTAGAGATAGAAAAGATACTAAGTTATCAATAAATATATGCTAATCAAATTGGAGGAGAGAGAGATAATCTTGGATTATAAAATTAATATATATTAAGAGAAGAGCAAGGAGAAGTTAAACAAGGAGTTGTTGTAAAGAGATGAATGAGCAGAGATTAAATGAATGTCCGAGATCCATATACAATTTAGGAATTAATCTAATCTTATAATTACCTTGTAACTTTACAATGTGCGGGGTGAAAAACTAGAAGTGTCAAGTCATTTAACAAAGGATCTTATGTGTGCGGTGGAGTCATAGTATGAAATTTGAAGAACAATAAAAAGGCCATAATGGGTATTCAAATTTAATCTTGTTTCACCTTGAAAGTACCTACATTAAGAGTTATACATGATAGTTATTTGTACAAGATCTTATTGAGATTTAGAAGAAAAAATAAAAGAGAAGAACCATGTGTTGGTTGTGGAAAAGTGAGTAGAGCCCGAGTGAATTGAAGCTCCTTCCAAACAAAGATTAGAGACAACAATGTGGTGAAGAAGTTTGTGTTATCAAATGGACACCTATTTCGAATGAGAAGATCAATGACATAGCCATCAATTAGAGAACCAATTCAATGATTGTTTGAGGGTATAGATCGGAGAAAGAGAGGTAAGAATAATCATGAATATCTAAGTTTTTAAAGTGAATGAAGAGAGCAAGAGAAGAGTGATCATAGTCAGTTGTGTATGCAAAACAGAAACTATATGATCAAATTCATTGCATTGTTTGTCTAAGTTGTTTCTTCGATCACAGGGGGTTGTAACCTCCTTATGGATGGTGGCCTGCAAAAGATCAATGGTGGTTGATTAAATTCTAGGGGTTGAAGCCTCCTTGTAAGTAGCGACTTATTAAAGGTCAGTGGGTTATGTAATAAATTTGGGAGTAGTGACTTCCCAACATGTTATAGTTTGTCGAAGAATGGGTAGTGGCCTGGTTAAATTATTGGAGTTGTAGCTCCAGATTGAGTTGTAGCTCAATCGAGAAATAATTGTAACTATACAGGACAATTTTCTAAATTAATGCATTTATTTCTTTGGGTTTTTGTCCCAAAAGGGTTTCCCACATTATATCTAGTCTTCTCATGTGTATATGTGTATGTTTCTCATTCTATATCTTTCATGGTTAATGTTACATGCTTATGACAATCAATATAGTTTAACAATACATGATTAAAAAGTGGAGATTGATTGTAAGAAAACTATTAGCATTGATTCACTCCCCTTTAATGTACTCGCATGGATCACCTTTTCCCTTATACTTCTCAAATTTGGGTACTTCAAAGTATGGAGGTGGTAGGAATATCCATTCATAGTGAAATGAACTTGGATCATTTGCAAAGTAAAAACAATGGAAAATTATCCTTGCAATTCATATTTTATTATAACGAAATGCCTTTACAACATCTACAACAATTTTCCTATCGTGGGTTAGTACAAAACTAGTGACATACTCACGAACTACATGGATAATGGCCTTGATTCTTGAATGTGAGATCTAAGTCCCAAAACCCCTAAAAATGTTGTACCAGGACATAAATTTATAGATCTCCATTCCTACCTATTTGGGAATATGAATTTCCTTCTAGAATTTTCCGGATCCCTGCTCAAACTTGAGTTTGAACTATTGTGCCTTAATCATGGCTAACTACTTATATCCTGGTAGGTGAGAAGGGTTTATCGAAAGCTCCACATCACTATTGATTTGGTAGTTTCATTCCTTATTTATATTCTTGTCATTTTTGTCCCTTCCTTTATCTTTCCATTTAATCTTTATTCCTTCGGATATTTTGCACTCTTGCCTTTAGAAATATCCATGCACTATGCGTCGTCCCTAAGTACCTTGCCCTTGTGCCTTATCAAAAATTTTGCACCTACGACTATTTTTGGAACTCTTGCACATTGTTAGGAAACTTATTGTCATACCCATGCTTCTTATACAACTTCCTAATTCTTGTTCACACTTCTATACTTAGCCAAAATTTCAAAATTCATGCAAAAAGTTAGTTTTTCTCGCAATGCTCTTATGTCAAAAATCTTAGGTAAGAAAATAGTGAGATACATTTCATAGGTTAGGCTTGGGAGTATGGCCAAGCTAAAAAGATCCTTCGAGTTTATATATGTTGCATCTTCTTCCGTGCAATCCTTCCACTTTACTAAGTATTCCTTGTATTCCTTTCCATGCATCCTCTTTATGAATCTCGAGTCTAAAATGGTCTCACTTTGCTCGATTTTCTTTTCTTATATTTTCCTTCTCTCGGTGCATCCTTGTTCATTTATTCCATGCATTTATCTTAAATTTTTGTGTACTAAAGTCTCCCTCATAAAACTCATATAAATCTAAAACATTGAATATTAGTCAAATATAAAATTCTTTTCACAATTATATCTTGTATGTATTTGGCCCAACTTTTGCAACACCTTACATGGCCCAATTTTCTTCAACTTAAATTTCTTACAAGTTCCTTTAGGAAATATTCCTTCCATAAATGTTCCATTACTCAATCTTTTCTTTAAATTATTTGTATCTCGCGCCCTTTTCCGCATGTATCTTGTAACCTCGGTTAATTTACTCCAATTTTTTGTGTACCTCCTTGTGTAATCCACACATATATTGTACATACTCTTTTGCCTATGTGCTCTAGTTTTCTATTACCTCGTGCAACTTTGTGACTCCTCTTGCACTTTTTCCTTAAACAATTTATAATGGAGTCATCCTCATGCTTCTATTAATCGAGTCATTATAGGAAAATTTAGCTTATACCAATATCATATCCCATTGTTCTACTTATCTCCTACCAAGTTGTGCAAATATATTTCCTTAACTTCTATTGGCTACTTTTGTCTCCATAATCGGTCTATGGATGGTATACAAAGATGTAAGTCAATTTTGTTCCTATTTTATTCCATAATGTCCTTCAAAAATTAAAAACAACTTTACATATCCATATGGCACTATGCTAACTAAAGAACCCATGCAATCACATCACCTCCTAAAGAATAGATGTGCAATTCCTGTCGCATCACTTGTCTTCTTGCATGCAATGAAACACACCATTTTGAAAATCTATTGAATACCACGAAAATGGATTTGTTTCTCCTTTGCATCCTTGGTAGTCGCAACATGAAATGTGTGTTAATGTCTTCACACACCCCTTTAGTATGGGTAAGGGTTAATACAACCATGTGTTTTGTTTGCAACCCTTGGACAACTGGAAAAATCCACATCTTTGCGCATACTTACGGACATCAATGTTCATTCTCAGTCAATAGTATCATTAATTCAATTGCACTAAAGTTTTGTCACCTCAAAATTGACCTCCTAAACCTCCACTGTGTTTCTCCATAATTAAGTTCTTGCGCATTGAACCTTGTGGTATAAAAAAAATTACTCCTCAAAATAACATTCCCTCATGAATAAAATAATCTAAACATAATGTCTTATCCATGTGCACCAGTTCCTATTATTCCTCTCATGCTTCCTTGAAATCCTTGTCTTATATAACTCCTTCATGGTCTCAAAACCCATGACTTTGTTGCGCATTTTTGTCAACACCAGCACTCTCCTACTCAATGTGTTCACAACCTTGTTGGAGTTCCCGCTTACATGCTTTAATATAAATGAGTAACTATGTAGGAACTATATCTATTCATGTGCCTTTGACTCAACTTTTCTTGGATATTGATAAACTATAGCTTATAATGATTGGAGTATAAAAAAACTTGTTCGAAAATAAGTAATGCCTCCACTATCACATAAAAACTCTTGATTATAAGTTCGAAAATATTCTCCTTACATCATTTAACTTTTTTTGAAGTAGGTTATGGGTCTCCCTTCTTGGCTTAATATTGTGCCAATTATAGTTCCACTGTGTCACAATCTACCTATTTTTTTTAAACTAGCAACGCTAACACTAGTTGCGTTGTAATCTTCTACTTCATTCGCAAGAAGCTACTTTCTACTTCTTTTATTTATACAAACTCCTAGAAATCTCCCTTCATTATCTTTGTGAGTACCGCACATATGTCATTAAAGTTTCTTATAAACTTGCTATAAAAACTTGTTAAGTCATGAAAGCTTTGCACCTTCGATACATTTCTTGCGACTACTACTCGAAAATCATGAGCACCTTTTTCAGATATATTCATAATCCTTCTTGGGATATCATGAAACCCAAGTAAACTAACTCTTCATGCATAAATCTACACTTCTTTATGTTTACAAACAAATTTTTTTCCTACAAGAACTTCATCACCTTATGTAGATGTTCGAGATGTTCTTCCTTTGTCCCATTAAACACCAATATATCATCTAGATATACAATTACAAATTTTCCAAGGAATGGCTTTAGCACTTCATTCATCAATCTCATGAAAGTAATTAGGGAATTGGTTAAATTAAATAACATAACTAACTACTCATAAAAGCCTTCTTTTGTTTTAAACACGTTATCCACTCATTTTTTCCTCGATGTTGATTTGGTGATAACCACTCTTTAGGTCAATATTTGAAAAGTACAGGTGTGCCACTACAAAATCCATTAGATCATCCATTTTGGGTAATGGAAACCTATATTTGATGGTGATCTTGTTGATAGATTTGGAATCAACACACATGCACCATTCTCCCCTTCTTAGGTACTGTCTTATTGAGTACTTTGCACATAGAATAAAGCTTTCATGCACTCATCCTCTATCAAGAATTTTTGCACTCATCTATGCGCACTTCTTCATTTTCTTCTCGGGGTAATCCTATATGAATCCTTATTTGGTAAAATAAATATGGGTATTATGTTAATGTGGTGGTGATACTACACATTGATGGCAACCCATGCGATAATTCCTCTATTATGATGTTTATGGATTCTCCTAATATTCTTTGCACCTCTGTGGGTACTTCTTCCTGTTTGCATAATCTTTGAGCACTTATTTTAATATTAGAACATAACATGACTTCTTTTCTCTACTTTTTTCAAGAATTCCTTTCTTAATACTATTAAAACTCTTATGCAAACTCCACTGCACACTTCTCCTTTCTCCTCATCCTTTAATGGAAATTGATTGAAATTACTCCCATACATCTCAATGTGGGTAATATTTTCATGCCCATCATGGACAACCTTCCTATCATACTACCAAGGTATCCCTAGAAATAGGTGACAAACATGTATTGACATTACATCATATAACACCTCATCACATTTTTTTTTGGAATTTCACAAGGCTCTGCTCATTCACGAGGACATGGTGCCCTTTTTATAACAATGATACTTTGTAAGGATTAGGATGCACAATCTTCTTCATCCTCAGCTTCTCAAACATTTCACAAGAAATAAGATTATTCATTTCCCATTGTCAAAAATCACCTTACAACATTTCACTCGAATTTGCAAATGGTCCTGAACAAGTTCTTTCTCTGCATAGGTTCATCTTCTTTCTATGTTGTCTTGAGCAATAAGTTCCTTATCATCAAGGACTCTCTGTGCTCTAGGTCTTTGTAGTGTCCCACAAATTACACTAACTTAGTGGCACATTGCATTACATGTGCGCCTACTTGCATGTTCTTACTTGTGACTTCTCCTTATGCATTTGGACACTCGAAACCACAATGCCCAACAATTTCACACTTGAAACATGTTCTAGAGAATCCTCTTATCCTTCCTTGGATAAATATTTCAAACCGTTTTGAAGAGTACGATACTCCATCATCCCAAACACTACTTTGAGCATGCATTTGTACACTACTTCACTCATCCTCTTGGGGTCTACCATATCCTCGACCGCTTCCTCTTCACTATGCACATTGTGACTTCCTCTTTTGGCTGCACCTCTGGCTTTTTTCATGCCATCTTTTCTTCCACCTTTAAGGCTAATTGATAAGCCTTCTCTACTATCTGTATGCACAATAGGTTGAGTTAATCCTGAATTCCAAACCTCAAGCCATTGATATATCATGTGACCTTCTTGTGGTCAACTTCCACATGTTTAGATTTAATCATGATCTTATAAAAATATTTTGTTTAATCCTTTCTTTGCCATCTATTTTGTCCAAAGTTTTTAGTTTCTTGAATAAACTCATTTGGTATTTAGATGGAGATATTTTTCTTCTTATTTTGGCAACCATGCGATCCCAATGCACTATCTTGTCCTTGCCTCTTCTTCATCGTTCATTTTGCACATCTTTCCACCACAACACTACATGCTCTTTTAACTTTGTTTGTGTCGGGGTTGGCTATGTCTTTAAACTCAAAATATTTCTCCATTCTTGTGAACCAATCTACAAAATCTTCTAGATCTAGGCTTCTAAAGAATGAAAGAACATCCATCCTAGGCCCATGACCCGTCCTCTGAAATATTTTGCAGTAATTACACTATACTTGTGACTATGGAGTATGCTTCATCTTGTCCATCTCATCATCGACTCCTTCGTTTCATGCAGCTCTCTGCTACCGCATTTATGCCTTCATCATCACTTTGTGCATCTAATGCCACAAATTCTTTTCATATGTATTCTTCAACGACCTCAAGCCTTGTCCTCACATCCATTAGTTATGTCATGACTTGTTCCAAAGGTGCTCCCATAATATTTGTATTGGTTATATTTGTTACTCCCATATTAGTGACTCTTCTTAGTGACATCTCTGCTCCTATGACTAGTTGCCTCATAGTTGAAATTTTACCGGTCCTCCCACCTCCGAACTATCTCTAAGGTGTGTATCCATGTTTTGATACTAGTTGATAGGAACATTCGGATTATATCGAAACAACTCTATAACATTTGTAGAGTAAGCACAATGGAATATCCTCCTCACAATTCAGATTTTACTATCACAAAATGCCTTTACGACATCTACAACATATTTTCCTCTATGGTTTAGTATAAAAATAGTGAAAGACTCACCGAACTAAGGGGTAATGGCCTTCCATTCTTGAATATGTGCTTTTAGTCCCAAAATATCCTAGTGGTACTATACAAAAATAAATAGATATCTATTCCTGCCCATTTGGGAATTTGAATTTCTTCTTGAATTCCCTCCGGACCCCAGTCAAACTCAAATTTGAACTGTTGTGCATTAGTAAGGGCCAATTACTTTCTTCCTTACGGGTGAAAGGGTATATTAGGAAGCTCCACTTCACTATCAAGTTGGTGGTTTTATTACTTATCTGCATTCTTGTCTTTTTGTCCTCGCCTTTATCTTTTCCGCGCAATATTTTTCCTTTAGATATTTTGCGCTCTCTCCTTTAGAAATATCTCGCACACTCCAAGTCATCATCAAGTGCCTTTCCCTTGTGCCTTTGTGTAACTCCCTGCGTGTTGTTAGGAAACTTTCATTGCGCCCGCTTCTTAGCCGACTTCCCATTCTTGCACGCACCGCTATGCTTAGCAAAAATTTCAAAATTAATGCGAGATAGCTGGTTTTCCTACGATTCTCCTATATCATGATGGAAAGGTACTTGTAACATATACAAGTCAAGAGGCTATGGGAAGATTTCCTAAAACTTGTAGTGCTTTTGATGGATTCTTGTGTTAGCTTGTAAACCTTGAAGGGTATCTTTCATAAAGCATGTCATTCTTGAGCGAAGGGATGTAATTCATTCAAGATAGATGTAGTGGCTAAAATTTGGGTTTGTTGAGTTTAGGGACTCATTTAGATGTATGTTTATTGTTTGTTGGGGCTTTAAACATGTCAAGGTCAACTTGTGAAGCAAGGTTAGATAACTATGAGCTTAGTTGTTGGATTTTTTTACATAGTCTATGATTGTGACTATACAAGGGAGGTTGTGGTTCTCTTGTTGATTTTAATTTGTCATTATAAGTATTGTGGTAGTGAGGATTTTCATTGGTCAATTCATAAGGAGGTTGGATTGTAAAAGTTGGCGGTTCTGTGTGACCAATATTATTACCTAGTTTTTCAGGATTAAAATTAGGATAATATTTTGCCCCTAGTTCTATGAGTTTGTGAAGAATCTTATCATGATTTTGATAAATGAAGTGGTCTATTCTTGCATGATCTAGGTATATAAGTTTTTCAAGATTCCTATAATCATTATGATCATATAGCTTGGCATCTTCATCATTGATTTTTGTCATGTCAAGAAGATGACCAAATAAATTAGCAAAAAGGTCTTCCTCTTCATCGAATTGTTTTGATCTCAGGTGGGTTTTGGGAGCCATGATATTTTGGTTTTTTTTTTGTGTCTTTTTTTTTTTAATGTTTTTAGGATTTTAACCAAAAAATTTAAAAAATAAATCCACACAATACCAAAATAACTAAATATTTACACCATGATATAAATGCAACATCTTTGTTGAGGTGGATGAGAGGGATTTTATCACTCCAAAATTATGCACCTTTATATATATATATATATATATATATATATATATATATAAAGGTGCATAATTTTGGAGTGATAAAATCCTCTCATCCACCTTTATATATATATATATATATACCTGAACCTCTCTATATACAAACCCTTTCAATATATTTTTCAATACATGGAAGAATCTCACCCTCTCGATACGAGACATATGTACGTGAGAGAGGTGTTAATGCATGTGAGAGAAGAGTGTTATATGGAACCTAAACAATACATGAAAGGGACTCACTCGATTAATGATCAAGGTGGTAGGGAAATGGAAGGAGTGGATTTGTATGCATATCCTTATATCTCCGTGATGATTTATAAAGATGATACCCAAACAACGTTATTGCATATGTCTTAGGCGGTGGATGCAGTAGGTCAATCACGATGGATTTACCTATAAGCATGACTTAGAGGCATCGCAAATATTGAACACGCCGAAGAAGTTTACACTTGATGACGTGTACAAATAAAAATATGAGATTACAAGTCTAACTATTTACTAAAAGACAATAAACCACAATGCGTAAAATGATTAACTTATACCCTAAGCTTTTAACGTGAGATTGTGTTTTTGTTTGTTTTGTTTAGAAAGTCTTGGATAAATGAGGTTGCAAAAGAATGTCATAGATTTGTCAAGTGTAGCTTGGAATGGAAGATCAAACAATTTCGCAACATACAAGTTAGAGAAAACAAAAATCCTATAAAACAAATATAGATTACCAAGAAAACATTTAATTACAACCAAGGAGAAATAAACTTGCGACAAATCTCAAAATGTCATATACGCAAAATGGAAGTCACAAATTAGGGCTTGTCGTGAGGGCTATTTGTGTGCAATCCAATATAATCGAGCAATGTGTGAATTCTCTTTGAGAGTGTTTAATTGTGCTTACAATAAGTGGCATAACAGGGTAGATTCAAAGATTAAATACCGCGATCAAATCGATATCACTATGATGAGGTTAGAGGTCGGGAAGGGCCATGATTGGTTTGAATAGTAAATGTTGTGGTTAGTTCTCATCGAGGATGGTCACGGAAAGTGGTTCAACAACAAATTTGGAACTTGAGTCTCTATATTTTTTCTTCTTTAAGTAACTTAACATCCAAATATTTGATATGATGCGGGTGACTGGTTATAAAGGTTGAGTCTTTTTGTAACACACATAGGTTCAAATCTCACCACATGCATGTTAGCTACAATGGGTTGAATTACAAAAATTTGTTGCTTGCAATAGTTTCAAACCAAGTATAATATCATATGGAACCAATTTGACTTGTAAAAATTACGTTTTTGAATTCTTTCGGGAAGGTATAGAAAGTTTATATGATTTATTTTGATGCTACTCATTATTTGGTGCTTTTGATTGCTTATTATTACGTGCTTTTGAATTCATTCTATCTATTTCTATTTCTAATGTGACGAGAAGGTACTGTTTCAACTAGTATAATCTAACATGGAACCAATATTTTTATTTTGAAGCTACTTTTATTAGGGGATTTTGAATTCTTTATATCTATTTTTTTGATATGATAGGTTAGACAAACTTTTGAATTATTTTTGTGTATAGGTTATAGCCCCATAAGTGCCTTACCAAACACCCCGATTGGGTACTTCAACATGGATTTATGTTTGAATGAATGAAATTTTTTTAACATCCACAAGATTAAACAATCTACAAGACCAAAATTAGTTGTAAGAGAGTTCTTTATAAAATTAGATGTTTAACACATGAATGCCCAAATAATCTTACAAAATGTTCACTCCTTCCATTGTTTTGGATCTTGTACTATGGTTATTAACCAATAAATTCTCAATTTCTTCAAGCCTTGCCTCTTTAAATATGGTCGTTAGGTTGTCAAATTTTAGGTTATCTTCATAATTAATTTAAATTCCTTATACGTTGCACACTTTATATGATATAGTGTCATTTTATCTCCACCACCCCTTGATTATAAAATATACATGTTCTCATTTTCCATTCTTCTTTAGGCATTGTCTACTTGTCGATTTCACATCTAGGATGAAATGAGCTAGTCCTTAATTGAGCCATTAACATTTTCCCCTTTTATTTGATGTCTACACCTATGTAAGCCTTATCCCCATCATCACATGTGGGATTGAACTATTTGACATAATAATTTTTTTGCTCAAGTTTCTTTAATTATGTTCTTTATCTTGAATTTCTTTTGCACACACTTCTTTATTTCTTCATTATTGTTTGAGCATTTGAGTAGGTTAATGCTCCATTCATTTATCTATTTGTTGTTTTGTTTCATCTATATATTCTTCTTGTTGGCTAGATTTTCTGCATAGCATCAAACCTAGGCAGTCATGAGATAAATCCCCTCATTTAACCAAAGTGAGGCTCCCGTGTCAGATTTGTCAATAAAAATGTGTTATTATCTATCAGGGGTTTTACTTTAACCACTTAGTTCATGAACCATAACTAAGAAGTTGTGCAGCAAATAAGCAGCTGTTCAAGAAAGGAAGTATTTTATAGAAGAAGGAAGTAAAAGAAATACAGAGAAGAAAAGGGGAAAATGTGCATCCCAATTAGTAGATAGTAGAGCTAATTGCATGCACATAGAAGAAACTTAATAGATATGAACACACAGAATTATAAAGCAAAGGCAACTCTAGATCCGGATCTAAAAATAACACAAAGTTTACTTTAAAGATCTAAGATTTAAAAGCAAGAAACACAGTACGCCGTGACACAAAGTTCTCCGGAAACCTGCTTCTTTGTATTCCTCTGCAACAAGTGGCTCTCGGGGTTCAAAGACAAAGTCTATAACACAAGATTGCTTCTTACAAATTCGATCGATCATTAACTCGTAGGTTCTTCTCCTACTTATAGAATGTAGGAGGAAAGTACAAATAGAAGACTCAAACTGAACTAAAGCATGAACAACAAGTAAAGATGACATTTGGCAATCATCCTCAACTAACTTCTTCTTAAGTGACACATGTATCACTTAACTAATAGAAAGGTTCCACATGACTTCAAGTAATGGTTGCAAAACCAATAACTTAGAAGTTTACAATTTCATCCGGGAACATAGAAAGTAGAAGAAGAAAGAATAGAAGAAGTTATGCCAGCTGTAACATCTACATCTTCTTCTTGTTCTGATATCTGATATACTTGTCGAACATATAATTCAGCATCCTTCCATCTGTTTTAGCCACTGCTTCCTTTTCTGTCCTGAATTGCAGCAACCCTTCATTCAACACTTTGCTGCATGCTTCCACTTCTTCCAAACTTGGCCCAAATCTCGCAATGTCTGCCTGCAATGTCACCAGCCTACTGATAGAGTTCATCGTGAAAGGCTTGGTAGCTTTATCAATTCTCTTTTGTACCATCAGAAGAGAACTTTCCAGGGAATCATGCACTTCGTTAGAAACAATCCGCACATATGAAGTAACACCTCCATCCACTCTTTCCTCGGTGAAAAATAATCTTGTCCGAAATCGATGTTCTTCTCTCAAGCGCTGCATCCTTTTCAAGCAAAACTCTGCAGATCTCCAAAGCGGAAGATACTGCAAACTCTAATCGCTACTTCCCCTTCTCGTGATCCATCCGGCACAATTTGTTCTGCAACTAATACATCTCGTGGCGGTTTGTTGATCTCGGCCAAAATACTCGGTTTGTTTGTTCTGCGTGTCCCGCTTCAATCCTTCAGTGGTAGCTTGACCGAGTGGTATTTTGGTCACTATCACATCTTCTGCCGTGAGCTCCTCTTCTACCTTTCCTTCCGCCGGAATTGATATCTCAGCAAACTTCTCTCCCGAATCCGTGATGATCAACCTAGAAGTTGCTTTAGCAACTTTAGGCCTTCTGTCTCTTCTGCTCAGATCCTGAAGTAGCTGCAAGTCATGTTCCTCTAAGTTCATCTCTACTCTTGTTTAGGAACCAAGCGCATAGCTAACCATTCCGAGAAATTACTTCTCGGAGAGTGAGAAGTCACCGAGTGCACTACCATCTCCCGCTCTGCATCCTCTCCATCAGAAAGTGCCACAGTATCATGGCTGCCATATTCAAACATCGAGGACAAAGCTCTTTCGAACTCCGTCATCTGCTTTGCTTTAACATCTCCTCTGGAACGGGTGCTGAACGAAGTGGCTGCGGAGAGAAGACGAACGTCGCTGGTTTCAATGAAGGCATGGAAACATCCTGCTGCTGTGGTGCAATAGTTGGTGATCCTCTAGGTACTGGAGAAGTCGGAGTCAAAGCTATGGTCGTAGAAGTGGTCTTCTCTTTCTCTTGAGATCTTCTGTGTACTTTCAACTTCTCGGACCTTCTGCTACTTTCTCCTTCATGCTTTCGTTTGAGGGAATCTCCTGCGTCGAAGTTGCCCGTGATTGATTCATCAATACTTCATCAAGGCAGTATCCCTTCGTTAGCAGCCAGCTCGAAGTACTCACCAACACAGCTCCGGATCTTTCTTCTATTGTGTTGCAGCCGCCATTGCTATCCTGCAGTATAGCTTTATCTCCTCCCATTTGATGGTAAGTGTCAAGTACCACGTTCCCATCATCTTTAAGATCCGCAGGTATCTGCGCTAGTCCAAAGTCAAATACTTGCTTTGCCGATAGCCTGCTGAAATCTTTCTTTCTAATCTCGTACTCACTTCTGCACTTCATCCAGAAATCTTCTAATGAAGGCACATGTGCGTACTCCTGGGAGATTGTCTTCCTGGCTATTCCAAATGGATCGAAATTAAGCCGTGCAGGGAAGACCTCTTGCTCATACTCGGACAACATTTGTGCTTCCATCCCTCGAGCTCTGTGAATGCGATGCGGCGTAATATCCACGGTGAGTGGGAAGAAGCCCGTAGACTTGTGCCACTTTGAAGGTCGTGTAACTCCACAAGTTGCCTGCTCAGCTCCATGGCGATCAATCTATCACTCGGGTACCTTGGCATCTTTATTGGTTCACCTGAAAAGCTCGTAACCCTGAGGTATGTGAAATCTACAAACTGGATGAATACACTGCCAATCTTGGACACTGCTTCCCATGCTTCCTTGCTTACCTGTGAGTCTTCAAATCTTTGTCTAACTCCGGAGATGAAATCGTAGAAGAAGTCATCGTTGATCACTTTGAAGTCCTTCTCGCACGCAGGTATAGTAAGTTTTGGGTAGCACTCGAAAATGGGATCCTTGGAAAGAATACCACATCTATCCAGCTTGGAAAAGACACCCTGTGAACCTGCAGCATACACCAAGTATGAAGTCATCTTGAAATTTGAGCGAACGTACGCTTCACGTTCGCGAGTTGCTCACCGATGTTCTTGCTTAATAATTTCGACCAATTGATTATAGAATCAACCTTGTTGATTTCAATGGTCCTGATGAAAGCATACATCCATGTCCGGAAAGTGTAGGTATTCGCTTCACCATTCAACCTGCATAGCAATTTGACGATATCATCCGCTTCCTGCACCAAATTGGATCGTGGAAGAGTTCTCGGGAACTTGGAAGGGGATCTAGGCTTCTTCATGAACTCGCTATTCATGATGCTCACACGGTCAGCTCTATGCTTTTCCCACCTACACAAAGCATCCGAATGCTAATAGAAGTCACCACCTTTTGCACTAGAATCTTGACAATAATTGAAGAATTCTGCATCCAAACGAATTATTGTCTTTCCTGCAACATCACGCACTGATCTGGATGAAGGATGATAAGATCTAGCACACTCCATCACAAATTCTTGCAATTGGTTGTACATGGAAAGCTGCGCAGCTTCGAATAATTCCACTACTTTTGACCTTACGCATGAGTGAAGTCTTTCGGCTCTGGATCTATCAATCAAATCGAGAAAGAGGTTCGGGCCTAGATCGTGTCTCCTATGTCTGAAAGTTTGGAAGCAATGCATGAATCCATCGTGCTCTCTTTTTCATCTCCTTTCGCCATGGCTTTATCAATCTTTGTCTGAATAATTCTTTTTCTTCTAACTTGGCCGGATTTCTTCAATACTAGTGCAGATCTGGACAATTCTTCAGATTCGGAGGATATTTGCAATGTATTGGACATTGATAAAAACTCCTTTTCTTTTATAAAGCACCTGTAATGAGTTCCTGCAATTTATTCAGACAAAAATGGCCACCGGAGCATGAATAGTGAATTTAAATTATAAAAATCTGCACTTTTCAAGCCTCTTTGCCCCAAAAATTGGTGTTTAATTTGCACATAAAGAGAGCATGAATCATTTCAATCAACACCGAGCCCTGTAACACTGTGAAAACAACTATGCGAGACGAAGATCAACCTTCTCCAAAGCATGCGCCAAACGGAAGCTTTTAGCCTTGTTAGCACTTTGTCTGAACAAAATCCTTCCTCTAATGGGGGCGCACTTTTCCTCCTTGCTGCAATTCTTAACCTGTGAATTAAATAATTCATCCATATGGCTGCCCATGCTTATATAACCTTCACAATTCTATAATTAATAATTGCCCTAACAATTAAAGGCAATTAATTAATTAAAAATCATGCTTTTCTCTTTTAAAAATAGCATGTTTAAGGACAACCATCCAATAAATTAAATTAATCCAATTTAATCCTTCACACAGCACTTCACTCAAGCCCCACAGTGTGCTTTGACCATAGCCACTGAAAATAGAAATTAATTTAATGTTTTAATGCTTCAAAAAACATTAAATAATGCCCAAATGGGGCGCACTTTTTGAGAGGAAGGGGGCAGCCACTAAATAAATTAAATTTAATTAATTTAATTCCTTTCTTTTATTCCTTCTTTGACTTTTTGACCTCCTCAAGCTTGGGCGCACTTTTTTAAGGAAGAAAGATTATTAAAAATAATCAATTTAATCATTTTAATCTCTCATCAAAGGGGGCGCACTTTTTTGCACATGTAATTCTATTTTTAAGAATTTTTCCATAATGGGATTCTTTACCCTGCCAGGCAGGCACCAAAATCCCGTGATCCACTTAAGTGATTTGACTTTGACAATGGGATTCTTTACCTGCAAAGGCGAGCACTAAAATCCCATAATTTCACTTAAGTCACTTTCCTTTTATTATATCATGGGAATTTTCACCTGCAAGGCATAATAAATTCCCACTTGCTGCCCGACCTCTATTTTTCCCACTGCATGACTTAAGTGACTTTTATAACACGGGAAAAGTACCTGCCAGAGCGGTATACAATTCCCATCCCCTGCGGCTTATATTTTCCCATCGCGCACTTAAATCCTTTGTTTTCCAAAAATGCGCCCATCCCCAGCAGGGGTTTTTTCGTGCACGACTTCGCTTTTTCCCAGTGATCGGACCTCCGATGGCGACGACTTCCTCGGGCAAAATGTGCGTGTATGTTTTCCAGTGCTCAGGCCAAAAATCGGGCTTACCGCGAAGGAGTTGTTCAGAGAGAAATTTTACGAGAAAGCGAAACGAGGACACCACAAAAACACGAAAAAAATGCCAAAAGTTACAAATAAAGCCCAAAACTTAAAATAAGTTAAAATCCTTCTGGTACATAGGAATAATAATATATCCACTTATAAGGGAGTTAAAACAGAGCGCAAATAGCCTCATACGGGGCTCAAAATAATTAAATACAAATTTCCCCATGAGACAAATCCCGATGAGAATAAAACAATTTTGGGCATCCGGGTATTTGGCGAAAAAGGCTAATAGGGCACTTTAGGATTATTTTGACGCAATACAGGAACTTTCAGGCAATAAAAACAACAAACGACCCACTATTTTAAAAGTACGATTTTTTTGGATTGGGTAGTCGCAGATTTCGGGTGAAATTTGAGTGACACCACTTCTTCACATTATCTCTTCCTCTACCACCATTCTAGGCCATCAATGAGATTCCACATTTTGTATCTTCTTAAGTAACTCAACATCCAAGTCATTACGATTGCCTTTAATGGGAGAGTACAATTTATTTCGATTGACATTATTTCATATGAAATTAAAGTTTTAATTTCCATGTTGTTTGTGGTTAAATGTTTTTTATTTCTATATATCTATCTTCATTTTGTATCAAGCACACCGCTGCCCCAAACTTCATATTTGTGTAAGACCACTGGTGTGACATGCAAGTTGGACAAGGTTCTTTTGGTTTTCCAATCCAATAGTTATGTGTTCTTACACCTATTTTGAAATAAACATAAAGGGTTATACTTAAGTCCATGCAACCAAATGGTTTATGGGGCTACCAACTACTTCAATTATGCAAAGATTTTGCAACGAGTATAAAGCCTTCACCCCTTCTATTCTCTTTGCTATAAACTTTCCTTATTAAGTTGTTTGTGAAACTCAAGCCTAAGATACTTGTATTATTCCACTACGAAGGGACTTCCTTCGAGAGGAAGTTAATTACGCCAAGAGGTGTTCCAAAATGATAGACATGGTTGTAATGGAGTGAGTTGTTTATTTTTATTCTCAACATAAAATTTGACATCCATGTAATCGTCACGTGACAATTATCCATAAATTTAACTTCCATTGTACTATCACTTATATGTTTTTTTCTTTTTACTTGAAGAAATAAATATAAAATTTCAATATGTGGATAGCTAAATAAGTGCCTTGGAATTAATATCTCACATAAATATATTTAAGATATTTATACTAGTTTAATTCTTTCCTAAATTAATTCACAAGTTTTCATGGAGGGGATAAATGAAATCAAATGTAAGTCCACACCAAAAGAGACTTTTCTCCTAAGAGTGAGTTAAATTTGACAATGTTTAAACATTTTTGTGTTTTTAATCATAAAATACTTACATATATTTGAAATAACCAACACATAATTTGCATATTTAAAATGTGACCAATTTTTTAAAATAAAAATTTATATGTAAATTATATTAATATATACTTAAAAAAATAAATAAATATAAAATAATTTGTATAGATACCACAATTTTATATTTTCAAAGGGCACTAGGCAGTAAAGAAATATTTCCGTCACACAAAGGTGGCCCAAAAAAACAACCAAAAAAGAACCCCAAAAAGAGAGCGGTGTACGTGAACTGTACTACTGCAGATCACGAAATCGAAGGTCCACATTTTTTAAACGTTGGGAGATATTTTCAAGTTTTTAAACGTTGAAACTTAAGCGAAGATCTCAAAACATTATCTGAGTTGCCCAAGGGTTTTTCATTCAGAGGAATACCGTCTGAGCTGCCGAGGGTTTTTATTCAGAGGAATACCATCTGAGCTGCCATGGAAGGGTTTTGCATTGGTTTTGAAAAGGGGATTGTTCAAAGGCCGTGGAAGGAGAAGGGAATGGCAGGGGCTCGTCATTTTGACGAATTTCAGAAATGTTGCTTGAGAAGGGAAATGTTAGGGACTCGTCATTTTGACGATTTTCGAAAATGTTGCCTGAAAAGGAAATGGCAGCGATTCATCATTTTGACGAATTTTGAAAATGTTGCTCGACAGATGCTGAGAATTGAGGTAGGGTTTGTCTTTCTGTATTCCCTTTCTAATCTGTTTTTGAGGAATTTAGTGCTCGACAGTTGTCTTCTTGCAAACAAAAAGTTGTGAAACCTGTAAAATTCCTTATAATTGTACGACATAATATAGATTATAGTTTGTGTCTCTATCTCTTGTGAGGGAAGCATATAAGGTGTAATTATTATACCAGAGCAATCTCAGTGCTGAAATCTGGACATAGTATTTTAGCTAATATTATTGATTTGTAACATGTAGTCGTTTCATGATGGATTACTTTCATAGCAACAAGTTTATCCCTGATACGAAGAGATGTGTATTGGTGAGCCTGATTTCATTGGAGAGGGAGATTTTCTGGATGAATTCTGACATGGTTGAAGGGAAGGAAGGAATATCATAGGAGAATATGAGGGTGGCGGAAGAGCAAAGTAGTAGTGGGAACCGGCCTGTATCATAGACTGTCACTGGCTTAAAATCACGCAAGTTTTCTGCCTCAAGTGGAGATGCAGAACAAATACAAATACCAATAGAGTAGGCATAGCGAGGAGTTCCAGCACCAGCACAGCTAACTCCCTGTTGCTCCATAATTTCTGCCTTCCCGCAGCTGAGAGCCTCCCAACATTCCAAAATGAGGTGCTGGTGAAACATTACATTGACTCCCAGGCAACTCCCTGTGCAATTTATATCATTCAGGGGGAAGGAAGGAACACATGATTGCACCCCTGTGTAAACTTAGCACGAGATCCACTTGAGGTAACTAGAATCACCAAGGCACCTAGCCCAATGAATCAAAAGACGGTAAGTAGAGATTTTTAAAGAAAACAAATACTGCACCAATTTTCCAAGTCTTTAGAGCGGGTTCACCTTGAACCCATCAAGAGCTAATATATGGAAAAGTTCCCTTAGCCAAATCCTGTGTCAAAATCCTGTGAAGGTCATTAGGGAATGGAGGGCACCATGTTTCTTCAGATTTGCCTGCCTAAGTTTGAAGCCAAACCCTGCTGTTGGCAGCCCAGTCTGCAACTCTGTTTCCATCCTGCTTTATATGGTTCCACCTTACCTCTGTCATTTTGGAACTCAACCATTTAATTTCTCGACCACCATAACTATTTGCCAAGAGTTCATTCCATTGGCACCGCCTACAGAATTACTCCACGTCTCACCTTCAACCTTGAATCGAAGTCATCCCCTAGCGACCACAATTTGCAGTCCATTCAGAAGAGCTTTTGCTTCTGCCATATTATCCGTGTTGCGGCCAAATACTTGAGAGTAGATCCAGATGGGTTGGCCCTTATCATCTCTGAAAATTCCACAACCACCTGTAGGTACTGGATTTCTTCTTGCAACTCCATCAAAATTCAATTTGATCCAACCCTGCTCTGGTGGGATCCGAATGGGAGGGAGGGAGGGAAGGTTTTATCACCAAGCTGAACCCTTGGTCGGGGAAGGGGAGGCCAAACCAGTTTTGGACCACAAAGGTCTCTTCTGATCTCCTTTCCAAACATGAAGGGCTCCAAATAGATAACAATTATTAGAAAACAGCATCCACTTTCTCTCAGACCCAGTCCTCTGCGTGGCTTTTTCCCCTGGATATTCTTCTATTCTTTTCTAGCCACAAATTACAGCAGATGACAGAGAAGTCAATACCCCAAAGAAGGAGCAGCCCTTTAGTTGCATAATTTTAGGGATTCAGCCACTGATTCTTGAAAAACTAAGTAGCCTGTTCGGGTGTGGTACAAGTACGGGTATGGAGTACCCGATATGTGGGTAGGCGATTTTTTTGCCTTGGGTACATCTTGGGTACGTGCGTAAAAAATATATAACAAATAAAAATATATAGAAATTATAGCCTAATAAATCAGAATTAAGAGACATTTGTCATTAACCATATGGTATGCATATAAAAAACAAAATAACTACAAAAATGAAAATATTATCCGAATTCTAAATGTCATAATAATCAAATAGCTCAAATGTCATGTGCTGATCATAGTATGCTAAAAAGAGATTTAGGTTTTTTTTTTTGTGTTTTTATGTTGTTTTTTAATTGAAAAAGAAATTAAAAATAAAAAAACTCGTTTTTTGCTGTGGGTACGCCTAGGAGGTACCCGGGACGTACCCGTACCACGTCCCAGGTGCATACCGGGCTGGAGTACGAGGCTGGGGGAGAACCATTTTCCTAGGAAAAACCCAAACACAATCAAATCTAGCAAAGAAGAAACCCCAAACCTTCCAAGCATACAATGCAAAAGGATATGATCTGCAGACTTCTCACTCAAGGGCCCACAAAGCCTCGTTTAAATAATTGGCTAAAGGTTATGATTTTCCGATTGGCAGCTACACAAAGGAAAGTATTTGCCTTAGGAAGATTATTGCTGTCCCAAGGAAAGTCTCAGTTGAAAATGCCTTTTGAGGTTAGGATCCAAGAAGAACAGTCCAAAACCGGGACTTTTCCTAAAGGGATTTGCTCACAAACCAACTTATCTTGATCTACCACTCCGGTTCGACAACAAGTTTCTTGACTTCCTCCTTATCCAAACAATTAGGCCATATCAAATCTTTCCAACACCTCTTGTCTCCCCTTGGGACTATGTAGTCATTGACTTTATCCCTCCACGGCCAATTGCAAAATTCATAATATTTCCCAAGGACCTGAAATATTCCAAGGGTGTCTGTCTCAGCCAAACATCTTTCGAGAATGTGATATTCCAGCCATCTCCAACCTTCCTTCTTTACTCGATCCCATGTGCTCCCACGTGCATATCTCGCACAATAAATTTTGGATCAGCTCTCTTTGTGACTCTTCCACTTTTCAACTTACTTCTTTGAACTCCTTCCACTGGGCAGCTCTCTTTGTGACTCTTCCCCAAAACATGTTATGTGCATGGCTATCCAAAATAATTGTCATCCTTATGGTATGCGCATGTCTCACTCGCATGGAGCCGTAATTAGTCATTTTCTTGGGCCTTTTTGTGGTCAACATTCACCCACATTAACTTGTGTTGTTGCCCTTAGACAAGTTTATGCATCGAGCCCCACCAATGTGGGTGACCAATACTTCAGTACCTTGTCTGGAGTTCCTTTTCAAAATCTGCTCATTGTGCTAAAAATTTCTCTGTTGTGGTGTTGTCTTCATGCATGGTCTTCATTAAAGTCCCAAGTTCATTTAAATCATTGGGCTTGCGCCATATGTCCTCATATGGGATTTAGACTTGGTCCTCAACTCATCGTAGGTCTTGTGCACCGAGTCTTCTTCCTCCAAGGTATTTCCTTGGAACTTTTTGAATTGGGGCTCTATCTCTTTGAGCTTATCCCCCATTCTAGGTTTGTATGCTTTGGATTCACTTTATTGCTTTTGACACTCAATGTTATTTATGACTTGGAATACCCTCGAAACCATTTCCTAGTTCTCTTCTAATCTTTCCTTCCTCGCTTTTTAACAAAATTCCACACGAATTCAATTTTTTTGAATACTTTGCAAGCTAAACACTCAATGTTATTTATGACTTGGAATACCCTCAAAACCATTTCCCTAGTTCTCTCTCATCTTTCCTTCCCTTGCTTTTTAACAAAATTCCACACGAATTCAATTTTTTTAAATACTTTGTCGGCTAACTTGCCCTTTATTTCAAACAATTGGCCTATACCTCTCAACTCAATAGCCAATTTTGTTTAAGCTTCTCGCTTGTATATAAGCTTTTGCATGCGAATTACCTCAACGTTGCGCACGATCCTTTTGAGATAGTTGTGCCTAGCTTCTCAATGAGCCTTAACCCATTGATGCTTGTATTTCCCCAAATCCATGACTTCTTTGTTTCAATAAGACCAATTAAACTCTCGTTTTTTTCTTTGCGTCGGTGTGAACTCCTGTAGGATTTTGTCAACTTCATTTCTCTTCTAACAAACATGATGGTAGATAGATTACAAGCTATTTGCTAGGATCCTAAAAGTCTATGCGCTTGATTGGTTCTATGCATTACCCCAAGGGTCTATCTATACTTTTGCCTCACTAGTAGATGATATTCTTGCACTTTTTGAATATACATTAACACGAAAGGCACATTTACAAATCTTATTGTTGGGCTTATGATTTATTGTATTCTTTATTCTTTGAGTCCTTAGGGACTTGATATCCTTTATTCATGATTCATTATTCTCTCGGAGGTGCGCACGAGAATTTCATAAAGGGATGCACAAGATATGAGCGGTGGAAAGCGTAGAAGGTAACGGCGAAAGGAGAAATAGGAAGTAGACGCATCAGAAGGACACTAGAAGTGCATAGGAGAAGAGAAAGCGACCAAAAAGGATCGTGTAGCACATGATAAGATCGAGGAAAGGACATGCAAAGTGTTAGGAGATATGGATAAACACGTGTTCAAGAATAGACTAAAGCTTTAGTTCTGGACACTTGCATGAAGCTGTTTGAGGGTTGGATAAGGTTAAGGATAAGTAGCGTCTTATGTGGAAGATCAACATGCAACACAAGATTAAGGCGGCAAAAGGCTAATTTTGTCTACCGACTAAATGTATTAGTTAACTGGAACTGTAAACTCGAGGACTATTATTAGCTCTTGTAAGACTAGTGAAGGACAAGTTCCCACTAGTATAAATACCCATAAAGGGGTCTAGAATATGTAAGTAGTTAATATAGAGAGTTGGAGGAGTGAGGTATGAATGAATTATACTTAGATTTTAGCTACTTAGATGTCTAGAACTTGTAACTACACATCAATTGATATATGAGCATTGTGTTCGGTTTATGCATGTTTGTCTATATGTTAATATACTAGGAATACAAGTATAATTGCTATAATAATAATACATTTCACCCTTGCTTAACCATGATGGGACCTAAAAGGCCCTTGCACCGGGTGACCACGCCTTAGTTTATCTAAGCGTGATATGCCAATGCGATTGTGGAGAAACTTGTGTGCAATTGATATCGAAATGACGTGTGCATAAGGGAAAAAGACTACGAGACTCAAACTATTTGCTAAGAGCCTAAAAGTCTATGCTCTTCATTGGTTCTATGCATTACCCCAAGGGTCTATCTATACTTTCGCCTCACTAGTTGATGATATTCTTGCACATTTTCGAGTATACATTAACATGAAAGTCACATTTACAAATCTTACCCAATGTAGACAAAATGCTAGCAAACCTATTAGTGAATATGTATTTCGATTCAAGAACGTGGTAACCAAGATGATCCATGAATTAGCATGAACCCAAGCTCATCAAGTATATTTTCTTATAGTTTGTTTTCACCTATCGAGGATAAAGTTATGTTCAACATATATCAATGATTCGATGACCCTTGTCACATAACTCGAAACATTGAGGTCAGTTTATAGAGGCTAGATACACTTGCGCATATGGGAATTGACATGTCTCCCTCTAATGGAGCATAATTTTAACCTAAAATCAACTTCTTAACTTATTCAAGTGATAATACATTCCAATCTAAGCTTGAAGCTAAGGGTATGGTAAATGTAGTAGAACAACCTAACAAAATAGCCTTGCATCAACAACCACGATGAAGACAATTTATATTACTTGAATGCAATTTGATTACTTCAAGTGCCATTTAGGGTTGGATGCATCAAAGTTTTTGCCAAAGCACTATGACGGAAGTGCACATTGTGATTATCATAGAGTCCACGAATTTTCTTCCAATTGATTAGTTTTGTGAAACACATGATCCACAACCTAATTAAGAGTAATCACATTCAAGTTGAAGTTATCAATATTGTTTGGAATGTATTTATGGATCAACCTAACCAACATTTGAAAATATTTACAAATCCTATTCCCAACTGCGGTACCCCATCTCAAGATAAAAAATTCGATGATAAAAGAGTGAAGCCACCGATTGAAATTCAATGACTGTCCATTATTCACACAAATTCAACAAAGGTCTAGTTGCGAAACAAAGAGGAGCATCCTCCTATTATGTTTTACGATAATGATTTACCAAATGTAGTAACCCATTATTCACACAAATTCTTATAAGCACCTATCAACAAAGGACATAAAAACTATGATTGGCAATGGCTTGAGTGTTAATGTATACATGACATGAGTTATTCACAGCCTTGGATAACAAATAAAAATCTCATTGGTACTACTACGACTATTACGGGATATAATAGAAACACTAGAAAACCCCTTGGTGCTTTATGCTTACTTGTCACAACGGGTTCAAAGCTACCTTAGTTTTATTCCATGTCATGCTTGATAACAGATTATATGATGTATTGCTTGGATGTCCCTAGATACATGAAATAAAAACAAAAGCAATACCACCCACCTTGCATTAGTGTCTCAAAATTGTGCTAAAAACATAACAATTACTATTTGTAGAGATACACCTATTATCCAACCACGTATACAAACTAAGGTCATTTCTAAATCAACATGAACACAAACATTAGCTACTAGACCTCATGTGCTTGAACAACCACGAATCCTAAAGGCTAAAACTCAACCTTCAAAGGTGTTTTCGCAACCACCTCTCCCTGCATGATTGTATACACCGATTACAAATGATTGGCTTTCAAGCCAATGCTAAGATAAAAGATCATACCATGTTTGCACAAAGTGGGACAATATATTGTTTTGATTGCTCATATGCCAATGATGATGGTTCCACTAATTTATGTTTTTCGACTAGACTTGTTGTATCCTGTCCATCCTCTTGCATGTTATAGTGGTACATATATTTCACATTATACATATTACAATGATGAATCTAAGATTTGATGGTTTTGTAGGTTAAGTTTTAGCTTGAGCCTCGTGCATGTACTTACCACACTTTATTTACTAATCACACATAGTTCCTTACTATACATAGTTCATGGTTGTTCTTGAATGTTCCTTAACGCACATAATATCTGGTGTGTCTTTTCCTGTTAAAAGGCACTTGTGTTTCTTGGATTGCTATCATTTTGCTTCCTTTGCTCCAAGATTTTACTTTTACCTTTTTTGATTTCTAATTCTTCATATGTGCTTCCCCAGTACTAGCATCCTTCAGATTTTCACCTTGAATTTACTTTCAATAGCCGCTTCTTCTATTTTGACATTCTATGCTAGAGCCTTTTTCTTGCCTTATTCAAGCTTCAAGGGTTATTATTTGATTGCTTCACAGCTTTTGCTATTATTTTCCTTCTTTTTCCAATTGTTTCAAGCTTTGCCCCTGATTGACCTTGCTTTTACCACATCCCCAATGCCTACGCAAGACTTTCAAATAATGACAACACAATTATATGGATGCACAATGTATTTAAGATCACATAAATGTGCTGAAAATTGTAGGCAAATAGGGACTCCTAATTTATGTTTCCTTCTCCAAAATTCATTTCTTCTTCTTCTTCTTAGTTTTTCACTTTCACTGACTGGTCTTTGTCTCTTGGAATTCTTGTCACTCTAAATTTTCCTGTATACATCGTTTGTTTTCAATATGACCAACCTGCATATTTTGTTTTATATTTTTACCCTTGGGTGCCATGATGCATATCATGCATGTATTTTTGTGTCGCTGCTCACATCTGCCATTATACATATCATGCATACATTGAGGGCAAGAACCCACCTTTTTTTTTTGCTATCCCTGATTTCATTTTCTCCCAGTTGGGACATACCATACTTGTGTGTACTCTTACTTCCTCTTCACTTAGTGGACATTCATCTCCACCAAATGCTAGTCCTTATTGCAATTAGAATTCATCAGTGCACAATTCACTTTCCTCATCAGAACATATCCCTTCATGCAAATCAGTGATATGCACTATCTGACATTCCGCTGATTTGAATTCCCCATCCTCCTAGGGTCCTCAACATCAATTATCCTTTTTTGGCCTTGAACATACTTTTATAGTCCGAATTAACTTTATGAATCACCATACTTGTGTGTACTCTTACTTCCTCTTCACTTAGTGGACATTCATCTCCACCAAATGCTAGTCCTTATTGCAATTAGAATTCATCAGTGCACAATTCACTTTCCTCATCAGAACATATCCCTTCATGCAAATCAGTGATATGCACTATCTGACATTCCGCTGATTTGAATTCCCCATCCTCCTAGGGTCCTCAACATCAATTATCCTTTTTTGGCCTCGAACATACTTTTATAGTCTGAATTAACTTTATGAATCATCTATTCTTCTACTTTCAACTCCTTGCACAATCATAACTGTTTCCTTCCTACTAACAACATATCCTTTGCACGACTAAAATATTCTACATAACCAATAAAGTTTTCAGATCCTTTTCTTCTTGGTATATGTTTAAGTGAAGATATCACGAAGAAAAATTATTCCAAAGGCTGTTTTATTAAGAGGAATACCATCTGGGCGGCCATGGAAGGGATTTGCAGTGGTTTTGAAAAGGGGATTGTTCAAATGCCGTGGAAGGAGAAGGGAAATGGCAGGGGCTTGTCATTTTGACGTTTGAAAATGTTGCTTGCAAAGGAGAAAGCAGGGTCTCGCCATTTTGATGAATTTCATGGTTGACAGATGCTTGAGAACTGAGGTAGGATTTCTCTTTCTGTTTTACTTTTGTAATCCGAATTTTGAGGAATTTAGTGCCCATTAACACCCATAAAACAATTGTCTTCTTGCAAACAAAAAGTTGCGAAATCTGTAAAATTCCTTATAATTGTACTACAGAATACGGATTAATCATTATAGTTTCTGTCTCTATCTCTTGTGAGGGAAGCATATAAGGTGTAATTCTGACACCAGAGCAATCTCAGTGCTGAAATCTGGACATAGGAATATTGATTATAACATGTTGTTGTTTCATGATGGATTACTTTCATAGCAACAAGTTTAACCCTGATAGGAGGAGATGAGATGAGCCAGATTTCATTAGAGAGGGAGATATGCAGGATGAATTCTGACATGGTTGAAGGAAGGAAGGAATATCATGGGAAAACAAAGTACTAGTGGGAACATGCATGTATCATGGATTATCACTGGCTTAAAATCACGCAAGCGCTTGGCTTCAAGTGGATGCTAATGAGTTTGTTGACAAGACGAATACAAATACAAATACAAATACAAATACAAATACAAATACAAAAACAAACAGAGGAGGCATAGCGAGGAGTTCCAGAACTAGCACTGTCGAAGGGAGAGTCAGACTGTAGGTTCTATTCAAAATGCCTCGCCTTCATTGGACTTCTGAACTTCATCATTCTTTTATTATTGCCATCGAATGCCTTTGCAGCCAGGACAGTAAGTTTATAATTTCTCCTTAACTAAATATATATATTTTTATTGCACCTGACTGGTCATGGAAACTTGATTTCAATCATGATAGACATGATCAATACATAGGAAAGTATCATAATTAAAGTGCTTTTTTCCCTGTGATGTACAGGAGCCACACCTAAGCTAGTGCTACAGTTCATGGATGTGAAAGGATCTACTATTGCCCATGCAGGTAAAGTTCCTATATATTTTATTTGTACGTGATCTATATAGTTACTAACTGCTGTTGCAAATTTGCAATATATAAATCCCTTTTTCTGTTTGTGCAGATGTACAGAAGCATGAAAAGTGATGAAAATGGACAAAGTAGGTGACCTCAAAATACCATCAATCATTTAAGGTGTAATTTACTTACGTTGCTGGTTTTTATGCTTTGGTAGTACTAAATTCGCAATTGACCATTTCATTTTGGGAATGGGTAATTCCGAGTCTGAAAATTCTTGCACTCTGAACTTTCGACCAGTGTATAATACTTCTGACTGTTTATGATTTTATTTTAAAGCTCGTTTTAATTGTAGTCTGTGAAGAACCATGGCCTTATTTGCATAAAACTTAGACGCCCCTGTTACTAGGGTAATCCCTGCTGACCAAGTCCCCGAAAATGAACATTGATATTGAACGCAGTTTCATTGCTTTGACTATAAAAATTGCAGAAGAGATGAGAGAAAACATGATTTCAGATCTAATCTGGTTAGGTAGGGAATCATGTGGCCCAGATAGATATGGTTGGCTGTAATTTATATATTGAGACGGTTTAATGTCGACTTTTGAGTGATGCAGTAATTGCACAGTCGGAGAGGCTGGTCGAAGCAGGACAAGAGCATATTGCAGACTGTTTCTCCCTTTCTGGAACAACAATAGCCAGGTGGCAGTATCAAACTCAAAGATTCTTATTTGAATCTTCACACCACTACAACCGACATACTTTACAAGTATTTGATCCTAGCCCCTCAACTAGCTACATTCAATGGTATTCTCTCAATATGTTTGTTGCTATATCTTTTGTTGAGATGGCTTGAACTTTTTTATAAAGAAATAACAACATTAACATGTGCAATTAAAATTTATTTTCGCAGATAGGTAACATTAGGATCAAATTATGGCAATTGTATAATGTCTAGGATATGTGCAGACATGATCAGAGTAGAAGAGAAATGGCAGGGGGTCGTCATTTTGATGAATTTTGGAAATGTTGCTTGGCAGATGCTTGAGAACTGAGGTAGGGTTTTGATTCCTTTGTGATTTTGTTTTGTAATCAGTGTTTATAAATGCTTCCACAAAAAACTTATGTAAAAGATCTGTGATAATTTTTTTTTGTGAATGTCTGAAAATGTTTGTCAATGAAAACACCAAACCTGGATGAGGCGTTTTGTCTTTTCCCAGGCCTTTTCCAGAAGCCGTTTTCTATTACTATTGGATTGTGTAAGCTTTAAGATTCTTATTAATTTGAATGTAATTGTTCCATGCATTTTAGATTATAATATTTTACAAGATTGAATGGGTTATGTTTACCATTGCTTCTATCACAACAGCTTTACGTAGTGCCTTTGAAAGAATTGCAAATTATCTCAAGATTTTAAAATTTAGGCTCAGTAGATGACAACCTTTTCCTGTTAATTATGGACAATTGAAGCCTTAAGACTCCTGTTAATTTGTTATATGAATATTGTACCTTTCAGTTTTTAAGATTGTAGAGGATTGAATATTGTATACTGCGATTTACTAGATAATAGTGCCTGTGGAAGAATTGCAAATCATCTCAAGTTTTTAAAATTTAGGCTCAGTAGATGACAACCTTTTCCTGTTAATTATGGACAATTGAATCCTTAAGACTCCTGTTAATTTGTAATATGAATATTGTACCTTTCAGTTTTTAAGATTGTAGAGGATTGAATATTGTATACTGCGATTTACTAGATAAGAGTGCCTTTGGAAGAATTGCAAATCATCTCAAGTTTTTAAAATTTAGGCTCAGTAGATGACAACCTTTTCCTGTTAATTATGGACAATGGAAGCCTTAAGACTCCTGTTAATTTGTAATATGAATATTGTACCTTTTAGTTTTTAAGATTGTAGAAGATTGAATATTGTATACTGCGATTTACTAGATAATAGTGCCTTTGGAAGAATTGCAAATCATCTCAAGTTCGTAGAAGGGAGGTATACCTTGGAATAACATCCTAAATACGGCCATAGTGTGTATACCCTGGATTTCCAAATAAACAAACTTAAAGATTATGAGAATGAATAAATTAAGTAGAAGCTAAGGAGAAATGGAAATGTAACATCAGTTTGAAAATATGTATTGGGATTTGAATTTTGAATATTTTAATATGACTGTTATGTGCATTTTTTTTGGTGTTTACTAAAGATAACTACAGATAGGCTCTGGGCCAGCAAAGAGAATAATGAAAAGCCATCTTTGAATATCATGGTAATTCAAAGTATACAGGCACAAAGCCTGAGATCACTGAACCGGAGATTCAATCTGCCCAGGAACACCAAAAATTGAGGTGTTAATTGCCCACTTCCCGGGGCTTACTAAATCTTAATGTATGAAGATCCACACTGACAACTGAATAAATCATTTGTCATGCAGAAATCAACCAACTCAGGAAAAGGCAGAAACAAAAAGTCTTATATTTTGTTGAATATATATTATAAAGCATACATACACCTGAAGCTGTTCACTGTTTGAACTGTGCATATTCTAAAAAACTTTGTGGCAGATAAAATTACTCAGGCCCATTTTCGCCATCTGACATATACAGAAAAACACAAAGGCTGAGCTCTAGCCAGCAACTTAATTTTCAACCAAGATTGCACTGTCAGGGGCAGTTCCCTGCCTGCATCTTCATCACGTCCTGTGCTATCATCCATGTCTCCTGGAGAGGCAAGAGTAGGAGGGCATTATGGGGGGTGGTGTAGGCTCCCTCCTTAGACAACTAACCTCCCAGGTGCTCCATAATTTCTGCCATCCCGAAGCTGAGAGCCTCCAAACTTTCCAGAATGAGGTGCTGGCAATGCAATACGTTGGCTCCCTGGCAGCCCATTGCACAATTTATATCATTTATGTCTTCATTTAGGGAGAAGGAAGGAACTTATTATTGCACCCCTGCATAAGCTTAGCATGAGGTACACGTGAGGTAATTAGAATCACCAAGGCACCTAGCCCAATGAATAAAAAGGTGGCAAATGGCTATTATAAAGCAAACAAATACTGCACCAATTATCCAAATCTTTGGAGTGGTTTCATCTTGAGCCCATCAAAAGCCTGTGAAGGTCATTGGGGAATCGAGGGCACCGTGTTTTTTCAGACATGTCTGCCTATGTTTGAAGCCCAACCCTACTGTTGGCAGCCCAGTCCGCAACTCGGTTTCCATCCCACTTTATATGGTTCCACTTTACCTCTGTCAGTCTGGAACTCAGCCATTTGATTTACTCAGCCACCGTACCTATTCGCCAAGAGTTCATTCCATTGCCAACCACCACCTTCAGCATTACTTGAGTCTCACCTTCAACTTCAATCGAAGCCATTCCTGAGCGACTGGAATTTGCAGTCCATTCCAAAGACCTTTTGCTTCTGCCATATTATTTGTGTCGCGGCCAAATACCCGAGAATAGATCGGGATGGGCCCTTGTCATCTCTGAAAATCTCATCACCACCAGTAGGTGCTGGATTTATTTTCGCAACTCCGTTAAAATTCAATTTGATCCAACCCTGCTTTAGAGGGAGGGAAGCTTTTATCACCAAGCCAGTTTTGGTCAACAAAGGTTTCTTCTGATCTGCATTCCACACATGAAATGTTCCAAAGAGATAACAATAATGGGAAAGTCTGCTTTCTCCCCTGAATAATCTTCTATTCTTTTCAAGCTACAAATTACAGCAGATGACAGAGAAGTCAATACCCCAAAGGAGGAGCAGCCCTTTAGATCGTAGAGGATCGTTGAAAACCTAGACACAATCAAATCTAGCAACAAAGAAACCCGAAACCTTCAAAGCATACTTACAGTGCAAAAGGATATGATCTGCAGACTCCTCACTCAAGGGCCCACAAAACCTTGTTTAAACAATCGGTCAAAGGTTAAGATTTTCTGATTGGAAGCTACCCAGAGGAAAGTGTTGGCCTTAGGAAGACTATTGCTGTCCCAAATCTGGTCGACTGGGAAGCCTTGATTGACAATTCCTTTCGAGGCTAGAATCCAAGAATAACAGTCCAAAACCGAGACTTTTCCCGAAGGGATACATTCACAAAACAAGTTCTCCAGTTCCACAACAAGTTTCTTGACTTCCTCCTAATCCAAATGATTAGGCCATATCTAATCTTTCCAACATCTCTCCTCCCCACTTGAGACTACATTGTCATTGACTTTATCCCTCCACTGGGCAATTGCAAAAGCCAGAATATTTCCCAAGGATCTGAAATATTCCAAGGGTGGCTGAAGGGTGACTGTTTCAGCCAGGCATCTTTCCAGAAGGAGACGTTCCAGCCATCTCCAACCTTCCTTCTTTACTCGATCCCATGTGCCATCTGAAGGGTGACTGTCTCAGCCAGGCATCTTTCCAGAAGGAGACGTTCCAGCCATCTCCATCCTTCCTTCTTTACTCGATCCCATGTGCTCCCATGTGCTTATTTGTAAAATCGATTTTGGCTCATATTGCGACATTCTTCTTTGAACTCCTTCCACCAAGCAGCTCCTTTTGTGACTCTTCCCCAAAACATGTCATGTGCAAGGGTATCCAAAACAATTGTCATCCCTCTGGCATTGCGCATGTCTCACTCGCATGGAGCTGTATTTAGTCATTTCCTTTGGCCTCTGTTGTGGTCAACATTCACCCACACTAACTTGCATGTTTGCCCTTAAACAAGTCTGTATATCCAGCCCCACCAATGTGGGTGACAGATACTTTCCTTTTCAAATTCTGCTCATTGTTCTAAAAATTTCTCAGTCGTGGTGTTGTTTTCATGCACAGTCTTCATCAAAGCCTAAAGATCATTTAAATCATTGGACTATGCCCTCATACGGTATTCAAACACGGTCTTCAATTCATCATAGGTCTTGTGCATCAAGTCTTCCTCCTCCAAGGTATTTCCTTGGAACTATTTAAACTGGGACTCTATTTCTCTGAGCTTATCCCCCATTCCAGCCTTGTATGCCTTGGATTCACTTAAATTGCTTTTGATACTCAATGATATTTGTGACTTGGAAAACTTGCGCAACCATTTCCTTACTTCTCTTCTCATCTTTTCTTTATGTGGTTTTTTACGAAATTCCATGGAAACTCAATTTTTTTGACCACTTTGTCAGCCACCTTGGCCTCTATTTCAAACAATTGGCCTATACTACCTAACTCAATAACCAGTTTTATTTTTGTTTCTTGCATATATGTAAGCTTTTGCATGTGAATTATCTCTACCATAGGCTGAGGGGCGCAACTGGTTGCGTGCACACGATCCTTCTAAGGTAGTTGTGCCTAGCTTGCCAATGAGCTTTAATGCATTTGGCGCTCGTATTTGCCCAAATCCATGACTTATTTGTTTCAATAAGACCGGTTAAACTCTTAATTTATCTTTGTATCAGTATGAAAGAAAATGACAGATCAGTGTGGCTTTTGTCAATTTCATTTTACCTTCTAATAGACATGATGACAGATTTTATTTACCAAGCTATTTCCTTGGAGCCTAAAAGTCTATGTTCTATGCATTACCCCAAGGGTCTTTTATACTTTTGCCTCACTAGTAAATTATATTCTTGTACATATCTATGTATACATTAATATGGAAATCACATTTACAAATCTTACCCAATTTAGACAAAATGCTAACGAACCTATTAGTGAATATGTATTGCAATTCAAGAACGTGGTAACCAAGATGACCCATCAGTTAGCATGAAGCCAAGCTCATCAATATATTTTCTCAAAGCTTATTGTCACCTATAAAGGAAAAATCTATGTTCAACATATATCTATCATTTGATGACCATTGTCACACAACTCGAAATATTGAGGTCAAGCTTATAGAGGCCAGATGCACTTACATATGGGGTTAATGTGCCTACTTGTAATGGAGTATAATTTTAACCTAAAATCAACTTCAAGATTGAATCAAGTGACAAATACTTTCCAATCTAAGCTTGAAGCTAAGGGTATAGTAAATGTAGTAGAACAACCTAACAAAATAGCCTTGCCTCAACAACCAAAGTGAAGGCCTCAACAACTAAAATGAAGGCAATTACAAGGCTAAGCAAGAGTACACATAAAATGTTACAACGACTGAAATGTTGAATGCAATTTGACTATTGTAACTACTATTTAGAGTTGGATCTATCAAAGTCTAAGTTCCAAAACATTATTTGATGGGAGTGCATATCGATTGTCTTTGCCAAAACATTATGATGGGAGTGCATATTGCGATTGTCATAGAGTCCCTGAATTTTCCTCCAACTGATTCTTTTTTTAAGATCCACAACCTAATCGAGAGTAATCACATTCAAGTAGAAGTTATCAATAATGTTTGAAATGTATTTATGGGTCAACCTAACCAATGCTCGAAAATATTTACAAATCCTATTCCCAACCATGGTACCCCATCTCAAGATCAAAACAACGTATATATGATAAAGGATGGAAACCCCAACGAAATTAAACGATCATCCATTAGATAGAAAAAACAAAGGATAGAAAAAACTATGGTTGTAGGTAATGGCTCGAGTGTTAATGTATACATAACACGAGTTATTCATAGCCAGGAATAACTAAAAAAGGTCTCTTTGGTTCTACTCGAACTATTATGGGATATGATAGAAATACTAGAAAACTCCTTAGTGCTACATGCTTACTTGTCAGGACATGTCCCAAAGCTACCGAGTTTCGTTCCATGTCATGCTTGAGAACGGGTTATATAATGTATTGCTTGGACATCCCTAGATAGATGAAATAAAAAGCAAAAGCAATACCATCCACCTTGCATTAGTGTCTCAAAATGGTGCTCAAAACATAGTAGTTACAATTTGTAGAGACACTCCTATTACCCAACCACGTTTCCAAACTAAGGTCATCTCTAAATCAACAGAACACAACCATCAACTACTAGACCTCATGTGTGTAAATAATCACTAATCCTAAAGGCTGAAACTCAACCTTTAAGGATGTTTTCACAATCACCTCTCCTGCATGGCCTCATACATCGATTACAAATTAACTTGGTTTTCAAGCCAACGCCGAGGAAAAAGATCATACCATTTTGCATCGTGGAACAATATATTGTTATGATTTGTCATATGCCAATGATGGTGGTTCCCTTTGGTTTATGTTTTCTAGACTTACTGTATCCAGTCCATCTTGATCTTGCATGTTATAGTGCTACATATATTTTACATTATACATGTAAGGTTAGTTTTTACTAGCCTCGTGCATATACTTACCAAACTTCATTTTTTGATCACACGAAGTTCCTTATAATTCATGATTGTTCTTGAATGTTCCTCATCGCATACATAGTTTATAATATGTATTTTCTTGTACAAAGTCATTTGTATTTCTAAGATTGTTATCATCTTTCTTCCTTTGCTCCAAGATTTTTCTTTCACCTATTTTTGATTCCTAATTCTTCCTATGTGCTTCTCTAGTACTAGCATCCTTTAGATTTTCACCTTGAATTTACTTTCAATAGCCACTTCTTCTATTTTGACATTTCTAAGACACAACCTTTTTCTTGCCTTCATGACTTATTCAAGCTTCAAGGGTTATTAGTTGTTTGCTTCATTGCTTTTGCTATTATTTTCCTTTGTTTTCCATTTGTTTCAAGCTTTGCCACTAGTTGACCTTGCATTTACCACATCCCCAATGCCTACGAAAAACTTCCAAATAATGACAACACAATTATATGGACGCACAATGTATGTAAGTGCACATAGATGTAATAAAAAGTGTAGGCAAGTTGGGAGTTCTAATTTATTTTTCCTTCTCCAATATCCATTTATTCTTTTGCATATTAGTTTTCAATTTCACTTATGGGCCTTTGTCTCTTGAAATTCGTGTCACTTCAACTTTTCCTTTATACATTGTTCGTTTCCAATATGACCAGCTTGCATATTTTGTTTTTTTCTATTTGTACCCTGTGGTGCCATGATGCATATCATGCACGTCTTTTTTGTGTCGTTGCTCACTTTTGCCATGATACATATCATGCATACATTGTGGGTAAGAACCCATCTTTTTTGTGTTATCCCCGATTTCTTTTTTACCCACTGGGGCTTACTATATTTGTGTGTACTTTGTCTTCGTCTTCACTTAGCGTACTATTTGTGCATATCTATAAAATTGACCTTGGATCATGCACAACTTTCTTCTTCAAACTCCTTTCTTTTAGCAACTCTCCTTAAGACCCTTTCTCAAAACCGTAGTGCACATGCTTGTCCGAACTATTGTCTTCTTTATGCTTGTGTGAATGTAAGTAGGCTTAGGGAATTGTGTGTCTCAATCACATAGAGCCATACTTTGTCAATTTCTTGTGCGTTTCTTAGTGTCAACATTTCCCTAACTTGCTTGTTTGTGTTACTTTAGTGCCTTTGTTGGTCATACTTGTCGTGTTTCTAGCCCCATAAATGCACGACAAATACTTCAAGTGCCTTGTTGAAGTTCCTTTTCAAAAGTGGCTCATTTTGGTAATTTTTTCTGGTTCGTGATATCTTTTTGTCTTCATGCACAACCTTCATCAATTCTCAAGTTTGTATATTTCATTGTGCTTGTCCTTCAAACTTGGTGTTCAACTAAACATAGGTATTTCACACAAAGGTTTCTTCCTCCAAGGTATTTCTTTAGAATTGTCCATTCTACACCTCTATCTCCATGCATTTATCCCTGTGTGATATAATCATGGTTAGAGGGTACAATGAAGGATTGTATTATATCATGTAATCCACATCAAAGCACACATACACTAACATTAGATCCACAATCATAGTTTCGTATACACCCAATTACGGGCTGCAAGTTTGTGTAGGTAAACATTTGCCGTGTAGGACACATTGACCTTTCCTTGCGCATGCATCCACTTTTCCCTCTAGGATAAAAACTCCTAGAATCATCATGCACATAGGTTTGTTGCTCAAAGCTTCTATTACATGTCGTAAAACCACATAGGTTTGTGCGAGACAGTAATTATGCACATCTTATTGATACCTATTGTATTTTTGTTGGTTCAAGATTGTGCGTGGACACAGATGATTCGGTCGTACACCTCGGGTAAGAAAATATGTGAGCACGACGCTTATACACTCATGCTCGGTTGGTGAGGTCTTGCATGCCTTTGCGTCAAATGGGTACTCCTCACTATCCACTTGTTTTCGCTCAGGTGGGTCCAAACCTGACCTTCTCCTCCAAATCCATCTTTGCCCAAAAGCCCACCCTTCGCGCCCACTATCCTTGGGCGGACCACCTCTCTTACGCAAGGTATCCCTTTCTTCTATGCACATTGGCCGCACACCACATTTGCACTTGGATATCTATGCTTTACCTCCTTACACATCCTCTTTTGTGTGACATTCATTTATGCCATTGTACAACCCCCTTTTCCTTTGTGATGAAGGTACTCTTATCTTCTTTGCGCAAGAATCCTCTTCGTCTTCTCACATAACTACCTCTGCATGGCATCCTCCTCTACACACACTAAGTTCTCTTTCTCTTGTAGAGCTTGTTCCTCCATGTGCATGACCAAATGACTTTGGCGTGTTACCTTGGCCTCTTTCTTTAGTGGGTTCATAATATATTTTTGCCCATATTTCTTCACATGCACAATATTATTACTCCCATCATATAACATCTTACATTGCCATGACCTACCCAATAAAACATGGCATCGCCCTTAGTAGGACGTCACGAGAAAACCCTGTTCGTGTATTTGCCAATTTACATCGCAACCTCACATAGGTCTTACACAAGGATATCTTGTCCCTCTAGTAGTTGGGATATTCTATATAGTTTTGGGTGTAGCTTGTACACAAAATCCAACTTCGCCATCTCTTCAAACATTAGTTATTCATGCTTCCACTAACAACAACAATGTAACATTTACCTTTGGACCTGTATTTTATTTGCTAAATGTGTCGTTGTTGATGCGAATCTTGCCTTTTTCTTGTGAGTTTCAAAACCCTTGTCATTCGAGTAACTTCTCTCTCTCTCTCTCACATTCATTGTGTTGGCCCTGCGAAGGTCTATGTGTTTGCTTTGCAAGGCTTGCATACCACTTCCATGTCTTCTAACTTCACACATGTGGTGGCCAATCTCCTTGTGTTTGGTAAGAGTGTGTTTTTATGATGTAGTCACTATGAGGGTCTCAAAAAAAGTGATGGGAAGTTCATTTCCTCAACATACTTGTCTTTAAATATGCCAAGCGGTTGTTGTCCTTCTACAGGTGCAACTTTTATCATCTTGTCTTGAAGGTCGTAGATAGATGCGAGAATCCGTAAATGCATGCACAATAGTGTCTGTCTCCAATTCATATTCGTCGCCACTACTCGTGTTGCTTTCATCAGTCGAATTGTCTTCTTCTTGACTTGTCGTTTCTGCATTAGCAATCACTTGTTTCCAATTGTTTTTGATCTTGACATTATTCATTTTGTATAGTCTTCTCTTGCATAGTTTCTTTAAAGCATGCATAATTATGTTTGGGCGGACCCTACCCTCTTGATATGCATTTTTATATTGCAGCCGCCTCTTAAGCGATACAACGATAGTTGTGTTTTCGTTAATGCTTTGTGGGAGTGCTTTTTGTATGATGTCAATGTTTGATGGCACGTTTATAATTGCTCTGGTCAGTCCAAGTTGTGGTTTTTATATCCCAAATGTCGTATTTGTGCAAATGCAATTCTGAGGGACACAAGTCGTTCTTCCAAGTTTGTAAGTTGAGCCACATAAGACAAGGGTGTATTAAAGTGGATGTGGTATGGTGTAGCATATTTTGGAAGATGTCCATTTTTCAATGCATTATTGCACTTTGTACATATAGTGTTTGCAATAGTTGGTTTGGTGTCTTGTACTAAATTCATATATGTTTGTATTTCTGCTTGTTTGAAGGTTGACATGTTGTATTTAAAATGTAATTGGCTGCAAATTGGGCAAGGATAAGTAGGAGTGTCTTCAATATTTGTCATATATGTTTGTATTGTTGTATTTGTGGGTTCATTCTTGGTGCGCATGACTTGTTTCAATATTCGACTTTGAAAATTTGGAATGAGTGTAAGGGCATGGTCAGATTTGGGAGGTTGTATTGGATTTGATTTTTTCTGAGGTGTTGGTTCACGTTTAATATGGTTTGTGGTTGGTTTATTATGGTTTCGTATGATGTGTTTCATTTGTCGAATGTTTATTGTTGGTTGCTTAGTGGAAGCCATGTTGTTTTGTATTTGATTTGTGTGTATAGATGTATTTTTTGGATTCACCTAGCGCCTCATAGTGAACATGATTTGTGTTCGTGTCAAAGTGCATAATGTTATATGTTGATGATGGTTGCACATAGTTGCAATACACATTAGAAATGTGAATGTTTTTCGAAGACCATATTCGTATTTCTACATTAAGCAATGTGGATAACCATTCAAAGCATAAATTGTTCCCCTCAATATTGCTACTCCATAAGGAAGGGCCAAGTTCACTATATATGCTTGCTAATTGGTGATTTTTTTTGTATTTTTTATTAAATTATAATCTAAATATGTATGTAGCCATGCAAGCACCTTTGTGTTTCTTGACAAAATCACATTGCAAAGAGATTGTGCTAAATATTGCCTTATGCATTGCACATCAAACTCCTTATGCGACAATTCACAACTCTGAGCAAATAGGTTATCGCCACAATCAAATGTACGCGTATTTATTCTATATAGTCCATGTATGCGTAGGATGCGTTGCCAATGTAGTTTAAGGTTGTTGCAAGTTGTCGATAGGATAGGACTTGAAAGTGGAGTATCAATGTGGTGGTGTTTTTGCAAAATAAAGGTTAAGTAATGGCCGAAGATTGAATAAAATGGAATATGGAATAACGTTTGATTGCTGATTGAATTGAAGGTACTTAGTTCTTCTTGTCAATGACCAAACGTGTATTTCTATGTTTAGCCATCGTGATAGCCAATTTATACAAAAATTGTCGCCCTAAAGTCCATGCTCTTGCTCAATTGATTCTGGCGATGCTGAGAGTTGCATTTTTGAAATATGTGTCAATGTCATTTACACCATGCAATTTGAACAACTCATTTGTATCTAGTTCAAGTTGGTATGATTGAAGCGCATTTGGGTCACCCTTTTCTAAGCAAATCAAGAAATGGTCAATAAGTCCATTTCTTAATTCTAAAGATGTGTATCGAAAATGGAGTAGCACTTGAAATGTGTCAAATAGGCAATCCCCGATCTATAGTAGTATGATTGAGCTCGAAGAAGATCATGTTTTGCTAGTAGTATGAGTAATATGTTCTATGTAGTATCTATTTTCTGGTATTGTTCTACGATTACAGTTTCTGGACATGGTTGATTGCGCTTTCTTTTGCGATTATCCATTCAGAATTTTACACTTTTAAATGCACAGAAAAAAAATGCAAAGTCATAAAATATTCGTCTTCGTACGCACCTTTTGTTGTGTGTTATAATATTTGAATTTGTTTTTTGTTCCTTTACTGGAGGTACCTGCACAATGCAAAAGACAATGTCAATTTGATAGCACTATTCTTCAAAACTGTATTTTGTCCAATGCAGATGAATTTTAAAATTTGTAAAACAAAAAAGGCCACCAATAACAAGCAATGCTGCAATTTGAAATGTGATGACTCAAGTTTCACTGAAATTGTGGGCAATAAAAGTATCAATTAAGACCCATAACTATGATGGAATAAGCGCAAAAGATTGTTAAGAAGGTGTTGAAGATTCAAAAGTCTAAGGAAAAGACTACTAAGAGTTAGGCTCATTGATACGGTCTTTTGCAATGTAGTTTTTCCTTCGAGGCAACTGTCATTGATGTTGGTAACCAAATACATTGTTCAATGTTGAGAAAAGTAGTTTGTTTTTGTTTTACACAACGTGGGATATTTTTCATAACACTTATAAGTTATACCCTTTCTCTCGTGAGCATATGGGGATTTATTATATTGAGGCGTACCATGTTTTTGGTATTGCGAATAATTTTTTAATTGCATTCAAGTGATTATATATAATCATATCCTTATTGTTCTATTGCTTTGAATGATACTGATTTAAAATTGTTTATTAGCTTCCCTTGAAACATATTCATATTCACTTTTTTGCTTGTGTTTGCTCTCTAGTTTTCACTGAGAATATTGGAATAAGGCCAATCTAAGTTTTGATTGTAGGCTTCTGTCATGCATTCATCCTGGTTTTATCTACGATCTTTCAATGGCTCTATGAAAAGCCTGTATTCATGCTTTGGTGAGATCCTATGCAAAATATTCATTAAGCACTCCAAATTTGTCTGCTTGTGCTTTTCAATATGCCTTACTTTATGCAGCGAAATCTCCTCCAAAAGGTATTCCAAATTTATCTACTGTGCTTTTCAATATGCTCAGATTAAGATAGATAGCCTAAGTCCATAGTTGAATGTGTGTGAGATAAAAGATGAGAAGAGATATTTGTCTTTGGTTCCAAAACGAAATACTTTTCCTTTGGTTGCAAAAGAAATCTATTTGGGGATTTTAGACCCATTTACAGTGTGTTTGGGAACACTAATTTCTACAGAATAATTATCACCCACGAGATTCTAAGTAGGAGGAAAGAAATTTGTAAAACTGGTTATCAACAAAGATTATGATCGGGTAAGGTGTAAATTGGTGATTTCAAATGAAGATTTCGAGATTAATTGGATTTTCAATTGGTGTAGCGGAGATCAGGAAACTAAATATTCAGAATTTTCTTGGATGGTGTAGGATTTGGACTCAAATGAAACTCATATGTAGATTATCAAGAATTTTCAATTAACTAACACATGGAGTGAACTAACATCGATGTGACACAATAAAAAATTAAAATATAATAATTTTATGGAATAAGATTACCACAATGTAAGCATTTCACGGGGTGAAGATACAAACATTAAAAATAGAAGAATATATGGGAAAAGAAGTGCGATATAACATACAATGATATATGAATACGGGTGCATTTAATCGTGTTTGCAGCTTTAAAAAACCTTGTTAAATCTTTAAACTGTGATAGGAATTTACAAGCATTTTAAACTTTGTTGCAGCTTTAAAAAAACCTTGTTAAATCTTCGACGGCTTCACTTGGTGTTCTTGCAATTACCCTAATCCTTGCATGCCTTTTTATAACACTTTTGTTTTAGGTAAAAATTCACTAACACAAGCAAGGAAGAACTTTTATTCTCAACTCTACAAATTACATACGCTACAGGTATAGTAAAAACTCAAATGTACACGAACTTTTGAAATATGGAGGCATTTAGTGTTATAAACACGCACACTCAAAGTTGACACATGTAAAAAGAAATGCACATGGGATGGTAGAAAAAAATGATTAATAGAGGAAGAAAAGCTCTACTCGGGTGAACTACCAAATCATCAATAAAAATGGAAATAGTTCAAAAGAGCGGTGAGGAGGCTTACATTCACGCATAGACTACCGAGAATCCGAATATTAAGAGTAGTCTTGGAAGGGCCTCAAATTGTCTCGTATCTGCCTGCAACCATGCAGGAGTTGTCGATGAAGGTTGGCAAAGTTAAATGTAACCTACGTGTCATTATTTGGGCCCTTAAATGATAATCCAATCATTGAAAATATGGACACCCACCAAACATGCCATTAAGGAGATTTAAATGGAGGCACCCGCCAAACATGCCATGAATTAAGAGTTTTAATTATTGCAAAGTTTCTTTGAAAAAAGACGTGGCATTTACCATATGCACAAAACAAACTCCAAACTTAGGTGCATTTACGAAGTGGTGGCATTGCCACATTCCAATGCAAATTATTAGGGTCCATGACCAAGTCAAAGGAGGACTTTCTGACTTGGCATGTGTTAATTTGTTTTAAATAATGTATATGTGTTAGGAGGGGTTTATAGGTTAGGGAAATAAGGTTAGGTTTTAGCTTATATAATATTTTTTAAAGGTTTGAAAAAAGTTTTTAAACAAATAAAGTGGAGCGCATAACATACTAACCCACATATGCTAAGCATAAACCAAGGGGTGGTTCCATGAAAATAGGGAAGTGAGCCATGAAAATAGGGAAGTGTTAAATATTTATGACATCATTTTGTTGTATGGGAATAAGTAGAAAAATCTATCAACCAATCACATACATGAAAATTAGTATTTGTAAATGAATAAAAAATTATATATTGTTTAAAACTATTGCATAGACCATATGAAATAAAAATAATTGATTGTGATTGGTTGGAAAAAAGATTAAGTAATAAAAAAGTGATTACTATAGTTATCTGCTTTGGGAGGAACTAATAATGGGTATAAATAACACAATTTTATATTTTAGAAGGCAGTATTGCAATATTTCTGTCACCCCTACCAAGTTAATTTCGTGATATCTCATCTATCATCTATCCCGCACCCCGAAAAAAAAAAGCTACGACATCTACGGTGAACAAGTGGTATAGTTATGCTTTCTATATTGTGTTGATTTGCATAGTATCGTGTCATTCATAATGTTGGTCCTTCTTTTCTATGGTGCTATAGTAGTAAGGGCATTATTTTGAGAGAATGTTCAAGTTGTACGGGAAACTCTCGAGATCCGTGGATAGCTAACATGCAAGTCTATTCAGACAAGCAAAAAGCTTATTACAAAAGCAAACGAGGATGCAAGATACACCTCCCAAGAGCTAACAAAATTTATGGCGGGAAAAAGTTATTTACCACGTAACCAAAGAAATCCACATGATCCACATAGTTACCTCCCGTTGTGGACGAGGTGTGGCTTTTGTGCCCTTTAAAATCTTGCGCAGAGTTAAAGTCTCATGTGGGGTCGATATTTCATATACGGCCACCACACCTTTGTTACTGATATTGCGCTTCTATCAACTTCTTTGCAAAAAGACGGGTCAAGCCGACAGAACAAGGTCCATTTCGCGTCATGGAAGCTCCGGCTCTCGGGTCAAATCCCGGTGTCAGGGATGCCCACAATAACATCTTGCCCGAATTTGGACATTGGCCAAACACCCTTATCAGGACTTAGTCCCAAGAATTTCGTGGAATGCGTGGTATCCATAGCTCCCAATAGATTAGGGAACGATGACACGTAACCCACCATGTCCTCGAGCATATCCAACTGCGACTGAGTTAGCAAGGCACTGAAACCGTGCATTACAGTATCATATGTATAGTGATATAGATCCTCGCTCTTTATATTCTTCCCGCCACTTACTCCTTTCAGAGAGGAAAGTAGCGATGTATACCAATATTTGTAGGTGGGAAACTCACTAGGCATCGCAAACTTATCCATGTGTACGATAAAGGTTGAGGCATGCTTTGCATTAGCAGCGTCTCGCACAAGAGACAAAACAATAAACAATGCTAACAACAAGAAAGGAAGGCTTGTTATGTCCATCTCTAATTTTTGTTCTAAAACTAATAATCCTCCACCATGAACTGATGAAACAAGGTACGTCAAATCACCTATTGCATATCACTTACCGATTTGCATTAGCAGCGTCTCTGCACAGAGAGACGAAACAATAAACGATGCTAACAACAAGAAAGGAAGGCTTGTTATGTCCATCTCCAATTTTTGTTCTAAAACTAATAATCCTCCACCATGAACTGATGAAACAAGATACGTCAAATCACTTATTGCATATCACTTACCGCATGTATTAAGACACCTGGCTTTCGTAAGTGACAAGTTATTTGCTAAATCAATGTTGGTAAATCTGTCGTGCATCAATGTTCATTTTTGCTTAATATTTACCTTTCATATTCTGACACGATGTCAGCAGCGGCAAGCTTCAATCTCATTTAAAACGCCTTCAAGGTAAAAATGTGACCACTTTTTTTTAAAATAAAAATTTATATGTAAATTATATTAATATATTCTAAAAATATGTATATAAATATTAAATAATTGATACAAATAATGCAATTTAATATTTTCAAAGGGTAGTATTGAAATATTTCAATTCCATCACACATAGGTCAAATTTAGCCCCTGCCCCACACAAAAAAAAAAAAAAGCACCAAAAAAAACGCCCAAAAAAGCAGCAGTGTTCGTGAACTGTTCTACTGCAGATCACGAAATCAGAAGGTCCACATTTTTAAAACGTTGGGAGATATTTTCAAGTTTTCAGGTCCTTCTCTTCTTGGTATAAGTATGTTTAAACTTAGCGAAGATCTCAAAACATTATCTGAGCTGCCCAGGGTTTTTGTTCAGAGGAATACCATCTGAGCTGGCGAGGGTTTTTTATTTAGAGGAATATCATCTGAGCTGCCATGGAAGGGTTTTGCATTGGTTTTGAAAAGGGGATTGTTCAAATGCCGTGGAAGGAGAAGGAGATGGCAGGGGCTCGTCATTTTGACGAATTTCATAAATGTTGCTTGAGAAGGAAATGTTAGGGGCTTGTCATTTTTGACGATTTTGAAAATGTTGCCTAAAAAGGGAAATGGCAGTGGTTTGTCATTTTGACGAATTTCGAAAATGTTCCTCGACAGATGCCTGACAATTGAGGTCTCTTTATGTATTCCCTTTCTAATCCAATTTTTGAGGAATTTAGTTCCCATCAACACCCTTAAAACAGTTTTCTTCTTGCAAACAAAAAGTTGCGAAATCTGTAAAATTCCTTATTATTGTATGACAGAATATAGATTATAGTTTGTCTCTATCTCTTGTCAGGGAAGTGTAGAAGGTGTAATTGTTATACCAGAGCAATCTTGGTGCTGAAATCTGGACATGTATTTTAGCTAATATTATTGATTGTGACATGTAGTCGTTTCATGATGGATTCCTTTCATAGCAACAAGTTTATCCCTGATATGAAGAGATGTGTATTGGCGAGCCTTGCCAGATTTTATAGAAGAGGGAGATTTGTTGGATGAATTCTGACATGGTTGAAGGGAAGGAAGGAATATCATGGGAGAATATGGAGATGGCGGAAGAGCAAAGTAGTAGTGGGAACGGGCCTGTATCATAGACTATCACTTGCTTGAAATCACGCAAGGGTTCTGCCTCAAGTGGAGATGCTAATGAGTTTGTTGACAAAACAAATACGAATAGAAATAGAGCAGGCATAGCGAGGAGTTCCAGCACCAGCACTGTCGAAGGGAGAGTCAGACAGAATGTTCGATCCAAAATCCCTCGCCTTCGTTGGACTCCTTGGTGGCCAGGACGGTAAGTTTATAATTTCTCCAAAACTAAATATATATTTTTTTATTGCACCAGTCGTCATGTAAACTTGATAGACATGATCAATACATATGAAAGTATCTTGATTAGAGCGCTCTTTTCTCCGTGACATGCATGAGCTATACCTAAGCTACTGCTACAGCTCATGGGTGTGAAAGGATTGACTATTGCCCATGATAAGATCCACCTGCAGGTACAGTTCCCAAATATTTTATTTGTACGTGAGCTATATAATTGCTACTGTTGCAATATATAAATCTTTTTTTTTTCCCTTTGTGCAGATGTACAGAAGCATGAGAAATGATGAAAATTGACAAGGTAGGTGACCTCAAAATACCATCAATCATTTAAGGTATAATTTACTTACATTGCTTGATTTTATGCTTTGGTAATACTAAATTCCTAGAGTGTTTTGGTATGGGTATGGGTACGGATATGGGTATGGTACGCTGAAATGCCAAATTTTTAAAAACCTCAGGTATGGTACGCTGTGGGTACGTTTGTACAATATATTTTTAAAAAGTAAAAAATAAAAATATATAATTGTTTTTAAAGAAAACAAGCTTTTAGTCTCAGCAACGTATAAAATATTAAAAGCCAACAACAAGCTTATTTTGAATCAGAAGCCATCTAAAGCAAGATTTCTTTGACTGAATACAAGAAGACCACAAAACAGGAAATCTACGAGTCCTACTAATGGGCACACAAACATTGCACTTATTGTTAAGGCCCAGGGAAAGGTTTGGGGAGAAGGCAATCTTTTCATAGAGTTGTTTGGAGGTAGCCCCTTTGAGCCACCTCATACTATCCCAAAAGTCATCCTCATCCTTCATAATTAGTCCAGTAGAGGGAGCTGTGAAAGCATTTCTGAGCATTGTATACATTCTGAACAGAGATTGAGGAAGCTTATAGAAAGCTTTAAGGTCTGTCCATTCCATCCACTTCCCAAATCTGTACAAGTCATGGAACATTTTAATTGCTTTCTCAAACCAAAGGAGGGCAGAGCAGCCTCTTGTCAAGGAAAGGATCTTGTCATTATATTTCAAATTCGATGAAATCGATTTGTAGGCTTGGCACCTAGTGTCAAAGGAAGAAAAGATATGCTGCCCAACCACCAAATGCTTCACTTGTTCCCATGCCTTCCAAATTGATTGAAGAATAAAGAACCCATGAGTAGCAACAGGAAAGCCCCAAATAAGTCAACCAAATGAAGTCCTTTTCATCTCTTTTGACCCTTCAGAGCCTATTGGCAATATTGTGAATCTAGCACGGACTTTCCAAGGTTCAATTCCAGTCAAAGCCCTCAAGTTTTATTTATTGTTTTGCACTTGAAAAAAAAAAGTCTGGGTACTCTTGTTGGTATGCTGTGGGTATGTACCCACAGGCCCTGGGTACTTCCTGAGTATGTACCCACAGCGTACCTGTACCCATACCAGTACCTGTACCCGGTATGTATCGGGCCTGGTACTTGGTGTTTCCTGGCAGTCTAGCTAAATTTGAAATTGACCATTTCATTTTGGAAATGTGTAATTCCAAGTCTTAAAATTCTTACACTCTGAACTTTTGACCAGTATATACTTCCCATTGTATATGATTTTATTTTAAAGCTCGTTTTAGTTGTAGTCTGTGAAGAACCGTGGCGTTATTTGCATAAAACGTAGATGCCTCTGTTACTAGAGTAATCCCTGCTGACCAAGTTTATGAAAATGAACATTGATAGTGACTGCTGCTACATTGCTTTCACCATAAAAAATGCAGAAAAAATAAGAGAATGCATGGTTTCAGATCTAATCTGGTTACCCACATAGATATGGTTGGCTATATTGAGACGGTGACTTTTGAGTGATGCAGTAATAGCGCAGTTGGAGAGGCTGGTCGAACGAGGACAAGAGCATATTGCAGACTGTTTCTCCCTTTCTGGAACAACTAAAGCCAACCGACAATACGAAACCCAGAGATTTTTAGTCAAGGAAAACTGCGAATCTTCCCTTTACTACAACTGACCTATTTTACAAACTTTTGATCCTAGCCCCTCAACCAGGTAACGTTCAATGGTATTCTGTCAATGTATTTATTGCTACGTCTATTGTTGGGATGACCTGAGCTTTTGAGTTTTGCGGTATTTTATAAAGAAATAATAACATTAACAAGTGCAATTAATTTTGTTGATAGGTAACTGGTATTTTCAATATGACAACAACCTTTTTCAATATGGCTGTTGTACCTCTCAGTTTTTAAAATTGTAGAAGATTAAGTGGGTTATGTTAACTGCTGCTTATGGGTTATATCACACTGTGCTTATAACCGGAAGAATTGCAAATCATCTCAAGTTTGTAGAAGGGTGGGTACGTACACCTTGCAATATCATCCTAAATGCCGCCATAGCATACATGCCCTGGATTTCCAAATAAATGACCTTAAAAGATTATGAGAATGAATAAATTAAGAAGCAGCTAAGGAGACATGGAAATGTAACCTCAAATCGACAATGTATATTGGAATTTTAATTTTGACTATTTTAATATGACCATTATGTGCATATTTTTTGTTTTTGCTAAAGATAACTAGAGATAGGCCTTGGACCAGCAAAAAGAATAATGTAAAGCTGTCTTGGAATATCACGGTAATTGAAAGTATACAGGCACCAAGCCTGAGGTCACTGAACTGGAGATTCATCTGGCCCACTAAAAACGAGGTGTTAATTTCCCACTTCCTGTGGCCCACTAAATCTCAAAGTATGAAGGTCCACACAACTGAATCAATAATTTGTCATGCAGACATCAACACACTCAGGAAAAGGCAGAACCAAAAAGTCTTATATTTTGTCGAGTATAAAGCACTGTGCATAATCTAAAAAACTATGTGGCAGGGAAAATTATGGAGGCCCATTTTCGCCATTTGACATATACAGAAAAACATAAATACTTACCACTAGCCAGCAACTTAATTTTCAACCAAGATTGTACTGTCAGGAGCAACTCCCTGCCCTGCATCTTCATCATGGCCTGTGCTGTCATCCATGTCTCCCGAAGAGGCAAGAGTAGGAGGGCACCATGGTGGGGCGGTGTAAGCAGCCTCCTCAGACAACTAACTGCTCAGGTGCTCCATAATTTCTGCCTTCCCGCAGGTGAGAGCCCCATGCAAAATGAGGTGCTTGCAATGCATTACATTGACTCCAAGGCAGCCCCCTGCGCACTTTGTATCATCTTTGTCATCATTTAGGGAGAAGGAAGGAACAAATGATTGCACCCATCTAAGCTTAGCATGAGATCCACTTGAGGTAACTAGAATCACCAAGGAACCTAGTCCAATGAATCAAAAGGTGGCAAGTAGAGAATTTCTTAAGAAAACAAATACTGCACCAATTCTCCAAGTCTTTAGAGTGGGTTCACCTTGAATCCATCAAGAGCTAACATATGGAAAAGTTCCCTTAGCCAAATCTGTGTCAAATCCCATGAAGGTCATTACGGAATGGAGGGCACCATGTTTCTTCAGGTTTGCCTGCCTAAGTTTGAAGGCCAACCCTGTTGTTGGCAGCCCAGTCCACAACTCAGTTTCCTTCCCGCCTTATATGTGTAATGCCCCGCCTCGGGACATGGAAAAACCATACAAATGTGCAACTAATATATTGGGTAAATTTTTATTTTATTTTAAAAGGTGAACTAAATCTACTACAGTTGTATTTGCTTAATCCGTCTTCCCCCATGTTATTTAATTATAATAATTTAATCATGTTCAAAAATCAAATGTATTATTAGCCCTAAACAAATTAATTACCTAATTCAATTAGACTTACTAAAGTTACCAAATAAATACACACATCTCTTTAAAATTTATTTTCCCCTTTAAAACATTGTCCACACATCCCCTTTTAATTTATTTTCTTTACATGCACATACACTAAACTTTATTTCCCACTTAAATTTAAAAATACCCATGTCTTAAAAGTGAACAGGTTATTTGTGAGCCCTTGGATCAAATCTGATCTTGACCCTTGGTTTTGAAAATGCCCTAAAGTTTGCCCTAATTATCTCTTTGGTTTCTCTTCTTTTCTATTTCCTCTTCTCATTTTATTTTGTGTTTTCATTTGAATGTGCAGGTTAAGAAAGAAGCCATGAATGTTCAAGAGGAGATCTCAAGTTTCCTTTGTATCATTTTCTTGGTTTTGTGCATTTATATAAATGCAAATAAATCGAAATATATATATATATATATATATATATATTTGTGTGTGTGTATATATATATATATATATATAAACGGCTAAGCTTTTTTTTTTTTTGAGAAATATATATTTATTTATATAACCCCTTTTTTTGTGTGAAAGAGAGGAGGGGCGGGGGACGGGGTAGGGGTGCTGCAGAGGGCGGCAGGGGGGAGCAGCCGTGAGGGGAGGGGGACAAAGCGGTGGCGGTGTGGAGGGGAACAGGCGCGGGGAGGTGCAGCGTGGGCTGCGCGGCGGCCATGGCGGCAGAAGTCGGGTGGGGAGGTCCGACCCTCCCCCAACACAAACCTATTTTTTTTTTTGTTTTTGTTTTTATTTTCGTTTAATAAAATAAAACAACAATAACATATATATATATATATATATATATATTTGTCTATTTATCTTTTTTTTTTTCTAATATTTAAAACGTTTTTCTTATATAAATATAGAAGATTATCCATTTATATAGATATATATTTATATATATATATATATGTATTTATATATATATTTGTCATAGTATATATATACTCTTCACTTTAAAATCTGTATTGCAGATTTATTTTAAGAAAGCAATTAAACTAATACTAATAATATTTTAATTCTGAGTATGATCTTTTTTTTTACAATGATAATAATGGTGGTATTAACATATAGAATAACAGATTTTAATTCCACTATAATGATGCAAAAAGGAACTTAATATTTTCCACTGTTCACAAGTAAAAGATTCACCTATTTTGTGGTGAAGGAATATACAAGTATTTCAAATGAGAAACTAAGAACAAACCATTAAATTTTGCATGGAAAAGAATTTTCAAATTATTCACATTCCATCCAAAGATATTTCAAACTAAACAAGAGGAAGTTCTTCTTTTCCATTGTAATGCCAAATGACCATTCAGATTTTTAAACAAGTAAAACTTTCAACAAGTAATATTATTTCTTTGATAAAAACACTTTTCCATTAAATAGTCTTTCTTGATCACAAGGATATTCAAAACAATGCTTATTAAAGAAATGTAACTATTTTCTATTCAATGCATTTTGAAGAAGTATAAGTGTTTCACAAAACTTCTCTTGCACAATTTATCAATGCATCATAATCCAACACATGCAATAACACATAAGATAACAATCCAACAAACTCCTTCCCAAGTTGAAGGAAGGTTTTCAAATATAAGTAGAATACAATCTTACAAGTGGTGTCAATACACAAGATGAAAACTTTTTTATGCCAAGGAATCTTCCCACATAGCCATACTTTAAAGGTTACAATGCAAGAAAGTTTCATAAGGGAAGAGAGAACAATGAGAGCCCAAGATGCCACCAACTCCAACTTTGAGATTCCACTTCCATGCCTTTAAGAAATCCAACCAAGGAGGAGAAGCTTGTTTACCACCCAACCATAGGCATCATTACATGCCTTTCCCAAGGTTGGGATGCATGCTAGCCTCCCCCAAGCCCATGGGAAAGAGGACAACAATCCACAACTATGCACAAGAATTGAGGGTGAACAAACAATGATACATCCACATGAAAACACAAGACAAGTATAAACAAGACTCCAAATTTTACAAGATGAAAAAGAGGAGAACCCAAATTCTACCTCAAAAACAAATGGGGAAGAGAGGAGAGAAGTTCTCCAAAATTGTAACCAACAATAGTTGCATTAAAACAAGATCTCCATGCCCTCCTTATTTCTTCTAATTCATTCAAGCCCTCCTTATTCCTCCTCCCTTTCACCAAATCCTTCTTGGAAGGATTTTCAAACCCCAAAGGGGTTTCCTTACCAAGAATGGGGAAGGAGGTTCAAGCCAAATGAACCAACTTCCCCACCTCAAACCATTTGAGGAAATACTAAATCCTACAAGGCTTGCCCATCAAGCCTATGAGGATTGAGAGGGAAAAATCCCTCTCTTCCCCCACAACTCCAAAACTCCATCATGCCATATGATGGAGGGAGCAAAAACAAGTAACAATAAATAAAAATCCTCATGCAACCACCACATTTCCAAGTAAACAATCTAACAACTAGCATGAATATAACACATACAATAAAGCTTAAGAGCCTACCTCAAGGAAAACTCTCCAAAAAGCTTTCCAACTTCAATCTTCTCCACTTCTTGACCCAAGCAAACTCTAGTTCCAAAAACACAAGCATCCAAGCAAAAGCTCCAAAAAAAGTTCTCTTTCTTTCCCATGAGGGGGAATTTGAAGAGGAGCAAGCAAAAATCCTCACAAATGAGGGGGTGACATGTGTCACCCCTCTCCTCCCTCAAGGTCAAAGATGCCAAAACAAAAGAGAGAAAGGGTAAAATGCCTTTTAGCCCTCTTCTCCCAAATTACTCTAAATGATAACAAGACAATTCTAGTGCAACTTTTAACAAGCACACTAATCCACACCCCTTACATGGATGTGACCAAACAAGAGGCAAAAAGGGAGGGAAAACTCCCTTTAGCCTTGGAAATAAGCCCCCTACCTATTAGGTAGGGTCCAAGGGCTCATTTTTATGTTAAGGGAACTCCCAAACTAAAAAGGGGTCCTTAAAAATGCCCAAAATAACCTAATTTCGGGTTTGACAAAATTTGGCACGAGGTTAGAGGGTGTGGGGACCACCCAAGGGTTAACATGTGACCCTAAACCCTCTAGATTAATTACATCATTAATCTAATTCAAAACTTAATGCAAGTGGGGTCATTAATTCCCCAAAACAAGCTTACAACACAACTAGACACCCTAAGCAAAATTAATAATTACAAGACATTACATTATAAATGAGGGTCACCCATGGTGCCCAAAACAATAATTGTAACGCTAAGGCCTTAAGCAATAAACATGGCTAGGGCTTAGCCCAGGGGTGAAAGCCTTTGCGGTGCACAGTTGCGTAGCTGGCCTGAGTCCCACGTTCTCCTTTGACCTGTCACCTGCACACTCGTTGCACACATTAAATGCACTTGTTCGATAAAATATAAATCAACTACTAAATAAGATATCAATGAATTTTAGACTAACATTTCATCTTTCTGGAATCGAAAGTGCGACAACGTGCACAACCATACATAATTCACCATAAGTTAGTCACAATGATAAAATGACATGTATCCATAGAATCCCAACATGCAACAAACTGAGTATCCATCAATATAACTACGTTCCAAAACAACATCATATCAATTAGTATCCATGACATCATAAGATAATGCAAACAACATAGTAATCAAGCTAAATTGGCGTTATACGCCTAAATGTCCATACATGCCTAATCAGATCAAATCTCCTAATGTAATGTCCAAAATATAACAAATCTTTGTCAAAACATGTCTATGAGAAATGAGCAACAAGTAACTGAGCTATAAAAATGTGGGCACTACAATATGGTTCCACCTTACCTCCCGGTTTGGAACTCAAGCATCCGATTTCCTCAACCACCATAACTATATGCCAAAAGTACATTCCATTGGCGCACCACCTTGAAGTAATCGAGTCTCACCTTCAACCTTCTATCGAAGTCATCCCCTAGTGACAACAATGACGATTTGTAGTCCATTCGAGGAAGAGCTTTTGCTTCTACCATATTATCCGTGTTGTGGGCAAATACTTAAGAGTAGAGCTAGATGGGTTGGCCCTTATCATCTCTCGAAAAATCCACCACCACCCGTAGGTGCTTTGGATTTCTTCTCGCAACTCCATCAAAATTCAATTTGATCCAACCCCTGCTCGGTGGGATCCGAATGGGAGGGGTTCTCTCGAGATCCGGTCCTCAGTGTGGCTTTTTCCCCTAAATATTCTTTTATTCTTTTCTAGCCACGAATTACAGCAGAAGACAGAGAAGTCAATACCCCAAAGAAGGAGCACCCCTTTAGACCACAGAGGGATCTTGCAGAATTTCGGGGATTCAGCCATTGATTGTTGAAAAACTAAGAAGCTGGTTCGGGTGTGCTACAGGTTTGGGTACGAAGTAACCAATACGTGGGTAGGTGTTTTTTTGCCTTGGGTATGTCTTAAGTATGTGCTTACAAAAATATATAAAAATAAAAATATATAGAAATTATAGCCTAATAAATCAGAAATTAGAGACATTTGTCATTAACCATATAGTATGCATATAAAAACAAAATAACCACAAAAATGAAAATATTATCCGAATGCCAAATGTCATAATAATCAAATATCTCAAATGTCATGTGCTGATCATAGTATGCTAAACATAGATTTATGGTATTTTTTTGTGTTTTTATGTTGGTTTTTTATTGAAAAAGCATTTTAATATTAAAACTCGTCTTTTTTGTGTGGGTACGCTCGGGAGGCACACAGGGACGTACTCAAAGGGGAACTGCACCGTACCACATCCTGTACATACCCGGCCGGGTACGAGGTGGGAGGGGAAGAACTATCTTCTTAGAAAAATCCCAAACACAATCAAATCTAGCAAAGAAGAAACCACAAACCTTCCAAGCATACTTACAAAGACAAAAAGGATATGATTTGCAGACTCCTCACTCAAGGTCCCACAAAGCCTTTCCGATTGGCAGCTATACAAAGGAAAGTGTTGGCCTTAGGAAGATTATTGCTGTCCCAAACCTGGTCATCTGGAAAGTCTCGGTTGACAATGCCTTTTGAGGTTAGGATCCAAGAATAACAGTCCAAAACCGAGACTCGCTCACAAACCAACTTATCTTGATCCACCATAGAGGTAAGGGTAGGTCTCCGGTTCGACAACAAGTTTCTTGATTTCCTTCTTATCCAAACTATTAGGCCGCCTTTTGAGGTTAGGATCCAAGAATAACGGTTCAAAACCGAGACTTTTCTAAAGGGATTCGCCACAAGCCAACTTATCTTGATCCACCATAGAGGTAAGGGTAGTTCTCCAGTTTGACAACAAGTTTCTTGACTTCCTTCTTATCCAAACTATTAGGCCATATCAAATCTTTCGCAACACCTCTTGTCCCCCCTTGGGATTATGTAGTCATTGACTTTATCCCTACATTGGCCAATTGCAAAATCCATTATATTTCCCAAGGACCTGAAATATTCCAAGGGTGACTGTCTCAGCCAAACATCTTTCAGAATGTGATATTCCAGCCATCTCCAGCCTTCCTTCTTTACTCGATCCCATGTGGTCTTACGTGCATATCTGCACAATTGATTTCGGATCAGCTCTCTTTGTGACTCTTCCACTGCTCAACTTACTTCTTTGAACTTCTTTGAACTCCTGCAGCTTTCTTTGTGACTCTTCCCCAAAACATGTTATGTGCATGGCTATCCAAAATAATTGTGCATGGCTTTTGTCACTTCATTTTCCTTCTAACAAACATGATGGCGAGATAGATTACCAAGCTATTTGCTAGGAGTCTAAAAGGCTATGCTCTTGATTAGTTCTATGCATTACCGCGAGGGTCTATACGTACTTTCACCTCACTAGTAGATGATATTCTTGCACATTTTTGAATATACATTAACATGAAAGTCACATTTACAAATCTTATTGTTGGGCCCATGATTTATTGTATTCTTTATTCTTTAAGTCATTAGGGACTTGATATTCTTTATTCATGATTCATTATTCTTTGGAGGTGTGCACAGAAATTTGATAAAGGGATGCACAAGATATGAGCAGGGAAAACACAAAAGGTAACCGCGAAAGGAGAAAAATAGGAAGTAGGCACGTTAGAAGGACACCAAAAGTGTGTAGGAGAAGAGAAAACAACCATAAGTGTGGAGCACATGAAGCACATGATAAGATCAAGGAAAAGACATGCAAAGTATTAGGAGATACGGATAAACATGAGTTCAAGAATAGACTAAAGCTTCAGTTCTGGACACTTGCATGAAGCTGACAGAGGGTTGGATAAGGTTAAGGATAAGCAGCGTCTTATGTGGAAGATCAACATGCAACACAGGATTAAGGCGGCGAAAGGCTAATTTGTCTACCGACTGAATGTATTAGTTAACTGGAACTGTAAACTCGAGGGCTATTATTAGCTCTTGTAAGACTAGTGAAGGACAAGTTCCCACTAGTATAAATACCCATAAAGGGGTCTAGAATATGTAAGTAGTTGATATAGAGAGTTGGAGGAGTGAGGTATGAATGACTTGTACTTAGATTTTGGCTACTAGATGGCTAGAACTTGTAACTACGCATCAATTGATATATGAGCATTGTGTTTGGTCTATGCATGGTTGTGCTATATGTTAATATACCAGGAATACAAGTCTAATTGTTATAGTAATAGTACATTTCACCCCCTCGTTAACCATGATGGTACCTAGAAACCCCTTGCGCTCGGGTGAGTGCGCTTTAGTTTATCTAAGTGTGATATGCCAACGTGACGGTGGGGAAACTTCAGACGCAACCGATATAGAAATGATGTACGCATAAGGGAAGAAGACTACTAGACTCCAACTATTTCGCTAGGAGCCCAAAAGTCTATGTTCTTGATTGGTTTTATGCATTACCCCAAGGGTCTATCTATACTTTCGCCTCACTAGTTGATGATATTCTTGCACTTTTTGAATATACATTAACATGAAAGTCACTTTTATAAATCTTACCCAATGAAGACAAAATGTGAACCTATTAGTGAATATGTATTGCAATTCAAGAACGTGGTAACCAAGATGATCCATGAATTAGCATGAACTCAAGCTCATCAAGTATATTTTCTCAAAGTTTGTTTTCACCTATCAAGGATAAAGTTATGTTCAACATATATCAATGATTTGATGACCCTTGTCACACATAACTCGAAACATTGAGGTCAGGTTTATAGAGGCTAGATACACTTGCGTATGGGGTCAACATGTCTCCCTCTAATGGAGCATAATTTTAACCTAAACTCAACTTCTTAACTTATTCAAGTGATAATACATTCCAATCTAAGCTTGAAGCTAAGCGTATGGTAAATGTAGTAGAACAACCTAACAAAATAGCCTTGCATCAACAACCACGATGAAGACAATTTATATTACTTGAATGCAATTTGATTACTTCAAGTGCTATTTAGGGTTGGATGCATCAAAGTCTTTGCCAAAGCACTATGACGGAAGTGCACATTGTGATTATCATAGAGTCCACTTAATTTTCTTCCAATTGATTAGTTTTGTGAAACACATGATCCACAACCTAATTAAGAGTAATCACATTCAAGTTGAAGTTATCAATATTGTTTGGAATGTATTTATGGATCAACCTAACCAACATTTGAAAATATTAACAAATCCTATTCCCAACCGTGGTACCCCATCTCAAGATCAAAAATTCAATGATAAAGGAATGAAGCCACCGATTGAAATTCAATGACTGTCCATTATTCACACAAATTCAATGAAGGTCTAGTTGCAAAACAGAGAGGGAGCATCCTCCTATTATGTTTTACATTAATGATTTACCAAATGTAGTAACCCATTATTCACACAAATTCTTATAAGCACCTATCAACAAAGGACATAAAAACTATGATTGGAAATGGCTCGAGTGTTAATGTGTACATGACACGAGTTATTCATAGCCTTGGATAACGAATAGAAATCTCATTGGTACTACTACAACTATTATGGGATATGATAAAGGATGGAAGCCATTGACTGAAATTCAATGACCGTCCATTAGATAGGTCTAATTGCTGAAAGCAAAGAGGGAGCATCCTCCTTTTATTTTTACGATAACGATTTACTAGATGTAGTAACCCATTATTCACACAAATTCTTATAAGCACCTATCAACAAAGGACATAAAAAACTATGATTGAAAATGGCTCGAGTGTTAATGTGTACATGACACGAGTTATTCATAGCCTTGGGTAACGAATAGAAATCTCATTGGTACTACTACAACTATTATGGGATATGATAAAGGATGGAAGCCATTGACTGAAATTCAATGACCGTCCATTAGATAGGTCTAATTGCAAAGCAAAGAGGAGCATCCTCCTTTTATTTTTACGATAATGATTTACTAGATGTAGTAACCCATTATTCACACAAATTCTTATAAGCACCTATCAACAAAGGACATAAAAACTATGATTGGAAATGGCTCGAGTGTTAACGTGTACATGACACAAGTTATTCATAGCCTTGGATAACGAATAGAAATCTCATTGTACTACTACAACTATTATGGGATATGATTGAAACACTAGAAAATGCCCCTGGTGCTATATGTTTGTCACAATGGGTCCAAAAGCTACCTTAGTTTTGTTCCATGTCATGTTTGATAATCGGTTATACGATGGATTGCTTGGATGTCCCTAGATACATGAAATAAAAACAAAAGCAATACTACCCACCTTGCATTAATGTCTCAGAATTGTGCTAATAAACATAACAATTACTATTTGTAGAGATACACCTATTATCCAGCCTTTTGACACACCGTGTTTAACGGCGGGATACATAGTATTAACCAATCTATAGATAATCTTATAGTGGATGGCTAAAGGACAGGAGCCAGATCTCATATTTAGACCGGTGGTGGCTAAATGTAATTTTAAAACATCTTGCAATAAATCTTCTTTTGTGAGTGATACTGGATAATTTGGGTAGACCTCAAAGGAAATAGGGCCATTGTGAAGACCTATTTGGATGGCTGCTAAGAGGGAATCCTTAAAATTATCAAAACGCAAGTCCATTAGACAACAAAGTATAGAGGCATTTAAGCCGCGACGGAACAACGGAGTGATGCCAATCTTGAACACAACCGACATGGGCAAACTTATATGTACTTTGACGCTTAAGACTCTTGATGTCAGATTTATCTATCAAGGGTATATTGTATTCACAATTACTAGTCTGAGAAACCTGTATGACAGATTCTCGGGTTTTGAAAACTGTAGAGGCTAACAAATGGAATTTATTGATTTTAGAATAGACTTCATTATAAGACTTCTTAGGTAATCTCCATTCAGGAGTAGGACTAGACTCATCTACTACATCTATATCTGAATTAACAGAAAATACTTCAGAAAGATTTACTAATTCCTGGTCATCGTTATCTCCGTAAAAAACCTTGGGATCTACATCGGCCATTTTGACTGCTACTGACAAGCAATTGAGCACAGGTTAAATAAAATCGGATTCAACCTTTTCACTGCGCCTGACACACGGCGTCTTACTTCAACGGGAATCTCACCAATTAACCTGAATCGTTGCTATATAAACTTATCTTCACAGACGGCAGAATGAAGAATCTTTGGGACTGAATCTAAAAGTCGATTTAAACTGTTATTTAGTAAATTTTTCTAGAAGTCTCGTGACTCTACAAAACATCCTAAGACCTTTTCTCACTCACGATACCAATCTTTAAAACACAAAACTCAAGGCTCTGATACCACTCTTATAAACACAGCACTCTTAAATACAAAGCTTGATAACAATATAATCTGAAACAAACTTTGCTCATAGAGTAAACATAAACAAAATGCAAATATCCTGATCTCCGAACAACTCATGAACAATGCTTACGACAATATCAAACACATCATCACATTCATAATATTCTTCGAATTCTGAAAATTTCTCTATTATAATCAACTTATGATCACCATTGACAGTAATAAGAACATGAACTGTATCAAACATACTGAACTTACAAGATAAAACTCAAGCTTACTGAGACTCGACTTCTTCAATCCTCCGGACTTTGTATCTTCTTCGGCTCTAACTTCTAGGCGTTGAAGTGCAGATGCTTATCTCCGATATCTCCAGATGTCTCCAGATGTCCGGATGTCCAGATGTAGTGAATGAAATGAAAGAGTTCTATATATAGACTTCTTTCAAAGCTTTTCACCTGGAACCGGATGAACCGGAAACGGGGAAACCGGAAAAGGAGTAACCGGTAAGATTCCTACGACCTAACACCATGAGTACACACCACTCATGAAAGTGCTTTATTAAAGAAGATGGACCCACCACGCACCGACTAAGATAAGATCGAATCTTATCTTTATTGACAAACGGCAACAGGCCTGCCGTGATGGCCGACAAACAAAAGCAAACCCACTAAGTAGGAATCTAAGGACTATCAAAAGTGACTGATGGTCCCGAGCATCATCATCGAAGAGGTAGTGCTGTCATGTCTTTCTGGAGCTTCCTCGAGATTCCTTTCAAGTCTTTCAAGCCACGTTCTGGAGATAGTGGCTGTCCCATCATTGTTGGGTGGAGATGATGGCGTGTCGGAAATAAATAATGATCCAAGATACGAAGATCTTGGCCTGGGACAGGAGGACGAACAACCATCGTATGGTGGAGAATGATACGGCGCCAAAGAGTAGCATTAGGGCGCTCAACCAAATTCCTGACATTGTTAGTCTTAACATAATAATTTACCTTGACAAACCAAGGTATTTTACATTGGATTAACACATTACGAGCTATGTCAGGATGAACATTTAACAATGGAGAATCAGAAAGTTTTGTAGGTAAAAATTTATGCGAAAGAATTTGAAATGATTAGAAATATACTTCCTGTCTCCGATGGTAGGGGTTCTGTTCCATAAGTCATACTGAAGAGGATGCTCTTTCAGTCCCGAAGTCTGGAGTACTCAAATCTCCAAAGTGTATTCTTTCTGGGAACTAGCTGTCTGAGTCGTAGACCTTCTACTGGCAGAGGATCTGGCATTTCACATCTGTAAGCGGATCTCCATTTCCAGTGTAAACAACATTTGATCATGGGATCCTGGATAGTATGAAATTCCCTTCCTGGAATTTCGGATCAACTAGTCTGCATTCAAGTTCAGACATGGCATATTCTGTGATAGATATGTAATCTCTTGATAATAGGAAAATCTGTGCATCTCTAGACATGTTGTCATCATTAGCCTGTAATGAATCAATGTGACCTTTACAATTTTTGTAGTCCCATATAGTGCCATGTGGTTCATGAATCACTTGTGTTACATTGACATGACTTTGGAAGAATTCAGCTCTCGGGGCAAAATCTGCTAAAGAGTTTAATTTGCCAGAAATGTGTTCTACAGAGAAATCAAAATTATCAAACCATAAACCCCATCTTTGGAGTCTATTGAATGCTGACTTATTTGCAGGATCTCCTCCATTTAGTCTTTTCTGAAATCTTTTAAATCTGATCTTAAAATAAAAGATTCATTTTGAACAAAAACAGAAAGCTTTTATAGCCTTTTTGGCGGCTAACAATTCTTTGTGAGAGGAGTGATAATTTACCTCGGATCCTTGGAATGCACCAGAGGCATACCTACAAACCTTTTCTTTATCATTTTGTGATTTCTCTTTAGTACTGCTCCCCAATACTGATCACTGGCATCACACTCAATGATCTTTATACCTGATCCAGGGAGAGACATTGGTGGAAGATCAAGAACCGAGTCTTGATTCTTTGTACAGCAGAAGTCATCTCATTGCTCCAACTAGGAGCATTCTTCTTGAGACGTTTGTTCAGCAAAATACGGTCAGCGGCAATATTCTTATAAAAACCAGCTATGTAATTAACACAGCCTAAGAATCTCTGCAGAATTGCTGCTTATCAAGAATTTCATCAGGGAAATTCTGGATTTTACTAGACTACATGTTTCGCATCTCAATATTTCCTGAACTGATCTTTATACCCAGAAAATCAATATCCTCTTTAAAAGTTTCAATTTTGGAAGGAGAAAGACAGATTCCATTCTGATATACCACATTATAAAATTTTCTAAATGCTCTACATGCTCCTTTGGTGATTTAGAAAATATAAGAATATCATCTATATAGACGATCAGAAATCAGATAACTCACCGAAGATTCTTGTCCATAATCTTTTGGAAGATGGACGGAGCATCTTGAGTCCAAATGGAAGAACTTTCCATTCGTATTGTCCTCCAGGGACGATGAATGTTGTCTTGTACATATCTTCTGGTTGCAGGAAAACTTGCCAGAATCCACTTTTCAAGTCGAACTTGCTGTAGACTTTGAATGCTTGATTCTGCTTAAAAGATCATCCTTTGCTGGGATTGGATGTTGTACTGAGGCAATGTATTTGTTTAGTGGTTTGTAGTCTACCACTAATCTTTTCTTGTTTCTGAGCTGTTCACTTCTTTTATTTACGTAAAAAGCGGCACAGGACCAGGGAGAATTAGACTCCTGGATGAAACCTCCTTTCAGAAGTTTCTGTATTTCTCATGACATTCCTTTCGTTCTGCAGGAATCATTCCTCTGTGGTGTGCTTTAAATTTAGGAACAATCTCTTTTCCATCTGCATCTTTTATCAGTTGCAGATCTAGTGAACAACTGTGTGTTTCTTTCTGTGACAAAAGCATGAGGGTTATCACTACAAACATTCTTTTTTATCTTAGAAATAATTTCCTCAATGCTAGTCTGACAGGTAGCAATGGATCTATGAATCCATAGATTATTAATTGTTTTTCTTTTCTTTTCTGGTAGAGGTACTATAGATTGGAATGAGTACCTTCTGGAATTTGGATAGGAGGATTGAACAAAGATATATGATCTTTAGAAATACTGAAAGTATGACATTCTTTCAGAAAATCCACTCCTAACAAACAATCATAATTTTCCATGTTATGCTGATAAAAATCTATATTCATGGAGATTCCTTCAATATTGATAAGAACTTTTGCCATAGCATTTGAAACAACTTCTCTCTTATCAAATCTAATTTTTATGTTGGTTTTGGACCAACAATCAGAAGGAATAGCATTTTCTCTGAGTAAACTTATCTCAGCACCAGTATCTACCATTGCATCTAAAACATAAGGTTTGATATTGGGAATGCAAATGGTAATGGCAATAAAAGGATTTTGTGTACAAGCTGACTGTACATACCTCTGCATGTTCTTCTCCTTGTGCTGCAATGTGCTGATAAGTTTCTTCTAGACTTTCTTCAGAATTCTTTTTCTCCTTTTCTTCTTCTGCAAGAAGTCTGGTATACTCTTCTGTGGCATTGGCTATGACTTTTTCTAAGCAGTTCTAGTCTGCTTTTTCTCCATGCCTTATAAACCTCTATGGAGGTGTGATCATTCGATTCTCTGCAGGTTGTTGTATATTCTCTTCAGGAAACAAAAAGGAATATGTTCTGGGAGGAAAATTACCTCTTCCTCTTCCTCTCCAAGGACCTGACCTTCCCCTGGTGGGAATCTGCGCGTTGTCGATACGGCTGGCTGAAACGGAGGTCTTACTGGAAAGGGCTCATACGGCTCATCAGAATGAATACCTTGCTCGGATATTCTTGCTTGCTTATTCGCTTCTTTTTGCCTGATGTATTTATCCGCATTTCTCTGAGTTTCTTACTCAATGACATTTTCTTGTAGTGTCCCAAGGGGGACAACTATCATATTCACTCTGAAAACATTCTAATTGTTTTCGGAGTAACTCTGCACTTGGAGGAATCATAGGATGAGCAAAGTTAGATACCATATTAATAGCAAAATTTGCAAAAGATGGAATGGTATCATATCCACTATCATCTGAGCTATCACTGTTTCTGATACCTTGCTGTATCATATTACATTGTTCTCCATCAAGTGATACATAAGAAATGTCAGATGAAAAGCTTTCTGTATCAGAAACTAAGGCATAATTTTCTTCATCTATTCCTCTTATAGATAAAGCATTTACTTTGGCTTTACCTTTTCTCGATTCTCTGTGTGGACATTTATTTGCATAGTGCTCTCCTTTGCATATAAAGCATGTAGGTTTAAACCTTTTATGCTTTCCTATGTATTTGTGCTTTCTGAACTTGAACTTTTTCTTTGGCTGTCTGAAAGAATCTTTAAACTTTGATCTTTTGTATTTTTGTATTTCTTTTCTTTTTATATATGCGGATCCTCCCCTTTGAAAAAGAGCAATCTTTGCAAGAAGATTTGCGTCTGTGAGGAGATATCTCAAGATCAGGGCAACCGAAAGGTTCAAGAGCATACTGTTCACAAAAAACAGTACCTAAGGCTCTTTGATGCTTAAGAGCTTGCTTGCGCTCCCATTTTTCTTTACAGAGTTTAGCATTTGTTTGATCAATAATTTGATTGATCGCACCAAAACTGAGCTCAGAGGCTCAATCCATGCATAGCTTTTTTATATTGTGTGGCAAAATATGGTGGAAAGGATTCAATGTATCTGAGACGCATGGTCTCATCATTAATATTGCCTGAACTATAATATAGTCTCTGCATGAAACATTGATATTCTTTCACTCTTGACATATCACACAATCTAGCTCTAAGAAACATAGCTGTGTTCATCATTTTATCATCATCTATGTTTCCTATAAATTCTTTAATAACAAATTGCAGTGAGTGAGGGTCATTTGTAACACTTGCAAAATGGCTTCTTTGTCTGGGAGTAAATCCCACCATTCTTTTAAAATTCCAACAAAACCATTTGCAATAGTAGCTGCTATATTTCTAGGACTTTTGCCATAAGATTCTAACTGTGTATTACCCCATCCAATCATGCCATGAACAACTTCTTTTATTTCTGCAATTTCTCTACATTCAAGCTTGTAGAAGTTGGGCTGAAGGGTTTGGACCCTTGTCATACCATGCAGTGGCTCTTGTGCTGGACTAGGTCCAGATCCTGATGGCTCTGTAGACATCATGGGCTCATCATACTGAGGAGCTTCTATCTTAAGCATATTTATATTCTTATCTTTGAAGAACAAAGGTTTATATTCTTCAAGGATTTCCTTATGGGGCTGCTTAGTAGAAGTTCTAGCTAAATTTGTAACTTCAGACCATGAAACTGCACGTGACCAATCACCTTCTGGCGGGCCAGAGACCTTACTGTTTATTTCCTGTATCTTAGGAAGTATACTAGGAATTTCTTCTGATAGGCATTCCTGGATCTCATCTAACTTTTCTTGAATAAATGTGTTTCGTCGACTTTAGATTCGGTCCCAAAGATTCTTCATCTCGCCGTCTCTGTGAAGATAAGTTTATATAGAACGACGATTCGAGTTAATTGGTGAGATTCCGTTGAAGTAAGACGCCGTGTGTCAAAGCGCAGTGAAAAGGTTGAATCCGATTTTATTTAACTCGTGCTCAATTCTTGTCAAGATGAGTCAAAATGGCCGATGTAGCTCCCAAGGTTTTTTCCTGAGACAACGATGACCAGAATTAGTAAATCTTTCAAGTATTTTGTTAATTGGACATAGATTTGGTAGATGAGTCTAGTCCTACTCCTGAGTGGAGATTACCTAAGAAGTCTTATAATGAAGTCTATTCTAAAATTAGTAAATTCCATTTTGTTAGCACTACAGTTTTCAAAACCCGAGAATCGCCATGTCTGATTTCTCAGACTAGTAATTGTGAATACAATATACCCTTGATAGATAAATCTGACATCAAGAGTCTTAAGCGTCAAAGTACATATAAGTTTGCCCATGTCGGGTGTGTTCAGATTGGCATCACTCCGTTGTTCCGTCGCGGATTAAATGCCTCTATACTTTGTTGTCTCATGGACCTGCGGTTTGATAATTTTAAGGATTCCTCTTAAAGTGACCATCCAAACAGTCTTCACAATGGCCCTATTTCCTTTGAGGTCTACCCAAATTATCCAGTTTCCCTCACAAAAGATGATTTATTGCAAGATGTTTTAAAGTTACATTTAGCCACCACCGGTCTAAATATGAGATCTGGCTCCTGTCCTTTAGCCATCCACTATAAGATTATCTATAGATTGGTTAATACAATGTATCCCGCCGTTAAACACGGTGTGTCAAAAGGCAGCAGCGTGGTGACACATGTGAACCTTGAAAGCCAAAAGATAGAACCAGAGTTGATCTCGTGGTCAGAAATAAAGGTTCCCAAAGAATGGACGTTGTCCAAAAAATTTGTTCAGTCTTCCAAGCCCAGACTTGAAAATGCTACAGCTGTTACAGAAAATAAGAACAATGTAACATTGAGTTTCAGGAATAACTCTAATATTGGTCTGTCAAGAACAAATTCTGTGTCTTCAAATTCTTCTTATTTCACAGTAGGAGAAAGTTCAAATACACAGAAGCCACCAGAGCAAAGCAAAGAAAAGACTTTTCTTTGTAGCCACAGTTCATTAGTGCATGATCCGTCAACGGAATTTTTGTGGTGTTCTGACTGTGAAAAACTAGTCAGTCAGAAATATGCTCCAAATAATGGCCCTGCTATAAATATGGCATCAACTAGTTCATCTTCTTTGCCATTGACAGAATCACATGAATTAATCTCTCCTGATCAAACCCAGAAAGCAGTTTTCTGGTATCAGCGAACAGTGGATAAACAGATTGAGCCTCAGAAAGCTCAAAAATGTTAAACTGGACAAATAAAGTAGTTAAGGCAGTACATGAAGAAGTTGTTGTCAATTCAGAAAAAATTGCCTCTTTAGAAAAGATATTAAAAGCTATAGAGCTTAGAAAAATGGTGATTCTACAGGTGCTTTGAAAGTACTAAATGAAAGAGTAGATACTCTAGAAAAATCAGTTAAAAGAGTAGAAACCCTTGTCCAACATAATCATCGGATAGTTTCTACTGAGCTACCAGAAGCCATTACTCAGAAAATAACTGATTTAGTTCAGCCCTTGGTAGATCACACTACAAGTATTAAAAGTTCTGTTACAACTCAGCTGTCCCATACGCATGAGTTGGTAGAATCAAGTGTATCCCATCTCCATGAAGATAATGAGAAAACTCATCAAAAGCTTGATGAGATCCAAGAATGCCTAGCAGAAGAAATTCCTAGTATCCTTCCAAAGATACAGGAAATAAATAGTAAAGTCTCTGGCCCACAGAAGGTGATTGGTCACGAGCAGTATCATGGTCTGAAGTTACAAATTTAGCCAGAACTTCTACTAAGCAGCCCCATAAAGAAATCCTGAAGAATATAATCCTTTGTTCTTTAAGGATAAGAATATAAATATGCTTAAGATAGAAGCTCCACAGTATGATGAGCCCATGTTCTCTACAGAACCATCTGGATCTGGACCTAGTCCAGCACAAGAACCACTGCATGGTATGACAAGGGTACAGACCCTTCACCCAACTTCTATAAGCTTGAATGTAGAGAAATTGCTGAAATAAAAGAAGTTGTTCATGCATGATTGGATGGGGTAATACACAGTTAGAATCTTATGGTAGAAGTCCTAGAAATATAGCAGCTACTATTGCAAATGGTTTTGTTGGAATCTTAAAAGAATGGTGGGATTTACTCCCAGATAAAGAAGCCATTTTGCAAGCTGGTTACACAGCCCTCACTGCACTGTTATTAAAGAATTTATAGGAAACATAGATGATGATAAAATGATGAACACAGCTATGTTTCTTAGAGCTAGATTGTGTGACATGTCTAGAGTGAAAGAATATCAATGTTTCATGCAGAAACTATATTATAGTTCAGGCAATATTAATGATGAGACAATGCGTCTCCTACATATGAATCTTTTCCACCATATTTTGCCACACAATATAAGAAAGCTATGCATGGATTCGAGCTTCTGAGCTAAGTTTTGGTGCGATCAATCAGATAATTGATCAAACAAATGCTAAGCTCTGTAAAGAGAAATGGGAGCGAAAGCAAGCCCTTAAGCACCAAAGAGCCTTGGACTGCTTTTTGTGAACAAGATGCTCTTGAACCTTTGGTTGCCCCGATCTTGAGATATCTCCTCACGACGCAAATCTTCGCAAAGATTGCTCTTTTCAAAGGGGAAGGATCCGCAGATAAAAAGAAAAAGAAATACAAAAATACAAAAGATCAAAGCTTAAAGGTTCTTTCAGCAAACAAAGAAAAATTCATCTCTAAATCAATAGAACACAAACATTAGTTCTGTAGACGTCATGTGCCCGAACAACCACTAATCCTAAAGGCTAATACTCAACCTTCAAAGGTGTTTTCACAACCACCTCTCCCTTCACGATGTATACACCGATTATCCAACCATGTATACAAACTAAGGTCATCTCTAAATCAATAGGAGCACAAACATTAGTTACTTAGACGTCATGTGCCTAAACAACCACTAATCCTAAAGGCTAAAACTAACCTTCAAAGGTGTTTTCACAACCACCTCTCCTTCATGATCTATATACGACCGACATAAATGATCTTGGCTTTCAAGCCAATGCTAAGATAAAAGATGATTCCATTTTTGCATAGTGGAACAAAATATTGTTTTGTTTGCTCAAATGCCAATGATGATGGTTCGACTAATTTATGATATTGAATATACTTTTCGAACATATAGTTCAGCAATTTTCCATCCGCTTTAGCCACAACTTCTTTCTCTGTCTTGAATTGCAGCAATCCTTCGCTCAAAACTTCGATGCTCGCTTCCACCTCCTTCAAACTAGGCCCGAACTTCTTAATGTTTGATTGCAGCGTTACCAGCTTATTGATTGAATTCATCATGAAAGGCCTAACAACTTCATCAATCCTCTCTTGAATCATCAGAAGAGATCCTTTCAAGGAATCAAACATTTTGTTGGGAATGGTCCTTTTGTATGAAGAAACATTGCTTGACAAAGGACAATACCATACCCTCGAGCACCCGCATTCTTTTAAGCATAATTCTGAAGGTCTCCAAGCGGAAAGAGACTGTGAATTCAAGCTGCTTACCCTTTTCAACCTCCTTTGGCAGCTTATTTATCTCGACCAAAGTGCCCGGGTTACTTTCAGCCACTGTATTCATATCTATTGTGCTTGTGATTAGAGTCTTCACTGAACTAATGCAAAAGCTTGTCGAATGATTAGGCTTTTCCATTCGTTGATTGCTTTAACTTGGTTACCTGGATTTTCCACTTCCTGCATCAGATGATTACTCACTTGCTCATGTGCTGAAATTGGTTGAGAGGAAGGTTTGACAACCTTAGCAATGATCTCGCACAACTGGGAAACCTGCTTTTGAATTTCAACTTTTTTGCCTTCTCTTTGTCAAGCTTAAGGAATAAAGCATTTATTAGTGTCGTGAATCTTGCTTTAATCCTTCGGTGGTAGTTTGACCTATTGACACCTTGGTAATTGATATATCTGCTGCCGTAAGCTTGCCTTTTTGCTTTCGCTCTGCTGGAACTGATACCTCAACGAACTTTTGTCCCGATTCTTCAATAATCAACTTAGAAGTCACCTTAGCAACTTTAGGTCTTCTATCCTTTCCACCCAAACTCAGGAGCAGCTGCAAGTCATGTTCCTCCAAGTTGATCTCATCTCTAGCTTCGGGATTGATCCTGAAGCCGGTCACTTTGAGAAATTGCTTTTCGGAGAATGAGAAGTCATTGAATGCACCACCATCTCGTGCTCTGATTTCTCCCCATCCGAATTTGCTACAGTGTCATGACTGCCATCTTCTGAATTGTCCAAAGACAATGCCCTTTCAAACTCTGCCATCTGCAACTTTAGCTTTTCTTCAGGAAGAGGTGAAGATCGGAGTGGCTGAGGAGAAAACAAAAATGTTGTTGGATTCAATAGAGGAACGACAAGATCTCCCTGAGGTTCAAAGGCAGGTGAAGTGCTGTGAGTTGACGCTGGAGAAGTTGGAACTAGCACCATAGCCGTAGAAGTGACCTTTTCCTGTGTCTGAGACTTCTTGTGCACTTTAAGCTTTTCAGGCCTTCTACTGCTTTCACCTTCGTGCTTTCTTTTGATGGAGTCTCTTGCGCTAAGGTTGCCTGTGATCTGATTCATCAAAGCTTCATCAAGGCAATACCCCTTTGTCAACAACTAGTTCGAGGTGTTGACTAGAACCGCGCAGATCTTTCCTCGATCGTGTGGCAACCACCAATGTTTTCCTGAAGAGCAGCTCTATCCCCTCCCATCTGATGATAAGTGTCAAGTAACACAGGCCCATCATTTGTGAGATCTGCAGATATCCGAGCTAATCTATAATCAACCACTTATTGCGGCGATAACCTGCTGAAGTCTTTCTTTCTGACTTTGTACTCGTTTCTGCACTTCATCCAGAAGTCTTCTAATGAAGGCACATGCGAGTATTCCTGGGAGATTGTCTTCTTTACTACCCCATATGGATCGAAGTTCAGCCGTGCTGGGAAGAACTCATGTTCATACTCAGAAAACATTTCAACTTCGACTCCTCTAGCCTTGTGGATGCTCTAGCAGCTGTAATAGCCTACTATGATTGGAAAGGAACTTGTAGTCTTGTGTCGCTTTGATTGTAGGTCATGCATCTCCACGAGCTGCCTGCACAACTCCATGATGACCCACTTGTCGCTTGGATATCTTGGCAACTTGACTGGTTCTCCCGAAAAGCCGGTTACCCTGAGGTATGTGAAGTTTGCAAACTGGATGAAAATACAGCCATGCTGGGATACAGCTTCCCAAGCTTCTTTGCTCACCCTGTTGGTCTTCAGATCACTGTTCAATTTGCAAATGAATCCGTAGAAGAATCCATCGTTGACCACCTTGTAATCTTTATGGCATTCAGGAACTGTCAACTGCGGGTAGCACTCAAAAATGGGATCCTTCGAGAGTATGCCCTGTCTATCCAACTTGGAAAATATACCTTGCGAAGTTGCTACGTATACCAGGTATGAAGTCATCTTGAAGCTGTATGTCCGCCTCACACTTCGGAGTTGCTCACCGATGTTATCACTGATGATCTCCGCCCAATTGATTATCGAATCAACTTTGTTGATCTCAATGGTTCTAATGAAGGCATACATCCATGAGCGGAAGTTGTGAGTGTTGGCTTCTCCATTTATCCTGCATAGCAATTTAGTAATATCATCCACTTCCTACACCAAATTGGATCGTGGAAGAGTCCTCGGGAACTTTGATGGAGACCTGGGCTTCTTCATATATCTGCTATTCATTATGCCCACACAGTTTGCTTTGTGCTTCTCCCATCTGTTGCCAGCGTCCAACATGTTAATTGTAGTCACCGCGGTTGCGTTGGAATCTTCAGACAATAATTGATAAATTGTGCATCCAGCCTGATTATCATCTTTCCCGCAACATCCCGAATTGTTTTGGATAGGAGATGGTATGACCTTGCACACTCCATGACAAATTCAGGCAACTGAGCTATGATTGGGAATGCTGAAGTTCGAATAATTCAACTGCTTTTTATTGCCCGTATAAGAGACGTCTTTCCAGCCTTGGATCTGTCGATCAATTTGGAGAGGGGTTCGGGCCCTAAATCCGTGTCATTGATTTTAGCAAATCTGGAAGTAATGCATGATTCTGTTGATCATTCTCTTTCATCCCGCTTCATCATAGCCGAAGCAATCTTTATTTGAGAAACCTTTGTCGAACTCTTTTTTTTTTTTGTAATATCCCCTTCCCAATCGAAGACCTTTGGTCCATTTTGTCAACCCGACGGCCAAAGGAAAAATATAAGGGTGACTTAAGTCACAATAAATTAATATAAGTGCCTAAAATAAATAAAATAATATTATTAAGCACTTATAGTTAGTTTATTTGACTTAATAAAAATTAATTATAATCCTTAGAGTAAATTCGATTTGCCTTGGAAGGCAAATATCATTGTAAAAGGGATTTATCATATTCCTTCTAGAAATGATATTGGCGACTTGCCTAGTGAAAGGTAAAGTCAAAAGGGTGAGTAGAAGACCATGCTTATTTTTATTGTCCCTAGGCAAAAATGGCGACTTGGCTCCAAGGGGAAATAAGGAAGTTAGAAAGGATAAAAATATATTAATTTTGTCTCTCCCAAAAGAATTGCGATTGAGCCTAGGAGAGAGAACCAAGCATGGAAACAACCAATGCAGCTGATTGGTGAGGAAGAGGGTGGCCTTTGGGTCAATTTTCCTATAAATGGAGAGTTCGACTTGGCTGAGGATATCTCATACTCATTTTATCAAATCAGAATTTTGTCTAAGCTTTGTGCTTGCAAAAATATTCAAGAGGACGAAAACCCTCTTAGAAAAGGAGAGGAATTTCCACCCAGGCTATTCCATTGAGCTTACAAAGAATTTCAGAAATTTCTAGCTTTCTGTGGAGTTTTGTATGAAGGGAATTGAAGAACTATTTTGCAGCAATAATATGATTATTCTCCCAGGTGGAGCGACCCATACTGGAGCTGATTTGTGATGAATGCAATACATTCCAGGTCTGCCTTGTATTTCCACTTGCAAATCTGGTTTTTGTGACTAAAAACAACCAGTTCTTATAAATTTTGGGGCTTATAAATGTCATTTTCAGTCATGTGCAAGTCTGACTATCTGCAGATCTTAAAAATCTGAGTTTCTTCATCCTTTGGCCACTAAAATTTTGGAAATCAGATTAGAGTAAGCACAGGTCTGTTTGTGTGCTTTTTGTGAGGGCTTCATATTCAAACCGTAGTCGCCATTAGGGGATATTAATTGCAGCAGTGTAATCTGATCCTTGTATGGTCGTATTTACCCTCCTAAGAGCTGATTTGGAGTCTTAAAAATATGAACATTCATGGCTGAGTTGATAGTGAAAGAATATTCACCTTGCTATATGAAATTTCCTAATATATCCTAGTCACTTTTTCCTGCAATAAATCTGAACTGCAGCTATAATTTCTGATTTATCTTTTATTGAGTTGCACTTTAGTGTTGGGTTTGCCTAAAATCCCACTGGGTCCAAATATGTCCATTTGGGGACATTACACATTTAATCTTGCCGGAATTCTTTGCTATTGGTGCAGATTTAGTATCTTCTTTAGATTCGGAAGATATATTCAATGTACCTAACATTGATTTGAACTTCCTTTCACTTATATAAGCACTGTAATGAATACCGCAATTAATTCAGAGAAAGATGGAATCAGAGTATGAACACTTGATTTTTAGATTCGGAAGATATATTCAATGTACCTGACATTGATTTGAACTTCCTTTCACTTATATAAGCACCTGTAATGAATACCTGCAATTAATTAAGACAAAGATGGAATCCAAAGCATGAACACTTGATTTTTATCACAAAAATCTGCATATAAAGCCCTGCTACCCTAAAATTTGAGGCTTTGCTTGCATGCAAAGCAAGCATAAATATTTTTAACTTCACCTGGGCACTTATACCAACATGTAGATAATTAACAAGGCTTAAATCAAGCTCCTCCAACCCTAGGCGCCAAACTTTGAAGCTTTCCGGCAATGAAAAACACTTTTTGATGCAAAAATCCTCCTTCCTTGGGCGCCAAAATTGTCCGGGCTGCAATCCTTTGCAAAAAGAATTAATTACATCTTCACTATGGCAGCCCATGCTTATATAACCCTCAGCATTCTATTTCTAATAATTGTCCATCCTATTCCTGGCAATTAATTAATAAACAATGATGTTTATTCACCCAAATTGGGCGCCTATTTTTGCATGCTACTGGCTGCCATTAAATAAATTTAATTTATTTATTTTTAGCATGCTACCTTCAGTTCTCTTTGACTAGCCTTCATGCATTGACTTTCTATTCATCCATGGTGCCAAAATTAGGCAGAAAAGCTATTAATAAATACCATTAATATCATTGTTTAATCACCAAATGGGTCGCACTTTTTGACATGGGTGAATTCTAAAAATAAGAAGCCAACTTCTGATGGGAATTTTCACCCTGCACTGCAGCTCTAATAATCCCTTCTTCCACTTAAGTTGTTTGACTTTTATAATGGGAATTTTTACCCTGCAAGGCAGGTAATAAATTCCCACCTGCCTGTCACTTCTAATTTTCCCATTCGGTACTTAAGTGACTTTCCAAAAAGTGCGACTTGCATTAAAATTAGCCCCCTTTGAAAAAGTGCGACTTGTTTGGGTGAATAAAACCTTCTGATGGGAAAAGTTAGCCTGCTAGGCAAGCGAAAAATTCCCATTGGTGCTTTAAGTGATTTTTTTTTATTTTATAATGAGAAATTCCTGCCTGCCTTCCGCCTCTAATTTTCCCATCGCAGCTTAAGTGACTTTGACTTCATGGGAATTTTCACCCTGCAAGGCAGGTAATAAATTCCCACCTGCCTGCTGCTACCAAAAATCCCATTGCAGCTTAAACCTATTCATTCCCAAAAAGTGCGACTTGCTTGGGAGAGGCTTTTTGTGCATGACTTCATCATTTTTGGTTAGAAGCTTGCATTTTGAGGCTGATTCCTTGGCGTTGTGTTGGTAGATGATCTCCAGATGCTTCAGGCAATTAAACAGATTATACTGGCGAAGGAATTGACCTAGGGGAATTTCATAGAGAAACCGAGGAGAAAACCGGAGAAAAACGCAAAAGAAATAAATAAAAACAAAAAACATTGCTAGAAGTCATAGACAAAGCCCAGGATTCATTCTTGATGAAAACCCTATTGATATATGTGAATACTGACATGCGAAACTTCAACAGGGTTCAACTAGAGCACAATTTACTTCAAACGAGGCACTATTTATTTAATAAATAATTAAATAAAAATTTCCCATGAGACAAAACTTGGCGGAGGGATAAAACGAGTTTGGGCATCTGGGTATTTGTCGAAATTGACTCATATGATACACTAGGAATATCCTAACATAATACAGACATGCGAAACTTCAACAGGGTTCAACTAGAGCACAATTTACTTCAAACGAGGCACTATTTATTTAATAAATAATTAAATAAAAATTTCTGCAGACAAAACTTGGCGCGAGGATAAAACGAGTTTGGGCATCCGGGTGTTTGTCGAAATTGACTCATATGATACACTAGGAATATCCTAACATAATACGAGACATCTTTCGGCAATAAAAACACAAAAAGATCCCGCTATTTTAAAAGAACGATTTTGTTTTTAAATGGGTTGTCTCAGATTTTAGGGTGAAATCTGGGGACACCATGGATGCACAATGTATGTAAGCTCACATAGATGTGATGAAAATTGTAGGCAAATAGGGACTCCTTATTTATGTTTCCTTCTCCAAAATTCATTTATTCTTCATCTTCTTAGTTTTTCAATTTCAGTGATTGGCCTTCGTCTCTTGGAATTCTTGTCACTTTAAATTTTCCTTTATACATTGTTTGTTTTCTTCTATTTGTATCCTATGGTGCCATGATGAATATCATGCATGTGTTTTTTGTGTCGCTGCTCACATCTGCCATGATACATATCATGCATGCATTGAGGGCAAGAACCCATCTTTTTTTGCTATCCGAAATTCTTTTTGCCCAATTGGGGCATACTATATTTGTGTGTACTCTTACTTCCTCTTCACTTAGTGGACATTCATCTCCACCAAATGCTAGATATTATTGCCATTAGAATTCATTAGTGCACAATTTACTTTCCTCATCAGAACATATCCCTTCATGCAAATCAGTGATATGTGCTTTCTGTCCTTGGTAGCTACTCCGACATTCTCTTATTTTAATTCCCCATCCTCCTAGGGTCCTCAACATCAATTATCCTTTTTTGGCCTTGAACATACTTTTGTAGTCTGAATTACCTTTATGAATCATCTATTCTTCTACTTTCAACTCCTTGCACAATCATAACTCTTTCCTTCCTACTAACAACACATCCTTTGCGCGACTTAAATTTCTATATAACCAATAAAGTTGTCAGATCCTTTTGTTCTTGGTATATGTTCAAGTGAAGATATCACGAAGAACAATTATTCTAAAGGCTGTTTTATTAAGAGGAATACCATCTGAGCTGCCATGGAAGGGTTTTGCAGTGGTTTTGAAAAGGGGATTGTTCAAATGCCGTGGAAGGAGAAGGGAAATGGCAGGGGCTTGTCATTTTGATGAATTTCAGAAATGTTGCTTGAAAAAGGAAATGGCAGGGGTGCGTCATTTTGCCGATTTTGAAAATGTTGCTTGCAAAGGGAGATAACAGGGGCTCGCCATTTTGATGAATTTCGTGCTTGACAGAATATAGATTATAGTTTGTGTCTCTATTTCTTGTGAGGGAAGCATATAAGGCGTAATTATGATACCAGAGCAATCTCAGTGCTGAAATCTGGACATAGGTATATTGATTATAACATGTGGTCGTTTCATGATGGATTACTTTCATAGCAAGAAGTTTAACCCTGATATGAAGAGATGTGTATTGGTGAGCCTTTCCAGATTTCTTTAGAGAGGGAGATTTGTTGGATGAATTCTGACATGGTTGAAGGGAAGGAAGGAATATCATGGGTCCTGGGAGAATATGGAGGTGAGGAAGAGAAAAGTAGTAGTAGTAACATGCCTGTATCATGGATTATCACTGGCTTAAAATCACGCAAGCGCTCTGCTTCAAGTGGAGATGCTAATGAGTTTGTTGACAATACGAATACAATTAGAAATATAAACAGAGCAGGCATTGCGAGGAGTTCCAAACCCGGCAGTGTCGAAGGGAGAGTCAGACTGTATGTTTGATCCAAAATGCCTCGCCTTCGTTGGACTCCTGAACTTCATCATTCTTTTATTATTGCCGTCGAGCACCCTTGTGGCCAGGATGGTACGTTTATAATTTCTCCTTAACTAAATATATAGACATGATCAATACATAGGAAAGTATCATAATTAAAGTGCTTTTTTCCCTGTGATGTACAGGAGCCACACCTAAGCTAGTGCTACAGCTCATGGATGTGAAAGGATCTACTATTGCGCATGCAGGTACAGTTCCTATATATTTCATTTGTACATGATCTATATAGTTGCTACTGTTGCAAATTTGCAATATATAAATTCCTTTTTCTGTTTGTGCAGATGTACATAAGCATGAAAAATGATGAAAATGGACAAAGTAGGTGACCTCAAAATACCATCAATCATTTAAGGTGTAATTTACTTACTTTGCTGGTTTTTATGCTTTGGTTATACTAAATTCGGAATTTACTGTTTCTTTTAGGGAATTGGTAATTCGAGTCTGAAAATTCTTGCACTCTGTAAACTTTCGACCAGTATATACTTCTGATTGTTTATGATTTTATTTTAAAGCTCGTTTTAATTGTAGTCTATGAAGAACCATGGTCTTATTTGCATAAAACTTAGACACCCCTGTTACAAGGGTAATTCCTGCCGACCAAGTCCATGAAAATGAACATTGATAGTGAATGCAGTTTCATTTCTTTGACCTTAAAAATTGCATAAGAGATGAGAGAATACATTATTTCAGATCTAATCTGGTTAGGTAGGGAATCATGTGGCCTGGATAGATATGGTTGGCTACAATTTGTATATTGAGACGGTTTAATGCTGACTTTTGAGTGATGCAGTAATTGCACAGTTGGAGAGGCTGGTCGAAGGAGGACAAGAGCATATTGCAGACTGTCTCTTCATTTCTGGAACAATAGCCAGGTGGCAGTATGAAACTCAAAAGATTTTTATTCAAAGAAAGCAGTGAATCTTCCAGTCACTACAACCGACCTACTTTACAAGCATTTGATTCTAGCCCCTCAACTACCTACGTTCAATGGTATTCTATTTCTCTCAATATATTTGTTGCTATGTCTATTGTTGAGATGATTTGAGCTTTTTTATAAAGAAATAACAACATCAAGATGTGCAATTAAATTTTAATTTCGCAGATAGGTAACATTAGGATCAAATTATGACAATTGTGTAATGTCTAGGATTTGTGCAGACATGACCAGAATAGAAGGGAAATGGCAGGGGGTCGTCATTTTGATGAATTTTGGAAATGTTGCTTGACAGATGCTTGAGAACTGAGGTAGGGTTTTGACTCCCATGTGATTTTGATTTGTAATCAGTGTTTATAAATGCTTCAACAAAAAAACTTATGTAAAAGATCTGTGATAATTATTTTTGCGAATGTCTGAAAATGTTTGTCAATGATTTACATAATACGAAAAATGCTGTGGTGGATCAGTGCATAAAGTACGCATCAATTTATTCTTCTTTTTGTAAATGTGAATATACTTGAAAACACCTAACCTGTGTTGGACGAGGCGTTTAGTCTTTTCCCAGGCCTTCTCCAGAAGCCTTTTTCTGTTACTTATGGAGTGTGTATGCTTTAAGACTCTTAATAATTTGAATGTAATTGTTCCATGCATTTTAGATTACAATATTTTACAAGATTGAATGGGTTATGTTTACTATCGCTTCTATCACAACAGCTTTATGTAGTAGTGCCTTTGAAAAAATTGCAAATTATCCCAAGATTTTAAAATTTAGGTTCACTAGATGACAACCTTTTTCTTTTAATTATGGACAATGAAAGCCTTAAGACTCCTGTTAATTTGCAATATGAATATTGTACCTTTCAGTTTTTAAGATTGTAGAAGATTGAATATTGTATACTGCGATTTACTAGAAAATACTGTCTTTGGAAGAATTGCAAATCATCTCAAGTTTGTAGAAGGGATGTATACCTTAGAATATCATCCTTAATACAGCCATAGTGTGTATGCCCTGGATTTCCAAATAAAGGAACTTGAAGATTATGAGAATGAATAAGTTAATGTAGAAGCTAAGGAGAAATCGAAATGTAACCTCAGTTTGAAAATATATATTGGGATTTGAATTTTGAATATTTTAATATTACTGTTATGTGCATTTTTTTTTGGTTTTTACTAAAGGTAACTAGAGATAGGCCCCGGGCCAGCAAAAAGAATAATAAAATGCCATCTTTGAATATCATGGTAATTCAAAGTATACAGGCACTAAGCCTGAGATCACTGAACCGGAGATTCAATCGGCCCAGAACACCAAAAATGAGGTGTTGATTGTCTAGTTCCCGGGGCTCACTAAATCTTAATGTATGAACATCCACACTTAGAATTGAATCAATTATTTGTCATGCAGAAATCAACCAACTCAGGAAAAGGCAGAAACAAAATGTCTTATATTCTGTTGAATATATATTATAAAGCATACACACACCTCAAGCTGTTAAAAACTTTTGTGGCAGATAAAATTATGCAGGCCAATTTTGGCCATCTGACATATACATAAAAACACAAAGGCTGACCTCTAGCTAGCAACTTAATTTTCAACCAAGATTGTTGTTGGCTAGATTTTTGCACGGTTGAAAACCTAAGCAATCATGAGATAAATCTCCCGATTTTGTTAGATTTTGTTAGTTTATATGTCCTAATATCTATCTGTTGGTATTACTTTAACCGTGTAGCTCATGAACCATAGCTATACAGTTCTGCAACAAGTAAGCAACTGTAAAAGAAAGGAAAAATCTGCAGAAGAGGAAAATAATAGGAAACAGAAGAAAGTAGAGAGGATGTGCAACCCAAACAATAGTTTACAGAGTTGATTGCATGCACATAGATTAAAACAAATAGATCATTAAGCATAGAATTCAAAGCAAAGGAAACTTTTAGATCTAGATCTATAATAACACAAAGTTTATGAACAGATCTAGAAAGAAAGTAAGAAGCAAAATGCACCGTTGACACAAAGTTCTCCAGAAATCTCTTCTATATTCCTCTGCTTGCAGAAATTAGGGGTTTCAGCGCAAAGTTTGGAACACAAAAATGCTGATTACAAATTTCGATGCTTTAACCTCGTAGGTTCTTTCTCTATTTATAGTGTATAAAGGGCAATAACAAATAGGAAGCTTTAAATGAATTCCCGGATGCGGAAGCTATGAAAAGGAAAACAATCGGCAATCTTCCTCATGGAATTCCTCTTTGCATGACATGTATGATTTATAACTCAAAAATAGAACCTTCTATTTTGCATGTCGCCACCTATTTCTAAGTAATTGACTCCTTCAATAACGACTTTTAAACCAATCACTTAAGTTTTATAATTTAATTGATTGTTCAATTACTTTATGGAGAAAATAAAAGAAAGAGGAAAAGAAATAAAAAGAAAGCTCGCAACCCTCCCAGTCTTGTTCTTCTTCCATATTCTCGCATGCGATTGACTATTTTTTTTTATTCTTACCAAAGCTGGATCTGGAAGCTATGCATGAATGTGATTTGCTTGTGGATATTGTCTTTGATATGTCTTCCACTCTATCCTTGAAGCTTTTGTAATTCTTCTTCAAGACATGCGCGGTCTGCAATGTTTGCCGTAAATAATTGGACAAAACTCATCATCTTTTATTTAAAATTGCATATGAGAAATTTTAAATTCTGGAAAGCACTCTAGGTGAATGCAAATACAAGTAAATTCAAGTAAATTCAATGAAGGCTTCAACTGGAAGATTGGGAGCACATGCACAAGCTTCTGAAAGGAATTCTCCATGCAATGACTTCTACGCGGGCTGTGTTAAAAACAAGAGGATGAATTTTTGCCGGAAGCCTTTGCAATTATGAGATCTAGATCTATCAATTAAATCGGTGATAAGTTCAAGGTGCGTATGCGTATCATTGACTTCTCGCAACTGTCTGTAAGCTATGCATGATTCTGTTGATCCTTTCTTTCATCATGCTTTATCATGGCTGGAACAATCTTTGTTTGAGCTCTTTTTCTTTTAATTATGCCGGAATCCCTTGCAATTGGATCAATTTGTGCAGATCTGACAATTTCTTCTGATTTGGAAGATATAGTCAAAATAGTCCATGACAAATCAATGTACCGACATTGATTTGAGCACTTGTGATGAATATCTGCAATTTATTGAGACAAAGATGGAGTCCATGGCATGAATACTTGATTTTTATCACCAAAATTTGCATATAAAGCAAGCAAAAATATTATTTCAGCAGAGCACTTATACTAACATGCAGATAACTATCATAGCAAGAATTAAGCCATTCTAACCCTAGCGCCAAACCTGAAGCTCCTTGGTAATGAAAAACACTCTTTAATACAAAAACTTCCTTCCTTTGGCGCCAAAAACATTCGGGCTGCAATCCTTTGCAAAAAGAATTAATTGCTTCTTCATTATGACATCCCATGCTTATATAATCCTCGATTTTTTTAATAATTGCCCTTACTATTTTTGACACTTTAATGAATAAACAATATGTTTATTCACCCAAATTGGGCTCCCAATTATGCATCTTCCGCTGGTTGTTTTTTAAAATAATTTATTTTATTTATTTTTAGCATGCATCCTTGACTTCTCTTTAGTTCATCCACTTGCATTGACTTTCCTGCTATTTATGGCACCAAAATTGGGTGAATAAACCATTAATAAATATTATTAATTGTATTGTTTTTTTTTTGATAGATAAAGTGGGTTGAATGGACCCTATTTACATAAACAGAGGTCCGACCTCAAGATTTCAAAGCAAAACAACAGAATCGTAAGAGCAAAAAAGCAAAGCTGGATATACATGAACATAGGCTAGCATTGTCTCGAGATATACTATAACTATAGTACTAGGCAAGAGAGGGATTACTCTCTAGACCCCAAGGTGACAACAACACTAGTAGCCTGAGACACTTGACCAAGGCTGGTATCATCTTCCATTTCAACTTTCACTTCAGAATTCACCCAGTTCAGCCAGAGAAAGTCATAGGCCCCTGCCGCAGACAGCCGCAACTCGGTCCATCCAGGCGGGATAGGGTCCAATAGAGCGCAGAGGGTCTTCAGATTAGGAAGCACCAAGCAAGCACTGCTGTTGGTAGCCCGGTCCGAGTGCATACACCAAGAATCGCTCGGTGAAGGCGGTGAATGCTTTGAACCGTTTTTGAGTTCGCTCAAGACACCCACAACCACCCCCGACGCGCTCGGCAAAGACTCATGCACAGCCCAGAATGCCAGACAACAATTCGCCACTTCGGAGGCCAGGTTACCACAAGTAGTATGCCGGTCGAAGCCAGTGCAGAGCCAGACTCACGGCATCCGCTTTAGAGGGACGAATTATCAGCAGGTTCTCAATGAATACAGAGGCAACGCCACTGGCTGTTGACGCCAACCAACAAAGATAGATAGTCTTCGCCCAGGAATCCTTTAATGGCATCCAACTCTTCGACGTAGGAGAGACGAAAAATTCTTTTCAGCCGGTTGTCTGTTATCCTGGAACGAAACGCCATTTCACGCAGATCACAGCTCAAGGCAATTCGCATGCAATGTACGAGGGACAGCCATAGCTAGCAAAAGGAGGGAGAAAAAAATATAAGGAGAAGCCCTTGTCCAAAGCATTAAATAGACCCTTCACATCCCGCAAGTGTATCATTAGACGACATGTGCTCTGAAATCCGCCTCGCGCGAGATCAATATCCCCAATCCTTCCCATGCTTTGGAATTGAATGCCACTATCTCTTGTTGTGCTTGCTTGATCGCTGCATTCGCCAGCTTGTCCGCGCAATTATTACTTTCCCGAAACACGTGCTTAATGTTCCAGGCACTGAAATTCCCGAGTTGCCAAAGGACCTTTTTAACTCCTAGGTCCAGTTTCCAAGACAAGGCTTTCTTTTTAATTATGGCATTCACAATTACTAGCGAATCCCCTTTGATTTCCAGATTTTCTATCTTTAAGGAGGCCGCTAGATCTAGACCTTTGCTCAGAGCTTGTAGTTCAGCCGAATTACAAGTGCCATCCTGAGCTTGTAGGAGGCGGCACCGACCAATAATCCCTTTTCGTTTCTTATAATGCATCCAGCGCCGGAGATGCCCGGGTTACCTCTGGCCGCTCCATCAAAATTTAGTTTGAGGAAACCCGGGGTGGGGGAGCCAACGGGCTAACCGACGGAGCGAGGTTGAGGAGATCGAAGGGCATTGAGCACCTGCTCCGGGCTTGACGATTCTAGGCCAACGCTACTCGATTTCCCTGTCAATGTTGGAGAAGTGATGAAAGCGGGACCAATTAGTAGAAACCGCCTCAGAGATAGCCCATTCCAACCTGAGAATGACCCTGTCCACTGAGTTCTGCTCCTCCCTAAAGATTCTTTTGTTACGCTCCCACCAGATGTGCCAGAGAAGTAGCACGATACCACACAACCAAATCGAGGAGAGAGCGCTGAGTGGAGGTTTACAGGCCAAGCCAAAATGGCTGCCGGGAGTGTAGAGGGCTGGACCCATGGGAGATTGAGCCTAGCACACAACCAACTCCAACATTCAGCTGTGAATGGGCAATGAAGCGAAGATGATCATGATCTTCCTCATGCTTCTCACATAGAAAGCACATTGAGGGACCATGAAAACCAAATCTCTTCCTCCTTTCTTGAGTGAGAATTTTTCCTTTGAAAGCCATCCAAGCGAAAAGGCCAGCTTTAGGGGGACACGAGGGGGACCAACATGCCTTCCAGATTAGAGCCTCAACTTCCTGCTCAACATGCAATAATTTATAGCCACTCCTGCACAATTTCATCATTACCCCCAGAAAGCACTATCTGTCGTTCTTGCAGAGCCGAGCGAAAACTATCCTTAGTTTCCAAAGAGAGATTTAGGTGATCAATACTTTTCCATTCCAATAGAGTAGGAAAATTTTTACGGAATCAGCCCATAGTTGGAAACATATGGTCCCCATTCTTCAACTAAGAGCCTCTTGATTTCCCCAAACTCAGGATTTTCCCCAAGCACGGGAAAACCATTCCAAGGATCGTCCCAGAATAACACCCTGTCACCTTTTCAGTTTCTTGCCAGCCGCATTGAATAAGAAGAGCTCCGGCATTCAACTAAGAAGTTCCATATATGAGAACCACGAGGGGGATTAGCAATGCGGAGAATTGATTCGGAAGATGGGCCCCCAGATATTTTTTTCCACCACTTGGCTGCAAAGACACAAAGGTTTTGTGAGGAGATTCTAGACAAGCTTGGCACCCAGGGCCAAGTTTTGAATACCCAAGTTGAGAATGCCGGCCCGCCTAGATCTTTGGGTTTGGACAAAGTTTCCCAGCTGATCAATGGGATTTTCCTTTCCATAGAGGGACCTTGCCATAGGAACTTTCGCATAATCCCGATAAGCTTTGATAGAACACTTTTGGGGATTTTTAGTATGGAAAGCATGTATAAGGGGGAGGCACTGAGAACAGATTTGATGAGGACCAGTCTTCCAGCTAGTGATAGCCATTTTCCTTTCCAGGAGTTGAGTTTCAAATTAACCGAAGAGAGGAGATCGTTCCACATCGAGGTCCGACCCGAGCCACCAAACAAAGGCACACCAAGATATTTGACCAGGAAGGGAGCCTTTTTTGAAACTGAAGATGCCAAGAATTCTAGCTTCCAGAGAAGGGGGACGTTAAAAAAGAAGATGAAGGATTTGACATGGCTAACCTCTTGTCCAAAGTAGCCGATCGCATAAGCATCGAGCAACCCCTTTAGTTCTCTGGCCTCTTGAATGCTGGCTTTGCCAAACAAGAAAGTGTCATCCGCGAATTGCTAGTGAGAAATAGGATCCACCCCCTCCGTAATTCTTAATCCCTGTAATTTGCCTTCCCGAACTTTATTGCTGATGGCCCTACTCAGTGAGTCAACCACTAAAATGTAGAGAAAGGAGGAGAGAGGGTCAGCCCTGTCTTATACCCCGATTACCTTCAAAGAAACCTTCAACATTACCATTAATTAACATGGAGAAAGAAGGCCTAGCTATGCAACTGAACCGAAAAACCAAAATTTTAATGGATTTTGATTAGAAAACACCAATTGATCTTGTCAAAGGCCTTGCTAATATCCAGTTTTAGTAACATACCGGGGATTTATTGCAGGAGAGAGAATGAATGAGTTCATGAGAGAGAAAAATACCATCAAAAATCGACCTCCCTAACAAGAAACCAGATTGCTCGGAGAGATCATAGGTTCCAATGAGCCCTTTGAGTCTGGAAGCAATGGCTTTCGAGATGATTTTGTAGGAGGTATTGCATAGAGAAACCGGCCTGAAGTCTGCGAATGAAGAGGGTTGAGGGATCTTCGGGAAGAGACTTATAAAGGTACAGTTTAGTGATTTAAGCACTGAACGAGATCTGCGAGATTCTTCCACAGCTGCCCAAACATCATAGCCAACGATGTTCCAAATTTTCTGAAAGAAATCAGCCTGAAAACCATCCGGACCCGAGCTTTGTTCTTGGCCATAGAGAAAACCACTTTCTCCACTTCACTCATAGTGAAGGGCTTAAGAAGGGCCACATTTTGAGCATCAGTGACCAGCGTCGGGATATTGTCAAGGAAAGAGGATTGCTCTGAATCAAAGGATGCGATGTCACCTTGAAGGAGGGAAGTAAAGAACCGGACCCCTTCATCAGAAATCTGTTTTTGATCAGAGAGGACAATACCATCATGACTCTTTATCTCGGAGATGAAAGACGAGCTCCGCCTTGCTTTTACGGATGAATGAAAAACTGTGTTCCGTCCCCATCCTTGAGCCATAATTCCCGCGATTTTTGTTTCCAGAAGACCTCCTCGTGCAGAAGCAATTCACCAAGTTCGGCTAGTAAAGACTTCTCTAGAAGAAACTCCGCCTCCCCCATGCCAGAGACAAAAATTAACTCATTCAGAGCTTTCAACTCGGCTTCCACTCTAGCCTTTTCTTGGAAGATATTCTTAAAACAAGATTTGTTCCAAGATCTTAGATCCTTTTTGAGAAGTTTTAGTTTTTGTGCAAGCACCAACATTTTTGAACCTTCAACCTGATAGGAGTGCCACCATTGCGAAATGTTGTTTTCTAGAGAGGCATCCCTCAGCCACATAAGCTCAAACTTAAAAGGGGATTTGCGAGGGGCAAAGTCGATATTGACTGATAGGGAAACCGGGAAGTGATCAGAGCTAGACCAGGGTAGAATCGAGCATTCTAAGACAACATTATTTAGAGACCACTTAGGGCCGGCTAAGAACCTATCGAGCCTTTCAAAGCAATATTACTGAAGCCCTTCCTACGATTGCTCAGGTGAACCAACCTTGCTTGGGCTCGATATCTAAAAGAGAGTTGTTAGAGATAAAGGAACAAAAATCTGCCTAGGATTGCCGATTTCTAGAAATACCGCCTTTTTTATCTTTCTCAGAGGTGATAGCATTGAAATCACCACCAAGAAGAAACAGTTGATCCTCGAGGGGGAGCAAAGACCTGGAGATGTCTTGCCAAACCTCTCTTTTGCCAATTATGCTATTCGGACCATACACATTAAGGAGGTAGAAGACCGAATGAGAACGTTTCGGGCAAACCCGACCCAACTACTAGATAAGATGAACTGAACCCGACAATCCTTCCACGTAATCCCAATCCCCCTGAGGCCTCGGTAGCATCGGAGAAGAAGAAATTCCAGCCCTTAACTGAATTTTTCTAGAAAGCAAAGCAGCTTCCGCCGCGGCCATCTTTGTTTCTTGAAGCAACACCACACTCGCCTCCGAGGAGAAGAGATAACGCTTAAACAAGTGTTGTTTATCAGGGGTGTTGAGACCCTTGATATTCCAAGAAAGTATTATCATTTAGGAGAGGGAAGGACATTCGCCTTCCGGACACAGCTTTGGCAAAAGTTCAGGACACTTTGTTTGCCAGCATCCACTTCCAACAATGCCAGTTCTTGTTTGGATTTTCTGCCTTTTTTGCCGGCTGAGCTACATATGGCCTCCTTCAACCTTGCTTGAACCGAAGCCAATTTTGAGGAAGCTAAAGCCGGTACCAGCAGATCCAGCTCAAATTCTCCTTCCTCTAAGACGCCATCACCTAAAAGGGACTGAAGCTTATTTGTCTCAACTTTATCCAGGAGCCAAGATTGTAGCGAGTTCAGGGAAGCCGCTTGCCCTTGATCGAAACCTTCCTTAATAAGGGAAATTAATTCCCCAGAGTTTTTATGCACTTTAGTTTCTTTTAGAAGAGAAAGAGGTGAAATATCACCCACCAAGGGTGATGCCATTTCGCTCTCCTCTAGCCCTTTCATCATAGAGCCAACCTTCTGAGAATCCAACTCCTTGGAAGCCTTGGCCAGTTTCAAAGAGCAGGCCTTACTTAGATGACCCAACTACCCGCAATAAAAACACTTTGCATTTAGACCCTCATACTCAATGGTAAAGCACTTGGGGCTGGAATTTGTTTGGAGAGTCAAAGACGACGGCAGAGGGGTAGTCAGGTCCATCACCACACAGAGATGCACCGAGCTTTTGCACCAAAAATTCAGGGTAGGATTACGGATGGGCACGAGGGTCCCTGGGAGTTCGCAATTGGCTTCAGAACAGACCATTTGCGGAGATCCAAAGGTAGATCATGAATGCTTAACCAAAGCGGGGCCTTGGAAATTTTTTCCTTCCAGGGGTCGAAATTTGGTGACCAAGGACGAAAGTATAGGCTGGAAGAGTTCATGAACCAGGGTCCTTCTTTAAGCACCAAATTCAACAAATCAGTTGGAAAAAGCCATTGGCATGGAAACTGACTTTTGGTTTAGCATTTGAGCCCCAGAAGCGCGCGACCCAGCTTGAAATCCTCCTCTAAGAGAAATGGGTGCCTACAAACTTGCAGAAAATCGCCCCTTTTCACCTGCGAATCAGAAAAATCAGCTTTGGGAGGAGGCACCGAGAGATGTAAACTTTCTGCAGTGATTTTGAAATCGATTCCGTCAACCTTGAAGTCTTCCGAGCTCTTCAGCCTATCAGACCCAACCGGGGATGGATTGAAAGGGACCTCTGTATCGCCTCAACGGTTGGCTTAGCCTGCACCAAATTTTTTCTGCCGCCATGTTTTCCAGTACCGACTCCCGAACAAAGAAACTAGGGTTTTGACAACCAAGCTAGCGCCAAATTGTTCTATCAAATCAAGCATGCCTTTTCCGCTTCAAGTTCACGGGCTGATCCATGGGCGCCGCCTCGCCACCATTTCCCACTGGGATCTTGTTCGCACCAGTGAGGACCCCGACACCGGTGTGGGAAACCCATCTCTCGCCATAGCCTTTGTTATTTTTGAAAAAACAAGCTTTTTGCCTTTTCGTAGATTTTTCGCTATTTTCGCATAATTCGTAGTTTTCGCTAGTGCGACACTCCATCCGGTCGAAGGTGGAAATATTGAGTGTAGGGAGAAAATTATGGTGTCATCCTTTAACCTTTAAATACTTCTTGCATTTTGTAACACTACCGTAGATGGTGCCTAAATTTTTTATCCATTTTGAACAGTTTTGATCCAACGCGAAAGTAGAAAATGTTGTGTAGTGCATGCATGTCTGTTGTTGCCCTCAAAATCCCCCTCACTTTCCAAGTCCGGTTTGAAAATTTTGAGTTTATATTAATTGCATTGTTATTCACCCAAGGTGGGTCGCATTTTTAAGCAAGGGTAATTTCCAAAAATAGGAAGTCAACTTTGATGGGAATTTCCACCTTGAACTGCAGATCCAAAAATTCCATCTTTCACTTAAGTTGTTTGACTTTTATAATGAGAATTTTTACCTGCAAGAAGCGGGTAAGAAATTCCCGTGTGCTGCCGCCTCTAATTTTCCCATCGCAGCTTAAGTAAGTGACTTTGACTTCATGGGAAAAAGTACCTAAGGCAGTAAGAAATTCCGCTTTGCCGCCACTTTGCCAAAATCCCATTGCAGCTTACACTCATTAATTCCGGGAAATGCGACTTGCCCAGGAGAGGCTTTTGTGCATGACTTCATATTTTTTCGTCGAAGCTTGTATTTTGAGGTGATTCCTTCAGTCTGTGCGTCGGTAGATAATCTCCAGACGTTTTAGGCAATTAAAGCAGATTTGTCTTGGACAAAGAACAGACCTAGGGAATTTCACGAGTAAGCTCGGAGAAAATCGGAGAAAAATGCAAAAAAAATAAATAAAAGCAAAAACGTTGCGAGAAGTTGTAGACAAGGCTAGAATTCATTCCCGGTGAAAACCCTATTGAGATGTGTGAATACTGGCATGTAAAATATCAACAGGATTCAATTGGAGCACAATTTACTTCAAACGGGCATTATTTATTTAATAAATAATTAAATAAAAATTTCCTGGAGACAAAACTTCGCGTAGGGATAAAATGAGTTTCGGCATCTGGGTATTTGTCAAAATTGGCTCATATGATTCACTGGGAATATCTTAACGTAATACAGACATCTTCTGGCAATAAAAACATGAAAAGACCTGTTATTTTAAAAAGAACGAAATTTTTTCAAATGGGTAGTCCCAGATTTTAGGGTGAAATCTGGGAATACCAATACGTGTCGAGGGTAGTTCCCTGCCTGCATCTTCATCACGCCCCTGTCTTTGTCAAGTGTCATCCATGTCTCTCGGAGAGGCAAGAGTAGGAGGGCATTATGGGGGCGGTATAGGCTGCCTCCTTAGACAACTAACCTCCTAGGAGCTCCATAATTTCTGCCTTCCCGAAGCTGAGAGCCTCCAAACTTTCCAGAATTAGGTGTTGGCAATGCAATGCATTGGCTCCTGGCAGCCCATTGCACAATTTATATCATTTATGTTTTCATTTAGGGAGAAGGAAGGAACTTATGATTGCAGACTTTGCACGCATAAGCTTAGGATGAGATACATGTGAGGTAATTAGAATCACCTAGGCATCTAGGCCAATGAATGAAAAGGTGGCAAATAGCTATTATAAAGCAAACACATACCGTACCAATTATCCAAGTCTTTAGAGTGGTTTCATTTTTGTTGGCTAGATTTTCTACATAAAGACAAAACCTAGGCAGTCATGAGATAAATCCCCCTCATTTACCGGTCAGTCAATTAAAGTATGCTAATATCTATATCGGGTTTTACTTTAACTACTCAGTTCATGAACCATAATTGAACAGTTCTGCAGCAAGTAAGCAGATGTTTAAGAAAAAAATATTTATAGAAGAAGGAAGTTATGTAATCACAGAGAAGAAATGGGGAAGATGTGCATCCCAATCAATAGATAGCAGAGTTGATTGTACGCACATAGAAGAAACCAATAGATATAAACACAAATTTCTAAGCAAAGGTAGATCTAGATCTAGATCTGAAATAACACAAAGTTTACTAAAAGATCTTAAGATAAAAACAAGAAACACAATACACCGTGACACAAAGTTCTCCAGAAATGCTCTCTGTATATTCCTTTGCTTCAAGTGGCTCTCAAGAGTTTCAAAGATAAAGTTTGGGAACGCAAGGTTCTTTGCCACAAATTATGATCATTAAACCGAGGTTCTTCTCCCACTTATAGAATGTAGGAGGAAAGTACAAATGGGAAATCTAATCAATCGAAACACAAACAAGTAAAGATGACATTTGGCAATCATCCTCACTAACTTCTCCTTAAGTGACACATGTATCACTTAACTAATAGAATTGTTCCACATGACTTTAAGTAATGGTTCAAAACCAATAATGTAAAGTTTTACAATTTCATCCGTGAACATAGAAAATAGAGGAAGAAAAAATAGAAGCGAAGTCATGCCAACTGTAACATTTGTCTTCTTTTTGTTCTGATATCGATATACTTGTCAAACATGTGATTCAACATCTTCCCATCTGTTTTAGCCACTGCTTCCTTCTCTGTCCTAAACTGTAACAATCCTTCATTCAACACTTTGATGCACGCCTCCACATCTTCCAAGCTCGGCCCAAACCTCGCAATGTCTGCCGTAGCGCCATCAGTCTGCTAATAGAATTCATCGTGAAAGGCTTAGTAGCTTTATCAATTCTCTTTTGTACCATCAGAAGAGACCCTTCCAGGGAATTAGGTACTTTGCTAGGAATGATCCGCATGTATGAAGTAACACCTCCGACCACGTCCTCCTCAGTGAAAGAAATGATACTGTCTGGTAAGGATGATGTCCTACTCTCAAGTGCTTTGCATCCTCTTCAACAAAACTCTGCAGATCTCCAAATGGAAAGATATTGCAAACTCTAGTTGCTTCCCCTTCTCAACTGATCCATCCGGTACAATCTGCTCTGCAACCAATACATCTCCCGGCAGCTTGTTGATCTCGGCCAAAGTACTTAGGTTACTCTCAGCAACTGTGTTCATATCTACTATGCTTGTCACCAGTTGTTGTAGCTGATTTGCCGCATCATTCATAACCTTTAGGCGGGCTGGCACCTCTCCAAGTTGTACAGCAGCTTGACGAATAATCAAATCCTTCCATTCGTCAATAGCTTTTACTTGATTGCTTGCATCCTCCATTTCCTGCATAAGATGATCACTCACCTGCTCTGAAATGGGCTGAATGGAAGGTTTAACAACCTTGGCTATGATCTCGCACAACTGAGATACCTGCTTCTGAAGCTCTTCTTTCTCCGCCTTTTCACTGTCAAGCCTAAGGAATAGAGCATCTATCAATGTCTGCGTATCCTGCTTCAATCCTTCTGTGGTGGCTTGACCGAGGGGTACTCTGGTTACTGTAACATCTTCTGCCGTGAGCTCCTCCTTTCCTTCTGCCGGAATTGATATCTCAACAAACTTCTGCCCCGATTCCTCGATGATCAACCTAGAAGTTCCTTTAGCAACTTTAGGCCTTCGTGGTGGTGGCTTGACCGAGGGGTACTCTGGTTACTGTAACATCTTCTGCCATGAGCTCATCCTCCTTCTTTCCTTCTGCCGGAATTGATATCTCAGCAAACTTCTGCCCGATTCCTCGATGATCAACCTAGAAGTTGCTTTAGCAACTTTAGGCCTTCTGTCTTTTCCGCCTAGGCTCTGGAGTAGCTGCAAGTCGTGTTCTTCCAAGTTCATCTCCACTCTCGCTTCTGGAACCAACTGCGAAGCCAACCATTCCGAGAAGTTACTTCTCAGAGAATGAGAAGTCACTGAGTGCACTATCATCTCCCGCTCTGCGTCCTCTCCATCAGAAAGTGCCACAGAGTTATGGCTGCCATCCTCTGAATCATCTAAGGACAAAGCCCTTCGAACTCCGCCATCTACAGCTTTAACATTTCTTTTGGAATAGGTGATGAATGAAGTGGTTGAGGAGAGAAGATGAATGTCGCCGGATCCAATGGAGGCATGGAAGTGTCCTGTTGCGGTGCAATAGTTGGTGAAGTATTGGGTGCTGGAGAAGCTGGAGCTAAAGTCATGGCCGTGGAAGTGATCTTCTCCTTTGATTGAGATCTTCTGTGTACTTTCAACTTCTCGGACCTTCTGCTTTGCTTTCTCCTCCATGCTTCGCTTGAGAGAATCTCTTCGCGCTAAAGTTGCTCGTGACTTGATTCATCAATGCTTCATCAAGGCGGTATTCCTTCGTCAAGCTGACAGTTTGAAGTATTCACTAAAACAGACGAGACCTTTCTTCAACCGTGTTGTAGCCTCTACGTTATCCTCAAGTACGGCTCTATCTCCTCCCATTTGATGGTAAGTGTCAAGTAACACATTTCCATCATCTTTAAGATCTGCAGTATTTGCGCTAGTCCAAAGTCGAACACTTGCTTTCTTTGATAGCCTCTTTGAAATCCCTCTTTCTAACCTCGTACTCACTTTTGCACTTCATCCAAAAATCCTCCAATGAAGGCACGTGTGCGTACTCCTGGGAGATCGTCTTCCGCTTACTCCCAACAGATCGAAGTTCGGCCGTGTCGTGAAGAATTGTTGCTCATACTCGGATAACATCTGTGTCTCCATCCCTCGAGCTCTATGAATGCTCTGGCAGCTATAATGTCCGACAATGATTGGAAAGAAGCCCGTAGACTTGTGTCGTTTCGACTGAAGGTCGTGTATCTCCACAAGTTACTGCTCACTCCATTGCGATCCATTTATCATTCGGATATTTGGGCATCTTTATTGGTTCTCCGTAAAAGCCTGTGACCCTAAGGTATGTGAATCTCGCAACTGAATGAATAGACGCCAATCCACGGATACGGCTTTCCGCACTTCTTTGCTTACCACTGTTGACCATTAGGTTCTTGTTTAGCCCGCAAATGAAATCGTTGAAGTATCCATCATTGACCACTTTGAAATCCTTCTCGCATGTGGGTACGAAAGTAAGTTGTGGGTAGCACTCGAAAATGGGTTCCTTAGAAAGAACGCCACATCTATCCAACTTGGGAAGATGCCTTGTGAAGCCGCAAAGATACACCAAGTAGGAAATCATTTTGAAGTGAAAGTACGCTTCATGTTCGGAGTTGCTCACCAATGTTGTATCGTAATAATTTCCGACCTATTGATTATGGAATCAACCTTGTTGACTTCAATAGTCTCGATGAAAGTAGACATCCATGTACGGAAAGTGTAAGCATTTGCCTCACCATTAATCTTGCATAACAATTTGACAATATCATCGACCTCCTGCACCAAATTGGACTGCAGAAGAGTTCTTGGGAACTTAGAAGGAGATCTAGGCTTCTTCATGTATCTGCTATTCATTATGCTCACGCAATCAACTCTATGCTTCTCCCACTGCTTTGTCGGCATCCACGAAGGCTAATGGAAGTCACCACCTTTTGCATTGGAATCTTCAAACAATAATTGATGAACTCTGCGTCCAATCGAAATATTGTTTTCCCCGTAGCATCTCGCACTGATATGGATGAAGGATGGTAAGATTTAGTGCACTCCTTAACAAACTCCGCAATCAACTGGGCTGTGTATGGAAAGGCTGCAGCTCGAATAATTCCATTGCTTTTAACCGCACGCATGAGTGAAGTCTTTCCCGCTCTAGATCTATCAATCAATTTGGAAAGAGGTTCCGGACCTAGATCTGTGTCTCCTATGTCTGCAAGTTTGGAAGCAATGCATGACTCCGTTGTGCTTTCTTTTTCCTCTCTTCGCCATGACTTTGTCTATCTTTGTCGAATAATTCTTTTTCTTCTTACTTGGCCGGATTTCTTCAAAACTGGTGTAGATCTGGATATTTCTTCAAATGCGAGAGGATATATTCAATGTATTGGACATTGATTAGAGCTCCTTTTCTTTTGTAAAGCACCTGTAATGAATTCCTGCAATTAATTCAGACAAAGATGGCCACCGGAGCATGAACAATGAATTTTAATGATAAAAATCTGCACTTTTCAAGCCTGCTGCCCCAAAAATTGATGTCTAATTTGTATGCAAAGAGAGCATGAATTTTTCCAACTTCACCTGAGCACCTGTAACACTTATGCAAACAATTATGCAAACACAAATCAACCTCCTTCAATGCATGCGCCAAAATTGGAAGCTTTTAGCCTTGTTTTCACCTTTGTCTGAGCAAAATCCTCTTCAAATGGGGCGCACTTTTCCTCTTGGCTGCAATTCTTTACCTGTGAATTAATTAATTCACCCTTATGGCAGCCCATGCTTATATAACCCTCATAATTCTATAATTAATAATTGCCCTTCCTATTCCTGGCAATTAATTAATTAAAAATCATGCTCTTCTCTTTAACTGGTGTGTTAAAATAGCATGTTTAAGGACAGCCATCCAATAAATTAAATTAATTCAATTTAATCATCCACTCTTCACTTCACTCAGCTTCACAGTGTGCTTTGACCATAGCCACTGAAAATAGAATTTAATTTAATCATTTAATGCTTTAAAAAGCATTATATCTTTCCCAAAAGGGGCGCACTTTTTGTCATGAAGGGGGCAGCCATTAAATAAATAAATTTATTTAATTTTAGACCATTTATTTGCAATTGATTTATTCCCCTTGGCTTTGTTGACTTTCTTCCATGCTTGGGCGCCTATTTTAGAAGGAGAAATAATTAATTTAATCCACTTAAAGGCTGCCTCCTTTTTTGACTATTTTTAAGAATTTATGGCAATGGGAATTTTTACCCTGCAAGGCAGCCCCGGAAATCCCATGATCCACTTAAGTGATTTGACTTTGACAATGAGATTATTTACCCTGCAAGGCAGGCAATAAAATCCCATGATTTCACTTAAGTCACTTTTCTTTTATTTCACCATGGGAATTTTTACCCTGCAAGGCAGGTAATAAATTCCCACCGCTTGCCTCTAATTTTCCCACTGCAGCTTAAGTGACTTATCCATCATGGGAAAAAGTACCCTGCAAGGTAGGCAATAAAATCCCACCTGCCTGCTGCTTCTATTTTTCCCATTGCAGCTTAAATCCTTTGTTTTCCAAAAATGCGCCCAACCCCGCAGGGGCTTTTTAGTGCACGACTTCGCTATTTCCCAGTGAACCAGACCTCCGATGGTGACTTCCTCCGGGCATAACGTGCGTATATGTTTTCCAACTGCTCCAGGCCAAGAATTGGGCTAACCCGACAAAGGAATTGGTCCAGAGAAATTTTACAGTAAAGCGTAACGGACAACACAAAAACATGAAAAATTGCCAAAAGTCATAAATAAAGCCCAAAACTTATTCCTAGTTAAAACCCTTATGGTACATAGGAATAATGATATGTTCGATCACAACAGGGTTAAAATGGAGCGCAAATTGCCTCAAATGGGGCTCAAAATAATTAAATACAAATTTCCCGCAGACAAATCCTGATGACAGAATATAACAATTTTGGGCATCTGGGTATTTGGCGAAAAAGGCTAATATGGCTCTTTGGGAATATCTTGATGCAATACAAGAACTTTTAGGCAATAAAAACACAAAACGACCCATTATTTTAAAAGTACAATTTTTTTTTGGATAGGGTAGTCATGATTTCGGGATGAAATCGAGGGACACCAATTTTGAACCCATGAAGAGCTAAATATGGAAAAGCTCCCTTTGCCAAACCCTGCTGTTGGCAACCCAGTCCGCAACTCGGTTTCCATCCCGCTTTATATGGTTCCACTTACCTCTGTCAGTCTAGAACTCAGCCGTTTGATTTCCTCAGCCACCGCCTATTCGCCAAGAGTTAATTCCATTGCCATCCACCACCTTTAGCACTAGTTGAGTCTCACCTTCAACTTCAATCGAAGCTATCCCTGATTGACTGCAATTTGCAGTCCTTTCTGAAGAGCTTTTGTTTCTGCCATATTATTTGTGTCACAGCCAAATACTTGAGAATAGATTGGGATGGGTTGGCCCTTATCATCTCTGAAAATCTCACCACCACCAGTAGGTGTTGGATTTCTTTTTGCAACTCCATTAAACTTCGATTTGATCCAACCCTGCTTTGGAGGGATCTGAACGGGAGGGAGGGAAGATTTTATTTCCAAGCCCGTTTTAGACAACAAAGGTTTCTTCTGATCTGCATTCCACACATGAAAGGGTTGAAAGAGATAACAATAATGCGAAAGCAACATCCACTTTCTCCTAGATGCACTCTTTGTGGCTTTCTCCCCTGAATATTTGTCTATTCTTTTCAAGCCACAAATTACAACAGATGACAGAGAAGTCAATACCCCAAAGGAGGAGCAGCCGTTTAGATTGTAGAGGATCTTGCAGAATTTCAGGGATTCAGCCACTGATAGTTGAAAACCTAGACACAATCAAATCTAGCAAAAAGAAACCTCAAACCTTCAAAGTATACTTACAGTGCAAAAGGATATGATCTGCAGACTCCTCACTCAAGGGCCTACAAGACCTCGGTTAAACAATTGGTCAAAGGTTAAGATTTTCTGATTCACAGCTACCCAAATGAAAGTGTTGGCCTTAGGAAGATGATCTGCTATAGAGGGAGGGGTAGTTCTCCAGTTCCACAACAAGTCTCTTGACTTCCTCCTTATCCAAATAATTAGGCCATATCTAATCTTTCCAACATATCTCGTACCCACTTGGGACTACATAGTCACTGACTTTATCCCCCACTGGGCAATTGCAAAAGCCAGAATATTCCCAAGGATCTGAAACATTCCAAGGGTGGCTGAAGGGTGACTGAAGGGTGACTTTCTCAGCCAGGCATCTTTCCAGAAGGAGATGTTCTGGCCATCTCCAACCCCCATGTGCTCCCATGTGCTTATTTGCAAAATCAATTTCAGCTCATATTGCAACATTTTGCTTTGAACTCCTTCCACTGGGCAGCTCCTTTTTCGACTCTTCCCCAAAACATGTCATGTGCAAGGGTTACCAAAACAATTGTCATGCCTCTGGTATTGCGCATGTCTTACTTGCATGTAGCTGTATTTAGTCATTTTCTTGGGCCTTTATTGTGGTCAACATTCACCCACACTAACTTGCATGTTTGCCCTTAAACAAGTCTGTACATCCAGCCCGCCCCACCAATGTGGGTGACGGATACTTCAGGTTCCTTGTCGTGAAGTTCCTTTTCAAAATCTGCTCATTGTTCTAAAAATTTCTTGGTCCTGGTGTTGTTTTCATAGGTCTTCATATGGTATTCAACTTGGTCTTCAACTCATCATAGGTCTTGTGCACCAAGTCTTCTTCCTCCAGGGTATTTCCTTGGAACTATTTAAACTGGGGCTCGATTTCTCTGAGCTTATCCCCCATTTCAGCCTTGTATGCCTTGGAATCACTTAATTGCTTTTGATGCTCAATGATATTTGTGACTTGGAAAACTTGCGCAACTATTTCCCTACTTCTCTTCTCATCTTTTCTTCATGTGATTTTTATGAAATTCCACCAAAGCTCAATTCTTTTGAACGCTTTGTCTGCTACCTTGTTCTTTATTTCAAACAATTGGCCTATACTACCTAACTCACTAACCTTTATTTAAGTTTCTGGCATATATGTAAGCTTTTGCATGCGAATTACCTCTACCATAGGTTGAGGGATGCAACTGGTTACTTGCACAGGATCCTTCTAAGATAGTTGTGCCTAGCTTCCCAACGAGCTTTGACCCATTACTACTCATATTTCCCCAAATCCATGACTTCTTTGTTTCAATAAGACCGGTTAAACTTTAAATTTTTCTTTGTATCTGTATGAAAGAAAATGACAGATTAGTGTGGCTTTTGTCAGATTTATTTTTCCTTCTAATAAATTTGATGACAGATTATTTACCAAGCTATTTCCAGGAGCTTAAAAGTCTATGTTCTATGCATTACCCCAAGGGTCTTTTTATACTTTTGAGTTTTTCCTTACTAGTAAATGATATTCTTGTACATTTTGAGTATACGTTAACATGAAAGTCACATTTACAAATCTTACCCAATTTATACAAAATGCTAACGAACCTACAAGTGAATTTGTATTGCAATTCAAGAACATGGTAACCTTGATGACCCATGAATTAGCATGAAGCCAATCTCATCAATATATTTTCACAAAGCTAATTGTCACGTATCGAGGACAAATCTATGTTCAACATATATCGATCTGAAATGTCCCTTTTGAAGGTTTGAACAAATTTTCCAGAGTTCTTGAAATTACTAGCAGCAGACTGAAAATTAATTACAGCGGGAAGAATTTATTGAAATAAGAGCCAAAAAACCATCAGCGATCATCCATTGACCTGTTCCAACAATTGTTTATTAATTGTGCAACTGTTTAGGGCCAAATCGAATTGATTTGGGCAAATTAAATGCTGCTGGAAATTAATTATGCAGGCTGGAAATTGCAGCATTCAAATAAGGGTTCAGTTTTCCATAATAAATGCCTCAAAATGCTTGAAGATGCAGATTTGGGCTGTATTAAACATGGCGACTTGATTTAATGAAGAAATGCAAAGTTATTTGCCCATAAACAATTCAATTCTAATGTGAGTCGTACCACTGGAATTTGCAGAATAAAGGTAGTAATTGGAATTCAAATAATATGCAAAGATTACAAAGTTTTAAGTCAAATTATTGGGGTTTTTGTCCCAAAAATCAGACCTCTAATGGGTTTAACGTCCCAATAGGATTTATGAGAAACAATCTCACATTATCAGATTTCAATATTCATATTTGCATGTTCAAATCAATGTTTTAAAAATCGGAACTGGACTCGGAACCGGTCGAGGGTTGGACCGGACCGAATCGGAACCGGACCGGTTCAAACTCTATGAACCGGTTTACTAAAAACACATAAAAATTACATTTTTAAAGAAAACAATATATTTGAAAGATTAGAAACCATGATTCCAACAATTACACACAAAATATGCAAAGTTTGCTCATGTATATACTATATAACAGGTAAGAAAGGTGTTTATAGCAAAATGGCATGAACTCCAAGTAAGAAAGGTGTTATAAGCAGAAATTTTGAATAAAAATTGAATTTTTTATACTCAGTGTTGTATGCATGCATCTTTACATGACTCGGTCAAACGATCCGGTTTTTTAATCGGTTCATATCTAAATATGTTAGCCCTGTCGAACCGGCTGTTCCCAGTTCTGGTTCGGCCGGTTTTTAAAACACTTGGTTCAAATGAATGTCCAAACCCTTATTTATAGAGTTTCTCATGCTTGGCGCCAAAGGTCAAAAGACATGACTCTTCATTAATCGACTTTACATTAATTGTTGTTTGTCTTTTGCTTTAGCCGCCCCATTATCATTTAATAATTATTTAATTAAAATACTAGACTAGTTCTCTGCCTTCTTCTTTTATTAATTTCTTCTAGGCCATGAAGAAGAAATGGCTGGGAGTCCTCTTTTGAGTTGTCACTTGGGAAAAAGGGACATTACAGTCCTCCCTCCCCAAGATTGCTCGTCCCCAAGCAATAACAATCACCTGGATCCCATATGATCCTTGTAATTTTTGTGTTGAAAACTAATAGCTTCTTCTCCTTCACGTTGCAAAGAGAAAGCATGCCAAGAATGAATTTAGTCTTCACACCATCATGTGGATCTGTTACCATATCACTGATATTGCTACGACGGGAATCCAACCAGCCTGAAGCACTGTCTTCTTTGCCAAGACTTATTTTTTGCAATGAAGGATGTATGCAGACTGTAGTAGATTGTATGTCTTTACTGAGTGGAAGCAACTCTTGGTAGCTAGCTTTCATATCATTCCCAGGCTTCCCAAACACTATACTAGAGAACTGAGTATAACTGATAATAAGAATGTTTTTCTTTTCTCTCCACCCTTTGAATATTTCCAGCTGGTTACGTCTCGACGGTCTTAACCTGATGCTGGTTTCATAGAGGTTATAAAGAGGAACTTCCTCTATTTCCCACTCCTTAAATTCCTTCATCCATGTACGTAGCATACTCTTTGGTGCTACAATCAAGGGCTTGTCTTTTGGGTACTTAACTATAAGTCTCTGAATAAAACTAACTACAAGAAAAATCTTACCTGTTTCTGGAGCATGTGCCAAAATACATTCCCCAGGCTCTTCATTTATTAAGTTTTTCTCAAAAATTCAAAACCAGCAAGTTGGCGGCGTTGCATACGCTCTTTCAATAGTGAATGGAGAACAATGTTACATATAAGAAATTTCTGTGCTCTTTCCTTCCTGTCATGCATCTCAATTATATTACCTGTGGGAAAAATTGTAGCATCTTCATTAAAGTTGTCCCTGGTCTGATGTGATCTCCTACGTGCCTTTGACCATTCAAGGTCAAACATTTCTTCAACTCTTTGGCCAATCAGCCCACAAGATCTGCAAACGTGACTAAGATCCTCTTTGTGAAGGAACGAATGATTACAATCTGGTTCATGTTTATTTCCCATCTTGATTTCATTCTCACGGGGTTCTTTGAACACTCAAAAGATGTAAGCATTTGCCTCCATAGATGTGAAATGTCATCCATATCATCATTTCCTCTTGATTTGTAGTGACATGAGGCTTTCATGGGGCTCATTCTTTGAGACACAAACTCATTTTTTGGCTTCAAATGTACAGCTGTGATGTACAGGTCAGCGAGCTTGATATTTATGTTTTTATGGAATGACGCAAGAGTGATACCTCCTTCCTTGGCTTCCTCTTTATGAGCCTTAGAACACAAATCTTTCTTTTTCAATTCATCTTTGATGGAGCTCTTGTTGGTCTTCCTTTTCTGATGAGGATCATAGGGCTGAGTTTCCTCTTTTTGATGCTTATTTGTTGATGCCTTTGGCTGCCCATCTTGTGTGTCCAGCTGCTCATGAAATTCAGACCTTGGCTGCCCCACTGTCCTTCCATTGGTCCATGGATGAGGGACTTCAACCACCAATCTTCCTTCATAAGCTCCTTTTATCTTCTTTGCCATTGCTTTCCTTTCATTGTTATGCATGCCACTATTAGATGTCAATAATCCATTATCAAATATTAAAGAGCTCATACTTTGTGTGGAGACTGTGTGATGTGACTGCTGTTCCAAAACAGCAGTATAAGAACTTGTTATGATAACCTCTAGGCACCATAAACCGATCCCTTTGCTGTTCCTAATCATTCGTTTCAAATTCACCTGAGTTACTATGCCCGGGTCAAAGGAATAACCCTCAATCCACATGTGCCTTCCCAAAACTAACTTGCATGATTGGTATCGTTCAGCCCTCTCATATCGTTCTCTATGAGAAGTTTTCTCATGATTTTTGAAGGGAAGTTTATCTTTCATCTCAACTCCCTGTGACTGTAAATTTAGAAGTAACAAATCTGAGGTGTATTCGATCCTCGGACCTTTAACAAGACTTTCATCTTCTTTTTCATCACCTTCTTTGATCACACCTTGTTCACATGTTTCTGGAATATCTTGTTGGTTCTTTCCCACGTTCAATTCTTCGTCTTCGGGCTCTTTATTGTCTGCTGTTACAAATGGACCAGCAGGCTGCCTTTTATCATATTCATCTGCCTCTTGTTTACCATCCATTCTTTCCTTAAATACATCACATGCAACAATGTCATCATTAATCTGGCAATGATCGACACTTACTTCTGAAGAAATAACGGGGTAGGGGCTGAATCATTCTTCTCGGTTCGTTCTTCTTCTTTTTCTTCCAATGGAACTTGGAAGTTCTTCTCCTCTGACTTCCTTTGTGGCTGAGTGTGTCTAGGCTTAGGCCTAGCTCTTCCACTATTCAATTTTACGAATTCGGTAAATGATATGGCTTCACGAATTTCCTTGGAAAAAGCCATGTATTCCTTATAGCTAGCTTCGAGATCTTCTTCCGGAATGGCTTCATCTTTGGATACGGAGGTGAAATTCCAATTCGTTTCTCGAGTTGTTCTAAAGGATTGCTTCAGATTATCTAGATTTCGAATAACTAGATCCAAGGCTTCCTTGAAATTTGTTTGTCCTGCCATGATATCATCTCCTAGTTTCTTCCAAGCCTTAGAGGATAAAACTCTGATACCACTGAAATGTCCCTTTTGAAGGTTTGAACAAATTTTCCAGAATTCTGGAAATTACTAACAGCAGACTGAAAATTAAATACAGCGAGAAGAATTTATTGAAATAAGAGCCAAAAACCACCAGCGATCATCCATAGACCTGTTCCAACAATTATTTATGGCTTCACGAATTTCCTTGGAAAAAGCCATGTATTCCTTATAGCTAGCTTCGAGATCTTTTTCCGGACTGGCTTCATCTTTGGATACAGAGGTGAAATTCCAATTATTTATGGCTTCACAAATTTCCTTGGAAAAAGCCATGTATTCCTTATAGCTAGCTTCGAGATCTTTTTCCGGATTGGCTTCATCTTTGGATACAGAGGTGAAATTCCAATTATTTATGGCTTCACAAATTTCCTTGGAAAAAGCCATGTATTCCTTATAGCTAGCTTCGAGATCTTTTTCCGGATTGGCTTCATCTTTGGATACAGAAGTGAAATTCCAATTCGTTTCTCGAGTTGTTCTAAAGGATTGTTTCAGATTGTCTAGATTTCGAATAACTAGATCCAAGGCTTCCTTGAAATTTGTTTGTCCTGTCATGATATCATCTCCTAGTTTCTTCCAGGCCTTAGGATAAATCTCTGATACCACTGAAATGTTCCTTTTGAAGGTTTGAACAAATTTTCCAGAATTCTGGAAATTACTAACAGCAGACTGAAAATTAATTGCAGTGAGAAGAATTTATTGAAATAAGAGCCAAAAAACTGCCAGCAATCATCCATAGACCTGTTCCAACAATTATTTATTAATTGTGCAACTGTTTAGGGCCAAATCGAATTGATTTGGGCAAATTAAATACTGCTGGAAATTAATTATGCAGACTGGAAATTGCAGCAGTCAAATAAGGGTTCGATTTTCCATAATAAATGCCTCAAAATGCTTGAAGATGCAGATTTGGGCTGTATTAAATATGGCGACTTGATTTAATGAAGAAATGCAAAGTTATTTGCCCATAAACAATTAATTATTCCAATTCTAATGCAAGTCGTACCACTGGAATTTGCAGAATAATGGTAATAATTGGAATTCAAATAATATGCAAAGATTACAAAGTTTTAAGTCAAATTATTGGGGTTTTCGTCCCAAAATCAGACCTCTAATGGGTTTGACGTCCCAATAGGATTTATGAGAAACAATCTCACATTATCAGATTTCAATATTCATATTCACATGTTCAAATGAATGTCCAAACCCTTATTTATAGAGTTTCTCATGCTTGGCGCCAAAGGTCAAAAGACATGACTCTTCATTAATCGACCCCCTTCATTATGATTTGTCTTTACATTAATTGTTGTTTGTCTTTTGCTTTAGCCGCCCCTTTATTATTTAATTAAAATACTACACTAGTTCGCTGCCTTTCTTCTTTTATTAATTTCTTCTTCTAGGCCATGAAGAAGGAATGGCCGGGAGTCCTCTTTTGAGCTGTCACGTGGGAAAAAGGGACATTACACAATCATTCGGTGACCATTGGCACACAACTCGAAATATTGAGGTCAAGCTTATAGAGGCCAGATGCATTTACATATGAGGTCAATGCGCCTACTTGTAATGGAGTAGAATTTTAACCTAAAAGCAACTTTAAGATTAAATAAAGTGATAAATACTTTCCAATCTAAGCTTGAAGCTAAGTGTATATTAAGTGCAGTAGAACAACCTAACAAAATAGCCTTGCCTCAACAACCAAAATGAAACCAAAATGAAGGCAATTACAAGGCTAACCAATTGCAACAAATGTTACATAGAAAATGTTACAACAATTGCATGAATTGAATTTGACTACTATAACTACTATTTAGAGTTGGATCTATCAAAGTCTTTTCCAAGACATTATGATGGGAGTGCATACTATGATTATCATAAGAGTCCATGAATTTTCCTCCAACATATTTATTTTATGAAACACAAGATCCACAACCTTATTGAGAGTAATCACATTCAATTTGAAGTTATCAATAAAGTTTGAAATGTATTTATGGGTCAACCTAACCAATGTCTGAAAATATTTACAAATTCTATTCCCAACCATGGTACCCCATCTCAAGATCAAAACAACATACGTATGATAAAGGATGGAAACCTCTCGACAAAAATTAAACGATCATCCATTAGATAAGTCTAGTTGCAAAGTGGAGAGGGAGTCTCCTATTATGTTTTACAATAGTGATTTACCAAATGATGAGTCATGTAGTAACCCATCATTCACACAAATTCTTATAAGCACATATCAACAAATGACAAAAAAACCATGGTTGGCATTGGCTCGAGTGTTAGTGTATACATAACACGAGTTATTCATATCCTTGAATAACGAAAAAAAAGCTCTCACTTGGTTCTACTAGAACTATTATGGGATATGATAGAAATACTAGAAAATCCCTTAGTGCTACATGTTTACTTGTCACGATCGGTCCTAAAGCTACTTGAGTTTCGTTCCATGTCATGCTTGAGAACGGGTTATAAGTTGTGTTGCTTGGATATCCCTAGATAAATGAGATAAAAGGAAAAGCATTACCACCCACCTTGCATTAGTGTGTCAAAATGGTGCTCGAAAACATAGTAGTTACTATCTGTAGAGACACTCCTATTACCCAACCACGTTTTCAAACTAAGGTCATCCCTAAATGAATAGGAACACAGCCTTGCTTTAGTGCCTCAAAATGGTGCTAAAAAACATTTTAGTTACTATCTGTAGAGACACTCCTATTACCTAACCATGTTTCCAAACTAAGGGCATCCCCAAATCAATAGGAACGCAACCATTAGCTATAAACAACCACTAATCCTAAAGGCTGAAACTCTTCCTTCAGGGATTTTTTCACAATCACCTCTACCGGCATGACCAATGTTGAGATAAAAGATCATACCATTTTGCATAGTGGAACAATATATTGTTATGAATTGTCTGATGCCAATGATGGTGGTTCCAATTGTGTATGCTTTCTATACTTGCTATATCTGGTCCATCCCGATCTTGCATGTTATAATGGTACATATATTTTACATTATACATGTAAGGTTAGCTTTTACTAGCCTCATTCATAGACTTACCGAACTTTATTTTTTTATCACACATAGTTCCTTATAGTTCATGAATGTTCCTTATTGTACATAGTTTCTAGCGTGTCTTTTCCAATACAAAGTCACTTGTATTTCTAGGATTGTTATCGTCTTTCTTCCTTTGCTCCATGATCTTTCTTTTACCTATTTTTGATTCCTAATTCTTCATATGTGCTTCCCGAGCACTAGCATCCTTTAGATTTTCACCTTGAATTTACTTTCAATAGCCACTTCTTCTATTTTGACATTTCTAAGGCACAACCTTTTTCTTGCCTTCATGACTTATTCAAGCTTCAAGGGTTATTAGTTGTTTACTTCATCGCTTTTGCTATTATTTTCCTTTGTTTTCCATTTGTTTGAAGCTTTGCCATTGATTGACCTTGCATTTACCACATCCCCAATGCCTAAATAAAGCTTTCAAATAATGCCATCACAATTATGTGGACGCACAATATATGTGAGCGGACATAGATGTAATAAAAAGTGTAGGCAAGTTGGGAGTCCTAATTTATTTTTCCTTCTCCAATATGCATTTATTCTTTTGCTTATTAGTTTTTAAATTTCACTTATTGGCCTTTTTCTCTTGAAATTTTTGTCACTTCAGCTTTTCCTTTATGCATTGTTCGTTTCCGATATGACCAGCTTGCATATTTTTTTTTTTCCTATTTGTACCCCGTGGTGCTATGATGCATATCATGAACGCCTTTTTTGTTTCGCTACTCACTTCTGCCATGATACATATCATGCATGTCTTTTTGTGTCGCTGTTCTCTTCTGCCATGATACATATCATGCATACGTTGTGGGCGAACCCATCTTTTTCGTGCTATCCCGATTTCTTTTTACCCACTTGGGGCTTACTATATTTGTGTGTACTCGACTTCCTCTTCACTTAGTGTACTATTTGTGAATATCTATAAAATCGACCTTGGATCATGCACCACTTTCTTCTTCAAAATCCTTCCTTTTAGCATCTCTCGTTATGACCCTTCCTAAAAATTGTAGTGCACATGCTTGTCCAAACTATTGTCTTCTTTATGCTTTGTGTGAATGTAAGTAGGCTTAGGGTATTGTGTGTGTCTCACTCACATAGAGCCATACTTTGCCAACTTTTTGTGCATTTCTTAGTGTGAACATTTCCCTAACTTGCTTGTTTGTGTTATTTTAGTGCCTTTCTTGGTCATACAAGTCTGTGTTTCTAGCCCCAAAATCTGCACGACGAATACTTCAAGTGACTTCTCTTGAAGTTCCTTTTCAAAATTGGCCCATTTTGGTAATGTTTTCTGGTTCGTGATACTATCTTCATGCACAACCTTTATGAATTCTCAAGTTTTAATAGATCATTATGCTTTTCCTTCAAACTTGGTCTCCAACTAATCATAGGTAGTTTGCACCAAGGTTTCTTCCTCCAAGGTATTTCCTTGGTATTGTCCAATCTACATCTCTATCTCCATGCATTTATCCCTGATTCTATCCTTGTGATGTAATCATGATTAGAGTGTGCAACAACGGAATGTCTTAGACCATGTAATCCACATTAAAGCACACACACACTAACATTAGATCCACAATCATAGGTTCGTATACACCAGTTATAAGATTGCAAGTCCGTGTATGTAAACATTTGATGTGTAGGACATACCAACCTTCCCTTATGTATACTTCTAGTTTTCCCTCTAGTGTAAAACCTTCCGGAATCATCATGCACGACTAAGTGCGTTGCACAAAGCTTCAATCACATGTCGAAAAACCAAATAGGTTTGTGCAGATCTTATTGATACCTATTGTATTTTTGTTGGTGCAAGATTGTGCGTGGACACATATGCTTCGTCGTACACCTTGGGTAAGAAAATATGTGAGCACAATGCTTACACACTCATGCTAGGTTGGTGAGGTATGCATGCCTTTGCACCAAATGGGTACTCTTCACCAACTTCACCATCTAAGCTGTTTTTCTCGATTGGGTCCAAAACCAAGCGCCTCTGTTTACACAAGGTAACCCTTTCTCCTATGCACATTGGCTTTGCACACCGCATTTGCACTTGGACATCTATGGTTTTCCTCCTTACACATCCTCTTTTGCGCGACATTCCTCTATGTCATCAGACAACCCCCTTTTTCCTTTGTGATCAAGGTACTCTTATCTTTGTGGAAGACTCCTCTGTGCCTTCTCACATAATTACCTCTGCATGGCATCCTTCTTTGCACACACTAAGTTCTCATTCTCTTATAGAGTTCACTCCCCACGTGCATGACCAAATGACTTTGGTGTGTTACTTTGACCTCTTTCTTTAGTGGGTTCATAATATATTTTTGCCCGTATTTCTTCACATGCACAATATTCTTACTCCCATCATATAACATCTTACACTTCCATGACCTACCCAACAAAATAGGACATGCGTCCCTTGGTAGGATGTCACACGAGAACCATGTCTGTGTATTTGCCAATTGCATCGCGACCTCACATAGGTCCTGCATAAGGATATCCTGTCCCTCTAGTAGGCTGGGATATTCTATACGAGTTTTGGGTGCGGTTTGTACATAAAATCCAACTTTACCATCATTTTAGACATTAAGTTGTCCATTCTTTCACTAACAACAACAATGTAACATTTACCTTTGATGGCATTTTATTTGGTAAATGTGTCGCTCTTGATGTGAATCTTGCCTATTTCTTTCAAGTTTCAAGACCCTTGTCATTTTGATGAGCTTCTCTCTCTCTCTCACATTCATTGTGTGGGCCTTGCGATGGTCTCGTGCTTTGCAAGTCTTGCATACCACTTCTATGTCTTGTCACTTCACCATCACTTGTGCACTAGGGAATTCACACAAGTGGTGGCCAATCTCCATGCATTTGATTCAAGTCTCGAACAACTCGCAAGAAGCGTCTTCTCACTTATGTACGCCTCCTCTTGAAGTACTCTCTCCTCTAAGCTCAATTTCAATTTGCATAGGACTAGTGCTCTCTTCACTTCCCTGCTTGTGCATGGATTTCTCCTTTTTTCCACCCGAGTCTCCATTTTTCTTGTGTAGTGCTAGCTTCTCCTTAGCTTGCAAAACATGTTGTATATTTCCCATATCGTCATCTCGTAAACGATGCTGATCTCATCATGAATGTTTAAGTGCACGCCATTGATATCTGCTTGTGACCTTATCGGGGTATCCATCTCACGATGGTGGCTTGAATGATGATCCCATGCAAAACTCCGTGTACTCCTCATTAGCTCTTTTTGTCGTAAGTTTTGCAACCTCTTTGATATGTCTAATTAGTAATCTTAAGGTAGAAACTTGCCATTGCTTCAAAAGCATCCTCTCTTAGCGGGTGATCTTTTCCTTCTCTTTATGCATCTCACAATGACCACTTGGATGGTGATCCGATAACTCTGTCATGTACTCCACACTCAACTCCCTATGTTGCAAGTTTTACAACCTATTCAATATGTCTAATTGAGAATTTCTAGTTAGAAACTTTCCCTTTCTTCAAAACCATCCTCTTCCAACGAGTAATCTTATCATTACCCTTTCTATTGCACCCCAATGTACCTCCATTCACTACAAGGTTGCTCGACCCTTAAACTTGGTTTGCGTGATTGTCACCTTGTATGCATCCACAACTTTTTCAAACTTACTATTCGCCATTTGAGTGAGCAATCAATCAACTTTTTCGGGTTCAATGTTCTTGAAAAACACGAAACTTCATTTTCTTTCCTCACCCAATCTTTGATATCTCCTTTAATCGCAAGGTTGCTCGACTGCTCAACTTAGTTTGCGTGATTATCGGGCGTGCATGCAGCGACAACTTCTTCAAACTTATTATTCGTCCATTTGAGTGAGCCAATCAATCAACTTTTTTGGGTTGATTTTCTCGAAAAACATGGAACTTCATTCTCGTCCCTCACCCAATCTCTTAGATGCTGGTCTCACTTTGTCTACGTTTGTTTCTTCAACCTCTGCATCAATCACATCATACCATGTGATGAATCCTTTTCTTCGATCTTCCTCCAACGTGATCGATCTCATATGTAGTCTTGACAACATTTCCGCGATCTTATTTAGCCTTCTCGCCATATCAACCACCATTGTTCCATCTTGGCGCCGCTCTTCTTGGAGGCATCTTCATGAAACCTACTATTGTGATCTTTTGTTTCAAACCTACACAGGGAATTTTACATCATAGGACTCTTACTAATTTCGTACTCTCAACCATCACACTTTCTACCCAACACTCCCTCAGCTGACAGATGCATCCATTGCTTTCTACTTGTGCATCAATGTGAAAAACAAGATGTCTTCACTGATGTAGGTCATTGCCCACTTTGATACCAAATTATGCAGTCATGGTTTGTGGGTCCAATGAAGGACTTTCTTGGAACGTGCAATTCAAAGATCAGGGAACACACACACAATGTGCAACATATAGAACCAAACTACCACTTCATTGATCAGAAAAAGAAATGAGAATTGTTCTCAATATATGCCTACACACATTCCTGCGTTGCTTGTAAATGTACAACACCAATGCAAGATTGCACAATCCCAAGATGTACGAACCTGCCACTCTCATGCACTCTGCTCTCAACTTATAGAGTTGTGCTAATACCTCTACTAGAATCAATCACGGTTCTTGGGCTTGGCTTTCTCTCTCAAAATTTCAAACCCCAACATTGACATCGATCCATGATTATAGGCTTGTTTGAATCAAGTTGGTTATTCCTCCATCGATGGATGATTGCCACCTTACACCAGATTTCTCAATTGAGCTACCAACTACTATGACCAAAGTAAACTTCGCCCCTAGGGGATTTCCCAAGCAGATTCAACCAAAATCGTCGCAAGTCCTGGATTCAAGTGTTACTATTCGGTGTTTAGATGCACTAGTCGTTGGGCCGCATGAGGTTGCGCAGCGAACATTTACCACTTTGATACCACATTATGCGGTCATGGTTTGTGGGTCCAATGAAGGACTTTCTTGGGAACGTGCAATTCAAAGATCGGGGAACACACACACAATGTGCAACATATAGAACCAAACTACCAATTCATTGATCAAAAAAGAAATGAGAATTATTCTCAATACATGCCTACACACATTCCTGTGTTGCTTGTAAATGTACAACACCAATGCAAGATTGCACAATCCCAAGATGTACGAACCTGCCAATCTCACGCACTCTGCTCTCAACTTATATAATTGTACAATACATCTACTTGAACCAATCACAGTTCTTGGGCTTGGCTTTCTCTCACAAAATTTCAAGCCACGGACATTGACATCGATCCATAATTATAGGCTTGTTTGAGGCAAGCTGGTTATTCCTCCATCGATGGATGATTGCCACCTTACACTAGATTTCTCAATTGAGCTATCAACTCCCTATGACCAAAGGAAACTTTGCCCCTAGGGGATTTCCCAAGCGATTCAACCAAAATCGTCGCAAGTCTTGGATTCAAGTGTTACTTATGCGGTGTTCGGGATGCACTAGTCGTTGGGCCGCGAGGTTGCGTAAGCGAACATTTACCACATCAACTTGCATGACTAAGTGAGTTGCATAAATCTACACTCACATGTTCATGAACCAAATAGTTAGTGTAGACAACAACTCGCGCAATTATTACTATTTACTATATTTTGGGTTGATGCAAGATTGTGCGTGCACTTGGATGCTCATGCATCACCTTGTATTCTTTGAATTCACTTAATGGCTTTTGGTTCTCAATGATATTTGTGATTAGAAAACATGTGCTGACCTACCTATCTTCATTTTCCTTCATGCGATTATTTACAAAATTCGACATGAATCCAAATATTTTGAACACTTTGTTGGTTGGCCTTTGTTTCAAACAATCGACCTATGCCACCTACCTCAATTGTCAAATTCTCCCAAGCTTCTCGTGTGTTTGCAAGCTTCTATGGGTGCATTTTATCTTATGTAGGTTGAGAAGCGATGATTTCCGCACATGATAACTATTTTGCCAAGTATTTCAAGGAGTTTTAACCCATTGATGCTTGTCTTTCCCCAAATCTCTCACCTCTTTGTTTCAATCATATTAGCTAAACTTTCAATTTTTCCTTGCCATAGTGTTCTTACCTTGGCCTTTTGTCAATTTATTTTTCTCTGAAACAGATCACGCTATTTCTTGGCAGCGTAAAAACTATACTATTGATTGAGTTTATGCATTACGCAAGGGTCTATCCATACTTTTGCCTCACTAAAGATGATTTTCTTGCACATTTTGCGATGAACATTAGCAAGAAGGTCACATTTACACATATTACCCAACTTAGACAAAATTATGATGAATGTATTAATATCCACCGCGAATCAAGAACATGGTAATGGATATGACGCATAAATTGTTAGAACCCAAGCTCATTGATAGACTTTCTCAAAGCTTACTCGTCCCCTATTAAGGACAAGTCGTGTTCAAAATTATCAATCAATAGACAACCTTTATCACACATGTACAAATGTAGAGGTCAAGGTTTATAGAAGGCAACATAGTTACATATGGGGTAAAAATTCAATCTAAAGGCAGCTTCAAGACTAAATCAAGTGATATTACTTTCTAACCTAAGCATGAAGCTAAGTGTGTAGTAAATGTAGCAAAACGACCTAACAAGATAGTCTTGCCTCAAAAACCGCAATGAAGACAATTTATAAACCTAATTAGAGACTACATAAAATGTAACAAAAATTGCTTGAATGTAATTCAATTAATTTACTTACTTTTTGGTAGTTAGTTTCGTTAAGGCTTTTGCCTTAGTTTCATTAAGGCCTTTGCAAAGAACTATAATGGAAGTGCATATTGTGATTATCACAAAGTCCTCGAACATTTATCCATCAAATGTATTATCTTCTAACACAGAATCATGACTTAAGCTTGAATAATTGCATTCAAGTTGAAGGTATTAGTAATGTAATGTCTTTGGTGGAGCAAAATTTCAACCTAAAGGCAACTTCAAGATGAACTCAAGTGAATACTTTCCAACCTAAGCATGAAACTAAGTGAGTAGTAAATGTAGCAAAACAACCTAACAAGATAGTCTTGCTTAAACAAGCTGCAACAAAGGAAATTTACAAACCTAAGTGAGAGAGTCCACAAAAATGTAACAATAATTGCTTTAATGTAATTAGATTAATTTACTTGCTATTCGACAAATGATCCCGGTTCCATCAAGGCCTTTGCAAAGACCTATGATGGAAGTGCATCTGTGATTATCGTGAGTCCTTGCACATTCTTCCATCGGATGTATTATCTTCAAATGCAAGAATCATGACCTAATCTTGAGTGGAGCCGGACTAAAGGTTAGGAGCGCCATAGGCAATAATTTGAGTGGATGCCCTTCTCACAATGTCAGTTAATAATTTTTTCCCATCAAGTAAATAAATAAAAGTTACCTACATTCTCGTATTTTAAAATTTACATCAAGGTCATAATAAATCACAAATTTAGAGAAACTACTATACAAAAAGAATTAAAATATCCTATAAAATTATCATGAAGGACGATAAATATTCTAGGGATGGAGAGAATTAATCGCAAGAGGTGCTCAAAATGCAACAAATACAATTTTTTTACAAGGTTGTTTGCAAGTCCAATTTACCAATATCAAGTAGGTGATGGGATTCAAACCTAAACAAAGCTTTTTTCACAAAGCAATAAAAATGCTTATGTATCTCCCATGGTTTTGTGAAGAGTGGTATTTGGACCAGGCCTACCAATTCCTCCATAAAAATAATAGACATTTCCCAAAAATTAGGAATAGATAATTAAATACTTATTTCCTTCAATTATACTTGCCTCTACTAGCTATGCCAATGACATTATCAAATACATGAAACATTTCCTAGAAAAAATTACACACATGCATAATCTGGAGCTACACTGGAGAATGGGTAACAATACCAACAAAATCACATAAGCTCAAAACTATGCCATGTTTGTTTTTACTTCCAAATTTTTTATTGTATGGTTTTATGTGTATGCGTGGAATTTATGTTACTATATAATAATATCAATAAATGGGTCAATTAATATTGAATCTTTAGGTAAATTATTTTAATGCCAAGTTCTAAAAATAGCCAAAAATAATGGATTTATGCACCTCTTGACTATTGATGCCCTAGGAAACTAAGTAGTTTGCGTAGGGCTTAATCCCCCTTGATCTTGAGTAATCACATTCAAGTCGAAGGTATCAATACCATTTTTAATGGCTTATTGGCCCAACCTAACCAAAATTTTAAAATATTTACAAAACCTCTTCCCGACATTTGTATCTTGTCTCAAGATCCCAGTAATGTATGGCAAAGGACCAAAACCAACCTCTAGAATTAAACTATCATCCATTTGATGGATTTATTAGTGTGTTTGTGGTTAGCAACAATGAAGATAGTGAAATACAAATGACACATCATTGAAAAATTCACTATATAATAGCCTAAATTTAAAGTTGCAAAGTGGATGTAGTAGAACAACCCAACAAGATGGTCTTGTCTCAACAACTACAACAAAGACAATTTACAAGGCTAAGTGAGTGTCTAGAAAAATGTTACAATAATTTCTTGAATGTGATTTCATTACGTTAACTACTTTTCCATAATTGGATCCGTCAAGGCCTTTGCCACAAAATTATGATGGAAGTGTATATTGTGATTATCATAGAGTCCACAAACAATCTTTTGACATATGCATTACCTTTTCTAGATTGGTAAATGTGGGGTTCTATTAGGACCCATATGCCCTTTGAGAAAAGTTGGTAGAACATGAAAAGAGTAGAAAGAAGAGAGATGAGAGAGGAAGCAATAAATTATATTAATGTCCATGGATGACCAAAAGTAGGTTTATGGCACTCAATAATATAACAGCTTATCAAATTTTTTTTCTAGGAAGCGAGAACCTTAGAAGCAAAATAAAGGAATAAAAGAACATAATGAAAAATAAAGCATGTCCTCTAAATGACAGAGCCATTCTGACCTAGTTACGGTCAGTATAGATTAGTTCGTCCCATATCCGAACTTCACATCTCCCTGGACACCACCAAGCAGGCTCGACCGCACACTCGTACTGAGGGCAGCCCAACTCCACTTGTCTCCCTGGCCGTCATTTTAGTCTCAGATCTCAGCAGGGGAGGGGGCTCTCGCCCCCTCTTTGGATTGCCATTTCATGAAGAATTTCTTTTCGTCGACCTCAAATGTTAGGAGGGATGTGGCTAGCATTTATGAGTAGACTATTGGTCCTTGTTTGCCCCCTCCTTCATTCCCTTCTCTGCTTCTCCCTTCTTTCTCCCTCGTTTGTTTCATTGCCCCTGCTTGTGGGGGTTTGGCTTCGGGGTTCTTGTTTATTTTGGTTCTTTTCCTTTCTTCTGTTTTTGGGAACTTGTTTTGAGTTTTCCCTGCTCGCACTTTGTATATTGTTTGGGTTGTAGTCCCATTGACCTACTTTTGTGGTCATTCGTTGGACATTAATATATTTATCTTATCTTATCTAACATAGGTTGTAATGAAACCAATACAAATAGCAATGAAGGGAAAACAAGAGCCCCAAAAGCATGCGGTGGAGGCGGAAGGAAATCTCTTCCAATATGTTTGTATGTTCTGAAGTGGAGTCGTTTGTGCCATCAACGATCATTGGACAAATCTGATATGCTCGTTGGGAGTATCCATAATAGAAGAGGCCAAGATGGGAGACCCTTGGAGGAACCAAAGCTTGTCCTAATATCTAGGTATGGTGTAGCTTCCGTAGTAAAACAAAGAATTCATTATGAGTCAGCCCTTGTGGTGTGAATGTGAGCCGATAAGGAGTATATCCATGTGGTTGGAAAGGGGTAGAGCCACACCGACGGGAAGGAGCAAAGCCATGGTTTTGAGGAGAACAGGTTGGGGGATTAGAATAATTTAAGTAGAAATGATGTGTTGAGAGAAGTGCCACTTAATTGATCCACCAACTTTGATGTGTGTATCGTTGTCAAATAATGCTTGGTGATACCTATTGCTTAAGTGGGTTGGAAAAAAGAGGTGATTAACATGAGGGATATAGAGCCTCTAGACTCCTTTGTAGTGATCGATAACAGAGGGTGACAACCTCACGAAGATAAAGAGCTAGGCATTATTGGTTTGGATATATTAAGAGAGCAGATAGTGTTTCACGAGTCCTTGTAGAGGCAGCAATATCTTCCTTGGATTTCATAGTAAACGGGGCATTTGAAAATGAAGTGTTTGTAGGTCTTCACCTCCTGTGAGGGGAGGATGTATGATAGATCTGATCCTATCGAGATTGTGATGATCAATTTCAACCCATAACTAGTGAGAACACCCTCTCATCTGGCCAAGGGAAAATCTCAAGTCCTGGGACTAGTGGTATTAGTGATAGTGAGGTTGATGAATAATACCATCCACCATTTGTAAGAAATGCTTGACATAAAAAACAAGCTTGGGATTGAGCAGCTCAAGGGGGACATCTAGGTAGCTTGGATATCTTATCTTTAGATTCCCTTGTTGACATATCTAGATGATGATGTCCTTTGTGGAAAGGAACCACCTGGGGCGTCAGGAGTACATGAAAGTGGGTAGACTACCGATAGGAGGAAGAAGTAACCTAAGCTGAATGTACCAATAGAGCTGACATTTAGTGAGGATCAACTAAGCAATGTGCTTTGAAGAGAAAGTGCTAAGTATGGATATCTCTCATCTCTCCTTGAAGGAGATGGTGCCGCTGCCATATAGTTTCGTGGGGGGGGGAAGAGCCCACCCGAAATGGATAAGATAGATAGGAAGGTGTCGACCACAAGCTGAAGGTCGTATGGATTTGAGTCTATGTATGTAGAAAGTAGAGCCTTAAGGTAGTCATTCTCTAAGCATAGTATTTGGGTGGAAAATTCAGTCTTGACGATGCATTGAGGAATTGTCCGCTTGTAATGGATGATGCACTATAACATGAGATTCTAGATCCTCTCAACACAGCACTCAATGACTCTCAAGCTTTGTCCCCAAACATCAAAACCATATAAAATTGTAGTCTGTATGATTGTATCAAAAAGGCGTTATTGAGGAGGAATGTCTTGGAAGTGGATCTTAAAATATTGATGTTCTAAGATAGAGTGGTATTGTTCGCTTGTAATGGATGATGCATCTGTAGCATTAGATTCTTGATCCTCTCGACATAGGCGGATAATGACTCTCAAGCTTTGTCCCCAAACATCAAAACGATATAAAATTGTAGTCAGTATGATTGTATCAAAAAGGCATTATCGAGAAGGAATGTCTTAGAAGTGGATCTTAAAATACCGGTATTGTTCGCTTGTAATGGATGATGCATTGTAGCATGAGATTCTTGATCCTCTCGACACTGAGCGATAATGACTCTCAAGCTTTGTCCCCAAACATTAAAGCGATATAAATTGTAGTCGTATGATTGTATCAAAAAGGCATTATCGAGAAGGAATGTCTTAGAAGTGGATCTTAAAATACTGATGTTCTAAGATAGAGAGGTATAACCCTTGTGGAGGCGTGAGGGAGAGGCAAAATTCATGGCTCAGGATTGACCAAAACATTGGACCTCGAAGTATGTGTAGGTCAATGTGATCTCTAGATTTTTAAGAAAACAAGAGTATGGAGTGAAAGCGCTTTGAGATATTGAAGATCACGACCTTAGTCTAACAAAGGTCGACTCACAAGTTATCGAAGTTCGGAGAAACAAGCAAGGGCATATAGTTGTCATTGCAGAGCCCCCTTGTAGAGTGTGGGAAGAGTACACCATCATTGGTAAAAGGATATCTACTGACCACTTGATGGAAAATATAGGTATGTTGGCAAAGAAGCTCTTTTAACTCATCAATGTAAATGTAGAATAGGGTTGGTGAGAGAGGAAATTCTTTTTGACCCTAGTAGTGCTCTTCACAAAGCTAGAGAAATTGTGAGAAGTACAAAATTGCCTTATAATTGTCTCATAAAGTCTTAGGTGGCGGTCGTCAAATAATCTCAATCGCAATAATTCTCAACTTTTGGAAAAGTCGGTGTGTCGCGAACGAAGTCAAAGACCTTGAAGTGAACAAAACAACAAAAGACTTTAGAAGAAGACTTGTGATGAGCCTCCCGAATAATAGTTTGAAATGTAAAGATGTGGTCAATAGTCGATAGTCCCTCTTGAAGTGTGCCCACCCCTTAGCTCTACTTATTATTGTATTTGAAGTACTATGATGATCGCATGTCCAACATGGCGGCATAGAGTTTGGCAAATGTATGCCCAATCATAATGTTCCTATACTTACTAGGGATAAAAAGATCCCAAACTTATGAATAGGGTGAATGATGTGTTGGGACCATGACTGAAGAAAATTAAACACACCACCACCTCATTAAAGAGCATGGCAAGGGGAAAGGCAAGGAAATCCACACCATATTTGATGAATTCAGCTTGGAGGTCTTTGCAATCAACTGCTTTGCTGGTATGTAGCATTGCTTCAAGAATGTTTGAGGACTACCATATTTGATGAATTCAACTTGGAGGCCTTTCGCAATCAACTGCTTTGCTGGTATGTAGCATAACTTCAAGAATATTTGAGGACTGCCATATTTGATGAATTCAACTTGGAGGCCTTTCGTAATCAACTGCTTTGCTGGTATGTAACATAGCTTGAAGAATGTTTGAGGACTACCATATTTGATGAATTCAACTTGGAGGCCTTTGCGATCAATCTACTTTGCTGGTATGTAACATAGCTTCAAGAATGTTTGAGGACTACCATATTTGATGAATTCAACTTGGAGGCCTTTGCAATCAACTGCTTTGCTGGTATGTAGCATAACTTCAAGAATATTTGAGGACTGCCATATTTGATGAATTCAACTTGGAGGCCTTTGTAATCAACTTTCTTTGGTACGTAACATAGCTTCAAGATAGCTCACTTGGTGGAACATATGGAGAAGATAGAGGAGGATGCTTTAGGATGGGGGAAGTGAAAACATGATGGTTTGGACTATCATAAAGAGAACTAGAATAGGAGACCTAAGGGGTGATTTCGGAAGATACAATTTTCATCGGAAAAGAGTATGTTGAAAGGTTTTAGGTGAACGGTGGAGATCATATGATGGGCTAAGATTGATCCCTTCACGTGTTCTCAAATTTTGGAGATGAATTTAGGCTTGCACACAAGATGTAGATACAAAGGTGCTCAATCAACGTGTTAGGTTGTGGAGCCTGTTTTCATGTGTGATATACCAGAAACGTGCTTTTCTCATATGGGCGGGATTTTTGACCCATAGGTTTATGGAATGGTTTTGGCCCATGGTTTTGATACCCATGGTTTTTAAAAGCTGCTTTAGCGATTTTGTCTACTTATGTGGTTTTGTTCATATGGTAGGTATGATGTAACATTGCGGATGTGTTTGAGTTCGGATGTGAATTGTAGAGTTTGTTAAGCATAGCTCTAAACAATCTGGGTATTGTATTGAGAGAGCGGTGGCTTGTAATAAAATCGAGCAAGTGATTCTTGGTGGGACGTAGCCCAAACTAGGTGAACAACGTTAAATCTGTCTGCATTTGTGTTGTGTTATTTTTATTACGCACTTTATTTGAGATCTGTAATATTTTACGCATATTAGTTTCTCTTTATGTTGTGATTACTCCGTGAGGGATTATTCCTCATATTTTATCCCTTGTTTCCTAACAATTGGTATCGAGATCCCTGGTTTGGTTTGATACCCATGGTTTTTAAAACTCTTAAGCGATTTGTCTACTTATGTGGTTTTGTTCATATGGTAGGTATGATGTAACATTGCGGATGTGTTTGAGTTCGGATGTGAATTCTCAGAGAGTTTGTTGAGCATAGCTCTAAACAAATCACAGGTATTGTATGAGAGAGCGGTGGCTTGTAATAAAATCTGAGCAAGTGATTCTTGGTGGACGTAGCCCAAACTAGGTGAACCACGTTAAATACTGTTTGTTTGTGTTGTGTTATTTTTATTCTGCACTTTTATTTGAGATCGTAATATTTTCTGCATATTAGTTTCTCTTTTGTTGTGATTACGTGAGGGATTATTCCTCATATTTTATCCCTTGTTTCCTAACAATTGGTATCGAGATCTGGTTTGGTTTGCTAAAGTGTTGAATCACGGGGAAGGTTTTTGTTCGAGTGGGATCTATGGCAGATGATGGAAGATCAAGGGTTGATAAATTCAACGGGAAAAATTTCAATCTTTGGAAGATGTAGATGGAAGATTACCTTTATTAGAAGGATTTTTATATTTTGTTCTGCGAGAAGGTACACAAACCCTCGAGCATGACGAATGTGGAATGGGATTTCTTTGGATAGGAAGGCACTGGGGACAATCCATTTGTGTCTTGCATCTTCGGTATTATTTAATGTTTCAAAAGAAAAGAATAAAAAGAAGCGATGGATGCATAAGGGAAGTTATATGAAAAACCCTCTCGCTTCTAATAAGATTTTTAATGAAAAAATTGTTTAATATGAAGATGTCGAGAATGGTTCATGGAAAGAGATCATTTAAACGATTTTAATACGGTTGAAAATATGCTAGCTTCATTATAATAGAATTTGATGAAGAAGTTAGGGCTTTATTAATTACGTGCTCTTTACCGATAGTTGGAATAGCACATGTAATGTGGTAAGCAACTCGGTTCCGGCTAACTCTAAGTTGAAGTTTGAGGCTGTTTTAGGGGTGATTCTAAGTGAGGAAATGTGAAGAAAAAACTCTGGGAATCTTCTACATCGGGAATGCTTTTGTGGAAACTAGAGGGAGAGAAGAATAGAGGAATCTGTGGAAAATCAAAGGATTGGGCAAGGTCAAAATCCAAAACAAGATGACACGGTGGAAAGTCCGGGCATGAAAATGATTGTTGGGAGCTTTGGGACAAGAAGAAACAACATGAAGAAAACAAGGAGACAAATGTGGCAACGGGTAATGTATATCAAGATGCTTTGCTTCTTTCTTTGCCACAATATTGAATCTTGAGTTTTAGATTCGAGGGCTTCTTTCCATGCTACTCCACATAGGCATTATTTTGATTATTATGTTCAAGGAGATTTTGGGTATGTTTTTCTTGGTGATGATGAGCCTTGCAACATAGTTGGAAAAGGGTTTTGTTCGGGTTAAGATGTAAAATGAGAACACTTGGCTATTGAAGGATGTCGACACGTGCCTACATTAAGACGAAATTTGATATCGGTAGGGCGGTTGGGAAGTGATGGTTGTCTTATGATATTTACACGGACTCTTGGAAGGTTACAAGGGTGCTCTTGTGGTGGCAAGAGGTAAGAAGGTTGGAACACGGTATTTAACCGCTTATAACACTAATGTTTGTAATCTTGTGGCTTGAAGTAGTTAGAACATTGTGGCACTTTGTAGGCTCGATCATATGAGCCATAAGGGTATGGAGATCATAAAGAAGGATTTACCCGGATATACTGAAAACCAGGTTTGGAGTTTTGCGGACTGAATATAAGGGAAACCGAACCGAGTAAGGTTTGTCAAGGTTGGACCTACAAAGAAGAAGAGAGTAAGTTAGAGCCGATGCATTCTAATGTGTGGGGGTCGGCTCGGGTATTATGCAACAAGAAAAGTTTGGGTTTATTGTATTATAAACAAATCGATGTATTTGACACTTTTGTTAAATGGAAAGCTTTAGTAGAGAATGAAACAAGTCTTAAGCTAAAATGTCTCGGGTTAGATAATGGAGGGGAGTATGCGGTAATGAATTTGATGATTACTATTCTAAGAATGGAATCTGCGGGAAAAAAGGCGGTTCCAAGAACTCCCATGACGAATGGGGTGTTAGAAAGGATGAACAGAACAATAATGGAATGTCTAGGAGCATAAGGTTAGATGTTGGACTGCCTCTTTCTTTTTGGGTAGAAGCGGTGAGCACAACCTGTTGTGTATTTGTTAAGCAGAGGACCCTCAAAAGCCTTGGATGGAGGCATACCCGAGGAGGCTTAGTATGGTAAGAAAGTTGATTATTCTTTTCTTAGAGTCTTTGGATGTGAGGTGTTTGTTCATATAGACAAAGATGATAGGACCAAACTAGAGGCTAAATAAAAAAATGTACTTTCATTGGTTATGGTGTTGATGACTTTGGATATAAATGTTGGAGTATTAAGGACAAGAAAATCATTCGATCTAGGGATGTGGTCTTTAATGAGAAAGTCATGTATAATCGGTAGTTGGAAGAAAATAGGGAAGAATCCAAGAAAAATTATGGAGCGGTAGAGTATCTTTTGGATGGAAAAGTGTCATATGAATCGATTCAAGAACCCCTCAACGGGAACCCCAAACTCCTATATTGAGGTCTTAGGGTAAGAAGAGAACACGAACGCGTTTTCTCCTTCTCTTTATTATTTATTACTCACTGACGGTGGAGTGCCGAGAGTTTTGATGAAGCAATGCGGTAGATGCCAAAGAAGTGAGAGCAAGCCATGGATTAGGAGCATCGAGGCTCTCATGGAGAACCGGACATGGGATTTGGTGAAGCTACTCGAGGCAAGAAAATATACAAGGCCCAATTGGTGGTTAAGGGTTTGCAAAAAAGGTATAGATTTTGATGAGATTTTTTCATCCGTAGTAAAAATGATTTTGATTAGAACTGTTCTTGGAATATTTGTAGCGAGAAGACTTGCACTTAGAGCAACTTGATGTAAAAGCGAATTTCTCCATGGTGATTTGGAGGAGGATCTATATATGCAAAGAGCCGGTGGCTATGAGGTCAAAGGTAAAAAGGAGATGGTTTTCAAATTGAAGAAGAGCTTGTATGGCTTGAAACAAGCTCCACATCAATGGGTCATATGAATCGGTTCAAGAACCCCCTCAACAGAACCCCAAACTCCTATATTGAGGAGGTCTTAGGGTAAGAAGAGAACCCACAAGCGTTTTCTCCTTCTCTTTATTATTTATTACTCACTTGACGGTGGAGTGCCGAGAGAGTTTTGATGAAGCAATGCACGGTAGATGCCAAAGAAGTGAGAGCAAGCCATGGATTAGGAGCATCAGGCTCTCATGGAGAACCAGGACATGGGATTTGGTGAAGCTATTCGAAGGCAAAAGAGCATTATAGAACAAGTGGGTGTACATAGTCATAGAGGAAGGAGGCAAGAAAATATACAAGGCCCATTGGTGGTCAAGGGTTTGCACAAAAAAAGGTATAGATTTTGATGAGATTTTTTCATCCGTAGTAAAAATGATTTGATTAGAACTGTTCTTGGAATATTTGTAGCGAGAAGACTTGCACTTAGAGCAACTTGATGTAAAGTGAATTTCTCCATGGTGATTTGGAGGAGGATCTATATATGCAAAGAGCTGCTATGAGGTCAAAGGTAAAGAGGAGATGGTTTTCAAATTGAAGAAGAGCTTGTATGGCTTGAAACAAGCTCCACATCAATGGTATAAGAAATTTGATAGCTTCATGCTGATGGAGCAAGGTTATATTAGATGTCATTTTGACCATTGTGTGTATATCAAAGAAATTTGAGGATGGCGGTTATATTATCCTGTGTTTGTATGTGGATGACATGTTGGTTGTAGGTAAAAACATGCGGGAAATAAAAGTACTCAAGAAGCTTGACTAAGTGAATCCTTCTTCACATGAAGGATTTGGGGGCAACCAAACAAATCCTTGGTATGAGGATATCTCGGGATAGGAAGAAACAAAAGCTGACTTTATCTCGGAAGAGTACATTAAGAGGGTTTTGAGAGGTTTCATATGCGAGTCATTTCAAGTTATCATTTCAAGCTATCAAAGGAGCAAGTGTCTCAAGACAAAGCAGGAGAGAAACCAGATGTCCAAGTGTACCTTACTCATCGAGAGGTTGGCGGTTTGATGTATGCCATGGTGTGCACTAGGTCCGATATTGCCCATGTAGTGGGAGCGGTGAGTAGATTTATGAGTGATCGAGGTAAAGATCACGCATACTGATAAAGTGGATCCTTCGGTGTTTGAGAGGGACCATGGGGACGATTTTGTGTTACTGATGGATCGAGACACCACTTTGTGTGGTTATGTAGATTCGAGATATAGGTGGAGATGTAGACAGCAGGAGCGTGAAAGGTTATGTTTACACCGTAGGTGGGAACAACAAGTGAGCTGGATTTCACGACTCAAAAGCTGTTCGCTTTGTCAACCCACAGGAGGTGAGTATATGTTTTGCCACATAGGCAAGCAAAGAAATGATTTTGTTACAACAATTGCTTGAGGAGTTGGGGTATAAGCAGGAGGAAGGAAAGCTACATAGTGATAGTTAGAGTGCTATACACCTAGTAGCTAAGAACTCTGCTTTCCACTTTAGGACGAAGCATATACGGTTAAGGTACCATTTCATCAAGACAACTTTAGAGGAAGAGAAGTTTAAGTTGGAGAAGATTCATACCAGTCGAGAATCCTACACACATGATGACCAAGGTGGTCACAAGAGGAAAAACTAAAGCTTTGGTTGGTCTTCACGGAAACTAGTGAAGGGTTGAGAAGCTTGCTCAAAGGAAAACTAGTCTCCAGGTGGGAGATTGTTAGGTTGTGGAGCTTGTTTTGATGTGTGAAAGTGTTGAAGATTGTACACTAAGAGTAGTGTACAATTTTTTTGGCCTCAAAACAAAACGTGCCCGATATATTGGGAAACGTGCTTTTCTCATATGGGTGGGATTTTTCGACCCATAGGTTTATGAGACGGTTTTGGCCCATAGTTTTGATACTCACAATTTTGTAAAACTGCTTAAGTAGTTGTCTACTTATGTGGTTTTATGCATATGGTAGGTATGATGTAACATTGCAGATGTGTTTGAATTCGGGTGTGAATTCTCAGAGAGTTTGTTGAGCATAACTCCAAACAAATCACAGGTATTGTATTGAGAGAGCGGTGGCTTGTAATAAAATCTAGGCAAGTGATTCTTGGTTAACGTAACCCAAATTGGGTGAACCATGTTAAATCTTTGTCTCTTTGTGTTGTGCTATTTTTATTTTGCACTTTTATTTAAGATCTGTAATATTTTTCTCGCATATTAGTTTCTCTTGTTGTGATTCGTGAGGGATTATTCCGCATATTTTATTCCCTATTTCCTAACACAACGCAAGTGTCATGGTTCTATAGTATAGTAGTCGGAACCCTAAGGTAGCTATAGTTATCCAAGGCCTATACCTAAGCTATATCCTTCAAGTATTCATAATAAGGGTAGGTCAAAAGATGGGTAAAGTTAAGGGGCATAACATAATGAGACAAAGCCATAGACTAAAGCAACCATACGTCTACCGTAATTTATAAGAATGGATGATCAACAATCCGCTAAACTATAAACATGAAAGAAATGACAAGGGTTAAAGATACTTGTAGTGTGACTCATGATGCATGAATCGCCCATAGATGACAACAATCAAAGAGAATCACTATGGGTGGTGAAATGCAAAATTCAAGAAGTCCTCTAGTCCTAGGTCACTTTATGGCGACCCAAATGCAAAGGGATAAGCTCCAAAACCTCAAGTCTAATAACTAGATGCAAATATGTTTGCAAATGTCCAATGTGCAAGTAAAGTGAAGTGCTTTGAATAATGAATGAGTGATCATAAAATTACAAGAGTGGTCAAGCATATATACTTGACTCGATTGCCAATAGGCAACGGTGTCAACTATTGGAAAAACCAACCATTGGAAACCTAAGGTTAAATGGTGGAAAACAATGAGAAGTGGAATCAAAGAAGTATCTTTTGAAGGCATGAGGAAGGTCTAGGATGATCGAAAGTGGTGGTAAGAGTAGGAGTGCATGTAAACTAGTGGACCTAAAAATGAAAACATGTGAACAAGAGAAGAAACAAAGGAAGGACATGATAATTATGGTATAAAGGTCAACATAGCGATATATCTCAAAGTGGTGGATGATCGAAGGTCTAGGATGATCGAAAGTGGTGGTAAGAGTAGGAGTGCATGTAAACTAGTGGACATAACAATGAAAACATGTGAACAAGAGAAGAAACAAAGGAAGGACATGATAATTATGGTATAAAGGTCAACATAGTGATATATCTCAAATGGTGTGGTCGAGCCTACTTGACAATTTGATCACACCCCAACCTTGTTAGTCCTTTGAAGAACCCGCTTAGGAGGATAATGCATGAACATCTTGAATTTGGTTCAGAATGAACACACAAAACAATATAATAATTATTTTCATTGTATCAAGACATTCGGAGATGATTATAAATATATAGGTAAAGGCTTTCCTATAATTAGGGAGATGGAATCTCCACCAATATCTCACCTTAATCAAACAAACGACCGACGATATATTGTTATAACAATATATCTCAACAACCTATATCGTAATATTGTTTATAACAATATTACTATTAAATATTAACTAACCACCCAAACTATAATGTAAACATTAATTTCCTAACATTCCATATTGAGCTTAACTTCACCTTAGTATTTTGTAGCATGTGAAAATATGGTAGAGTTTTAGATTACCTTGTTAGATTTTGAGTATCCATATTAACTTAGGTCTGGCTATAGGTCCACCTGCATACGAGGTTTGTAAAATTAACTTAGGTCTGGTTATATGTCCCACCGATTACTTTTTTTCTTCTTTTGTTGGCTCGGCTCTGGTCAAAGTTAAGCTCAGGAATGTCTTTATCCATTTCCAAGAAATAGACCCCTGATCAGTTCACGAAAAGGAATATGAGATCTAGGATCCTCAGATTTTGTAACCGTGTATCTGGACTTCTTTTCCGGCTCCAGCTTATGGTTAATCCCTTTGATAGGAATATGCGCACGTGGGACCAATCCATCTTTACTTCTCCTTCCAGCTCTTTGCGAAGTTTCTCGGCAAACATCCGTAGGAGACAGGAATATCTGCAACTAGAATTGTCATCTTTAATCTTTTGTCAGAAAAGCTGCCAGAACAACTTGTGCATCTTTGATTTGTCCGATTAAAGGGACTTGTCTCTCCATGGAGTAGCACCTTTTTATGGTCTTTGTCGCCAGGTAAGCCCGAAAGCATCCGCAACTTTATTTGGCATGACATTGTCGAAGCACCAGAATCTATAATGGAATTGCTTAACTTGAAACTATTAAGCAATAAGGAGACATAGAAAGGTTCCTTTGTCGAGAAGATGGTGAGGGTTTAACAATTGCAGTGTTGTTTTGTGGAGTATCTTTGGGCTTAGGCAAAAGGCCTTTTGATGTATTGGATTGTCTTGGTGATTGTACATATTTGACTAGCCTATTTAAGCTTGGTTAGGAAAGGCTCTCAAGTATCCAACTTCCGACATTTGAACTCGGTTTTCTTAACATGATGAATAATGTCAATAGAAGAAATAGATTGTGATACGAGCTGCTTTACGTGGTTGAGATGAAGAACTTGCATGCTTACTTCCGAGGAGCGAGGAAGAAGGCAAAGGGATGCCTCTTTTTGTTCGGGTCGGCTAATGCCTCGGCTGGCGAGTTTGTGATCTTGTAAAGTCGCATATGTATGACCATGATCATCTTCATGAAGTTTCTCATCGTCATGTTCAAATTTGTAGTTCAAATAATTAATGTTGGAGTCGTTGGCGGGACCTACAAAAACATCATCCTCGAGCTGATCAGCGTCAGCTTCTAGGTCTTCTTCATTCATCTCCACGTTGTTTCTTGGAGCAGCTTGATTGCTAATCTTTGGGAACCAAAGAATGCGGTTCCAGGTTGTTGAAATTTCGGCGGGGGCGGTGTTGTTGCCTTGAGCCATTTGAGCCATTTGTTTCTTTATCTGCTAACATCTCATTTGCCAATTTTGCGAAGTAGTGAATCGGAAGTAGTAGTAGAAGATGAACTTTCAGCTCTAGAAGTGTTGCTCTTTATTTTTCCAGCCATGATGAGGTCATCTTCAATTTCATTTGCCATGTTTTGGGTTGTTAACAAATCAACAGACGTGCTCTTATGATTGATAGCTTACTTCATGAAGTAAAGCATTGATGAAGAATACTTTTTGATTCGTCATTCGAGAGAAGCGAAGCCGAATTTTATACTGATAATCTTTGGAATTTTGCGATAAAATACCGTATGTGCTCATGTGGTTCCTTCTTGACTAAGTCGGTTGAGTTATCGATGTCTTTGGAATCTTTACTTTTATTGCATGTGCTCATGTGGTTCCTTCTTAATTGAGATCGGTTGAGTTATCAATGTCTGCTGGAATCTTAACTGGTTTGAATCTTTTCAGGAACGCATCCCTGCATAGTAGCCCAGTTGGTTATGGTGCTAGGAGCTAGCCGGTAGAACCATTCTCTAGCCAAGTCATGCAGAGTCTCTATGAAGAGTCTAATAGATACATCTTCATGTTCGACTGCAAGCACTCCACAGGATATGAAAAACGCAGCCAAGTGGTCATCTGGATTCTGCTTGCCATCTCCAAAGAATTTCAGAAAATTCTTTCTCGTCCCTTTAGGTAGATCATGCATAGGAGTCAGATTCAGTGGCCCAAAAGCTGCTCCCCATGGGACAGGTACTATCTGGTTCTGATTCGCCATGATGAATGGGGCACGTCTTCTCCTTGTGTAGACTTGATGAATAATTCTAACCGCCGCATTATGCTGAAGATGATCCGGATCTGGATGAGCGTGCACTCTCCTTCCTGGTGAGAGACTAGATCTGCGGCTTCTCACTTGAGGAGGATGATTGAAATAGAATTGCTCCTGCAGTTTGAAGAAATGATCGAGTCCTTCTTTTGCGCCTTCACCGTACACAAAGTTCTCCGAAAATCTGCTCTGTATGTTCCTTTGCTTAGTGACTCTCGAGGGTTTCAAAGACAAAGTCGGAACACAAGAATTCAACTTACAAATTCGATCCTTTACCGAAGGTTCTTCCTCTACTTATAGAATGTAGAGGGAAATTACAAGTCGGAAGCTTTTAGTTGAAGTGACACATGTGGAAGTGGGAAAGGAAACAATGCGATCTCCCTCCTAGAATTCCTCTTTGCATGACATACATGATTTGCTGATGAAAAATAGAACCTTCTATTTTGCACGTCCGCCACCTATCTCCATGTAGTTGACTTCTTCAAGTAATGGCTTTTAAACCAATCACTTAAGTTGTATAATATAATTGATCGCTCAATTACTTTGTGGGAGGAAATAAGAGAAAGAAGAAGAAAGAGGAAAGCTGCGCAGTCTTATCCTTTTTCATATTCTACGCATCACGGTGATTCAACTGGAGCTTTAATCGATGTCGATACATTGCATATATGCTCGAATCAAGAAGAAATATCGATTTACACTAGTTTTGAATAAATCGGACCAAATAAGAAGAAAAAGAATTATTAGGACAAAGATAGACAAAGCCATGGCAAAGAAAGAGGAAAAAGAAAGCACAAACAGAGTCATGCATCACTTCGATCTTGCAGGACATAAGAGACACAAATCTAGGTCGGAACCTCTTTCCGAATTGATTGATAGATCTAGAGCGGAAAGACTTCACTCATGCGTGTGGTTAAAGCGGTGGAATTATTCGAACTGCAGCCTTTCCATGCACAACCCGATTGCGAGTTTATTATGGAGCACACTAGATCTTACCATCCTTCATCCGGATCGGTGTGAGATGCTACGGGGGAAAACAATAATTTGATTGGACGCGAGTTCATCAATTATTGTTTGAAGATTCAGTGCGAAAGGTGGTGACTCTATTAGTCTTGAGGATGCCGGCGGCGAGGTGGGAGAAGCATAGAGCTGATTGCGTGAGCATAATAAATAAGCGAGATACATGAAGAAGCCTAGATCTCCTTAAAAATTCCTAAGAACTCTTCCGCTATCTAATTTGGTGCGGGAGGTCGATGATATTGTCAAATTGTTATGCGAGGTTTAATGGCGAGGCGAACACTTACACTTTCCGTACATGGATGTATGCTTTCATCAGGACCATTGAAGTCAACAAGTTGATTCCATAATCATTTGGTCGGAAATTATTGGCAACAACATTGGTGAGCAACTTCGGAGCATGAAGTGTACTTTCGGCTTCAAAATGTCTTCCTACTTGGTGTATCTGCTGACTTCACAAGGTGTTTTTCCAAGTGGATAGATGTGGTGTTCTTTAAGTACCCCATTTTCGAGTGCTACTCGGAAGCTTCTTTGTACCTTCGTGCGAGAAAGATTTCAAAGTGGTCAATGATGAATTCTTCTACGATTTCATTTGCGAGCTGCTAGGCATAAGGACTTGAAGGCCAATAGGGTAAGCAAGGAAGCGTGGGAAGTTGTGTCCAAGATTGGCGATCTATTCATTCGGTTTGCGAGATTTCACATACTCGAGGGTTACGGGCTTTTTGGAGAACGATAAAGATGCCGGGTATCCGAATGATAGATTGATCGCTAAGGAGCTGAGCAGGCAACTTGTGGAGATACACGACCTTCAGTCAAAACGGCACAAGTCTACGGGCTTCTTCCCGATCACTGTCGGACATTATAGCTGCCATAGCATTCATAGAGCTCGAGGGATGGAGACGCAGATGTTATCCGAGTATGAGCAAGAGTTTTTCCCTGCACGGCTGAACTTCGATCCATTTGGAGTAGCTAGGAAGACGATCTCCCAGGAGTACGCACATGTGCCTTCATTAGAAGATTTCTGGATGAAGTGCAACAAAGTGAGTACGAGGTTAGAAAGAGAGATTTCAGAAGGCTATCCAGCAAAGCAAGTGTTCGACTTTGGACTAGCGCGGATACTGCAGATCTTAAAGATGGTGGGAATGTAGTACTTAACACTTACCATCAAATGGGAGGAGATAAAGCCGTATTGCGGGATAACGTAGGAGGTTGCCATACTGATTGAAGAAAGATGCGAGTTGTTTTGGTGAATACTTCAAACTGGTTGCTGACGAAGGGATATTGCCTTGATGAAGCATTGATGAATCAAGTCACGGGAAACCGGTGCGAGAGATTCCCTCAAGCGGAAGTACGAAGGAGAAAGCGGTAGAAGGTCGAGAAGTTGAAAGTACAGAAGATCTCAATCAAAGAAGAAGATCACTTCTACGACCATGGCTTTAGCTCGGCTTCTCCAAAGCACCCAAGACTTCAACTATTGCACCAGACGGGACACTTCCATGCCTCCATTGGATTCGACGACATTCATCTTCTCTCCTCAGCCACTCCATTCATCACTGTTCCAAAAGAGATGTTAAAGGCTGTAGATGGCGGAACTTCTAGGTTGATCATCGAGGAATCGGGCGGAAGTTTCTTTGAGATATCAGTGCAGCGGGAAGGAAAGAAGGAGGATGAGCTCACGGCGAGAAGATGTTATAGTAACCCAGAGTACCCCTCGGTCAAGCCACCACGAAGGATTGAAGCAGGATCCATGAGACATTGATAGATACTCTATTCCTTAGGCTTGATAGTGAAAAGACGGAGAAAGAAGAGCTTGAAGTAGGTATCTCGGTTGTGCGAGATCATAGCCAAGGTTGCTTAAACCTTTCATTCAGCCCATTTCAGAGCATGTGAGTGATCAAGTAAAAACTATTGATGAATGGAAGGATTTGATTATTCGTTAAGTCTTTATGCATAACTTGGAGATGTTCGGCCGTGTAAAGGTTATGAATGATGCGGCAAATCAAGCTGCAAGCAATGGTAGCGAGCATAGTGGACATGAACACGATTCTTGAGAGTAACTGAGTATATTGGGGAGATCAACAAGTTGCGAGAGATGTATTGGTTGTAGAACAAATTGTACTGAGATGGATCGATTGAGAAGGGGAAACAACTAGAGTTTTGCTGAGTATCTTTCCGTTTGGAGATCTACTGGGAGTTTCTTTGAAGAAGAGGATGCAAAGGCTTCTGAGTAGGACATGATCCTTACCGAGACAGTATCATTTCTTTCACCTTTGAGGAGGATGTGGTCGGAGGTGTTACTTCATACGTGCGGATCATTCCCTAAAGAAAGTGCCTAATTCCTGGAAGGGTCTCTTCGATAGTACAAAGAGAGAATTGATAAAGCTATTAAGCCTTTCACGATGAATTCTATTAGTAGTGGTGGCGCTGAGATGGATATTGCAAGGTTTGGACCGAGCTTGGAAGATGTGGAAGTATGCATCAAAGTGTTGAATGAAGGATTGTTGCGATTTAGGACGAGAGAAGGAAGTAGCGGCTAAAAGCAGGATGTGAAGATGCTGATTCACATGTTCGACAAGTATATACGATATTAGAACAAAAATAAGACATAAATGTTACGGTGACATGACTTACGCTTACATTCGTTCTTCTATTTTCTATGTTCTGGATGAAATTGTAAAACTTTAAAGTTATTGGTTTTGAAACCATTGCTTAAAGTCATGTGGAACAATTCTATTAGTTAAGTGATACATGTGTCACTTAAGGAGAAGTTAGTTGAGGATGATTGCCAAATGTCATCTTTACTTGTTTATGTTTCAGTTCAGTTAGACTTCCCATTTGTACTTTCCCTCCTACATTCTATAAGTAGGAGAAGAACCTCCGGGTTAATGATGAGAATTTGTAAGTAGCAATCTTGTGTTCTAGACTTTGTGTTGAACCCCTGAGAGCCACTTGGAGCAAAGGAATACAAAGGAGCAAGTTTCCGGAGAACTTTGTGTCACGGTGTACTGTGTTTCTTGCTTTTAATCTTAGATCTCTTAATAAACTGTGTTATTTTAGATCTGGATCTTGAGTTGCCTTTGTTTTATAATTCTGTGTTTATATCTATTGGATTCTTCTATGTGCATGCAATCAGCTCTGCCATCTACTGATTGGGATGCACATCTTCCCCATTTCTTCTATGTGTTTACGTAATTATCTTCTTCTATAACTTTTCCTTTCTTTAAACTTGCTTACTTCTTTCTGTGAGAATTGTTCGATTATGGTTCATGAATTGAGTAGTTAAAGTAAAACCCCATTTAGATATTAACATACTTAAATTGACAAATCGACATGGGAGCCTCACCGGTTAAACGAGGAGATTTATCTCATGATTTGCCTAGGTTTTGTGCTATGTAGAAAATCTAGCCAACATTGTTTGAACAATTCTTTTCCTCTTTATTCAAATGAAATTCTTCACTGGCTAGTGCGAGATATGAATAATTCTTGATTAGAAGGATATATTCAATGTATTGGACATTGATTTAAGATCCCTTTCTCTTATAAAGCACTGTAATAAATTCTTGCGATTAATTGGACAAAGATGACAAGAGAATATGACAGTGGACTTGATCATAAAAATCTGCATAATTCAAGTTTGCTGCCCAAATTTGATGTTTTATTTACATGCAAAGCAAGCATGAATTTTACCAACTTCACTGGGCATCTATATCACTTATGCAAACAATTATCCAGACACAAATCAACCTCCTTGAACATGCGCCAATTACAGGAAGCTTTTAGCATTAATTACACCTTACGAGCAAAAATCCTCTCCAAATGGGGCACACTTTTAAATCAGGCTGCACTTCTCGCTTGTGAATTAATTAATTAATTCTTATGACAAATACCTTTTGCTTATATAATCCTCATGATTCTATAATTAATTAATGCCTTTTCTATTCGGCAATTAATTAATTAATTAATAAGCTTCACTCTTCAAGTGGGCGCTTATTTTGTGCATGCTTATGGCTGCCACTTAATTTATTTAATTTTAGACTTCTGCTTCCACTTAACTCAAGCCTCACAGTATGCTTTGACCTTAGCCACTGAAAATAGGAATTAATTTAATCATTTAATACTTTAAAAAGTATTATTTCTCTCCCAAAAGGGGCGCACTTTTTGACATAAAGGGGCTGCATTAAATAAATATTATTTATTTAATTTTGGAACAGTCTATTTTCAACCTCCTTTTGTCCATTTACCTCTGTTGACTTTTCCACAAGCCTGGGCGTCAAAATTGGGTGAATAAATATTAACAAATATTTATTTAATGCATTTATTATTCACCCAAGGTGGGTTGCACTTTTTGGATTAAAGAATTTCTATTTTTAAAATTCGGATGTCAATGGCATTATTTTTCCCTCTGAGGCAGCCTTGAAAATCCCGTGAGTCACTTAAGTCGTTTGACTTTCATAATGAGATTATTTACCTGCAAGGTGAGTGCAATAAAATCCCATGATTCACTTAAGTGATTTTTCTTTTATTTCACAATGTGAATTTTACCATGCTGAGGCGGGAAAGAAATTCCCGCTTGCCTGCGCTTCTAATTTTCCCATTGTGACTTGAGTGACGTTGCTTCCATAGGAAAAAGTACCTGTTAGGCAGCCTACAGAAAATCCCATGATTCACTTAAGTCATTTGACTTTCATAATGGGATTATTTACCCTGAAAGTGCATAAGATAGATAAAATCCCATTATTCACTTAAGTGATTTTCTTTCATTCCACAATAGAAAATTTTTACCTATGAGCGGGTAAGAAATTCCCGCCGCCTGCGCTTCTAATTTTCCCATTGTGACTTAAGTGACGTTGCTTATGGGAAAGGTACTCTGCTGAGCGTGTACAAAATTCCCACACTGCCTTTGCTTCCCGAGAATCCCATGATCCACTTCAAACCTTCTTTTCCAAAAATGCGCCAGCCCAAAAAGGCTTTTGGTGCACAACTTCATCTTTTCCCGAGAGAACCGGACCTCGATGGCGAAGTGCAGCACAAGCGTGCGTATGTGATCTCTAAATACTCTAGGCCAAGAATTAGGCCAAACCGACAAAGGAATTGATCGAGAGAAATTTCACGAGAATATGAAAGCAGGAAAAACTCAAAAACACAAAACGTTGCTAGAAGTTACAAATAAAGCCCAAGATTCATTCTGGTTAAAACCCTATTTGTATCTTTTGGAATAACGATATATACTATCACAACGAGTTAAACCAGGAACGTAAATTGCCTCAAAGCGGGGCTCAAAATAATTAAATACAAATTTCCAGCGAGCGAAATCCCGGCCTTGAGAATATAACAATTATTTGGCGAAAATGGATAATATGGCTCCTTTGGAATATACGAATAGATGTATGGTGGTTCCTCGTCTACAAGTATTAAAATCTCCTAAAAGAATTATATCATCAATAGTGGACTACTAATAGATCTTTTGATAATGCCCAAGTTATGGGTCTGATGAATGTGGATGATGGATGGATATATGGCATGGGAGTTGTATCTGACTATAAAGACATCTCGAAAATAAGGCGAACCTCTTTGAACCTATTGCCATATGTATCTAAAATGGACATCGAAGCTCTAAGTGAATTGTATATGGAGATATGGCAAGGAGAGTAGCATCAACTATAAAGACATCCAGAAAGAAGGCGAACCTCTCACGAATTGAACCCATAGCCATATTTATGTAGAATGGACATCAAAACTCATAAGTTAAATTATGCACTTAAGGCTATTCCGATTGAGGCAAACCACACCACCTAAACCACAAATACCACCTAATTTTGTAGTCTCATGCACAAGAAGCATAAACGTATGAGTAGCTTATGATAGTGGAGGGAGGGCTCTCATGGGTCTTAACAAGGAAGATGAGATCGTAGGAAGCAATATTATCCTAGAAGGTACTGGACATGACCATATAGGGCCATTGTAGTTGTAATAAGCAATGGAGATACCACCACCACCCACAAGACCAATGATTGTCGTGTTGAGAGTTTAGGCGTGACCTCCTAAGATGAGGAGAGATACGAATCGTGGCCCTATAATCTTGGATTACTGACCCATTTGTTTTTTTTTGCTCTTAGCTAAAACTTGAACACGAGATTTCCTCATTGAGACCACCACCCATCGAGACCTCTGATTGTTGTTTTGTTGAGGAAATAATCACACCTCCTCGCTTAGGAGGCTTTTGGTCCCCAAAAGCTTAATGGGGAGTAGATGAGGAAATAATACCCTCACTTGCTACTTGGTACCATCGGGCCTGCCTTGGTGTCTTTCCTTTCAGTCAATCTGCTTTAAGACTCCTGCGGACCTCTCCTAGTCTCTCTCGACCTTTGCTGCAAGACTACATCCTCTTCAATTTGCCTTGTGAGTCAAGACGTAATCCTCGATGAAAAAAGAAGCTCGTAGTTCTTCATCTTATCTAGCATGGATGGCTCATATAGGTGCTGAGTTCTCGTAGTTTACTCAGTACATCCTCATGAATGATGGCAAATCAAGTCGAAAGGCATTTTCTCCAACCTGCTCCAATATGGTGAAGGGTCCATATCGTAATGGCTTGAGCTTCCGTGCTTGACCTTGTAGTCTCTCCTTGCTCAAGTAAAGCCAAACTCTATCTCCAACAGGAAGCTTATGTTCCCTTCTATGCTGATCGTGCCTAGCTTTGTACTTGGCTTGAGATTTCTCTAGTTGTTCCTTGACTTTGAGATGGATTTGTCGGATCCTCTCAATGAATTTGTTTGCTCTAGTCACCTCTGTGTCTCGTGTATCCTTCTCATCCCTGCTGTCCAATTGCTATGTCAACGGATTTGTAGGTAGATATCCCAAGCATGCTTCAAATAGTGACTTTATAGTGGATGTGTGTACTGCCCGGTTATAGGAATGTTGAATGTAGGCTAAGGACTCATCCCAAGTCCTTGGGTATTTGCTGTTATACCCTCTGATCAACTGTACCAAAGTCCTGTTTACCACCTCTGTTTGTCCATCTGTCTGTGGATGGAAAGTTGTGCTCCTCTGTAACCTGGTATCCATCTTGTCCCATAAAGTAGTCCAAAATTTCCCCAAGAACACGGAATCCTGTTAGAAACAATAGACGTTTGGCAAACCAAAATGCACCCATACATTAGCAAAGATAAGATCTTCCACCTCATGTGCTTTTCTTGTCTTTTTACATGCCATAAGGATACACATCTTACTAAATCTATCGAGAACAACATAGAGATAGTCATGGCCATGTTTAGACATAGGTAATCCTCCTAAAAATCCATAGAAATGTCCTCCCGGGCGACGAGTAGGTAGTGCAAAGGCATATACAAACCTTCCTTCCTAGTCTTAGGCTGCTTTAGTACAACATAGTTTACATCCTCGTATAAATTTTGATACTTCTTCTTGCATATTGGGCCAATACATGCCTACCTGCAAGTGGGCTAGGGTCTTACCAACACCGAAATGTCCCGCTACTTTGAGGTATGTGCTTCCCTCATCAATAGAATTTGCTCTTCTTTTGGCACGCAAAGCTTCCCCCATCAGTAGAGCAGCCTGTCTTTGAGATAAAAATCTTCAATCCCTGTCCTTTCAGCCCCTTGGGACTGCAACTGCTGAAATGTCACCCCAAAGTCTTTGTCCTGGGCATATGCCTCTCTCGTAAGCTTCCTTCATGAAGGGCTCGATCTGAGAGATAGTGGCCAAACAGGAAAACTTCTCTGTGTGGGTGGCCTAGACAACATGTTTGCCACCAAGTTTGTACTACCCTTCTTGTATTTAATCACCAGATGGAACTGCTAAAGGAACCCCATCCATTTGTAGTGCCTTGCCTGCTGTAATTTAGATTGTGCTTGCAAATACTGGAGAGGTTTGTGGTCAGTGTGCACAATAGTTTCTTTACCCAACAAATAATGCTTCCATTTTTTAATTTCCTGAACTAGTGCATACATTTCCTTATCATATATTGAATATCCTTTAACTGCTGAAGTGAAAGTTTCAAAATGATAACATACGGGTTTACCTCCTTGAAGCAACACTGCGCCCATGGCGTAATCACTGACATCTATCTCTACTTCAAAAGGCTACTGCAAATTAGGAAGAGCAAGTACTGGAGCATGACTAATCTTGTATTTCAATAACTCAAAGGATTTGTCTTGTTCCTTACACCCGATCAAAACTCTTACTCTTTGCGACATTGTGTGTAGAGGTCTTTGCGATCGTGGAGAAGCTCGGAATGAACTTCCACATGTCTTGTCTGCTTCCATAAAACTCCTAGTTTCTATGGCTCCTGTTGGTGTTGGCCAATTAGTGATGGCTTCCACCTTCTTTGGATCCACTCGTAGCTCTCCTCCTCCAACCATGTGCCCAAGATAGACAAGTGACATTTGGCATAATCACATTTCATCATATTACAAAGCAAGCTGTGTCTCCACGAGAACTTGCATAAGACTTGCTACAAATGAGTTAGATGTTCTTCCAATGTGGCACTAAAAATCAAGATATCGTCTAGATATACAATGACACATGAATCGATGAAATCCCGCATGATACATCAATCATCAATCTCATAAATGTAGCGGGTGCATTGCATAACCCAAAAGGAAGTACTAACCATTCATACAAACCCTGTTTTGTCTTGAAGGAAGTATTCCATATATCCTCCTTCATTTTGACTTGGTGATAACCTGACTTGAGATCCAACTTCGTGAAAAATTTGGCATCTTTGAAGCTAGTCAAGAGATCATCTATGCGGGGAAGTGGATATTTGTTCTTTATGGTTATCGATGCACATTCTCCAAGAACCATCATAATAGGTGAACCACATGGTGAGGTGCTCGGACGTATCATCCCTTGGTCTAGTAGTCACTGAAGTTTTTCTTTACTTTAGTACTCTCGAGCAAGGATTGCGTATACAACTCGATGTTCGGTAGAGGGGATTCGCGAAATGAGTCGAATCTCATGCTCTACTTCCCGTTTTGGTGGTAACCCTTAGGGAAGAGCCCGAAATACTTCCTAAAAAGATTGAATAATACTATCCAAATCATGCTTTCCGTGGTTAGAAATCTCTGCAACTATCCAAATCATGATTTGGAAGATATATTCAATGCATTGGACATTGATTTAAGCTTCCTTTCAACTATATAAGCACCGTAATGAATACTGCAATTAATTGCATGACAAAGAGAATCCGAGTATGAACACTTGATTTTTATCATAAAAATCTGCGTATAAAGTAAAGGCTGCTGCCCTAAAATTTGAGGCTTTGTTTGCATGCGAAGCAAGGAAGAATATTTCAACTTCACCGAGCAAATACCACTACTATCGGACAATTAATCGGACTTAAATCAAGCTCCTTCAAACCTAGGCGCCAAACTTTGAAGCTTTCCGGCTGTGAAAACACCTTCCTCTGAGCAAAATTCCTCCTTTGGGTGCCAAATCTGCCTGGGCTGCACTCCTTTGCTAAAGAATTAATAACTCCATTAATATGGCAGCCCATGCTTATATAACCTTGATCATTCTATAATTAATAATTGCCCTTCCTATTTCCAGCAATTAATTAATTAAAAAACATGCTTTTCTCTTCAATTTGGGTGCCTATTTTGTGCATGCTCATGGCTGCCATTAAATAAATTAAATTTATTTAATTTTAGCTTTCTACTTCCAGTCTACTTTGACTTCACACTATGCTTTGACCTCATGCGCCAAAAATAGGAATTAATTCCATCAATAAATACTTTAAAAAGTATTATTCCTCCTCTAGGTGGGTCGCACTTTTTGCCATAGCTAATTTCTATTTTTAAAAGTCAATTTCTAATGGGATTATTCACCCTGCACCGCAGCTCCAAAAATCCCATGATGGGATTTTTACCTTGGAGGAAGGTAAGAAATTCCCATCAATGCCTTAAGTGATTTTATTTTATTTCACAATGGGAATTTTTACCTGTAAGGTAAGAAAATCCCGCCCGCCTACCGCCTCCAATTTTCGGTGTGACTTAAGTGGCATTGCTTCCATGGGAAAAAGTACCTTTGGCGGTACAAAATTCCCACCCTATGCTACTAAAAATTCTATTGTAGTATAAAACCCTCCTTTCCAAAAATGCGACCTGCCCATAAGAGGCCTTTTTAAGTGCATGACTTCATCTTTCTAAGGAGAACCAGATCTCTGTGTGGCAAATTCCTTAGATGATGAAGTCCGTAGATGATTTGGCGAGATATCCTCAGGCAATAAAACAAACTAAAGCGTGAAGGAATTGACCTAGAGAAATTTCATAGAAAAACAAACGGATAAACACCAAAACGCCAAAGCGTTGTTAGAAATCACGAGATAAAGCCAGGATTCATTCCGGTTAAAACCTCTTGGTATATGGGAATATTGACATGTAAGACGACAACAAGAGTTAAACCAGAGCACAATTTGCCTCAAAGGAGCTCGAGAATAATTAGATAAAAATTTCTGCAAGAAACCCAATGACAAAATATAACGATTTCGGGCATCCGAGTATTTGGTGAAATTGGCTAATATAACTCTCTGGGAATATCTTGACACAATAAAGACACTTTATCAATTAAAACACAAAACGACCCATTATTTTTAAATTATGAATTTTTACATGGGGTAGTCTCAAATTTCAGCGTAAAATGCAGGGACACCAAACTTTAAAAGGAGTATGATCGGATTTTACCTTTTCTCTTTGTCTTTAGAAGTCTCTTCTTCATGTTCTTCCCATAACTTTCCTCATGGTGGCTCCTTCCTATGCCAAACTTTTCGGCTAATCCCGAACCACCGATTCCATGGAGTCTTGTTTGTGTGAGGTTGTCTGTCTTTGTAAATCAGCAAGCTCTTCTTGCCTTCTAAACATCCTATCCATCATGGTCTCCAACATCTCGATTCTACGGACCAAGTTCTCTTCCTCCATTTGTCCCCGAATTCTCTGTTTCCACTTCTTTGTAGAAATTTCTGGATCGCAAGGTAAAGCCTCTTCGCCTTTAGATCTCGTCACCATCATACAAATCCAAGAACGAATACCATAGTCCTGGATAATTGTTAGCTACGATACTAAAATGATCATAAACTCTCAACTTTGGATTATCCACGAGAATCACGATTAATCATTTTAACTGTTCTACTTTCAATTAGAAAATAACAGAGATAGCTAGTGAAATGAATTATACTTGCTTAGAATCAACCATTTGCGAAAGGAAAGAATATAGACTCATACACCAACAATTTTATCCTGGAAAACCTCCAGAGGAGGAAAAACTAGTCGGGAAGGGCAATTGCTCTTTCTTCCCACTTTTATTGGCCAATTCAATAATAAGTACAGAAATTACAATAAGTATGAAAGAGAAGTAGATAATATCTCACACTTCCTCCCACTTGCTTGCTCTGACTCAATTACTCCTTGCTTCTACAAATCACAATTCCAACACTAAGAGCTTCTTACTCACTTGCTTCATGCTTGATGCCTTTTTCTCTGCCACAACATGCATTTATAGTCTTTCTCATGTTCTCTCGTGCACTGGAGAATGGGAAAAGTCATGCAGAAGAAGAGACATGGACACCCTTTGGAATTTTGGGACTGTTCGCGTCATATTTTATTTTTTGTCCACAAGAGCCAGGACCGCTGCCCAATACTGACCACGGTCCAGTGGACCGCTGCCACTGGTGGGGCGGTAGTTCTGTCAGAACCGCCGCCTTGAAAGGCGGCGGTCCTGTCAAATGAATGAACCTCCGTGTATATTTTTTTCTTTTTCATGTTGGATGATCCGATAAAGTAGAGTCATTTTGATCCCTATGGATCATCCTGCTTAAGAACTACCTTTTCTAAAACCCTCCTTACTTCTTATATATTGCCATATCATCTTAGGGCTTTAGAGTATATACCTCGGATCTCCATCTTCGCCCTTAAGCGCTCGGGGCTGCCATGAAAAAATGCAAATGATTACTCACCAAAGGCCTTGATTTTGCCAATGCCACCTGTCCTTCATACATCATCATGACGCACATTACCAAAGTTTTCGAGTCATGTCACATTTAATATTTAGAATTTCCACATGTGTATAAGCATGACATGGCCAAAAAGCTTAATGTGACAAGACATTCCTAAATGCGTGGGCTTTTAATCCTTTTTTAGTGACACGTTCCTCATAAATAGTTGATCTTCATTTAAACTTTCCCACGTACTGTCAATCGGAATGGGATATGATATTAATAGTGAAATGATGTCTTTGGCCACATCAACGTAAGCACCATGCCTATTTAAATGGTTCGGTGAGGTCCTTTCATTTGTCACCTATCTTTTTAGAGTTTTCTTCTTTCTACTTTTCGACAAACCATTTTGTTTCCATGTATTCTTCACCTCACGGATTTGAATCTTCCTCCCGGAGTGCTCACTCATCGGTGGGTGAGTCTTTCCATTGATTTGGGCCAAATGAGGCCCTCATTCGTCATCTTTCTCGCATAACGATACCAGGCCGGTCCTCCCGATGTCTCCTCTTGGAGGACATGCTTTCATCTTTCTAGAACGACGCATTTCAGATTGTGTCCTTCATTCCCTATTTTTCAAGTGCTCTATTTCCACGTAGTTCGCCACCAATACAGGTGGACACCAAGCAATTGAAATCCCAGCCAGCTTCCGCTCATGTCATACATTAACGGTGATCATTGGTGTTTGAAAAGGGATTATTACCAACCCTCAATTTGACCACGGAAATCAAAATGGGGAAGATCTCAAATATAAGTGTAGAATAAAATAACACAATGCCTAAGACAACTTCCTACACTAGAGAATACAACAGAGAAGTGTTTCGACGGTCTTAGAGGGTGCCCTTGCTGAATCACGGTCAACAAGAGAAGAACCATGAGAGAGGGTTCTTCAATAGCAAAATTCCTCACTTCCTAGTATCTCGGCTCACCTCAGTCTGAGAACCAAAGCATATATGAGAGGGGGATGTTTCCTTCCGAGTGGGTAAACCACAAAAGGAGAATAGAGTTCACCCAATTGTTGAATGGGCCATGGTTAGGAAATATGGAACCATCCCATAAACTTGGAGATGGGTATGTCTCGGGATCGGTGATTGATGTCCAATTTGTGTTTGGCGTGGTGGCTCATGATGACTTCATTCAGTGTAGGGATGCGCTTAAACGTATTTTAGTGTCTCACGGGTGAGGATGTTCATGAGAAATGAGTGATGTTTATGCTTTTCCCTTTATAAATCCGTCTATGTATAAGTATGTGTATACATATGTTCAAGGGCAAGGGCCCCTAAAATAGAACCCCATTTTGTTCACTGTAATTGTTGCTCTGAGTTGCCTTTCTGTTTTCTTTTAAAATGTATGATGTGTGCGAGATAGTGCTTCTTTAAAGCGATTGAACATGTCTTGCATTTCCTGTTTCCTTTTCTTGCAACAAGAACACCCTCGAAACAGACATTCCACCTCGCAACAACTTCATAAATCACACATAACTGCACAAAATCATGGGAGAAAGAAGTGGGCCTTTGTCTCCTCGTGTTTCTTTATTCTTTTCGCATTCACTTGATGGCCGGGTCAAGCAATTTTTGACAATAAGCTCATGAATTGTTTCATAGCCAAACGACAACAAATACGGCCCCGGGCTCCGAAATGTTATTTACTTTATAAGTCAAGTAAGGATCTTTCTCGGATGCCGGGAGAAACTCGATTTATGAACATTCCGAGGCATAGCCCCAAAATAGATTACACCTCTAGCATTTACTATGGAAGATATAACCGGATCGGAGTTGAGGGAATTTTAGAGTCTACTTTTAAGTTAGGCTATGTGATTCGGAGATACCTAACCTTTGGGCTTCGGGGATAAATTGCACTCACCATACTCGCACTTAGCCAAACACGTCTGAAGTCCCAACCTTGTGCCAAAATACAATCTTTTTTTGTACTGGCAAGTATGCGGAAATTTAAGAACCTTCATAGTAGTGATTAAAACCAAGCCGTACACTTGACCTCCCCATTGCGGAGAAAGACGAATCCAGATATGAGAGATATAACTCAAAATCAGTCCTCATCACGTACTTATCCTGAAAAAGTATTTAGAGAATAGAATAGCTAGAAAAAGAAGACGAACATGTATGGGTACCAACAAAATGTGTGTTACTTCATACTTCACGACCAAAGGCTCTTGTCATAACAATTTGTTTGCTGCTGATGCCCATCTACTTACAAAGTCACAAACTTATTGAAGGCCATTCTGAATGTCCACGCAGGAATCCTCTTCCCTATTGATGGGCCTTTTTGTGCGGCATACGATATGCATATGATCATTGGGAGCATGGAGATTATGGTCACTTGTTAGGTGACATCGGGATTGCCACCCATAAAAGCTAACAAAGATTTAACCGACAAAATATTGAGGTTGATAAGCCAAATCATATTGCATTGAGTTGTGAGACACTATGGGACATTTGGACCTTATTCCTCATTTGCCGATTACACCACATTAATTATTTGTATGGTTGGGATGTAGTTGGGATGAATATTTTAATTAGGTGGATTGTGTGTTTATATCAATGCAACCCCTACCTGGTAGAAAGTAGTCAAAATTGCGAGAGAAATAGTCTAGAGCACAGCTTGTGAGAGTCATACCATACGGAGTTTGTGGGCAGTTATTGGGCTAAATCATCTCCTTGTGAGGACTAGGGGCAACACTCTTGTGGTGTTGATTGTAAACCTGCAGACTATTGTGTGTGTATGAGAGTGTTGTTCTAAGCTAGATTAGTTAGTGTGTGAAGTTATATGTGTAATCTCTATGTTCATATGAAATAAGGGGTTCATTATTGTATTAATTCCATTGTGAAAAGTTGTTTATGTGTATGTTGCACAATGTAAGGCATTGTTTCCTCGTGATCCCTAACGATGATTGCATCACATTTGTTATATGTACAACATGAGTTATTCATGGCGTTGTATATCACAAAAAAAAGATCAGATCTCAATGGTGTTATTATGACTTTTATGGGAATGAATGGATTGTTGGAAACTAGTTAGTGCTATATGCTTACATATCGCAGTGGGTTTAAGCAACCAAAATTTGGTTCCATTTTGTACTTGATAACATGTCATATGATTTATTGCTTGGATGTACTTGAATTCATGAAATAAAAGTCATATGATCGACTTCGCATCAATGTCTCAATTTTGTGCATAAAATGAAGTAAAGACTATTTGTAGAGACAATCATGTTATCCAACTAGGTGTTCAAACTAGCATGATCCATAAATGAATAAAAATGCAAACATCATCTAGTAGAATCCAAGTGCTTGATTAATTACTAATTCTAATAGAAAAAATCCATCCTTTTAGGGTGTGTTCACATGCAACTTCCCTTGCATGCACCGATTATAAATTATTCTCATTTCATGTAGAAGTGTAATAGATTATTATGATTACTAAGATGATGTATTGTCCCCTCTCAACTCTAGTTCTCTTTGAAGGCCTTGAGCCCATTCTACTTCTTGTGGGCAAAAAAGGAATGAGAAAGGAAGTTAATGTCATTCTTTTCCTTTGTTTTTGTGAGATTTGCATTCTTTTTTAGTAATTTTCTAAGTATAGTCAATTTGGTTGGGTAAAGGAGAAAAGCCAAAAGAAAAATAGAAGAAAAATGAACTATTAAGTTTCAAAGGAGGTCGGTCTTCTTTAGAAGGTTCTAATTTGGTTTTGGAACCTCCATTTATTTAAAGGGGCGCGATGGCTTGGAATTTATTCTCTTAGAGTTGGGAGCACGTTTACTTTCTCTCTCATCCATTGAGGATGAAAATCCTCTTGGAAGATCTATCGAGAACACAACCTCATAATAGTGGGCTCATTTGAGGACAAATCCCCTCAAGCTTCAAAAGGGTCTTCACATTAGGAGTTTGTATTTAGTTTTGAATGAATTTCCAGCCGTTCCCGAGGTGGCAACTTGCCCTAAGGTAGAGTCTGGGGTCTTCTAGGGCACGCCAACTTTAAATTCAGTCATCATTGTGTTTATCCATTTTTAATAGCTGGAATATTCATTTGTACTTCATTTTGGGGCTTGGAAACTTTCATTTCCAGCCATAATTGTAAGGGTATTCACTTACATTGATTAATTAATTTCAATTAATATTGAATTGGTAAAAAATATTTTCAGTGCTTTTTCTTGCAATCATTTCCAGATTTGAAGAATATTATTTTGAAGGGTTTCTAGAATTATTTCCAACAAGTTAGAGGCTGATTCTTATAATAAAATAAGTATATTTACAGCCTGCTGCCAGGGTTTGGAATTTAATTTCAGTTTGCTTCCGTTACTATTTTGATTGTGCAAGCTCTTTGGTTTTCAGTTTCAGCCTGAAAAGGGGCATTGCAAATGACAATGATGATGATTTCATTAATTTATCTATTCTAGACTCGTTGTGATTTAACTTATCTAGACTCTTAACCATTTTGCATAAATGCTTAACAAATTATTATGATTTATCATACCATTTTGCCAAAGGAGAATCAAACTATTATGATAACTTAGAAGAAAATGGTGATAATTTTACTTATTTATCTTTTCTTTGTTAGCTGTAAGCGGTACATCCTAATCTTGCACCTTACAAAGATACATATGTCTCACATTATATAGCTATGTGAGACTTCCTCTTCTTTTCACTCCAGATCCGTTCATCCCAAGGACACTATCCGTAGTTCCCGAGCGATCACATTTAGGTCCTCACCGGTCGGCACCGAGCGCGGACTAAATCTACCAAATCTTTGACATATAGTATGACGTCCGAGATAACAACACGATAGATGGCCCTTGCGCTCTGCCGCTTCATTTTCCGGTCGTGAATCCATTGAGTTTCTTCCAATCGGCCTTGAATGTTATGGGAGCTCCTTGATGGACTTTCTTCTTTGCATCTCCTCAAGCTTCTTCCCTCTCTACTTCTCGCTTGCATTCCCACATCACGGGTTTGGTTTCGTGTGATGGATCTTCCCATTCTTGCTTCGCCTTTTAGGCTTTTTGTATTTTCTTTGTCTTTCATTTCTTTCTCGAGAACCTTTTGGTTCTCTTGGTTTGTATTTACACGTGTGGGCCTTTTTCAGTCCCATCGACCTACTTTTGTGGTCATTTGTTGGACACTAATATATTTTATCTTATCTTATCTATCGTATGTGTGATTTGAATGATAAAAGATTCCATTGGTTGACACAAGAACAAAAACTCTACCTCCTCAACACAAGTATACGTTGATATGAAAACTCGAACAAATAACTGTTTTGTGCAAGAGTTGAAACCTATTGGTGTACAATTTAACTTTCCATTGTCATATTTTTAATTTCCTAATCTACAAAAAAACATCTTTACCACAATAGCTCAAACACTACCATCTTGGGACAATTATAATTTGATAACGAAAACTTCAACAAAAAATGTTTTTAAGCTGTTTTGTGCACGAGTTGAAACTTTATCGGACTCCTTCAAATCCTCAATCTGTGTGTTTTCCAAGCTAACAAAGTGCGTAGAGATATATTGTCACGTGTCCATTGATCATCCATCATGGTGATGTGATCAATCAGATCAGTCCTATTTTATGTAATAGATTGCCCTCCCCCTCTAAATGTAAAGGGGCTATATTTGAGTGGGTAACCCCTCTCCGCTCTCTATATCCTATCTCTCTCAAAGCCAACTTTATTCTTTGGGGTGGCTAGGCTATATTGAGAATAGGTCGACATAACAAAGAACTGTGCCTCTCTACTTTTTGTGTCCTTCCTGACATATGTTGCTAACACATGTAGATAAGCGAGAGTAAATCTAAAAAATTTAATACAAGTCAACTATATAATTCATAGTGCAACCATACGAGTGTTCATCTACCTGCTTGTGCTTTCATTGTTCATTCAACAACTAATTTTTGTCATTGGATCTCGCTCCATGTATTCCAACATGATTTAATTTGATGTGTGCTTCTCTTATCCTCATAAATGATTCAAACAAATCCCTATCAACACAACCAAAGTGTTGGACTCTTAAGGCATTCAATCATGGCCATGTGTAAATCCGACCATGCCGACAACAAATAAGACTCTCCTAGTAATTTGTGGACTCCCTAGATTTCCTATTATTGAGTCTATAGGATCACACGATTGCTATTTTACTTTAATCCTTTTTTGTAATGATAGAGTATTGTCTTAGTGAACTTAGAATTAACGTACTTTAGATTTTGGAATCATATCGTGTGAAAACATGAATGTTATATACATAATACACAACATGGCATAGGGAGGAAATAACGGGGACCACAAGATGTTTGTTCTTGAATACCTCAAGGTGGAAAAAATCAGTTGGGAATGGCCATTTGCCCAACTTCCGCTTTCTTTATGACCAAAGATAGTCTTCAAAGAGAACTAGAATAAACATTCTTAGCTATCCTGCTCCTAAGCTTCTCGTTATTTTACTGATTGCTTTTTTTTACTCTGACCATTTAGACACATCGACAATTTCTCCGAGCATTGATGCCTTTGCCAACATTCTTTCTTTTCATATAACATGCATGAGATGTCCTCTCGTGCATTAGTGAATCCCAAAGTTAGGAAAGTTAAAGACCATTTTGTGGCCGTTAGTGGCCTGTTCCTACAAGTGCTTATTCGTATGTGTATACCAATGGTTGAAACTCTTATGCAATCATTACGTGACCACAACTCGTTATTAGTGGATTAAGATAGAGATTGTAGGGATTATATTAGTTATACATGATAATCGTTGACTACATACATGTAGGAGTTTAAGAGGCTATATATATGTAATTATTAGTTTGTATGTATCGTTTGTGTTTCAAGATAAATAAATAAATAAATAAAAGTCAAGTTTGAAAAAAATAGAGGGGCCAAGTTTTGTTTGCATTATAAATTTGCAAGTCAAATCTTGACTCTTTGTAAGGAACATGTTTTGGGTGAACCCAATGTCCTATTCATGTGTGATTTCTTCTCATAAACGCTCAATTTGACCTAGCTTGTTAAACTAAGTCGCGGTGAATGATGGAGGCAACCAAGGTAGGAGATCCATTAGTGACCTCAAGTTCACTTTGCTAACTTAGAGGTTGCACATTCTTATAATGGCTAAATGTCTTTGCCAAATCGGCTAATGCCGAGATTGGTGACTAGTTCTGATGAGTACCAGTTATGATGATTGTGATAAGCTTGAAACGATCAAGTACAAATGTTAAAACGAGAAGACTATGAGGACCCGGTCTTAAATTTCATTTTTTTGTATTTTGTTTGTGTCGTGTGGTGAAAATAAAATATTGCAAACAAATATATAGGGGGTGCTTGATATTCAAAGTACGTATCCTTTGTAAGTGATAGGTTGGTAAGAAGCACAACGCTTACTTGGAAGTAAAAGAATGAATAGTTGTGTTTACACATGTATTTTATCGTTGGAAGTATGTGATTTGCTAGTTAGAAGCCAACATTCATTGCGTGAGTGAAAGTGCGAGCATTTGTGCTCACATATGTAGGTGATCGCAAACAACGGTTTTCATGAGTGGGATGAGTGCATATCTAGGGCATATGTTGTGTAATGTCCCTTTTAGAGGGATTTAAATAAAATTCCGAGAATTGTGGAAATTAATTGCATAGTAGACTTAAAATTTATTACGGTGGAAGGAAATCATGGAAATAAGTGCAAAAAAAAATCTTCAATATAGTATTAATCTTGAGAAGGAATGTTTTAAGTCAATTGGAAAGGGTTTTCGTCTTTCCAAAAGACCTCACTTGGGTTTTCCGTCCCAAATGGTGAGATAATGAGATTTTCATATAAAGTCCATTATATACAAATGAAGCCGTGCCCCTTATTTATACTAATTCAAAGTGTGGCGCTAAAATAGAAAAGACACAACCCTTTGTTATGCCTTATAATTATTTAATTTTTCCTTATCTTGTGAACCCCATTAATAGTCTTTTGATTTCTTCATGGTGGCACGTCCATAAATTTTGTAATGCCCACTTCCGATGACACTTAGTTGATTATCATTTTGAGTTATGCGAGACTTTTGGATATGGATATGACTTATACTTACGTTGATTAGCATGATGTTTTGTGAGTAGATGCATTTGGGTTATGATTGGATTTTGTTTTGTATGATCTACACTTTGGAGCATGGACATGATTATTGGATATCGATATTATTTTTATATGGATATATTCGCATGTGTTCTAACATTGGATTTCTTCACCATGATAAGTGGAATGTAGTTGTTGAATTTACATTACTATAACTTTGGATAATGATGGAATGCATAATTAAGTTGTGATTTAAACCTCGAAATAATGGATAATTGAATTACGTATAGATGTTAATAAATTTCATGCATATGGTTATTTTGGACATTTTAACATGCCGCAGGTAGAAGAAGGTATTTATTTTGTATTTTGCAAAAACACAACATGATCACTGACCTAAAGGGATTGGGGAACCAAACCAACAGGATGTCGGGTGGTTTCGACTTTTTTTGGTCGTCAAGCAACTAGTGAATTGTATTGTGTTACTTTTGTTTTTTTATGTTAAGAAAAATTTCCATGAGGGGAAATTTTCTAATGTGACAATTTAAGAATTTTATTTACTTGTTTTAACTTACTTTAGTAGATGATTTCATTTGTGATGTTTTTTTATTACTTTTCTAAGTATGTTTAGATTAATTTAACATCTTGTTTAATTTTTAAGTTTTGGAGGAAGTCTAGTAGGTGTAATTAATTTTGATGGTTGGCTCCTTGAGCCTTGTGTTTTCCTCTTGTATTGAATGCTTGTTTTGAGCGCGTTGACCACTCCAAATCCTTTGAATCTCGAATTTGAGATTTAGGGCAATTTTGGGGGACTTGTGGGGACAAGTTGAACATGTCCCACACTTCCCAAAACCCTTACCAACCATATCATGGGTTGGGAAGCCAAAAAGGATTATTTATTGTTTTGGGAAGGAAATATGACTTTAGAGTGCACTTTTCTTCCTTTTGCATTTAATTGTGCCTTAAGACACATGGGAAGGGATGGATGTGGAAAGAGATGTCATTCAACCCAACCACCCATTTATTGTGTTTGGGAGTTGAGTTGATTATGGGAGGTGGTTTGAGGATGTGTGATGTGGCATCTCATGCACGAGCCACATCACCCCCTCACCCTTTTTTGTTATTTATGGAAATTTCCTCTCTTGTTGAGGGGGTTGGAGTTTTTTTGTCTTTGGAGAGTTCTTTTTTTTTTTGAGTTTGGAAAGAAAGAATTGGGAGAAAGAAGAGGAGCTTGAACTTGTCACTTGGATTGTTTTGAGAGAGCAGACAAAGCTTCTTGGTTTAGGCTTCTCAATGGAGAGGTAGGAAACCTTCTCCCTTTTACTTTCTTATTGTTGTTGCTTTTATGCTTAAATTTGTTAAAAAATGTATGGTTACTTTTGTGTATTGTGGAAAATGGATAGAATGCTTAATGTGTAGTGTAGGAGAGGTCTCATGGGAAACTCATGGGGAGGCATAAGAGTAGAATAGGAAATTGTGGAGGGAGTTTGAGAGGTATGCCCATCTGGGTAAGAATGTTCACATTCTTACCTGTCATGAGGAGCCATAAGAGGAGGGAGGTATAAGAGTATGGGAGGAAAAGGAGTCTTGAGGAGCCATAAGAGTCATAGGGGCTTGAGTTTTTGTGGAGGTTTGGATGGACATCTCATCTCAATGGGGAGGCATAAGGAAACTTTCCCATAGTTCCTTCTCTTGTTGGCTTGGATGAAAGCCTTGTTGTGAAATGTTTGGTGTTATTCGTGTGTCTTTTGTTTCTTTTATTTTAGCCTTGAATGTTGTGAAGAAATTGTATGGTGGAAAGCAGTGTTGTTGCTTGAGTTGGAGACCACTCTTTCATTGTGTTGTGTTTGGGGCTCTGGGGTCAATGGAGGAGATTGCTTCTCTTCTCCATTGAGATTTGATAGGGAGAGGCAACATCTCAATGGAGAAGAGAAACAATCTCCTCCATTGACCCCCGAGCCCCAAACACAACACAATGAAAGGGTGGTCTCCAACTCAAGGCAACAACACTTGCTTCCACAATACAATTTCTTCACAACATTCAAGGCTAAAATAAAAGAAACAAAAGACACACGAATAACACCAAACATTCCACAACAAGGCTTTCATCCAAGCCAACAAGAGAAGGAACTATGGGAAAGTTGTTCTTATGCCTCCCATTGAGATGAGATGCCCATCCAAACCCTCCACAAAACTCAAGCCCCTATGACTCTTATGCCTCCCTCTGTACCCCTTTTTCCTCCCATACTCTTATACCTCCTCCTCTTATGGCTCCTCAAGGACAAGGTAAGAATGTGAACATTCTTACCCAAGATGGCATCCTCTCAAACTCCCTCCATAATTTCCTATTCTACTCTTATGCCTCCTCATGAGTTTTCCCATAGACCTCTCCTACACTACACATTAAGCATTCTATCCATTTTTCCACAATACACAAAAGTAACTATACATTTTTTAACAAATTTAAGCATAAAAGCAACAACAATAAGAAAGTAAAAAGGAGAAGGTTTCCTACCTCTCCATGGAGAAGCCTAAACCAAGAAGCTTTGTCCAAGCTCCCTCAAAAACAATCCAAGCATGCAAGTCCAAGCTCCTCTTTCTTTCTCCCAATTCTTTCCTTTCCAAACTCAAAAAAAAAAAAAGAACTCTCCAAAGACAAAAAAACTCCAACCCCCTCAACAAGAGAGGAAATTTCCATAAATAGACAAAAGGAAAGGGTGAGGGTGATGTGGCTCCATGTAGGATGCCACATCACACATCCTCAAACCACCTCCCATAGTCAACTCAACTCCCAAAACACAATAAATGGGTGGTTGGGTTGAATGACATCTCTTTTCCACATCCATCCCTTCCCATGTGTCTTAAGGCACAATTAAATGCAAAAGGAAGAAAAGTGCACTCCAAAGTCATATTTCCCTTCCCAAAACAATAAATAATCCCCTTTTTGGCTTCCCAACCCATAGATATGGTTGGTAAGGGGTTTTGGGAAGTGTGGGACATGTTCAACTTGTCCCACAAGTCCCCCAAAATTGCCCTAAATCTCAAATTCGAGATTCAAAGGATTTGGAGTGGTCAACACTCAAAACAAGCATTCAATACAAGAGGAAAACACAAGGCTCAAGGAGCCAACCATCAAAATTAATTACACCTACTAGACTTCCCTCCAAAACTTAAAAATTAAACAAGATGTTAAATTAATCTAAACATACTTAGCAAAAGTAATAAAAAAACATCACAAATGAAATCATCTACTAAAGTAAGTTAAAACAAGTAAATAAAATTCTTAGCCCCTTGGTCACATTAGAAAATTTCCCCCTCATGGAAATTTTTCTTAACATAAAAAAACAAAAGTAACACAATACAATTCACTAGTTGCCTTGACGACCAAAAGTCAGTAACCACCCGACATCCTCGTTGTGTTTGGTTCCCAATCCCCCTTTAGGTTGTGATCATGTTGTGTTTTTTAAAATACAAAATAAATACCTTCTTCGGCCTCACGCCATGTTAAAATGTCCAAAATAACCATATGCATGAAATTTATTAACATCTATACGTAATTCAATTATCCATTATTTCAAGGTTTAAATCACAACTTAATTATGCATTCCATCATTATCCAAAGTTATAGTAATGTAAATTCAACAACTACATTCCACTTATCATGGCGAAGAAATCCAATGTTAGAACACATGCAATATATACATATAAAAATAATATCAAGTATCAATAGTACATGAGCCAGTGTAGATCATATAGAAAACAAAATCCAATCATAACCCAAATGCATCTACTCACAAAACATCATGCTAATCAACGTAAGTATAAGTCATATCCATATCCAAAAGTCTCGTATAACTCAAAATGATAATCAACTAAGTGTCACCTGGGAAGTGGGCATTACATCCCCTCTCCCTTAGACTAGACTTCCTCCGGAAGTCACCGAAATAAGTGTGGAAACCGAGCTCGCAAAGATGTAGATCCTCCCAAGTAACATCGGGTCTCATTCACTGCATCTGCCCCATTCTGACCCGAACTCGATCAATCTCTGTATCGCCGCAAAGGCCTGTGGTCCTCGCGATCTAAAATGCACACGGGCTCCACCATCACCTCCCCCGATCCCGCACTCCTGATGCAATGTAGTCCAATCAAAGACATGAGAAAGATTAGAAACATATCTCCTAAAACGTGAAACACATCATGGATGCGCGATAAGCTAGGTGTGCAATGCTAGTGATAGCCGAGGACCGAGGCGCCCAAGATCTCAAGGGACCCACAAACCTAGGAGCAAGCTTAGAACCTTTTCCGTAATCGGATAGGGCTCTATGCGGTCGACACGAAGAAACACCTTCGATCCCACCTCAAAACTGCGATCTATCCTATGTTGGTCCGCATACTTCTTCTCTCGCTCATCCCGTGCCTCCCGCATCTCTATCTCGATCAAGGTAACCTCACGCTCCATGTCCGTAATAATGCCGCCCAAGGGAAACCCTGTCCTCAATCCCGTCCCAACTAAGAGGTGTCTCGCACTCTCGCCATATAATGCCCGAAAAGGAGCCATGCCTATAGAACTCGGAAACTATTATTATAAACGAATTCTACCAGTACATGATACTCCTCCCATCTCGATCGATGATCCATTACGTACATCCCGAGCATGTCCTCCAAAATCGATTCACCTCTCTCGTCTGTCCATCTATCTCGTGGTGATAAGTCAGGCTGAAATTAATCCTCGTCCCTAGGGCATGCCGCATGGTGGTCCAGAAATGGGAAGTGGGTACAAAGGGTCGCGGCCGCATATGATCTTCCGCGGAATCCCAGTGTAGTCTAACAATCTCATCAAGATAAACTCGTGCATCACTTGCACTAGCCGTATAGTAGTCTTCACCTGGGAAAATGAGCTACCTTCACAATTTATCCACCGTGACCATGATGGCATCGTGGTGGTATCTCGACGCGTCGCAACCCAACAATGAAATCCATAGAAATGGTGTCCCACTTACACTCTGGTATGGCATGAGGATAGAGGAGGCCACTGGATGTTGGTGCTCGGCCTTCACCCTCCGGCACTTTAAAAGCGTGACACAAATGAAGCTACATCTCTCCGAAGTCCTCTCCAAATACAATCGTCTCAAGGTGGCGTGCATCTTCTTTACCCGGGATGGGTGAATACGGTGCACGATGAGCCTCTCACAAAATGTCATGTCTCAAGCCTCCATCTCTAGGAACATATACCCGACCTCGTGGTCTCGAGAAGACCATCTCGCCTCTAGTGAAAATCCATCAAACCTCCTCAAGAGGTCTCTCGAGACTCTGATCTCCCGCTCCGGGCCGCAAGGTAGAAACTATCTCGAGGAAGCTGCTTTGCAAGATCCTACTCCGCAAATCTGTGCCTTGCACCGAGGTGGCCATAGCCACATGTCTCCGTCTACTCAAGGCATCTGCAACCACATTCTCCTTCCCTTTCACATTCATACTCGAGTAAGTCCATCCAACGCCGCCGATTGTGAGCGTTGAGATTGGCCGCGTGAAGAGGTGGCGAAGACTCAAGTGATCGACCCCGAGTGTAAATCTCCTACGAGAAGAAAATGACACCACCGCACTCAAGGCATGTACCACCGCCGCAAGCTCAAGTTCATGGGTCGGATAATTGAGCTCATAATATTTGAGTTCATGCGAGACTCAAAGGCAAACTACTCTACCCTCTTGCATTAACACACCTCCAAGTCCTCGCCAAGGAAGCATCTCTTGCAAACGTAGAACTCACCCTAAGGATCGGGACTGCAAGAATAGGTGCTCTCGTAAGGCATCCCTTCGGTGTATCGAAGGCTTGCTCACATCTATCGACCATAAAAACTTCTTCCCTTCCGTCAAGAGAAGTGATAGGGTGCGCAATCCGAGAAAAGTCCTGAAACAAACCTCCTGTAGTAACCTGCTAGACCCATGAAACTACGCACCTCGGTCACACACTGTAGCGCTTTGGCGATCCATGATGGCTTGAATCTTGGAAGGATCGATGCGATACTTTCCCCTAGAAATGATGTGGCCCAAATATCGATTTGTACCTCAGGTGAAAAGAACACACACTTCTCCAAGTTCCCGTAAAGGCGATGTTCGCGAAGACACCGAAGAACTCGCGAAGGTGCTCCTCGTGCTCCTCACGTGTGCGTGAGTAAATCAAAATATCATCGAGGAAGATAAGCACGGCGATCAGGAAGGTCCTGAATACCCCATTCATCAAACTCATAAACACTGCGGGGGCATTCGTCAAACCGAAAGATACCACTGTGAACTCGTAGTGGCCATATCTCGTGTGGAAAGCCGTCTTGTGAATATTCGTCTCCGCAATCCCGAGTGATGGTACCACGACTTAAGATCTATCTTAGAGAAAGCAGAGCTCCCCGTCATCCGATCAAATAAATCATCAATGCGTGGAAGGGGGTAACGATTCTTGATCGTTACTTTATTCAAATTGATGGTAATCAATACACAACCGAAGAGATCCATCCTTCTTCTTCACGAAGATGACCGTGCACCCGGCAAGGAATACACTGGGACCAATTAGGCCTTTCTCCGAGAAGGCCCTCAAGCCGCAACTGAGCTCACATAACTCAAAGTGTAGTCATCCGATAGGGTGCTCGTGAGATAGGCTCTGCTCCCGGAACTAGATCAATATGGAAATCTATCTCACGTGGGGGAGGTAACCCCGGTAGCTCTCCTGGAAACACATCAGCAAACTCCCTCAAGATGGAATGGTCATCAAGGGATGGTCCGTTAGACTCATTCTCCGACCTGTCACTAATCAGAATGAAACAGGATACAACTGGCAACCCCGTCGCACACACCGCTTAAGCTGCATAGCGGAGATGGTGCGAATAGAAACGGGTCTCTTAACCCCTGATATCACTAACTCCGCTCCAAGATCATCAATGCAAGTAATAGTCTTATGGTAACAGTCCACTCTAGCTCTGTGAGCAGACAACCAGTCCATACCCAAAATGACGCCATAAGATCCTAATGGAAGGATCCGAAGATCAGAAGTAGTGGTGAAGGGTCCCAAATCCACTACACACTCCTTAACTAAGGAGTCTACAGAAATTTTGGCTCCGAAGCCATCTCAACGCCCCATCTACGTTTGCCTAATCTGCCACCACCTCTACAACGCCTACTAAGGATGGTGCAATAAAAGAATCGAAGAACCGAGAATCAAATAATATATAGGTGGAAATACCACCGACACTACCTGTCGTCTCAATCACGATTAAGACGATGCTCACTGGCGGTTCTCGATCGCTGCAGATCCGATGACTCCGTGCCATATCTCCAACAGTAGGCTCGAGCTCGTGTCTTACCCTCGTAGGGTTCCCGTGGGCAATCTCTCCAAAGATGTCCAACAACACCACAACCATAACAATGCCTGGTCCTCTCCGGTGGGAAGCGCCTCACTGTACTCTGAGACGACCGAGATACAGATCCCGACGATCCATTGTATGGATCTGAGGTCTCTGCCGACGAGCTCCTCTTGGCCCGAGCTCTCGGTGCACTCCCTGTGTCTGATGGGACCCAGAGGAGGCCCCATACTACGTCCTCTGTGCATCGAATCTCCGAGGAGGTCGGTAAGGTGGGCGGTCTGTCGGGCCGCTTCTTTATGGGCTTTGTGGTGGCCTCGAATGAAGCTTGCCTCGAATTCTTTCTACCACGCGGAGGAGGAATCGACCCTTCGACCTATCATCGCATCTGCTGGATACGGCTCGAACTCGTCTCTAGCAACTCTTTGTGTCTTCCCGTGTCTCCTTTGCACATAGGCCTTCTCCACGGCCTCTGCTAATGTCTCGTGGGCGGTGAATGCGCCTGCGCCACCTAAATCCAAGTTCAGCCCCGGATGAACCGTGAATCCATGCACTGCTCATCTGCGCATATAGTCGGACGATCGAGTAGGTCCAAATCGACTCTCATACTCGCTCATCACATCGATGCAGCGGAGGTCATGAAACTCGCCTATCTCTGCTTCGAATAAATCTCCGGGTAAATACCTACTCACCGAAATGCTCCTCAAATAACTCCAGTAACTGTCTCTCGAGTCAACATGGAGCTTCGCTCCTCGGTCCTCCACTGGACCCTGCTCCATCCCTCGGAAGGTGAATCGCAACATGAGCTTTCGTGTTGCTACTACTGAGACAGAGCTTCAAGCATCCGCTCAAGCTCACCAACCAAACCTCGCTTGAAAACCGCCCGTATCACCCGAATAATGAGATGGTCGCAGCCTTCAGGATCTCCCCGATATGGTCTCATGTACTGATGTATGACGAATCCTAGGTCTATCTGTGAGTTCCTCTGCGTCTGCCAGGGCTCGAGACCTGTCCCTATGTCCCGAGATCCTGCCCCCATGTCTCTCTCGTGATGACTCTGCCTCTGCCGACTCACGCACGGAAGTTCTCTACCTTGTGCTCCTCGCCGTGTCGAGGGGATGCCCGAGCATCTACCGATGGCTCCAAACTACGTCTGAAGAAGTCGTCCTCCCAAGGGCTCTCGCACAGATAAGCGACATGACATCCCGGAGTGTCTCGCAAGATCTGGGGGTAGGATGGCTGCGCACGACTGCTTTAGGCGGTGGTATGTCTAGGTCTATATGAAGATACCCCTCGCCCAATCCGCGCCTCCCGCATGCATCAATGCGGGAGTTAGTTCATTGCTCTAGGTCTTGTGTCGCTTTTCTAAATTTGTTGACTATAATTATCAACATTGTGGTTTTATATTTTAAAAGAATCAGCTCTGCACTAAGTTAAATGTTCCTGTTTCGTGTGCTCTGCGTGTGCCCAAGGGTCCAAGCTTCAACCCGGCTCGATGCAGTGTAACGCCCGAACTACTACTCGCATGAAGCTAAAATACAAACCAGTTAGAGAGAAAATTATGAAATAATTTTTTTTTTTTTTTTTCAGGTTATAAGAGGACAGTTGCGAGGCGTCGGAGATGATTATCGATCTATTAAGATCGCCTCAAATTTCAAATTCAATATTACATCTTCGTTTCTTTCCTCAACAAGGTTCTAAAGTTCTTGTTTAAGAAATTTCATTAGCTTGCCGAACATGACTCCGTTAATCCCCGGTTAAAAGATTTTTAAGGACCCTTAAATTAATTAAAACCCCTTTATTTTTTTAATTGTCATTCCACAAATAAATTAACCCCATCACTTAAGTGATGTAGGGTGCATCCTCCACCCTTGGATCTAAATTTTTCAACCCTTAGATTTAGGCTTGGCAAGGAAACCCTAGAAATCTCTATGGATTGCCATATATTTTATCTCTTTTTATTTATTTTCTTTTCTACACCCAAACCCTCATTTCTTTTTGCTCTTTCTTTGTCGGTTGAGGAAGAAAAGGAGGAGAAGGCCAATCTATGGAGGCCATTACAGCCATGAGAGCTTAACAAATTTCGCTCGGATCTTTAATGGAGGAGTTTTTTTTTGTATAGATGCCAGACTGCACAAACCGATTGTTTTGATTTCAATTCTGCGCGCGGATTCAATATATATACATATATATTCATATATATATATGAAGTGTAGTGTCTATGGCCGTAGAAGGGCCGTGGGAGAGCGGATTTACACAGCGCGAGCGCGAATGTATGGCCGTTTTTTTTTGTTATAGTTTTATCAGCCGTATTGTACGCGAGGTACAGTGTAAATGGGGGAGGGCGCCACCCCACCCCCAACCCATATATACAGTGTAAATGGGGGGAGGGCGCCGACCCCACCCCAACCCATATATGGCCATATATACAGTGTAAATGGGGGAAGGGGTGCGACTCCCACCCCAACCCATATACCATATGGGTTCGGGGGTGGGGTCGGCGCCCCTTCCCCATCGACACTGCACTGCGCATACAATACAGTAAAACTATAACAAAAAAAAAAAAAAACGGCCATACATTCGCGGCTCGCGTGGCCTGTGTAAATCCGCTCCTCCCATGGCCCTTCTACGGCCACGTACACTTCACTTCATATATATATATATGTATATATATGAATATATATATATTGAATCCGGCGCCTGCACTTGGGGAAATCCAAAACAATCGGCACTGCAGCAGATCTATACAAAAAAAAACTCCTCCATTAAAGATCTGAGCCGAAATTTGTTGAGTTAAGCTCCCATGGCTGTAATGGCCTCCATAGATTGGCCTTCTCCTCCTTTTCTCCCTTAACCTGCAAGCAAAGAGCAAAAGAAATGAGGGTTTTGGGTGTAGAAAAGAAATTAAACAAAAAGAGATAAATTATATGGCAATCCATAGAGATTTCTAGGGTTTCCTTGCCAAGCCTAAATCTAAGGGTTGGAAAAATTTAGATCCAAGGGTGGAGGATGCACCCTACATCACTTAAGTGATGGGTTAATTTATTTGTGGAATGACAATTAGAAATAAAAAGAAAGGGGTTTTTAGTTAATTCAAGGGTCCTTTAAAAAAATTCTTTTAACCAGGATTAACGGAGTCATGTTCGCAAGGTAATGAATTTTCTTAAATAAGAACTTTAGAACCTTGTTGAGAAAGGAAAGAAACGAAGATGTAATAATGAATTTGAAATTGAGGCGATCTTAATAGATCGATAATCATCTCCGACGCCGCAATCGTCCCTTACAACCCGAACTCAAAAAAAAAAAAAAATAAATTATTTCATAATTTTTCTCTCTAACTCCTGGTTTGTATTTTAGCCTCATGCGAGTAGAGTTCGGGCGTTACATTTCTATATAGTTTAGTAAAAAACATATTCAAATATTTGATATTACTTTTTCCCATATTTTCTTAACTCGACCAAGGAGAAGAAATTGCGAAAACCCAATTTTATTCTCTGAGTAGGAAAAAGGGACATTACAGTCCTCCCTCCCCAAGATTGCTTGTCCTCAAGCAATCGCTAATGCCTGGATCCCAAACAATCTTTTGCTGCTCCTTCGTAGAACCTTCATTCCAAAAAGAGGGTACATCATCTTCGTAACATGTGTTCCAGGTGATGGTGTCTTCAAGATGACATAAGGAGTCATCAAAGGGATGAGCTTTGCTAAGCTCCAAGACTGCCCACTTGAAAATGCCCACATGAAGTGAACGGAACAGTGGACATGTCTTTAATCCTTCATGATCTTTCGCTTTCCGGGTGTTTACCTTCACTATCCCTTCGCTTGATGCTTGCTTGTCAATTTCCCCATGTCCTTGTGCCTTCATAAGGTTGATATCTCCCTTGATTGACCTTCTTTTACCGGCTGTTACGTTCAGATCAGCAGCTCCATGTGAGGGTGAACTAGGTAGCAATAAATTCGAAATGTATTCGATCCTCGGACCTTCAACAAAACTTTCATTCACTTCTTCCTTCATACTTTGTTCACAAGTATTTGGGATATCTTGGTGGCTCTTACCCAAGTTTGATTCTTCATCTTTGGGCTCTGTATTGCCTGCTGCTACAAACGGACCAGCGGGCTGCCTTATGTGGATTTCTACCATTACTGCTTCTTGTTCTCCATCATTAACGCTGATGTTATTTGTCTTTTGAGGGAGGTCATTCACTTCACCTTTGAGCACATGCTCACCTAGGATACCAAATTCCCATCTTATGAAATCTGGAAATGGCAAAGCATTACGGATGTCTATTGGTAGAGCTTGGTATTTTTGAAGAGATCTTCCACCTCCGTGACTATCGAAACCCCGACTTTTTGAGAGTCCATGCTCTGATAGTTTTGTATTCCTTGTTGCCAACTTCCATAAAATTATCAGGCCTTAAGAGGATAAAGCTCTGATACCACTGTAATGTCCCTTTTTGAGGGATTTAAATAAAATTCCAGAATTCTGGAAATTAATTGCAGCAGACTTAAAATTTATTACAGCGGAAGGAAATCATGGAAATAAGTGCAAAAAAATCTTCAATATAATATTAATCTTCAAATAGGAATGTTTAAAGTCAATTGGAAAGGGTTTTCGTCCTTCCAAAAGACCTCACTTGGGTTTTCCGTCCCAAATGGTGAGATAATGAGAGTTCACTCTCAAAAGTCAGATTTTCATATAAAGTCCATATATACAAATGAAGCCCATGCCCCTTATTTATACTAATTCAAAGGGTGGCGCCAAAATAGAAAAGACATGACCCTTCGTTATGCCTTATAATTATTTAATTTGTCCTTATCTTGGCCGACCCCTTTAATAGTCTTTTGATTTCTTCATGGCCGACCCATACATTTCTATATAGCTTACTAAAAAACATATTAAAATATTTGATATTACTTTCTCCCTTATTTTCTTAACTCGACCAAGGAGAAGAAATTGCCGAAAGCCCAATTTTATTCTCTGAGTAGGAAAAAGGGACATTACATGTTGACTTACATTTTTGTTTCCAATTGCCCTCCGGTGTGGTTCCTCTCCCTTTGTCTGCACTCAAGGGGTGAATGTAGGATATTCTATAGTTTAGTACAGTCATATTGTGTGTGTGTGTGCACAAGTGACACGTGAGATGTAATAACAACTCATTTCTAGATAGGATTGAGAAGAAATATTGAAGGTATTTTGTGATAAAGATAGAATCCTTTATAGGAGATCTCCCTTCTATTTTCTTACTTCCTGTTCAATGAATTAATTTAGTTTATCATGTGATCTCATACCAAACATTGAACAGACATGGGCAGTTTTACAAAGCAACGGTTTTGTAAAGAACTTTAGATTTCTCGCTTCCACAATTCTGCTGACTTTGAAACCTTTTTTTGATAAGTTTGGCTGATGAAGTTGTTTGTTTCCTTGATCCTTATGGATCATACCTCCCTTCCTAAAAGGATTTTGTTTCCACAACAACTTAGTGTGTTTGTTTCTCCTCCATCACATTGCCATATTTTCACCCACACCAACGTGAGGAATGCCATTCTTGCTATGCGTTGCAGCAAAGCAAGAGATGAGGAAGTATTCCAAGCAAAAGTTTTGAAACAGGGACATAAGACTCTCCGCAGCTACCTTGTAGACCTCTTCAATCAAAGTGGTTTGCACGAGGTTTCCCTGTAATCTTTTCCCACCACATTATCCACCCCATCCATAAGTGGGGCCTACTTGACCCTAACAATTACATGACTATCATGGTGGGCCACATGTTCTCCAAGCTTTATGCCACAGCTTCTTTATTTGCAGCTTTCCTAATTCCCGATCAACACCATTGCAAAGTTATGGGACGGTGGGTTTCCACCAACCTACCGGACTATTGATCACATCCTCACTCTTTGGGCTATTATCGAATAGGCTTCATTACCGCTCCTCTAGGGTTTTCTATCGCTTTGTGGATTTTCGGAAAGCTTTTGATTGGGTACCATGGAAGCGCTTTTCCATAGGCTTACTGGATATTGGTATTTGTGAGACTCTTCTTATAGCCATTATGCGCTTACATGAGGAGGTGTTGGGTCGTCTCCGCACATCTGCAGTTTGTTCGACAACATCAAGACTACTATTGGAGTCAAACAGGATGCCCCCTCTCTCCTACCCTATTTGGCATCTACATCGATGAGCTTGAGGATTTTTTCGGGATCACATCTAGGAGGGTGTTGGCTGTCTTCTGCACCATGTTTTGATCTACATCCTCCTTTTTGTAGATGACGTAGTTCTCCTTGCTTCTTCAACAAAGGGACTCTAGAGGTAGTTGGATTCCTTAGCCCTCTTTTGTGACCACAGTGACAGTGAACCTTGGGAAAACTAAGGTTATTGGTTTTATTGTCTCAAGACTTCGGACTTCCATTTCTTGCTTTGGGGAGAGGAGATTGAGATCACCTGTTCTTATACATACACTGGGATTTTGTTTTCGGACCACGTTTTAGCCTCCGTCCCGCTCTTTAACGCTGGGTTAATAAGGGGTATGGTTCTTTGGTGATTCTTGAGAGACAGTGCTTCGCCATCACTTTCGTGACATCCTTTCCAAGATGTCTCTTTTCGACTCCCACTCTGGTTAGGCCCATGGTTCTCTACTGCTCTACTCGGAAATTTGGGGTCCCTCCTTTTGGACTTAGCCCGGGCTACTATTGGCGCGTGTCTAGATCCTCATGCTCGAGACATATCATTAGGTAAAGAGACCGTTCTTCATAACATTATTCATGCTAAGTTTGGGGCACGTCCTTTCGTTGGAGACTATCTTCAGCCTTGTGTTGATGCCGCATCGCATCCGATGTTTTTCTAGGTCTCTTATAGATAGAACATGTACATCTACCTTCGCCTCGCACTGTAAAGCTATTGTCTTCTCATATCATAGTATTCGATCTCGTTCTTGCTGGTATGCATGTGTTTCATGCCTTCGATCCACCGCATCCCGGATGGACCGCCTCCCACCTTATAACTACTCCTTGGATGCCTCGTGCCCATCTCCTCCCCCAATTAACATGACCTTCATAGAATTATCAAAGATGATATTTATAGACAATTCATTGCACAACTGGACCAATCCTCCAGGGAGGGTGCGTCCGAAGATGTCCTTCTATGTTGCTAACTTTCTTGAGATCTGCATGACGGGCTTATCGTTAGACCCATATACATCTCCCGACACTAGTTATAGGTACTTTGTATCCCCTTGGTCGATTCGGGGTGGGCTAACATCGGCTCCGTGTGGAGACAAACCATCGATTAGACCGCTCGGATTGGACTTGCTTGCTTTGCTCCCTCTAGAGGTTGAGATCGAAGAACATTTCATTTTCCTCGGCGAGGGGCACCAAGCGACATCTCGACACAGTATGGACCCCTAGCTCAGATCCGTCAGATTCAGATTCCATTTCCTTCACCAAAGGCTCCTCGCTACGAGACACATCTCAACCCCCAATGACATGGGATATCTACTAGGCTTATGTAGAGGCACCATCTCTCTCCCAAACATCGGCCTTCCAAACATTCCACAACTTCACTTATGGACATCGGTGCATCACGAGCTACTTCCAACCGACTTTGTTTGTTAGGTGATGGTGTTCGGGGTGTTTGCTCCTTCTTTCGCTCTCCCCACACTCTCATCTTCTTCTTCTTTTCTGATTTCTGCACTCGCTGCTTTCTTCTCTTCTTCTCCTTTCTCTCTTTTGTATCGGGTGACCCGTTTGGGTCCTCTTACTGGGTTCTTTTGGCGTTGTACTCTGCAGTCCCATTGACCTACTTTTGTGATCATTCGTTGGACATTAATAAAATTATCTTATCTTATCTCCCAACTTGTCCTTGGGATACCTCTTTGCTTACGATGGTGCCCGCATTCTCGACAACCTTCCAAGATTCTCTTGATCCTCCTCTAACTCCCCTCGATAATTCAAGGCAATGTCTTCAATAGTGGGTAACATCCAAATACCCTCTTCATCAAGCCTAGATGGTTCATATGGGTACATTTTTTCAGAGTTTACTATTGAGTACATCGTCATGAAATGTGGGAGATCAAGCTTCAAAGCATTTCCAACCTACTCCAAGTTTGTGGATAGTCCATGTTTTTAGGTTTTGCGCTTTCTTGCTTACTTTTGAAGTTTCTCCGCTCAAGTTCATTTGTAGCTTGTCTTCCACTTTGAGCATATGCTACTTATGGTGGTGGTCATGCCTAGCCTTATACTTGGCTTCGAGACTTTTCTCGGTGATTTTATACCGTGAAATGGATTTGAGTAATCCTCTCAATGAATTTTGCTACTCTAGTCACTTCGAATTGTGTTCTTTTTCTCTTTCTGCTTGCATGACAGTACAACATCAAGAGGATCAGTAGGATACTATCTGTAACATGTTTCAAAAGGTGATTGAATGGTGGATGTGTGTATTGCCCTATTATATGAGTGTTAGATATCTTATATATCAAAGACTCATCCCAAGTCCTTGATTTTTGCTATTATAACCTCTTATCAGTTGTACTAAATTCCTATTTACAATCTTCATTTTCCCATTCGTTCGGGATGGAATGTTGTACTTTTGTAAAGTTTAAAATCCATGTTGTACCACAAGGTGGCTTGATATTTCCTAAAAATATTGAATATTTGTTTGAAACAATGGACATATGCGACCCAAAATGCACCCAAACATAAAAAGAGAATAGTTAAATTTCTTCATATCCTTTTACTGTCTTTTTACATGCAATTAGAACACAAACTTATCTAAATTTTTAAACAAAGACATAGTCATGTACGATTCTTCCTTCTTGTTCTTAGCCATGCTTTTACAACATATCTTACATGCTCTTATGAATCTAGATACTTTGTCTTGCATTCGATGAAAACTCCGCATTTGATGTTCCTTATGTGACATGTCCTTAATTCCATGCACATATGTAATTAGAGTTTTACGCCATCTGTCAATGACGTTCCATTTCCCAAACTTTGCCACTTATTTCCACGACTTGTGTTATACATAGCCACCGAGACTCCCTTTTGAAAATGCATATCGACATAATTAATGTTCAAGGCATGCACTCTTGGGAACTCCTTGAGAACAACTTAAGTAAGGCTAAAATTCAGATTTCTGAAGCCACTCTTCCCTTGCAGTCATAGTTAGGCATCTGCACATGTTTTATCACAATATCATTTCTTTATTTGCAGAGGTTGGGTTAACTCAATTGATTAATACAATGGGTTAGGTTTATTCATTAGAGGTGTCTATTGTTTCCTTCATTTTATGGTTGCATTTGATCAACAACTCAAATCTAAGTGATTTGATTAGCAATCAAATCCATCAATTCATCCTCAAGATCTCATCAAGCTTGAGAAAACTAAAAACATGAAATTATTGAAGATGGGGTGTTGCTAGAAATGTTGTAGGCCATAAAGAAGAGCGAGGAGCCATGTAAACCATTGATCATAAACACCGCCGTTGTGGATTGAAATTATCTATTTTGCAAACTAGCCCAATACAGAGGAAAGCTGATCAATTTAGGAATTTCAATTGGTCATGTAGAATCAAAGTGACCTTTTGTTATGTGCTTTTTGAGAGCTTTTGGTCACGGAACATGGAGACCTCCAGTCATGATCAATATTATTTATTAATAATTCTCTAAATAAGGAAAGGCAAGTGGCATAGTCAATGGCATTCCAAGCATCAAATTAGATTAGGATTTGCTAAATACTAGAGGATTCTGAGGAGGGAGAGGACAGAAAGGTCATGCATTTGAACCTTTTCAAGGTTTAGTCTGAAACAAACCTTTGGGGCAGATCACATCAATCCGGTTGATATGGACCTATTTTTTTTTCAGTTGAAATTTTTTTTTTTGACATGATTTGTAATATTGCAAGTTTCATTGTTTTTACATGTGTTATCTGAATATGTAAACTTTGTATCGTGGCTCTGAATCATCACTCAAACTCTGTCTTCCAGCTCGTAACTTCAAATCGTGGCTCGGTTTCTCGAAATGTGTGGCTTGTGTTTTTGAGGGCATAGAGGTAGAATCGTGGACAAACCACACGGGAAATTCATGGCCTGCTTGGTGGCAGAGAGGCTGTTCGCACGGGCACGAGAGTGCATATTTTGTGGATCTGGCAGTCCTTTCGTGGTTTTGTTCCAGAATCGTGGCTTTTGGCTCACGAATCGTGGCTTAGGGGATCTGCAAAATACAAGAAAACCGCGACTTGTTTTACATTGTTTGCGATTTCTACCGATTTTGTGGCTCGAGCTTCGAGTTTCATTCTTTTCTCGTGGTCTATGGTCGTGGTTTTCATGGCTAGTTCCATAGCTAGCATTTGTGTTTTAACTGCAACCTGCGTGCCCTCCTTTCTTGGCCTCCACGACTACTACTGCACATTAATCGAATCGAGAATTTCGGAAGCTCTACGGACATCCCTCTAATCATTTCTCCCCTCCAGGCAGTCTACCCAACCATGATGTGTCCCTGCACCCTCACTACATAGGTGATTTCCAGTCTTGGGTCAAATGAACAGGGTAAGCAGGATGGCAGCCTTCCTAACATCATTGCAGAACTACTCAAAAGATTAGAGACTCTGGAATCGTCCAATAGATCCCTCCGGACCGAGGTTTTTGAATTAACCTCTCGGGTTGAAAAGGTGAAGCTGATAATATCCCTTTGTGAAAACAACTCACGGACACAAACACAAGCAAGAGGAAATTAGAACTCAACAGGAAAATCTTCAAAAACAAACAGATTCCTGGGCCCAAGTGGTTAAGGGTAAAGATAAAAATCCTCCTTTAACAACAGTTGAAGAAGTGGTTCAAGCCAAATTAGTGGAAGAGAGAATCAGACGTTCCAGGGAGCTGAATCTTAAGGTTAGAGGATTGCCCACTCCTCCCTCTTCTGACCCCTGGCCATTGCTTCGGAGTTCCTCACGGGTAACTTAAGGTTGCCTAAGTTATAGTTGAATAGAGATTGGTTTCGTCTGGACTCTACTTTTTTTATTCGTTTCAAATCAGCTGATGACCGCCTTAAGGCTCTTAGAGCCAAGCGGAAACTTTTTCTCTACCCAATAAGGTCTTTCGACAAAGATCTTACTAGAGAACAAGTTCGAACTCAAAAATCTCGGGAAATTGTCATGACAACTAGAAAAACAGGAAATTGGCGGTGATCTCGTACCCGAGGCCGGTGGTTAAGGATTCCTTTCCCCCGGTTGGGCTTTAGGATCAAGATCTATTTCCGGATGATGGGTCCGACGGAGAGGGCTCGGAAGCGGGGCATCTCCATCGTATGTTGGAATGGAAATGGGTCCTTCTGGTCTTCTCCAGGGCCTTTTGCATGATGCTTTTTAGGATTCTCGACCTTCTCTTTGTTGTGGAGACACATGCGAGCCGGCCCCTCTCGGATAGCAGAGGGTATTACTTGGAGTTCGGAGGTGTTAGAGGATCGATTGGGGGTTGCTTGTTTCAGTGGACACCCTTTGGTGCAGGGATTTCTATTCCTGCCGAGGACGAGTTTACTCGTTTTCTTTAGGTTCGGATTAAACGTAATTTCTACCTCCTCGGGGACATCTTCATTGCATTCTCGTTATTTTCCTCTAGCTTCCTCCTCATTCGCTATTCATAGCTGCTAGACGGAGACCCCTTCTTTGATCTTTATGTTGGTATTTCTCGGTTCTCGGGCCCGGAGAGGTCATCATCTGGGGGACATTAGTGCTCATACTAGAAATCTGCGGAGTTCCGAGGCGTGACAGACCGACAATGTACTTTGCGCTCTAAGGTGGATCCAGATTTGGTTGGCTTCAACGAGAGTGTGAGGACTCAGACAGGCCCTTGACTTCATACGGTCGACATCTTCTCCAGTTGGGGAATCTCATGACCTATTGATTTTGAATGGCATTCCTCGCTTTCCGAATCCCGTTCTTCACCTGAGACCTTTTTGTGGTGGGGCCAGTGTTGTTGATTACGTCATGACTACCCCGACTTGACTCCTTACATCCACCACTTATGTGTCTCCCCCATCCCTCTTGCTGACCATGCGACCCTCTCCTTTTCCCCTTCGACTACCCCCATGACCTCACCCCTCTCCTTATATCTCATGTACTATTTGGAAATTTTACCAAGGGGACCCCAACACTTTTTCCTCCTACCTTCGTCTATTTCCCCATTACCCATTTCATCTCTCACCTTGGACCGATGTTTAATATTCTCTCCGTGCTATTCGTGAGGCACCCACTGAGTTCCTTTCCCCTATGTTTCTCATTCCACCTCAAGGCCGAGGTACATGCCCTATGAACAAATTGTATGACGAGGAATGCAAAGCCTTCTATCCGAAACTCCGCTTTGCTTTCCTCCACGCCCTTTCCTCATTCCTTCCCTAAGTTCGTGCATCTCGCTCGTCTCTTTCATCATAAGAAACACACCTTTATCTCTCTTAGGCGCCGAGACCTTCGTCTGTCACTTATCCACTCGCGAAAGCATTTTGGTGCACCATTCTTCCCCGTCATTCGCCTTTACCTCTGGACTTAGATCCCAAGTCCATGTTCACTCACACCTCTAATCTTTATGATATCCCTGGCCAAACTCACATCTAGGTCCATTCCCCTCCCTCCCATTGCCATGTTTTCACCAACACCAACGTGAGGAATGCCATTCTAGCTATGAGTTGCAGTAGGGGATGAGGAAGGGTTCCAAGTGGAACTCTTCAAACATGGATGGAATACGCTCCCCAGTTATCTTCTGGACCTCTTCAATAAGGTCACCACATTATTCATCCCATACACAAGTCGGGGCCTACTTCCGACCCCAACAATTACAGGGCTATCATGGTGGGGCACACATTCTCCAAGCTCTATGCTTACAGATTTTTCATTGCAGACTTTTACGAGTTCCTCGATTCGTACCATTGCAGAGCTAGGGGACATGCGGGCTTCCGACCGACTTACCAGACTATCGACCACATCCTCACTCTTCGAGCTATTATCGAGGAGGCTTGCCACCGCTCCTCGAGAGTTTTTCATTGTTTTGTGGATTTTGGAAAGCCTTTGATTACTCCACGGGAAGCCCTTTCTCGTAGGCTCGAGAGATATAGGCATTTCCGAGACTCTCACAATGACCATTATGTGCCTTTATGAGGAGGTTGTTGGCTGCCTTTGCACCTATGTTGGCTTGTCGACTTCATCAAAAGTACCAAAGTGGAGACAAACAGGCTGCCCCCTTTGTCCTACCTTATTTGGGATCTACATTTATGAGCTTGAGGATTTTCTTAGGATCACATCTAGGAAGGTGACGACTGTCTCTACGCACCATGTTCGATCTACATCCTCCTCTTTGCGAGATGATGTTGTTCTCTTCGCTTCTTCTCGCGAAGGGTCTCCGAGAGGCGTTGGATGCCTTGGCCCTCTTTTTGTGATCACGGGCGGTGACAGTGAACCTCGGGAAAACCAAAGTTATGGTTTTCAATTGTTTGAAGACTTTGACATCCACTTCTTCTTGTTTGAAGACCTGTGGAGATTGAGATCACTTGCTCTTACACATACTTGGGATCGTATTCTCTCGGACCTCGTTTTAGCCTCACGTTAACAAGGGGTATGTTGGGGTATGATTCTTTGGCGATTCTCTAGAGACGGTGTTTCGCCACCACTTTCGTGACATTCTTTCCAAGATGTTCCTCTCCGATTCACTTTAGTTAGGCCCACGGTTCTCGTATGGTTCGGAATTGGTGTCCCCAGATTTCATCTTGAAATCTGTGACTACCCTATCCGAAAAAAATTTCGACTTTTAAAATAATGGGTCGTTTTGTGTTTTTATTGCGTAAAGTTCTTGTATTGTGTCAAGATATTCCCAAAGAGCCATATTAGCCATTTTTGCCAAATACCCAGATGCCCAAAATTGTTATATTCTGTCGTCGGGATTTATGTGGGAAATTTGTATTTAATTATTTTGAGCCCTGTTTGAGGCAATTTGTGCTCCGGTTTAACTCTGTTGTGATCGTACATATCATTATTCCAATATACCAGTAGGGTTTTAACCAGGAATGAATCATGGGCTTTATTTGTAACTTCTGACAACATTTTGTGTTTTCTGTTTCGTTTTCTGTGAAATTTCTCTGGATCAATTCCTTTGTTGGTTTGGCCTGATTCTTGGCCTGGAGTATCTGGAGATCACATACGCATGTTGTGCCGTAAGAAATTCGCCATCGAAGATCACGGTTCTCTTCGAAAAGACAAAGTCGTGCCCCAAAAAGCTTCTTCGGGCTGGCCACTTTTTTGGAAAACGAGGGTTTCAAGTGGATCATGGGATTTTTGGAAGCAAGTAGGCAAGTGGAAATTTTCAGACTGCTAGAGGGTACTTTTTCCCATGGAAGCAACGCCACTTAAGTCACAATGGGAAAATTGGAGGCAACAGTGAGCAAAATTTTTACTCGCTTAGGTAAATAATCCCATTATGAAAGTCAAACAACTTAAGTGGATCATGGGATTTTTGGTCATACGACAGGCATGTGGGATTTTTGTACCTTCTTTGTAGGGTATTTTTTCCATGAAGGCAAAGTCACTTAAGTTATGATGGGAAAATTAGAGGCAGCAGGCAGGTGGGAATTTCTTACCTACCTTGCAGGGTAAAAATTCCCATTGTGGAATAAAAGAAAAACAACTTAAGTGAATCATGGGATTTTATTGCCTGCCTGACAGGGTAAATAATCCCATTATGAAAGTCAAACGACTTAAGTGAATCATGGGATTTTCAGGGCTGCCTTGCAGGGTAAATAATCCCATTGTCATGTGACTTTTAAAAATAGAAATTCCTTATTCCAAAAAGTGCGACCCACCTTGGGTGAATAATAATGCATTAAATAAATATTTGTTAATATTTATTCACCCAATTTTGGCGCCCAGGCTTGTGGAAAAGTCAACAAAGGGAAGTGGACAAAAGAAATTTAAAAATAGAATTCCAAAATTAAATAAATTTAATTTATTTAATGCAGCCCCATTTGGGAGAGAAATAATACTTTTTAAAGTATTAAATGATTAAATTAATTCCTATTTTCAGTGGCTAAGGTCAAAGCATACTGTGAGGCTTGAGTTAACTGGAAGCAGAAGTCTAAAATTAAATAAATTTAATTTATTTAATGGCAGCCATGAGCATGCACAAAATAGGCGCCCATTTGAAGAGTGAAGCTTATTAATTAATTAATTGTCAGGAATAGGAAAGGCATTAATTAATTATAGAATGGTGAAGATTATATAAGCAGGGGCTGCCATATGGGTGAATTAATTAATTCACAGGCAGAGAAGTGCAGCCCAGAGGAAAAGTGTGCCCTATTTGGAGAGGGTTTTGCTCGAGGAAGAAGGTGAAATTAATGCTGAAAGCTTCCAATTTTGGCGCACAGGTTGAAGGAGGTTGATTTGTGTCTGGATAATTGTTTGCATAAGTGATACAAGTGCTCAGGTGAAGTTGGTAAAATTCATGCTTACTTTGCATGCAAATAAAACATTAAATTTGGGGCAGTAGGCTTGAATTATGCATATTTTTATGATTAAAATCCATTGTTCATGTTCCGGTTGCCATCTTTGTCTGAATTAATTGCAGGAATTCATTATAGGTGCTTTTATAAGAGAAAGGGAGCTTAAATCAATGTCCAATACATTGAACATATCCTCCGAATCTGAAGAATTATTCAGATCTCGCACTTTTTCAGATTTTGAAGAATTTCGCCGAGTAAGAAGAAAAGAGTTGTTCTCATGACAGAGATGTAGACACGGCCATGACAAAGCGGGATGAACGAGAAAGCTCAGTGGAATCATGCATTACTTCCGGATTTGTTGACATCGGAGACACAAATCTAGGCCCAGATCCAGATCCAGATTAAGATCCAGATCTCATAATTGCAAAAGCTTTCGGCACAAAGGCTTCATCCTCTTGTTTGAACATAGCCCGTGAAGAAGTCGGTGCGTGGAATATTCCTCCCAAGATTCGCGCATGTGCTCCCAATCTTCCAGTTGAAGTCTTCATTGAATTTGCATTCACCGCAGTACTTTCCGAATTTTTAATTGAATACATTGCATTGATGCATGTACTTTGGAGAAGAAGTTCAAAAACTTCAAGGATAAAAAGAAAGACATGTCAAAGGCAATACCGCTTCCACATCCAACCGCTTCCACTTGCCTGATCTAGTTTTGAATCACCGCATGAGAATATGAAAATGACAAGACTCGAAACTTTCCTCTTTCTTCTTGTTTCTCTTATTTCCTCGACAAAATAATTGAGCGATCAATTAAATTATACAACTTAAGTGATTGGTTTAAAAGCCATTACTTGAAGAAGTCAACTACTTGGAGATAGGTGGCAGACGTGCAAAATAGAAGGTTCTATTTTCAGTTGCAAATCATGCATGTCATGTAAAGAGGAATTCTAGGAGGGAGATTGCCAGTTGTTTCCTTTCCCACTTCCACATGTGTCAGTTCAACTAAAAGCTTCCGACTTGTAATTGCCCCTCTACATTCTATAAGTAGAGGAAGAACCTTCGAGTTAATGATCGAATTTGTAAGCAACATCCTTGTGTTCCAGACTTTGTGCTGAAACCCTTGAGAGCCACTTGAAGCAAAGGAATATACAGGAGTAGATTTCCGGAGAACTTTGTGTCACGGTGTATTTTGTTTCTAGCTTTCTATCTTAGATCTTTGAATAAACTTTGTGTTATTTTAGATCTAGATCTAGAGCTGCCTTTGCTTATAATTCTGTGTTTATATCTATTGGTTTCTTCTATGTGCATGCAATCAACTCTGTTATCTATTGATTGGGATGCACATTTTCCCCATTTCTTCTTTGTGTTTATATAATTCCCTTCTATAAATATTTCCTTTCTTAAAACAATCACATTGCTTGCATGTAATCAGATACCTATGGTTCATGAGCTGAACAGTTAAAGTAAAACCCTATATAGATACTAGCATATTTTAATTGACAAATCTGACACGGGAGCCTCACCGGTAAATGAGGGAGATTTATCTCATGATTGCCTAGGTTTTATGCTATGTAGAAAATCTATCCAACAGGAATTTTGAGGTCCCTCTCTTTCGGACTCAGATTGGGCTACTATTGAGTGTGTTCAGATCCTCATGCTCAGGCGTATTATCAGGTGCAAAGAATCTGTTCCTCACAACATTATTCTTGTTGAGCTCATGCGGCTCGCTGTTTTCGATTGGAGACCATCTTCAGTGTTGTCTTGTTGTTGCACCGTATCCGTGGTTTTTCTGGATCTTCGTTGATAGGGACAGGTACATTTACCTTGCATGCTCCTCTGAAGCTATTGCATCCTCAGATCATAAAGTGGTCGATCTTGTTGTTGGTATGCCTGCGTTTCACGCCTTTTTGAGTCCATTGGCATCTAGATGGACCGTCTCCCACCCTTCAGCTATTCTCTGGATGCCCCTACCCATCTCCTACCGAACCAACAGGACCTTCATAGAATAATCAGAGATGATATCTACAGACATGTGTCATTTGAAGCACACCTAGATCTATACGAAGATGTCATTCTATGCGGCACACTTTCTTGAGATCCGTGATGGGGTCATTATTAGACCCATGTACATTTCCCGACATTGGTTACAAGTCCATATCTCTACTCTTTGGGTCAGCTTTAGAGTGGGCTCACATTGCCTTCGTGTGGAGACTACTCATCATTTAGACCGCCGAGAGAAGACTTTCCGCTTTACTCTCTCCAGTAATGTTCAAACCGAAGAACACATCAGTTTTCGGTGTCCTGTTTACTATGAGATTTGAGGGAGATTCCATTGCCTGTTCCGTGAGCTTCCTTCCTTCACAGCTTTCTTCAGATACTATGATCAGAGATGTCTTGCTCTCTATCTTCAGGAGGCCCTCAAGCTTCGGGACAGGCTCCTCCACCCTCCTCCTGACGGATGAATACTAGATAGATCACTTCTTTCTTCCCGGTGCTCTCCCCGGTGAGGGGTACCAAGCGGCACTTTAGACACGAGGTCTGGACCCCCAGCTCAGATCTGTCAGTCTCGGGACTCCATTTCTCCCACCCGAGGCTCCCTACCTAGGCACGTCTCGGGGCCCCTCCACATAGACAACGATCCACCAGGCTTACAAAGAGGCACCGCCTTCCTCCCGGACACCGGCTTCCTAGACATTCCACAGTCTCAGCTACTGGTCATCGGCGCATTGCGAGTTACTCCCATCCGGCCTTGAGTGTTAGGTGATGTTGTTGGGGGTGTTGCTCCTTCTTCCGTCTCCCCCCCACACTGTCATCCTATTCTTCTACCTTCTCGGTTTCTCGGCCTACGCATCCTTCTATTCCTCTTCTTCTCTCATTGTTTTTCAGTGACCCGTTTGGGTCCTCACGGGTTTGTGTGCTTTGTACTCTGTAGTCCCATTGACCTACTTTTGTAGTTGTGTTGGACATTAATAATATTATCTTATCTTAAGGTAAATCAATGTAATTATGGAAGCTTATAAGGCATACAGAGATGTGGATGCACCCTATCTCTATATGTACTTTCAAATCAAATGTGGTCATGGAACATGGAGACCTCCAATCATGATCAATATTATTTATTGATAATTCTCTAGAAATCTAAAGCATTATTTATGGTAAATCAATGTAATTATGAAAGCTTATATGACATACGAGAGATGTGGATGCACCCCATCTCTATATATACTTTCAAATGTAATATAAACAATCGACTCACGAGTTTCAGTTGGTCATGTAGAGTCAAAGTGACCATTTGTTATGTGCTTTTTGAGAATTTTTATTCACGGAAGATGGAGACCTCTAGTTATGATAAATAGTATTTATTGATAATTATGTAGAAATCTAAATCTCTATTTTAAGGTAAATCAACGAGTGGATGTAAACCAATTGAAATCTGTAGTAATTTGGAAGGTCAGAAGGCATACGAGAGATGTGGATGCATCCCTAGAGTGTTAGGTGATGTTGTTTGGGGTGTTGCTCCCTCTTCTCGCTTCCCAACACCATCATCCTATTCTTCCTTTCTGGTTTCTCGGCTCTTGCTGCATCCTTCTCTTCCTCTTCTTCTCTCATTGTTTTTCGGGTGACCCGTTTGGGTCCTCTTGCTGGGTTTGTGTGCTTTGTACTATGTAGTCCCATTGACCTACTTTTTTGGTTGTGTTGGACATTAATAATATGATCTTATCTAGAAATCTAAAGCTCTATTTTAAGGTAAATCAATGTAATTATGGAAGCTTATAAGGCATACAGAGATGTGGATGCACCCCATCTCTATATGTACTTTCAAATCTAATGTGGTCATGGAACATGGAGACCTCCAGTCATGATCAATATTATTTATTGATAATTCTCTAGAAATCTAAAGCGCTATTTATGGTAAATCAATGTAATTATGGAAGCTTATATGACATACGAGAGATGTGGATGCACGCCATCTCTATATATACTTTCAAATGTAATATAAATGAGTAATCTTGACTCACGAGTTTCAGTTGGTCATGTAGAGTCAAAGTGACCATTTGTTATGTGCTTTTTGAGAATTTTTATTCACGGAAGATAGAGACTCTAGTCATGATCAATAGTATTTATTGATAATTATGTAGAAATCTAAATCTCTATTTTAAGGTAAAACGACTAGTGGATGTAAACCAATTGAAATCTATAGTAATTTGGAAGGTCAGAGGCATACAGAGATGTGGATGCATCCCATCTCTATATATACTTTCAAATCTTAATGTAAATAGGATCTTGACTTGTAGAATAGTTCATGTAGAATCAAAGTGACCATTTGTTATGTGCTTTTTCAAAGCTTTTGTTCATGGAACGTGGGGACCTCCAAGTCATGATTAATAGTGCAAACTATATCTTGAAATATCCTCTTTTTGGGATAAATCCTAAAAATAGCTGCAAACTGAAATTCTGATTTTTATGACAGCAGTGAACAAAATCTGAAAACACCCAAACCCCAACGCCTAGGGAAAATTGAGATCTATCACTTCCAACTACTCAAATTTGACGAAATTAATACCCAAGATGGCTAAAAATATGTATAAAAAGAATATCCAATCAGATTACTGGAATTCTAATAATTGAATATTTAATGATGAAATATAGCTGAAACTTAGTAAATTATTAACTCTGGAAATACTTGGAATCTAATTACAAATGTTAGCTTAAAAGATAGAGAAATCCAATATCCATCCAATGCATATTCAAGCACAATTTTCCAAAGGGTCGAATGCACTAGAAACTGATCTTCACATCTCAAGTGAGTAGACAAAACCGTAGAAAATAGTTCTAAATCTGGGAACTGAAAATTTGAATGTAGAAGGCTGGAAATATGAAATATTCCCAAATACGGACAACAAGCTAGGGATATGGATTTGAAACCCTCATGAAAAATGCTCTACTGCTAGGAATGGATCTCTCCACCGAGGGTAGGGATCCTGTAGAATCTAACCTCCACAAGGAAGAGAACTCCCAAAACATGCAACTCTAGGGGTTGACAATCAAAATCTGAAAATAAAAGTAGATGATTTTCCTTAAACAACTTCAAGGGGAAATATATAATCATCTTCCAAAAAGATGTTATAATCTCCTTATGTAGATCCGATGCAAATTAGGTAAATCCAACGCTCACCATAAAAGAAGTCTTTATTAACTCGAGAATGGCCAAAGAAGCCCTAACGCCCTTTTTGGGGATTTTCCATGTACAAAAATTATAACTCCTTTTGGGAATTTCCCATGTGCAAAAATTATAATTTAAGTGACTTTATTGTGCACATGTTTAAAAATGACTTAAGTTATCCTAACGATGAAATATAACATAAAGTACCACATATTGACCCATCTCCTAAGTCAATGACGAAATATAACATAAGGTGGAGATGGTGACATAAACCCATACCAAATAGTTTCCAACATCTCTAGCCTCTTGGGTATGACCAAGGTTAAGACCGAGTTAAACCTCCTAAGCCTCCCGAGTGGGAATGGGGATATTACGCCTCCTCCTTCTCGAAATTTGCTTCGCACACAAGCAAATGCAAACCAAGATGCTATTAATGCAGATCTGAAAATGAAATTGCAGCAGATTGAACACATAAAATCAGCGACTTATACTTGCTTGAAAAGATGCCAAAAACACCACAAAACAACACCGCACAACTCGCCAATATTTTATATATGATATTTGGAATTTTTAGAAGCCAATATAACCATCAAACATTGAAAACACATTGCTGGAAATGAAATACACACTGGAAATTGCAGCCACGAAATAATTATGAAATATAGATAAAGAAGTCTCCAAAAATCATGCAACTCAAGATTCCGGCCTTTAACACCTTTAAAAATATGGCAAATAAGATTACAAAACCATCTTTGTCAAATTCCTTGCCAATGTCTTCCAACTCTTCCCTAGGTATGTTGCTCCACCCTAGAAAAATAGTATAACTACTGGAAATGCCAAAAGATCTTCAAATCAACTTCCTTCTTCAATACAAAATGGTGATGAAGGGTTTTCGCTCTTCACCCACGCCAAATGAAGGGTTTCGTCCTTCAACAAGGCCTCGATGAGGGTTTTTGTCCCTAAGTGGAAGACTAAGGAGCAACAACTTCTCTTCGCCAAATATAGAGAAAATACGCCAAGCTAGATGCAAATGGAGTCCCTCTTCTCCTTTTATATCTTCCCTTTGGCGCCAAAACTCATTTAGAAAGGCTGACCTCTTAGTGAACCATTATAATCTTTCATTAAGCTTCATCAAGGCATTAAACCCACCTGACCTCAATAAGAGGGGAGAACTCTAAAAGAAATTATAAAATATCAGAATAGTAATGCAAATAGAAGCTCAAGGTTCTTCTCCGTATTCTTCACTTCCTTGCCATGGTGAAGGAATGACTAGGAGACCAATTAGTAGTTCTCAAATGGGAAAAAGGGACATTAGAGTCCTCCCTTCCTGAATTCTGGATCACAAATAACAAGAACCTAGATCCCAAATGATTCTTAACTGCTTCTTCTTTGACATTCCTGCACATGAAGCAAACATATTAGAAAAAAGATGTGTCTCCCTCTTCATCCACTTGTGCCTTGTGGAAATGATGGCCAATCCCCTTTCTTTGCTTGCACAACTCTCAACCATGCATTGGCTGTCCCAAAATACCAACATGCTGCCCCAAACTCTGCTGAAGTCACGCATTTTCCACTCAAAAATCAGAATTCTCAAATCTGAAAATAACTCACCACAACCTGATTTCTTTCCTTCTTCCAACGGAAATCCTCCTTCCTCATTTTCCCATGATAGAATGCTCTCAAAAAATGAAAACATACTGCTGTTCATGACTGGAAATGGCAGCCCCAAATCTGATTTTTGCAAACTCAGCCCAATAGCCATAACATAACAACTACCAAACTGAAATTTCATAGGAAAAACCAAATTTGTGAATACTAAAAATTGTCTTACATGGGCTGGAAAATGAAGATCAACAAGCTCATGATTGAAATCAGCGAACACAACATTCTTGCACTCCTTCCTTGCCCCAAAATAAATACTTGGAATACCAAAATAAGTATTCCGGCTGCATGCTTACTATTCCCTCAATTTTTCCAACACATGACTGAAAATGTCCATAATTCCCACAATTTTCCAACACATGACTGAAAATGTGCATCCTATCATCCAATGAAGTGACAACAAATGGACATCCATCAAGGGTGATTAGAAGAGTTTTGAAAATCTGAAAATTACCATCTCTAATGGCTTCCTTGAACATGCTTATTCCACCCTCAATGCAAAGTGGAATATTTTCCCAAACTTCTCCAATGATTGGTTGGGTCTTTGGAACCCAAATCATGACCCCAAGCAACCAAACAATATGCATTTGAGACACTCCTATATCATGCAAATGGGCTGCCCTATGATACTCTGAAATGCACACCATACTATTTTCCATTCTTCCACAATAATCACACAAATGAGGAAGCAACAAACAAGTGTGTCTCAAAATTAATGAACCGGAAAGATTACCTTGTTGTAGAAGATCTTTTAGTTGCCTCAAGTGGGGTGTTTGGAACACCCAAAGTTGATTTCCAGGCTGCCCATCAACTGCTGCACCCAACCTCCTTGAATTGCTCAATCTAGGCCTGAAAATATGCATATCACTCCCAATTGAAGTGACCATAACTGAAAGTACTTCAATGGTGACCCATAATGCCTTGAAATTCTGAAAATGAACCTTCATTATGGCTGCCTTCTTGTGCCAATCAGCAAGTATGATGAAATAAGATCTGAAAATAATGTTCTCCATACTTATGTTACAAATCATATCCCTCTTGCTTATCACCTTGTACTTCTCATCACTCATTTTTCCTTCAAAGGCATCATGAGCAAACTTATTTTTTGCATACTCAACTGAAAGTAATGATTTCCAATCCGCTTTGTCTATGAGGCTTATCTTCATGCTTTGATAGTTGAAAGTGAGTTCTCCCAACGAATGCCACCATTGAACTCCAAATATGATGTCAAACTCAGCCATATCAATCACAAAAAAATCAGCACATACCTCATATGATCTCATGGTGATGTGGAGTTGAGAACACCTTTTTGTACATTGCATAGAGTACCCATCCGCTATCCTAACAATGAAGCCTTTGAAGTCCTCAACCATCAATTTCAGATTTGAAACCAAGCATGCATTTATGAAATTATGAGTAGCCCCTCCATCAAACAAAATTGTGACCATGTGCCCATGTAGATCACCTTCAATAATAAAAGAGTTGTAACTTGGTGCTCCTACTAAAGTAGCAAGAGTGCTAGTTACCTCTTCCGGATCTTTTCCCAATATGCCATCATGCCTAATTTCATCCTCATTGCTATCCTCATCATCACAATCTGAAAATACTTCAATGTAATGAACCTTATCTTTACCCAAGCAATGATGTCCTTTGCAAAAAATAACACTCCTTACCTCTTGTAATGTCCCCTTTTCCCCCTTTCAAAGAAAATTATGGAGTTTTCAGATATTCCTATCCATGGCTTAGTCAAGGAGAAGAAGCAACAATTAATGATCATCTTTTTATGTATGTTTTTTAATAAATAAATAAATAACACATGGGTCGGCCAAGCATAAATAAAACAAGCTCTTAAAGGGGCGATCATGTTTGGGAAGAGACACCACCCTTGGGAAGAGACGCCACCCTTTGGAAGAATAAATAGGGGTGTGGGTAACTCATTTGGGCATTGGACTTGACTTTGTAATCATTTGATTTTGAGAGAATACTCTCACAGCCAGCCTATTGGGACGAAAACCCTTTAGAGGTCTCTTGCAAGGACGAAAACCTCTTGCTTGTGACTTAAAACAATTGAACTTCCTTGAATATTAATATATATATAAATTATCTCTGCAAATCTGATTTATATTGTGCATTTTCAGATTTATATCAATTATTCTACTAGTGCAACTTACGTATGTGCAAAATCTGATTTTTCGGCTAATAATTTCATCAATTCGACTTGATAATCCAAGTCGCCCTATTTAGTAAGGGCTAAATCTGCATATTCACGAATTTCCATGCACTTATTTGGTGAAATCAAATGCTGCTACGATTTCTAGATTAAGATAACTATTTCAGCAGTGTATTTTTGCTCTTTTCAAATCGATTTGGGCATAATAAATCATAAAATCAATAAATAATTATTGACAAGTGCTGATTGATGATTGTTGAAGACTTTTGGTATATTTTTTTGAAGGAATTAAGGCCACTGCAATTCATTTTAATTCTGCCGCAATAGTTTTCCAGTATTCTGCAGTTTCTTATAAACCCTCAAAAAGGGATATTTCAGTGGTATCAGAGCTTTATCCTCTAAGTCCTGGAAGAAACTAGGAGATGATATCATGGCAGGACAAACAAATTTAAAGGAAGCCTTGGATCTAGTTATTCAAAATCTAGATAATCTGAAGCAATCCTTTAGAGCAGCTCGAGAAGCGAATTGGAATGTCACCTCTGTATCCAAAGATAAAACCATTCCGAAGATCTCAAAGTTAGCTATAAGGAATACATGGCTTTTTCCAAGGAAATTTGTGAAGCCATGTCATTTACAAAGTTCGTGGAATTGAATAGTGGAAGGCCTAAACCTAGGCATGTCAAGCCACGAAAAGAGAAAGTGGAGAAAAACTTCCAAATTACATTGGCAAAGGAAGAACAGTTCAAGGAACGAGCCAAAGAGAAGGATGCATTAGCACCCACCACCGTTATTGCTCGAATGATCAACATGCTGAAATTAGTATTGATCATTTCTTAGCTAATAACAATGATCTTTGTGCAAATGATAAATTTAAAGGTGATGAACAAGAAGGTAGTATTAGAGGAAAGCCATTCCCAAAAGGGTGAAAATAAAAGACAACCCGCTGGTCCATTTATCACAATGGACAATGATGCAGCCAAAGACGAAGAATTAAATATGGAAATGAGATACCACGATATTACAAAAGTGTGTGAACAAGGAGTAAACAAAGAAGATAATAAAAGAAGGAGACGAAAGATTTGTTGAAGGTCCGAGGATCGGATACATCTTAGATCTCTTGCTTTCAAGAATTGAGGTAGAATATGATCTTCCTCCAAAACCATGATTTGCATGTTAAGGCAACCAACTTCTCTCTTAATTTGGTTGGCCATTCTTTTGATATACTTATGTTAAAAGGATTGCTTTGGAGTTGTGTTAAAAATTGTCCTATGGAGGTATGGAAAGGGGAGAAAATTTCTCATAAAAACAAAATAAAAATATGCAAGCTATTCTTGGGAATGCACATAAGAAATGAACACTATTCATTTGATCCGGGTATAAGGGTAAACGTATGGAGTCCTAAGCTTGTCTTTACAAGCTTTTATTCTGCTGGTTTGAGACAGCAGGCATACTACACAATTCAGATTTCTTTATGGACAAACGAAGATGAGAAAGACTTCTTGCATCATAAATTGCTACATCAGTTGCTTCTGGAACCATGCCAAAGAAGAATCCCTCTTTTATCATGGGCAGTCAAGATCTCCATGCAAGGAATGAGTCCTTTGATATTTGTTAACGACTTGTTGATGAGAAGGAAACAATGAAGAAAAGTCTAAGGGAGCAAAATTGGAGCTCCTAAATTACGAAGAGAGCTTGATGGTGGAAGTTACTCATGCGTTATCCAAAGGAGAAAATGTGGAGCAGCTAAGGTCTGAATACCATGTGCAACCGGACATACAAGATCGACAGCCAAAGGCATCAATCAATAAGCTTCAAAAAAAAAAATTCAGTCCTATTTTCATCACCAAAAAGGAAAGGTCAAGAAATGTTCCACCAAAGATGTATTCAAAGGGAAGGGTTGGTGTTTCAAAACTCACAAGGAAGACATCGAAAGGCAGCACCTTTGCATCATTCCATGAAGACCTCTTAAAAATGGAAGAATAAAATGCAAGTTCGCTGGCCTGTACATCACATCGATGCATTTAAAGCCAAAAATAAGTTTGTACCTCAAAAATGGAAGAATAAAATGCAAGTTCGCTGGCCTGTACATCACATCGATGCATTTAAAGCCAAAAATAAGTTTGTACCTCAAAAAAATGAGCCCAATGAAAGTTTCATGTCACATCAAATCAAGGGAAAGTAATTTCAAGGTAAAAGATACTTTATTGAAGGATAATTGCAATGAGAAGTATCTGATTTCAAATCAGAAATTCTGAGGCCAAGAGAGTCTGCAGCACCTTTGCATCATTCCATGAAGACCTCTTAAAAATGGAAGAATAAATATCAAGTTCGCTGGCCTGTACATCACATCGATGCATTTAAAGCGAAAATATAAGTTTGCACCTCAAGAAATGAGCCCCATGAAAGTTTAATGTCACAACAAATCAAGGGAAAATAATTTCAAGGTAAAGATACTTTATTGCATGATAATTGCAATGAGAAGAATCTGATTTCAAATCAGAAATTCTGAGGCCAAGAGAGTTTATGGACAGCATGTGCAAATCACATGGATGTAAAGCATATACGATCATTCCAAGGTATGTAAGGATGTACCTCTCTCTATTTCTTCGTTGCAAGATATACATGATAATAAATCAAGGGGAGATACAAGGCGAATTTTGGGACAGCATATAAGAATGAATTTTGTTAACAAAGATGCTGATATAAGACTGGGAAGGAGAATAAGGCGTGATACGGTTGAGATGGGACGAGATGTAGGATCAGTCCTTGAACAGTATTCCAAATTTGTGAAGCCAGCATTTGACGACTTTATATTGCCGTCTAAGAAGTATGCAAATATAATCATCCCTCGTAGAGGTGATAACCATGTTGCCATTGACTTGATAGTGCAACATATTCAGACAAAGTTTGGGGACTGTTACTATTGTACAGAAGATGATGTACCATCTTTTTGGGATGGAGACTTTACAAAAGGGGGCAACAGAAGATTGTTTTGGATCCAGGCATTAGCGATTGCTTGAGGACAAGCAATCTTGGGGAGGGAGGCCTGTAATGTCCCTTTTTCCCCCTTTCAAAGATAATTATGGACTTTTCAGATATTCCTATCCATGGCCTAGTCAAGGAGAAGAAGCAACAATTAATGATCATCTTTTTATGTATGTTTTTTAATAAATAAATAAATAACACATGGGTCGCCAAGCATAAATATAAACAAGCTCTTAAAGGGGCGATCATGTTTGGGAAGAGACGCCACCCTTGGGAAGAATAAATAGGGGTGTGGGGCACTCATTTGGGCATGGACTTGACTTGTAATCATTTAATTTTGAGAGAGTACTCTCACAGCCAACCTATTGGGACGAAAACCCCTTTAGAGGTCTCTTGCAAGGGACGAAAACCTCTTGCTTGTGACTTAAAACAATTGAACTTCCTTGAATATTAATATATATATAAATTATCTCTGCAAATCTGATTTATATTGTGCATTTTCAGATTTATATCAATTTATTCTACTAGTGGAACTTGCATATGTGCAAAATCTGATTTTTCGGCTAATAATTTCATCAATTCGACTTGATAATCCAAGTCACCCTATTTAGTAAGGGCTAAATCTGCATATTCACGAATTTCCATGCACTTATTTGGTGAAATCAAATGCTGCTACGATTTCTAGATTAAGATAACTATTTCAGCACTGTATTTTTGCTCTTTTCAAATCCATTTGGGCATAATAAATCATAAAATCAATAAATAATTATTGACAAGTAAATAAATAAAAACAATAAATAAATCATATAATCACGGATGTTATCCGAAAAGAGCTTGATATTTCGCTAAGAGAGAAAACACCACCTTGATTTTTGAAACCCTAGGCTCTTCATTGAAAATACCTTCTTGCATCTTCATCCGTCCACTGAAACCCTAGGCCTTTGAGAATCCATGCTTTGATACTACAAAGTAATAACCCTTTTGAGGGTTTTTATTAAATATTTTAAATGCAGATTTGTATCGAGCACTAAAAATCAACAACTTATACTTGTTTGAAAAGATGCCAAAAACACCACGAGACCAACCAAACAACTCACCAATATTTTATATATGATATTTGGAATTTTAGAAAAGCCAATATGATCATCAAACAATGAAAACTGAAATGAAATACACATTGGAAATTGCAGCCACGAAATAATTATAAAATATAGATATAGAAGTCTCCAAAATCATGCAAGTTAGGATTCCGCCTTTAAGAATATGGCAAATAAGATTACAAAACCAACTTTGTTATTCATTGCCAATGTCTTCAAACCCTACCCTAGGTAGGTCGCCGCACCCTAGAAAAATAGTATAATTGCTTGGATATGCCGAAAGATCTTCAAATCAACTTCCTTCTTCAATACCAAATGGTGATGAAGGATTTTCGTCTCATGAAGTGGAAGACTAAGGAGCTACAAGCTCTCTTCGCCAAGTATAGAGAAAATACGCCAAGCTAGATGCAAATGAAGTCCTGTTCTCCTTTTTTATATCTTACCTTTGGTGCCAAAACTCATTTAGAAAGGCCGAACTCTTAATTGAACCATTATAATCTTTCATTATGCCTTATTCAAGGCATTAAACCCATCCGACCTCATTAAGAGCGGAAAACTCTAAAAGAAATTATAAAATATTAAAAGAATAATGCAAATAGAAGCTCAAGGTTCTTCTTCGTCTTCTTCACTTCCTTGCCATGTAGAAGGAATGGGAAGAAGACCAATTAGTAGCTCTCAAATAGGAAAAAGGGACATTACATGCTGCCCCAAATTATTGTTCTCACCTTTTTCCCTATTATTCCTAGATCTGATCTGATTCATGTTCTGTGTGAGCTGGCTCAAGTAGAGGTTGGTTGTCTCTTGTTGTTTCACCATGTTGATGAACATTTTCTTCATAAAATCCTCATTGAGCTCTTCCACATTCTCTTTCTGATCTACCATATTTTGACCTTCTTTTCGAGGTGTATTCCTCTTGGAATATACCTTCATTCACTAACCAAATAGGTTGAGGAAACCTCCTGTGATACCCACTCAAATGGCCCCTTTTCAGGATAAATCCTAAAAATAGTTGCAAACTGAAATTTTGATTTTTATGACAGTAGTGAACAAAATTTGAAAACACCCAAACCCCAACGCCTAGGGAAAAATTGAGATCTATCACTTCCAGCTACTCAAATTTGACGAAATAAATAGCCAAGATGACTATATATATAAATATAAATATATATATAAACAATATCCTATCAAATTTCTAAATTCTAATGATTGAATTTTTAATAATGAAAATTTATGAAACTTACAAAATTAATAACTCATGAAATACTTGGTATCGAATATAAGTGATAGCTCAAAAGATAGATAAATCGAATATCTATCCAATGCATATTCAAACAATATTTTCTAATGGTTGGAAGTCACCCGAAATTGCTCCTCAAATATAGAAGTGAGTAGAGAAAACCTAAAAATAATCATTCCAAATATGAGCAGAAAATCTAAATGTAGAAAGTTGGAAATATAAAACATCCCCAAATACGGACAACAAGCTAGGGATATGGATCTGAAATCCTTATCGAAGAATGCTCTATCGCCTACGAATGGATCTCTCACCATCGAAGCTAAGGATCCTACAAAATCGACCTCCACAAAGAAGAGAACGCGCAAAAAACAAAGCGGCTCTAGGTTTTGCACAAGTAAAATATGAAAATAGAAGTAGATGATTTCCCTCAAACAACCTCAAGGGGAAATATATAATCATCCAAAAAGATGTTATAATCTCTATTGTAGATCTGATCGAAAGTAGGAAAATCCAACACTCACCATAAATGAAGCCTTTATTAACTCCATAATGGCCAAAGAAATCATAGCACCCCATTTTGGGAATTTTCCATGTCAAAGATTATAACTCAAGTGACTTTATTGTGCACATGTTAATAAGATGACTTATGTTATCCCAACAACGAAATATAACATGAAGTACCACATATTCACCCATCACCTAAGTCAATGATGAAATATAACATAAGGTGAAGAAAACCCATACCATATAGCGTCCTACGTCTCTGCGTCTTCTAGGTATGACCAAGGCTAAGAGGCGAGTTAAGCTTCCTTAGTGACGCAGTGTCATCAATGCTCGTTCTTTAATCAAATTATTTTGTCAATCAGGGCGGTGTCCAAGGTGTTTGCAACAAAGGGGACAATTGAAACGTAGGCTCAACACGGGTTCTAATAATAAAGACGATAAACTAATGAACCGATCGTGATTACAAAAATGATATTTTTGAAATGAAATCTGGAATTGAGAGATTGAAAAACAACTCAAATAAACAAAAGAAACAACTATGGATTCCCCTTTCGTTGGGTAGGAGTGGCCCTTGCTCCTGCCCTTCGATCAAGATCTCGAACTAAAACTCAAACAATTGAACTTCCTCCTGAATCTGTGATCTTTATTGAATTAGAAATGTGCTTATACAATTGAAAGATTGAACCCCTAAGTCTAGTTACATCATCTCTTTTATACAAGAGAAGTCCTAGTCTCTCCAGGAGATCTAGTTATTCCAAATGACTACGTCTAAATCTAACTGATTGTTTAACTAACAATGCTATCTATTTCGGAAATACATTAATGGCGGGAGTAGTTCATGAAGTGTTTGAACTTGAAATATTCTTGACAATTGAAGAGAGGATTCGTGATTGAATCCTTGGAAGGAGTCAATCACCTCTAGAAGATTCTTCAAATCGCTGAATTGATTAAAGAGAACTAAACTGAAGATGTGTCTCCAATTGTTGGTCATATTTCCTCCTTTTGTGGCTTGAATGAATGCTAAATTAATGGCGATGATTATTATTCAGGGTGTAGTCTTGATGACAAGCATGACTTCAAAGATCCGAGTTAAGTGCGAGTTTCCCAAGTTCCAAAGGGGTTGGGTGGTGACGTGGATGATTTAGAGGTGCCGCTTGAGACCCTTGTTAAGCGGATGAGAGTCCTACGGTTACACATGGCAAATAGAGTCTTGCGCTCCTTCATGAATTAAGTCTTGCGCTCTTGTGACAACTCAACATATACTTCTTTCTAGAAATGAAGTTAATGCTCATCAACAATCTTATTCAAGCCATTTATGCAACAAAATCAATAAGATAAAACATTAATGGCGGGAGTAGTTCATGAAGTGTTTGAACTTGAATACTCTTGACAATCGAAGAGAGGATCCGTGATTGACTCCTGGAAGGAATCAATCACCTCTATAAGATTCTTACAATCATTAATGTATCAAGAGAACTCGAATCGAAGATGCGTCTCCAAATATTGGTCATATTTCCTCCTGTGTGGCTTGAACGGCCGCTGAATTAATGGCGATGATTCTGTTTGGGGTGTAGTGTTGACAATTGTGACTTCGAGAGATCCAAGTTGCGTGCGAGTTTCCCCAAGTTCCAAAGGGGCTTGACTTGTGATGTGGATGATCCTGGAGGTGTTGCTTCAAGACCCTTGTTACGAGATGAGAGTCCTACACTTAGACGTCAAATAGAGTCCTGTGCTCCTTCAGAATTAAGTCTTGCGCTCCCGTGACAACTCAAGATATCTCTTTCTAGAAATGAAGTTATCTTATTCAAGCCATTCATGGAACAAAATCAATAAGATAAAACATCACAAGTATACACAATAATTTCTTTATAACCATAGTAAAGTAGTAAATATTGTAATTATTATTCATCGTGTATCATGATATCAAAATGGTATAAGTTTTAACAGAGTTTAAGCATGGCTTGAACATAACAAAATGGGATTCATCACTCCCCGAACTAATGATTTAGCAGTCCTCCTGCTACATATTAAGTTGCTCAACTATCCTAGAACAATTATATTCATCGGGCAAATGTTTTCCAAGTTTCATTCGCAAATGCATCAGAAAACCAAAATGATCGGCAACATTCTTCCTCCACGACGTATAGCTGTCCTCCGATTGGTCATTGGTTGAGTTCCAACATGGTACTTGTGCAAGAATCGGAGGAGTTCTCAATCTCATTCGAATCCACTATTCTTTCGAGGCCTAGAATGATTGTTCAAATATCCTTTGCTCGTTTCAAGGACTACTAGAGGTTTGTTAGTTGAACGACCTCCTTCCTTTTTGTATGGATTTGCGAAGCAAGAACCGATATCGGACTTGGGAGGCAAGAAAATTGACATCAAGGTGGGTATCACCTGTTCCTTGAAAATTTTGATGCAATTTTTAAGAATATTTGTGTACCTATCTACCAGACGTAGACAATACACTTGTGAACGAAACCTATTGAAAACACGAGGGGACTCGGTAAATCATGCCTCATGAGAAGGCCAATTTTGACTTACAGCACAAAGATTGCTCTTTGATCCCTCCACTCTCCCTGATGCCTGAGGGTTGAAACAAATGCTCTTAAGCTGGACCTCCGCCACATATAAATTGATTGGGATTGCGAATCTACTATGGAAGCAAAATCTTTTGGACATAAAATTCACATAGCGGAATCTTCTCAATATCATTCATGCGATATATGCCCCCACAAACTAATGGTCATCCTCAAACTTTATATCCAACATTGCCTAGCTCTAGTTATCTCGACATTTGAAAAACTGTTCCTATAAAAACATGGCATAAAAGTTGGAAGGGGTTCTACAAGAGAGTACCTGATCATAAAACCGACTGATTGTGACCATATTTTGTTTCAACAATTCCGTTTCTTCCTTTAAATTTGTAATGTCCCTCATTCTCGAATAGTCCGGTCGAAGACCTTTGGCTGTTTTGTCTACCCGACGACAAAAGGACATTTTCCGAGGTGACTTCGGTTTATTATTTTTATTATATGGTGCTCAAAAGAAAGTAAAATATCATTAAAGCACATTTAATGAATTAATAGATGTTTGAGTGACTTTGACTTAGGAAAGTGCATTTAAATAAATTAATAAATTATTTAAATTGCCTTCTAGCCAAAAATGCGACTTGTTTGCGTAATGGTCAATTAAACTCAAAATGTGACTTGCTTAGTGAAGCAAAATAATTAATTAAATATTAATCATATGGTTTTAGCCAAAAAGAGCGACTTGCATCTTTGGAGGAGTTTTGGCCATATGGGAAAAAATGCGACTTGGGAAAGGCATTCGAGATAATCATTATTTTTACCTCGGTAGTAAGCACCGAGCTTCGCAGACAAAATCAATGACGTAAACGCTCTGGATTATTCCTCTTGCGGAAGGAAACGCCAGATAAGTTGAGAGAGAAGCTTCCATCTAGGAATCTTCATTGTTTACACGGAGTTATTCATCATTCCAATGAAGCCAGAGAAAATAATAAATTGCAGCGGTGGGTATTTGTACAACTTCCAGAGTGGGGTGACTTCTTCTACATTGTTTATTGTTGTATCGATCGAGGTATTCTTCATGATAGATATTTATGGTAATCCCAACAGCAAATATATCAAATCGATTAGGGTTTGAATCATTTATAGTGGGTTTTGGACAATCTTTATTATTAAATCTTTCGCAGATTTATGTTTGTATTGCCGTAATATTTAGCATCAGAAATCATTATTAAATACACGACTGAAATGTTTATGAAGAAATTTACTGTTAAACCCTAGGCGCCTTTTCCGTATTCACCCAGTTCAGGGATTTTGCTTTATTTAATTTATCTATGCAGTTTTAGTGTGGTGTTCTATGAATTCCTTTGATGTTATTAATTCAATTTGAGCGTGAGAATAATAATAATAATAAAAAAGTATGCGAGGCAAAAACGGGTTTGGGATCTTTCAAAATTTCTATTTTCTTCCTCCACTTTCTTGAGCCGATAATAGTCCTTCATCCAGCTTAACCATTCCTTTTAACTAAATGATCCGAGGAAAGGTCTGCTCTTCTTTTTTGTTTGCTTTCTTGTAATTGAGTAAATGATGTTTTCAACTCTAAATTGGTATCCTCTAGTCAGTGTATTTGTTGCTCCTTGGCTTCTAAAGCTTGGCCTGTATCACGAGAGTGGCTTTCTCTGGTGGGCTACCATTTCTTGTAGCTCTTTAATATTTTATTCTTGGAAGATAGTGTTGGGAGAATCCAACATCGTTAGCTTCCAAAACTAGCTATTGTTGGCCAATTTTCTCATGAGCTCTCTGTAGCTCAAGCCGTACTTTAGATAAGGAGAAAACCTAGGGTAAAAGAATATCGAGTGCTGGTGGAGAAGTAGGTTCTCCTTTTCTATTGGTAATAGATGGAGAATTGGCTCATGTGGAGACTCGGGTAGAGTTTGAACCAATGTTTGCATAATTTCGATCGCCTCTTGCTCTTGTTATAGTGGCTTTTTCAACCTGGGTTTCATGGAAAACGGGGGTAAGCCGGGAGGTATGGAGGCGTTTCCTAGGTCTGTAAGTGGATGGAGTGAGCTCCTCAACAATCTCATGTTTCAGGGAGTACGGTTTTGGAATTTTAGCCACTTCTTTGTTCCATGCCTCTTTTTCAAAAACTGTGTGTTCAAATTAAGTGTATTAGACCCTAAGTTTTTGAGATATTTAGCCCCCTAGTGAAATTTCTCATTAGTAGTAAAAAAATGACCTCATAAACGGTGGGACAAATTGACCTTGTATTGGGGTTTGACTTTGGCATGGCGCAAATGAATGAGCATTCTAAAAGCTGGACATAACACAATTTCATCCGGCCTTCCACCCAAGGTTTGTATACTCAATCTCTTAATCCCTTTTGCCTTTCCCTTACTTGTCAACTACTAATTGTAATTTTTCTTTCTTCCCTACTGTAAATCTCTTGATTAGCTCATGATACATTGTCCTTTCAGTAATAGCTAACCCATCATTAGGTATACAGACAGTGACTCATGATACATTCTTCCATGTTGCGTATGCAAATTCTTCTGTCATTGGAATGTTGAACTCTTCGTATGCCAATAGAAAATCTAACCATCCCGCCTTATCAAAGACCTCCATTGACCTTGCATCCGCCAAGAGATCGACATAATCATGGGTTCATGTCGTAGTCTGGGCCCCATGCTAGATTTGAGCAAAATAAAAAATAGACGGGCACAAAGCTAAGCGGTAATGTAGGAGTCGCGAGGTGATAGCGCAAGCCCGATGGCGCAGGATTGAGAATGACCAAGTTGGAAAGCAAATGTTGAACAAACTTAACATGCCAACATTTGGAAAGTTTTGCAAAAATCCCGAGGTGATGAGGGAGTATTGGGACGCAGCGGGGAACATGATGGCATTTAATGGGTTGCGGATTTGATGCGGATTTTGGGGTGTGTGAAGTGAATTGGAAAAGGTGGGCAATCAATAAACACGATGGCATAATTAAACTTGAATTTAAAACTCTACTATGTTAGAAGTAATCAATTGCGCGCATACCTGGACATTAAAGCCTATCAATCTCCGCCGCCATTTCAAATTTGAAGTTTGTCACATCTCCGCCATCTTTTATAATGACATCATGCCCCACATGTACATTTAGAGAGAAGATTGCCATTGCTGGTTTTCGATCCTCTGCTTTATTATATATGTTTTTTTACATATTATTTTTTATATTTTTCTTTCACGAAGTATTGGCCGCCATCACTGGTTTTAACCAATACTCCGGAGGGAGATGATCGCCATCTCTGGTTTTCAACCATCCCCTCTTATTTTTAGTAATGGTTGCTCAAGTCTGAATTGTGATAGGCAAAGAGACTTTGCCTACACAATTAAGATCCGAATCTTCTTGAATTGCTCTTTGAAATTCTTCTCGAGATGTTGGTTTATGGTATAGTCTCAGTCTGTGACCATTAACCAACATTACTTTCCTTTCACCATCAATTGGAACCAATTGAACTGTCCCATGTGGAATACTTTTGCAATCTGATACGGCTCCATCCATCTCATCTGGAGTTTCCTTTGAAGTCTTTATACTTTGAATCAAACAATAAAGCCCGTCTCCTTTCCTTGGCTTTATCTGTTTGTCATGCCAAAGTTGCCTTTGTTGTTGGATGATCTCAGTATGGTGTAGTGCTCGAAGTCCGATTCAATCCCTCCTGCTTTGTGCTTCTGTCAATTCAATGCCCACCTCAAATGTTGTCTTTAATGTTTGGATCTCAAACTCTATGGGCAATATTGGTTTCTTACCATAGACTAGTTCATATGGTGTAAACCCTATTGTTGTTTTCCATGTGGTGTTGTAAGCCCACACTGCTTCTGGTAGTTTCGAGCCCAATTCTTTCTTGAGATGTCTACAGTCTTCGTGAGTATGTTCTCCAATTCTCTGTTGGTCACTTCTACTTGTCCATTTGATTGTGGGTGATAGGGGGATGACTTCTTGTGCCTCAATTGATATGTCTCCACAAAAGAGCTGATTACTCCTAACATGAATTGTGGCCCTTGGTCTAACACAATTGATCTTGGTGCTCCAAATCTTTGAAAGATTCGTTCATAGAGAAAATCTGCAACCTTCTCATCTCTTGCATGTGGCAGTGCCTGCACCTTAGCCCATTCAAGCTAACATAATCAATACAAACCAAGATGTATTCCTTACCTTGGGAGGTTGGGTCAAATGGCCCAATGAAATCTAGCCCCCATTTCTCAAATGGTTCTAGGACAATTTGTGGTTGGAGGGGCATTTCTGATGTAAATGTTGATTTTCTAATCCTCGACATCGATCACACTTCCATACATACTTCTTGACATCCTTAAACAAGGAAGGCCAATAATGACCAACTCCAAGGATTTATGGATGGTTCTTTGAATCTGAATAGTGTCCTCTGTGAGGGCTCAAACACTTCATTTTCAGCTACACACTTGCGTAAGACATGATCAGGCCCACATTTGAAAAGTATTCCATTTAGCCAAGTATACATCACACTCTGTTTTAGTAATTGCTTCTTTTGCTTAAGTCTCGAAAAAGTTTGGTAACTTCCTTGTTGCTAAGTAGTTAGCCATGTCTTGCATACCAAGGAGAGGTAGTGGAAAGTGCAAACAAATGCTCATCATGGAAAGTCATCGTTAACTTGTTCATCTTCTTCTAAAGTGGTAAGCTTGGAGAGAAAATCAGCTACAACGTTGGACTTCCCTGGTTTGTCAATGATTTTGAGATTGAACTCTTGCAGTAGCAACAACCACCTAACAATCCTGCCATGAACTAAAGGTTTATTCATTAGATATTTAATGGCGAATGTGGTCAGTATGAACAAATACCTCATAACCAGTGATATAATGTCTAAATTTATTGATTGCATATACCACCAAAAATTCTTTCTCAGTTGTGTAATTCCTCTCAACAGGGGAAATATTTTTACTGATATAGTAAATTGCATGCATGGGTTTTCCCTCTTCTTGTTGTCCCAAGACAACACCTACTGCTTCATTTGAGGCATTTGTTTGGATATGGAAGGGAAACTTCCAATTAGGACCTCTCAACACCGGTGTACTTATCAACTTGTCCTTAATTGCATCAAAAGCTTGTTGGCATGCTTGTCCATTCAAACTCAAAATCCTTAGTTAGAAGAGCAAATAATGGAGAAGCAACATGACCAAGAAAACTTCTTACCTTAGTTTGATTGGTGGGTGATGGCAATTTTACAATGATGCTCACCTTATTTGGATCAACCTTAATTCCTTCAATTGAAACATGATGACCTAAAACTATACCTTGTTCCATCATGAATAAACACTTCTCATGATTCAAGGATAGCTAGTGTTTTTCACAATGAGCAAGAACTTTATCCAGATTATTGACTACTTCTTGGAATGTTTCCCCATAGACCGTAAAGTCATCCATGTAGATTTCTACACAATCATGGGTTAGATTAGAAAAGATTGCCAACATGGCTCTTTGGAAAGTGGCAGGGGCATTACATAACCCAAACGATAGAACATTGTAAGCAAATGCCCCCCAAGGACAGGGAAACGTTGTTTTATCTTGATCTTCAAGAGCCATTGTTATTTGATTATATCCACTAAATCCATCAAGAAATGAAAAGTACTTTTACCAGACAAATTATTTAAGACTTGATCAATAAAAGGCAATGGGAAATTATCTCGATGAGTGGCTTTGTTCAACTCTCAATAGTCCACACACACTCTAGTTCCCATTCTTTTTGGGCACTATAACCAAAGGGAAAACCATTGAATGTCTGAGATTGGGTAGATAAATCCTACATTCAAAAGCTTTTCAATCTCAGTTTTCACAATGTCTCTAAGAGCTGGGTTTATCCTTCTTTTGAATTTGCCTAACTTGTCTTGCTTCAGTGGTGTAGATGTGGTGGGTACAGATACTAGGATGTATACCTTTCATATCACTTTGTACTCCTAAGCAAAAGCTTGGGGGTGAGAGCAGAGAAGTTTGAACAATATATTTTCCTCTTGATCGGTCAACCAATTGTTTATTGTCAATGTCTTTCGGAAGAATGGGAAGTTGTTTTGTGTCTGGATGAATTGAATTTACCATAGGATAATTTCTCAAAAGTGCGTTTAATGGAAATCTGTGGTAGCAATTTGTGCACAGAGGTTATGTTTTGGAAGATGCACTCTATCAGTCTATGTTCTTCGCGAAAGGACAAATAATAGGCATGTTATCTTCATCCATGAAATCATTTTGTATTTTAGTAAGTTGTAGTGCAGGACTAGAACAAGAATCAACAAGTGTTTAAAGCACAAGACTTGAACCGAACCTAAGGCATGACTCGGGCATAGTGCTCAAGCTATGTATAACACCCATGTCATGGTAGTCAAGAGAGGAGATGATATCTTCGAATCATGAGTTGTCCTTAGACCACTCTTTGTTTCTGTATAGCAAATGGTTTGGTTCCGCAGTATAATGACAATTTCTTTGAATCTTGACCATTAGTGATGACCATGTTTCTTGTCCTACGATCAATAAGGGAAGCAACTGCTAGCTAACCAAGGACGTCCTAGGATTATGAGATAACCAATTTTTCTATTCTTTTTTTATTATCACTAAGTCTTTGCATAGTCCCAAGATTTGATTGTAACCGTAACATCTCATTATTCCTTGGGTTTATTTATCGACTAGTCTCGCCCATTTGCAAGACTATATGTGTGGACTGTAGTTCAAGGAGTGCCAATGTGACATGAGTGTCGTGGTCATGACGTTTATGGCGTTCCTAAATCAATAAGATCGATAGGAATCTGAAAGTTCCCTATGTAGACTCTTACTGATGGGACTTCCAGGATCTCCATATTCGGGACTGTTTTCTTCTAAAATGCTAGCAAGTTTCCCATCAACGTGAATGGTCTTGGGTTGATTCTTCCTTCTACCTAGAGTCTTGAAACAAAGCTCTTTAATTGTTTTATTTAATTCAGGAATATCTTTGAGAGCTTGCAACAGGGGAATGCCAATACTTAGCTTGTTTTATGACTCTAGTTATTCAGAGGTATAGTATTTTGTTTCTCAGAGAGCCTAGACAAGAAAGGAATGTCAATGTTTGGTTGATGAGTTTCTTCAACAATACTAGGTTGCGTTTTCTCTAGTTCTTCATTTTCTTCAGGAATCTCCTCAATAATAGGAGAGGAAGGTTTTGATGTAACCTTTCCTGAACGCAACATTATGTTCTTGTAATCTAGCGAATTCACTGTGGGGTTTTTCTTTTCTACCGTATATGTTGGATTGCCCTGCCTTACATTCTTAGGATTGGCCATAGTTTAGGCAAAGTCACTATTTGGGTAGGTTGTTCAGGTTGGGCAACATTATTTTAGGTCTTGTCAACAGGCTTGTTGACCTTATGATCTCCTTTGATTATAATATTGTTATCCGATCCTTGAGGTGCATTCCACTGTTGTTGGTACTTATTGTTGATATGGTGGAATGTTCGGTGGTGGAGCCCAAGGTTGTTGATAATAAGTTGGTGGGGCATATTGTGGGCTCCACTCTTGTGGAACTTGTTGAACCCAAGGTGGAGGATATGGCCATGGTGCATTCCATTGATTTGGGGCCCATTGTGCTTTTCTGGTTGTAGGTTTGGTTTTGGTTGGACTGAAAATTTCCTCCTTGCCTCTGAGCCATATAGTTCAACTCAGCCTCCTCTTGGTTACTCTATTTTAAATGATTTTTAGCAAGGGAAGCAGTCCACATTGATCTGTGGCATGCTTGAGTTCATAGAGAAGACAAATCTCTTTCTTATCCAAAGGACAGTCCTTAAGTCCATGTTTAGCTCTACATCTTGGGCAGTAAATGAACAAGGGCTCTGTGTTTCTAGCCTGTCATCTATACTTGGCATTGTCATTATATTTATAACATAAGAGTTTGAACTCACATGATGATGAATACAAAATTCCATGATTCTTCTCTATGGCGTTTATCTCATTATCCATGGCTTGAATGAAATCATTGAATAGGGACAGAAGCCTGATAATTTTATTGATATTCAAGAAAATCATTTTACAATAGTTGGGCTGCAATATTTATAAATATTGGACAGCAATGTGTAGACAAATGGGATGTTATAACAATGCAACAATAAACATACCCGTGTACACAAAATTACAAATAATTGGTTTAAACCATATAACAACTCTAAAACAGTCTACAGAATACTATTCCCAAAATACAATTAAAATATGGTTTATAACAACTTACAACAATAATATAATTACCTAGTAAAAGAAAAATTAACCTAGGTAATCTATGATTTACCTAACATTCCCCCCTTAATTTTGCATTGCCTCAAGTGATACAAAGAGGAACTCACCTGAACAACTCGAACTTGTCACGCAAATGACTTTGTGAAGATATCTACTCATTGTTCAACTGTTGGACAAAAGCGAAGCTGTATGTTTTGTTTCAAGACATGCTCGCATATGAAATGAACATGTACTTCGATGTGATTTGGTCTCTCATGAAAAAATGGATTGCAAACAAGTTTGTGAACACCTTCATTGTCAACATATAGTGTGGTAAGTTTTTCCTATAGTATTCCAAGGCCTTCCTTCCAAAGATGTGACATAGCCATATCACTTTGTAGACAAAGCTTCACTGTAACATGATATTCGACACGTCAGATGGAAGAGTGAGAAACAAAGTGTTGTTTCTTGCTTCCCATGATATCGTTCAGATCCTAAAAAAATACAAATCCTCAAGTGAATTTCCTGTCATCAATGTTACTGCATGATCTAAATATGAATATCCAGTCAAGAAGTTGTCATTCTTCTTGTACTCTAGACCAAGATCCAACCCTTGAGATATCTCAAGATCCGCCTTGCTTCCTTCCAATGACAAAATTTGGGTTCCTGCATGAACATGAAAAGATAGCTCACTACAAAGCTGATATTTGGTCTAGTGTATGTGAGGTAAATGAGACTCCCGATCAACTATCGATAGAGAATTGCATCTCGCCATGGAGATAGATTTGAACGAGATAAGCGTAGTCTCGCTCTCCTAGGTGTAGCAATAGGTGTGTAATTCATCATCCTAAATTTCTCAAGCATTGTCTTGGTATACTTCAACTGAGAAACAAAGATGTGATTATCCTTTTTCCATACTTCCAATCCAAGACAGTAGTGCATGAGCCCGAGATCTATCATGAAACGATTGATTAAGATATTTCTTAGTTGCATCAATCATATTCACTGAACTACCATTGATGACTAGATCGTCAACATAAACAAAAATAATCACAATCTCCCCTTGATTTTTGAGCTAGAGATTGGGATCATATGGATTCCTGATGAATCTATGCTGAACGAGATGCTCATCAATTTTGATGTACCAAGCCCGGGGTGCCTGTTTAAGGCCATATAGAGGTTTCCGAGGTTGCATACCTTTGTTTCTTCTCTAGGTACAACATATCCCTCAGGTTGAGTCATGTAGACTTCCTATTGTAGATCTTCATTTAGAAAGGAACTTTTTACTTTCATTTGATGAACTTTCCAACCAAACTGTGCAATTAGAGCAAAGATCATCCTGATTGTTTTGATCTTAGCTATGGGAGAAAATGTATCCTCATAGTCAATGCATTCTTTTTGTGCATACCCCTTTTCTACCAATATTGCTTTATACTTGTCCATGGTCCCATCTACTTTGTTCATTGTTTTGAATATCACACTGCAACCAATGGGTTTCTTTTCGTGGAAGATCGACAAGTTGTCAAGTGTTGTTTTTCATTCGACTTATATTTAGAATCCATGGCATATTTCTAAGCTTTCGATTGTAGGGTTTCTTGATCGTAGAGTGCTCTTGATTCAATAACTCTTTGAGTTAAATTAAGAGATCCGTTTTTAGGTTTGCAATTTCTTCTCTTAATTTGGATAGACCCATTAGCCATTTTGCCTTTTTGTCTTCTCAGATTGGGGCAAGTTTGAGAATAGTTACTACATAGGTCAATAGTATTTGTGAACTCTAACTTGTTCATGTCTCTCTTTCCTATTAAATTGAATGCTTCTTGTGTATTCTTATCTTACCCTTTAAGGAATAAAGTTTTAAGTAGATTAATATCTAATCTAGCTCCACACCTTCGTGTAACAAACGGAACCGATCTAGGTATAATCTTCTACACTTTCATCTTCCTTTTGTTGAATTCAAAAGAGCTCTTCTTTCCTATCCCTCACTCTACAGTAATCCTGGTACTTGTCCCTGGAAGGCTTGTTCCATTTCTTCCCAGTTATGAATGGAATTTGGGCCTAAACCCATAAACCACCTCATAGTTGCATCTTTCAAAGTGGAGGGAAAGAGTTTAAGATTTTGGTTATCAGAAGTGTAGTCATATGTTTGACATAAAACTTTAAATTCAAAAAGGAACTGATTAGGGTCCTCTGAAACTATTCCCTAAAATTTGGAAGAATTGATGGGGATATATTTTTCATAGGAGCATCCTCATTAGGATCCAATTCAATGGGGTAGGTAAATGTTCTTCCAATTGGAGGATTCCCATTGTTTGCACCATTGGGGTTGTGTACTTCGTCATCCATTCTTCCTTGGTCAGCAAGTTGTTCCATAGGCTAGATTTGTTGGGGGTTTTGAAGGTTTAATCTAATGAATCTACCTCTATGGTCTCTAGGTCGAAACATACAATCCTATCATACTAAGAATGATTCCCTAACTATCAATACTGAACTTAATTGTGTGTGTTCCACATACTCAACTCGAGATAATTCTTTTTACATTTACTACGGGTCTTCGATTCTTTAGAAAGAAAGAGTTATGGAAATTGAATTTTGAATGGAAACTTACCAGACAACCATGCAGTACCTCTAGCTAGCACCTTCCTTTGATAACACCGTGTTCCTCAACAACGATGCCAAAAAGTGACGAGTGTCGTTAATGCTCGTACTTTAATCAAGTTATTTTGTCAATCCGGGCAAAGTGTCCAAGGCTATTCGCAACAAAGGGGATAGTCGGAACGCAGACTTATCACGTGTTCTAATAATAAAGATGATAAACTAATGAACTAATTGTGATTACAAAAATGAAATGCTTGGAATGAAATACTGGAATTGAAAGATTGAATGGAAAGACTCACTAAGCATTCATAATGGAAACTGCATTACATTCAAGAATATAATAAACTATAAAACAACTCATAAATAAATAGAAAAGAAACAACTGTGAATCCCCTTTCGTTGGGTAGGAGTGGCCCTTGCTCCTGCCCTTTGATCAGGATTTGAACTAAAACTCAAACAACTGAACTTCCTCCTGAATCTGCGATCTTTATTGAATTAGAAATGTGCTTGTACAGTTGAAAGATTGAACTCCTAAGTCTAGTTACATCATCTCTTTTATATGAGAGAAGTCCTAGTCTCTCTCAGGAGATCTAGTTATTCCAAATGACTACGTCTAAATCTAATTGATTGTTTAACTAACAATGTTATCTATTTCTCGAAATACATTAATGGCGGGAGTAGTTCATGAAGTGTTTGAACTTGAAATATTCTTGACAACTTGTTGGCTAGATTTTCTCGCATAGCATAAAACCTAGCGATCATGAGATAAATCTCCCTCATTTAACCGGTGAGGCTCCCATGTCGATTTGTCAATTAAAGTATGCTAATATCTAAATGGGGTTTTACTTTAACTACTTAGTTCATGAACCATAACTGAACAGTTCTGCAACAAGTAAGCAGCTGTTTAAAGAAAGAAAAAGTTATAGAAGAAGGTAATTACATAAACACATAGATGAAATGGGGAAGATGTGCATCCCAATCAATAGATGACAGAGCTGATTGCATGCACATAGAAGAATCCAATAGATATAAACACAGAATTCTAAAACAAAGGCAACTCTAGATTTAGATCTAAAATAACACAAAGTTTATTAAGAGATCTAAGATTAAAAGCAAGAAACACAATACACCGTGACACAAAGTTATCCGGAAACCTGCTCCTTTGTATTCCTTTGCTCCAAGTGGCTCTCAGGGGTTCAGCACAAAGTTTAGAACACAAGATTGCTACTTACAAATTTTGATCATTAACCCGAAGGTTCTTCCTCTACTTATAGAATGTAGAGGGGCAATTACAAGTTGGAAGCTTTTAGTTGAACTGGCACATGTGGAAGTCGGAGGAAAGAAACAACTGGCAATCTCCATCCTGGAATTCCTCTTTGCATGACATGTATGATTTGCAACTAAAAATAGAACCTTCTATTTTGCACGTCCCTGCCACCTATCTCCAAGTAGTTGACTTCTTCAAGTAATGGCTTTTAAGCCAATCACTTAAGTTTTATAATTTAATTGATCGCTCAATTACTTTGTCGGAGGAAAGAAGAAGGAAGAGGAAAGCTGCAGTCTTGTCCTTTTTCATGTCTGCATGTAACTGATTCTTTTGCCTTTGATTCTCACCAAACTGGATCTGGGAGTAGCTGGATCTGGAAGCAAGCTGGATCTGGAAACAAGTGGATCGGAAGTGGCTAGAATTTTGCCTTCGCCTTGTCTTCTCTTTTATCCTTGAAGCTTTTGCAGTTCTTCTTTTGTACATGCATCAATGCAAGGTTGGCCGTAAATAACTCATCATCTTTATTTTTAATTGCATATGAGCAATTAAAAATTAGAAAGCACTCCAGGGTGAATGCAAATTCAATGAAGGCTTCAACTGGAAGATGAAAGCACATGCACAAGATCTTGGAAGGACTTTTCCATGCACTGACTTCTTCACGGGCTGCATTTGAAACAAGAGGATGAAGCCTTTGTGCCGGAAGCTTTTGCAACTATGAGATCTGGATCTGCATATGGATTTGCATCTGCATCTGGATATGGATTTGCACCTGCATAACAAACTTTGGCAACTGAGTTGTGGATGAAAAGCTGCAACTCGAATAATTCCACTGCTTTTAATCTGCATGCATGAGTGAAGTCTTTCCTGCTTTGGATTTGTCTATCAATTCAGCAAGAGGTTCCGAGCCTAGATCCGTGTCTCCAATATCTGCAAATTTAGAAGTGATGCATGACTCCGTTGTGCTTTCTTTTTCATCTTTCTTCGCCATAGCTTTGTCTATCTTTGTCTGAACAATTCTTTTTCTTCTTATTTGACTGGAATTCTTCAAAACTGGTGCAGATCTGGATAATTCTTCAGATTCGGAGGATATATTCAATGTATTGGACATTGATTAAAGCTCCTTTTCTTTATAAAAGCACCTGTGATGAATTCCTGCAAGTAATTCAGACAAAGATGGCAACCGGAACATGAACAGTGAATTTTAATAATAAAAATCTGCACTATTCAAGCCTGCTGCCCCAAAAATTGATGTTTTATTTGCATGCAAAGTGAGCATGAATTTTTCCAACTTCACCTGAGCACCTGTATCACTTCTACAAACAATTATGCAGACACAAATCAACCTTCTTCAAAGCATGCGCCAAAACTAGAAGCTTTTAGCATCAAATCCACCTTCCTTTGAGCAAAATCCTTCTCCAAATGGGGCGCACTTTTCCTCTGGGCTGCACTTCTTCACCTGTGAATTAATTAATTCACCCTTATGGCAGCCCATGCTTATATAACCCTCATAATTCTATAATTAATAATTGCCCTTCCTATTCCTGGCAATTAATTAATTAAAAATCATGTTTTTCTCTTTAACTGATGTGCTAAAATTGCATGATTAAGGACAACCATCCATTAAATTAAATTTAATCAATTTAATCATCCACTCTTCACTTCACTTAAGCTTCACAGTGTGCTTTGACCATAGCCACTGAAAATAGAATTTAATTTAATCAATTAATACTTTAAAAAGTATTATTTCCTTCTCAAAAGGGGCTGCATTAAATAAATTAAATTTATTTAATTTTGGAATTCTATTTTTAAATTCCTTTTGTCCACTTCTCTTTGTTGACTTTTCCACAAGCCTGGGTGCCAAAATTGGGTGAATAAATATTAACAAATATTTATTTAATGCATTATTATTCACCCAAGGTGGGTCGCACTTTTTGGAATAATAGAATTCTATTTTTAAAAACACATGGCAATGGGAATTTTTACCCTGCAAGGCAGCCCCGGAAATCCCATGATCCACTTAAGTGATTTGACTTTGACAATGAGATTATTTACCCTGCATGGCAGGCAATAAAATCCCATGATTTCACTTAAGTCACTTTTCTTTTATTTCACCATGAAAATTTTTACCCTGCAAGATAGGTAATAAATTCCCCACGCCTGCTGCCTCTAATTTTCCCATTGCAGCTTAAGTGACTTTTCCATCATAGGAAAAAGTACCTTGCAAGGCAGGCAATAAAATCCCACCTACTTGATGCTTCTATTTTTCCTATGATCCACTTAAATCCTTTGTTTTCAAAAATGCACCCAACCCCGCAGGGGCTTTTTAGTGCACGACTTCGCCTTTTCCCAGTGATCCATACCTCCGATGGTGACTTCCTTCTAGCACAATGTGCGTATGTGATCTCCGAATACTCCAGCCAAGAATCGGGCTAACCAAGGAATTGTGAAAGAAATTTCACGTAAAACGAAACGGGAAACCACAAAAACACAATTTTTTTCAAAAGTCACAAATAAAGCCCAAAACTTATTTTTAGTTAAAACCCTTATGGTATTTATGAATAATGATACGTTCGATCACAATAGGGTTAAAAGCAGAGCACAAATTGCCTTAAACGCGGCTCAAAATAATTAAATACAAATTTCCCATGCAGACAAATCTCGATGACAAAATATAACAATTTTGAGCATCTGGGTATTTGGCGAAAATGGCTAATATGGCTCTTTGGGAATATCTTGATGCAATACAAGAACTTTCAGACAATAAAAACACAAAACGACCCATAATTTTAAAATTACGAATTTTTTTCGGATAGGGTAGTCACAGATTTCAGGATGAAATCTGGGTACACCACAACTGAAGAGAGGATCCGTGATTGACTCCTTGGAAGGAGTCAATCACCTCTAGAAGATTCTTCAAATCATTAACTGATTGAAGAGAACTGAACTGATGATGCATCTCCAACTATTGGTCATATTTCCTCCTTGTGTGGCTTAAACGACTGCTGAATTAATGGCGATGATTCTTGTTCGGGGTGTAGTGTTGATACTGTGACTTCAAAGATCCAAGTTGCGTGCAAGTTTCCACAAGTTCCAAAGGGCTAGATTGGTGACGTGGATGATTTGGAGGTGCTGCTTTGAGACCCTTGTTAAGCGGATGAGAGTCTTGCGCTAACATGTCAAATAAAGTCTTGTGCTCCTTCATGAATTAAGTCTTGCGCTCCCTCATGAATTAAGTCTTGGGCTCCCTGTGACAACTCAACATATATCTTTTTTTAGAGATGAAGTTAATCTCATGAACAATCTTATTCAAGCTATTTATGCAATGAATCAATAAGATAAAACATCACAACTATACACAATAATTTCTTCATAACCTTGTAAAGTAGTAAATATCAAGAGTAATTATTGTTCATCATGTAACATGATATCAAAATGGTATAAGTTTTAACAGGGTTTAAGCATGGCTTGAACATAACAAAATGGGGTTCATCACTTATCCTCCTTTATTTTATCACTCCTCTTAAGATGCTTCTCATGAGAACGTGTATTTTCTAGTGATATAGGATGAAACAACAAATCTGAATTATGATCATCATTTCGATACCTTATACTGCCAACAAGGAGGTCACCTTTTAGAAATTTGATGGATGGTGCATGTTCCTCCATGATTTGCTTCTTTTCAATTTCTTACAACTCTAATTTCTCTTCTTTGTCATGCTACACTAACATAATTTCTTCATTGACCTTTGGAGGCTCTATTGTATCTAACTCTTTTTTTATTCTTCATCTAACAACACTTCCCCATGTCCTTTGCCTAGACAACTGTGGTTTGGCTCCCAAGGTTCTTTGTTGTCCTCTTTCTGAGAGTTCTTGTGCAATTCAACTATCATTTCTATGGTTAAGTACGGTTTCAACTTTTCTTCACATTGATCAACCACAATTTTAACCAGTGCATTCCCAACTAGTGATACTTTCTGCTCAAAACCAACCATTATTATGGATAATAATTTTTGTGAAGTATCATCACTCTCATTCAAGACCAAAGTCATAATGGTCTGCATTAAGGCTACTACATTTTCCGTATGATTTTTATGGACAACAACAAAGAAATATTCAAACATTTGGAGAATGAGATCATCACATTCTAGATCTAACATTAGAATACAAGATCTGGTTTTTGCCATGGTTGCTAGGATAGTGACCCTCGTAGCAAAAGGACTTTTGATGTCATCCAAACCGTCAAAACTTTCCACAAATAACTCAAATGCCTCTTTCTTGGTGTTGTATGGTTGTTCAGGAGCTGTTATTCTTTTAATTTCACTAATACAAGTGATAACTACAAGTCTCACATTTGGATTTGAGTGTCTCAGAAGCTTGGACCTAACCAAATGAATCACCAATGCATTCATTGCCCAAAACATAGACTCAACATCTGATTTTCTTAACATGGACAAACAATTTGCCACTTCCTCCAAAATATTGAGAAGAACATTTTATGATTAAGGTGGATGCTCAAGTTCCTTCCCTGACCTGCAAAGCTTAGTTCTCAATTCATGTTTACTCATCAACTCCATGATTCACAAACTATATTTCTTAGTTGCATCTACAAAAATTTTAGTCCTTCCCACAGCTGGCGAGATCATCATCTTTGATACCACTGTAATGTTCCCAATGGAAGATTTTTTAACCCAAAGGGAACACCTAAGAATTCTGATTTATTGCAGCATGTAGGAAATAGAGATATTAGGACAATAATGTATTTTTTTCACAAAAAAATAGAAATCTGAAACAACCTTGGGTATGGAAAACTATCATGGAGAAAAGGAGCCATATAATACTCTGAATCTCATCTCAAAATGTCCAAATCTTATGCCAAAATATTTATAATAAATTATGAATGCAAAAACACCAAAATACTGAATTTTAGGGACCCAAAATAAGAGATGGAAATTTATTTAAGGTCTGCGGAAATACAGCTTATAAAAATGGTCAGAAAGAAGCGATCCCATGCCCAAATTCTCTGAAACAAAGCTGAATATGGCCTCCAAACATATGACAAAGGAAATGGTGATGAGATCCGAAACAACCATGCCCTAGAATGCACTAAACTCCACCCACAAGGCTGTCCACGGGTTTAATTTCTTTCCTTAAAAATGTAGATCTGAAGTGGAAAATGTAGAATACGTGCCTAGAATATGTGCCCTAACTCTGAAAATTTGATCTTTACACCCGGATGTTGAGGGTTTTCGTCCTCAAATCTGAATTCTATTGAGGAATTTCGTCCCCAATAGGATACCAAGGAGGGTTTCCGTCCTCTATGGCTGAAAGTGAAAGCAAATGCATTCAACTCTCCAAAGTGAAATTAGATAAATGACCAAAGATGCCAAATGAACCCCTCTTCACCTCCTTTTATACTTTTTTGTCTCTATTTTTCAAGTGGGGTGTTCCATGTGGGATTAATAAAGTAACTTTATTTTCTATTTTAATATTACTTTACTTTTTCCACCCACCTTTAATAATTAATTAAAGTACTGTAATAAGAATTACTTTAGTACTAAAACTAAATTATTAATTTCTCCTTTATCCTCCCTTTAGCCACCTTTAATAATTAGCCATTGCCTTTTAAAATACATTTTATTCTTATAATAATATTAATAAGTTGTGCCTAGATGATGAATTGATCGGGCCCAACTTAGAAATATTATTAATGTCCATTAATTTGAAGAAAGGTAAAACCCTGGTCCGGATGGCTTTCCTATTGAGGTCTTTAAGACTTTTTGGGACATTATTAAAGGAGACCCGTTACAGGTGGCTGAAGAATTAAGCATGACTAATAATTTGCTTTAGGACATTAATAAGACGTACATTTCCCAGATCCCTAAAACAAATGAGGCGGAAGAGGTCTCAGAGTTACCGTCCTATAGCCTTATGTAATGTTCTGTATAAAATCATCACTAAGGTTATAGCGGAAAGACTTAAACCCATTCTTTACAAGATTATATATCCTGAGTAGGGTGGCTTTGTTATTGGTTGCTATATCCATGATGAGATTGCGTTAGCCCGGGAAATTCTACATTCTATAGAGATCTAAACAACTCCAGCTTATGATAGAGTGGATTGGGGCTTCCTTTGTAAAGTCTTGGAGCGACTTGGGTTTTCCATGAGATGGATTCATTGGGTGAAGACTTGTTTCTCTTTAATCTCTTTTGTTGTGTTGGTGAATGGGTCTCCTTCCAGTTTCTTTGGTGCTTCTAGAGGTATTAGGCAAGGGATCCTTTATCTCCCTTCCTATTCATAATTATGGCTGAGTGTTTGGGAAGACTTGCTCTTAAGGCCTATCAGGACAAAAAAATACATGATATTCAATTGGCCACTAATAGTCATCTGCTCTCTCATCTCCAATTTGTTGATGATTCCACTATGTTGGGGAGGGCTACCCAACAAGAAGCTAAGCAGTTTCAGAAAGTTCTTCATACGTTTTAAATTTGGCTGGTAATGGTCGAACTATTAATGTAATGTCCCCTTTTTCGGGACATTAATCAAATAAATTATTGAAGACCTTTAATCCACTTTCCCCATGGATCAAAGGGTAAAATAATGGGAAATGTCATAACTCCTTGATTTTTAAATAAAATATTAATTTTCCTCATGTTTTTATTTCAAATGAAGAAAAAGGGGAAATTAATCATTTATTTGGAGTTGACTTTTCAAGAAAAGAAGACTCTTTTAAAAAGTGACTCTCCCACTTAAGGAAATGCACCAAAGCTAAGGAGGGAAACTTGGATCTTTTAAAAGAGAAGATATAAAAGAAGATGAGCTCCACCTCTTGAAGATATGCTGATTATTCTATTTGAAATTTCTTCATGCTTGAAGAGAGGGATGTATGCCCATGTGATCTACTAAAAGGTGTTTGATCAACACCACCCATCTTGTGGAGATTTGAATACTACTTGCACTTGTTCTTGTTGGTTTAGTGTGTTTTATGATCAAATTTATGATTATTGGTGTGGTGAATTGCACTAGGAGAGTTTCCTTGCCCTAACGCATTTATTTATGGTGCAAATCTGGTTATTGTTGCATGATTTGGGAGCATACTTGTTGGTTTTCAGATCTGCTATGTTTTGCAATTAATTTCCAACTTATTGTGCCAAGTTTGAATGCAAAGAATCATCATTTTTGCTTATTTATCCTTCACGGTCGCTGCTGGAATAAATTCAGCTATAGTGACTTGATAAGGAGTGTATTTGGCATGTTTTTGGTGATCATAAAGCAAGATTTGCAAATCTGATTTGTTTATCTTTATTACCGAGAGAGGTCCATTTTGGTGTGTTTGGAGGCCAGGAAAGTGCTGGAAATATTTTTATTTATTTTTCTCAGCCCTAGCGCCTAGATCTGAAAGTTTGGATGCTATTTTGGTGGGGTTTAAGCGCTAGAAAAATCTGATTGTTGGTTCATTTGAAAGAGATAAAAATCTAGTTTTTGATGCAATTTATTTCACTTGAAAAGGAGAAGTATTGGTGAAGTTACGGATTTTAGAATTTTTCAGCTGTCTGCAAGCCTGATTTATTTAATTATTGCTGTCATAAAAATCAAAAGTAAAGAGGATTTAATTTCCAATTGATCCATCCATTTAACCCACAACCTTGGCTACTTCCAAACCCATTTTGGGTTGTAATTAGCTAACATTGAGTTATTTGAAGTTGATTCAAAATGATTTACTCCTTGAATTGATTTTTATCCATTTGTGGCGTTTTCCATCTTGTCCCAAAAAGGAGACATTACAGTGGCATCAAAGCGACTTTCCTTTACTTTGGTGGGATTGTGTTTGCGATTCTGGATACATAGTGTATGAATCATGGGGTTAACAAGTGAAGGAGAAATGAAAATGCAGTTTTACAGATTGGGGAAATGGCTTGATCCTCCACACCTTTCGAGAGATGTGTTGCTTAGCATTTTGGAGGAAGCTGCAAATTGTTTGTCCATGGTAAAGCAATCAGATTATCAAGTGGTGTTTTTTGCAATGAATTCTTTGATGATCCATTTGGCTAGTCCTAGGTTTTTGAGACATTCAAATCTGGATGTGAGGCTTGTAGTTATCACTTGTATTAGTGAAATTATGAGGATAACAGTTCCGGAATAACCGTACAGTGATACCACCATGGGAGAAATTTTTGAACTCATGATAGGGAGTTTTCAAAGGCTTTGGGACATCACAAACCCTTACTTCGGTAAGAGGGTTAAGATCTTGGAGAATATGGCTAAGGTGAGATCTTGTGTATTGATGTTAGATCTAAAATGTGATGATCTTTTTCCCCACATGTTTGAAGTATTCTTCGCTGTCCTACATGATGATCATTCACAAAAGATAATGGTTGCAATGCAAACCATCATGTCCCTAGTGTTGAATGAATATGAGGATCCCCCACAACAATTGCTATCCATACTTGGGGAAGGTTTGAGTCAAGAGGAGTCATGTATTGCTCATACTTTAGCCAAAAGTGTTTTGGATCAATGTTCAAGCAAAGTGAAGGCATATATGTTAGCAAAGTCTCCTATGAAGATAGAAGGATCAGATCTACAAGGTATGAACTTATTGGTACTTGATGACAATTTTTTGGCTTCTAATGGTTGCGTGCATGATGAAGGGAAAATGATGGCAAAAAAGCATGTGATGGAAGACAAAGAGAGGATAGTTCTTCATGAGGATTCCTATGGAGGAATCGACAAAACAAAAAAACAGATTTAAGGGAAGAAAGCATGAACAATGACATCACTATAGAAGGGTATACCAATTCTTGCATCATTTCTTTTAATGCATCATTTTTGTCTACTTTCATGTTGCCAAAAGAGGAAACCATAGAGCATTCATCTAGTGGTAATAATCTGTTGATGCTTGATAAATTATTGGTGCCTACTAACTACATTGAGCTGGACATGAGTAGAAAAAAATCAGTTTTGAAGAGGGAACATGAGGGTGGCATGGGTAGAAGTTATACCCATGAAGAAGAAACATTTCCGGGTACTTTAAACCATTCTTAGCTTGCTGGTCTGCGCGTAACAACAGTCATTAGAGAGCAAATAAATGTCTTTATTCACCCAAAGATGAAGTTTAAGGCCCACATGAATTTCAAATAAGGTTGCATGATTCCAAGATAGAAAGTGATGTTTGGCTCGAAAAATCTAAGGAGTATGAAGGTGTTCCATGGCACAAAGGTATGATGGGCAGCCCCAATCATGTTGTTGCAAACGAATGGCTTTCTCTCATAAGGGAATCCATTGGCGTAACGAAAGGTATAAGTTTCCTTGGGATTATGGATGCATGAGTTATATTTTTGATTTTCTCTTTTCTTATATGTATGATGGAATAGAAACAATGGGGTATCATCATGCACATGCTACTTCATGGTATGAAGAAGTGAGCAACAACTTTGAATTATTTGTATTGCTACTTTCATGTACTTATGAGATGATCAAGTTAAATATTCTATTGTTCTTATACCATGGTGAGTTTCAATTTTGGGTCATAAGGAAGGTTGTTGGGATCATAAAAGAAATAGGGGAGAATGAATCTACAAAGAGATATTTCGTTTCCCAAGCAAGAGAAATCAGATTGTGGTTTGGGTCTTGAGGAGGAATGACAAAGGACATGTTTGGTGGTTCCAAATGCTAATGGTCTCACAAGGTAACATTGCTGTACCATCTTCTTTTTGTGTGTTGTTTCTCATGTTTGTTGGCCAAAAAATTAGTACAACTGTTATGAAGTTGAATTACCAAGTTGAGATGGGTCTACTTGACATTTATGAAGGATTTCCAGCCCCTTCAAAATGGCCTCTTAAGATTTTTATGATAAAAGATGAACCTGATTACATTTGCTACAACACTTTTATAACAATTAGTACTGCTGTTTTCAACATCTTTTGTTGGCTCTACACTTGGTTTGCCGCCATACATATAAGGAATGTCATAGCAGGGATGAATTTTCGAATTGTTGAAGTTTGGTGGGTCAATTATGAGTTGTTTTTAGTGCCTACATCATTGACATTCTGGAGCTACAAGAAGAATTATGGATATTATAGTAGCTGCACCATTATTCCACTTGTTATCCACATCATGCTTGTTGTCACAAGCAAGAAGGCAACCATAAGAAATGGTAATTTTCAGTTTTTAAGCTTATTCTAATCACTCATGATGAATGTTTGGTTGTTGTAATTAGCTGACATTGGGTTATTTGAGGTTGATTCAAAAGGATTTACTCCTTTAATTGATTTCTATCCATTTGTGGCATTTTCCATCTTGTCCCAAAAAGGGACATTACAATTAATCATGGTAAGTCTAACATTCTCTTTTTTCACTACTTTGAAAGACAAGAGGAGCAAATTCTAATTTTTTTCCAGTTTCAGAAAGGAAGGCTCCCGTGTCAATATTTGGGGGTTCCTTTAGCTTCCAAGAAGTTAAGAGATTGGCAGTGGTTAATCAGCAAGTTTGAACACAAATTAAGTAAGTGGACTAATAAATGGCTTTCCTCTGGAGGAAGGATGACTTTGATTAAGTCGGTCCTTCAAGCTATGCCAATCTATGTTGCCTCGGTCCTAAACATCCCTGGTGCTATTTTGAAACAGGTGGATACTATTTGCCAGAAATTCTTGTGGAGTGGAGTTCAAGATAAGAAAAAGTGGTCATTGGTTAGATGGGATGTTCTTTGCCGGCCAAAAATGCTAGGAGGTTTGGGATTTAGATCTTCGCCTAAGCAAAATAAGGCTTTGGCAGCCAAGTTATATTGGAGAATGCTTGTTTATCCTAATGATTTATGGGCAGCCATGTTCAGAGCCAAGTATGTTGAGAATAATTCTCCTGAGAAAATTATTAGATCTACCCTACCCACTAAGGGATCTCCTACTCTGAAGTTCATCAAAGTGGGAGAAGATATGATTAAGAAGCAACTTTTTTGGATTGTTAATAATGGGCAATGTGCCAAATTCTCGGTGATTCTGGGATGGGCAGGCCCCATCATTCATCAATATCCCAAGCTTAAACCTGTTATGGAACAAATCCAAAATTTGGGATGGGTTAGGGTAGCTCATTATGGTAAACCAGCTAGTCAGGTCCGGGAGATTGGGAATTCAGATTTCGCTTGATGAATGGCTAATTACTTTGGATCACCAAGTGCAACTATTGCTTTCTCATATTCGAATATACGTCTTATTTCTTCATCCTCGATCCTAATAATTTTTAATGGGAAGGTACCCTTCGGGTGTGGGAGATTGGGAATTCTTGGAATCCGCCTGATGAATGGCCAATTACTTTGGATCACCAAGTGCAGCTATTGCTTTCATAATCCGAATACACATCCTATTTCTTCATCCCCGATCCCGATAATTTGGGATGGGGAAGGGACCCTTCTGGTACTTATTCTGTTGTTGTTGGCTATGCCTCATTGGTTAATGAGAATCCTCATCCTCTTCAACATCTTTTCAAACACATCTGGCATCCGGGTATATGGTCAAAGGTCACTTTTACGTGGCTTCCTATACACAAAAGAGTTTTAACAAGAGACCGTCTTCTAAAAAGAGGTCTGTATGGCCCATTTAGATGTGTATTATGCCATCAGGCTGAAGAGTCCTCATCTCTTCTTTTTTTCTCATGTCCTTGGGCTACTCCATTGTGGCACCTTCCGGATGCTTTATTTAAGATCCATTGGATAATTTTTTATTCTCTTGATCAGATTTGTAGACCCTGGCAAAAATCCCTCCCTAGGGGCCAAAATATTCTTCCTATTCTATGGAGTGGGATCTCTCTTCTCCTTTGGAATATTTGAAGGAAAGAAACAATAGAATCTTCAGGCAAACTAGTAAAGACAACTTTTTGTGTTGAGAAGACCAAAATTAACATATTGGAAAGCTTGAAACAAAGGATATCTTTGTCTCAAGATCTTTCCTCGATTGGGAAAACATTTGTAAGCGCCTTAAGCATTGATCCTAAGGACGTTTCTTACCCGAAGAAGTAAAAAAGAACAAAGTCCCAAAGGATGGCTAGTAGAAGAATCCTTCTCCAGGGATATGTTAAGTGGCAAGACCAATAGATGCAACTATCTCACACCCAACCGGTGTTACGTAGGGGGTGCCCCTCGAAAACCTAGGTGTCTTGGGACGTCGAAATGATTCCTAAATGCAAGTGATGAAGGGAAACATCTTGGGAATGTTTTTGGGAAAGGTAGGAAACGTCTTGAGTATGTTTGGAACGTGAGGGGGATGTTGGGGATGTTTGGATGTCCCAAAGAAGGTCGAGAGACGTCCCAAGGAAATCCAAACATCCCCGACGTCACAACAGATTTCTAACACTTTTTCTTATAAAAAAATAGTTATTTTTCCCTCTTTTTTTGTTGTAGTTTAAGAAACACAAGGGTAGTAAGGAGTATGTAGAGGAAACACAACCTCAAAACGTATTAGCTCACTTAGGACGAGTTCCCATATAAACTACTCATGGATAGAATCATTCAAAGAACAAATTCTACCCACAGTTCACTTTTTCTGCATAGACCCAGTCATGCCGTAGGGGATTTTAAAACAATTATAGCAATCCTCGAACAAAAAAGAAGGCAAATTTACGTTTTTGTCAGCTGTAGTAAATTACTAACTTTTAACAACACACCAACTTTCCCCATTGATTTCACCATCTTCTGGGATCTTTTCACATGTACCTACTTTAGTTTTTATTTTTCTTCTTCTCTTTGGCTTGAATTTTTTACGTGACAAAGGATAAGGAGACTGTACTCTCCTTGCCCTTACCAAACAATATATTGGCTAGGGTATTGGTGGCATTATAAGGAACGAGGTCTTACCCAAACCACCTTTCCTTTCATTAAATCACTCATAATGAGTCTTTAAGGCTCTTCCCTATACATATCATGTCATATTAGGAAGGGGGTACGACACCTATGCCTAACCACATATATTCAATATGTACTCAATCAAATATCCTCTATTTATATAGTTTAGTCACTATATTTTTTATATTTTAAATATTTATATTTTTTTAATCAGCCGTCCCTCGCTGTCCCCAAAATTTAGAAATTTTTGACGTCTCACCATCCCACATTCCCGCCGTCCGGGAGTCTTAGGTAACACTACACCCAACCCTTGTGCAAGAAAAAGAGAATGTTGAAACCCCACAAGAGAAAATTCTTGATTCTAGTCTCACCCTCTCTCGATTCACAAGAAATTGTGGTTGCTCAAGTACTTCACAACAGCAACAACAAACACAAGGAGAGGCAACACCCCAAGTGAAGGATGGTTTAGAGCAACACTCCGAAGGAAGAAGAATGTGAAGGTGAAGTTGGAGGAAGTGGAGATCAAAAATGTCATCTCTATGAGACCACCTAGGGCACCCAAAAATGCTAGACATATGTCCAAATAACCCAAGCGACCCCTTTTTATGCTTTTGCAAGGCACATTTCCCAAAAACAAGTCCCCAAATGGGACGCCCCACTTTGTTATTCTACTTTATTTAAAAATAAAGTAACACTACTTTATTTCGATAAAGTAATGCTTTTTAATTTTTAAATTCTAACACTACTTTATAAAGTCACTTGCTAAATTAATAATAAAACATAAGTCCTTATAAGTCACGTTACTTTTGCACTTAATTTATTTCCCTTTTTCCACCCAATTAGCCCAAGGGAAATTAATGGATAGGCTAAGGGTCTTCTCCAAGATTAATCTCGAGAAGTGGACATTACAATCGTACCCTCGTAAAATTGCTTTCCCTCAAGCAATGCATAGTTCAATTGTTGCTCTCATTTAGACTAAACCCTCATGTAAATATTGGGGTGCCAAATCAATCTTAAGAACTCCTCACCATGCTTTTGCTGCACTGATTTGATTCAAATGGACGTTGAAAACTCTCTCGTGAGTTGTAGACTCGAAACTCCCATAACATGGTGTAATGTCCCTTTTTGGGGGACCTTTGGAAATGGCAAAAAGCTCCCAAATTAGATTTATGGGCACTTGTTATAAACCAAATTACCATATCAATGTAGGTCGCTCCACTATAAATAAATACACTATTGCACCAAGAAGACCACAAATTCAAGAGAAAGATACTTTATTGCTTTTCCAACCAACTTGCACAATCAAAACCTCATGAACAGTTAACCCAAGGGTTTCATCCTTGAGAGAGAGTAAAAGGGCTACACTAGTCAACTTTCACAAAGATGAGAATAATCTCCAAAACTTGTCCTAAACTAATGCCAACAACCTCAATTTATAATAAGAGGGTGGTGCAAGTCTTGGGGCTCTCAAATGAGGCAGAGCACAATTAGACTTGCTTTATTATTATTTTTTAACTTTTTGAAGCCTACATGCTCACCATTATCTTTTTATTTCTAATTTATTGTTGGGCGCTAGGCTCACCAACAAATACAATGCCAATTAAAGAAATAAACATGAAATTAAGCACATGATGACATTGTTGGCTTCCTCTAGCTTGTTCGCTTGGACCCATGAGGAAGAAAAATGGGTCAAGGTATTCAAATGGAATTGTCTTGAAAAAGGGACATGACAATGTAACCCTCTTGAAATTGCTTGTCCCCAAGCAATTGCAAGTACCCGGATCCCAAATAAATCTCAGTCACTCCTTTGTACCTGCACAAGAAACAAACTTATTCAAGGAAAAATGATCTTCCGTCCATCCTCCTTTATGCCTTGTAGATATGATGATCAGATTCCTCTCGTGCCTATCAAACCTCTTGTTCTCTCTGTTTGGTTGATATGCATCCATACTATAATTGACACAATTGTAACTCCTCAATTCCCCTTTAGGAAGGAAATATACGATGACTGAAATAAAATATATGAGAGTTGGTAAAGAAAATTCAGTCATGCCTCTCTCGACAGACGTTCCCATGATGTTGCTTGCCAAACTTGAGTTTGCAAACTCATCCACGAACCGCTTTTCCTAGACTGCTGACAAGGGGTAGAGTTCAATTCCCCTTTGCTTGACATTGTCAACTTTCACCATCATGATGCTGAATTTGTGCATGCCCAGCTGTAAAAGAGAACAATAATGAAACTCCCCTCATTTTGTTATTATGAATTCCCCAAAAACCGAGTCCAATACATCCCACAAACAAATTTAACTTCAATTGGCTTTATTTCAAGGAAAACATCACATACCTTGCACCTTCTTATGAGATCGGAAAACTGTACTATATTCTTGATGGTACATTCCCCATTGATGAATCTATTAACTACGAGCATTGTTACTCCATGGTCAAATAAGAAACCAATTATCCGGAAAAGTTGGTATGTATGAGTGTTAAACCAAGATGCAAAGGTGTGGGTCACTCCCGAACACTCAAGGTTGAGATTACCAATCATATGGATTATACAATCAGACCTTTCCCTTTGAAGCCCACAATGGTACCAATTCCACATATGCTAAAACAACTTTGACATTGTACCCAAGCATCCATGCACCTTTTGCTATACCATTCACTACTTATCTTCTCTACACTTGGCGCAAACTGATCATGAGGATAAGAATACAACAGTATCATGGAATGGAGCAATACAACATTGACATCATACCTGACCGATTGTGCATGGTGAAAACCAAACTGTACGGGCATGCTGGTAGGCAATGAAATAGAAGACTTTTTGGACCATGAGCTGTCCCTAACCTTTTTACAACTCAGAATTTCTGAGTTAGAATCAGCCCTCCAAAAATATATCAAATGCACCTTACCTCCATGGATTCCTTGCAAACCTGATTTATCTTGCGGATTGTGGAGGTGAAAACATGGTAGGGTCATAGGAAAGAGTACATAGTTATCATTCCTTCCCAGCTGATCATGATATCCATAAATTTGACATGGTACAATGATAGGCAATAAATCTGAGTTATCTCTAGGTTCCAGGCTGCTTACCTTCACTGTATCGTTTAGCTTCTTCAAGGTGGTGATGGCACTCATGCACGGGACTTTGTTAGGACTGAATATGTTGGTAATTCCCCATGTTTGGTTGTTATTGATAACAATCCAACAACCTTATCAATTGGTGTAAAGTCCCCAATGGAAGATTTTCAAACCCGAAAGGGAACACTGTAAAATTTGATTTATGACAAAGAACTGGTTGAATAAAATAAAATTATTTTATGCAAATATGAATTTTCCCTAAAAATGGTGACTTGATCTAGAGATGAACAACCTTCAGATCTGATCTGAACTTAATCAGAATTAATTATGCATGTATGAATACCAAAATATATAATTTTTCGACCCAAAATAAGTGCTGAAAATTTATTAAAAATCTGCAGAAGTACAACTTACAAAAATGGTCGGAAGGAAGTGATCTCAAGCCCAAATCCACTGAAACAAAGCTGAATATGGCCTCCAAAATTATGACAAAGATGTTGGTGATGAGATCCGAGAAAACCGTGCCCTAGAATGTGTCAAACTCCACCCACAAGGGTGTAGATAACCCTAGATCTGGCTGAATTTGAAGGTAGAAATCTGCCCCAACACTTGTGTCTTCAAACCCTAGCTGGAAATGCCTCAAATCTGCAATATTGGGTCTTCAATCACTGCTGAAATTCTGAAATACTCCTTGAAGCTCAATAGAAACCCTTGAATAGAGCTTCCTCACACAAAGGATGAAGAGTTTTCATTCTTCAACCTTGGCAATAGAGGGTTTTTGTCCTCTAATGCAACACATCAAAGGGTTTTTGTCCTTTGAGGTAAAAATGGAAAGCAAATAGCTCAACCAAATTTCAGATATGAAAATATATAAAAGTGATGCCTTCTCCAAGTGTGGCGACTTCCTTTTATAATTTCTCTTGGCATCTTTGCCCACACAAAGGCCCAATTAGCTCCCTTCACTTTATTTAATAATTTCCCCTTGCTTTCTTTATTTAATATTTTTATCCCCTCCCTATACGGGTCACATTTTCTCCCTAAGGAGAAATAAAAATAAAGTGAGTTTTTCTTTTATTATTTTATCACTAATAAATTTTTGAAGTGCTTATAATAAAATTATTATGTACTTTTAATTAAATTATTAGGATTAGTTTCCCCTTAGCCATCAGGAAACCAAGAATAGGCTAAGGGCCTTCGAGCTGTTATGTTCGAGAAGGGGATATTAGTGTTGGTCCTTCATGGAGAACTTCTTTCAATCTTCTTGCCCTCATAAGACTTGTTGAGATGTCATCAACACAAGCATCATTGTGACCCCAATCTCTTCCCTCAAACATATGTATATCAAATGGATTACCAACCAAGCGGAAAGAGGAAGTAATTACCTTTGCATGCATACCGTGGGCCTTGGGAAGAGGGTTACCTCTTAACAATCCAATTTCAGTCCTTGTGCATAAAGCGACCTTTGTCTTGATGCATGCATAACTTGGAGGTTTCTTGAAAAGGTGTAAGTACCCCTTACTACTCAATGTGCTCTCCATTTTGCCCACATTTGTATCAAATTGATTATGATGATTAGCTCCATGTAATGACGAACTAGGGAGCAATAAATCTGAGATATGTTTGTTCCCAAACTGGACACCCCACTTTGGCATTTTAATTTATTTAAAATAAAGTAATACTTTACTTTATTTCAATAAAGTAATGTTTTATTTATTTTTTATTTTAACTTTATCTTATAAAGTCACTTTTTAAATTAATAATAAAACATAAGTGCTTATAATTAAAGTTACTTTTGCACTTAAGTTAAATTATTAATTTATTTCCCTTTTTCCACCCCATTAGCCCATGGGAAAATATTGGATAGGCTAAGGGTCTTCTCCTAGATTAATCTCGAGAAGGGGACATTACAAATAACATTACCAACTTCCATTTTGAGAACATGATTTATTCTCGGGAAATCAAAGTTAGAACCGATTATTAAAAAATTCAATTTGCTTCAAGGCAGAAAATCAACCACTAGAAATCTTATGTTCTTTTGTGAATGTACCAACACAAAAAAGAAGGAAATTCTCGTAACTCTGCAATTCCTAGAAGGAACACTTTTTATCAAGCAATTTGAATCTCCATTTCATCTTAAGAGGAAAAAAAAAAAGAATTGTGGGATGGAACAATACAACATATGCAAATCAAGTTGAGCCATTGAAGCCATCATTGGTTATCCTCTACCTGATTATTCTCGGGAAATCAAAAGTTAGAACATGGTATTAAAAATTTTCAATTTTCTTCAGGGCAGAAACTCAATCACTAGAAATCTTATGTTCTTTTGTGAATATAGCAAAACAAAAAAAAGGAAATTCTCATAATTCTGCAATTCCTAGAAGGAACACTTTTTATGAAGCGATTAGGATTTCCACTCCACCTTCAGAGGAAAAAAGGAATTGTGGCATGGAACAATACAACAAATGCAAATCAAGTTGAGCCACAAGACCCATCGTTGGTTATCCTCTGCAGGAAAATTACAGCTACTGAAATAAATTCTACAAGCAATGCGAGTTTACAATCTCAAGTGTTTACGCCTTAGAACACAAGTTGCTGACTCTTTTCTGATTATTCAGTGTAATTTTCTATGGCAAGGAGTGGAGCCTGAATATAAGTATCATCTAGTATCCTGGGAAAAATCTGCAAGGAAAAGTCTCAAGGAGTCTTGAATATCCAAAAATTTTCCCTATTCAACTATGCCCTAGTCATGCCCGCTGCTTGGAGATTCTAGATAGACACTATCATTATGGAAAAGGATACTCAAAGAGAAATACAAGCTTTTCTAGGAAGATGGTTTTTTTCATGTACATTGGAAACACAATCTTTCATTCACAGTAAAACTTCTTCATAGTGGATTAACATTGATAAAAGGAAAATTAGCTTATACAATTGGATATGGAGAAAACAATCTGTATGTTGGAAGGTAACCCTCATGTAAGCCACTTACAACTTGCATGTCTTCAGCAGGCATTATAGAACCAAGGATAAACCTTTGTGAAGGACTACTGTCAGATTGCTACCACCAATCAGATCAATTGGAACTCATCCAAAATCAAATCAGCTGACACAGAGTATCAAATCTAATTCACTATCCTAATTCATATTCTCCAGCAAAGATTGATTTTCAAGGGAAATGGGGAAGGCTGATTTGGCCTTACAGTCATGATGGAAATTGTATGCGGTCAAATCAGCTTACAACTCTCACGGATAAAATTCCAATCTTGGATAAGAAATGGAATACTTCTTGGTCCATGCAAACTTGGCCAAAATGAGAAGGCTTCCTTTGGCTTGTAATGCATAACATTATGCTCGCACAGGATGTTGTTTTCGGAGAAGGGGTTGGGTAGGCCCTTCCTGGTGTCCGAACTCTCAACAATTAAAGGAGACAACTATCCATCACTTTTATGAATGTAACCTTTGTATTGAGATATGGGATCAGTCTGCACAGCTATCTGGATGAATAAACATCAACATGGAGTACATTAGTTCCAATAAAATCTGCTGGGAAGTTCCTAAATCCAGTATGCATTTCATGAACCTCATATCCAAGATAGGCCTGAGCTTTGTTATTTGATATATCTAGGAGGAGATAATTGTTCTCATTTTTGCTAACAATTCTCATAAAGAAAATTCATATGTTCAAGGAATTTAATGAAGACGTGAAAGAGAGAAAGAAGTATGATGCATGAATTCACAGTTGTTTGTCCCACGTTAATATATTTTCCTTTTAATGTGATGCCAAGGAAAGACCATCAAATATTTTGTTTCAAGGGGAGACCAAAGAGGAAATGATGGAAAGATATAGAAACCTGTATTAGGGCCAGTCCTGCAAGTGCGATGAGTGGGTATAATTTGTACAAGATCGTCAAAATTAACATAGTGCAATTTCTAGTTGGTGTAGACCAAGCGAACACAATGCAAATAATTTCCTAAAACATTAGAAAGCCATTGTTAATTTAGTATAGACAAAAGGGTAGGCTGCCACTGTAGCATTCAAAGTGCATAAGGTAAGGTGACATGTCTATATCCAGCTTCTAAAATAGCGTAAGTGTTGAATGCTCAAGAATCCTAGAATGTGATGGACATGAGAACAATTAAGATAAGTATGCTGCAATAACCAGCTCTTTATCACAAATACAATGACATAAATAGGGACAGTTGCTTCTGGAGTAATCAGAACTCTTAACCTTTGCTTTTGAAGGACATGTATAGCAAACCCAAGTGCCTATTAGGATTTTTTTTTTTTTTTTTACATACTATTACCCGATTTGCACGATGTGGTAAGGCGATTTTCAACAACAATAAAATCCCAATATGAAAAAGATAAGTTTGTCAATCGGATACTTGAATGATCGAAGGCAATAAAATTGCAATAGTGCGAGTGAACATTTTAGGTCAGACTAAGAAATTTTCTTGTGGATAAAGAGTCAGGTGTAAATACTTTATTGAAAGAGAAATGTTGCATGTTGGAGAAGCTTATATTGTGGTCATGGAGTAATGGTTGAGAATGGCTTAGCAAGTTATAGTAGGACCGCCAGTGTTCCTCTATCAAAAAGGTATATATCGGGCCAAATATGAGTAGTTCAATTGAGTGGTGGTCTTTCTGTTATAGGAAATATCTGGGTTCGAGTCTCTTTAAATACACATAGGCTTGTGTCCAAATTTCTGTGATTATCGCCCTCTGGCCCAATTGTATGTGGACTTGGACACTAACCTGGTTTGTATTTATCCTTTGTTAAAAAAGGTATAATTTGAAGGCTTGATATTTGTTTTTGATTTTGGGGTGATTTCCTTCTTGAGACTTGCCAATTATACCTTCTTGGTTGTTGACAGCTCCCCACTTCAAAAGTAGTGGATGAATGGATGAATGGATGAATGGATGTGATAGCGTCAAAAAATGGAGCAATGGGGAAGTTTTTAAATTAAACGAGTGAATGAGGGTTAAGAAACATTTGATCCAATCCCATCCACTAGTGTATACTCCACTTGGAGGATTGATTTGAAAATGATCTACAATCTAATAGTGGGTTGTTACATTGACGGTTGAAAGTTTGAAGTTTCCCAACTCTCCTCTTTTTGTATTGAGGTAGTTCACATCTCTTTAAAGAGACGTAGGCTCATCTCCAAATTTCTATGATTGGTGGCCTTCGACCAAATTATAGGTTGACTTGAACACTAAATTGGGATGTATTTACCCTTATTTTTAGAAGAAGGTATAAATTGAAGGATGAATATTGGTTTATTTTTGGGGTGATTTCCTTCTTTAGGCCTCGCATATTATACCTTCTTGGTTGTCGGCGGCTATGAACCCTTAAAGTGGTGCATGATTAGATGTGAGAGCCTCTCATAATGGAGAAGAGGGGAATTTTTAAAATATCCATGTGATGACACAAATAATGAGTGGGGTAAGAAACATTTGATTCAACCCCAACCAGTAATGCATACTCCATTGGGTGAATTGCGTTGAATATGATCTGAGTGTTATAGCGGGTTGTTATATCTACAATCTCGAGTCAAGGAAAAGTAATCAACAATCATCATTGACTTGCATGGTGGACAACAGCCAAAAGGGTGCAGGCTAAAGAGGTGCATGATTGGATGTGAGGGCTTCTCAAAATGGAGAAAAAGGGAATTTTTAAAATATCTATTTGAAGACACAAATAATGAGTGGGGCAAGAAACATTTGACAATTGTCATTGAAAACAACCAAAAGGGTGAAGGCTACACCTTAATAAAATATGAAATTGTGGTCAAGGATAGTTATCCTCCTAAATTTACTAAATTACTATTTAGAGAGGCCGCAGTAGACAATGTTGCTACACAACGTTTTCCTTATTCTAATAGTATTAGCTATGTGGGCCCAATTTCAATGAAGGTTAGTCTTGGGTTGGAGTGAAATAGTATATTTGTATTCATCCTAACTATATTTGTTTTCCATTAGCTTTATTCAGACTTGATCTTTTGGCTATAAAAAAGAACAAAACAATTATCCTCGTGTTTTGATACGTTCCACAATCTCTATTTGAAGGATAATTCACCATCATTTGGCGAGCTTGGTAAAAATTTAAAGACTTCTCGACAATAATTAAAATGAAGTCAAATCTTAGGGTTTTGAAGGCCATCTTTGTTGTCCTTTGGCTATACACTTCAAATTGTCATTGAACAAAGAAGTGCTCAATCACAAATATTTGTAAAGCTTCAATATAATTTTTAAAGTATCATTATCATTTCGCCCCCACATAATTCAAAGACACAGAAAAAATGTTAAACAACACTCCTACATTATATGTACAAAGACAGTCCAAATAGTTGAGGCCATTATTGATATTGCAGTTATAGTCTAATCCATCTCATACAATGTGTACTTGCTATGCTTTAAAAATGCAACCACTACCACTATTTTTTTATTCATTGTAGAAATTCAACCAAAGTACCAAAAGGAGCCTCTTTCAAGGGGATTTGTAATCAACATGGACATTCTATCATACGATTCATAAATACAGATTACTTTCTCTTAGTCTCAATTTTAAGTTCTGTTCTATTGAAACAACACCTAAATTAAGAGTGCCATCTACAACATACATCTTTTTACACAATCTTTCACATGTTTTCCTACACACTCCAGTCATACTACTACTTAAAATCATGAGATGCTGACAAAACAATAGTGCACCAAGAATATGATGTTCACTAACCTTATGAGAGAATGGATCCAGTTCATACTTGCTGCTATGAACAGATGCTAAGAATGTGATGTTCTTTAATCTTATGAGAGATTGAATCCAAGTCGTACTTGTTGCTATGAACAAATGCTATATTTGTGCTCATGCATTCAATTGATTCCTATGATCTCTTAAGTCTTTGAGATAGTAGATACTATTTGTGGGAAATAGAAGTAAACAACAATGAATCAAAACATAACGCAAGAGAGATATACAAAACGAATCACCAAAGAGAAACCCAATATTGGAAAACATTGGAAGAGCAAAGCCATCTCCATTATCTTCTTGCATTTTTACAAGCATTGTACCTTCTCGAGGTCTATAAGGATGTCAATTGCATTAAAAAGCATCCCAACTTTGTAGAAGTGCTTTACAATGTTTTTTTGGCTCATTAGTTGCTCCACTAAACAAGACTACTGTACTCAACCATCTTAGCTGTGCAGCCTTCCTAATGCACTTTGCTAGATGCAACTGCACTAAACTGCAATTTACTGCATACAGTTCCATACAACTGCTCTCCACACCTTGTTTGAACCTCCACAAGTTCATATCTACGGTTGCACACTCCCTATGTGCGAACAAGAAGTTGAAAAGCTGGGAAACTAAAGAGAAACCGTTTCTCTGTCCCCTAATCTCCCTATGTGTTACATGTGGGTGAAACTGCCACTTTACACAATCCAGTAGTTGTGGAAACACCGTGGTGGTTACGGAACTGCCGCTTAAGGTTGCAAAATGTTAGGGCGGTTTCAAAACCTCCACTTGGCTTGATCGGAAATTTCACAATCTTAAAATGTTCTTTAACTTGCGAAGGTCATATCTGTTGCATATGAACTTGAAAGCGGGCACGCCCTTTTTGAAAGTGTACAACATTTCAAGGGAAACCCAAATATGTAATCAAAATGGACTTTTGATGAAAACCATATGCTATTTCAATGTCTACACCAAAAACTACCTATATTACAGGACTTGGCGTATCATGAATACTTTTTGAGCACTGTTAACGGTCAGTTTGTCTTGATCAACTGAATTGGACGATGCACATGATCCAATTTGGGATCCAAAGAGAATCAATGATGGGAATTACAATAAATGTTATAAATAAGTTTTGTGAAAACCTCTCTAGAAGGTTGTTGCCTCCTAGAAGCAAGAAGTTCACTTCGTATGAAATCTCCATATTCAGGCATTAGCTACATAGATAGTTAGAGCCCCCTCAGCCGACAAGAGCTTATCCACTACTCCTGCCCCCTCCACACCTCCCCTTTAAAACGAATTCATAGGGGTTTTTTGGGGAAGGCCTACCCTGTTGATCATGGGGGTTAGGTGCCTTAGCATTAATTACAAAATGACATATAAATATGGGGCCAAATGTGTGAAAATGATATGGGAAATTTCGATGGGTATTTGCAAAAGATTTGGGCATACGTGTATCTTATCATTTAAGTTGTCCTATGAGTTCATGTTACTACTATGTACCTATTTTATGGTTTGCGTGCTAGATCCATTTAGGCCAGCCAAAAGTTCAGTTTTGGACTAACTTTTTCTTTGAACATATGCATATTTCACATTATTGGTTTATAACATACAATACAAGATCTAATATGGCCCCGTCAACAAAAGATGAGCCTTCTAATTATTCATTAATGCTAATTTGTAACCTGGAGATATTTTCTTAACCGTTCTAATGGATTTTTTATTTGATGTACATACATTACTTGCCTTAAAAGGATGCAAAATAATATAAATTTAATCTTTTGTTTATGCAAGTAATCCTTGTTGTAACATTAAATCTAAGGCCACAACTTAAGTTGAAATAGTAATGAGAACAACAAAAGCATGTATGTTTCCTAGGTAATGTATCCACAGACAAATAAGAGGGGCACTCATCATTCTCAAGGTTATATAGCTATTGAGTAATAAGCTTTGTACTCGTGATCCCAACCAGCTTAAAGTCTCCCAATATATTTTGGTATTTGTTGACCAATGTTGTGGCACTCTCTTTCTCAATCATAGGGCACGACAAGGGTAAGGTCTTGTTAAATTGTTGAAGAGGTGGTTGAGGCCAACAAAGCATGTCCTATTGTGTGTTCTATCCACATAGTACAACAACGAAGGAATAACTGTGAAGTTGTCTATGTGATTTCTAGAGGATACCATTTGTCCTTTGAGAGGTGATATTTGTTGCCCTAAAGTCCTAGCAAAGGAGGTACAAGTATGATTGGATACCTGGGTGTCAACATGGTTTAACCATCACTTTTGTGCAGTTTATACAAGGGAGTTCTGAGTGATAAGTCGTGGTACGATAAAAGTGTCTTATTCATGATCCATTCTCTGCTGACAGATGACATCATTGGAAGAGTTGCATAACAAATACAATTCCACACAAGAAGCTATGGATACTACCAATATAATGACATTAGCATCTCCCTTTGCTCTCAAGAAATGCTTGGGTACCCCCAATGTTGGCAGTGGTAAATCTATGTAGCCTCGTGATATTGGTCCCTAAAGCTAGAATGTTCCTTTCTCAATGTTTAGTAGTGAAAATGGTTGTTGGTGATGTCTAAATTTTTTTCGTGAGTTCTGACAAGATAATATATTTCACTAAAAGACAGGATAATGATTTCAGGGCCATAGGAAGCCAAAATACTCACTAAAGATGGCAATGACAAATCAGAACAAGTGGACAGTAAGATCTGAAAACACCATCAATGACAATGAAACTTCTCGAGCGCTTTTATCCTAAGCATGATTAGAGTGTTTTTTTTTTTCCTTCTAGTGAATTGAATTAGCTGATTAATGAAGTGAACCACCAACTAATCCTGTTCTGTAGATATTCAAAGATGCGCTGTAATGGAAATCAACTAATTATAGGGACAAAATTCTGAGAATTTTTAAAGTACTTTATGAACACGCTCAAAGAAAATTATTGGACCTTATTTACTTGATTTCAAATCCAATAATAAGAGCGACTTGATTCTTGTGCCCGATGCTTTCCTATATATTTATTTTGTATGAGTTTGTTTTCACTCAGCTGTGATTGATGTCATTAAGATTGAACCTAATATCCCTCTAATTGGGCCTTGAGCTTTATGGACACACCATTCTTTAAATAGCCAAAGTACAGATTTAACATGAATGTTCTTGCTTTTAAAGTCTATTTCTCTGACCTTTTAACACTTTTAGCTTTTTGACATGTCTTGCAACCATATCTGTGTATATACAACACAATGATGTGAAATCTGTTTATAACAGTGTTATGCTGGGATGTGTCCCTAGATTTTGGTGACATCCCGGATGTCCCGAAACATTATGGGGACTTGGGGACTTGGAGGGACGTCCCCTATTTTTAAAAAATCTTTCAAAAAATTCTGATGATTTTGCTTTTAAAAAGCTGTTATTTTTACGAAGAACATTAAATTATAATCTTGAAAGTACTTGAATAGAGTTTAAATCCCCAAATTTTATTGAAAAAGTCAAAATATTCAAATATTAATATTTTATATATTATTTTAATAGCCGTCCCCTTGCCATCCCCAAAATTTGGGAATTTTTCCCGTCCCGGAAATCCCGTCCCTCCGTCTCCCCATCCCCCCGTCCCGAGACTTAGGTAACTATGGTTTATAGCTACCTTGACATTTAGATAACTTGCAGTCATATAGGGTAATTGCAATTATTGCTTGTAGAATTGGTAACATAAATTTCATGTTTGGGATGGTGCTGCTACTACAATACTGGAACTTTTAAAATTTGGTTTTGCCTTACAGGTTAGACGTGCTCAGAGGAGTCTAGCGTATCTTTCTGTGGTCTAGCAGAACCAACTCTTGGAGATGCAATGCATGCAGAGTATTTAAAAAGCAATTGCCACAGTACAACTTACTTGGAAGCTGCTGCACTTGGTAAACGTGAAATGAAGAGTGATGCAACTGACACAGTGAAGAGGGGCATCATTCTAGAGGAAGGTCGAAGGAAGCATACAAAATTTTACTCTTGACACAGTAAGATATATATTTCTTGGGTTGCTTGGCTGTAATCAAAAGATCAAAAAAGGATGCATACTTCTGCTGCTGGATCATAACAAGAATAATGGCAAGTTTTGGGTGCATGTCATCATGTTTATTTTGGATTTACCATATTTCATTTTTCTTTTGTATTTCCGACTTTCACATAGTTTCATGTTTTTTGTGATTAAGTTGAACATCTATTGATATGCAAAGAGAAGTAGAATGTATATTTTCATAAAGTTACTAACAAATTCATGAAAGGATATTTATAGATTTCAAAGACATCAAACCTATGGCTATAGCAAGAGGTGTGTTCCCCAACAAACATTGGACATGGCTTCTGGTGATGTATTGAGGAATAAAGTCAGAGTCAGACTGCTAGAAGAATAACCTCATGAGTAGCAGCCCACCATTCCTTAAGCTAGGAACTTCCTCAAGCTCTTCAATGGTTCTTATGAAGAAAAGTGGTTTCAGTTTGCATTCTCTAGTCTGTTATTGTGTTTTTTGTTCATTGCAATAAGGTCAATAATGTCATAATGTAAAGAGTCAGTCAGGTCTGTTAAATTTACTGGTTTATGTAACTATTTTGTGCTAATGCGTAGCATTTTTTGTTGGATGCTACTTTAAGAAAATTGGATTGTCCTCTACACAGAGGCAACAAAAGGGAAAAACAACCTACGTGTCCATGTACATGGGATTTATTTATATTTACTTATTTTGTAAAAAAAAAAAAGCTAGTACATAAATTATTTCTGCTTTTGTGAAGACCTCATTTTTGTTTAATTTAAAGATAAACATGTAGATTCTTTAGAGTATTTTAGCATTCATTCGTATCGGGTGCACGAATAATCAACTTTCTTTTTCTTAGTGTTAAGGACTGCGAGGTAACCATTTTGTTATATTCGCTTGGGACTCAAACCCGGCCTCATTCTTTTTTTTTATCTCCTGGGGTTTGTACCATAGTGGATGATGTAACTATGCACTTTTACTATCGTCTGCTATGTTGGAGTACAATCTGTTCAAGCCTTTTATTATAAGTCCAAATAAGATGTTTATTTTTCCCATCTTGAAAATGTTTGCTAGAAGAATATTTACGTTGTGATGTTTTGAATAATATCATTCTTTGCAATAGGTAATTTTGTTCTGCACTGGGTAACTTCTCTGCAGTGAGTTGTCTCATATTTTGAGCAAAATGTATCATGAAGGAAGAAGATAATGTAAGTAATTTTATATTCTTTTTGAAACCATAGCTAAGAAATGAAAATTTCAAAAGGTAATAATCCAAGATGTTTTAGTAGCTGGAAGTGTGTGACGTGTACCGAGTATATTTTGAATGTCACTTGGAAGACATGTTTGCTATTATGCCCATTTTCATCCTATTCCTCTAGACATTTCTATGAATTGCTTTGAGTATTTTGGGATCTTTTAGTATGTTGGATACAATCTGTTCAACTCTTTAATTATAGGTCCAAATAATATGTTTATTTTTCTCATCTTAAAAATGCCTGCTAGAAGAATACTTACATTGCGATGTTTTGACTAACATTATTCTCTGCAATAAGTAATTCCGTTCTGGCTTGGCTAATTTTTCTGCAATGAGCTCTCATATTTTGTGCAAAATCTATCATGAAGGAAGACGATAACGTAACTATTTTAAAATTCTTTTTGAAAACATAGCTAAGAAATGAAAATTTCCAAAAGGTAATAATGCAAGATGTTTTAGTAGCTAGAAGTGTTTGACATGTACCGCACATATTTTGAGTGTCACTTGGAAGGCATGTTTCTTGTCGTGCCCATTTTCACTCTATTCCTCTAAACATTTCTATATAGTTGCTTTTAGTATTTTAGGACCTTTTATTGTTTGATTAACACTTTTGATATGGTTCACGTTGGCACTATGATGCATTTATTGTTTTAATCAATGTTATTTCTTATCGTTGTGATTGGACCATGATGATGTTGCTTAGCATAGTATTTAACATTACATCTATTGCATTACTGTGATTGTATCAGATGATATTGATGACTTTCCATTGCATGCTAGCCTTAATTATGATGATAAGTATCATGTATGACATAACTTAGCATATCTAGCAAATGAGTGTGAGGGATGAAATAACACAAATGATGATGTGTATTGATTTTGATTTTGTTTCTTGAAATATAAAATGTTTAAATTTGTGACATGTTTCATTGTTGATATTGCGATTTCGGGCCATGATGATGTTGCTTAGCATAGTATTTAACATTACATCTATTGCATTACTTGTGATTATATCAGATGATATTGATGACTTTCCATTGCATGCTAGCCTTAATTATGATAAAAGTATCATGTATGACATAACTTAGCATATCTAGCAAATGAGTGTGAGGGATGAAATAACACAAATGATGATGTGTATTGATTTTGATTTTGTTTCTTGAAATATAAAATGTTTAAATTTGTGATGTGTTTCATTGTTGATATTGCGATTTCGGGCATATATGACGTTTGAGTTGAGAGAGCAAGGAAACATTGCACGACATATTTTTAGGCGTCCATAATTTAGAGAGGCAAAGACCAATCCATTAGTAAATCACTTAAACCCCCTAGGTCATAGGATGTGTTGTGTGGCTTCATAGCTTTAGTCCTTGTTGGTCTTTTTTTTTCCTTGCCCGTTTCTAAAGTGCCCGAATGCTTGAAATAATCCTTTTTGTAATTTCGTATGGGGCTGTGTGTCAAGCGGTGTTTTTGTGTGTATTGCATCCTTGTCCATCTTTTCAAATAAGAAAAAATTGGATTTGTGTTTATGGGCTGTTTTAGAACTTATGTTTCTCACCTCCAAACTTGACCCTAGTCACTGCCCATAGGCAGGCCTGATTTTGGGAGCTGTTTATTTACCATGGACCAAGAAAATCACAATTTGGAGCTATTGGAATAGTGCAAATAAATTCTGAATTTAAGATTGCAATGAGTATTTGGAAAGGAACCTTTGAGAGTCAACCTTTTTTGGGATGCAAATTTGGAATGTATAGATTATGATGTTTTCTTTTTAATCAAGAAGTAAATCAATTTTCTTTTTCTTTAATAGTGGACTTTGCTTGGGCTGCAAATTCTTAGCTTGTTTAGGAGTGGAGTAGCTTGCAATGTGGCTGTTTGGGGTTGGTTAAAATCCCTTTTTATGCTAAGTTGTAAGGGAGATTAAGGGTTATGCAATTCCAATATTTTGGGGGGACTCAAAAAGAATTCTGAACTGTATTAAAGCTTTGACAAGATTTGCTTGTTGAAAATTTTGGTCTCTTTGTGCTTTAGTTTTGGACATGGGAAATAAGAGGTAGGTTCAAAATTAAATTATGTTTGTCGCTATTCCTCTTTGCACTTACTTTACTCTTGAAGTTCAAATTGTTGTGAATTTTATGCTCCTTTGAGTTGCGTTGGAAATTTTGAAGGGAAATGGTCAATATTGTGATGTGCCATTGTGGTTGTATCATTAAGTGTGGAGGGAAGCTGTAAGGATTCAATTTGTATTTATTATGTAAAACAAGTATAAAATTTGCAGATATTATAAAAATGAAAAAAATCATATTTCTAATGTATTTCAATGCAATAGTTCATTGCCTCATTGGAGGAGCGGATGTAGGGACTCATTGAGGAAGTTAGTGTATCACTTTGAGGTAGTCCATAGTTGGAATAAATGCGAGGGACCTATGGTTTTAATTGCTATGAGTATTCATTCCTTTGGCAACCTTGTTTCGGGGTTCTGATTGTGTCTTTGGGTTTGAAAGAAGGTTGAATTATTTTTATGTTGTCGTCAAGGAACTTGATTGTAGTTATCAATGCAAAAAGTATGGTATTTTCATGTTGTGTAAACTTGTAGTCACCCCTTTCTTGAGCCTGAATTTTTGGTTGATTATGCATTGGATTGGGAAACTCGGTGGGTCGGTGTGAAAGAAATCATGTCTACATCGAGCAGTTGAGATGTCAATGTTGTTGCTTCTCCCTTTTGTGGCTGTTTGGAATATGTTGTTGCAGGAAATTAAGGTTGAAGGTTGCTTAAACAACTCTTGTTGTGGTTATCGATTGTGCAAGAAATTGTAATAGTAAATAATCAATCAATTGTAATGTACCTAATGTTGTTTTACATTGTTGTGTGAGTATATTATTTATAAACTTAATGAAAAATTCTACTTGTAGTAGAAGTGCATCTCACATTTTAAATGGCTAAGAGAGAACTACATTTATTGAACTTTTGAATCATGCAAAGAACATGAAAGCTGGATTAGGTGATTAACATGGCTATGTCTAATCCAAGAAAGATCAATCCATTAGCCATCCTTCAAAATAGAACAACATTCTTGCTTCTCCCTTTTGTGGCTGTTTGGAATATGTTGTTGCAGGAAATTAAGGTTGAAGGTTGCTTAAACAACTTTGTTGTGGTTATCGATTGTGCAAGAAATTGTAATAGTAAATAATCAATCAATTGTAATGTACTTAATGTTGTTTTACATTGTTGTGTGAGTATATTATTTATAAACTTAATGAAAAATTCTACTTGTAGTAGAAGTGCATCTCACATTTTAAATGGCTAAGAGAGAACTACATTTATTGAACTTTTGAATCATGCAAAGAACATGGCTGGATTATACCCCAAGGTGATTAACATGGCTATGTCTAATCCAAGAAAGATCAATCCATTAGCCATCCTTCAAAATAGAACAACATTCTTGCACTAGAATTGATCTAAGTTAAAGCTAAAATGTTAGGTTTCTTATATAGTTGTAGGCTGCATAAATTGTTTTATACTCCAAAATTTTAGTAAGAATAAAAATGTTAGATTCATTATAGTTGTAATTGTATGATCTACTCTATATTTTGAACGGTAGGTAATATAAAGCGATCGATGCCATTTATAGTTGTAGTTATATGAATAACTTCATTATGAACATGTGGAAGGTATACCCATGAATATACTTTGATTAAATAACCTAATGAAAAATTTGAATCCTATTATCTTTTTTGATGAAAAACATCTTATATTGAACCCTATTATCTTGGAAAAATACATAGTGGATTAATAATAAACTAAATTTTGATATCATCAAAAATTTACATATGATTAAATAGACTGATTTTTTTGCTATCTTATCATAACACACATACAATTGTGTGTGTATATACATTTTGATCTAAGCAAATGTACTAATTAAGTTACCGATTAAGGACCAACCGACCATGGGATGTGTTGAGGGAGGGGACAATATGGTTGCCTTTCTCCCATTGCCTTCAATGAGAGCGGGTTTGTTGAAAATATAAACAAAAGGGGTGGAGTTGAACCCTCACCCCGAACTCAACCATGGTTGTTCATACAACAAAGAAAAATTTATAAAACACAACCTTATAGCTATCTAAAACTACCATACATGCGTATGTCTACACACCCACAAGCACACATTCAATGTATATGACATATAAAATAAATGCATGAAATTTGCATGCAATAACTAACATGAAATAAAACTAATAACAAGATCCAAGGGAGAAATCCATTGATGATCTTTTAACCATTTAGACATCATTTCAAAGGAGACCACCTGCAAATATGAGCAAGAAACTAAACAATAACAAATGATATGGACATTTCTTCAACTATTGGGGTGAGAAGTAGGAAAAACCTTTTTAAAATTTCAGTCAAGCAAAGATCTTTTAATCATAAATTGGCCATAAGTTTTATAAGAACCCCTAACATACTATTAACTTATTTAGGCCTTGTTAATTCTTTTATTACACTCCATTGTTAAGAAATTAGTTTGACGGAGGATTATATAAGATTGATGTGATTGGGGTGGGATGGTTTTAATTAAATCTTGTTATCTTATTTCATAGTTATTTGTTCCACTTATACCTTAGGAGGTGAAATTAAACATATCCTATGTTTAAAAATATGTTTTAAATTGCTTTTATTATTTATCCTTATTAAACTATAAACGAGTTTAAATATCCTAGATAATTATTTTTTTGACTTGAGTCATTAGAGCATGTGTTCATCGGTTTTAAATCTTGAAAGTCATCATATTAGAAAGCGAGCTTAATTTAAATAAGAATTTAACTCCCTTTCCCTTTTTGTTACCGTGTTCTTTGTTGTAACCTTATGTTTGTTTACTTTTTAATTTTTTTCCGCACTTTACATTATTTTGGGTGTTGCATGCTATTGGGATGAGAACAATGCCAAGTGATTTATTATAGACAATTAGTTTCCTCTTCTTTAGCCTTTAGTTTAGTCTAGCTAAATAAAAAATAAAAAAGTAGAGATGTTAAACATTATCACTTTCTTATAGGGTTAAATGAATAAAATGGTGAAAACAATATTTGATTTATTGATTCAATTGCTAGCCTACAATTAAAGTTGTATTTAAATTTTCATATTCTTTGCATTCCATGTCCTAGTCTAAAGAAGTATTTTCTTAAAGATTTGATTCGTTGATTCAATTACTAGCCTACAAATAAAGTTGTATTGTAATTTTCATATTCTTTTCATTCCACGTCCTAGTTTAAATGAGTATTTTCTTAAAGATTTGATTCATTGATTCAATTACTAGCACTGCAAACAAAGTGGTATTGTAATTTTCTTATTCTTTGCATTCCACGTCCTAGTTTAAATGAGTAATTTTTTCAAGCTTATAGGTTGGATTCTAGAACAATATCTTGTGGATGTTTAATCTTTACCCCCTCTTCCAAGTATGGTTCCTTGGACAATTCCATATTATTCAACTTGCCTATCATAAATGTCTAATGATTCATAAGACCACAATAGAAGCCTCAATCTAATGGTCTAAGAGATGGTTTGGGCCATACTCGATAGGTTTATGCTTGTCATGTCGGGTTATGAATGTCCAACCTAAAAATGTCTTTAAACAATCTATGAAGTATCCTATAAAATTTTATGTCTAGCTCGAGTCTTGAAAAACATATCCTTTTAACTTTAGAATGCATCTATGTTTAGTTTGTTATTAAAAGAGTTTTGTTTTAATGTTTTGGGAACAAAGAATTAAAAGTTTATCAAATGCAAAGGGTTATCTATTTGACCTAAAAGGGTGAATGAATTGTAAAATAATGGTGAATGATATATGTTTCCCCAAAATTGATGGTAGGCGAGAAATAGACCAAGGACCCTTTAGAGCAATTGGTAAGTGATTCTCAATTTTAAGGTGGAAGCATGTAAAAAAACCTTAGTTGAAAAATGAGCATCTTTGAGAATGATTGGAAAACACAAGCTGAAGAAGTGGTAAAGGATGTAGAAAATTTAACCACACAAATGACCATCTTTATCATAAATTTTTAAAACAATTAAGTAAATGAGAATCCTTGTTTGGAATGAAAGTTTGAGGGAATGCATTATGTGTCCACATGTTAGGCAACGAGGGTTATAGATTTATGAACAATAATGATTTTGTAAGAAAAATATCATTTTAGAAATTGTACACACTATCATGAAAATGCAATTAGTGCACTTTTGCATCATAGTGACACAAATATATTTTGGGTTCTAATTGCATCTTGTGATGACTCCTTAGTATTTAGCAACTTTTTTCATATAGCCACTTATGTCCTAGAGCTCATTCTTGAGGTTTTGGGGAAGCTTATTACCCCCTTTTTGGATGGTTTGCTTTGCAACACCTTCCCAAGTATTCTAGGTTTCCTACTTGTAACCCAAGGCATGAAATCACTTTGCTGATAGCATTGGGTCTATTACACATTAACTAATTTCAAGTTGTGTCTTTGGGCCTTCTAAATTATTCATTGCCTCCACATGTTGTGGCCCTCATAAAAAGCGAGACTATTGTGGTATTTGGGCCTTGCAAATAATTCATTGGCTCCACATGATGTGGTTCTCCTAATGGCAAACTATTATGTCTCTATTTCAATTCCTTTTAAAAAGCGGCATATGTAGTTCCACTAAGCTACAAGACAATCTATAGTGTGAAATGCTATCTCATTATGGATTCGGGGGGATAAGCATGGTACCACCACAACTTACGTGGTTGGCATTTTTCATGACCATAGTAGCCATCTTTGATCTCGACACATGATTACCCTCTTCTAGGAAAGGACGAGGTCATATTTCCCTTAGCATTTCCTTGATTAATAAGCAATTGCTATTTAGGACAATAGTTTCTATGTATAACTTATTTTGAGATGTTACATATTGAAGACCATAACTTTGCATACGATCAACATTTTTACCTTGTTACAATCACAACTACCTATAAGAAATTCTCGATATTAGTTGGTATTAGTGTTCAAGTTTTGTTGTCCATTTATCATTTTCAATACTCGATTGTATTACAAATGTGTTGTGATTCTACCCAAAAGAAATAACAACTATACTTGCATTTCCCTCATAGTCATTAGAGCTACTTTATAGGTGCTCTTGTAATTTATGTTAAAGATACCTATTGTCTTTCACATCATCGATTCACCATATATGTTTGGTGTTATAGATTGTCTACTTAGGTATATTTGAGAGAAGTTTTTTAATAGTTGTTAAACATATATTTTTAGACCACTAACACCATCTTGAGATTGTGTCATCTTTCACGATGAAAAAAATCCAAGTTTATGGTATAATGTTAATTGAAACTTACTTTGACGTATCGAGTATCATGTGTACCCATCATCGAGGAAAAAAAAAAAGTTAAATTTTCCTTTGAGGATACAACTCCCTCGTTCGCCTAACTAACGGTAATCATTTGTTTTCACTGGGAACATAAGACAAGGTTGAGCTTCCTATATTAATAGCATTTCCTTTTTATAAACTAAATAACTAAAGTAATTAACTCATTAATCTTAACTAGTTAATTAATTAATCTAATTGGTTTATACTATCTACTTATTTACAAAAATTAATTTGATGATTGATCACTTGTGTTTCAACATTGGAGTTCTTAATGTGAATAAACAATGGTCATGCAAAATGACCTATGTCTTGGCCATTTCCTTTGTTGATATTTTTGGTGCTCTATCTCAATAGTCTCCTTGAGCTCTCTCCTTTAACAATGATCCTCCTAGAAAATCAATGTTGGCTTTTCCATGCATATATGGTATTTTGTAGTGTGAGAATTTTGTACTAAGGCTAACTCATCAAGGGGTGATTCTTAATGTCACATGCTCCTTTAGTCTAATTTAGAGATGCCTACATATTGCTCCAACATTTGGCTTTCCACATGAGCATGTGATTATGTGAATTTCTTGTAATCTTATATCCAATTAATCCTATGTAAATCCTATAGTTATGTGAAGTTTATATGGTGGTTTAAAGGTTATATTGGGAAAGATGGACATGGACACGGTCCAAAGAAGCAGTTTTAGAGGCGTCGCATGTGTGCACTTTATGATGATTTCCTCTTTGAATGATGGTACGATTGAGGCGGAAGAAAAGGAAGAAGGGAGACCGCTAGAGGATGGAGGAAAATTCAAAAGAAGAGACTCAGATTGAAAATGAAATGGAAGGATATCAAGAAGGGAAAATGCTTTGCATGAGAATCGGGATCTTGAAGCTTCTTGATAGTTGAAATCTTCCTTGAAGTCCATATATAAAAACATAAGAAGGGGAGTTTTCAAATTACTAGAGAAGTTGGTCTCTAAGTAAAGGAGGTGATTAAAAGAGACTTTGTCTAGAATACTAATGTAGTTGAACCTCTCTACATTGGTTCCACTCCCATCTCTCTGAGAATAGAGATGGTTAAATGTTTTGAACTTTTGGGAAGGTTCTCTCTTCAAAAATCATTTGAAAAGATCATGCTTAAATGAAGATTTCTCTAGAGAGAAAGAAGATAGGCGAACTCAGGTGGTTTGGAAAAGGAGAAATCAGAACACGGGGTTGAGTTCACCTCCTAGAACTAGAAGTGCTTATAAATAGTCATGTCATTAGATTGGTTATGGCCGCATTTTGGTTGTATTTGGGTTGTTTCCAGGTTGTTTTCTTCAACAATTTATCTTTTGATCTTGTGTTGCTCCTTGTAACATCTGGATTTCACATCCCACTTTTGTTATAGGTTAAGGTCCCTGACAAAACCCTCCTTTACCCTCTATCTAAAAAAAATTCTCTTTGGTATGTGTGTTTGTTTGGTCTTCTTGAATAATCAATTATCAACTCCACAAAAACTTCTACTTCTCGATTTCTTATGCCAATTTATATACCGATAATTATCTTAGAGGAATTTCTCTATGGGGAAGGTCTTGCAAATATTTTTATTTGCATCTCGCTTCAATTTTTCCACGTGGTATCTGAAATCAATGGTGATTTGGTAAAATATGACATCACTTTGTAGGGACAACTTTGATTTGGAGTTAGATAAATTGTTCTCTTTCTGATTAATGTTGCAATGCTAACAATTATAAGATAGGCTTTTAGACTTTGACACACCCCAAAATGAAAAACTATGGATTCTTTCCCCCTTTCACTACCATAACCACGGTATTTTTCCACATAAGTGAAGAATAAGGATTTTGCTTCCTTTGATGCATACAATTTTGTTGTCAAGATGTGCCTTATCTTTCGACACTATATTGACAATTTGGATGTGCCATAATATATTCTTAGACATGAAAGAGCCGAGGAGTATGTGGAAATAATAGTATTGGGTCTTCACTCTCGATAACTTGGAATCCATTTTCTCCAAGTGAGTTAGCAAAGACAATGTTTCCCTCCTCTACTACAAATTTATCTTTCAATGGTATGTTGAAATTTTGGATTTTCTATTAATTTTTCTTAGACAAGAAAGAGTTCGAGGGAGTATGTGGAACTAATGTCACTTGGTCTTTGCTCTCTAATAACTTGGAAGTCATTTTCTCCAAGTGAGTTAGTAGAGGCGATGTTTCCCTTCTCTTATGTAAATTCATCTTAGATTTTAACATTGCTAAACATCTCGCCTAAATCAAGATATAACTCAACATGGTATGTTGGATAGGTGTGTGGTAAGGAAGAAGAAGAAGTGAAGAGGTGCATCGATTACGTTGAGGTCATGGTGTAATTTGTGGTGTAATTTTTGAGGCCTCACATGGATCTATTGAATGAAATGTCTCTTGGGGCCCCAATGAGATGATAAGGGTAACCAAGGCATTGAGGATGAGGATACTTTGTTGGTGGCATGTCACATGTTATGTTTTGTTATGGAGTGATTTAGTGTCATTATTTTAGTTGGAGTCGAGTATTTGATATGTAGTTGGAGGTGGTGTGTTATGAAAAGAGAGTAATAAGGAACCTTACTTGATGTTTTCCATTGTGATTGATTTATCGTCATTCTTTACAATGGGAGTGTGGCATTTGATATACAATTGAAGGTGGTGTAACATGAAAAGTGAGTAATAGGGAATGTTACCACTGCCTACAATTGTTTATGGTATGGTGGAGCAAGAAAGTTGACTATTTTCCACTCTATTTAAGGTGAATGTTCCTTTGGTTGCCAAGGACTAAGCGAGATTAGCTCACCAAAGGCATTCTCTACAAGAAATTCCTTCCTATGTTTTTTCATCATCACCTCGAGATGAATTTATGGTGCATGGTTTTAAATTCATTAGTTAGGCCAAGCCACATGATTATTAATCATATATGGCTTACATATATCAACACAACTTTTAAATAATATATTTTGGCATGTGCTTTTACAACTTGTTAGGTGGACCTTTTTCACCATGTGTTTATAGAATTATCAAGAAAACAAATTTTCAAAAACATCTTCAACAGATTATTGCATACATAAATCCTCTTGCATTTTTCAAGTAAGTGGATTGTCTTGCAATCATTTTTCATTCAATTTTTAAATTGTTTATTGGCTAAGAAAAGAAGAAAAAATGTTTTGCAATAGGGGTGAGAAAAATTAAAAATGGGGTTAATAAAACAAATATGGTTTTGTTGGATCAAATCAAGTTTTTTTGGTTTTAGCGATTGTGTTGACGTGGTCATAGAACATTTTCTCGAGGATCGTGTTGATGAATATGTCATTAGGCATACACAAATAAGGAGTAAGGAAAAATTCATCTATTATCATTGTAGATATGATAAAAGTGATTTATAGAAAGCTATAGAAAGTAACTTGAGCTAGTAGATTGAAAGATAATGCGAGTAAGAGTAGCTTATGAATATGTTTTAAGGGTATGGAGGGTTTGTAGGAAAACTATATAGAAGACATAAATGATAGGGGATACATATCACCATATCATAATCCTAAAAAGGGACCTAAAATGTGAAATCTAGGAAAACTATGTATTAATGACGCCATGTGACCCAAAAAAGTCACAACTAGAAATGCCACAATATTTGTAAATCATGTGATGTGCTCTATGGAAACATCATGTTGATTTTCTAAAAATCCACATCGATGATGCAAGTTCTCCTTTTAAGTGGAAGATCACTAACCAAAATATGGGAAAAAATTCCTAAATTGAGGGTAATAGCTCGTCTGAAAGAAAATGTCAATCATCAAATTTAAAATATTATTAAAATGAGTGTTATATTTTCCCCAGTACGAATAGTAAGCTTATGTGAAGAAGCGAGGTTGCAAAATACCCAAATCAGAACATAAAAAGAACATGGATGATAATAATTTACTTACACAAGTCAGCTAGATGATGAATGAAGTGATGGTTGCACCTAATGAGGGTATAACCTCCATGCTACAACTCAAATCTAGTTCTTGTACTTGGAAATGAGGATAAGTATAAAGACCAAAGTGATCTAAGATCTCATTAACTAAGTCCATTGACCTAATCTTTTAAGATTAAGGGATATAGAAGATATGAACGAACATAATGGGAAAGCAAACCATGAACCTCATTAACAACAAGGAAATTTATCACTTTGGACTCTTTAGATACCATTGATTTGGTATGCGAGACTCTAAAAACTAATTAGAATATACTTGCACATAAGATACACCAATATTAAGGGTGTGATAACATGTCAATAATATCATGGTACTCCATTGAGTTGTTATTCTTCTTTAGGTAGGTAATAATCAATTATTAAAACAAACCAAATCATCTACTCTATATTGGTTTTAACAACCCAACAAATGACTAATATTATGAAAACTAATAATGGTTTATTACTATAATAAAATTAACCTAGTTTTCCTAAGATTCCTCTTGCTCTTCACCTCAACATGGTATGTTGGATAGGTGTGTGGTAAGGGAAGAAGAAGAAGTGAAGAGGTGCATCGATTACGTTGAGGTCATGGTGTAATTTGTGGTGTAATTTTTGAGGCCTCACATGGATCTATTGAATGAAATGTCTCTTGGGGGCCCCAATGAGATGATAAGGGTAACCAAGGCATTGAGGATGAGGATACACTTTGTTGGTGGCATGTCACATGTTATGTTTTGTTATGGAGTGATTTAGTGTCATTATTTTAGTTGGAGTCGAGTATTTGATATGTAGTTGGAGGTGGTGTGTTATGAAAAGAGAGTAATAAGGAACCTTCTGATGTTTTCCATTGTGATTGATTTATCGTCATTCTTTACAATGGGAGTGTGGCATTTGATATACAATTGAAGGTGGTGTAACATGAAAAGTGAGTAATAGGGAATGTTACCCTTTGTCTACAATTGTTTATGGTATGGTGGAGCAAGAAAGTTGACTATTTTCCACTCTATTTAAGGTGAATGTTCCTTTGGTTGCGAGGACTAAGCGAGATTAGCTCACCAAAGGCATTCTCTACAAGAAATTCCTTCCTATGTTTTTTCATCATCACCTCGGATGAATTTATGGTGCATGGTTTTAAATTCATTAGTTAGGCCAAGCCACATGATTATTAATCATATATGGCTTACATATATCAACACAACTTTTAAATAATATATTTTGGCATGTGCTTTTACAACTTGTTAGGTGGACCTTTTTCACCATGTGTTTATAGAATTATCAAGAAAACAAATTTTCAAAAACATCTTCCAATGATATTGCATACATAAATCCTCTTGCATTTTTCAAGTAAGTGGATTGTCTTGGCAATCATTTTTCATTCAATTTTTAAATTGTTTATTGGCTAAGAAAAGAAGAAAAAATGTTTTGCAATAGGGGCTGAGAAAAATTAAAAATGGGGTTAATAAAACAAATATGGTTTTGTTGGATCAAATCAAGTTTTTTGGTTTTAGCGATTGTGTTGACGTGGTCATAGAACATTTTCTCGAGGATCGTGTTGATGAATATGTCATTAGGCATACACAAATAAGGAGTAAGGAAAAATTCATCTATTATCATTGTAGATATGATAAAAGTGATTTATAGAAAGCTATAGAAAGTAACCAGAGCTAGTAGATTGAAAGATAATGCGAGTAAGAGTAGCTTATGAATATGTTTTAAGGGTATGGAGGGTTTGTAGGAAAACTATATAGAAGACATAAATGATAGGGGATACATATCACCATATCATAATCCTAAAAAGGGACCTAAAATGTGAAATCTAGGAAAACTATGTATTAATGACGCCATGTGACCCAAAAAAGTCACAACTAGAAATGCCACAATATTTGTAAATCATGTGATGTGCTCTATGGAAACATCATGTTGATTTTTCTAAAAATCCACATCGATGATGCAAGTTCTCCTTTTAAGTGGAAGATCACTAACCAAAATATGGGAAAAAATTCCTAAATTGAGGGTAATAGCTCCGTACAAAGAAAATGTCAATCATCAAATTTAAAATATTATTAAAATGAGTGTTATATTTTCCCCAAGGTACGAATAGTAAGCTTATGTGAAGAAGCGAGGTTGCAAAATACCCAAATCAGAACATAAAAAGAACATGGATGATAATAATTTACTTACACAAGTCAGCTAGATGATGAATGAAGTGATGGTTGCACCTAATGAGGGTATAACCTCCATGCTACAACTCCAAATCTAGTTCTTGTACTTGGAAATGAGGATAAGTATAAAGACCAAAGTGATCTAAGATCTCATTAACTAAGTCCATTGACCTAATCTTTTAAGATTAAGGGATATAGAAGATATGAACGAACATAATGGGAAAGCAAACCATGAACCTCATTAACAACAAGGAAATTTATCACTTTGGACTCTTTAGATACCATTGATTTGGTATGCAGACTCTAAAAACTAATTAGAATATACTTGCACATAAGATACACCAATATTAAGGGTGTGATAACATGTCAATAATATCATGGTACTCCATTGAGTTGTTATTCTTGCTAGGTAGGTAATAATCAATTATTAAAACAAACCAAATCATCTACTCTATATTGGTTTTAACAACCCAACAAACTGACTAATATTATGAAAACTAATAATGGTTTATTACTATAATAAAATTAACCTAGTTTTCCTAAGATTCCTCTTGCTCTTCACCCCTCCCCCACCCACCCAAATCATTGTAGTTTTAAGAATGCAAGAGATAATTTATGAATGCCGCATGACTTCTTGTATAAAAGTGATTTGGTGAAGACATATTCACATTTATCTTGAGTGGGGAAGTATTGAAGCTAAATATTATGTTGATGAACATGTTCGTGTATGAAATGAATTTTAACCTCAATGTCTTTTGTGCACTCATGTATACCATATTGCAAACAAGTTTAAAAACACCTTTATTATTGTGTACATGAACCTTTGTTGTTTACGTGACACTCCTAGTCTCGCAAGTATGCAATGCATCCATATCACTTTGCACAAATTTTCTTGTTGCATGATATTCTTCCTTAGTTAAATATTGAGAAAGAAAGTAATGCTCCTTTCTCCTCCATGAGATAGAACAAAATGCCCCAAAGAAAAACAATTCATTGTTAGTAGATTCTCCATGATTTGATTCCTTGTATCTTGTCAAGAAAAATTGATCATTCTTCTTGTATTATATGCCATATTCTATACTAGCTTAAATATAATATCAATATTTGCTTTGTTGATTTCTAGTAACTCATCTTTGGTTTTTCATGAATCATGAAATATAACTAACATAATAGCTAATATCTATCCTAGAGTAGGTTAAGTAAAAGAGATTTTTGATCAACTAATGATAGAGTGGTATTTTCTACGGAAATGGATCAAAATAAGACAATTTTATCCTTGTATCTATGGGTGTTGCAATGGGCTTACAATCCATCATCCATCATTTATCAAGCATAGTCTTGGCATACTTCAATTGAGAGAAAAATATGCGGTGCCCCCTTTGCCACACCTCCAAAATGAGATACTAATATAGTAGTTGAAGATCTGTCATGTGAAACAATCACTTAACATTATTCCTTGTAGTACAAATAATGTGTAATGAGTTGTCGATGATGACTAAATTGTTGCCATAAAAATGAAAATCACAACTTGCTCCCCCTCACTATTTGATTGTGAAGTAGGATTTCTTGTGACACTAAGGTTAGAAATTAAATGCAAATTTAGTGAGATGTTGGGGTGACATTATTACCTTAAAAATAGTAAGTGTCAAAAAGTATGTCACAAAACCGTATGTTAGGATTTACAAAATTGAATTTAGGCTAGAGTTTTTAATGTTCACATTTGCATTAGAAGACACTCTCTCAACTTTTTTACATCAAAATTTCGGAATTGAAATTAGTAGAAATAGTATCATTAAATTATTGTGTCAAGAGTAGTTAAAAATTTTAGATTTTAAATACGATTATAAATATATTATGATTTGTTTATTTTTCTAATTACACTATATTATTGATTAATAATAATTAATTAAACAAAAACATTGTGTAATTATTCATATAAAAATATATATTTTAATTGCTTGAAATTAGTAATGTCAAATTTTAATGCATTTTTTTAACAATTTATGCAACTGACATTGTTTTCATCAAGAGAGAGTTAATGTAATAAAATTTACAAAAATATGTTCATGTTATTTTTCCATTTATTACACTTTTTAGGATCAATGTGGTATGGTTGAAATTTGTTCTTAACATAAAATCCATTGCTATGGCTTTAACTCAATTTTTAAGATATTTCCGACTAATTTCTTTTTGTAGCTACCCATATGTGTTTCAATGTTTATTCATCATTATTATCAATCTTCATCATTGTTGTTTTTTTTTTTTTATTATTGGCAAATAGTTTTTGAAAGGGACTATACCCTTGAATACAAATAAGGCCTAAAAGCCAGGATAAGCAAGAGAACCAGAGTGAAAAGGATCGGAATCCAAATGTTACAATGATGCTCAAAGTAGCAAAATACAACTACCTAAACGAGACAGAACAACTTAAAATAAAATATTAGAATATTAGGTTAAAAAAAAAACTACATTACATACATTCAACATAAAATATTAGGTTCAATTTCCCGTAAGAAAATAACATATTAATTGAAACATATAATGACATAGTAATAAATAAAGTGTTAGTTCATATATTTTATAGAGTAAAATTGTTATAATAGTAATATTGCAGTTGTGTAATTAAATGCACAAAAAATATAGCTACATATTGAGTATGAGAATTGGTTGTTCCTTGTAAAAGAAAAAACTCCAATAATTAACTAAGCACATATATGTGTTTCAAAAAGGCTACACTAATAATTCAAAAGTGAAGAAAATAATGCTTAAAAATATAATAACATGAATAGTAAGAATTGATTTTCTAATAAAGATTATTTTTGCCACATCGAAGTTTTTTAATTATTGACATGACCTTTGTTAAATTTCATATGCATGTGATTGTATGGTGGATGTGTTTTGAAGGGTTATTACTAGATAGAAGAAAACAAGACAACAAATTATAACGAGTTATAGAAAATATTAAACAAAAATATCATAAACTCTTCACTAAAATTGTAAAATAATATATTTACACAAGATATCCTGATATATTTTCATAGGCCTTTTTGTTTGATGAAATGTATAACATCTCCATTGGCCTTGCGTTCAAATATCCTATACTAGTAAATAATGAAAAAATAACTAGCTAGAAATTTTGAATGAAAAATTATTAAAATTGCACGACTAACAGATAATATTAAGAATAATTTTAGAAAACAAAAGATAGGTTAGAACATTACGAAGCACTCCTAGGATTTTTTTCCAAGTACAATGTGTTATAGGATTATTTTGAAGCCTTATTTATTTTGATTTTAGTTGGTACCCACATTTTTTCTATTCTTTCCCATTATTCTCATTATATATGTACTTATGAATCAAAATTTTCTATAGAATCACAATTAACATGAACATAAAAAAAATGAGTTACAAAACAAGGCCATAAAAAGACTTGGCCACAAAACTCAATATGAACAGAACCGCCCAATATAGACAGGTGTGGTGGGCACTAGTGTCCCACTTGGGCACGTCTATCTGTGGGAAAAATAGTTACAAAGTAGTTTTCAGCAATTGCATAGAATTCAAACTCAATTTGGATAGAACCGCTCAATATAGATAGGAGTGGTGGGTGCTAGTGTTTCACTGGGCACTCCTATCACGGGAAAAAAATACAAAGTATTTTTCGGTAGTTACACATATACAATCTTCTCTAGTTTCAACAATTACACAATTAGTTTTGATTTGCAATTAGTTACGATATACTTGGAACAAAACAGGAAACAAAGTAGGAACCAAATAAGGAAGTGACACCTAGGGCATATGTAGGACAATGATATACCTAGAACAATGTTTCACTCGAGGCAAGTTACAAATCAAGTTTGTGATCATATGTAGTGGCATTTATTCCTAGGGAAGTGTCAACACTTAGAGGTAAAATCCTATGAGCTCTCCCAATACACTTTCCCTTAGTGATAACAGGATGCCTAAATCTAAAGTTTAAAACTAAGACACTCAAATCCCTAGTTTGGTGAAAGGACGCCCAAATTCTCCATATTATTACAACCATATCATAGGCAACAACTCTACAAGCATGAACAAATTTCTACCCCTTTCTCTTTCAACATTTCAGTGTACTCTAACCCCTTGGTTTAGATTTTTCCAATACACATTTCCAATTTTACATATTTTTCAAGTTAAAGTTCAATTGCATTTACCTAGAGCATTGACTACACTTGTTTTATTTTGCAAGTCCTATCCTCCCCCAACAAAGGTAAAGCACAAAAGCAACTATGGAGCAATCTCAAGCATGCTCCAAAAAAGATGATAGTCTGAGGAATTACATGCACACATCATTATTACTCCATGCACGCAAAGGTCATACCTAGGATCCTTATCCTTCCCTTCCCTTAGAATTCCATGGTACACATTTTGCACTATTTCATTTGGCATGCTACAACATTCATAGGGCACACTATCGAACACAATCTTATTTCTATGCCCCAAGGTACACTTTTTTTTATACATTATGCTATTGAATCATTATTCACAAACATAAAGTGGGGGAAACTATAGTCACTAAATCACACACTTACTATGTACATCTAGCCTCTAAATAATTCATTTATATGCATGATTCATAAGCAAGAGAACTAGTCATTAACAACACTTGTTTTTCTTTGACATTGCTTTTATCTTTCTTATATTTATTTTTATTTCTTATAGACTTACACCTTATAGTTTTGCATACAAGCCAACATCTTACTCAGTCTCTATTCCATAGTTTTATCTTTCTCGCACCCTATACGAACCATAGATTAGGGGAAGAAATCGATAGGCACATAATATTAGAAAGAGCTAATAATTTTTATCCGCTACACCAAGGGTTACATTTTGAGATCGTATATTGTTATCCAATTTTTCCCCTTGAGGTAAAATTGGACAACAGAGGCTTATTGGATCCTGGGACCAGAAAATTTCTTTGTGATCATTCCAAACCATTTCAAGTAAATTTTGAGCTTTGGAACATTTACAGTGTCCCGAGAAGGTTTAGGATCATCTGGACTATTTTTCCCTTTTTTGGGTCTTGTAGGCTTAAGGTTTGTTCAAAGCAAGGATATTGGTTTTGGGGCCCACATTTAGTAAATATCGGGAAACAAATCAAGTTGATAAATAGTTTTAGGGGTCTTATTATGTTCACAGTACTCCCCACTTTCAATAAAGAACCCAAGAAATTCAAAATAAGGGTCAACTCAAACATGAGGGCACTATAGTCATGGGAGCTAAAGATAGCTCGGCGAGTAGCTCGGTGAGCTAATATAAAAGGATGAGCCAAGGTCCTATAAACTCGGGAAAGTTGATATTTTCTTGGGGTCTCGAGCTCAAGGTTAGCGGCGAGGACAAGTTGCTTCATGCACGGGTTCTCAGATGAGGAGCTTGCATAAGATCGAATTCACGGTTGTGGACTCGATGATACATTGAAGTCAGTTTTCCATGTCATATTGTGGAGTAGGGTATGAGCTAATTAAAGCCAAGCTGTGGAGATGATTGAAACGAGTAAGACTGAGTCACGGAAAATGTATTAGTCATGGAGGAAGAGCCAAATAATTGTTCGCAGAAGTGGTTTTGGTGAACTCAGAGTATAGGTCACAAGATTCGGGCTCGAAGATGAATGAAGTATGACTCGATTGTGTAGCCATGTTAAGCCGAGACGTGGGATCCAAGCAGGTGATCGAGCTTGAAGCTTATAGGTCAGATGGCATGGAAGATCGACACATCGAGCTCAATACCGAGCCAACTGGCATGAGCCAAGGCTGAGTTTGGGATCAAGTAATGAGCAGTCATGGCCAAAGGGAGAAGATGGCTCAGTCGGTGAGATGCTTACAAGAGCATGCAACATGATGAGTAGATAGTGAGAGGATACCGATGCTCATAAGAATGAGTTATGCCTTGAAGCTAGATCATTTCAGTATGAAAGTAATCTGTGAAGCTAGAACTCAAACGATCCATGTGAATGAGGTTAGGGGAAAATATATGTCTAACGTTGCAGAGATATATACGGTGTAACTTAGCAATAGGACGTAGAATGCCTCAGGTCTGGCACGAAATTAATCACATAGTTTAGTGTCATCGAAGGTGGCTTAGGACTAGCTCCTCAGGAGCTTGACTTGGAAATATCATTACAGGATAAACCTTGAGCTCAAAGACTTGAAATCGAAGCGGAGGTAATTGCACATAGGACATAGCTTGGTTAGGGAAGGCTAAATCCAACTAGCTTGGGCCTAGTGTTTAGCGGGATGGTGTTGGAGGAAAATGTAAGCTCAGTTCCATGGCGGGTTGGCATTAGAGAATGATCGGGTGAATAGGTGAGTAGCTTGTTCTGGTATGATAGTGAGCTCAATATCAAAGCTCACGACTAAGTCAAGATGAATTTGAAGAGCAGAACACAACATTCTGGAAATAACTCAGAACTCTGAGTTGCAATCACGTAGCTTGGGCATTAGGTAAGGATCACGACTAGGTGGTTCTATTGGTGTAAGAAAATTAGATAAAAAAGAATGCATGGACGACGAGATGTGCTAGAAAGAGCTAAGGGAGTATGGCTCGGTTTAATGTATTATGAAATGGTCATAACATTGCGAGAAAATTCACAAAACGTGTTGATCCAACCTAAGTTGTGTTGCATCGATGGAGAAAAATGTGTAGAATGGTATGCGTTAGCTCATGGCGAAACCAAGCCAACTCTCGTATAGATGATAGCAAAGCATTCTAAGTACAAGGATGGCTCGGTCAAGGAGATAAATCGCTTGGGCAAGCTAAGCGTCAAGCCTAGTTAGAGGGTAGCTCGAAGTGAGTACAACAAGGAGGAGTTAAACATCAAGTTAGAAAAGTCATGTCACCTGAGTTGAGGAGATGAGCTCGGTGGAAGATTTTGGGGCTCGTGGGAATGCGAGGATGTCGGGGACGAGTTCGAGTTTTAGTGATGGAAGGCCAAGGTGCATTCCATGCTCGAGGAGTTTTGAGGAAAGCGACCAATTGGAGAGATGAGGAAATTCATCCAAGGCAACACGATGTAGGATCGGAGGGGTCTTCGGGTTCGAAGATTCGAGTTGCCAAGATGCGGGGATTTGAGGCACATGAGCCAGGGCAACTCATGACTCCTTACCCACGAAGAGGTTGGACTCACCAAGGAGTTGTGCCAACAAGCGGACGATGCAAAGGAATGCGCCCGATGATTCGTGTCGTGAAGAGTCTGAGTCTATTGTTGAGTTATCATGAGAAGTTGGTGGTAGGGAAACGGTCCAACGTGGTAACCAATCAAAGAAATGTGGGAATATGGTGTGACAAGGGATGATCATTAAGCATTGAAAGAAGAGCTCATTAGAGCTAAAACCAAGTGGGGATGCCCAATCAAAGTGGGTTTGTAGTACGAGTTATATGTTGAATCTTCATCGTGTCGGGTAGGCCATTACACTAGACTAGGTGTTGTGATTAATCCAAGAGATGGGGAATGTAATGGTTAACACGAAGTTATCGGTGTGAATACAAAAACATTTAATGTTACGTGGTGGGATGATAAATGCGCCTGGAAGAGTGTTAAATAACGAAACCGTTGATTCGAGCGTCAATCGGTCAAGCCATCATGATTGGGAAATGAAGGGTCAATTGCCAAGCTATATGGGGGTGGCGTGGCATGATCCCAATATACTTGAGAGCTCGATAGATAACAAGGGAATGTGGAAATGTTTCAGGGGGATGAGCTAATCTCAAGTCGAGGTTGTTAAAATGTAGAGCTTGCCAAAATAAAGACGTGGTAGTATATCCAATGCATACGGCGGTGTGTTTATATAAAGAAGTCGCAAGGTGATTCCAAGTTTGGTCACATAACGATGGAAAAATAAAAAAATGTTAAGGTGGTAAAGTTAGCAAAGAGCTCGCTAAATAATGAAAGCGAATAACTCGCTAAGCTAGCTAGCTCAATGAGCTATTTGGTGAGCTATTTTCAAAGTTAACCCATAACCCCCTTCCAAGCATAAATAAACCAAGTAGTCATAAAGTAATCATAAATTGAATTTTTTGAATTTATGAGGGCACGATGGGTAAATGTCTTCAATGATGTAATTAATAACGTAATCAAGTATTGAGACCACCACCCAGAATTTGGGATTCTTGCTCTCTTCTACGATAAGGGGATTTTATATAAATGTAAATGAGAAGCTCATTCCAAAGGGTTAAACATATTTTCCAAAATTCCTCTCTTTCTACAAGCTAGTCTATTGTGGATTGTGGGAACTTTCAAGCCTCTTTTCCAATATTGTAATGGAAAATATTTCCTCTTCCTAATGTAATGATGCATTGTGCACATGATTGAAGTAATAAGAAATTGTGTTTTGTGACTAATTATTAGTCCTTTCATTGTTTTTTTTTTGCTTCGTTGTGCCTTTCTCATGCTTGCAGGTATACTATGCAATTTCAAGTTTCCATTGCATATTTTGGGAGTTTTGTGCTTATTTGGGAGTTAAGTTCTATATGCGGTGGGTTGTGATGCTTGTTCATCCTTCTTCATTGGAAAACCAAAAAATTGTCTAGCAAAACCTTTCTTGGTGCATCACCACTTCTAGTATAAGTTTTACTTCTTGCAAATCTCTCTCCCTAAATCCCATGAAAATGTTAGTATAGGTCTAGTTAGCTCTTTTATTACATTAGAAGTTGTGTTGTGTTTAGTTTAGGAAGAGGAGGTCAACCTTATTCGGAGGTTCACCTCGAGCACACGTCCCATAGCTTGAGAGGCGATCCCGGGTTATCTAGTCACACCTTGAATGCCCTATCCATCACTTGGCCATTCAGAGGGTGCAGTGATTTGGTGATAACACATAATTCACCGCATAGGAGTGTTTATTTTGAATTCCATACGAAACATTTGGTATTGGGAAAAAGTAATTGTAGCCCATTATTCTTTGTGTGATTGACACTATGGCATCCTAGCTCAAGGGACTCTATTCTAATCACACGCATGTTGGGCATTATGTCTTTGTTGTTGTCATTGATGTTAAGTAACATTGATGTCAAAGGGTGTCCCGGATGCATAGGTGATTCTATGATCATGTCATCAATGTTATTTGAGTCAACATGATGTGTCTATTGGCATGGAGAAGTGGCATGGTGAGTTGCACGGATAGTGTAGACACTAAATCATGCACTTTGGGTATATTTTTAGTCCTGATCACATACTACTTTCATATGATTCCTAAGAAAGAAAAGTACTAATTGACCACTGTCTTGGGCCTCTTTACTTTATTTCTATTTTCATTCCTTGTCTCACACACCTTCTTGCCTAGTCTAACTTTCAACACTTCACTTTTTCTCGAGTTTGGACACTAGCGCCCAACTAGGATGCCAGCACCCAAGTGCCCCTGTCCCTTCAGGTGCCCCTAATCTCTTTATATCTTGATCACATCTTTTGGGTCCTTTATAACTATTGAGCATCTTATTTTCTTGGTGTTCGGCCTTTTATTTTTAATTACAAAATTAGAGCAAAGGAATCATATAAATACAAAGTTATGTGGCAATAATAAAGGACCAAGCACTAAGCATCTATTATCACCACCTAAGGTTACATCCAAAGGCCATTACAAATGCACTCAATCATCCATCTAGCACTCACACAAGGGACAAGGGATTGCATTCTTCTACATACACTTCATAGGAGGAAGTTCATTTTTTCGACATACATCTATCTACATTATCTACATCTAGCTATTGCTCGTTATTCAAGTGTGTTTGGCACAAGAGCTACCTAGGGACGATTTCAGAGAGAGAGAGAGAGAGAGAGAGAGAGAGAGAGAGAGAGAGAGAGAGAGAGAGAGAGAGAGAACTACATGGAGTCTAAATTGTAGTTCAACATTCGGATTGTAAGTTCACTTAGTCGGGTGACCGTTGGTGCGATCGACTCCCCATTTGAATATTTTTCTTTATACTATTCGATGCGTTTTGCGTTTTTGTAGGTACTCTTTCTTCTTGTATGTTTAAAGAGCTTAGAAATAATATAACAACATACTAGAGACAAAGATCAAAGTTTAACAACATTGAAGATGCAATATAAAAATTACTTTATGAGGTTTCGAGTAGTCACAAACGTCCCAGAGGAGGTCTACGAGTGCCCTAGGCGCCCGTGACCCTGTCCGTACCACTCTAGTCCCAACATTTCCACTACTCACACAATTTTTGGGCTCAATAGTGACAATCTTCCCTTCAATTCCATCAGTTCTCCAACTCGGCACAACTTCGGGATTATTACAAATCAATTAAGTATCTCACCCTCTCTCTTGCACTTAGGGTTTTAGATTTGCTAGCTTACTTTCTTTGGTTGATTGGTACTTTATTACACATCTATCTACTATGTTGTTACATATATATATATATATATATTTAAAATTTATTTATTTCAGTATTTGCTTAATCATTTAGTGAACATGTCTCATTCGAATAGTCTTAGGTTACTCATACTTTTATTTCTTTCATTTTCCTAGGATCTTCCCATCATGAATATATCTATTCATGATTTCTTACTAGCCAATCTTGAGTGTCACACTAAAATCATTAATATTTTGGCTACTACTCATATTCCTTCCACTACTCATCTAAACATTGTTTATCAGACATTTATAGATGCATTTTCACAACACATTACTTTTCCATCTACTATAGCTAACAATATTTCTACAACAATGATCCTCCTCTATATATACAAGTCTACATCAATAATTTGGGATTCAAATGCGCTTTATTCGATACTAGATCTGAACTCAATCTTTGTCCTTTATCATTCATTCACATTATAGGCCTTCCCATGTATGTTCTTAACCCAACATCTACCTTTATTTGAGCGTATGATTTCACTATGCATCCATATGTAGGAACCGTCACCTTATCGCTCATGGCATTTGGGCCAAAGACTATTCCAATTCTATTCTTTGTCATTGATATCCCAGTTCCATATAATTGCTTACTTGGTAGGCCATGGCTTCATAGAATGCAAGTAGTGTCTTCTACAGTTCACCAATGTGTTAGATTCTTACATGAAGGATTTGAATATGAAGTTCCCACTGATAGTACACCATTCCAATATTGTAACCTAGACCCAAACATTGTATTACCTATTCCAACTTCTGCTATTATATATCCTGCTCCGATATGCAACCCATGCACTATCCAAACAACTTGCCTCCACTTAAGGAAACCATTTGTACACTAGATGTTTTTCCATCCTCTTGAGAACTCCCCCTTTATCTACTACTATTATAATTTATCGGGGTCTCTCTATACATCGGATGTCATACCACTTGTAGTTTCTTCCCATGAACAATATGTATCTACACTTCCTCCCTTCACATGCACTCTCTTCATGAATAACTCTTACTAGACACACATTGCATTCGATCCCACATGTTCTAACACCATTTTCATACATGATGAATTGATTCGGATTGGTTTTACACTCAATGATATCTTACCTCCAATGCATTCACCAAATTTATATCATGGATGTGTTGGAGTTATTGCAGCTTATGGTCTCGAGTATTTCATTTATCGATATTTATTACATGCACTTCACGTCTTGCACCACTTACTTTTGGGAAATCCTAGCTTGATTATATTGGTGATACTTTAGATCCAGATCATATCAACACTTCCTTTCCTATGCCCTTGACTACATTTTTTATTTGCTATGAATCATTTCTCGGCTATTCACAAAACCTTACTCATTGATATGCACAAGGATGTATATTACCACCTTTTACCAATGAGGATTATGCAATGGGCATGTATAATCTATGTTGCACTAGCTCTCTATGGGATCAACCACATACAATTTCTTACCAAGTCTCAGATGCATCACCATTTAGTTTTGACCATGAAAATGATGACCTCTTAGACAATATTACATGATCACACGTATCATCATACACTTGGGGATCATCATGCTTATTCTTCCCCCTTCTAGTATTATAATTTGTTTTGCATTTCTACTCGCTCACTATGCACTTCATATCTAGGATTTTACATGCATTTTATACATTTTGATACACTTGTATCATCATTACCCAATGACGCATTCTTGTTTTATGGTTCACATTTTATTGTTGAGGGATCACTACATTCATGAACCTCACCTCACATCACTTGACACATCTCACACTCAGTGCATTCATGACATATCTTTCTAACACACATTGATCATGACACACTTCCCGATGACGCACTCTAGTTTACGCAATTCATAATTGACTGCTAAGAGTCTAAATATAAAATGAACCTCACCACACTCACTCACTCACTCGCTACGATCTGCACTTTATCGATCATATCTTTCTAGCGCATGATTCAAATCATTCCCGATGATGCACATTTATTCAATGGTTCATTATCGATTGATGAGGGGAATTTATAAATGAGTCTTATCTCAAGCATACTCATTTACACTCACTTGGGGGCACGATGATCCTATCACATTCACTATGCATTCCATTCCATTTCACACTCACAATATATTGCATATCTTGGTTGCACGTTGTCTTTGTTTTCGATGCTTGCATACTACACTTTGCTTACTATGTTATATAGATACTTTGTATGTCATTATATTTATCATACACACATGCATGTTCACTTGCCTTCTAGTTGTGATTGTAGATTTTACAAAGATCGTTATGCAAAACTTGGATGCATTTTACCTCTTACCAGTTTCCCAGCAGGCTCCTAGGGGCATCCACTTTTATACACATCACAAGTGCTATTGTTTTGATTTATACTACTTCTATTCATATTAGCACACTACATCATATCAGATCATACACGTTTTGACATACTTTCTATCTTTCTAACATGCTAACGGGTGCTTCATGTGCAACATTTGTCTTATAGGAACTATTTTCTACCATGGTTGTCTATTACATTGTTTGATATTCTCTGTCATTGTTTGCCATTGTATGTCATTATTTGTAAAATTTTCCCTTTCTCTTGTATGCACACTATATGGTTTTTTCCACTTTGGTCTCGATTTTCTTGTGACATCGTGAGTGATGTCCCATGTTTACAACCCATTTTTGTGGTCTACATTGTCTTCCTACTTGTTATCTTACATCTTGTCTTCTATATGCATGTTTATCTTGTTTGCACTAACACTTGTTTCTATCCACTTTGTTTATATGTGCCTTGGTTTCTACCAAGCACATTCACTTCCCCCTAGAAGGCTTCTATTTCAGCACAACGTCATGTCCTCCTTTGGGCCGCATTCTCCTATCGATGTTGCATGTACCCAAAATGAGGGTGACATCATTGGGTGAATCATCCACCCCATATAGTAGTTTGATCACGATTCAACACATTTCAGTACCAATACAACATAGTCTTCGATCTCAAAAAACTCATAATATTACTTAGGTCCTCAACACAACACAGACACCAACTCCTAGACATAGACAATAGTGCTTGGGTGCACTGTGACTGAGGGGTAGTTACATAGTATTTCTCGGTTTAGCATAGTTCACAACAGTTTACACAAAGACCTTTACAGGACAAGTACATTCCTTCGACACTTGACATGCATGCATTAAACATTATTTTCTTTTTTTGTGTTGGATCAAACTGGATCAAAATGGATCAGATTTATACACACCATCTACAAGTGATGTATACTATTCAGTAAGTAATCAAAGGTTGGACAATAACACTAGAGATTTCTCCATACACTTCTTACGTACTTGGTGCGGTTGGCGTGAGATCGCCCAAAAACTCGTTCTTCTAAAATGTCTTGAGGATTCTTTCTATCTCTTTCACTCATCACGAATCAAGTTCACATGTTCCTTTTCATATTTTTACATATGTTCTTACACACTTTTTACGAGTTTTGATCAAAATTTTCATATAAAAATGTTTGACTACTCGTTTTCTCTTCTTTTTGTAGGTTTGTCCTTATGGGAAGTATTATTCATATCATCAAGCATCAAATGACATCAACAACAGGTACAATGTGACACATTCTACATATGCTTTCACCCCTAGGGTCATCATTTTCACTTCCTCTTCTCTAACATCCACACTTCATATTTTTATCACTCCACGCTTTTCTTTTCTCCTCAACATGCTTTTTCATTGATCTACATGGTTATCAGCACGCATCTCTTATCTACTTTATGTTACCAAGCATTCTCTCAATAACATAAAGTAGGGGCAAATGTAGATACTAAATCATGCACTTTGGGTATATTTCTAGTCCTAATCACATACTATTATTCATATGATTCCTAAGAAAGAAAAGTACTAATTGACCATTGTCTTGGGCCTCTTTGCTTTCTTTATATTTTTCTTCTTGGTCTCACACACCTTCTTTCCCAGTCTGACTTTCAACACTTTAATTTTTTTGAGTCTAGACACGAGCTCCCATCTAGGACACCAACACCCAGGCACCCCTAACATTTTTTTATATTACTCGCATATTTCGGGTCCTTTCTAGTTGTTGGGAATCTTATTTTCTTTGTGGTCAGCCTTTTAGTGGTTAATTACAAATTTTGAGAAAAGAAATCATATAAATATGAAGCTATGTGGCAATAATAAAGGACCAAGCACTAAGCATATATTATCATCACATAAGGTTGCATCTAAATGACATTACAAGAGCACTCAAACATCCATCTAGCACTCACACAAGGGAAAAGGGACTACATTCTTCTACATACACTTCGAGAGGAGGGAAGTTCATTTTTCCATGCACATGCACACATCTATCTACATTTTCCACATCTATCTATTTCTCATTATTGAAGTGTGTCCGACACATGAGCTTTCTAGGCACGATTCTACACACACACACACACACACGAACTACATGGATTCTAAAATGTAGTGGAGTGCTTGGATCGTAATGTCACGCACTCGGGTGACCACCAGGGTCAATCTAAATCCATATATGTATATTTTTATTTTTAGGATTTGATGTGTTTTGGGGTTTTGCAGGTGCTCTTTCTTACTATAAGTTTTAGGTGAGCTCAAATATCATACAACAACATACTAGTGACAAAGAGAAAAATTTAGTGACATTGAATCAACATTGTACAAAGCACTTTATGAGGTTTTGACTAGTCAGAAGCACCCAGAGGAGGTCTACAATGCCCAAGGTGCCCCTGACCTTGTCTAGGTGCCCTAGTACTAGCATTTCCAATGCTCACATAATTTTTTGGGCTCAGTTATGATAGTCTCCTCTTCGGTTTAATTAGTTCTCTAACTTGGCACAACTTTAGGATTATTGTAAATCAACTAAGCATCTCACCCTCTCTCTTGCTCTTAGGTTTTTAATTTTCTAGCTTACTTCCTTGGGTCAGATCTATACTAAATTTCATATCTATCTATTGTGTTGTTACATATCTATATTTAAAATTTATTTATTTCAATATTTGCTTAATCAGATAATGGCATGATGCATATGCATAGTTTAGGGCATGAGTCAAACAAGTAAGTGTTGAGTGTGGGATCATAAGGTTATGTTAAGGTTGCTACATGGTCAAACATGAATAGGATGGTGTGTCAAAGGTGTATTAGGGTTTGAATTGTGAAGGAAAGGTCATTTTGAGTGAAGTATGGGATGAAACTAGCCATTTTAGGCCTATTCCTAGACCTAGTGCGTAGCAGGTGATGTGGTAACATGAGATATGGAGCGAGGGAAAGTAAATAGAAGATAATTTAAGGTTTTGTAAGGTTTTATATCATGTGTAGGAGGAATCTAAGGTCATGTTTCATATGTATGATGCATATTCAATGTACTTTTGGAGCAAGACTATAAGACAAGGAAATGAAACCATGGGAAAGTCATGGTGCACGAAATATTTCAGAGGTTTTCAAGTATTAGTAAGTATTGTAGATCATATAGGATTTTATCCTATTGGCATGCGTTAAGTTTCAGGATAGGAGGATGAAGATAAAGCGTGAAAACCTATTTTTAGCCCTATTGAGTTTTCAAAAATGTAATTTCAAGTTTGAAGGTCACTTTCTTATACTCATCCACACCGGTGAGATTTTAATGAGGGTTTCAGATCTTGTGGGATGTTAGGAAATGGAACCAAGGATGTATAACAAGAATAATGAGGTCAAATAAACACCATTTATTTAAGAACCATCGTTAACAAGCTAAGTAGGTCAAAACCCTCCTAAAACCCTAGTTCTAGAGTGATGGAAAAAGATGAAGTGTATGAAAATAAAATGGATTGGGAAATATTTTTGAGATCTAGGGTTGTAATGGACTCCTCAGCGGTTATTTTGGTGGTAGTTTCATGATTCAGGTTTGTTGGTAAGTTGGATAAAAACCCTATTTTTGTGGAGATTTGTTTTTTAGAGCTAAGTTGAAGGTTTCATGAAATGAAACAAAGTGTTCCAGAAATATTGGGATGTATGCTATATGATCATGAAATTTTTGGGCAGATTTAGTACAAAAAATTAGCGAAACAGGTCTTCAAAGTGTGCCTACCATTTTAGGGCTTAAAGGCACAAAACTAGTCATGATGGTCTAAGAGGTGTGTGATAGAAATGCATGTTGTAGCATTTATTTTTAGAATGAATATCTTATGGAGGCCTAGTATGATGTGATATAACTCTTGGTTTGATCTAGTAATATGTTTTCATTATTGAGCTCTATTGGTCTAAACTACCCTATTTAGGCATGTTAAGAAGGCTTGTGGATCAGGTATACAAGTGAGGTTTTCTCTCTATGAAATATGGTTGTGAGTGATTTTGGAGGTGTTCCATTATTTCATTGACGTGTTACATGTGTTTTTAGTTCTGGAAGTGATTCTTGAGGCATTAAAAGTGGTTGAGCTCAAGACTAGATTTGAGTTGTTTGAGAGATTGAACTGTTTGAGTTCCATGTGCCCTAATTTAGTGATTTCCATGAGTTTTTATAGGTGCACGATGATGATACCTTTTCAATGATATGCTTTATGATCCATGGTGAAGAGTTTTTCTATGTGCATTTTTTTGTTCTTTGAGATTGATTTTTGGATGCATGAGACCTAGTTGGGTGAGCTTGCAAATTGGTGTGTTTCATGATGAGTTTAGATGGTGTAGAGATTTTTAGATTCTTTAAGGTTGTAATATGATTCTTCTGACATGTATGAATCTATATGATTCATGATGAAGCTTCCTTGTTCCTTGAGATTCAAAATTGTGAACGTTGGAGCAAAAATACTATGTTTTAGGCATTGTGAGCTAGTTTGTGTTATTGGGCCTAATTATGACATATAAAGTCTATTTGTGTGATTTATGTGAGAGTGTTTAATGTTATTTTATGTTTATATAACTGAAATTAATGGTCTTAGCTGACCTTTGGTCATTTATGGGGTGTGTCAAGTGTAAAAATGTAGCACTTGTTTGCTCATTTGAGCAAGGCTAGAGGATTGAGATCCGAGCGAGCTAGAGAGAAGTATGTGGAGAGTTGTAGGGGGTCAAGAGCAGAGTTAAGAAGAGGATTAGAATCTAGGAAGGTCATATAATAATATCTTCAAGTTCAATAGACCTAATCAACATTATATGATGCAATCTTGAACGAAGAAGAAGAGTGAGCAGTTTGAGAAGGTTTTGGCTGAGAAGAGCTTACAAAGTGATCACAATCAGTTTTTAGAGAAACAAGTACTCAAGTGATCTTCATATTCAGGTGGTGAGTTGGTGCTTGGTCATCCTAGGGGTTGTAGCATCCTTGTGGGTTTGGTGCCTCACTAAATCGGGATGGTGCTTAATAAATTCCTTTGTGTTGTGTAATATATGCAAAGGTTTAGTGGGTTTTCTTCCCTTGATGGTTTCCCACTTTATATCTAGTGTTCATGTGTTCTCTCTTGTTTCATGTACTTGTGGATGGATGTTACACACTTAATAAGCTCACATTGATGATGTATGTTAAATAGTTGATTTGAATGATGTATGTAAGTTATGGTAAATGAAGTAAAAGTTTTGTATGACTGATTCACCCCCTTTTAGTCATCATGCTTCTAAAAATAAGTATAAGATCCAAGTCCTTTTGAAGAAATTATAACCACTTAAAGGATATCCTTAAAGCACAACAATGGGAAAATCATCTAAGGTTGAAAAATAGCGATGATTATAATAAGGAAGTACAAGATTAAGGATTCCTTGTGTTGGCTAGATTTTCTGCATAGCACAAAACCTAGGCAGTCATGAGATAAATCTCCCTCATTTAACCGGTGAGGCTCCCATGTCAGATTTGTCAATTTAAGTATGCTAATATCTAAATGGGGTTTTACTTTAACTACTCAGTTCATGAACCATAACTGAACAATTCTGCAGCAAGTAAGCAGTTGTTTAAAGAAAAGAAAAGTTATAGAAGAAGGTAATTACGTAAACACATAGAAGAAATGGGGAAGATGTGCATCCCAATTAGTAGATGGCAGAGCTGATTGCATACACATAGAAGAATCCAATAGATATAAACACATAATTCTAAAACAAAGGCAACTCTAGATCCAGATCTAAAATAACACAAAGTTTATTAAGAGATCTAAGATTAAAAGCAAGAAACATAGTACACCGTGACACAAAGTTCTTCGGAAACCTGCTCCTTTGTATTCCTTTGCTCCAAGTGGCTCTCAGGGGTTCAACACAAAGTCTAGAACATAAGATTGCTGCTTACAAATTCTAATCATTAACCCGGAGGTTCTTCTCCTACTTATAGAATGTAGGAGGGAAAGTACAAATGAGAAATCTAACTGAACTGAAACATAAACAACAAGTAAAGATGACATTTGGCAATCATCTTCTACTAACTTCTCCTTAAGTGACACATGTATCACTTAACTAATAGAATTGTTCCACATGACTTTAAGCAATGGTTTCAAAACCAATAACTTAAAGTTTTACAATTTCATTCGGGAACATAGAAAGTAGAAGAAGAAAGAAATAGAAGAAGAAGTCATGCCAGCTGTAACATTTATGAATTCTTTTTGTTTTGATATCGGATATACTTGTCGAACATGTGATTCAACATCTTTCCATCTGTTTTAGACACTTGCTTCCTTCTTTGTCTGAATCGTAGCAATACTTCATTCAACACTTTGATGCATGCTTGCACATCTTCCAAACTTGGTCCAAACCTTGCAATATCCACCTATAGCGCCACTAGTCTACTAATAGAGTTCATCATGAAAGGATTAGTAGTTTTATTAATTCTTTTTGTACCATCAAGAGAGACCCTTCTAGGGAATTAGGAACCTTCCTAGGAATGATCCGCATGTATGAAGTAACACCTCCGACCACGTCCTCCTTAGTGAAAGAAATGATACTGTATGGTAAGGATGACATCCTACTCTCAAGTGCCTGCATCCTTTTCAGCAAAACTCTGCAGATCTCCAAACGGAAAGATACTGCAAACTCCAGCTACTTCCCCTTCTCAACTGATCCATCCGGTACAATTTTCTCCACAACCAATACATCTCTTGGTAGCTTGTTGATCTCGGCCAAAATACTCAGGTTACTCTCAGCAACTGTGTTCATGTCCACTATGCTCGTCACTAGTTGCTGCAGCTGATTTGCCGCATCATTCATAACCTTTAGGCAGGCTGGCACTTCTCTAAGTTGTACAAAAGCTTGATGAATAATCAAATCCTTCCATTCGTCAATAGTTTTTACTTGATTGCTTGCATCCTCCATTTCCTGCATAAGATGATCACTCACCTGCTCTGAAATGGGTTGAATGGAGGGTTTAACAACCTTGGCTATGATCTCACACAATTGAGATACTTGCTTCTGCAGCTCATCTTTCTCCGCCTTTTCTCTGTTAAGCCTAAGGAATAGAGCATCTATCAATGTCTGCGTATCCTGCTTCAATCCTTCAGTGGTGGCTTGACCGAGGGGTACTTTGGTTACTGTCACATCTTCTGCCGTGAGCTCATCCTCCTTTCCTTCTGCCGGAATTGACATCTCAGCAAACTTCTCTCCCGAATCCTCGATGATCAACCTTGAAGTTACCTTAGCAACTTTAGGCCTTCTGTCTCTTCCACCCAGATTCTGGAGTAGCTGCAAGTCGTGCTCCTCTAAGTTCATCTCCATTCTCACTTCTGGAACCAACTGTGAAGCCAACCATTTCGAGAAGTTACTTCTCGAGAGAATGAGAAGTCGTTGAGTGCACTACCATCTCCCGCTCTGCCTCCTCTCCATCAAAAAGTGCCACAGTGTTATAACTTCCATCCTTTGAATTATCCAAGGACAAAGCTCTTTTGAACTCCACCATCTGTAGCTTCAACATCTCCTCTGGAACAGGTGCTAAACAGAGTGGCTGAGGAGAGAAGATGAATGTCGCCAGATTCAGTAGAGGCATGGAAGTATCCTGCTGCGGTGCAATAGTTGGTGAAGTACTGGGTGTTGGAGAAGCCGGAGCTAAAGCCATGGTCATAGAAGTGATCTTCTCCTTTGATTGAGATCTTCTATGTACTTTCAACTTCTCGGACCTTCTACTACTTTCTCCTTCATGCTTCCGCTTGAGGGAATCTCCTGCGCCGAAGTTTCCCGTGACTTGATTCATCAATGCTTCATCAAGGCAATATCCCTTCGTCAGCAACCAATTTGAAGTATTCACCAAAACAGCTCCAGATCTTTCTTCAATTGTATGGCAGCCTCCTACGTTATCCTGCAGTATGGCTTTATCTCCTCCCATTTGATGGTAAGTGTCAAGTACCACATTCCCATCATCTTTAATATCCACAAGTATCCACGCTAGTCCAAAGTCAAACACTTGCTTTGCTGATAGCCTGCTGAAATCTCTCTTTCTAACCTCGTACTCACTTTTGTACTTCATCTAGAAATCTTCTAATGAAGGCACATGTGCATACTCCTGGGAGATCATCTTCTTGGCTACTCCAAATGGATCGAAGTTAAGCTGTGTAGGGAAGAAATCTTTCTCATACTCGGATAACATCTACGTCTCCATCCCTCGAGCTCTATGAATGCTATGGCAACTATAATGTCCGACAGTGATCGGGAAGAAGCTCGTAGACTTGTGCCATTTTGATTGAAGATCATGTATCTCCACAAGTTGCCTGCTCAGCTCCATGCCGATCAATCTATCATTCAGATACCTGGGCATCTTTATTGGTTCTCCAGAAAATCCCGTAACCTTGAGGTATGTGAAATCTGCAAACTGAATGAATAGACTACCAATCTTGGACACAACTTCCCACGCTTCCTTGCTTACCCTGTTGGCCTTCAAGTCTTTGTCTAGCCTGTAAATGAAATCATAGAAGAATTCATCATTGACCACTTAGTAATCTTTCTACTTTACATGTATAGTAAGTCGTGGGTAGCACTCAAAAATGGGATCCTTAGAAAGAACACCACATCTATCTAGCTTGGAAAAGATGACTTGTGAAGCTGCAACATACACCATGTAGGAAGTCATTTTGAAGTGAAAGTACGCTTCACACTCCGGAGTTGCTCACCAATGTTGTTGCTAATAATTTTCGACCAACTGATTATGGAATCAACCTTGTTGACTTCAATGGTCCTGATGAAAGCATACATCCATATATGGAAAGTGTAAGCATTCGCCTCGCCATTAAACCTGCATAACAATTTGATAATATCATCGACCTCCTGCACCAAATTAAATAGCGGAAGAGTTCTTAGAAAATTTGAAGGAGATCTAGGCTTCTTCATGTATCTGCTTTATTTATTATGCTCACGAATCAACTCTATGCTTCTCCGCTGCTTTCGCTCGCATCCCGAAGACTAATAGAAGTCACCACCTTTCACACTGAATCTTCAAACAATAATTGATGAACTCGGTGTCCAATCAAATTATTGTTTTCCCCATAGCATCTCGCATTGATTTGGATGAAGGATGGTAAGATCTAGTGCACTCCATAATAAACTCGCTTATTTGGGTTGTGCATGGAAAGGCTGCATCTCGAATAATTCCACTACTTTTAACCACATGCATGAGTGAAGTCTTTCTCGATCTAGATCTATCAATCAATTCGGAAAGAGGTTCCAGACTTAGATTTGTGTCTCCTATGTCTGCAAGTTTGGAAGTGATGCATGACTCTGTTGTGCTTTCTTTTTCCTCTTTCTTTGCCATGGCTTTGTCTATCTTTGTTTGAATAATCTTTTTGTTCTTATTTGGTCGATTTCTTCAAATGGTGTAGATCTGGATATTTCTTCATATTCAAAGGATATATGTAATTGTAAGGCACTGTAATGAATTCTTGTAATTAATTCATACAAAAATAGCCACCGGAGCATAAATAGTAAATTTTAATTGTTAAAATATGCACTTTTCAAGCCTCTTTACCCCAAAAATTGATGTTTAATTTGCACATAAAGAGAACATGAATATTTTCAACAACACTGAGCACCTATAACACCTATGCAAACAATTATGCGACAAAAATCAACCTCCTTCAAAGCATGCACCAAATTTGGAAGCTTTTAGCCTTGTTTTCACCTTTGTATGCGAGCAAAATCCTTCTTCAAATGGGGCGTACTTTTCCTCTTGGCTGCAATTCTTTACCGTGAATTAAATAATTCACCCTTATGGCAGCCCATGCTTATATAACCCTCCCAACTCTATAATTAATAATTGCCCTTCCTATTTCTGGCAATTAATCAATTAAAAATCATGTTTCTCTCTTTAAAAATAGCATGTTTAAGGACAACCATCCAATAAATTAAATTAATTCATTTAATTCATCCACTCTTCACTTCACTTAAGCTTCATAGTGTGCCTTGACCATAGCCACTGAAAATAAAATTTAATTTAATGATTTAATGCTTCAAAAATCATTAAATCTATCCTAAATGGGGCACACTTTTTGACATGAAGGGGGCAACCTTTAAATAAATTAAATTTAATCAATTTAATCCATTTAATTCTATTTCTTTTATTCCCTTTGGCTTTGTTGACTTTCTTCCATACTTGGGTGCCCTTTTTAGAAGAAAAATTAATTAATTTAATCCACTTTAAGGCTGCCATCTTCTCACCAAAGGGGGCACACTTTTTTGCATAATAGAATTCTATTTTTAAGAATTTTTCACAATGGGATTCTTTACCCTGCAAGGCAGCCCCGAAATCCCATGATCCACTTAAGTGATTTGACTTTGACAATGGGATTATTTACCTGCAATACATGCAATAAAATCCCATGATTTCACTTAATTCACTTTTCTTTTATTTCACGATGGGAATTTTTACCTAAGGCGACGATAAATTCTGCCTCGCTACATCCTCTAACTTTCCCATTTGTAGCGTAAGTGAATTTTATATCACGGGAAAAAGTACCCTGCTAGGCAGGCACAAAATTCCCACCTTGCTTGCTACTTTTATTTTTCCCATTGTAGCTTAAATCCTTTGTTTTCCAAAAATGTGCCCAACCCCACAGGGGCTTTTCTGTGCATGACTTTGATTTTTCCCAGTGATCCAGACCTCTGATGGTGACTTCCTCCAAGCATAATGTGCGTATATGTTCTCTAGCTGCTCCATGCCAAGAATCAAGCTTACGATGAAGGAATTGTTCTAGAGAAATTTCATAGAAAACGAAATGGGACAACACAAATACACAAAAAATAACCAAAAGTCACAAATAAAGCCCAAAACTTATTCCAAGTTATAACCCTTCAGGTACATGGGAATAATGACATGTTCAATCATAACAGAGTTAAAACAAAGCGTAAATAGCCTCAAACGGGGCTCAAAATAATTAAATACAAATTTCTTGCAAACAAATCCCGACGATAGAATATAACAATTTTGGGCATCTGGGTATTTGGCAAAAAAGGCTAAAATGGCTCTTTAGGAATATCTTGACATAATACAAGAACTTTTAGGAGATAAAATCCCAAAACGACCCATTATTTTAAAAGTACAAATTTTTTTTGGATAGGGTAGTCGCAGATTTCAGGATGAAATCTAGGTGACACCAATTGGCTCGTCTGTGGACAACTTTTTCTTTGTTAGAATGAGAAAGGGAAAAGATGAGATCCCAAAGTATCTCCTGGGTTTCGTATCTTGTCCTTTGGGCACGGGGTCAGGCAAACAAACACAACACAACACAAAAACAAAAACAAAACAAGAAAAAAATAAACAAAGTTTTATTTATGTACATATAGGTTTTACCCTGCTTCTCATGTCCGGAACAACTTCAAGTGTTGCCCATTGAAAGGCAACGACAATTCAACTCCATCCTAATGAGCAAGAATGAAGCTATCTGCTCCAACGATCTTCTTAATCACAAAAGGCCCTTTCCATAGTGAATCGAATTTTCCATGCATGCCTTTTGCTTCTCTTCTTTTGTCCCATAAAAGGACCCAGTCATTGACTTCAAACTTTCTTTCCTGGCTTTTTGTCGAAGATGAATTTCACCTTCCTTTGATGCTCTGTCAACCTATCTGCAACTTGAGTTTGTACTTCTCTCAATTCAGTTAGGTACATAATTCTTTTATCAATAGCATCCGTGAATGTGGAATCCTCTAGGGCCTTAGAAAGTTGTAGGGCAGGCAGTTCCAAGGTAAGAGGCAGCTCCGTGTCTCTACCATATAACAACTGAAATGGGGACATGCCTATCACCCTCTTTGGTGTGATTCTATCGGCCCATAATGCATCAAACAACTTTTTATGCCAAGTCCTTTGATTTTCCGTTACTAGCTAGCTCATGCATGATAGTTACAAGTTTTAATTACTAGATTCAGCTTGGCCATTCCCTTATGGATAGTAGTTTGAGGAATGAGCCAGCTGGATCCCATTAGTGTAGCATAATTCCACCAGCTCCTCAAAAGAAAGATTAAGAGCGTTGTCTGCTACAATTTTACTGGGTATGCCAAACCTGACAATAATATTTTCTTTTGTAAAACTGCACACCTCGGCGGAAGTGGCGTTCTTCACAAGAATGGCTTCAACCCACTTACTGAAATAATCAGTAGCTGTTAGAATTTAATGGTGACCGACATTGGAAGTTGGGTTAAGCATACCAATACAATACATTCCCCACTATTGGAAAGGTTCTTCAATCACAATGGGTTTTAGAGGTAATGCAGGTAATTTCACATGCCCAACAAAATGTTGGCATGCTTGGCACTTAGCTACCCAATTTGTAGAATCTTGAAAAAGGGTGGGCTAGTAATACCTTACTCTGAGGATCTTGTGTGCAGTGAATTGGGTTGAGAAATGACCACTGCAAGCCATGTCATGAAACTATTGTAGTAGTTGATCCTGTTGAGCTTTATCCATACATATGAGAAATAAACCATCAATTCCCCTCTTGTACAAACCATTATCCCAAAGAACAAAATCTTTGGATTTTAGTTTAATAGTTTGTTTCTCTTCTTTGGAAAGTTGATCTGGGCATTCTCCATACGTCAGAAAGTAAGCAATGTTACTGTACCACTCCTCTACCAGATCTATAAAAAGTACCGCAGGAAAATCCCCATCTATCTCATCTTGATTCACTTCTGGCACTGATGTTTTCATCTCCATCATTAGTTCACATAGACCTCTTCCTCGAACCAGCTTTGTCGGTTTAATATCCAGGTCATATTCTTGAACCTTTGTCACCCATGTTCCTCTCAACAATCCTAACTCTTGTTGAGTGAGGATAGATTTAACTGCAGTATCTGCAACTAAAACCACAGTATGTGAGGAAAGAATATAATACCTAAATGCTTTACACACCTTCACCACTGCATATGCGTGCTTTTCCATGGGAGTATATTTCAACTCATAGGCTTTAAGGGGTGTGCTCATGAAAGCAATAGGAGCTTCTGCGTCCTCTTGATTTTTCTGCATCAATATTGCTGACATGGTGTGTTCGGAGGAATAATGAAGAAAGAATAAATTTTTTCTGAAGTCGAGTGAAACTAAGACTGGAGCTTTTGATGAGGCCTCTTTATTTTTTTCAAAAGCTTCTTTCCCTTCACTACTCCATTTAAAGTCTTGTGTCTTCATCATATTCGAGATATGACGAGTTAGCTCAAGAAAGTCGGAATGAATCTCCGAGAAAATTAACTTTTCCAGAAGGAGTGAACTCCTTTTTGGATGTGGGTAGTGGCAATGTTTGAATAGATCGACACGCTCCGGATTTATTTTTGGAGTAGCTTTCCTTCGGTTACGACAAAGATAGATTTCTTAGAATTCAAAGAAATACCATGCTTGCGGCACTGTATGAAAACCTCTTCCAAGTTTGAAATGTGTGCGCTTCTATCTTTGGAAAAGACTATCATATCATCTAGGTACACCACTATGCTTATATCCTTGAGATGAGCGAAAGCTAAATCCATAGCTCTTTGAAATGATTTAGCACCAACATTAATTAGGCCGAACGACATTTTCTGGTGAGCGAAGGTTCCCCAAGGTGTGATGAACATTGTTTTGTATTGATCTTCCTCGGCCACCTTGACTTGATTATAGCCTGAAAATCCATCAAGCATGGAAAGCATCTCAGATCCAGTGACCACCTACAGAGTGTGATCCATGATGGGGATGGGGTAGTTATCTTTTAAAGAAGCTTGATTAAGGTTGCAGAAATCTACACACAACCTAATTTCACCACTCTTCTTCCTCACATGAACTATGTTGGCCAATCATTCAGAATGATGTATATGATAGATAATCTTTGTGTCTAACAACTTCTATATTTCTACAAAGATGGTTCTCGAAATGGTAGGGTTGTGCCGCGCGCAACTTCGCTTGAAAGGCTTTGTTACGGTTTTAGTGGGATGTAGTGTTGAACTTTGGCGGTGATATGTTGTTAGATCCTAATAAGACCAGACAAAAACATCCATATATTTCTTAAGAAACTCAAGTAAAAGCTTCTCTTTCGGCCTCTCGAACAACACTTACCCAGATTTACTAATTTGGGATCATTCGCGCTCCCAAATTTAGTAATTGTGTGTCGAGGAAGAAGTTTCCCCACTTTCTTCATTTTTCTTAAGCATTTGATCATGCTTATCAAACATTTTCTCAAGAGATACCAAGCCTTTGGGAATTTTATTTCCTTTAGCTTAATAATCTCCCGACTTCCCGAGACATCCGCATCCATTTCTCCCATAGTAGTTTGCCTTGGAGGCGAGTTACTTCCCTCATAGTAGATTTCTTCAAAGTTGTCCTTCTGTTGGAGAAACACAACAATCTACTTGTCATCGTTGAATACTTACCATTGTTGGATGTTGTCAGGAACCTTTAGGTGGAAGACCATCTCCACTTTGTATTCTCCCTATCTAAAGAATGCAGGACGCTGATCTGGATTCAACAAGGCTGCAGTCACTGCAAGTGAATCGGCTCTTGAATTTTGTTCTCTCGGAATGTAAGATACCGAGAAAGCTGAAAAATCCAGGATAGCAGAGTAGACCCGATCTCTATAGTGCCGCAGTTTGTCTTTTTTGACTTGGTAGAGACCTCTTATCTACTTAACGATTAGCTCAGCATCTCCCTTTGCGTGTAATAGTTTGATTCCCATTGTTCTTGCCTACTCCATGCCTAACAACAACGCTTCATACTCAGCTATATTGTTAGTATTTTCGAACATCAATTTGAAGGAGTGTGCATGCACCTTCCCTTCAGGAGAGATAAGAACAATGCCTGCGCCTGATCCAAATGAACAGCAGCTGCCATCAAATTCCAGAGACCAAACCTTGTTGTCAAGTTGATGTGGTTCTTGAATCACGGGTTGAATTTCTTCTTTATCCATTTCTAGATAATAGACTCCATGATCAGATTCTTGAAACAAGATCTGAGATCTAGGATCCTCAGACTTTGATACTGTGTACTTGGATTTCTTCTCAGGTTCTAGCTTCTGATTTACTCCTTTGATTGGTATGTGTGCACAAGACCAATCCATCTTGACTTCTCCACCCAACTCTTTGCAGAAATTTCTACTCAATAGCATGCCATAAGACACTAGGATGTCTGCTACAAGGATAGTCATTTTCAGCCTTTTGTCTGGAAAGGAAGCAAGTACTACTTACGCATCTTTGATTTATCCTACAAGAGGGCTTGCCTTTCCATTGAATAACATCTTCCGATGGTTTTCGTCAATGTGAGACCCAAGGCATCAACAACTTTGGCAGGCATGACATTATCAGAAGCTCCAGAGTCCAAAATGCAATTGCTTAGTTTGTATCCGTTGATAAGCAATGACACATAAAATGGCTCAATCCTTTCTGATGTAGCAGGAGAAGAGGTAGAAGGAGAAGAACTTGTAGCCACATTATTTGAAGGAGGAGTATTCTTTGGATTTGCCAAGATACCCTGTGAAGTATTATTTGTTGGGCTGGGACCATTACTTTGCACATATTTGACCAATCTATTCAGTTGATCAGAAATGCTCTCAAATATTCAGCTTCTGACATTTGGACCTTATTCCTCTTGATGTGATCAATGATGTCAAAAGCTTGACTTGCTTCAGTGGGATGTGCGTTGGCCCTTTGCTGCGAATTAAAAGAATTTGAATATTTATCCTTGGGCACTAATGAAGAAGGAAGAGTGCTACCTCTTTTCAAGATAGTAACATCTAGGCCAGGATCTTCTCTTTCTCTTCGGCCACTTGTGGATGCTTTGGCATTTTGGCACGTCTGAGACCTTGTGAACACCGCAAATGTGTGACCATCAGAATCTTCAAAAGATTCATAATAGCCATCGTCAGATTCGTAGTCCAGGTAACCAATATTGGAGTCGCCAACGGGATCTATAAAGTCTTCATCATTGAATGATTCATCAATGCCAAGATCCTCTTCATTAGTTTCCAAGTTATTCCTTGGAGCAGCTTCTATTTCCAACCATTGTGGTGCAGCAGCAAATTTGTTTCGATTTTGATTTTGATTTTGACCATTGAAGGTCCGGTAGGAGCTAATCTTGAGGGGGTTGCATTCCCTACTTGAGAGATCTGCTTCTTGATTTGTAGCATGTCATTAGCCAATCTCTGCAACAAAGGATCTGAAGTACTTGAAGAAGTACCATCACCTTTGTGAGATGGTTGTCTGAGTTTCCCAGCCATGATCAAGTCATCCTCAACTTCCATGGTAGAATTTTGTGCTTCAAGTAGATTTACAGGTCTTGCCCTTCTCAGTTGATATCCAACTTCGGGAAATAGAGCATTTATAAAAAACGTCTTTTGATTTTTGTCGCTCAATGTGGCAAAAGTGGGGATTTTATATAAAATCCTCGTAACCTTCTGCAATAAATTCCGCATGTTCTCGCTTGGCTCTTTCTTCAACCGCGTCAGTTGGGTGATTAATGTGCTAACGTTCTTTGCAGGCTTGAATCTTTTCAGAAATTGCTCACGCATAGTCGCCCAGTTGGTTATGGTGCCAGGAGCCAGCCGATAGAACCATTCTCCAACCAAGTCATGTAGAGTTTCAATGAAGAGTCTAACTGAGCCATATTCATGCTATACTACAAGCACACCACGAGATATAAAGAAGGCCTGCCAAATGATCATCCAGGTTTTGCTTTCCATCTCCAAAGAATTTTGGAAAATTCTTTCTGGATCCCTTTGGCAGATCGTGCATAGGTGGAGTTAGGTTCAAAGGCCCAAAAGTTGCTCCCCATGGGACAGGTACTATCTGGTTCTGATTCTGATTCTGCATGATGAATGGGGCACGTCTCCTCCTTGTGTAGACTTGATGGATAATTCCAGTTGCCGGATTATGCTGAAGATGATCCAGATCTGGATGGGTGTGCACTCTCCTTCCTGGTGAGAGACTAGATCTGCGGCTTCTAACTTGAGGAGGGTGATTGAAATTGAATTGCTCCTGTAGTCTGAATAAATGATCAGTCCTTCCTTGCACCTTCACGGATTAGGTTAATGGACGTTCAGCTAGGTTGAGATTTGTGTGGAAAACACTCTGATCTTCAATAGATAAGATTTGATTTGCAAAGATAGTTGTTTCCCCAGATGAGTTGCCTAAAAATGTTGGCTAGATTTTCGCATAGAACAAAACCTAGGCGATCATGAGATAAATCTCCCTCATTTAACCGGTGAGGATCCCATGTCGATTTGTCAATTTAATTATGCTAATATCTAAATGGGGTTTTACTTTAACTATTTAGTTCATGAACCATAATCGAACAATTTTTGCAGCAAGTAAGCAAATGTTTTAAAGAAAGGAAAAGTTATAGAAGATAGTAATTACGTCAACACATAGAAGAAATGGGGAAGATGTGCATCCCAATCAGTAGATGGCAGAGCTGATTGCATACACATAGAAGAATCCAATAGATATAAACACAAAATTCTAAAACAAAGGCAACTTTAGATCCAGATGTAAAATAACACAAAGTTTATTAAGAGATCTAATATTAAAAGCAAGAAACACAGACATCGTGACACAAAGTTCTCTAGAAACCTGGTCCTTTGTATTCCTTTGCTCCAAGTGGCTCTTAGGGGTTCAACACAAAGTCTAGAACACAATATTGTTGCTTACAAATTCTGATCAGTAACCAGAGGTTCTTCTCCTACTTATAGAATGTAGGAGGGAAAGTACAAATGAGAAATCTAACTGAACTGAAACATAAACAACAAGTAAAGATGACATTTAGAAATCATATTCTACTTACTTCTCCTTAAGTGACACATGTATCACTTAACTAATAGAATTGTTCCACATGACTTTAAGCAATGGTTTCAAAACCAATAACTTAAAGTTTTACAATTTCATCCAGAACATAAAAATAGAGGAAGAAAGAAATAGAAGAAGAAGTCATGCTAGCTGTAACATTTATGTCTTCTTTTTGTTCTGTTATCGAGATATACTTGTCGAACATGTGATTCAACATCTTTCCATCTGTTTTAGCCATTGCTTCCTTCTCTGTATTGAACTATAGCAATCCTTCATTCAACACTTTGATGCACGCTTTCACATCTTCCAAGCTTGACCCAAACCTTGCAATATCCTGCGCAACGCCACCGGCCTACTAATAGAATTCATCGTGAAAGGCTTAGTAGCTTTATCAATTCTATTTTGTAAGAAGTCATGCCATTTGTAACATTTATGTCTTCTTTTTTGTTCTCATTATCGATATACTTGTCGAACATGTGATTCAACATCTTTCCATCTATTTTAGCCATTGCTTCCTTCTCTGTATTGAACTATAGCAATCCTTCATTCAACACTTTGATGCACGCTTTCACATCTTCCAAGCTCGACCCAAACCTTGCAATATCCACCTGCAACGCCACCAGTCTACTAATAGAATTCATCGTGAAAGGCTTAGTAGCTTTATCAATTCTCTTTTGTAAGAAGTCATGCCAGCTGTAACATTTATGTCTTCTTTTTGTTCGCATATCGATATACTTGTTGAACATGTGATTCAACATCTTTCCATCTGTTGTAGCCATTGCCTCCTTTTCTCGTATTGAACTATAACAATCCTTCATTCAACACTTTGATGCACGCTTTCACATCTTCCAAGCTCAACCCAAACCTTGCAATATCCACCGCAACGCCACCAGCCTACTAATAGAATTCATCGTGAAAGGCTTAGTAGCTTTATCAATTCTCTTTTGTACCATCAGAAGAGACCCTTCTAGGGAATTAGGCACCTTGCTAGGAACGATCCACACGTATGAAGTAACACCTCCGACCACGTCCTCCTTAGTGAAAGAAATGATACTGTCTAGTAACGATGACGTTCTACTCTCAAGTGCCTGCATCCTTTTCAACAAAACTCTGCAGATCTCCAAATGGAAAGATACTGCAAACTCCAGTTGCTTCCCCTTCTCAACTGATCCATCTAGTATAATTTTCTCCGTAACCAATACATCTCCCAACAGCTTGTTGATCTCGGCCAAAATACTCAGGTTACTTTTAGCAACTGTGTTCATGTCCACTATGCTCGTCACCAGTTGTTGCAGCTAATTTTCCGCATCATTCATAACCTTTAGGCGGGTTAGCACTTCTCCAAGTTGTACAGAATCTTGACGAATAATCAAATCCTTCCATTCGTCAATAGATTTTACGATTGACATTTGCATCCTCCATTTCCTGCATAAGATGATCACTCACCTACTCGAAACTAAATGGGCTGGATGGAGGGTTTAGCAACCTTGGCTATGATATCACACAATTTAGATACTTGCTTTTGTAACTCATATTTCTCCACCTTTTCATTGTCAAGCCTAAGGAATAGAGCATCTATCAATGTCTATGTATCCTGCTTCAATCCTTCAGTGGTGGCTTGACTGAGGGGTACTTTGGTTACTGCCACATCTTCTACCATGAGATCATCCTCCTTATTTCCTTTTGTCTAAATTGACATCTCAGCAAACTTCTCTCCCGAATCCTCGATGATCAACCTTGAAGTTACCTTAGAAACTTTAGGCCTTCTGTCTCTTCCACCCATTCTCGCTCGGAACCAATCTGCGAAGCCAACCATTCCAAGAAGTTACTTCTTGGAGAAAGAGAAGTCATGAGTGCACTACCATCTCCTGCTCTGCCTCCTCTCCATCAGAAAGTGCCACAGTGTTATGGCTTCCATCCTCTGAATTATCCAAGGACAAAACTCTTTCAAACTCTGCCATCTGTAGCTTCAACATCTCCTCTACAATAGGTGCTGAATGGAGTGGCTGAGGAGAGAAGATGAATATCACTGGATTTAGTAGAGGCATGGAAGTATCCTGCTGTAGTGCAATAGTTGGTGAAGTCTTGGGTGTTGAAGAAGTCGAAGCTAAAGCCATGGTCATAGAAGTGATCTTGTCCTTTGATTGAGATCTTCTGTGTACTTTCAACTTCTCGAACCTTCTACTGCTTTCTCCTTTGTGCTTCCGCTCGAGGGAATCTCCTACGCCGAAGTTACCCATGACTTGATTCATCAATGCTTCATCAAGGCAATATCCCTTCGTCAGCAACTAGTTTTAAGTATTCACCAAAACAGCTCTAGATCTTTCTTCAATTATATGGCAGCCTCCTACGTTACCTCCTACGAAAGACGGATTTATCTCCTCCCATTTGATGGTAAGTGTCAAGTACCACATTACCATCATCTTTAAGATCTGCAGTATTCGCACTAGTCCAAAGTCGAACACTTGCTTTGCTTGATAACTTTGCTAAAATCTCTCTTTCTAATCTCGTACTCACTTTTGCACTTCATCCATAAATCTTCTAATGAAGGCACATGTGCGTACTCCTGGGAGATCATATTACTAGCTACTCCAAATGAATCAAAGTTTAGCCATGCAGGGAAGAACTCTTGCTCATACTTGGATAACATCTACGTCTCCATCCCTCGAGCTATATGAATGCTATGGCAGCTATAATGTTTGATAGTGATCGGGAAGAAGCCCGTAGACTTGTGCCATTTTGACTGAAGGTTGTGTATCTCCATAAGTTTCCTGCTTAGCTCCATGGTGATCAATCTATCATTCAGATACCTGGGCATCTTTATTGGTTCTCCAGAAAAGCCCGTAACCCTGAGGTATGTGAAATCTGCAAACTAAATGAATAGACTGCCAATCTTGGACACAGCTTCCCCCACTTCCTTGCTTACCCTGTTGGCCTTCAAGTCTTTTTCTAGCTTGCAAATGAAATCGTAGAAGAATTAATCATTGACCACTTTGAAATCTTTCTCACATGTAGGTACAGTAAGCTGTGGGTAGCACTCAAAAATGGGGTCCTTAGAAAGAACACCACATCTATCCAGCTTGGAAAAGACGCCTTGTGAAGCTGCAACATACACTAAGTAGGAAGTCATTTTGAAGTTGAAAGTATGTTTCGCATTCCAGAGTTACTCACCAATGTTGTTGCTAATAATTTTTGACCAATTGATTATGGAATCAACCTTGTTGACTTCAATGGTCTTGATGAAAGCATACATCCATGTACGGAAAGTGTAAGCGTTCGCCTCGCCATTAATCCTGCATAACAATTTGATAATATCATCGACCTCCTGCACAAATTTGGACCACGGAAGAGTTCTTGAGAACTTTGAAGGAGATTTAGGATTTTTCATGTATCTCGTTATTTATTATGCTCACACAATCATATCTATGCTTCTCCTACCTACTTGCCAAAGCATCCCGAAGACTAATGGAAGTCACCACCTTTCGCACTGTAATCTTCAAATAATAATTGATGAACGCGGCATCCAATCAAATTATTTTTTTCCCCATAGCATCTCGCACTGATCTGGATGAAGGATGGTAAGATCTAGCACACTCCATAATAAACTCTGGCAACTGGGTTGTGCATGGAAAGGCTATAGCTCGAATAATTCCACTGCTTTTAATCGCACACATGAGTGAATTCTTTCCCACTCTAGATCTATCAATCAATTTAGAAAGAGGTTCCAGACCTAGATATGTGTCTCCTATGTCTACAAGTTTGGAAGCGATGCATGGCTCCGTTGTACTTTCTTTTCCTCTCTCTTTGCCATGGCTTTGTCTATCTTTGTCTGAATAATTCTATTTCTTCTTATTTGGCCGAATTTCTTCAAACTCGGTGTAGATCTGAATATTTTTTAGATTCGGAGGATATATGCAATGTATTGGACATTGATTAAAGCTCCTTTTCTTTTGTAAAACACCTGTAATGAATTCCTGCAATTAATTCAGACAAAAATGGCCACCGGAGCATGAATAGTGAATTTTAATTGTAAAAATCTGCACTTTTCAAGCCTGCTGCCCCAAAAATTGATGTTTAATTTGCACATAAAGAGAGCATGAATCCTTTCAACAACACCTGAGCACCTATAACACCTATGCAAACAATTATGCAGACAAAAATCAACCTCCTTCAAAGCATGCACCAAATTTGGAAGCTTTTAGCCTTGTTTTCACCTTTGTCTGAGCAAAATCCTTCTTCAAATGGGGCGCACTTTTCCTCTTGGCTGCAATTCTTTACCTGTGAATTAAATAATTCACCCTTATGGCAGCCCATGCTTATATAACCCTCACAATTCTATAATTAATAATTGCCCTTCCTATTTCTAGCAATTAATTAATTAAAAATCATGTTTCTCTCTTTAAAAATAGCATGTTTAAGGACAGCCATCCAATAAATTAAATTAATTCATTTAATTCATCCACTCTTCACTTCACTTAAGCTTCACATTGTGCCTTAACCATAGCCTCGAAAATAAAATTGAATTTAATGATTTAATACTTCAAAAATCATTAAATCTATCCTAAATGGGGCGCACTTTTTGACATGAAGGGGGCAACCTTTAAATAAATTAAATTTAATCAATTTAATCCATTTAATTCTATTTCTTTTATTCCCTTTGGCTTTGTTGACTTTCTTCCATACTTGGTGCCTTTTTAGAAGAAAAATTAATTAATTTAATCCACTTTAAGGCTGCCATCTTCTCACCAAAGGGGCGCACTTTTTTGCATAATAGAATTCTATTTTTAAGAATTTTTCACAATGGGATTCTTTACCTTGCAAGGCAGCCCCGGAAATCCCATGATCCACTTAAGTGATTTGACTTTGACAATGAGATTATTTACCTTGTAATACAGTGCAATAAAATCCCATGATTTCACCGAAGTCACTTTTCTTTTATTTCACCATGGAAATTTTTACCCTGCAAGGTAGACAATAAATTCCCGCTTACCTGCGGCCTCTAACTTTCCCACTGCAGCTTAAGTGAATTTTATATCACAGAAAAAGTACCCTGCTAGGCAGGTACAAAATTCCCACCTTGCCTGTTGCTTCTATTTTTCCCATTGCAGCTTAAATCCTTTGTTTTCCAAAAATGCGCCCAACCTCGCAGGGGCTTTTCTATGCATGACTTTGCTTTTTCCCAGTGATCCAGACCTCCGATGGTGACTTCCTCTGGGAATAATGTGCGTATATGTTCTCTAGCTGCTCTAGGCCAAGAATCGGGCTTACTGCAAAGGAATTGTTCTAGAGAAATTTCACAGAAAACGAAACGGGACAACACAAAAACACGAAAAATTGCCAAAAGTCACAAATAAAGCCCAAAACTTATTCCAAGTTAAAACCCTTCTAGTACATGGGAATAATGACATGTTCAATCATAACAGAGTTAAAACAAAGTGCAAATAGCCTCAAACGGGGCTCAAAATAATTAAATACAAATTTTCCAAGACAAATCTCGATTTAATGAATATAACAATTTTGGGCATTTGGGTATTTGGCAAAAATGCTAAAATGGCTGTTTAGGAATATCTTGACACAATACAAGAACTTTTAGGCAATAAAATCCTAAAACAACCCATTATTTTAAAAGTACGAAATTTTTTCGGATAGGGTAGTCTTAGATTTCAAGATGAAATCAGGTGACACCACCTTGGATATGGGATTGGATGAAGAGATCATTTGTATGGATGAGGATCATAATCAAACCATTAAATATTTGGAATATCAAGTTAGAGTGTGACAAAATCCTTAAAAGGAAAATAATAATGTTGCAAGCTTAAGTGCTTATGAATACATGAAGGAGATCAAGAAGACAGATTCAAAGAGGTCTAACCCTATTAGGAAGTAAAATTCAACGAGTTATGGTTACCCTTTCAATGGTTATTGTTATACATGCAATGAATTTGGTCATAGATTGAAAAATTGTAAAAGAAGGTTATAAAGGGATTGGTATTCATGGAATTATGAAAGATCCTTCAAAGGTGAATGTTATTCATGATGTGAATATGGTCATAAGGATATGGATTACGCTTAGAACCTTAGCTCTTATCACCAATAGGTAAGAAGAATGTTGTGTGTTCTAATTGTTATAGTATTGGTCATATAGAAATATTTTGTCTTGGTAGGTTATCTAGAAAAATAATAATGTTCAAGAAATGAGACAAGTCAAAAGGATGTACATCAAAAGGTCTAAACCTGAAAATGAAGACAAGAAGTCAAAATCATGCGAAAAAGAGCTTAAAATAGTCAAGATAATCAAGGAATCTAATCATGAAGATCAAGCTAAGGAGGATGATTCAAATGCATTAGAGCATAACATAGATTCTCGATCCTATCACGTAAGTACCAAGTTCAATCAAGAATCCAGATACTTTAAATAAGGGAGAGAAGGAGGAATTCAAGATAGTCAAGCAAAAATCTAACTTGTCAACAAAAATGAAGGTATGATATCCACAATTGAGGATGAGCCAGTGATTGAAGAGTACCATATGTGTTTGACACATTTCCCATCTATAGAGGAAGAAAAGGAGGATGTTATCATCAAGCTTTAAAATCCAACCAAGATGAGTAAGAGGATCTCAAAGGATAATTGTAAGATAGATGAAAAGAAGGTGGAGACTTTGGGCTCTTTTGATGATTTCATATTGTTCTAGTTCCTCAAATGCATGGGATGTCTTCACTAAGCTTCTTGAAGACATTCATCTATTAACAAAGCAATGAGGTATGTTTTTCTTGAAACTAGTAAGACATGCTACTAGAATAAAGGCATCATGGTAGTATGTTGTTGTTATCATCATGCTCTTGTGATATCTATACAAATAAGTTAGGCTTAATGTACATTACAAGAGATTCTTTTGTAGGACACGTTGAGACACCATCCAAGATGAATTGACACTCAATAAGAGGTGTCATTAGGTATGATATGTTATTGTGTTCATTATAGCCATTTTCAAGAAATGGGAAGTTGATATAGTCATTAAGATGTCTTGAAAATTCATAAAGGAGATTTCTTGAATGGATATAGTGTTACAAGATTATTAGAAGTGGTTATTCAATCAAAATTTAGTCAATTCTATGTAGATATTGTCATGATTTATATATATGTTTTTTATAAGCATTCTAAGGAAAACTTTTAAGGATTGAAGTGACTCAAGGTTGTTGTGTAGTGTCTAATAGTACAATTGTGAAGGATTATAGGGTTATACATTGTAAGGTTAAAGATGTATAGTATGATGTGGGATTCATGGAGAAATGATAGCTTACAATCGTTTTGAAGCCCTGTCTAAAGCATTTGAATTTTTGATCTCGTTGTTAGTAAATATTGTATAAGAAGTATGCAGTAGGGTTAGTCAAAAGGTCTACAAGTTATACTACATGTGAATAGTTCATTGGTATCTATTTATGGCTTAAGTAGGTGTTAATCAAAACTGCCAAGAAGACAAAGTATTTGGAAAATTGGCATCATGATATGTGTCGTGATGGTGGTCTTGGAATTTTGAAATACATTCATTTTTTTGCATGAAAGGACTGAGAATCAAGTGTGGCATGCATTATACTTCATGAAGGACTAAATTTTTGGTATGACAAGTGAAACTAGGCAAAAGAAGGTGTATTTAGTGACTGTAACATCTACACTAAGAACAAGTAAGGTATGTGTTCAAAATGCTTTCTTATTCTTGTCATGATGATTGGTTAAGTACAATCAAGATGGGATATTAAGTGACATGTTCAAAGGATTGTGAGTCAAGATATGGCTTGATTGAGCTCTGAAACATGTTTCAAAATGGATTATGATAATTACACAAGTTTGGACACCTAAAGAAAGTTAGTATGGCTTGAAAACTTCTTTTATGTTTATTCAAGCAGGTTTGGTACCTTTTCAAGATAATATATAGGTGAGAGAATGATCCTAGCCATATGGTGTAGCATTATATCTTAAGGAATGCATTCGATAGCTTGAAGGAAAGATATGGTAAAATCATCTCAAGGATATTAAATTGAGGTCTAAAGCAAGTAGATGCAGTTAAGAAAATTGCTTTGAAGGCCAGTGTCAATCTTGACTGGTAGTGATCATGGATTTAGTGGTCACATAAAGGATTGAAGTGTGAATTAAAGTCTGTTAGGGTCTATATAGCTCAAATTTGTATGTTTCTAGTGAAATGAGGTTGTACAAATGATATTTCATGCCCTAGAAGGAATCTAGTCTGTTTACAGATTGTGCATAACCATTTAAAGGTCTTACATATAGTCAAAGACTTTGCAGGTGGGTGAAGGAACTCTTGTATCTATCAAGTATGATCTAAGATGTTTGAATATTTGAGTTTGAAGACTCCTTATAAATATTTTTGAGGTTTTCGATTCATTAAAGGTGTTTTAAGTCAAGATAAATGTGGTTTGTGCTACTAAAAATAAGGTTATGGATGAAATATTTTTCATTGAAAGAAGAGAAGTGCATGTCAGTTAGAGAAATAAGTATGAAATGTATAAGAGAGAGCTAATTGGCTCCAAGAAATCTAATGGATCAAGGTATGTGTTTCTCTGTTATTTGGTTTGAAAAGGTTGATGAAATTTGGTCATGAAATTACATAACAAGACTTATAACAAATGGTTACCAGCTTTGAGAAGTTATGAAATGTGTCAAGAAAGGGGTAGATTATAGCTTTGAGTCTGTGATACTAGAAGTTGTGTTTAAAGAAGGAAGGTAAGCATGTATGTATGAAGCCTAAATGAGGTGTGTACATCCCAAGGGTAGCTGAGTAGAGATTCTTAAGAAAATAATCTATGCTAAGAGACCATGTTGATCAAGTTAAAGAGTGATAAGTACATTGATGATTTGAGAGTTTATGAATATGACATGAAGTGGCTCATGAAGAAAAGTAGGTTTGATGTTCTTTAAATAAGGGAACATCATCTCAGGAGGAGATGATTTCCATTATAGATGATAGAAGGGATAAGTGTCCTAACAAGAAGGGCGGTGAGTGAGTAAGTATGAGGTATTGAGTCGTGCATGTGTATTCAAGAACTCTATGATCATGATCAAGTTTACACAAGATATTCAGAATGGACAAGTGGGAAAATGTTGAGCAATAATAATGTTTATAGCTAGTGAGAATACCAAATCAATATGTATGTGTTTGGGGGTCCTGAAGATGATTAAAAATAGGTTCATTAACAACCTTTGTAGTCAAAGAATGGGAACATAATCCAATGGGGAGTAATAAGGTAAGTAGTTGTGAATTTTTGGTGTTGCATTTTGTCAAATTTTCATAGTAGCCTTTGTCATTAGATGTTAAAGGAGGAGAGTGCACTGTCGTTGTCATCAATGTTTTTGAAGATGTTTTCCATCAATGAAAAAGGGGATATTGTTAGGAATTGTGTTTGTGTTTTTTTTCATTGATTTCAAAGAGTTTCCAAATGCATATGTGAGTCTATGATGATTTCATTAATGTGCTTTGAGTCAACATGAAGTGTGTAGTGGCATGATTAGTTGCATGGATAGTGTCATGATGCATATGCATGGTTTAGGCACACATCTAGAAAGTAAGTGTTGAGTGTGGGATCCTAATAATATGTGAAGGTTTTTACATGGTCAAACATGATTAGGGTGACATTTCATAGGTGTATGAGGGTATGTATTGTGAAGGAAAGGTCAGTTTGAGTGAAGCATGACATGAAACTATTCATTCTAGGCCTATTCCTAGACCTATTGCATAGCAGTGATGTGGTAACATGAGATATGGATCAGAGAATGTCAATATTAGCATGTGAAAGGTGTTTCGAGGTTACATAACATGTGTAGGAGGTATACAAGCTCAAGTTTTATATTTATGATGCATATTCAAGGTCCTTTTGGAGCAAGACTATAAGATAAGGAAAGGAAACCATGGGAAAGTCATAGTGGATGTAGTATTTCAGAGGTGTGTAAGTATGAGTAAGAATTTTATATAATAGAGAAGTTATCCTAGTGGTGTGTGTCAAGTTTTAGGACATGAGGATGAAAATAAATCATGAAAACCTATCTTTAGCCCTATCAAGTTCTCGTAAATGAAATTACAAGTTCGAAGGTCACTTTCTTATGCTCACCCACACGTGTGATATTTTCATAGGGGTTTTATCTCTTAGGGGATGTTAGGGAATGAAACCAAGGAGGTATAACAATAAGAATAAGGTCAAATGGACGTCATGTTTTTAAGAACCATCATTAACAAGCTAGGTAGGTCAAAACCCTCCATAAAACCCTAGTTCTAGAGAGATGGAGAAAAGATGAAGTGTATGAGAATAAAATGGATTGGGAAATTGTTTTTGATTTAGAGTTGTACTTGACTCCTCATAGGTCATTCTGGTGGTGGTTTCATGATTCAGTGTCTGTTGGTAAGTTGGAGAAAAACCCCGCTTTGTGGAGATTTGTTGTTTCAGAGATAACTTGAAGGTTTAATGAAATGAAACAAAGTGTTCCATAAATCTTGGGATTTATGCTAGATGATCATGAAAATTTTTGGGCAGGTTCAGTAAAGAAAATTGGTGAAACAAGTCTTCAAATGTGAATACCATTTTAGGGCTTAAAGGCACAAAACTAGTCATGATGGTCCAAGAGGTGTGCGATAAAAAGAATGTTGTAGTAGTGATTTTTTCAGCATGAATATATTTTGGAGGCATAATATGATGTGATATAAATCTTAGTTTGATTCAAGAAGGTGTTTTCATGCTTGAGCTCTATTGGTTTAAACTACCCTATTTAGGCTTTGTCAAGAAGGCTTGTGGATCAGATATGAAATTGAGGTTTTCTCCATATGACCTATGGTTTTGAGTTATTTCAGATGTGTTACAATATTTCCTATATGTTTTCCATTTTTTTAGATATTGGAAGTTATGCTTGAGGTTTTAGAAGTGGTGATCTCAAGACTAGTTCTTGAGGCCTAGAACTAGATTTGAGTTGTTTGAGAGATTTAGTTGTTTCAATGCTTCTTGCCATGATTTAGTGATTTACGAGAGTTTTTTTAGGTTCCTGATGATGATATATTTCCATTTATATGTTTCATGATCCATGGTGAGGAGTTTTTCTATATGAATTTGTTCGTTATTTGCTACTAATTTTTTTATGCATGAGACCTAGTTGGGTGAGCTTGTAATTTGATTTGTTTCATGATAAAGTTAGTTGGTGTAGAGGTTATTGAGGTTGTTGAATGTTTTTAGAGGGTTATCTTGACATTTATGAAGTTATATGAGTCATGATGAATCTACCTTGTGCCTTGAGATTCAAAATTTTGATCGTTGAGCAAGAAGAGTATGTTTTAGGCCTTGTGAGCTAGTTTGTGTTGTTGGGCCTAATGCTGACCTATAAGGTCTATTTGTATTATTTATATGAGAGTTTTGAATGTGATTTTCTGTTGACATGACTGAACTTAATGGTCTTATCCTACCGGTTGTCATTTATGGGGTGTGTCAAGTATAAAAATGTAGTGTGTTTGCTCATTTGAGCAAGGTAACGGGAAGATTGAGATGTGAGAGAGCTAGAGAGAAATATGTGGAGTTTTGTATGTGGTCAAGAGAATAGTTCATAATATGATAAGGGAAGAGAATAAGGGCTTCAAAATCATTATAACTAATCAACATGATATGATGTAAGTTTGAGTGAAGAAGAAAAGTGAGTAGTTTGAGAAGGTTTTGGGTAAAAAGAGCTTAAAAAGTGATCACAATCATTTGTTGGAGAAATAATTACTCAAGTGATCTTCATATTCAAAATGAAAAGTTGTTGCTTGGTCATCCTAGGGGGTTTTAGGATCCTTTTGGGGTTGGTTCCTCACTAAATTAGGGGTTAGTGATCCTTATAGGATTGGTGCCCTACTAAACTAGGGGTTAGTGCTCCTTGTGAAGTTTGTTCTTCACTAAATTCCTTTGTGTTATGTAATATATGTAAAGGTTCAGTGGGGTTTCTTCCCTTTGAGGGATTCCCACTTTATATCTAGTGTTCATCTATTCTATATATTTTCATGTACTTGTGGATGGATGTTACTGACTTAATAAGCTCACATTGATGATGTATGTTAAATGGTTTATTTGAATTATGTATGTAAGCTATGGTAAATGAGTACAAGTTCTGTATGACTGATTCACCCCCATATCCATCACTTTTCTTCTCGAAAATGTACACACACACATAAGAACTACAAAGTAAGTATGAATTGTAGTCTAGTGATTGGTGACAATTTCATTTGGATGACCGTCAGTGGTCACCTCGACTTAAACATATTCATATTTTTATTCATATAATGTGCACTTTAGTATTGTGTAGGTACTTAGTGTTTCATTTGAAATAACATGTGCGAATGAGAAAACTTACAGCGAACCTGACATGACCTAAAACAATTAAGAAGTGACATAGGAAGAACCAAAATCACATCTATTCTCGCAGCCATCGATACCAAAATAGATTTTAACACCTAAAGCGGTCCCGTCCCATTCCGGGTTCTCTTGTAGTTGAGATCATCTCATTCTTTAATTAGAGATATAGGTGACACAAGCCGAGAATACACCCTTCCAAACCAGTCTCGAGCCTAGAATCAGTTTAGAACTATGTAGGCAAGTTGATTCATCTTTATCTCCTATGTTTCACTCTTTCTTGTATTTCTTTAGCTAGATCTTGCATATTTATTGTTATATCTATCTAATCAACAATGTCCTTACATATATTTAAATTTTATTAAATCACTTTAAGAAAATAATCTTATAAACATATAAGTGTTCACTTATTTTTCTTATGTAAAAATTGTAAATACATCGAGTAACATGCCAATTTTAATTTTTTATCTTTAAGTTTATCTCTATATCCTCCTTTACCTCTTATATTCAAAAAATTCAAATAACACCCACCAAATCACAAAATAACTAAGGGAATTAAATTTTTTTCTTTATACATATATAAATATGTCCACATAATTTTTGGTGGCATTGTTTAACTATACCTTGTCTTGACACAAATTCTCGAAGCACTTATGCCAGACATATGTCATGGATTAAAAACATAAAAATACCCCAAATAATTTTTAAAACATATAAAATTAAATTTTTACAAAATTATTTTGTATGTGAATGTTATTATTTAAGTAATTTGATTCAATGGCAAATTGCTTGTGTAATTACATACATGTAAGTAAATGTGAGAGTGATTTGGCATATACGAGAACCATTTGTTGTTTTTGTGAGTACTTTTTGTTATTTATGTAAATTTTTCTTGGATTATGTATGATTGGATAAATTAAGGTAGATATAGGGAAACTTATGGATGGTTGAGCATCATTTGTTATTATCTTGTGATTAAATATTATTATTTGAGAATGTTTGACTAAAATAGGCAAAATTATGAGCAACCCGACATATTTATGAAGATTTGGGGAAAATGGGCCTCAATAATGTTTGAATGGGTATATGCAGATATATTTGAAGAAAATAAAGTATTTTTGGATACCATTTTTCATTGTTTCATGATCAAAAGTCATTATTCAAGTGAATTCAAGTAAATTTTCAAAGACATTTTTCTATATTGGGATCCTAATTAGGTGTAATTAGATATATTAAGATAGATATGGGGTAAATTATGGATAAATGAATGTGATTTGTTTTTATCTCATAATTGAATGTCATTATTTAATAACATGTTTCCAAATTAGGAAAAATTCAAGGATCTAGATAGATTTAGGAATATTTTGGAAAAAGGGGGCTCCATTATATGTGATCGGTGGATGTAGGTATATGTTAGGAAAATCAAGTATGTTTGAACATCATTTTCATTATTTTGTGATTGAATGTCATGATATTTTATATTTTAGTGGATTATGTGGGAGTGGGTAGTTGTTCATAAAATTTACATTCATTGAGTATGAGAAATGTTTTTCAACACTAAGCCTTGATTTAATGTATCACTTACATACATCAAACAAACACACTACTTAACATTAAACCATGAAAATTTGAGTTGCACTATACATCTTCCTAAGTCTAATTCGATCAATTACAAAAATAAGTGCATGAATTGAAATGACACTTATAGCATTTCAATGAACACATTAATCGACAAAACCCTAAATAATTAAGTCAAATCATACATATTTTTAAGGTCTATTTTAATGAACTACGATAAGCTAAAAAAATATACATTGAACTATTGAATACACTTGACACTAATCGATGCAGAACATCCCTGAAGAAACATTCAATTGTCCAATTTAAACTCTTTGGTGTTAATGTGAGTTGAAAAAGAGCTCCAGAGGTCCAAAATGCTTCATATGAACCCTTCAAGTCAAGTAAAGAAGGTAGCAAATTCAAATTATTCCTCTTTTGAGTTTTCCTCCAAAAGGGATGTTTAAAAATTTCAAATATTTGTAAGGAGTGTATGTTCCTAAGAGGGTGGTTTAAGTGATTCCAAGTGTATTAGGTATTGTGAAAGTCTTGTAGGTGTCATGTTGGCATGTAAAACATGTATGAGTCATGTGTATGTGGGAGTGCATCATTAAGATGCTTCAAATGATGTAAAACAATAGTTACACTAAGGTAGTTAGGGTATGTATCTAGAGAAGCTTGATTTTACAAGGTAGAGGGAAGTTTTTCAAAGGTTTTCCTCATGCTATGAGGAAGTAGGAGTAAGGAGAGATAGAGGATAACAAATGAAGCATCTTGCATAAGAAACCACAGAGGAAATATAGATGCATATTCTTGTTTGGTGTGGTAATGACTATGTTTTGGTTACTTTCCTTTCATTAACTCTAATGTACCTTTATACTGATCTTTGTAAGTTATTGTTAAGAAGGACTCACTTTATGGTTTATACATTTAGCATGGTTTGTGTATGAAATGACCTGCAATAGTTGTGACTACAATAATAAAAGATGATACTGTTTTGTTTTGAGAAATCCCAGAGTTTGTAACAAGAAACTTGATATTACTTTTCTCATGGGCATGAAAGATGGTTCTTGGAGATCCTACATGATCATGCATACGGGGTTTGGAGAAAATAAATTTTGATTTTAAGTACAGATAAGAAGGACCCTTTCACAAATCCATTGTGTGATTTATGGCACGTACATACATCTCTTATGGTTTGGCTTAATGCTCTATTTCAATGGAGGCTTAGAGATAATGAAGACTTCATCATGTACATTTACATGAAATAACAACATGGAAATTATACCTTGAATGATTTATTTTGGCATACAAAATGTGTAATGGATTCTTTTGGTTAGTAGAATGTTCAAGTATTATTGTTTTTGATGTCTAAGGACCTCTCCGAGAAATAAGAGGGTGATGGTTTTTAATCGTAATTCTTGAAATTGATGTAATTTGTGTTGAGTGATTATCATCCTTGGGAAGTACTCTGACTGTATGTTAACACTTAAGAAATAATCTCATACTCCTGTGAACCTTTAAACAAAGGAGGGTTTCATACCCTGCCTTGATCAAGTTTATATGAACCCCAACTTGTGAAAATTGAATAATATTTCGAAAAAATCCTCACTGGTAAGTTATGATTGTAGATGGGAGAATTACATACTTACAACTCAAATATTTATTTTTGAATCTACTCTCTTAAAAATTTATGAAAGAAAAAAGACTTCTCGGGTTCTTTTTGTGTAATGACTAGGGTTTCAAAGACAAAACAAGAGCTAGAAATCTTCGTGTATGGTGACTAGCCACGAAAATTTGTAGAATCTATAGTGGAGGATTTATTAAGATAATTAAAAACGAATTTTTAGATTCATAGGTGGAAACGATATATTTTCTTACCATTTTTGAAAAATACAATGTTCACAAGTGGTGAAACCTAGTTTTATGAGTGATTTTACAAAGGAACGGGTAATTACATTCGGTTCCTAAACCTGAAACTTTATACACATCCTTAAACCCTTAATGAGTACCCAAAAACATTAATTTTCCATATTTATATCTCGTAGAGAAAATATTAATGAAAGAGTGCCCAAACCTGCTCTAGTGAAAGTTGTAACAAAATTACAAAAAGAAGAAAAGAAGAATTGCTTAGAGAATTGGAACTTGATATTTTGGGAACTACTCAAGGTAGGTTAAATAAAAATTGTGAGGCCTTTGAATTCTTATAGGTACTTTTGAAAGTGTAAATGCAATTGTAGGAGAAAGGAATTTGGTTCTTAAGGTCAATTTAGAGCAGCTTCTAGTGAAGTGTAATACAAAAATTAGCTTTCTTGGAGTTTCATATTCTTTTAATGCATGGATTAACATTTATTTAAGGTAAGTGAGTAGGAAATTTAAGTGAAGGAGACCCCTAAATGTTATTAAGGAAAAAACCCTTGCAAAGTAAAGAGTTAGTAAAGAAGAAAGCGGGGTAGTTTGAGAAGGTTGTTAAAACTTGTGTGTGATCTAACCAATTTGAATGTTCTTAGTACATTTTTTTGAGTTTTAAAGAAGGGAAGATAGATTTGAAAGGATCCAATAGTTTCAAAAAGACAAAAATTTCTTGGCTTTGGCCTAGATAATGAAGAAACTAGAACATGGTTCATGGAGGTAAGTAGTAAGAGTTGAAATTTTGGAAAGAGGTTGATTGTTTTATTAGCTAGATGGGTATATATTAAAGGAGTAAAAACAAGTAAGGTGTTGGATGAGTGATTAAGTGTTTGAGATAAGTAAAGTTTATACTTTTAGCCATTCTTGTACCTAGAATTAAGACACCTAAAATAGAGTACTAGCTCAAACAAATGGAATTGAATGTTCTAACATGTTGTATACATGAAAAGGTGTGGTGCACTACATCAGTTGATATCTAAGTGGGAATAGTATAGAAAACAAGGATTTGAAAAAGTTTTGTGTAAAGAATAAATTGTTTGATTACATAGATGAAATATAAAAGAAAACCTGAAGATATGAAGACAAGGAGCGTGAAACAAGGATCATAAATGGATAAAGAAATATAAAATTTACAAAGGGACTTGCGAGAGGTTGAAATTATTATAAAATATTTTGTTACAGATAAGTAATTAGATAATAAATCAGGCAAGAAGTGAGATAGGATGATGGAGTTTGAAAAGGAGAGTGAAGTGGCCAATTAAGTCACTTGTGAAGCAAGCTAGAAGAAATAGAGGAAGACATGAAATGAGATCCTATGGAGGCATAAGAGGAAGAGAGTTATCACATTGGAAAACATAGTGAAAGAAGAAGAATGAATGAAGAAGAAGGAAGTGCAAAATGAAATTCTTAAAGAAGAAGGGTGGATAAGGAGGATAGTGTCCAAGAAAGAGGCACTTATTGAGACTATTTGGTCTCTGATTTTATATTCTAATGTTGTGTTTGCATGTCTGTATATAGGTTTGAAGGATTTTGTGAACAAAGTCAAGAAGAAGACAATGAAAAACTGTTACTAAAAATCCAAAAAGATACTCCTCCGAGTAAAATACACATGAAAGAAGAAAATATTTGATCATAGAATCTTAAGAAGAAAATATTGGATCATAAAATCTTATGAAGAAAATAATGTGGTACTCCAACATGTTAATGAAGAGGGAGAAGAAACTACAAAGTTTGATGATTCTTTGGAAAGTATTCAAGAGAGAGAAGACAAGAAAAAGAGGCAAAACAAGAAGATAGAAGACAAGAAGGTAAAAGAGAAGGACATGGTCTCAAAGATGGTTCATAATCAGGTATGGGAAGATGAAAATTATGAATTTATTTATGTTTGTTTTATTGAATTCTTTGGTATGCAAGGTAGTACAATGAAGGAATAGGTTGTTTCTTCAAAATATGAATTTAACCATGGATATATCATACCTAAATGGCTTAACAAATAATTTGTTTGTGAACAAGAGGTAAAAATGTAAGAGAGAGGATAATGGGGATGTAGTATGCAATGGAAAACAAGAGGAAAATGAGGGGAAAATATCATATTTCAGTTTGAAACAAGCATATAGTGAAGGTGACCAAGGAATGAAGAGTGAAGAAAGAGTTTATAAGCACAAACAAGCCTATGAGATAAGAATCGAGACTAAAATGCAACTACATATCCGCCTAAAGTAATAAGATGTCAAGTATGGAGATTAAAAGAGAAATAAGAAGCACATGACAACCTAATAAGAGCTTGGAAAGTGAAGAAAACACGCAAAAAATTAGGTAAGCATGATGAGTTGAAAGTTTTTGTTAAGCAAGTAAAGAATGGGTTATTTGAAGGTGAAAAGAGTATTTATTTGACACTAACATGCATGATGAAGGGCTTGTGAATGAAATTCAAGAAGAAAAAGATAGGAAAATGAGAAAATATGAATATGAAGTGAAGGAAAAGGAATTGGAAGCTGAGATTAGTGAGGTGGCATGTGATTTCAAAGAGAAATAAGATCAAATGAGTCCTAAATTTTATGAAGCAAGTGAAGAGGAGAATGAATAATTTTTGTATGAGGAAATATAAAGGATTGAGGAGATATTCATAATAGGTACATGCTCAAATTCGTCAAGGGATTGTAATAACAAATAAGGAAATGACGTGGAAATATAAGGAAAAACATTGGTAAGTGGAAATGCAAGGAAAATTTTGGTAAATTTGAACAATAAGAACTCTTAGAGGATAAAGGTGAACTATAAGTTCAAAAGTAAGCATAAGAAGATAAATATGATGGAAATTAGTTAAGAATAACAGAGATAAATCAGAAATGTTATGAATAACAAGATAATGTAGCTTATGAAGAAGATCTAGAACAAATCAAAGGCAAGGAAAGCAAATCCAAAGTAACAAGAGACAAGTCAAGAGAATAAAAGAGTGAACAAGAGCAACATAAGAAGGAGAAATCAGAATTATTGAATGTACAAGTAAATAAAAAGGAAGAGAAGATGGTGTGGAAGAAGAAAAAGACAAGAAATGAGAAAGAAAAGAGAGAAACACTCAAGGCAAACAATCAAATTCAAGAGGTAATCTTAGAAAAATAAGAATGCAAGGTGAGTACATTTGATTCCTTGTTGATTGACATTGAAAATGAAGTGGATGAATTCCTAAATTGTAAAAATTGATGTTGATTGTGCATTTGAGGTTAGTGAACAAGAATGTAATGAAGGTTTTGTGAGCGATATTGATGATATTTTACAAAATTGGTTGGATGAAGTGGATGGAAATAAGAAAATTATAGGTACATATGAGATTGAGGTGAATCCATAGTCATATGGAGATGGAAATGACAATAGAGGACAAGAAAATACAGACTCAAGGAAGCTTGAGATAGTGGAAAGGGAGCATGAACCAGTAAAAGTGTAAGAAGATGAATATTCTGACATGAAAATTGATGAATACAAGTTGGGCATGGATTATAAAGTGTTAGGAAACATCATTCAACATGGAGAAACACATATTTTTTCTATTCTAACCTTTATATGTACAGGTATGAAGCATGGATCCTTGAAGGTGATAAGAGTGAAGATGAAGAATAAAGATAAATGGAAGATAATCAAGGTGAATGGAAGACTAGAACCAACTACTTGGGACCCTAGTGGAAATGAAAACTACAAAGATAGTGAAAGAATGAAAGATCAAGACAGATGTGAGAATTAAGACAAGAGCAAGAGAAAAAAACATATGCATGGTTTTTTTCTCCACCTTGGGAGTATGATGTAGGAGAATCCTTGAAGAAACATTCAATTATCTAATTTAAACTCTTTGGTGTCAATGTGAGTTGAAGAATAGCTCCATAGGTCCAAAATGCTTCATATGAACCCTTCAATTCTGTAAAGAAGGTAGAAAATTCAAATTGTTCCACTTACGAGTTTTCCTCTAAAAGGGATGTTTGAAAATTTCAAATATTTCTAAGGAGCGTATGGTCCTAAGAGGGTGATTAAAGTGATTCTAAGTTTATTAGGTATTTTTAAAGCCTTTTAGGTGTTATGTTGTCATGCAAAACATGTGTGAGTCATGTGTATGTGGGAGTGCATCATTAAGATGCTTCAAATGATGTAAAATGGTAGTTACACTAAGGTAGTTAGGGGATGCATATAGAGAAGATCAAGTTTAGAAGGTAGAGGACAATTTTTCAAAGTTAATTCCTCATGCTAGGAGGAAGTAGGAGTAAGGAGAGATAGAGGATAAAAATGGAGCATCTTACATAAGAAACCACAATGGAAATATAGATGTATATTCTTGATTGTTGTGGTGATGGACTCGTGTTTTGTTACTTTCCTTTCATTAACTTTTATGTACCTTTAGATTGATCTTTGTAAGCATGTATACGAAGGAATCACTTCATGGTTTATACATTTAACATGTTTTGTGTATGGAAATACCTGTGATAGTTGTGAATACAAAGAAGAAAAGATGATACTCTGTCTGTTTTTTTAGCAATCCCGAGTTTGTACCAAGAAACTTGATATTACTTGTCTCATGGGAATGAAATATGGTTCTTGGAGATCCTGAAGGCTCATGCACAGGATGTTTGGAGAAAATAAAGTTTGATTTTGAGTGATACAGTCATATAACATTTACCACCTTCTTGCAAACTAGTATAAATACTCTTCACAATTTCTCTCGTAGATCCTTAATTAGCCATCTTGACAAGGACTCTTTTAGCCATATACATTCCTCATTATTATATCACATTATTATAATCAATCAGTTCAACTTACACTCAAACCTTCAATTATGTTATTTTAATATTTGAAAGGATTTCAAGCAACCCAACATAACAATATGCTCATCTTTAAGTAAAATTTTCCTTCCTCGGGCTCCAATGGCATGCTCTTGATCACTTCATAATTAGGTCACTCCAAAAGTATTCTTAGAAACTACCTACACCTTCATACACCTTTATACTCCATGATGCTCCATGTCAAGTTTGATGACTTCACTCCTTGAATAACCAAACTTCCCACTATCATCCTCTTTAACCGAGTCAACTCTTATTAGCCCTGACTCAAGACAAGTTTTGATGTAATTTTGATCCCAAAGTTCAATTATTAGATAATAATTCTCTTCTCTATATTCACATAGGTGTTCTTATTCTATGTGAAGTTACATGGCTACCTTCTTGGTATTGAGAGACTTAAAACCATTTTCTTAGACCTCTAGACTAGTTTTCATCAATGTATCAATCCCTTAAGCATGGATGTCACTAATTTCAAGCCAATGACTTTTATAACTATTTGTATCACTCTTCCCCTTTCACTCAGTGCTATGTATTTAATTTCAAGACTCTTCTCCTCTAAAATATTTAAGACAACATTGAGGTTTAATTCTAAAGGTACCTACTTCTTACATTTTGTTGTTGAGCACCTTGTTCATTGGTTTATTGGCACTTCGTTAATCTTTTTTGTTCTGTGACTACCTTCTCTAATAGATCCTACAAAATACTTTCAAGGGATTTATGAATATAACTTTCACCAATATCCACACTTGATTCACTTAACAGACCCTTATTTATGCGTTCCCGTTTACCCTTGATCTTCACTATGCACCTATAGGCTTGCACACTCTTGCACTCTAGTTCTCAACATGTACCTATAGGTCCTTAAGTAATTTGGCAAGAAAATTAATATTATATCCTCAATAATTGGGTCCCAAGGAAAAATAATATTACATAAAGGTGATTATATTGTTTTGTTGGGTTTCTTGAAATCCTTTCAAATATTAAAATAACATAATTGAAGCTTTGAGTGCAAGTTGAACTGATTGGTTAGAAGAATGTGATATAATAATGAGGAATGTAAATGGCCATAAGATTCCTTATCTAGATGGATAATTAAGGATCCAAGATACAAATTGTGAAGAGTATTTATACTAGTTTGTAACAAGGTGGTAAATGTTGTATGAATGCATCAAGTGGTATTAGAGTGGGCATATGGGTTGAAGAAATTGAGAAGAGGATTGATCTAGTGCTAAGGAAGGAGGAAAAGAAAAGTAAGGATGAATGAGGAAGAGATATTGCAGCCATTTTTGGACCATGGCTACAAGATGCCACCATTGATGGAGAAGTCTATAGTAGAAAGAGAAGAGGATAGAATAAAGAAAGTGCAAGAGAGGATTCAAGGAAGAATTGGTATACACGCAGTTCTTGAGATAATATTTCCTATTTTATTTATTTTTAATGAAAAATATACATGTGCACGCAACTTAGAAGGGTTAATAAATTGGTAAAAGCTATTCCCTTAGTGATTGTGTTAGTTTATATGAATTTCTTATAGTCTTTGTATTTTTTAAAAATTTGTAAGGGGTAGAAAAGACCAATTAAAAGTATGTTAGGAGATTTGATAAGGAAGAGTCTTGCGTAACGAAGGATTATTCTTGGTAAAGTGAAGTTTCAAATTGTATTTCAGTTCAACAGTTGACCTATAAAGTAAAAAGAAAGTTTACCTTCTTTTAATAAGCGTAATAAAACAAAGAACTTTGTTTCTAAGAAAACAAAGTGAGGTTTAAGGCCAACTTTTCTTGAGTTTTAGAGCATATTGGTCTTAAGCTGGTAAAGAAAGAATGTATAAGAGATTATAATAAGTCATTGGATTGAGTATCAAGGTTGAAAATCAAGTCATTTGATTTTAGTGAAAAGATTTCTTCTATCATGGTTGAAAAGAAACCCTTGTTAGGGTTTTGACAGAAGAGTATTATGAAGGAATAAAAGTATATGAAATCATCAAGCAATTCTAGAGTATGGTACGCTAATGAAACATAATGATAAGAATCCTTGTAAATCTCGGCTGAATAGGAATTCATGACATACTTTATGCAACTTGTAGATGCTTATTGGTGATGCAAGGACAATATTGCCACAAGATTTAGGAGGTTCTATGGTGTATAAAGGAGGAATCACACTATTAAGGCATACTTTGTACCCCTAAACAATCAAGCATTGAAATAATCACCGTGTAAAACTTCATTTATTAAAGTTTTCTCCTAGTAACCAAAGTGTAAGTGAAGACTCTGTTTTACAGAATAGATGAAAAGGGATCCAAGACATGGGGTTATAGGCTTGGTGGTTTAAATCAAGAATGAAATTATGAATTTTTAATTTTAAATCATTATTTTCAAACCTTAAAAGGTTGAGGGCCTAAATAATCATTGTTGTAGTTCTTGACCATGCTCAAAGAAACTGAAGTATACAGGTTTTTTTAGGAAGGAGAGAGACCTTCATAAGATCTTGAGGAAGGATGACTATTGAAATTTTGAACTTATCATCTTAGAAAGGTAAGGAAGAAAATTTCATAAGTTTTTTCCTTTTTAAAGGTCATTATCTTAAGTAAATTGTGACAATGTATGCTAGTTCTCAGTAGTGTGTAGGGTTAGGAGTCACAAGGGAATATTTTGGTAGTTGAGTAAGTTGGATAAATGAATGAGCCTAGAAACTTCTTGTGTAATATGTGAATGATGTGGATGAGGGTTCCCAAGGTGAATCAATAAATTATTAGGTCACAACCCTAATAAATTAATGTGATCAATTATAAGTCCCAAAGTATAGTACTTAAGAGACCTAATTAGAGGTCTACATGAGGAGTCTTGCGTGAAAGTGGAAAAATAAGCTAGCTTGAAACTTTGAACATATAGAGTAGAGATAAGTGGGTTCCAGAAATGATGTTTAAACTATGGTTTGAGTCATTTAACAGTGTTATGGTTGGAAAACCTCTTTGAGAAGGCTATAAGAAGCCTAGAAAGGCATGTTTTCAAAATTTGAATTATTTGACCTACTTGACTGAGTTGGCTCCATTTATTTATGGGATTAGCAATAAAATACATGTAGAAACATGATTTAAGAATTGGTTGAGAGTTGTAAGGCCCAAAATAATAGTTTTCATGTTGAAGGAGATTTAGAACCTAGAATGAAGTTAGTCTTGATGTCTTAAGAAGCCTACTTGAGTTATTATTCATTTCTAACTTGGAGAATTGTTGATATAGATCTTGAGTCTACATCATTGAGTGGTGAGTAAGAAGGACCCTTTGTCAAATCCATTGTGTGATTGATGGTGAAGCTATACATACATCTCTTCTAGTTTGGATTAATGTTGTTTCAATGGAGGCTTAGAGATGATGAAGACTTCATCATGTACATTTTCATGAAATAATAAGATGGAACTCGAACCTTAAATGAGATATTTTGGCTTAAAAATGTGTAATGGCTTATTTTGATTAGTATATTGTTCAAGTGTTATTGTTTGTGTATGCCTAAGGACCTCTCGAGAAACAAGAGGGTGATGGTGCTTTAATCGACTTCTTGACATTGATGTAATTTTTGTTGAGTGAGTATCATCCTCGAGAAGGATTGTGAGTGTATATTAAAGCTTAAGCAATAATATAAAACTATTATAAATGTCTCAAATTGGAAGCTACGAGTGGAGTGAACACACTAATTGACATCAATACCAAAACAATAAAGTCACAACATACATCATTGTTAAATAATTCACATTTATCAATAAGTTATGATAAGTTTCACGGTTGATTAATGAATTGAAATGAGGGGGAAATGACTTGACACTAGAAATAAATATAATAAATTGATTCATGTTTGTGTACATATTTTTAAGTCTAGTCAAATCAATAGCCGAAATAAACCTACATTACTTGAATTAACAAATCAACCAAACCTACTATTTATTGGAGTGAAGCTATAAAATTTAAAATCGTTCCTTCATTTTTTTATTAATAATTTTTGTATGCATTGTTTATTTATGGTGAACTACCTCTTTAATGGTTAGTTCATGTGTTTATTTGATTTACATAGCTAGTCTTTAATTTTTATGGCAATGTTGTTTATCCTGGTTTTTTTGCATAGTTCTAGTGCGTATACATTTGTCTTACATCAAATTTATGGACTACATACATGTATGACATTTCCAATTAGGATGGAAAGACGTTGGATATATGTCAAATATGATGTGGATATGAGGGTGATAAAATGTGTTACAAATGTTGTTGGCCAATGTAACAAGACAAATTTTAACAAAGTTAAATACCATGCAATTATTACATGCATGGAGCTCATAATAGGGTATGAAATAAAAAACGTGTTCTCTCACATAATAAATTGATTAAGTAGTATAATTACATGACCATGTGGGTTTTAGTGTAAAGCTTCTAATTTGGTGATACTACGTATTCAAGAAAACACACTTCAAGTTTATTTTCAATGTGTGAAGTTATTTACCTTAGGTATAGTCACCTGAAGTGAGAATGCCACCAAATTTATCATTGTGTAATAAATTAATATATAAATAAGGACATTACAAAATAATTCAAAAAAATCAACATAGGTTCAAGATCTTTGAAAATTGAATACAAAGATAAAACCAAAAACCAATGCATGTATTCTTTTTCATCTCATGTAATTTAGTAGCAATTAAAAAAATAGTTTCTCTATGTCATTTATTTCATGAGTGAATGCCAATATTTCATCCTTAAATAATTGATTGAATTGGGTGTTAATCATGAACATAAGGAGACAAATGGCGGTGGACATTAATCAAGTGAAAATGAACATAAAAGTGACATTCCAATGTTTGATGAGGCTTAAAAGGACCACTTGTATAAACTATTTAGCATATAAAATGTTTGTGGTGAAATATATGATGAAAGAGACAAGGATGTTATTAAATTCAAGGAGGAAAAGGATGTTGATGATGACAAGGACATGCCCAGAAGAAAATACCCGAAGAGGATGAATCAAAGAAGAAGAGATTGAGGAAATTTACCTCTAACCTGAATGAATTTGATGATGGTATTGTTGAATAAAATGATACACATAGACACACACACATACATACACACACACACATACACATATCTATATCTATGTTTATATACGTATATATATATATATATATATATATATATATATATATATATATATATATACATAGACACACACAAATACACACACACATATGTGTGTGTGAGGTGTGTGTGCACATGCGCATGCGCATGCGTGTGTATGTTTGTGTGTACATGTGTGTGTGCATGCATTTGTGTGTGCGTGTGTGTGTATGCACACATGCGCATGTGGGATAGGATTACTTTTAGTTTAGGGTTTGAAAATGAGTTGTAAAATGTAGAAGTAGTTGTATTAGTCTTGTGATATCCATTACAACTAATTTTTAACAATTATATGTATAAAAATTATCACTCATTTTGTAATAAATTTTATATTATCAATAGTAATGAAGAATTCCTTTTTGTTATAGTACAACCACAATTATTTTTCTAACCTAAACACACATATTAAAAATTTAAACAAAGCTCAACAAAGGTAAACTAATATAATGCAAGAGTAAGAGTTTTCAAAATAGACAAATGGGGCCATATTGTGTGTATGTGTATTATATATTAATCTTACCAATGAGCATTTAAAAGGAAAACATAGAACTTACGTTACCTCAAGACATCATAGTTCATTGATAATATGTAAAAGTTTATTTTCTGTTAATATTAGCCAAAAAAAGTGGAAAGTGGTCATTATTATCATCATCATCTTAATCACATGTATCAATACCATGATCATCATGTCGAATTTGAGATAAATAATAAGCCAATATAGTATTTTCATTAGAGTGTTTATCTTCTTCATCATTTCATCCTTATAGTAAGCCTCATTGTGGTCTTCATAGCCAACACATTGTTGATATTCATCCTCATATTCCACGCTTAGGGGGCATCCATGAAGTAATTCATATTTAATATTATTTACTCAAAGGTCTATATGAAGGGGATTGTACTTTATATTTTCATATTCAATGTATTCATAATTAGATTCTAGATATCTTGGATGGTAATTCATAGCGATTAAAGATTTCAAGTCATATACAAGTTGTGCTCTAGGGTGGAGATGTATTACCCACTTTTTAATTTTTGTAGGTCCTCTACACATTTTTATAAAAAGCCTGCAATGAGCATCCAACGTCAAGAGAAATCATGCACAATTTTTTTCTAAGTGTAGGAACATGAGGAATAAAGAAAGGAAGTGCTACAAAATAAAAGGGGATTGCACAAAAGTGTGAGAGAATATTGTGTAATGGCTAAAGCAACAAGGGGTGTAGTATGTGGAGTTCGCATTGGAAGTGGGCATGAAATAATGTGAAGAATATTTGATCAAGCACAAAGTAAAGTAAGCACACAAGGTTTTGAGGTGAAGGAAAGAAGTGAGGTGTAGTAGAATAATGTGAAGTGGCACACATTAATTTTGATAACATGGTAGTGTTTTGGTCCAACCTAGTTGACCTGGAGACATGTAATTATTTTGAGGAGTTATGCACAATAATAAGGAGTGCATAAAATGTGTGAAAGCATGAAATCAAGGATTGTGGAATAGATTAAAATGTTTGAAAGAGGCCTAGAATCCCAAAGGTAGTGTGTAGAAGAAAGGTGAAGGTGTAGCTCAAACATAAGTTCATGAAAAAATAAGGAAGATGTGTGGCAAAGGATTGTGAGTGAGGAGTATGTGAAATAGTTGGTAGTTAGAAAATAAGATAACATAGGGTTTCATAAGTATGACAAGGAGGTTGAATAAGATCAATGTTAAGTTGATTCCAATGACCATACTGACCTAACATAAGTAGGTAATGGATCAATTCAAATTTAAGTCCGAACATGAAGATATGGAGGAATCTAGAAGGGACAAGCCCACCTAAAGGTTAATTGAAATGAAGAGAGATAATAAGGAACACATGAATACAAAATGATGATGTGCTCACCATTTTAGGGTTGACATAAGCGAATTGAGGCATAAGTGACCTAGTAATCCAAAGAATTTTTTTGAATGTGCATGTAAAGGCATAAAATCTAGTTGAGAGAAAAAAAGTCATTGTAGGCCATCACAACCTAGTTGAGAGTCTAACCAATCTAGGTTAGGTCTTTAGGAAGATACACTGAATCCTGTAAAATCTCCAAGAGATATTTTTAAGCTCTATAGAGAAGGTTTATGTAGATTTTGTAAAGGTCATTGAGTGAATAGAGTAAACCTTGGTGTTTCATTTCTATAGTGTGAAATCTGCAAACAAGGTCAGGTCATAGTAACACACTTCCCTGTATATCAAGTAGTATCCGAGTAGAATAATTTCCTATAATGGAGAGAGAAGAGAATTTGGTCGAGTTTGAAAGTGAGGTAAGCGAAAAGAGATTGTGTTCTCCTCTATGAAGAAAAAGTGGGTAGAAAATATAAGAGAGATCCCAAAGTCTAACAACTAGAGGAGATATATATATTACACATGAAAGCAAGATGTCTCCAAGAATAAGGGACATGTTAGATGAAACAATCATGGAAATGTTGGAGAGAATGATGGAGGAGATAAGAAGTGTAAGGACCAAATTGGAGAGTGTGAAGGAAGACCACAAAAGAAAAATTGGTCTTGTGGCTCGATGTTCCTAGAAAAATATGAATGACTCAACAAGGATTTGATAGCACAAATAATAATACACAAAGAGAGTTCCAAGTAGCATGCCAAAGAGAATAAAGGGCATGCATGGGAGAACAAATGAATATTTTTGAGAAAAGTGATAAAGTGAAGGATGTAAGGTGGGCCAAGAATGTGTTTCAATGGCTTCCAATCCTAAGTCTTATGTTCTACAAGGGTGTTGAGGAAATGAATAAGAGACACACATTGGATGCATTTAAAGGGGATTTAATTAATGTTAGGGTCGCATATCCAGAGGATAGTAATACCTACACTAGGTCAAAATAGGGTTTCTAAGGCCCACAATCAAGGTAGAGGAGAGTACCCCTCCGGGATATCAGTTAATGGGTGAGAAAAGGTATAGATTCATAATGGATAAGAAAAACATGCACAATATGAATGAAATGTAAATAAAGGAAAGATAAGGAGCTGATCAAATAAGAGCACTATACTAACTAGCATCAATGTACATATAACATTAAGCTAACATAGAACAATGGGGAAAGGAAATGAACTAATATATGAAAAATGACAAATAGAGTTAGAGCACTTACCTATGGGGTGGTCGTTGATGCATCTATCTCTCATGAGAAGAAAAACATCGAGCAAGAATCACTATTATGTGGAGAAGGGGAACACCATTCCTTTCCTAAACTCATTATGGATGGCCCAATAGAGCAAGAAATCCAACCAATAAGAAGAGTGTCCAATCCAATCCAAGTCAAGTATAAGATAAACTAAGGGATGAGCGAGTAGATGCAAACTTGGTGTAAAAGAGAAGAGTAGATGGAAGCTCCTAAGATCATGGCTTCATTCTTTTATAAATGTCAATGTGTTGGAAGTATATTTATGATGCCATTTCTCATGGGTGATGGCGTCGGTAGGGAAAAACCTAATATTGACACCATCACCCACAGGCGATGGTGTCAACCAAGGATGATAATATGTCATGTAAAGTGAAAATAGGTTTTATAGATCATGGAAACAAATGAAGAAATTTCCAAGTGGTGAAATGATAGCAAGATGTCAAGCATGTAATATTTATGAGACATAAAGGGCAAAAGACAACTAAGGTTGAGACCACATAATGATACTATCTTTGTGTAATGTCTCTAACACATAATGATTATGTGAATAATCATTCCCCATTCTCGATAGGCTCCTTAAGGAACCTTCTCAAGAAATAGATGCATAAATGGCCCTTATCTACATGAAGGAAATTTTTAGTAACATGTATGAAAGATGAAAAGTGAAAATTAGGTGTATACATATGCCCCATTCATTGATCACCATATGTCACAATAGAAAAATAATGGGTGGACAATGGAATTAAACTGTATCTGTAACACCAAAATTGAAAGTAAAAATATAAAGGACTAGATAAAATAAAATATACCCACCAATGCATAGCTAATAGTGTCGTTCATCCTACCATGTACGTGCGTAATCAATGTTGTAAGAACCCTGGAGAAGAAAAACTGAAAGGAAACAATATAGGATCATTAGTAAAATAAGACATAACTCACCTATCTAAGGGCCCATGTGATGGATGTCATGTCATAGTGTTAAGATGTCATAGTGATATGGTGTCAAAGCCAAACGGTGGGTATCAACATTGAAAAATAAAAAAACATGTGGTAGAAGGTATAAAGAGAAATTGTCATAAACCGAAGGTGTAAATAAAGAAAAGATGGATGATTAGTCCAATGGGTGGATAAAAATGTTGAAAAGAAAAGAAAACCATGAGGTAAATGTTATAAAGATAAGGTTGTCAGATGGAAACATAAATCCAAGCAAGGCCATGAGCCTAAGAAAGGATGCACATAATACCACATTGATCTAATGGGAAAGACTAAGGTGTAAAAGGACAAAATGTCAATAATGTTGTTAGTTTGAAAGAGATTGTTAATGAAGTAGTAAATTTGAGAATATGGGATGAGAGATGGTAGTTGAGTACTGAAATTCCCTAGATTCTTCATGCTTGAAAATTTTGAGGAATTGAGCATTTGTTGGTTCTTTGAAGATGTGGCCTTCATTTCTTTGAAGACAATATGTGTAAAAGACCTATGGTATCTTTAATGAGGTAGGGCTCCCATAATTTCTAAGCATATTTTCCTTATTTTTCATGTGTATAATCAAGTTTAAGGACAAGTTCACCCACATCGAAAGTATGCAGATGAACAAGTTTGTTATGTTATTTGGCAAGGCATTTTTAAATTTTCCGATTACAAGTGTGTGCTCTGTCACGTGCTTCTTGTAATAGGTCAATATAATGGAGACAATATTCATGGAGATCCTTGTCTAGAATGATACAGTGAAGGAAAATACAGAGCGAAGGGAGCTCCACCTCATTTGGAAGGACTGCCTTAGCTCTATAGGTGATAAAAATGGAGTTTCCCAAAGTGGAAGTATGGACTTTGGTGCAAAGTATGCCCATAATGTAGGATATAACTTCATATTCCAATATGTGCATGATTCTCATTTCGTATTCTTTAATCTATTGTTGAGAATTTTATTGGTAGATTCAACTTGTGCATTGCATTGCAGATGATATGGTGTTGAAAATTAATATTTAATTTTGAACTTAGTGTTATGTTGTTTCATTTATTTGCATTTGAAGCTCCCACCATTGTCAGATATGATGGTATGGGGAACTACAAAGAAATATATAATTTGATTGGGTATGAATTTGGATGTATTAAGGATAGAAATATTGGTGAGAGGCAAGGATACAGCCCACTTAGTAAAGTATTTTTGGTTGTGATGATGAAGACATGACCATCTTGAGACCGAGGTAATTTCTCGATATAATCAAATCCCCACTTACTAAAGTACCCAACGAGCTACGATAAATTTTATCTCAGCCAGAGGGGAATGAATCAATTCATCATGATATTAGAAAGGTATGCACTTTTTGAAAAATGTATGCACATAAGATTCTAGTGTACGCTAATAGTAACCTATACATAAGCACTTGCGTGAAGAAGAATGACCACTACAATGGCCACCACAAGTACCCCCATGTGATTCCTCTAAGACAAGGGGAACCTCATATTTTTAACACACTGGAGTAGGGGCCCTCAAAGTTGTGATAGTATAATATTTCATCTTTAAGTATGTATTTAAGAGCCTTTTTGTGTATTCGTAGTCATGTTCGGGGGTCAAGACCTTTCAGGTAGGTATGGTATTGTTTGAATTTATGATATCAACATACCAAGGGTCCTGTGTAGGGATGTGCGGCTCAATTTGATAAACATCATGAATGTATCGAGGAGGTGAAGTAGCGGGGTTCGAAGAATTTGTATTATGAGAGAATCATCACGAGAATTAGAATGTGATTAGAACTCGAGTGGAAGACGTAGCCAAATATTCAGCTAAGGAATTTTGTTTATGTGGTATTGATTCAATGGTAAATGAGATGAACCATGGTTTTAACTCCTGAACTAAGTCATAATAAGCTTTGAGGTTTTCACTACAATATTGGAATGCGCCTCTAACTGTCAACATATGAAATGAGAATCCCTCATGGCATGAAGATATGAGACATCCTTAGATAAGTTTGCATGTATGCCTAAGATAAGAGATTTATACTTAGCCATGTTGTTGGTGATTTCAAACTCAAGTTGATAAGAAAGAGGAAATCCTGGAAAAAGGGATCGGTGAGTACACAACTTTCCCCAATTCCTTGGAGGATTCATTTCCCAAGTCAAATTGTAGCATTCATGTATCCTCGTGGAGATTGATGATGACATACTCCTCTATAATTTTGGTTGTTGGTTTGGTTTTAGGTGAGGGAATTGCTTCACTACTAGCATCAGAGGACTGCACCTCAAGGACGACCATGAAGCTATAATAGTATTATTTTATGGAAACTTCATCATTTATGCCCTTTATGAGGAGGATTTCCTCATCAGGTAATATACCATAAATAGGTTAAGGAGCATAGATGGGCACTAAAACCAATTGTTAATCTATGAATTAGCCTTTTACCTCCTTTCATGTGATGATACAGAGGTCAAAATCCATATGGAGGGTCATCCAATTTCCTATGTGATCTGTTGAGGGGATAACATGCAAGAAGAAGTACTCAAGGGATTTGTATGGATAATGATGTAGGTGATTTGATAAAACATGTAGTAACATAACTTTCTAGCTATGGAATGTATGGCTAAACAAGCCCACTCAATTGATGTGTAGTGTACTTCATATTATAATAAGGCTCAACTAACATAATAAACAACATGCTCCTTTCTATTTTCATCTTCCTAAGCTAATATTTCCCTTATGAACACTTTGGGGTTGAAGAGGTATATAATTGCAAAGGTCAATATGGCGAAGGAGGTTGCATGACTGGTAAAAGGAAAAAGAGTGCTTCATATTGTCGAATATTTTTTAATAGTCTTTGGTCCACTCTATTTTGGTATATTTTCAAAGAAGAATATTTGTGGCATGAGTGCGATAGGTAAAATCAGGGAAAAATTGTCGATTGCCCCAAATTTCTGAGGAAAGTGCATATGTATGATATGGAGGATGGTTGTGGCATGTCAAGGATAACTTTAATTTTTGTTGGGTTGATATCAATACCACACTTAAACACTAAGAATCTTAAGATTTTTCCCCGTGTCACCCTAAATATGCATTTTATAGGATTAAGGAGAACCTTATATTTTCGAAGGCATCCTAAGGAAATTTTGAAGTCATGAGCATGATCATTAGTGTGTCGAGATTTAACAAGTAGATAATTAATGTAGACTTCAACTATTTTATATATGAGGTCATGGAAGCAGTTTTTCATGGCACATTGATATGTTGCACTGTGTTTTCTAAGTTCTAAGGGCATTTTTACATAACAGTAGGTTCTTCATTCCATAGTAAAGGTAGCCTTGTACTGATCTTTGGGAGCAATATGAATTTAGTTATAGCTTGAGAACCCATCCATAAGAGATAACATTTCATAGATTGTCATGGCGTTGATGAATGGTAAAGGAAAGTTATCCTTAGAATAGGCAAGGTTAATGTTTCTAAAGTCAATATAAATATAGATGGCCAAGGTGGCCTTCTTCTGAACCGGGATGATGTTGGACACCCACTTAGAATAGTCCACTGTACGAATGAATTTTGCATCTAAGAGTGTGATAATTTCTTTATTACATAAATAATTTATCTTGGGAGGAAACTTCCTTATCTTTTGTCGAAAAAGAGAAACGTTGGGATAGGTAATGATGTTATGGGAGATAATTTTAGGATCAATTCCAGGCATATCGACATATCCCCATGTAAATACCTCTTTATGTTTTTGTAGGACCTCTATATGGCACTCCCAGCAGATGAGGAAAACAATCACCAAACATGACCACATGGTTGGGATCATCTTCAATATGTACACTAATAGTTGATTCGGCCAACATAGCATTACCATCTTAGAAATGATATGGGGCCTCTAGTAATTTGGCTACTTCATCTTAAATGGGATTGATGTAGTGACATGATCATCAAAGTGCATAAATGTCTTTGAGAATTTTCCCAATTTGTGATAATGTCAAGGGAGTTTAACTTCTAAGGAATATAAAAGTTCTAGAATAGCCTCTTTATTATCTAGGGTAGGGAGAGGTCCTTGGTATTCCACATCGATTTCTATGCCTATGTATCACCTACCTTATATATGTTGCCTAGAGCTAGTTTATTGTAGGTCTAATAACCTAGTGTCCAAGGTGACATCTTTGGGTGCAACATAAACAATATCCATGCTAGGAGCATTGGGACCAAAGTGTTGAGTACAAAGGTTAGCTTAGAAGTTGGTGTGGGTCGTGGAGTTGTGGGGAAGTGATGTGAGGCATAGTTAGATGTTTTCTTGATGACCTAGGAGCATTGAGGAGTGATGGAATAGTGGGAGGGATGTAAGAAAGTGTCTCTTCCTCATCCTCACTTTCACTAGTATCAAATATAGGAGCTCGCTCGTGTAACCAATATAAAATATCATCGGGTAACTTTTTGTTGACTATGTTTTGAATATAATTTGATTAATTATCATCTGAATTCACTAATGTAACTTGGATTTCAGACCTAAACTCAAAAACTTGGGGTAATGAATACTTTGGATCTCATGAGTAGTTGGCATTAGGAAATGATGAATGGGAAATCACATTGGTATATCTCTCGGATTGGGATCAACATCATTCCTAAAGTGTTGGTTTTTATGGATGAATTAAATACATTGGTACTTGGATGATGTGATTGCATGCATATGATGTGTCCATGGTGGACCAATAAGAGGTTGTTAGAGAGAGAGAATGATTTAGAACTATGATCTTGGTGCAGACCGTTTTGGGTTGAACTGTGATTGGTAACCGAGATGAATCCTATGGGTTTTTTTTTCAAATCCATGAACAATCAAGTGAGTATGCTTGAGGTCATTGATAGAATATCTAATATTATTGATGAGGGAGAAAGAAGATAAATTGATTCTTGATCCTTTGTCCATGAGGACCCTGCGTACTTTTGCATCATGAATGATAACACTAATGAGTAGAGGTGGGCCATCCATAAAAAATAGGACCTCATTAGTAATTATTTCATCCTCTAAAAAATCCAAGGATAAGCAGCCCAGACATGGATTTTGTAAGGATGACCCCATAGTCTCTATGTGATAGACTTAGGGATTTGGGGATGTGATAGGAAGATTGGAAGGAACACAAGAAGGATCCTCAAATATTTACAATTATTGGAGGAGGAACCTTTAATGAGAATATGAGGTGTCCATACATTCCATAAATGTTATCTTGCATGTAAGGGAGTTCAAATCATCTAAAATATTCCATTGAGTCTTGGAATGCTTTCATAACGATACCATGGTGTTAGAAACATGGAATACATATCAAGATTTGATGATGGTTTAGTTGGAGATATCTTATCGGGAAGAAGGTGGGATAGCATCTTTACTTGGGTCTTCTTGTGATGCCATAGGTGGAAGTTCAATTGTGGGAGTGGGTTTCGCTTTCGGTGGGTCATGGGAAGTATTAAACAATGGTAGATTATCAGAGGATTTATTTGGTTTACCACTAGGATCTTTATGAGCAGGTGTATGTCTATAGTCTACTTAGCCACATTGATGTGTTGAGAATATAGGAGACCATGATTTTATGAAGGCTCTATGGTGCCCACAATATTGTCCATGGGGCTTCTATGAAATTTATTTTGATGGTTAGAGTGGGATCTCTCTAAGGATTGATATTTTTGATAACACTCTTATATAATGGTAGAGTAATCAAAATAAGAGCCAAGGAAGAAATCAAGGGTTATTTTCCTAAGGTCCTTACAATCATTATGAGAGTTTCATATAGTGGCATGCCACTAACAAAACATATCACCTCTAAAGTTAGGTAAGGCTTGTTTTAAAGGGGGAACAATTTGTAGAGTAGGAAGCATTTGGAGAATCTCAAGCATGAGATAAAGGAGTATGAAGGGAGGTGCAAGGAGATTCCTGATGTTCTCCCACTCCTTTTTCTCTTAGAGGATTTGAAGGGATGATTACATGTGTTGTTATTTTAAGTTTAGGTGATGAATTGGAAGTGCATCTAAATTCACACATGAGATGATATTGTCTTTTTGCTTGTTCGAGGGCTTCCTCCAATGTGTTGGGAGAGAAGGACCTAACTTTATATTGGAGAGTAGGTGTAAGGGCCTTAAGAAATATTTGGCATAAGCTTTGATTATCAATATTATGATTATCTTATATGGAAAGTGTTTTCCATTTCTTAATAAAGTCTTGGGAAGATTCGTGAGTCCCTTGCTTAAGGTTTATGAATCTTTATAGAGTGTTCTTGGGAAGATCTTGTTGCTAAAATTTAGAAATGAGAGCTTTGACTAAACCTTCTAAGTCAACTATCGAGTTGGGAGGAATTTGGTTATACCATTCTAATGCCTTGCCTACGAAAGTTTTTGCTATAATCTTAGTGGTTGCGTAGGTGTTTATTTAAATCCATTCTTTGTAGAGGTTTTCAAAGGTATTGAGGTAGAGGTATGGATCCATGGATCCATCATAAGAGATGTTAGGGATAATTTCCCCCAAGTCCATGACAGTGATGTATGGAGCTAAAGGGCGGAGGAGGAATATGATTCCCATGTACATCCACCAATGGGGGAGGTATGTAAAAAGGCATGCTAGGCACCACATTTTGAAATGCTATCTACAATATCTAATTTTGCATTTGGATCATGCTAGTTGTGGTAGCAGCTTGGGATAAGGCCATTTGATCTAGGAGCTTAAATATTACCATGTTAGGATCCATACAAGAAGAATGACCTTTGTTTTTGGGTGTTTTTTTGTGATTGTCATGTTCATGAGTGGGGGTTTTGGGAGATTCATTTTGATCAGTCCTATATGGAGGAGTCTTGATCATGATAGGGTATTCCTTGGTTAGGACGGGGCATGGTCATTTCCATGGCATCGGTGGATATATTTTGAAAACATCCATCCTTGTCAGGGGTAAAGTACTCATTGTTGTTGAGATTATTAATTATTGATCTTGGATATATTTTCTTAGCATCAACCACGTTACATTCTACTGAGTGACCCTATTCGATCGATCAAAGGGACAAGGTTGGGATAATAGAGTTTCATGGGTGATATTGGAGTAAATAGTAAGGTTAGTGCTTGTAGGATGAGAACTAGAGCATTTAGGAGGATGAAGAGGAGATGTAGGCACAAAGGAATATCCCATGAAAAATTCAGGGGATTCAATTGTGCCAAAAATATCCTCAAAGGTGACTTTTTGAAAATTGGAAGCTGAAAATAGGGCTATAGAAATTTGTACTTGAAAAAAATGGTTTTGTAGAAATTTTTACGAGGGCCAATGGCATTAGGAGATAGACTCCTAGAAATAGATAAAATTGAACCTTCTAGGAATCTTGAACAAGGGATGAAGGTGTCGAGAAATGCATGAACACCAATGGACAAGATTGAGTGTGTAAGAGGGTTTTCACAGGGGCCAAAGTTGTCTTAAAGTAGATGTGATATAAATAGACAAGATTTCCCCTGTGGGATGGTGTCTATGTGGACAAGTTCTTAGGGTCTTCTATATTTTTTGTTTTGGAATGCGATCAAAATTAGAGATAGATGATTTTAACGAGATGTTCGATTATAAGGTTGATAGGATTCATGTAGGGTTCACCAAAAATGTATGACTAGACATAAATGTGTCTCAATGGATTGCACTCCTATGTTTTTCATTCTACAATGGTATTAAGGAAACAAACAAGAGACACACATGAACTAAAACACACTCTGGATAAATTTAAAGGGACCATAATGAGTGTTAGGGTCACATATCCAGAGGGTAGTAATTCCTACACTAAGTCAACCTAAGGTTTTCAAGGACTGTGGTTAAGATAAAGGTGAGTAACCTCCTAGGATATCGGTAAATGGGTAAGAAGAGATATATATCGATAATGGATAAGAAAAACATGCACAATATGACTGAAATGTAAATAAAGGAAAGCTAAGGAGATGATCAAATAAGAGAACTATGCTAACTAGCATCAATGTACATATAACACTAAGCTAACATAGAGCAATGGGGAAGGGAAATGAACTAATCTATGAAAAATTACAAAGAGAGTTAGAGAACTTACTTGTGGGGTGGTCGTTGATGCATCTATCTCTCTAGAGAAGTAATACACCAAGAGAGAATAACTATTAGGTGGAGAAGGGGAACACCATTCATGTCCTAGACTCACTATAGATGACCTAATAGTGCAAGAAATCCAACCAAGAATAAGATTTTCCAATCTAATCCAAGTCAAGTGCAAGATGAACCAAGGATTGAGTGAGTAGATGTGAAGTTGGTGAAAAGAGAAGAGAAGATGGTAGTTCGTAAGATTTAGGATTCATTCCTTTATGAATTTCAAGATGTGGTGAGATATATATATGATGCCATCACCTATGGGTGATGGCATTGGCTAGGGAAAAACCTAACACCAACACCATCACCCACAGCGATGGTGTTAGCCAAGGATGATTATATGTCATGTAAAGTGAAAATAGGTGTCATAGATCATAAACATGAATGAAAAAAGTGTCAAGTGGCTAAATAATAACATGATTTTGAGTGTAATATATAAATGACATAAAGGGATAAGGAAAACTAATGCAAGGAAAACTAAGGATGTGACCACATAGAGAAACTCTCTATGTGTATTACCTTTAACCCATAATGATTACATGAATAATCATTCATCATTCTCGGCATTCCCCTTAAGGTATCTCGCTCAAGAAATAGATGCATCGGTGACCCTTATCGTGTAAAGGAAACTCGACAAGAACAGGTATGAAATATGAAAAGTGAAAAATTAGGTGTATACAAAGAGAAAGTATGCACAAGAGTACCACCAAAGGATGTAAAAGAGACAACTCATGAAGATAGATCATGATATGAATAAAGTGCAAAGAGAAGTGACCCATGAGTGTGTGGTAGTGTGCAAGGGTATTATACTCAAGGAATTTGTCTAGGATATGATGGTTACTGTAAACCATGAATGTGTGAAAGATTGTGTAAGGTTTGTCGATGGAGGCATAAAAAAAAAATGAGAGGGGATTTCAAAAGCGAGTGAGGATAAGTGAGCAAAGAAGGATGTCCTAATCAAGGTACATGAGGATAAAATCATTGTAAGATGCCATGAAAACATAGAAGGTGACCTTAAGTCACAAATGCAGAAGAGAAGTATGGGGAGTCCAAGGAGTGGACCAGGAGATTGTGAAATTGGAGAAATAAGAGCCCATAGAGGAATGTGAATTTGCAATAAAGGGACCAAAGAAAAAATGGACCACTCGAATAATACGATACAAAGGGAAGGACATAAGGGGTGCTCATCTATGTGAGAGAAAGAGAAGAAAATCCTTTGTAGGAAAACTTGTGAAAGGAGAGAATTCTAGCAGAGATGATTTGAAGATTGTAAAGATGAAGGAACAATGGAAGTGGGAGCACTATGCGGGAGGAAGAAGAGGAGATGAAGAAATTTACCAAAAGGAAACAAAATAAGAGTAGTCTCTAAAGGATACTATGAAAATACACATGAAAGAAAGTGCATCAAAGATAGACATGACCCATGGAGATCTCTAAGAGCATGTAGATGAATAATCAAGGAAATAAGTCCAAAGTAGTGAACAATGCATAAGAAAATAAGTTTCCTCGAAGGAAATAAATGAGTAGTCTAAGGGAGATAATAAATGATTGTGTAATGATCAAGGTGCAAAAAGGAATAATGTGAAAACAAAGGAGGGTATGAAAATAATGAAGGAACACTGCGAGGAGAAGAAGAGGTTGATATAACGAAACAAGATAAGAGGGGCAAGAAGAGGAAGAATTTATAGAATTTTTACATGATGAAAAAAGCACACAAAGAGAATTGAAGGAGGAATATATCCAAGTATATCTCAAGGATAAAGGCAAAGCGGAAGTCACCAATTAGAATTAGTGTGATAAGGTGAAGTTATCCAAGGAAGAGGGATATGAGATGTGGCCTATTTCCACAAAATAAGATTGCATGGTGAAGAAGTAGGAGTGTATCCGAAGGAGAAGGAAAATGAGTGATTGTGTAAAATATGGAGCACAATGAAGAAACAAATATGATGGAGTAGCCATGAGGAAGTGGAAAAGATAAGTTTGTAAGAAAGTAGATAGACATGTTTCGGTGCACATGGTTGAGTGGAGTGATTAAAAGCCAATTTTGGAGGAGGTATATGGTACATGGCCCAACTAGGGTGAAGATAAGGAGAAGTGAGAGAGGAGTCTACAAAGGCATAACATGCATGTAGACCAAGAATGCACTAAATATACATGTAAAAGGAGAGAGTGAAGGAAATAATAAACACATTAAAATGAAGCCCAATACATTGAAGGGTGAAAGAAGAGAAGATAGGTGATAGTATATGGTGGGTATATGTACATAAGTGCATGGAGAGATAGATGCACAAAGGATAGATGAAAAATGAATAACATAAAATGAATATGACATAAAGGATGACAAAAAGAAGAGTGCATAAAGGATAGGTCATGGTAGAAAGGTGATAAAGTGAAAAAGGAAGAAGAAGAGAGAGTATATAGAGGAAGCCCACAAGGAGAAAGAGGGCATGGAGATACAAGTTTAAGAGAAGAGGAAGTGCACAAAGAGAATATGCATAAAGGATGAAGGTCCAAAGATAATATGGGAAGGGGATAAGAAAATTATTGAATACTTTTGGTGGAGGTGGATAGACAGAGGTGACTGAAAAATCACAAAGGAATAGGTTGAGATGAGAAGTTCTAGGTATAAGTGGATGATTCTAGGTGAGCAGAGACTTGCAAAGGATTAGAAAAAAATCATTTAGAGGAGGTGATCGGTTTTTTTGGGTTAAAGTTAACTAAAGTGCATGAGATAGCACAAAGTAGTCACAAAGAGGTAACAAAGGACTAAAAGATAGGTGAGAACAAGGATCAAAGGATGAAGGATCTATGACTATCAACCTTAATAGTATGAAGAGTGGTTATATCACTTTCTCGGTCTACTTGAGGTGGAGCTAAAGTATCAAGTAACTTGGGTGTTTTATGATGGATAATTAAAGATCTAAAGAAAGCATGCACACATATTAGCTAATTTTGGTTGCACACAAGTATGGAAAGCATGAGGAATGAAGAGAGGAAGTAGAACAAAATGAAATGATAATCAGGCAGAAGTTCCTAAGTAATTTATGTAATGGATAACATCGAGGAACATATTGTATGGAGTGCACAATAGAAGTGGTTTCACAATAGTACAAGAAAGGTTTGTTGAAATGTGGAGTTGATCGAACGCCTAAGGTTTTATGGCGAAAAAAAAGAAGTGGGGTGTGGGAGAAAACACATAGTGACATGTGTATGAGTTTTGGTAGCATGGTATTATTATGGTCCATCCTTGTTGACTAGAGGTGTGCAAGGATTACGAAAGTGTTATGCACACTAGGAAGGAGTTCTAGAAGGAATGAAAGCATGAAATTAAGGATTGTGTAATAGCTTAGATTTCATAAGATCCATGCATATGTTTTTAATGAGGCTCAAAATCCCATAGGAAATGAATGGAAGAAAGGTGAAGGTGTAGCTCAAAACATAAAAGTGTGTGACAAAACAAAGAAGAGGCATTGCAATGTATTTTGAGTAAGGAGTTCACGACAAAGTTTTGATTTGAAAGAGAAGATAAAATAAGGTTTCATAAGGCACCTAGCAAGGAGGATGAAAATTATCAATGATCATTTGATCCCAATGAACTAACCAATTTGGCACAAGCGGTAGTAGAACTCAATTCTAATTTGAATATGACTGGGAAGATTTGGAGGCATCTTATAGGGAGTAGTCCATCCAAAAGAGAATTCAAAGTAAAGGAGAGAGAAGAAAGAACATATATATAATGAGGGAGATCTCGCCATTTCAAGATTAACGAAGTAAGCTAAGGCATGAGTGGATCGACAAGCCATTAGATCTGAGTTGAGAGTCTAACCAGTCTAGGTTAGGTCCTTATGAAGATATACCAGAGTCTATAAAATATCCAAGAGAGTTATAAGCTCCTTAGAGAGAAACTACATGTAGATTCTGAAAAGTCCATTGAGTGAATAGAGGAAACTTTGACATTTCATTTCAGTTGTGGAACTCTACGAATGAGGCTAGTTCATCTTGATTTATTTCCCATACATAAGAAAATAACATGTGAAGTCTATAATTTATATATGTGGTATTGATCTTGAATGAAATGAAGTATTGAAAATTTCTTAATAAATTAAACATGTGAAAAATGTTGAGGTAAAACACAAGGTTCCTTTCTTTATAGTATCTATCTAGTATAGTCTATGACATATAAACCACTATCAGAACATTTCTTCATAGATCAAGTTCCCTTCAAAGCCTCATACTAACTACATTTAAACAACATAGTTTAAATGCTCCTATACTTTAATAAAATTATTTTTGGATTAACCCAATATAATCAAAGATTCCTTCAATTAAATTTATGTCTTTAGAGCTCACACAACTAACTTGCTCAAACTTAATCGTAACTCTAGAAATGTGATCAACTCTCGCATTATCCACACTCTCTACATGAAAATATTTTCCTTGTACCCAAATTCCACATATATATTCATTTGAAAATACAAGATTGCTAAAGAAAACACGATAATTTATTTGTAATTAATAGTCATATAATATAAATAATATTTATAATAAGTATTTTTCTTGAAAAACGTATTTATAATAATTATTTGGATTGAAAAAAGTAATTATAAATTTATCACAAAGAATGCCTACAAGTTCTTCACATCCTTCCATAATGTGTTTTGCACTAAATACATCATATACTTATATGCCTAGATAGTATTATATTCATCATGTTATTTTGGGTGTCTAGAGTTAGTGATTCATTAATTGCATGAGTTGTCCATGGGTTAATTAGGGTTTCTAGTAGATAAATATTAGGGGAGTGTGAGAGAGGTGTTGGGGGTGGACCCTAAACACTCTATTATATTATTTAAAATATGAAAATATAATGCAAGAGATATATTGTTTCAGATATGGATGCGTTGGCACTCAGTAAATTCCTATATGAATGCGAAACTTTGTGATGACCTTTTCACTGTAACCTTAGGTATCATAGAAGTGTAAAAATCTCTATGTGAGGTGAAACAACCTTGAACTCTAACCATGGGTAGATGACCCTAAAAAGGTTATGGTTTGGTTAAAGTGCCCATGTATCACCTATGCAGACACTACTCGAAGATGCCTTAAACCACATGTAGTTATCCACCTAACATGTAATATCTATATGGATTTACCACAACTACTTTGACAACTTGATAGATTGATAATGAGAGGCGTGGCTTGGCACACTTAAGCTTGGTCTGATTTGACTTGGAAGATGTATAGAATGATATGCATGTCTCTTAAGTTTGTTTTCGTTGGCTTTAGACCTATGTATGGTCCGATTCTAGGTTTTTTTATTTATTTGAAGGAATTTTGGATAGTTTAGAGTAATTTAGGAATGTATTTTGCAATGAATTCTATTAAAAGTGCTAGGCTCCTTAAAAGTTTGGGTTATATGTGATTTTATAGGAATTAATAAGTTTAATTTCTCATTGAGGATAACCTATGGTATATGAACCAACCCATAAAAGATATCAAATTATAAAATTCACCATTGGTTGGCAGCATATAAGACCATTTTGTCCCTTCTAGATGGTTCTAGATAGGAATTTCAAGGGGTTGTGAAATTTTTTGGGACTAGTTCATATGAAGATTATACTATGCGGACTAATTTGATTGCTTTAGCGAGTAAGTAGTGTGTATAGATAAAAAAGTCCTAAAAGAGATATAGGGATATGTTTCTTAGGATTGGAATGTGTACACAAGTCATGCTTTAGGTTCAAAGAAAAAAAATTCATTTCTAAATGATACAATGAAAAATTTAGGTGTCTACATTCACCCCTTTAAGTATGAAATGACAATTACATGATTAAAGGAAAATATACTTAAGGATGTACTCACACTTTGTCTTCACGGAGTTGATGATTTCGTTTGAGTGTTGGTACAATCCATGATGAAATATGAAACACAAAGTGTAGTCAATTTTCATAAAATAAATTGAATTTTAACTCGTCTAAATGAAAACATATTCATAACTTTAACAATTGCATTTGTATTTGTAAATAGTAAAAGGAAAAAAATCATGGAAGGAATACACCTGTTTTAATTACCAAAGGTGAAGATCCTATATTTTTGGTGCTTGAAGACTTAGATTTGAATTGATTTCCTAAAGGATAAGGGGTGATCAATCCCCATTATACTAAAATAAATGACAAAGAGATGCAAAGGAATCGAGTTTCACTTGACTCAAAAGTAAAAGGTTTCATGGGAACTTTATCACAAAAGAATAAAAATAAGGAAGTTACCCACAAGGTATTTTAGTCACTTGATATATTTCAAAAAAAGCTATAAGAAGGTTACTATAACATTTTATGGTCACCTTGATATCTTCTACTCTCATGACCATACAATTGCAAATAGAGTTATACCCAAGTTTAAATATCAAAAGTTGAAATAAAATGACTTATTTCATGCCCCCACCATTTGATGTAACTATGAGTTTGAGATATGCAATGTTGAATATATAAAAAAGGGAGAAGAAGGATCATTCCCCAATACCCTATATTGGAATGGTTCCTTAGTCATACAGCTTATTTAAAGGAATAAAGTCACGAACCCTTGACATTCTATACCAAAAATGCAATAAACCCTACTTTTAGATGTGTATTATGTTTACGGACCTAGGTCAAAATATTCTAATTGTCTATGAGAATATGTAAATTATGTAATTTTCTATAAATCTTCTCCCACGATGAATAAATCCACCTTGGACCATAACGTCGGTATTTTCATCTCTATTTTTGTACCTATGTAAAATATATTCTTGTTCTATGTTTGATTCCATTTATAAGTATTTATACCCTATGTCACTTTATTCCTAAGTTTTAAACTACATATGTGTTCATATTGTGAGTAAATATTCATGTGATAAATTGTAACAAATGCCCCTTGTTTGAGGTGAGTTAGATATGCAAATAAAACACTTGGCTCAAAGGAAATGATGTGTATCCATGTCGGGTGTATCTATTAGTTAGTGATAGATCATATGATTTTTTTGAGTTTCCACCATTTATGATGTAGAGAGAATTAAAAACCATATAATTCAACTTTCAATAGTTTTCAGACAACAACTTAACCCTCTCTTTGACTGAGGATCATACCCCTTTTTCGTGTTCTAAAAAACAAACAATCGCCACAAACTTCCATCACAAACAACTTCGTGTAAAAATGTCAAATAACTATTTCCTTAAAAACCATTTGCAAAATGGTCTCATAATTATACCCTAAAAATTTTAGAGTCTAAATCTTCAAAACACAGAGATAAATTTAATTTACTAGACAAACATTCATCAAACAATTTGTGTGCATTCTCGGTCAACTGGGAAAATGTCTCATAACTAAAAATAATGATCATCAAGGAAAATGATTAAAAACCATCTACAAAATGATATTATCCTCATATGATCCAAATTTCACATTATTTGGATTTGAAATGAAAAATTTATGATGACTGTCCTGAAACAAGTCATCTAACTTTCACACACATTTTTTTTTATTCACACTCTAAGCAAACGTTTTGAAAACTAAGACAAGACATGCACAAATCAAAACCTTTATTGATTATTTAATGAGATTCAAAGCCTTCTCTAATGTCCCTCCACATAATCCTTGACATGAAAATATAAAGAGGAATCACATATTCATGTAACTTACATATTAAAACAATAATTTCTTATATGCAAGACTATCACATTGTGACCTTTAGACTTCCATTCAACTCCTAGTTGCATACCTATCCTCTCCATACTATTTTGAACACTTAATGATTCTCCTACACACTTAAGACTCAATACACGTCCTTCACCGTAATAAGACACCTATAAGACTCCAACAACACCTAATAACCTCTAACATACTTAAAATGCCTTTTTCAAGACCATACACCCACTACATCCCTTTGAATTTTCAAATTCCCCTTTTAAACGTAAAGTAAAGAAGAAGGGATAATTCAAATTTTCCATCCTCACTATTTTCTTGAAAGGACTCATATGAACTATTAGAACCTCTAAATCCTTCCCACATCTCACATTGACTCCAAAAAACAAGGAATTGGAATTTTAAGGTATTCTTATGGATACTCCCGCATCAATTTAAATCATATCCTCGCAAGGGTGTTCATGGTAGAAACCATGACACACAAAAATGAAAAATAAAAATCATAAAACAATAACGAAAGGTAATCATGTATAGTAAAAACAAACACATATGAAATAAAGCATATAAGACCACAATGGATTCAACATATGTTAGTAATAGAAAAGGAAATAAGTTGCACATGCGAAATAACAAAGTTCATAGGTTGCATATGCAGAAATAAACATACAAGAAATCAAGCAAGTAAATACAATAGAAAATAGTAGCCAAGATGCACATAAATCAAGATAATATAACATTACAAATGACACATGTATTAGCCATATTAGTATGAAAAATATCATATTAAATAATATAATAAATTGAGTATAATGAGGAAGTGAAAGTAATTGTATTAAAACAAAAACACCTAAGTAGTGTAGGAAATACCCCTATATTAGCAAGGCCTTTCAAATGGACTAATGCTAGAATTAGTCATCGTGTATAATCCTATGTTTGTCTTGCATACAAATCAAGATACCCCATGAATGAACATGTGTAAAGAGTATGTATAAAATATGTTATTTATCAAACTAAATGAAAAACAACATGTGTAAAGTAAAAGGCTAGAAAATCAAGTCATATATAGGTCCTAATTTTGTACTTTTGGATATATTTGCATGTTTCTGTGCTTATCTAATTATTTGATTATTTGAATGCTTTTATATTTTAACTTATTTGCATAATAGAAAGATAAAAGCAAAATATAACCCATAATATGGTGATGATAATATATTATAGACATGAGAGGTCCGGGTCATAAAAGTGCATCATGTATGGCAAGACTATGAAGTAGTAGTTGAAGACAAAATTGTAAAAGGTGCACATAATTTTTGGTGCCATGATTCTTTCTTGTATCAATCACAAAAAGAGGGAGATATACAAGGCTAAAATCAATCAATTGTTTATATATATGAGAATTAGAAGTACTAAGAACATATTTAGGATTTCACAAAGTACTAGATGTAGGGGTAATAGAATCCATATGAATAGATATTGAATAGTGAGGTGAAGGGGGATATGGGATGGCCCCAAATATATAGGAACATTAGATGTAGAAATAGTAGGTGTAGCTACATGAGAAGAGACATACTCAATTGGAACATTAGAGGTGAGAAATTATATAACATCATAAACTAAAGTTCTAATACCATATGTAGGATAGAGAGGTACAACATCAAGAGTGTCATGAAAACAATTTGTAACATGCATAGAATTAGAAAAATAATTTGTAGTATATGAAATATAATAAGTAGTATAATTTTCCATAGCATTAGATGTATACTTAATCTTTCTCAAATAAATAGATGTAAAATCCATAAACATTGTAACATTTTGAAGGGAAGTATGGGTTTCCGTTAAAGATATAGTACTATAGATGTAGAAATAATAGATATAGCCATATGAGATGAAACATTAGAGAAAAGAGAGTATATAACATCATGAACTAAGGATTTAAAACCACTCATGGGATTAAGAAAAACATCATTAATAAAATCATATAAATCATTCATAACAAGAATAGAAGAAGAACTCAAATCATTTGAAACATTTGGAAAACGTCCTATTATAATAGGATAGATATATTCAATGTAAAAAGTGTCCATATTATTATGTATAAGATAAGTATCACAAAAAAATGCATCATGTTTAATTACACATTCAACTATAACCTTGTCCATAAAAAGAGGATATTAATATTGTATAGTTTGTTATTGCACTAATTGTATCATTTTATTTTCAAGAGAAGATAATAAAATATTGCCAAAATTTGTCACATGATTAGGAACAAGAGAAACATCTTCATGTCAAATATCATTAAGATTATAAAACTTACAACCATTAGTAGAGTGTATATCATGTTGATGTTTATGAGTGTTGTTACTTGCACTACGAATCCTAGGAGAACATCTACAAGGTGTGGACCCTTGAATTGTATCATGAGTAGTAGCACAAGGCATAGGTGTGGCAATGGTTACTTTCTTAGAAACATGTTAAGGTAAATGAGGCTCATGTAAAATACCATTGACTGTAACAAATTGATTCTCATAGATGAAATTGATACATTCATGCACCATAAAAGGTATAACATCAAGACTATGAAGCCAAGGGAAACCAAGATACATGTCACAAATACCAAGGAAAGAAGTAACCATGAATGGTATAAAAATAGTATTAGATTCCATCGTAAGAGGAAAAATATTATGTCAAAAATATGTGTTAGTATTAAAGCTCACACGTTTCTTAGTAAAGCCTATAGATGCAAGTAATTTGAATGTGCTCATATTGCTCTTAGAGCCATTATAGATAAAGATATTGTGGGTGGGTCATGGCCCATAAAATATTAAATGTAAAGCACATGACAAATATCAATGGAAACAACATATACATCATCAAACGTATAGGCCTAAGAGGCATAACATAAATAACGATACTAATAAAATAATCAAGTGGATAATCATGTGTAGTAGTATATGATTGGCCAAGAGAGGGCTTAAGAGGATGATGAACCATGAAAGTTCAAAGTATAAAAAATCCTAGGGATAAGGTAAGAATCATGCACCACATAAGGCAAGAGAAGTTCTACGGTAACTAGGGTTTGATCAAGGGTCGGAGTTCACAAAATGATTGCACCCTAAATAATTAAATAAGGTGTTTTTTTTTAGATTATGTTCTTATTTATTTAAATATGTAATGGTAGTACATTTATATTATGATTAATTCCTAAACTATAATATAGATCTAAAACAAATCTACGCAATATATAACGATAAAAATGATTGCTCAAAAAATAACAAGAGAAGTATACTTACTAGTTGATTACAAAAGAATAAATGTGATTTGCAAGTGCAGATTGACTAAGAATACTAGAAATGACCTAGATGTGCTTCGTCTCTAGAACTATAATTGTAAATTGAGTGTGCATGGAACCATATGACTTATCCTGGAGCGTGATATAGTTTGTTCCCAAGCTTTAAGGTTTTAGACATGAATTCGTTAGCACTTTGAAACTTCCCATACAATTGTGCCACTTTATGATGATCTTTATATCGAAACCGTATGTGTCGCAAACGTGTAAAAACCTCGGTGTGATGCAAAACAACCTCAAACCCTAACATGGGTAAGAGACCCTGTAAAAATTTAGTTTTTAAGTTAAAGCACCCTTGTGCCACCTATGTTAGCACTACTCCTAAGAGGCCTCAACCTACATGCAGTTCTCCACTTAGCCTTTGCTATCTATATGGATGCAACGATTTCAAAAACTTGATCTTTTGATATAAATAGAGACAATGTATTGGTGTGCTTAAACTTGGCTTGGAATAACTTGGAAGGTATACAAAATGAGAGGCATGGATCTTGAACCTAGTTTGGCTAGCTTTAGACCCATGTATGGTTTGCTCCTAGGTTGTGTTGTTGATTTGAAATAATTTAGGGGAGCTTAAAGTACTTTAGGAATGCATTTTGTAATGAATTCTCTTAAAAGTATCATGATCCTTAATTGCATGGGTTAGACTTATTGTATATGCATTCATAATTTTAATTTCACATCAAGGTTATCCTATGGTATATTAACTAAACCATGAATGGATGTATCCCTTTATTTGCACACACATAAGCTATGTGCATTGGAACCTCACTCAAACATATCCGAACACTCACCGAAGCGTGCACAACTACCATGTCCCTCTTTTATGATGTTTGACAGGAAGTTAGCATGCATTTTCATCATTATAATCTTAAACATTATCCATTCATGCATACATGATCATTCTATCTATAAAAATATGGAAACATATATAATAAGGAAAACATTCAATCCATGTAAAAAATAATTAACAATTGTACTATTAAGTGACCATGTACATATCCATGAAGAACTAATATTCATCCATAATTATCCATCAAGAATAGAGTATATTATATCAAGAATTTGAATACATCATCATCCATTCCATCATAACGGAGGCTCTCATGCATATAACCCACATTCTCTAGATCTCTATCCTTATTTCACGACTCTCTCAAATTAAAGACATACATAAATAATTTATAGGGGTGGGGACTTGGCCTTTACTTCTAATACACTCTCCTTAAAATATGTGTTCTCTCAAAAATATAAAACATGCACTACGGTACCAAATATATCCATATACATAAAGTGTGCATGCTTTTTTCTATAGTCACTAATAATAGATTAACCTAAAGATAAATCTTACTTTTAATCCTATTCTTATCCTAGTCTATGCATGGTCTTCTTTTGGTTCCCGCATGTGATTTTATCCCCGATATGAATTTTTTTCTCCAAAATTATCCTTTCCTTGACCGCTAATTCATCAGCTTTCATCCTTTTCTTGGTGAAACTCTAACTTCGTTGTTTTATTTTTAGCCATATACTAAAGAAATTGTCTAAGTCCCAAACTTTTTCTACTCAAAGCAAACCTTTGCACACTGCTCCAATCTACTTTTGCACACCCCTTCACACCTCCCTTGAATGTGGCTCCAAACCTCCGCACAAGGATCATACTTAGCCATTTTTCCTACTCAACATTACCCCACACTAACTACATTGTCCATCCCGACAATGGGTTTCCCAACTTATGTAGTCACGGGAAAACTGAATTAAAGAATATGTAAAGAATAAAGAATCAGGTATCTTTACCACAGCTTCTAAAAATAAGGGATCTCGCCCCTATGCATGATTATTTAAACTTCAAACTATTGGAGGATCTCTAGAATTTGGCATCTAACTTCCCTTCAAAATTATTCCATTTAGTGAGCTCTTTTATGGCCTTCTTAGGCACTACCTCTATAATTCTTGGGATTTGATCGGGTGTCGATTAATCCACCCTTTATTTGAGCTCCTGGATGACCACACTTAATTATGCAGTCATGCCTTCTATAATATCCATGCACTCCATCACCAGGGTTTTAAGTTGTTAAATTCGGAGCTCTCGAGTCTCCTTCTTGGTCTTTATGATTCCTTTATGTGCCGATAAATCTGCGATAACTTTGGTGCACTCAACCTTGTTGGTCATTTTTTCTCCGTATAGTCTTGAGTTTTCTTCTTCATTAATTACCCTTGTGCCAAGGATAGGTTCACACTTTTGACACCTATCAAATGCCAAGTCATCTTTATTATCAACCTCATTGATTTGTGTGAATATACCCTCAAGTTCAATTATTTTAGCTTCCATAGCCTTGACTTGTTCCTTCTCTTCCCCTCGGTCAAATCCTCGATGATGGCCCCACACCACTCTTAATATTTATAAGCAACATCCCAACCAGGTCCTCAAGGTATTCCATTTCATCCATGTAATCATTCCATGTTTGGCTCACCAAAGTAGGACATGCGCATGTAATCTATTTGACAAGTGTTCATGCCTTGTTATAGGCCTCATTTATACACTTCTTCACTTCTCTACTCCCTCCTTTAGCGCTTCAACCTCATGTTCTTTATTATTTTTGTCTTCTACCATGACCATCATGATATCTCCCTTATCAATATTTCTACGCATAACTTTAGTAGCTAATTTATTCAAAGAATTGTAAGTTTTTTCATTTGTCAACCTTGTGGGGTTAACCAAAGTGTATACTCTTTACTTGGCTACTTCTTCATTTCTTGAATGAAGCATGACTTGTTGCCAATATCAAATTTCAACTCCTTTGTATGTGTGTGCATGTTCCAAGAAAGCATCTACCTTATGTGTGAGATCCCTCCTTCCCTATCCATCGGGTCCCATCTCTGACTTCTCCATTCGGACCATGCTTTGAAATCTCACCTCAACACCTTTTTAGGGTCATGAACATAGTCCATGTGTAGTGATTGGGGAGGACTTCACTTACTCACTATTTTGGCCTTGGTTCTTGGCTTCCTAGGGTGAAATGCCATGTACTTGTTTTTATTTTTGTACCCTTATCTTCTTTGATAACATAGGCATCATAATCCCCTTTATTATCTTCATGTTCCTCCTTGCACACCGGTAACTTCTCCCTATGCACACTCTTAGGTTGTTCTCCCTTTCCGGGATAAGTTTTGCATCTATAGGGGATATTTTTCCCATCTCTTGCACATAACTTTTCATGCTCCATCTCCCTACCACCTTCTCCTTTTCATCACTAAAGACTACTTGAGTCCCTTTGTGCCTTGTCTTTTTCTTCACTAGACTCTCCTTAACTAGTGAGATGGTCCTACACTCTCATTATGCTTTATCCTTTTATAGTAAATCTCTCTTCTACGCATTTGGTCAAGCCCACCTTCCTCTTCTTATTCTTCCTCCTCTAGAGACTCTTCACGACTCCTCTTTAGATAGGGTATGGTGATCTTCTTGGGCTGAGGTATATAAGCATCAAATACCTCAATTTATTGTCCATCCTATCTTTGGGTGCAAAACCACAAAGACCCTGCATATCATACCTTTTATTGTAACATTCATAATTGGAATCAGATCCAATGTATCTGACTTTGTAGTCTCCAAGTATGTAGGCCTTGATTCAAACTTGAAGGTGGTGTGTAAATTGTGCCAATTTGAAACCACCTTATCGGCATCAAATACCATTCTCTGTGTGCCCTTGATCTGATTCACCACACATTTTAAGTATTTTACATTGAATGCAAATGGAAGTTTGTACCATGGCCCCATATTCCCATTAACCATCATGAATATTGCAAGGCTAAAGTATTACATTAGTGCAAAATTTTCTTGTCCTCTTACTACTTGAAGTAGATCATGTGGTATACACCATTGATTTTCAAATACCTCGCACATCATACCATACCATATCTCCAAGTGAACCTTATATTGATTGTTGAATGCCCCTTCATAGGTGAAGTCTGAAAATTGAGCTCGCAGGGATTTGTTCTATGTTAGGTAGACCCACATAATGTCTTCAAGGACATCATGTACACCTACCTCCTAAAATATAATGAGTATAAGGACAAAGCCCCATGTAATCTTCACTCCTTCCTCAGTCTGCTCTCTAGCCTCCTCAATAATTTTGTGTTGTCTAGATTTTCTACATAGCACAAAACCTAGGTAGTCATGAGATAAATCTCCCTCATTTACCAGTGAGGCTCCCATGTCAGATTTTTCAATTAAAGTATGCTAATATCTATATGGATTTTTACTTTAACTATTCAGCTCATGAACCATAGCTATATAGTTACGCAGCAAGTAAGCAAGCTTGTTTAAGGAAAGGAAATAATATAAACATTGAGAAGAAATGGGGAAGATGTGCATCCCAATCAATAGATAACGAGTTGATTGTATGCACATAGAAGAACCCAATAGCTATAAACACATAATTATAAGCAAAGGTAGCTCTAGATCTAGATCTAAAATAACACAAAGTTTATTAAAAGATCTAAGATATAAAAGCTTAGAAACACAATACACCGTGACACAAAGTTCTCCGGAAATCTGCTCCTGTGTATTCCTTTGCTTCAAGTGGCTCTCAAGGGTTTCAACACAAAATCTGGAACACAAGGTTGTTGCTTACAAATTATGGTCCTTAACCCGAAGGTTCTTCTCCTACTCATAGAATGTAGGAGGGAAAGTAAAAATGGGAAAATCAATTGAACTAAAACATAAACAACAAGTAAAGATGACATTTGGTGATCATCCTCCACTAACTTCTCCTTAAGTGACACATGTATCACTTAACTAATAGAATTGTTCCACATAACTTTAAGTAATGGTTTCAAAACCAATAACATTAAAGTTTTACAATTTCATCTGGGAACGTGAAAAATAGAAGAAGAAAGAATAGAAGAAGAAGTCAAGCCAGCTGTAACATTTATGTCTTCTTTTTGTTCTGATATTGGATATACTTGTCAAACATGTGATTCAACATCTTCCCATCTATTTTAGCCACCGCTTCCTTTTTGTCCTAAACTGTAGCAATCCTTCGTTCAACACCTTGATACACGCTTCCACATCCTCCAAGCTCGGCTCGAACCTCACAATATCCACCTGTAGTGCCACCAGTCTACCAATGGAATTTATCATGAAAGGCTTAGTAGTTCCATCAATTATTCCTTGTACCATCAGAAGAGACCCTTCCAGGGAATTAGGCACTCTGCTAGGAACGATATGTACGTATGAAGTAACATTTTCAACCACTTCCTCCTCAGTGAAAGAAATGATATGGTCTGGTAGGGATGACATCTTACTCTCAAGTACCTACATCCTCTTCAAACAAAACTCTCGCAGATCTCCAAATAGAAAGATACTGCAAACTCCAGCTGCTTCCCCTTCTCAACTGATCCATCCGATACAATCTACTCGCAACCAATACTTCTCCCGGTAGCTTGTTGATTTCAGCCAAAGTACTCAGTTACTCTCAGCAACTATGTTCATATCTACTATGCTCGTCACCAATTGCTTCAGCTGGTTTGTTGCATCAATCATAACCTTCAGGCGGGTTGGCACCTCTCCAAGTTATACAGAAGCTTGACGAATAATAAGATTCTTCCATTCGTCAATAGCTTTCACCTGATTGCTTGCATCCTCCATCTCCTGCATAAGATGATCACTCACCTGCTCTGAAATGGGCTAAGTAGAAGATTTAGAAACCTTGGCTATGATCTTGCATAACTAAGATACCTTCTTCTGAAGCTCATCTTTCTCTGCCTTTTCTCTGTCAAGCCTAAGGAATAGAGAATCTATCAATTTCTGTGTGTCTTGCTTTAATCCTTCTATGGTGGCTTAACCGAGGGGTACTCTAGTTACTATTACATCTTCTGTCATGAGCTCATCCTCATTCTTTCCTTCCACTGAAACTGACATCTCAGCAAACTTCTGCCCCAACTCCTTGATGATCAACCTTAAAGTTACCTTAGAAACTTTAGGTCTTCTTTCTTTTCCGCCTAGACTCCAGAGTAGCTACAATAGCTTCTAGAACCAATTGCAAAGCCAACCATTCTGAGAAATTACTTCTTAGAGAATGAGAAGTTGCTGAGTGCACTACTATCTCCCACTCTATTTCCTCTCCATCAAAAACTGCTATAGTGTTATGGCTGCCATCTTCTGAATCATCCAAGGACAAAGCTCTTTCGAACTCTGCCATCTACAACTTCAACGTCTCTTCTGGAATAGGTGCTGAACGGAGTGGCTGAGGAGAGAAGATGAATGTTGCGATTTAGTGGAGGCATGGAAGTGTCCTACTGAGGTGCAACAGTCGGTGAAGTACTAGATGCTGGAGAAGCCGGAACTAAAGTCATAGCTGTGGAAGTGATCTTCTCCTTTGATTGAGATCTTCTATGCACTTTCATCTTCTCGGACCTTCTGCTACTTTCTCCTCTGTGCTTCCTCTTGAGGGAATCTCCTATGCTGAAGTTTCCCGTGACTTGATTCATCAATGCTTCATCAAGGTAGTATCCCTTTGTCAACAACAGTTTGAAGTATTCACTAGAACAGTGCTAGACCTTTCCTCAATCGTATGGAAGCCCCCTACATTATCCTGAAGTATGGCTCTATCTCCTCCCATTTGATGGTAAGTGTGAAGTAACACATTTCCATCATCTCTAAGATCCACAGGTATCCATGCTAGTCCAAAGTCAAACACTTGTCGTGTTGATAGCCTATTGAAATCCTTCTTTCTAACCTCATATTCACTTTTGCACTTCATCCAAAAATCCTCTAATGAAGGCACATGTGTGTACTCCTGGGAGATCATCTTCCTGGCTAATCCAAATGGATTAAAGTTCAGTCGTGCTAGGAAGAACTCTTGCTCATACTCGAGATAACATTTCCGCTTCCAATCCTCGGGCCTTATGAATGCTCTGCAGCTATAATGTCCCACAGTGATCGGGAAGAATCTCGTAGACTTGTGTCATTTTGACTAAAGGTCGTGTATCTCCACAAGTTGTCTGCTCAGCTCCATGGTGATCAATCTATCATTCGGATATCTGGGCAACTTAACCGGTTCTCCAGAAAAGCCGGTAACCCTGAGGTATGTGAAATCTGCAAACTGAATGAATAGACTGCCAATTCTAGATACAGCTTCCCACGCTTCCTTGCTTACCATGTTGGCCTTTAGGTCCCTGTCTAGCCTGCAAATGAATTCGTAGAAGAATCCATTGTTGACCACTTTGAAATATTTCTTACACGCAGGTACAGTAAGCTATGGGTAGCACTCGAAAATGGGGTCCTTAGAAAGAACGCCACATCTATCCAGCTTGGAGAAGATGCCTTGTGAGGCTGCTGTGTATACCAAATAGGAAGTCATTTTGAAGCTGAAAGTACGCTTCATGTTTTGGAGTTGCTCACTAATCTTGTCGTTAATGGTTTCTAACTAATTGATTATGGAATCAACCTTGTTGACTTCAATGGTCTTGATGAAAGCATGCATCCATGTACGGAAAGTGTGAGTGTTCGCTTTGCCATTTATCTTGCATAACAATTTAGCAATATCATCTACTTCTGTACTAGATTGGACTGCGGAAGAGTTCTTGGGAACTTAGAAGGAGATATGGGCTTCTTCATGTATCTGCTGTTCATTATGTTCACGCAGTCAACTCTATGCTTCTCCCACCTGTTGTTGGCATCCTGAATGCTAATGGAAGTCACCACCTTTCAAGTGAATCTTCAAGCAATAATTGATGGACTCTGCATCCAACCGAATTATTGTTTTCCCCATAGCAACTCGCACTGATCTGGATGAAGGATGGTAAGACCTAGCACACTCCATAACGAACTCTGGCAACTGGGTTGTGTATGGAAATGTTGCATCTCGAATAATTCCACTACTTTTAATTACGCAGGATGAGTGAAGTCTTTCCTGCTCTGGATCTATCAGTCAATTTGGAAAGAAGTTCCGGACCTAGATCTGTGTCTCCTATGTCTATAAATTTGGAAGTGATGCATGACTCCGTTGTGCTTTCTTTTTCATCCCTCTTTGCCATGGCTTTTTCTATCTTTGTTTGAACAATTATTTTTCTTTTTACTCAGGTAGAATTCTTCAAAACTAGTGCAGATTTGGATAATTCTTGATTGAGGATATATTAAATTTTTAGACATTGATTAAAGCTCCTTTTCTTTTGTAAAGCACCTATAATGAATTCCTACAATTAATTCAAACAAAGATGGCAACTGGAACATGAACGGTGAATTTTAATCATAAAAATCTGCATAATTCAAGTGTCTTGCCCCAAAATTTGATGTTTATTTGCATGCAAAGCAAGCATGAATTTTACCAACTTCACCTGAGCACTTGTATCACTTATGCAAACAATTATCCAAACACAAATCAACTTCCTTCAACCTATGCGCCAAAATTGGAAGCTTTTAGCATTAATTTCACCTTCTTTTGAGCAAAAATCCTCTTCAAATGGGGCGCACTTTTCCTCTGGGCTGCACTTATTTTCCTGTGAATTAATTAATTAATCCTTATGGCAGCCCCTGCTTATATAATCCTTATGGTTCTATAATTAATTAATTCCTTTGCTATTACTTTGGAAATTAATTAATTAATTAATAAGCTTTACTCTTCAAATGAGGTGCCTATTTTGTGCATGCTTATATGGCTGCCATTAAATAAAATAAATTTATTTAATTTTAGACTGCTTCCGAGTTAACTCAAGCCTCACAAAGATGCTTTGACTTTAGCCATTGAAAATAGGAATTAATTTAATCATTTAATACTTTAAAAGTATTATTTCTCTCCCAAAAGGGGCGCACTTTTTGACATAAAGGGGCTGTATTAAATAAATACTATTTATTTAATTTTGGAACGATCTATTTTCAACCACCTTTTGTCCTTTACCCTCTGTTGACTTTTCCACAGGGCCTAGGCGCTGAAATTGGGTGAATAATTAATTTAATTAATCAATTTAAAGGCCTTTCCTTCCCCAAAGGGGTCGCACTTTTTGGCATAAAGAATTCTATTTTTAAGAAACACATGACAATGGGATTATTTACCCTGCAAGGAAGCCCTAAAAATCCCATGATTCACTTAAGTGATTTTTCTTTTATTCCACAATGGGAATTTTTACCCTACAAGGCAGGCAATAAATTCCCGCCTGCGTCACGCCTCTAATTTTCCTATTATCACTTAAGTGGTGTTGCTTCCATGGGAAAAATAACCTCTATGAAGGTACAAAATTCCCACCTGCATGATGCTTCTAATTTTCCCATGATCCACTTCAATTCTTCTTTTTCCAAAAATGCGGCCAGCCCAGAAGAGGCTTTTTGGTGCACAACTTCATCTTTTCCCAATGAACCAGACCTCCGATGGTGACTTCCTTCTGGCACAACATGCATATGTGATCTCCAGCTACTCCAGGCCAAGAATCAGGCCAAACCGGCAAAGGAATTGATCCAGAGAAATTTCACAGAAAATGAAACAGAAAACACAAAAAACACAAAACGTTGCCAAAAGTCACAAATAAAGTCCAGAACTCATTCCTAGTTAAAACCCTACTAGTATATAGGAATAATGATATGTACAATCACAACAGAGTTAAATTGGAGCACAAATTGCCTCAAACGGGGCTCAAAATAATTAAATACAAATTTCCCACAGATAAATCCTGACGACAGAATATAACAATTTTGGGCATCTGGGTATTTGGCGAAAATGGCTAATATGGCTCTTTGGGAATATCTTGACACAATACAAGAACTTTCTGGCAATAAAAACACAAAATGACCCATTATTTTAAAAGTATGAATTTTTTTCAGATAGGGTAGTCTCAGATTTCAGGATGAAATTTGGGGACACCAGTCGGCTCCGTCTATGGACATCTTTTTCTCTGTCAGAATGACAAGGGAAAAGATGAGATCCCACCATCTCTGGTTTCCTATCTTGTCTTTTGGGCACGAGGTCAGGAAAACAAACACAACACAAAAACAAAAACAAAAACAAAATAGGAAAAACAAACAAAGTTTTATTTATATACATATAGGTTTTACCCTGCTCTTTATGTCCGGAACAGCTTCAAGTGTTGCCCATTGAAAGGCAACGGAAATTCAACTCCATCCTGATGAGAAAGAATGAAGTTGTCTACTCTGGTGATTTTCTTAATCACAAAAGGCCCTTTCCAAAGTGAATCAAATTTTTCATGCATGCCTTTTGCTTCTCTTCTTTTGTCTCATAAAAGGACCCATTCATTGACTTCAAAATTTCTTTCCCTGGCTTTTTTGTCAAAGACGACTTTCACCTTCCTTTGATGCTCACATCTATCTCAGAACTTGAGTCAGTACCTCCCCGTAATTCAGTCGTGTACATTATTCTTTTATCAATAGCATACATGAATGTAGAATCCTCCAGGGCTCTAGAAAGTTGTAGGACAGGCAGTTCCAGGGTAAGAGGCAACTTCGTGTCTCTACCATATAATAGCTGAAATGGGGACATACCTATATCCCTTTTCAGTGTAATTCTATAGGCCCATAATGCATCAAACAACTTCTTATGCCAAGTTCTTTGATTCTCCGTTACTAGCTTTCGCATGATAGTCACCAAGTTTTTATTACTTGATTTAGCTTGGCCATTCCCTTATGGATAGTAGTTTGAGGAATGTACCAGCTGGATCCCATGAGTGTAGCAGAAATCAACTAGCTCCTTAGAAGAAATATTCGGAGCATTGTCTACTACTATTTTATTGGGCATGCCAAACCTGACAACAATATTTTCTTTTATAAAACTACACACCTTGGCGGAAGTGGCGTTCTTCACAGAATGGCTTCTACCCACTTACTAAAATAATCAGTAGCTGTTAGAATGTAGTGATGGCCGGCACTGGAAGCCGGGTTGAGCATACCAATAAAATCCATTCCCCATTGCTAGAAAGGTTCTTCAATTACAATGGGTTTTAAAGGTAATGCAGGTAATTTTACACGCCCAACAAAGTGTTGGCACGCTTGGCACTTAGCTACCCACTCTGTAGTATCTTGAAAAAGTGTGGGCCAGTAATACCTTGCTCTGAGGATCTTGTGTGTAGTGACTCGGGCTAAGAAATGACCACCACAAGCCATGTCATGAAATTGTTGTAATAGCTGATCCTGCTGAGCTTTATCCACGCATCAGAGAAATACGCCATCAATCCCTCTTTTGTATAAACCATTATCCCATAGAACAAAGTCTTTGGATTTTAGTTTAATAGTTCATTTCTCTTTTCTAGAAATTTGATCTGGGCATTCTCCATACGTCAGAAAATAGGCAATGTTACTGTACCACTCCTCCACCAGATCTATAAAAAGTACCGTAGGCAAATCTTCATCTATCTCTTCTTGATCTGCTTCTGGCACTATTGCTTTCATCTCTGTCATTAATTCGCACAAACCTCTTCCTCGAACCAGCTTTGTATGTTTGATATCTAGGTCATATTCTTGAATGTTCGTCACCCATGTGCCTCTTAACAATCCTAACTCTTATTGAGTGAGGATATATTTCACCGCAGTATTTAGAACCAAGATCACAATATGTGAGGAAAGAATATAATACCTGAATGCTTTACACGCCTTCACCACTGCATATGCATGTGTTTCCATTGGAGTATATTTCAACTCATAAGATTTGAGAGGCATGGTCACGAAAAAAATTGGAGCTTCTACATCCTCCTGATTTTTCTACATCAGAATTGCTGACATGGTGTGTTCAGAGGAATAACAGTAAAGAATAAATTCTTTACTAAAGTCGGGTGAAACCAAGACTAGGGCTTTTGATAGGGCCTCCTTAATCTTCTCAAAAGATTCCTTCCCTTCGCTACTCCATTTGAAATCTTGTGTCTTCTTCATCATATTTGAGATATGACGGGTTAGCTCAACAAAGTCAGGAATGAATCTCCTGAGAAAATTAACTTTTCCAAAGAAAGAGTGAACTCCTTTTTTGGATGTTGGCAATGGCAATGTCTGAATGGATTTGACACGTTCTAGATCTATCTTGGTTCCTTCTTTGGAAACAATGTGCCCTAGTAGCTTTCCTTCTGTTACAACAAAGATAGATTTCTTAGGGTTCAGAGAAATACCATGTTTGTAGCATTGTATGAAAACCTCTTCCAGATTTGAAATGTGTGTGCATCTGTTCTTGGAAAAGACTGTCAGATCATCAAGGTACACCACTATGCTTATATCCTTGAGATGAGCAAAAGCTAAATCCATAGCTCTTTGAAATGTAGCTCCAACATTGATCAAACCAAACGACATTTTCTGGTAAGCAAAAGTTCCCCAAGGTGTAATGAATGTTGTTTTGTATTGATCTTCTTCAGCCACCTTGACTTGATTGTAGCTTGAGAAACCATCAAGCATGGAAAGCATTTCAGATCTAGTGACCACCTGTAGAGTGTGATCCATGATGGGGATGGGGTAGTTATCTTTTAATGAAGCTTGATTGAGGTTGCAAAAATCCACGCACAACCTAATCTCGCCACTCTTCTTTCTCACAGGAACTATGTTGGCTAACCATTCAGAATGATGTATGGGATAAATAATATTTGCATCTAACAACTTCTGGATTTCTACAAAGATAGTTCTAGAAATAGTAGGGTTATGCCACCGCAGCTTCTACTTGAAAGGCTTTTGTTCTGGTTTTAATGGGATGTAGTGTTGAACTTCTGCAAGCTGATATGTTTTTAGATCCTGGTAAGACCAGGAAAAAACATCCATGTATTTCTTAAGATGTTTTGTAAAAGCTTCTCTTTCTATCTCCGAACAACACTTACTCAGATTTACTAATTTGGGATCATTGTCACTCCCAAATTTAGTAATTGTGTATCGAGAAAGAAACTTCCCCACTTTTTTCATTCTTCTTAAGCATCTAATCATGCTTGTTTAACATTTCCTCAAGAGATACCAAGCCTTTGGGAATTTTATTTCCCTTTATCCTGGATAATCTCTTAACTTCCCGAGACGCCTCGCATCCATTTCTCCACATAGTTTGCCTCGGAGGTGAATTACGTCCCTCATAGCAGATCTCTTCAAAGTTGTCCTTTTGTTGGAGAAACGCAACAATCTTCTTGTCATCGTTAAAAACTCGCTGTCATTGCTGGATGTTGTCAAGAACTTTTGGGTAGAATACCATCTCAAATTTGTAATCCCCTATCTAAAAAAATGTGGGAGGCTGATCTAGATTTAACAAAGCTGCAGTCACTGCAAGTGAATCAACTCTGGAATTTTGTTTTCTCGGAATGTAAGATACCGTGAAAGCTGAAAAATCTAGGATAGTAGAGTAGAATCGATCTCTATAATGCCGAATTTTGTCCTTTTTACTTGATAGAGACCTCTTATCTACTTGATGATTAGCTCAACATCTCCCTTTGCATGTAAGAGCTTGATTCCCATTGTTCTTGCCTGCTCCATACCTAACAACAACGCTTCATACTCTGTTGTGTTGTTAGTATTTTCGAACATCAATTTGAAGGAATGTGCATGCACCTTCCCTTCAGGAGAGATAAGAACAACGCCTACACTGGATCCAAATGAACAGCAGCTGCCATCAAATTCCAGAGACCAAACCTTATTGTCAAGTTGATGTGGTTCTTGAATCACAGGTTGAACTTCTTCTTTATCCATTTCTAGATAGACTCTGTGATCATATTCTTGAAACAAGATATGAGATCTAGGATCCTCAGACTTTGATACTATGTACTTGGATTTCTTCTTAGGTTCTAACTTCTGATTAACTCCTTTGATTGGTATGTGCACACAAGACCAATCCATCTTGACTTCTCTGCCTAGCTCTTTATAGAAATTTCTACTCAACAACATGCCATAAGAGACTGGGATGTCTGCTACAAGGATAGTCATTTTCAATCTCTTGTCTGGAAAAGAAGCAAGTACTACCTGCGCATCTTTGATTTGTCCAACAAGAGGAACTTGCCTTTCCATTGAATAGCATCTTCTCGATGGTTTTTGTCAATGTGAGACCCAAGGCATCAGAACTTTGGCAGGCATGATGTTGTCAGAAGCTCCAGAGTCTAAAATGCAATTGCTTAATTTATATCCGTTGATAAGCAAAGATACATAAAATGGCTCGATCCTTTCTAATGTAGTAGGAGAAGAAGTAGAAGGAGAAGAACTTGCAGCACATTATTTGAAGGAGTAATCTTTGGACTTGACAAGATACCTCGTGAAGTATTATTTGTTGAAGGGTTGGGACCATTACTTTGCACATACTTGACCAATCTATTTAGTTGATCAGGAAATGCTCTCAAATACTCAGCTTCTGACATTTGGACCTTGGTCTTCTTGATGTGGTCAATGATGTCAAAAGCTTGACTTGCTTCAGCCAGATGTGTGTTGGCCCTCTACTGCGAATTGAAATAATTTGAATATTTATCTTTGGGCATTAATGAAGAAGGAAGAGGGCTACCTATTTTCAAGATAGGAAGATTCGGCCCAAGATCTTCTCTTTCTCTTCTTTGGCTTTTTGTGGATGCTTCGACATTTTGGCGAGTTTGGGACCTTGTGAACACCACAAATGTGTGACCATCAGAATCTTCAAAAGATTCATAATAGCCATCATCAGATTCATTGTCCAGGTAACCAATATTGGAGTCGCTAGTGGGATCTACAAAGTCTTCATCATTGAATGATTCATCAATGCCGAGATCTTCTTCATTAGTTTCCAAGTTATTCCTTGGAGAAGCTTCAATTACCAACCGTTGTGGTGCAGCAGCAAGTCTATTTTGATTTTGATTTTGACCATTAAAGGTCCGAGTAGGAGCTATTCTTGAAGGGGTTGCATTCCCTGCTTGAGAGATTTGCTTCTTGATTTGTAACATGTCATTAGCCAATCTTTGTAGCAAAGGATCTAAAGTACTTGAAGAAGCTCCATCACCTTTGTGAGATGGTTGTTTGAGTTTTCCAGCCATGATCAAGTCATCTTCAACTTCCATGGCAGCATTTTGTGCTTCAAGTAGATTCACAAGTCTTGCCCTTCTTAGCTGATATCCAACTTCAGGAAACAGAGCATTTATAAAAAATGTCTTTTGATTTTCATCGCTCAATGTGGCAGAAGTAGGGATTTTATATAAAATCCTTTGGAACCTTGTAATAAATTCCCGCATGTTCTCACTTGGTTCTTTCTTCAACTGTGTCAGTTGAGTGATTAACATGCTAGCATCCTTTGCAGGTTTGAATCTTTTCAAAAATTTCTCACGCATAGTCACCCAGTTGGTTATGGTACCAGGAGCTAGCCGATAGAACAATTCACCAACCAAGTCGTGTAGAGTCTCAATGAAGAGTCTGACCAAGACATCTTCATGCTCTACTACAAGTACACCACAATATATGAAGAAGTCGCCAAATGATCATCCGGTTTTTCCTTTCCATCTCCAAAGAATTTTGGAAAATTCTTTCTGGATCCTTTTGACAAATCGTGCATAGGTGGAGCCAAGTTCAGTGGCCCAAAAGCTGCTCCCCATGGGACATGTACAATCTAGTTCTGATTTTCCATGACGAACGGAGCAATTCTTCTCCTTATGTAGACTTGGTGAATAATTCCAGATGCTAGATTATGCTAAAGATGATCTGGATCTGGATGGGTGTGTACTCTCCTTCCTGTTGAGAGACTAGATATGTGGATTCTAACTTGAGGAGGATGACTGAAATTGAATTGCTCTTACAGTCTGAAGAAATGATTAGTCCTTCCTTGTGCCTTCACGGATTGGGTGAATGGACATTCAACACGTTGAGATTTGTATGGAAAACACTCCAATCTTCAAGAGATAAGCTTTGATCTGCAAAGATAGTTGTTCTCAGTGGAGTCACCAAAAATTGTTGCCTAGGTTTTGTGCTATGCAGAAAATCTAGCCAACATTTTGTCACAAGAATGAACTGTACAATGTTATACCACGTGTTATCTAACATCATGTGCTCAATATAGAGGAACTTATTATTAACCTCTGTCCATCTCTACTTAATGTTAAGTTTACATGTGATTAGCCGAGATGCTACCCTACCACAAGGTATATTATCTTTTCACATTCATAGCTCAACCCCTTATCATATTGTAATTATTTTCCTAGTTCATCAATCTTCACATCATTGCGTAAGTCCATATCTAGGTCTTCACCTTATTCCTGAAGCCATTTTACCTTCCCAATCAGATGGGTTATGATTCTCATCCGCCTACCTGCGAAGTAGAAATAATATTCATACATGCTTAACATTAACCATTGGAAGAGGTGTGCAGGTCTTCCAAAGTATGGTAGCTCGAACAACTACAAAATCCCTACCTTCTTGTGTTTCCTTCTCACTGAATCATCTACCAATATCGCCCTTCGATGTTCCTATCTAGAAGTTTTTGTAGCATATATGTTTTTAATATCACCTCATGACCTAGTGCCCTATGATTAAGCTTGTTAATCTTGCATTTTTCAAGTTATGATTTCCATGTTTGTGCTTTAATTACACCCAGTGGAAATTACATTTCCAAAAATATTTCCTCTTGTGAGTCTTCAACCTCAACTCTCTTTGTTCGATCCTTGTCATTTCCTATAGGAGATGCCAATTTTTCCTTCTTAGGTTCCATTCCTTTAAAAACTTTTGCCCTAGGTATTCTACTTTACACCCGCAACACCCAAGCTCGTGAACCCTAGCTGCTCAAAATTCAATCCCTACAAATCTTAACTTCCAAAGTGCCCTATATTTACACTCAAACCTCAACTCAAACTTCCTCTTTTCCACAAAGGATCCTTACGCAAACACGTTATGCACATTACTCTAGTTTTTTTACTGGTTAACTTGATTTGTCACACTAAGTCACTCAGTTTCTCAATCCACTTCAAATGAAAGATGAAAAATGAATTTATTTTCCCCTTTTAATAGCTTTTTCATACTTTTAAAAAAATTCCACCGACTTAATTTTTCGCTTTTAAAACACTTTTTCCCGCAGAGTTAAAAAGTACTTTTTCTATTTTAGAACATATTTTTTACTTTTGTTTTATCCTATTTCTTCCTCTCGCGTGTTGTAGTCCTAACCTTCAAGCGTGCCACTATTTTCCAAGCCTATAAACATCCTTGCGTGTACTTCCCTATCCCATAACACATATTCCTCTATGCCACATACTAAGTAGTGCATTCCGCTACTTCCTACCTCGCGTTACATTGTGCGGCCTCTTTCTCACATGGTCTTTAATCCGAGAAATTTTTCCTTAACACCATCATTCCTAGCACCTATGAAACCTATTTATTTTTCTTTCACGTACCCGGCAAATAGCATCCCACCTTTATACCATCATGTGCTCAACTCCACAAACTTCACCGCAAGTCCCAACACTAATAAGATCTCTTTTTAACACATTTATGCCTCGGTTCATCCCACACTAAAAGTATGTGTGATCCTTTGCACATGAATTCAATAGATAGTAATCAACTTCCTACACACAAGTGTGCTTATTACAAAAAAAGCAAAAGACATACTGAAATGCAAAACCAAAACATGAAAATAAAATATAATCTAAATGGCAATACTACCTTATTACAAACACCAAGAAGCTTATTTATAGTAGGGCTTCAACCTACTCCCATTGAAGTAACCAGCAACATGGTGTCATCTAGCACCTACAATTGACATGTGCATGATTCAAGTATCTTGGTTACTACAAAATGTCCCAACCAATGCACCTTCAACTTTCATGGGTGGCACGCAAAATTGGAGTCATAGAGAAGTACCACCTTTCTAACAGAAAATGTCTTTCTTTTAATGTTTTTATCATGTCAAGCCTTACATCGTGCCTTCTCAATCTTATAACTCTAATGTGCAATGACGTGTTGCTTATCTAATTTCATTAGTTTCTCAATGAGCTCTTCCAAATCCTTTTCATCTGAAAATCCTCCTGCGCGCACACAATATGCAGGGATGGAAGTAAAAACTCCACAGTAGTACGCCTCTCGTGCCAAACACAAGATGAAAGGGCATGACCTTGTTTAACCTTTTATACGTGGTCATGTAAGCCCAAAGTACAAATGACACTTTATCATCCCAATCCTTTCTTCCAACATCACAAATATTTTTCAAATTTTTTCCCAATATCTTGTTGAAAGCTTCTATAATACCATTAGCTTGAGGGTGATAAAGGGTCGTATTATGGTTTGCAACCATAAAATCTATGAACATAATTTTAATTTTCTCATTTAAGAAATGAGCTCCTCTATCACCGGTCAAGATTAATAGAAAAATGTACCTATTAATAATGTTTTCCCAAAGGAAACTTGCTGATGTGGTTGCACTATAATACTTAGTAGGCGCATCCTCTACCCACCTAGTCAAATAATTTTTGAGTGTAATTATGTAGCATGCTCCAGTCCTACGGGAAGGTGGTGCAGTGGGTCCTAAAAAATCAATAACCCACTTCTCAAAATGTTTCACGCTCGTAATAGGTCTCAGGGGCATTTCATCCCTACTCCTAGGCTTGTTAATTCTCTGACAATGATCACATGTTTTGACATAAACTTTGATGTAATTGTATAAGGTCTCCTAACATAAGCCAACTAAAAATATCTTTCACGTAGTTTTATCTAATGCATAATGTCCTCCCGCAACCTCCCCATGAGCTTTTTACATAAAGGCATTGCACTCATGCTCAAGCACACACTAGCACAAAACTTAAGATCCGACCATTTTGTATAAGTCCCCTCCAATAAGTTGGTAAGGCGCTACTCAAATAGTAAGTTGTTTTTTTCTAGGGACTTCATTCCTTCCGTACAAGCCCAAAGCATAAAAATACCATTGTATCTTCAAAATATGTAGACGTGTGATTTAATCTAAAAACTGCGCATCAAACATAGTGTCCTTAATACTGCGGATCCTTTCCGAGTTGATTATTGATAAATTATCAATCCCAAAATTTCTCTTTCTTGGTTTTATAACAAATGTGAAATAAAACTCCTGAAAAATAATTATCTAGTAGGAAAATGCACCCTTGCAAAACAGGCTTATTGACCAAGTACTTTAATGCCATATAATTTGTATAGAAGATGAATGGGGTGTCCAATAAGTATTTTCAAAACTTGTGAAGTGCGTAGATCATAGACAAGGTCTCACACTTGGTTGTAGTATAATTATGATTTGCTGGTGTCAACTTCCTACTCAAAAAATATATGAGGTGGCCCACATTTCCCTCTCTAGGTTGTGCCAAGACTGCACCAATTGCCATATCAAAGGAATCAACTTGTACATGAAAAGGATTGTTCCAAGAAAATAAAACGCGGGATGGGGGAGGTAGTTAGTCTTTCCTTCAATGTCTAAAAGGATTAGTATTGCGTGTCACCCCAACGAAATTTTCCTTTAGCCTTAAGATATTCTTCCAAGGGCACCACAATATTTGTATATCCTTCAATAAATTTTCTATAATACCCAGTATCCCCCAAAAATTTGTGCACTTCAATTTGATTAGTAGGATCTTCTAAATCCAATATCACAGCTTACCTTAGTAGGGTCTACCAATATTCTTCCTTACAAATGATGTGCCCAAGTAAAGTGCAAGAAGGTGTAGCAGAACTACACTTCTTAATGTTAAGAGAAATGCTCAGCTTCATCTCTCAAACATCAACCTAAGATTATCATAGTGATCCTTAACCAAGCCATAAATTGTCTAATCATCTAAATAAACTGCAAGAACTTATGAACGAAGTCAAGAAAATCCCTGCATGACGATGCATGAGAATACTACTGGTGCATTCTTCAATCCAAAAGACATAATAATATATGCAAATCTTCCCATTCAAGAGTAGAAGGTGGTCTTTTCCTTATCCCCATGCATAATGCGCACCTAGTGATAGCTTGAAAACCCATATGTGAATGAATATATCTCTCGCCTCGTGACACCTTCAACGATTTATTCTATGAAAGGTGTGTGAAAAGGATCTATGAAACATGAAGCATTAAGTTCCCTATAATCCACACAAATCATGATCCTCCCATCCTTATTGATGTTGATAACCATAGGGCTAACCCATTCAAACTCCTCAATTGGTTCAATAATTCCATACTTAAGCATCTTATCAATTTCTTCCTTCACTTTCATGTGCAAGTTTAGATTCATCCTATGAGGACTCTTCCAAACTGAATGCGTGCCTTCTTTCAGCTTAATCTTCATTTCTCCCAATGAGGGGTGTTGTCCCTTCAACTCATGATAGCCACGCAAAAATAAGTCCTAAAATTCACACAAGAGCTCAATAATATTTTTTACCTCTCACTCTAACCAAGAATCACCAATGATAGTTTCCTTGGGTGTATCCTCAGTACCAATGTTTACTTTATTGGTCTTCATGGGAGCATGGTACATGTGGGCCTTCTCATCTGTAGTGTCCATTACTTCACACGCACCTTCGGTATGGTTAATCTATAAATTTTCCACTTCTTCATCATCAATGAGGTACAACATTTTACCCTTTTCTTTCTCCTTTTAGGTGCAACCCATTTTTATCTCCTTTGTTTCCTTAGCATCCGTGCATGCCTTGGGACCAATTTCTCCAAGAAAATCAAGCACAAGCTCCTTTTCTTTCATGTTATCCCTCAATGTGATGTGTTTCATGATATGAAATGCTTCATGTACTAGAGGTTTATTAGAAAAATAATCAAAATTTATGGACCATACCTTCAGTCATATCTCGTCAGCTTTTAGTCTCTTTTTTGAGCTCAACATGCATATACCACGCCATGTGTAGTATCGGGCAGAGTGGAATAGAACTTATGCACCCATAGAGATTGAGGTAAAGCCTTTCAGCCTTTTGTCCATTGTATCTCACTGTTATGAATGTGTACCAAAGAATGAGTCTTTCCATCATACTCATAAATATGTGTAGGCACATTGTTCCGGTAAACCTTGTTGAAAAGGTGATTCTCACTTCTTGCCAACCCAACAAGTTATCTCTGTGTGTCACCCACCAATGTGTTGTTGTCTCGTACAAATTATAAGCCAACATGTTCCTTCTATCAGCTTCAATTTTCCATTGTTCCTCCATTTCACGCAAGAAAGATTCTATATTTTCTTCACCAGTATACCTAGGTAATTGAGTTCTTTCCATGTGTCTAACCATGCACAACCTGATCATTCTAGTTACTCATCATTAAATATCATGCCTAAACATCTCATACATTCCATGGTCCCAATTATCAAAACCAACACTAGTAGTGTCGCTAATCGACTGTGTGTGTCTTCCCACTTTGAAGCATGTCTTCCTTGAATGGTTCTACATTCTCAAGATCATGCACTTTACGTGTAGTGCCCATATTTTACACACACAATTACAACAGTAAAATACTAGAATAATTTTTTTGACTTACATTACTCACTACACACAACACAACAAGGGCTCCAAGTATAGAAACTCGACTCACATATGACAATCACATAAGTCATCGACTCACATAGACACATGAAAACAACATAGGCATGTTGATGCCACACTTTTCCCAATAAATGGTTACTAGAAATGACCCAACCACAAGAAAAATGACTTCAGGAATGGTGAACCCACAACACATCATTTCTTTAATTGTATTTTAGTTACGATTAACATTCCAAGAACATTATTGTGCAAGGATAAATTTCTCGTTTGTCCACCTATAGATTCTTAAGTTCATTCCACGGTTAAATTACCGTTCGACCCTTTTAAGTTGGCTTCTTATTCTTTACAAAATTTTCCATAACTTGCATACTTATTTGGCATAATTTGAATGCATATAAAATACTTAATTATCTTGTTCTTATGTTAAGAATCTTCTTCTCGAACATATATTCAATGTCTACTTTTTTTTTTACTCTTACAACTCAAGTGAATGAGACTTGGTGTCCATATAGCGATATTAGGATTTAACAGAGATTTAAATACAAGATAGCTTTTTACCACAAAACATTCCTCGATCACGGTATAGTTATTTCCCTACCATAGTTATTCTAATTCAATGACTTGTGGAATTCCATTTTGATTTATATATGTATTTTGTTTTCTTGAAGGTTGATCACACCAAGGCAATTCATATTCCTTGAAACAAAAGAAATATTTAATTGAGATATAAGGTCTCCGAGAGTGGCATTATTCCAAACCTCAATCTTGTTTTTACTCTTATATACTTTATTTTCTACGTCACATTAGGATCTTATTTTTAGCATTGTCTTGTAAAAGGAGTTACGAAATGTTTGTCTAACCTCTTGAAGACATATATGATTAGAAGACTTGAAGCTACACACGAACCCTAAGTTAACATCCAAATCAACTAAGGTTTAGATTAATTCCAACTTCACCTAAGGGTCTACCCCTCAACTATATATGAGTTTTAAGCGAGAGGACAAATTTATGCTAAACGCCTTCCAAAAGGGACCAAGGTGTTATGTTGATAGGAACCAAGGTAGCACATTTAGCTATGTGGAGCCAAAGGGGTTCATTAACAAGAGTGCAAGGCAAGGAACAACTATATCTTGATCTCCATTTATGTCGTTTGGATCCAACAAGGATTTCATTTGATGAAGAAATTTACTTTTAAATCTATCTTCGAAAACAAGGTAATCCACTAGGATACGAAGGAGTTAGCTCTACTTACTCCAAAAAAAGTTTGAATGTGTCACTCCTATCAGACGGGTTTATGACAATGTCACTAAACACACTGATAAGATGATAAACCCATTCTTGGGCTCTAATTTACTCAAACTTGGAGGTTCCATCGAGTGTAGAGTTTAATTTCATTCTACGTTTTTCAATGTCTTCTACGGTAAGGAGTATCACACATGAAAACAAGTTGTGCTCGATATTAAACAAGGGTAGAGTGTTTCAACTCAATCTCTTTATTACATTTACAAAGTATGAATGCACAAGATGACTCATTAATCATTTATTGAACACTAAATATGCACTACAAGACATTACTTCAAATTCATTTACCTTATATAAATATCAAACCTTTTACCAGGTGTACTATAAATCAAATTGACCAATGATTAAATGCACATTTCCTAGATGTCCTTGAAACTAGCGTCTCATACAAATCAACAAATTATCAAATATAACCTTCTGTAACATGATACTATATCATACATTTATTCATTTAACAATGAACTATATAAATTACAATGATAATAAATGAATTACACATCACCTTTTTGTCGTCATTCTTTCATCTTGCAAAACCACGTGAGCATGATATCAGTGATAATTCGTTGGCATGGCATCCACCCTAATCTAACATAATTATCATTTTTCAGTTTCCCATTTACATATGATAATAATTACAATTTGCAATCGAAATAAAAGGTTTAGAGACATGTATTCATTACATTTCATTTCACTTCATTTTTGTAACCCAGGAGAGAGAAAAAGAAGGGAAGAGAGAGAAAACACCATTTTTTCAAAAGTTTTATTTCACACAAGTTACACTATAGAGTTTTAAATAGTTATTTGCATGTGTTAAAATTTTCCACGGTGGTTTGGTAACCCGACGAGGGTCCCGCAACTTTCTATTTTTACATTTTCTTACTAGCTACAAAACGTTCAAAACAGGCTCGGAGGCTAAGAAACCACTTCCAAAAGTTGTCTTCCAATGAGAACACACACCACGATTAAATTTATATGTGTCCACCTATATACCAGAGTTCATAGCAACTGACGTAGTTTGGAAATAGCGAACGGTTTATGTTTGGCTAATTGCTAGTTTTCTCGGGGCCACTAGTCGTAGTTGACCATTGCAAATGAAATGAAAAATGTTAGCTCAAGGGCTCGAGAAAACCACATGAAAAATTGATGTTGATGGATGAACGTGCAACAAGGAACTTCCTACAAATTTCCTTATATATGGAGAATTCAACAGAGTCGACGAAACTCAAAACTAGAAAATAGTCTTCAAACAGCGACAAGTTTTTCAAGCCACGGTCCTAATTGGTCCAATTTAACCTTGTCAAATTGCGACCAGAGGCCTACAAAATGTCATCGTCAAAATATCCAGAAAAGTGTTTTTCCCTAAACTGAAGGTTCCATGCAATTGTCTAGTAAGAACACTAGAGGTTTGCGAAGGTGGGAAATAATTTCTTGAAAAGCACAACAAAGATTTACAAGGAATAATACTTTAATAATAATAATGTAATTCATTTCGGATCATACATTATATAATGAGATGCAATTCCTATATTCTAGGAAGTTGCTCCAACAATCTATTTTTATATCGTGATATTGTTGTAACTCACAACAATATCACAACTGTCAAATAATACAACCAAATATGTGAATAATTACTCACGTAATTATTCTCTTTACAATATCTATAATAATGGAGCACTAATAAAATATATTTCCTAACATTCCCCCCCTTAGTGCGAACATGAGGAAAACCTGCCTTTATACTTGCACCTGTTCATGATCTGGTGATTTTCATAGGATGATCACAAACCTTAGGGATGGTTGACCACAAACCGAGAATGGTGGTTTTGCAATTTGTTTACCACAAACCACAAAGTGATGGTTTTGCGAATGGATTACCAACAACCAATAATGGTGGTTTTGTTATTGGTTTACCACAAACCACAAATGAAGGTTTCCAAGTGGTTTACCTACAACCACATCATGATATGCCAAATGCTATTCTTAGCCCTCATCACATCTCACCGCAGGGAATAACATAGGAAATTCTGTTGAAATCTGTTGCTCATACATACATAGAAAAAATGACATAATGGAAATGGAACATTGGATCATGTTCCCCCCCTCAATGTGAAATTTCCACTTATTGAAAACTACAAACTGTACCACACTGAAAGCACTAAAATCAAACTTCACACACACACACACACATATCACCAAAGCTGATATGCGGCCTCATCGTTGACAACTGACGAGAGGTCGCTGAATGACCTCCAACCTCCGTTTGCCTCCATCCTCCGGTGTTTTTGCTAACTCAATGGAATATGGCTTTGAAGCTCATCAGGTTTCACATTGAACTTTATTTTGTCTCCCTCCCGCAATGTGAACCAAAAAATTTATTAGGACGTCGGTCACTGCGAAAATGCATCCACAAGATGTTTTATTTTTACAATGACTCTTTTGACGATGAGACTACTTTGAACAATAACATTTGACAAAATGATACTGGATTTTGACAACACAATTATTTAGACAATGACATATATGAGAATGGAAACATTAACACAAATAATGACAATGATAATGACAAGTAATGACAACGATAATGAAAAGTAATTAAAGATTACTTTTCGAGAATAGTGACACTTAACTCTTTTAAAATATGAAAAAATGACATACAAAGACTTTATTGACAAATGAGTTTGATTGACAACTTCTTTTATAACAATACAAAAAAATGACAATATAAAGACTTTGGCTGAAAATATAACTATTCAAAACTTTTATTTTGATACTAAAACTTGACTGGTGATAATGATACTTTCATGCACGATATTAATTGAACCACTATAGACAAACAAACCTATCAACACCAAGAACTAAACTATAACTTATTAGATTGACTCACATTACGGTTGTCTATATCTATTTCACCGAACTGAAGAGTACTTGGAAGCCACTGGTCAATGAAATTGATTATGCGTCCAGGTCTGATTGGCATACATGCATACCGCTGTCTCAATGAGAGATCCATGTGGATTGCATGCAAGGTGGCATTGAATGTATCATTCGAAGATGGTTGTTTTTGGTACTGTAGAGTTCACAGTCTAGATTTGAAGGGCTCGACACTTGGGAGGAGCTCGCCGTGGTCTTCAAGGAGGTTGGCTCGATCTGGAGACTTAATCTCTACAAACAATATTTACTGAATCTTGATCAATTTTCTTCACGTCTTATGCACCTCAAGAAATCCTTGCGTTGTGAATCCAAAAGAATATAGTTCGTGATTAGGACGTATAGAACAGGTGCGCAAAAGGAATAGAAATTCTATGAGCCACGAGCAAGGAAAACAAAAACCGTTCTTTCCTCTCCTTATTCACTTCTTGTCCAAAGAGCAGGCTTGTGTTGACAGTTGTAAGTTATCTCTTTATACACTCGTATGCAAACTAAAGAAGACTCCTTTCTGTAATTTGATTATTTATAAAAATGGATGCATGCGCTGGAAGCAAGATGTGGATCTGAACGCATCACAACAAAATAATATTTCTCACAGTAAAATAACTAATCTGTGTGTTACCCCTGGGAATGGCCCACCGTGTTTAGCAATTCAAATGCAAAATGTAATCGACTCTATTCAGATCTTCATAGAATAAACGCACACTAAAACTCACATTATTTTTAACACTCTTTCACATAATTTGGGACAACAAAACAAAGCCGCCCCTGTAGACAATTATTTCTCCATTGAAGGAATGCAACGCTCTGGTACCAAATGAAAAGCACAACAACAGATTTACAAGGAATAATACTTCAATAATAATAATTTAATTCATTCCGAATCATACAATATATAATGAGATGTAATTCCTATATTCTAGGAAGTTGCTCCAACAATCTACCTATATCCGTGATATTGTTGTAACTCACAACAATATCACAACTATCAAATAATACAACCAAATATGTGAATAATTACTCATGTAATTATTCTCTTTACAATATCTATAATAATGGAGCACTAATAAAATATATTTCCTAACATTTCTCTATTCAGGTTTCAAATGGCGGTTCAAAACGAAAGCCAACTTTCTAGATTTAACAACTTCCTACCACTACAAAACAGTGTAACAGGGCTTCTATAAGAGCATCAAAAAGATCACATATGTTCATTTGGGGTCAATCCAAAGGTCAAGGTGACTCCTCACATAACAAGGTACACGAATGAAGCTTAACATCTTGTTTTCAGAGTTACGAAGGGTACTTAATGAGTCTTTAAAAATGCAAAAATAACTATTTAAATAGAGGGAGGTCAACATTATTCTTTGGGAAGTCAATCTCGTCTTTTCGATAAAAAGAAATATTGTAGTGATCTAGTTGGGTAGGAGTTTTTTCTAAATCACCTCATAATGAGGTTGAAGTTCATGTTTTAATGCAAAAAGTTATTTTGACTACGTGAGTTTTGACACGACATTTCATTGTTTTGCAACGAGTTGATATAAACAATTAACTGTATTATAATCCTAATATTTTAAAATTGTATTAAGTTGTAAATGAGAACTAAAGCATGAGAATTATGAGAGGTAAGGGGAGATGAACCATGCTTGGGAGGAATGGAGTTGGTCAAACCCATAGGCTTTGGTTCAGCATCTCACTTGGGCACTTCGTCAACCGGTTCACGAGCATCCACAACTCCACCATTTTGCATACACGTCTATCATAAAATTTGTAACTGCAGATTTGAAACCATTCCTCTACTCTTTATACTTGAAGGATGTCCATAATGTGTTCCATAACTCACAACTGGCACAAGACGGGAGATGCTAGCAAAGGTTATGGAAACTGGCTTTAGATCTACCAGTTACGGTTTCTCAGAAGAATCAAAAGCCTTTTCAACAAACCCATTTGTGAACATCCTACAGTCTATGTTTTCCCATCGACCACATTTTTGAAATACATTCACTTGGAACATTTATACACCATGCATATTTGCACATATTCTACCATCAGTGCAATCCTTCACGCCACGTTTCAAGCATTTAGTAGAACAGAGCATATGCCAAGCATATGAGTCCACATGTTTCTGTGCAGGTTTTTCAGTGGCACTCACCACTACAAAAGCTGGTACAAATCCCCATTTATAATTTCAACTTCCATGAGCTCGTGTTCGGTGACTTTCCTGTTAGCAAAAGACTCCTCCACGACTACAGAAGGCTTCGCTCCTACCTCTGACATCTTTCTCACAGCTGCTACTCTGTCACACCTACGTCTCGGGCTTGAATCTCCAACTAAGAATAAACCCTTCTCAATCTATAACTCTTAAGTGTTCCACAAAACAACATTATCAGTAAAACATCCTTCTCTCGCCTACATATTCCGAACCATCTAATGGTTCTTTTTATAGCTCTATCAAACTTCCGTAATCATACTCCATGCGAAGTTGTCTCATTCTTTCGTTTGGTCAAACATTGTAACAGTGCCCATGTTATGTGAGGTGCCACGCAGGTTCCAGGTTTTTCCCCATTTTTATACAGGCTGGGAGGATGCTATCACAGGTCAGGAGTCTTATTTTGGTAAAGTAAACTCATCAGGTTGGAGACCTGTTTGTTACATGAATGAAAAAAGCAGTGTGATTATATCTTGAGGAAACCCATGTCTTCTGTACACTACCGTAATCACCCATGCCCGCCATTTTTACTGTTTGCACAAAAAAGTAATCCCTGCGTCCATAATGAAAAACATGGCCTCCCTCAATGCCTGGTGGGTGTGTAAAACAAGTCTGGAGCTTCTTCCCATGGCGGCGGATGGGAGGTAGTTATAAAAAGGAAATGCGTAACAGAGAGTGGAAGAGACTAATCTTTCGTAAATCACCTGGTCAAAGGCAGGGAAGACAAATACTAACAAAGGTTGCGAGGATGTGTGATAAGGGAAGAACCACAATGTCCTATAGACCCCTGCCACACTCCGAAACGACATCTCGAAATTTGATCACACGTAGCACTAAATACTTTATTATTTTATTTTAAAATTTGTGTGGGGCACTACATCTCCCTCCCCTTATAAGAGCATCATCCTCGATGCGACATATAATGACGAAAGAGAAATGGGAAGCAACAAGGAAAAAATATGGGCAAAGGTATGCTCTAAGGTTAAGATTTCAGACACAAAATCATGGCCACGGGGTGGCCCTAGGAACATCAGGTAGAAATTTTAACTTTCAAGGTTTTGTGAAGATTGGTAGTTCCATTTTACCTTATTACTTAGTTAGCATTTTCTTTTACAGTATTTCTTATCTCAAGATTATAATATTCATTGTTTAGATTTTTTTTTCAGTTGTCTTAAGTTTTGTGGGTGCCAACAATAACTAACATCAAGATGTCACACAAAACTTAACACAACACAAACAACCCACGAGACATCTTGCTACCTACTTTCATGACTGTATCATATCACAAGGTCTTTTAATTCCTCCATGGAATGACAACAAGTAGTCCACATAGCAAATAATTTCTCACAATTATGTCACAGACATAGATCCAGTACACAGATGTGACTGAAAAACAAAATCATCGCGCTGATACATATACAACAAGTATCACAAGACCCAAAGAAATCCATGACTGTACCAACATAGTGCCAAGACAATATCCAATAGTCCATACCAACCAAGGGAAGAGTCAAGCCTCAAACATAACAAGGTGTCAAAAAGACTCACAAGGGTACACATAACTCACTATACCAACTCCACACATCTCAAAATATCAAGAAATAACTCCATATATCTCCTGAAGCATCATAAAACAACTCCATATACCTCCCAAACCATCACCAAATAACTCCATATACCTCCCAAGGAGAAATAATCATAGTGCCAAAACCAAGTCGGGTCACTCAACCATAGAGCCCCATCAAGAATATCAGGTCACTCCACCATAGAGTGCCATAAAGAATAACAGGTCACTCAACCATAGAGGCTCGTCTCCTTTCTCCTTTTAATGAGGTCGGGTCACCCTATTGCCTAGGCACATAGAGCCCCGTCACCCCAACCCAAGTGACATAATAACTCATGGTTCAACAACTCGCTAGTTATCTATAACTCCTTGGGGTGTACCCCCATACAATGAAGCGGGCCCATAGGTTCAACCACTCCATGGTTAATCCCATGACCCTATTCCAACACATTACAACATTAGAACTAGCATAACAATCCATTCAAATGCCAAGTGGCAAAATCAAAAGCCTTGGGCAAGGCTATAAAATTTTAAACGTGAAAAGAAAGTTTAAATCTAAGAAAAACAAATGGCTGATTAGCCATGGTTAGTGAAAAATTTGAATGTTAATGCAACAACCAAATAAATGCCCAAAATATAAGAACATGTCAATCAGAAAATGGCTGGTTCTAACAATAAAAGAGATAATGATTAATTTATGAATAAAATACGTATATAGAAAAATACACATTACAATCACTATGTGGCCTCATACTACCACCAAAGGGGTACTCATCGAGTTGTTGGCACTCAGACATCGAGCCTTAGCTCGTAAAAATATACATGTAACCAAAAATGAGTATATCAAATAATGTAACTATCATCATCTCTGCCTGAATCATTCCTCCATACTCCCACAAGGATCAACATAGTCAAAATCACATAGGATTATTCAATGAACAATCCAATAGGAAAGAGAAGGGGACACTAGTTGCATAAGTTGAGCCTAAGGTGGTGCGCACCCACAATATACTGAGAAAGCTCAAAGTATACTAAACAGATAGAAGTGGGTTTTCAGTCTATATAAGACTCCACTTCCTCACTCGTACTCGGCTCAAGATTATGAAAACCTGGTCCATGCCTCCTCTCTCCACACATACACTCTTGACAGTTTATCCCCTTAGGGTCGTCTAGTGTAAGGTTCACAACATACACATAACTACATCACTAACACAATGGTGATTCACGCACATTAACCATAATGTCTTACGCATGGTATTTATATACAAGGTATAACACAATCACTACTTTCATGGGTTATGATACATCACATTACCACATCCTGCACCCAAGGTGCAATCATTGTACACTAGGGATCATACTCACCATATGCCCCTAAATCACGACATGAATCATCACATATTACATGAATTATAGGTATGAGGAAAACAATGTCTAACCTTACAACTTATAGTTAATTTCAAAACAACACGATGATGCACACAACTAATCCCAATACGGTGATGACATCACAATAAAATGTGATTCACTTTACATAAATTTTGTCATGCAATACATCAATACACCTTCATATCACATAATGCCAAAATGTTCTAACACTCTGCAATCCACAATAACATTCCATTCACAAACAACAAGGTAGTACATTACACCCAAATCCCCATTGAATCAACAACATAGAGAGTGAATACTCTCATCACAAGCACATCAATAAGATAACAAATACGCACTAAGTGACATACACAACATGTGCGTTCACAATTTCACAATTACAACATAGTTCACATCACACATATATCACATTACTCTTCCAATATCCACCACCATCATGCAGAATCATCACAACTCCAATCCATCCCAGAGGTTCGAGAGCATGAACCTCTCGCTCTGATACCATATGTAGTGCCCACATTTTACACACACAATTACAATAGTAAAATACTAGGATAATTTTTTTACTTACATTGCTCACTACACACAACACAACAAGGGCTCCAAGTACAGAAACTCGACTTGCATACGACAATCACATAAGTCATCGACTCACATAGACACATGAAAACAACATAGGCATGTTGATGCCACACTTTTCCCAATAAATGGTTACTAGCAATGACCCAACCACAAGAAAATGACTTCAGGAATGGTGAACCCACAACACATCATTTCTTTAATTGTATTTTAGTTACGATTAACATTCTAAGAACATTATTGTGCAAGGATAAGATTTCTCGTTTGTCCACCTACAGATTCTTAAGTTCATTCTGTGGTTAAATTACCGTTCGACCCTTTTAAGTTGGCTTCTTATTCTTTACAAAATTTTCCATAACTTGCATACTTATTTGGCATAATTTGAATGCATATAAAATACTTAATTATCTTGTTCTTATGTTAAGAATCTTCTTCTTGAACATACATTCAATGTCTACTTTTTTTTACTCTTACAACTCAAGTGAATGAGACTTGGTGTCCATATAGCGATATTAGGATTTAATGGAGATTTAAATACAAGATAGCTTTTTACCACAAAACATTCCTCGATCATGGTATAGTTATTTCCCTACCATAGTTATTTTAATTCAATGACTTGTGGAATTCCATTTTGATTTATATATGTATTTTGTTTTCTCGAAGGTTGATCACACCAAGGCAATTCATATTCCTTGAAACAAAAGAAATATTTAATTGAGATATAAGGTCTCCAAGAGTGGCATTATTCCGAACCTCAATCTCGTTTTTACTCTTATATACTTTATTTTCTACGTCACATTAGGATCTTATTTTTAGCATTGTCTTGTAAAAGGAGTTACGAAATGTTTGTCTAACCTCTTGAAGACATATATGATTAGAAGACTTGAAGCTACACACGAACCCTAAGTTAACATCCAAATCAACTGAGGTTTAGATTAATTCCAACTTCACCTAAGGGTCTACCCCTCAACTATATATGAGTTTTAAGCGAGAGGACAAATTTATGCTAAACCACCTTCTAGAAGGGACCAAGGTGTTATGTTGATAGGAACCAAGGTAGCACATTTAGCTGTGCAGAGCCAAGGGGGTTCATTAACAAGAGTGTAAGGCAAGGAACAACTATATCCCGATCTCCATTTATGTCATTTGGATCCAACAGGGATTTCATTCGATGAAGAAATTTACTTTTAAATCTATCTTCAAAAAACAAGGCAGTCCACTAGGATACGAAGGAAGAGTTAGCTCTACATACTCCAAAAAAAAAAGTTTGAATGTGTCACCCCTATCAAACGGGTTTATGACAATGTCACTAAACACACTGATAAGACGATAAACCCATTCTTGGGCTCTGATTTGCTCAAACTAGGAGGTTCCATCGAGTGTAGAGTTTAATTTCATTCTACGTTTTTCAATGTCTTCTACGGTAAGGAGTATCACACATGAAAACAAGTTGTGCTTTGATATTAAACAAGGGTAGAGTGTTTCGATTAAATCTCTTTATTACATTTACAAAGTATGAATGCACAAGATGACTCATTAATCATTTATTGAACACTAAATATGCACTACAAGATATTACTTCAAATTCATTTACCTTATATAAATATCAAACCTTTTACTAGGTGTACTATAAATCAAATTGACCTATGATTAAATGCACATTTCCTAGATGTCCTTGAAACTAGCATCTCATACATATCAACAAATTATCAAATATAACCTTTTGTAACATGATACTATATTATACATTTATTCATTTAACAATGAACTATATAAATTACAATGATAATAAATGAATTACACATCACCTTTTTGTCGTCATTCTTTCATCTTGCAAAACCACGTGAGCATGATATCAGTGATAATTTGCTGGCATGGCATCCACCCTAATCTAACATAATTATCATTTTTCAGTTTCCCATTTACATATGATAATAATTACAATTTGCAATCGAAATAAAAGGTTTAGAGACATGTATTCATTACATTTCATTTCACTTCATTTTGTAACCTAGGAGAGAGAAAAAGAAGGGAAGAGAGAGAAAACACCATTTTGTCAAAAGTTCTATTTCACACAACAAGTTACACTATAGAGTTTTAAACAGTTATTTGCATGTGTTAAAAGTTTCCATGGTGGTTTGGCAACCCGACAAGGGTCCCATAACTTTCTATTTTTACATTTTCTTACTAGCTACAAAAATGTTCAAAACAGCTCGGAGGCTAAGAAACCACTTCCAAAAATTATCTTCCGATGAGAACACACACCACTTCCAAAAGTTGACCCAGTTGCAAATGAAAAAAAGTTAGCTTAAGGGCTCAGAAAACCACGTCCAAAATTGATGTTTGATAGATGAATGCGCAACGAGGAACTTCCTACAAATTTCCTTATATACGGAGAATTCAACATGAGTCGACGGAACTTAACTTAACTAGAAAAAGCAGTCTTCAAACAAAGAATAAGTTTTTGAAGCCACTGTCCTAATTGGTCCAGTTTTTTAACCTTGTCAAACCTTGTCAACTGAGAGGCCTACAAGATGTCATCTTCAAAATATCCAGAAAAGTGTTTTTTCCTAAACTGAAGGTTCTATGCAATTTTCTAGTAAGAACACTAAAGTTTTGCGAAGGCGAGAAATAATTTCTCTATCCAAGTTTCAAATGGCGGTTCAAAACGAAAGCCAACTTTCTAGATTTAACAACTTCCTACCACTACAAAACAGTGTAATAGGGCTCCTATAAGAGCGTCAAAAAGATCACATATGTTCATTTGGGGTCAATCCAGAGGTCAAGGTGACTCCTCACATAACAAGGTACACAAATGAAGCTTAACATCTCATTTTTAGAGTTACGAAGGGTACTTAATGAGTCTTCAAAAAATGCAAAAATTAACTATTTAAACAAGGGGAGGTCAACATTATTACTGGGAAGTCAATCTCGTCTTGTCGATAAAAAGAAATATTGTAGTGATCTAGTTGGGTAGGATTTTTTCTAAATCACCTCAGAATGAGGGTTGAAGTTCATTTTTAATGTAAATGAGTTATTTTGACTACGTGAGTTTTGACACGACATTTCATTGTTTTTGTGACGAGTTGATATAAACAATTAACTGTATTATAATCCTAATATTTTAAAATTGTATTAAGTTGTAAATGAGAACTAAAGAACAAGAATTATGAGAGGTAAGGGGAGATGAACCATGCCACGGGAGGAATGGAGTCACCAAACCCATAGGCTTCGGTTCAACATCTCGCTTGGGCACTTCTTCAACTAGTTCACGACATCCATGACTCCACCATTTTGCATACACGTCCATTATAAAATTTGTAATTGCATATTTGAAACCATTCCTCTACTCTTTATACTTTGAAGGATGTCCACATTGTGTTCCACAACTCGTAACTAGCAAAGGTTATGGAAATTGGCTTTAGATCTTCCAGTTACGGTTTCTTAGAAGAATCAAAATCCTTTTCAACAAACCCATTTGTGAACATCCTATAGTCTATGTTTTCCCATCAGACCACATTTTTGAAAGACATTCACTCGGAACATTTATACGCCATGCATATTTACACATATTCTGCCATCAGTGCAATCCTTCATGCCACATTTCAAGCATTTAGTAGAACAGAGCATATGCCAAGCATATGAGTCCACATGTTGCAGGCAGGTCTGTCAAGGCACTCACCACTACAAAAGGTGGTACAAATCCCCATTTATAATTTCAACTTCCATGAGCTCGTGTTCGGTGACTTTCTTGTTAGCAAAAGACTCCTCCATGACTACAGAAGGCTTCGCTCCTGCCTCTGACATCTCTCTCACAGCTACTACTCTGTCACACCTACGTCCTGGGCTCGAATCTCCAACTAAGAATAACCCTTCTCAATCTATAACTCTTAAGTGTTCCACAAAACAACATTATCAGTAAAACATCCTTCTCGCCTACGTATTCCGAGCCATCTAATGGTGCTTTTTATAGCTCTATCAAACTGCCGTAATCATATTCCATGAGGTGTTGTCTCATTCTTTCATTTGGTCAAACATCAGAATAAAGTGCCCATGTTATGTGAGGTGCCACGCAGGTTCCATGTTTTTCCCCATTTTTATACAGGCTGAGAGGATGTTGGCACAGGTCAAGAGTACGCTGGTAAAGTAAACTCATCAGGTTGGAGACCTGTTTGTTGCATGAATGAAACAATGTGGCTGTCTCCTGAGGAAACCCATGTCTTCTGTACATGGCCGTAATCACCCATGCCCACCATTTTTACTGTTTATGCAAAATAGTAATCCCTATGTCCATAATGAAAAACATTGCCTCCCTTAATGCCTGGTGGGTACGCAAAACAGGTCTGGAGCTTCTTCCTATGGCGGCGGCTAGGAGAGAGTTGTAAAAGGAAACACGTAGTGGAGAGTGGAAGAGACAAATCTCTCAAAAATCACCGGTGAAAGGCAGGGAAGACAAATACTGACAAAGGCTGCGAGGATGCGTGACAAGGGAAGAACCACCATGTCCTGCAGACCCCTGCCACACTCCAACATGACATCTTGAAATCTGATCACACGTAGCACTAAATACTTTATTATTTTATTTTAAAATTTGTGTGGAGCACTACATTGTACGCATAAATCCTGTTCAACTCTTCTTCACTCAAATGATCGACATATGGTACAACTTTTCTTCATCCTAAGGTATGATCATGCGCTCATCCTTATTTTTGAAGCTGATATATCCCTTGTTAAAACACAAGTCCACATTATTCACATAGCACCATGGTTGACCAAGTATTGTTGGAAATTTATCTTCTTCAGCAAGCTCCAATACCTCAAAGTCTCTAGTAAACTTGGCTCCCTGAATTGTAATGGAAGCATATTTCAAAACCCAAATAGGTACAACCCTTGTTTTGTTCACCATATACAACACATTTGAATATCATTATAACATTGGTCGCCCATATGATTCCACCCATCTAGAGTCGGTACATATACCTCAGCTCCTGTATCTATCAAAATATTACTCACCAACCACCCATCAATCACTTCATTTAGAGAGATAGCCTTATCATTCTCATGGTTCTATGGTGGAAAGTTTACATATAATATATGACACTCACGCTCAACTCCTGTGCATGGTACCTTCTCGCACAACCACTCTCCTAACAATGGGATGATATTCTCTTGGTGCAACATCTTACACACCTCCTTCAAGTCATCCACATCCTTTTGTAGGGGTTAAAAATTGTTCACACGTTCTCTCTCTTACACTTGTTCTTTTAAACACTATATGTTGCCTTCAACTCTCTAATGACCCCCATAGTCTCTTAGTAAACCTCCTTCGATGAGCAACATCTGGGTACTTTGCACGCATAACTTATTTTTTTGTGATGAGTGGTATAGCCTTAAGAGGTTCACGTGTGTGTGTTGCTTCGATGCACTTAGTCACCAACAAAGGTTGTAAATTAGGATTAGACATTTTATTTGGTATCCATTGATCACCCTTTGCGTGAATGTACCTTTATCATTCCCACCTTATGTTGTTGTTTATCTAGTTTTTCATTCCTTTTCAATTTAATGATCTAGTACTAAAGAAACTCGAAAACCTCGAATGATGGAGGGTTTAAGGTGCCTTGAATGTGATGTGACAGATATAGGTGCAAAGTGAATGATGGATCCTTGTTGTAGTTGATAACCTATAAATAAGATAAACTGAAATGGGATTGATTAGATAGATTTATGTGGGGGTTTCCCGAACAATGTCGGCTCCAAGAAGTGATTAGCTTCCTTGGCGGATGTCAACCCCCATTTTAAATAAAAAAGTGATATAAATGATGGATAATTTGATAGCATGCAAAAATTGAAGAAATACAGAATTTGAAAGTAACTGAGATCTGATCTAGATACTAATTTAATTGAAATAACTATAAATTAAATGTTACTTGGTTTGGGTCGATGATGACCCAAAATGTGCAGAGGTAGATCGATGATGATCAAATTGGATGAAAGGAACTTGCAACAAACCTGCAAGCTCTTTTGTAGCTGGAATTGGATTTAGAAGATGGGTCGGGTCGAGGGCGATTGGACTAGGTTGATGCCAACCGGATTTGGGTCTATGCCAACTATATCCGGGTCAACACCGACTATAGCAGATCGTGATAAGGACGAGGATGGATAGATGAAAAAGGTCATCTCGAAACCAAATAAACTTGAAAAGAAGGTTGTTGGAGAAGATCCGAGTCTTCCGAAGTTGATCTAAACCTGCAAAAGATTAGACACAAGTAGTACAAATATAATCTGATAAAAAATTGAGTAAAGCAACACAAAGATATCGATAAGTCTCACGAACGATGATCGTGAGCGATGCAAGCATGTTGAAATGATTTCTAGGATATCTATGATTATTGCAAGAATGCTCAAGTAAGAGAGAAAGCTCACAGGTCGTAAGAGAAGTTAGATGTTCGTATGAATATGATCATTATGGAAAAGGAATGATTGGATTTTATAGGGTCGATGACGACCAGGATGGGTCGCCACTGATTGTGGGGAAAGTTTCCCCAAATGGGCTGCTTTTGTGATTTGATCGGGATTTTGTGTATTTAAGAGTTGGAAAAGTTTCTTTAAAGCTTGTAGGTGGGATTGGGTTGTTTAGGGCTATGTAGGAAATAAAGATAGATAGAATCAAAGCTAGAAAATCAAGGAGATGTAAATTTAGAATGAAAACATCCTAAATAGAAGGTTGGTTAGGGCATGTAGATGGATATTGAATGATTAATTAATTAATTTTGATTAATAAAGATTAAATGATGATAGGATAATAAGGTGGGAATTTAATTAAATTAAGGGGGATGGATCAAAACATGCGCAGGCGGACGATGAGGGAATAAATACCAAATTTAGGTGTCTACACCTGCTTCCTATAATAGGCACATACTATATTCTGTGGACAATCACGTTGGTAATGATCATGGAACCCACAAGTATAACAAGTCTAGCATGGAAATATACTTCTATCACCACGATCTCTGCTCCTATATCCCCCCCGAAATCCACCTCCTCCATTGTTACGTTCCTCGAAGGCTAAGTTTCCTATACCCGAAAACCGCTTGCCACAATCCAATTTCACATGCCTCATGAATTTGATCTATTAGCCTAAAATCCTTCGTATCATGAGTGTGTGTGTCAAAAATCTTACAAAGGCATGGATATATTCTTTATCATAGCATGCTGCAAGAGAGGGAAGCTACGGACATCATGGTTTTTATGGAAAATCTCACAAGATTGCAATAATGCGCGCACCGTCCTACATGTACAATATCCTTAGTATGTCCATCAACTTCACAATCGATACACCATATACCATTGCGCTTATCATGTGCTGAATGGCAGAGAAATTATCCAATTGCTTGGCCATAGTTGTTGTTGTTTGTGCTTCCAAAAAGAGCTTACACCAATATCAACACTTCCAACTGCTCAATGCACAAAGCTACTTTTAAGGCCTCACGTGGGTCCACTTATGTCTTATGAGATAAGGCCCTTTAAAATGGTGTCAACAATCCTCCAACAAACCACTATACATGCTGACTTTAATGGATATCATAAGACAATTTGGACAATAGAGTCTTAAAACATGCATCATACTCCCACACACTCTCTCGATAAAACCATGTTTGATGTCCTTGAGCACACTGATGCTTTGTTTCTCAAACTCTGGATTATGAAACTTGGCCAAAAATGTAATACACAAAGCATCATAATCTACCGCAGTCTTATGTGATTCATACTTTCCATATCAACTATGCGCGTGCCCTTAAAGTGTGATGGAAAATTGACTTTCCTTTTTGTATTGTTGTGATTCCTTTAGCGTGTTATAATAGTTCACACTTTTGTACGTGCTCTGCTACATATTCCACACCTCTATACTCTAGTAAGTGAAGTGACATCTCAAAATAGACTTGAGGTGTCTGTTGTGGTTGTTGAGGTTGTGTCTGTTGAGGCTGGTTTGGTGGTGGCTGTTGTGGTGGTGGAACTTTCCCTAGATTTGGACCAGACCTAGATCCTCCACCAATATTTCCTCTAGGCGGTTGCTGACCTGACCCTTCTAAGCTTCATGTGCCCCTTGCTACGGGATGCAACCTAGTTGATGAACTTCCTTGTGTCCTAGTTGTAGTACTAAACTGGACACCCACTTTCTATGTTTTCACAACACCTATAGAACTACTTCCAAATGTATGCACACCAATACTCTGTCATGACGACACTCTTGAAACTAATCCTCTAAGTGTACTTCCAAACACTAGCGGTTGATGTGTTGTCATGGACACATTACTAGTTTGATGCACTTATTGAGTTAACATGAAAGTATATCTACATGTATCTACTAGCTTACCTTCACTAGACTACCCTTCAACAACTACCTCCGAATCTTAGACAATTTGCATAAGGCTTAGGTATCCAAGCTAGGTCAAATGCATGCCCGTGGTTCTCATTCTCTCCTCTAACATGCTCTCATCTAAAGCCGATGGGGTCTTTGTATGAAGTTTTCCCAAATTTGGGAGGACATGATGCTATGGCTCCTCGTCTTCTATGAGAGCTTCAAAACCTTCATTCTATCTAGAACAATTTGGAAACACATATAATAAGGAAAACATTCAATCCATGTAAACAATAATTAACACCAATTGTATTGTTAAGTCACCATGCATAGATCCATGAACAACTAATATCCATCCATAATTATCCATCAAGAACAGAGTATTTTATATCAAGGAGTTGAATACATCATCATCCATTCCATCGTAACGGGGCTCTTATGTATACAACCCGCATTCTCCAAAGCTCTATCATTATCTCACAACTCTCTCAAACTAAAAACATACATCAAGCATTTATAGGGGTGGGGACTTTCCTTCACTACCCATGCACTCTCCTAAAAATAGGCGTGTTCTCAAAAATAAACAACATGAACTACGGTCCAAAAATAACCATACACATAAAGTGTGCATGCTTTGAATCCTACTATTAGCCTTACACGTGCATGATCTTCTTTTGGCTCTTACATGTGTTTTTATCCTTGATTTGCATGTCCTTTCTCCAAAATTAGCCTTTCCTTGGCTGCCAAGTCATCAACTTTCATCCTTTGCTTGGTTGGCACTCTAACTTCGTTTTTCTATTTTTAGCCATATACTGAAGAAATTGGCTAAGTCCCAAACTTTTTATGCTCGTGACGCGAACCTTCGCGCATTGTTTCAATTTCATTACGTGCGGCCCCAAACCTCCATGTGTGGGCATACTTAGCTATTTTGCCTGCTTTCAACAATGGATATCAAATTACAAAAGCGACTATTGGGTGATGGGAGATAAGACTATTTGACTTGGGATTTTATTGTGGGATGGTTTAGTATCGACTACATGGTTCTAAACAAACAATTCAAAGGGATGTGAAACTTTCTAGGATTGGTTCATGTGGAGATTATACTACTATGACTTATATGATTAGATTTGTGAGTGATTGAGTAGTGTGCACATATAAGCAAGTCATAGAAGGGAGATAGGGATAGGTCACTTAGACTTGGAATGTGTGTACAAGTCATGTTTTAGGTGCAAATCCAAAGTTGTTGTTGCCAAATGATAAATTTCCAAATTTATGTGTTTACATCTTCGTACCCAATATTCAACGTGGAGCTCTTTAAGCATTACTTCTTGGCACTTCGAGCCAACGGTGAAATCGTCCTTCTAATTTGGATCCCGAATACTCGTTTCCTACAAATAAGGATTAGATTATTGAAGTGATGGACACACACACACACACCTCCCAAGGAACACATTGAATATTTAGAGTGGCAAAAACATGGAAATACATTGATAAAGCTAAATGGTACATCCTTTACCAACTTCAAGTGCAGTTCTTGCACCCACACTAGGATATAATAGGGACCATATCTCTTCAAGAAAAGCGCAAATGGTCTATGTGCGGGTGCACATGAATGCACACTCTTGTTTTTCACACACTTTTCACTTTAAGGTTCTTTCGTTATGTTGCATACCTCATAGTGCATGTAGGAACATAAGCATTGTAGTTTCTTTGTGCATGCCTATAACATTGTGGGAATATTTCATCTTTGTGTTAAGCCTTCCAAGCCTCACAAAATCCTCAATGGAATCTTATGTGTCACCTTTATAATGCATTCTTGTGTATTCATTGCATTATGCATAACAACATCTCACAACAACCATGTGGTGACTCCCTTTTCTACATGGCTTGCCAAGTGGCACTTCAAGTTCTACAACATGTTAGAGAATCTCTATGAGTAATCATCCAAATGATTAGATCAACTACCATTTACTTGGAGGAAGTTCAACTATCACACAATTAGAAGATGAAACAACTTGTAACCATTTTTATTTGTAGCTATCTTCAATTGTAATTATATTGTTTATTTGTTGTATAAATATATGTAACATGACATCTACTCAAGGGTAAAGATTCTTGAGAGCATAACCAAATCATAGTGATGATTGGCAATGCCCTAAGTATCCAATCATACACATTTGTACATGCATGTCCAGTCTACGTAAATTAGAGGAAGTCTTTCCTCTTCTTATTAGAGGAGCTTGCTCTCCTAGCTTTGTTGTAAGTTTGTACATCTATGTATATTCTCTATTCTCCACTAGCGAATAAAAGTTGTATTTCCTACAAATGGACTTTAGACTCTTATTATTATAGGTTATGGTTTCTTGTTGTAAGTTATCTCCATACACTCTCTATATAATAATTGCGCTCTCTAGTACATGATTGTCGTGACACACTCTTCGATACATGCATTATAAATCACACAATAATAGACACAAAAAACAATATTTATGTTATATAAGGGAAAAATTAAATATGGTAAATTCATTACATATCCCTCAAATAATAGGAACATAAATTAAATTTAAACAATGACAGTTTTTTTAATCACACCAAAACAAGGTTTCTTATTTCCATCAAGTAACACATATTTTATTTGCATATCTTTTTATAAACTAATACACCGTACTTACCAAAGAAATCACATCCCTGCTGGCATACTTTACACCCAGTGGCAAGTTGCTGGAATTCCCCTACTCGGAACACAGTCCACGAAATTCTTCCACCACAAGGAGACACTAAAATAGGACACCAACTTGATTGATTTAAAATACGACACAGTTTCTTAGTTGTGACGACAGCTGGCAAAGCTGTAATACACATTTCCTGGATGCTTCACATACCTGTTGAATAAAAAGCAAAGGTTATACATTTGGAAGCCATCGTCAGGAGAAGGAAAACTGTAACCATGACGATGGAAAATGGATGCCATGATAAAAACATGCCGAATTCCACTTTGTACTGATACATGGTGCAGGCCATGGAGCCTGGTGTTGGTATAAACTTGTTCATCTTCTGCAAAACTCAGGGCATCAAGTGACTGCCTTGGATCTCACAGGAGCAGGCATCAACACTCTCAATCCTGATTCTATCACATCCTTTGAAGACTATGATGAACCTCTTGTGAATTCTCTTTCCCAGATACCCAGCTCTCAGAAGGTTTGTGGGTGAACAATTACTTGTGATCTTGGTAAATGAGGTGTATTCATGATGTGGGTGTTGTTTTAATTGTATGCATTTGTTCAGGTTGTGCTAGTTGGTCACAGTGCTGGAGGGCTAAGCTTGAGCCATGCAATCCATGTGTTTGGTAATAAGATTGCAGTTGCAGTTTATGTTGCTGCCACAATGCTGCCTAGTGGGTTTTGTTCAGAGGAAGATCTCCAGATGGTTAGTTGTACATACCCACATATGAATTTTTGCTGTTATGCATTTCCAGGGACCAAAATCCAGATGGGTGAATGGAATTAAATTTATGTTTATCTAATTTTTATCTTTGGAGAATCTTAGAGACTCCCATATTAATCAGGTGATTAGATTTCATTCAAACACCACATAGATGTGCAGCAACAGATTTCATTGACGTTTTGATTAATAATACAAGAAAAATTGTAGTTATTGTGATCCCCGCCTTGACATAAATCTGTGAAAATTCAGCAGGACAATAATTTTTTCATAGATTTGATGAAAACTAAGAATGTACAGCTGCTATGACTTAATGTCAGGGGTAGTTTGTAGATGGTAAAAAATGAGATCAAGTTTTATTTTGAGTTGGGTTTTTCCTCCTAGCCTGTGAAAATGAATATTATTGCATTGCTATTAAACCAATTAATGATTCTGCTTATAGAAATTGCGGCTAATCTTCCTGTTGAACTCATAATACTCAAAATTCTGGATAATATAAACAAGATGGTGTGAAAAACATAGGCTGCAAAGTATGAACAATCTGTTGATTTATGATCGTTTATACATATTGAGAAAGGCAGTAGTTGTTTTGAAACTTTCTACAATCTTAAGGAGAACAAAATTGTTGTTCTTCTTCTACAAACTATATTGCCATCTGCTTTGCATTTATAGAATTGTGAGGCCTTGTCTTCATTTCCAATTACAATTTTACTTATTAGAATGATGAATATTTGCCACTGCAAATTTTCCTGCAGGGAGTTCCAGATTTGCTGAAAGTGAGTGATTTCTATTATGGTCTTGGTCCAGAGCATCCCCCAACATCCTCAAAAATCAGAAGAGAGTCTGAAAGGAAAATCCTGTATCAACTTAGCCCTCCAGAGGTATCAACCAAACCTACATATTCACTACCTCATATTTAGTTCTTTTGAAAACACAGTAACCAATATAATTATCCTTTTTCTTCTTCAAGGCTTTTTAATCAAATTACTAAGGGGTGTTGACTGTCATATTGAAAATTACAGGATGCAGCTCTGGCCTCCCTGCTATTAAGGCCAGCACCATTATTGGCATTCCAGGGAGCCAAATTCTATGAAGAGTCGGAAGAATTCATGAAGGTTCCAAGAGTTTATATAAAAACATTGCAGGACAAATTACTACCATTAGAACAACAGGAAGCCATGATCAGGCAGTGGCCTCCTGATAAGGTCCTAAGCATGGATACTGATCACAGTCCTTTCTTCTCTTCACCTTCGGAGCTCCAAACACACTTACTTGAAATTGCCCACCTTTTCCCATAATTAATTATAGTCCTAGAGAAGGAAAAACTCTAGTCCACGTCCATGTTTAATACATGTTAGTAGTATTTGCCATGTACCACCATATTGAGGGTATCCTAACAAAGAATGCCTTTGGTAGGTGTATGTCTAATGAACCTTAGTATATACTAATTGTGCAAATGGGGTTCTCCCCATTGTCTTGCAGAGTTAGCTGCAAAATAAGCAGTAATACTCAGGTCACACTTTTTTGTTTGGTAATGTAGATGGTTAATTAAATATACACCAGGCTTGCGTATGGCCCTAGTAGCCTGCTTTCTGCAACTAATTGGACTTGAATGAAAAAGAGTCTTTTAAATGCGGTGGTCTGTTATACTTTATTCTTTGGTATAGTTAATGGTATAGCTAAGCATACTGTACAAACATGTATTTGACGCATATCCTACTTGGGGTAAGAACTGTTTCTAGAGGCATTTGAACTGTATTTACTCTGGAGGTATTTTTTTTTAAATTGAAGATTGATTTTATTTAAAAAATTAAGAAATTGAAATACTAGAGGGACAATTATAACTTTAATAGTACTTGTTCCAGGCTATTCTTGATCTTATCGATATTCTAGCTAAAGTTTTTTGAACTGTATCAGAAGTTAAAGTTATTTGAATTGCATATGTTTTCGATTGTAAAGTTAAAAACTAACAAAAATGGGAGGTAATATTGTGTAATTGATCATTATATTAGTAGTAAAATAGACGCCCAATAAATAAATCTCAAGTAAGCAAGTATATTCATCTCATAACTAATTAGTGATTATTTTGGATTATAAAGTTAGAAATTAAAAAAGTGAGAGATAATATTATGTAATTAATGTTTATATTAGTAGAAAAAATAGGACCCCTAATAAGTAAATGCCAAGTAAGCAAGCATACTCATCTCAAAACTAATTAATGATTATCTTAAAAAAGAATCAAAAGTTGTCTGACACCTAATAAATAATCGGGAAATAAGCAAGCATATTCATCTTATAACTAATTAATGATTATCTTAGTAAGAGAATCCAAGGATGTCAATATTAGTAGCTATTTAATCAATGTTAAGTAGAACACCCAATAAATAAATGCCAAGTAAACAAGCATACTTATCTCATAACTATTTAATAGGATAATAGAAGGTTGTCAATGTTAGTAGTTCAATGCTGGTAAGTTAATTAATCAATGTTTGTGGGAGGGTGGAAGTAAATATAGTAGAATGTGAGGTTATATAACAATTACGTAATTAATCATTATGTTAGTAAGAAAATGAAATATCTACCAAGTAAATAAATATTTAATTGGTCCATAAATTTTTATTGTGGGAATGCATTTAAGAAAATGTTGTCTTATGCTAGATAATTATTAAAAAGTGTGTGTAACATTATATTGTGCCTAAAAATTGTTTTCACTTCATTAAAAAAACATCACTGAAAAACCTCTACCAAAAAATTTGTCGGAAAAATTACTTATAAACCTATTCCCTTACACTTTCTAAAAATATAGAAAATCACCATCTTATAGTTAAGTAAAATAACCATTATTATGGTAAGAGAATAGAACGCCCAGCATACAAATGTATTCATTTTACATCATCAATTCAATTGATATTTTTGATATTTAACATTTTTTTTAAAATATTCTTATAATTGGATAGTCATATTTCAATTTATATATTTTAAAATTCGGTGGTCAATGTTTCATCCACCCAACGGAGGTGCTGGTTAGGTGCTTAGAGTGACCTGCTAATATGTTGTGGCAGTGATGCATGCTGATGTTGTTGATCACCTAGCAAATAATTTCATGGTGATCTCAACCTAACACTGTAATTATTTTTCTATGATGTGGGTGCATTGAAAAGACACGTGACCATTAAAAGAATGCATTATTTAAAGTTTATTCTAGTCAAAGCAGGTCAGTAACTTTTAAGTTTGAGCCTTAGCTTGCAGTCTTTATGGGAATCATAAGATTGCAATATCTTTTTTTGGGGAAAGGTGTGACCATTATTGATAAGGAGTTATGAACAGAGGGAAAAAATGCATGTGGACTGCTCAGTCTGTGTGAGGATGTCTTTATCTTTGAGATTTCTTCAGGTCTTCCTCCTTAGTGGCTCAGATTTTGGGCTTACTTTATTCCCACGATGCATCTTCGTCCTCGTCAGATTTCATGCTTCTTGTCCTCATATGCATGTGGCAAAGTACTCTACAGTTTCTGAAGTGATTGCACTAAGAATGTGGAAGTTTTATGAGACTTTTAAAGTTGATAAGCAAGTACTGAGACAATTATTTTATTCCATATAATTTTAACGAAGACCCTGTTCATAAAAGTAAGAATGATAATTCCTTTTGATTATTTTAATCAACCATCAAAGTAAAGTATCATGGAGGTTTGATCCCTTTTTAATGAAACAAGTACGTTAAATACTTATTGCATTTGAAGTATAGTTAACTATTTCTTGTATATTGGAAGTATAATGTGGTTTTATACATTATAAAGTTGTAAGTTACTTTACATTAATCAAAATAAAGTATCAAAGATTTATTATCTTTCATATTATGGAATAAGCAAGTTAGGTATTTTTTTGTATTAGAAGGTCAATTAAATGTTTTTCGTATATTAAAAGTATGTGGTGGATTCATATGTTATAAGTTATTTTGTAAATCTAAAGTAAGATGTCTAACATCATGGACCTCAATATAGGCAATTCATTTCGTTTGCAATGGATTTTGTAGGAGTTCATTACTAATTAAGGATGTTTTAATATAATTGGGGTGATTGGCTAAGGGAAGCTCTAAGTTTGAATCAAATGTAAGATATATGTACCTCGTATTTGAAGTACAATTAAGTACTAAGTTACATACTAAGAATACAAGATGGTTTTCTTTATATTATAAATTACTTTGTAGGTCTAAAACAAGGTTTCCAACATCATGGACTTTGAAAAGGACCTTCACTTTCCTTTCAATGGATGTTGTGGTAGGATCTCATCACTAATTAGTTGGTTTTAATGTAATTGGAGTGATTGGTTTAGTGGTCTTTCTTTTGTAAAGGATAGAAATGATATTTTAAAGTTTGATAATAGAAGCTAGTTTATAGCATATAGGACCGCCTCCTACTCCGATGCAAGAACATTCTAGGATCGAGCAATCTTGCATTGTAGTAAGGGATCTTGATTTTTGGCTAAGGCATGGGTATGCACAAAGGTTAATAAGCAAGGACAGGAATGAGGAGCCAACACAACGGTTGACAATCGCACGGAATGCGATAAATGTTTTATGCAATACATGCAGTGGAAACAATAAAGGCGCTTGAGAAGGTACTAGATGGAGTGTGCATGGAATAGTGTGCAAAGGTTAAGTCCAAGGTATGTGCGGAAGAAAAACAAGGTGTATTGTGAAATAATGTTGGGCACAAAATATTATAGGACTAGAGTGCCAAATATTGGATTGGTGTGCAAAGTAAGTACTATGTGGTTGACTTGGATAATTGATAGGAGGCGAAAAAGGGTAAATAAGACCACCTAACCACATACGCATGTCATTAAGGGAAACAAAGATAACATACAAACATGTCCGAAAGGAATTTGTCAAACAAATGATAGATCTCATTGTTGATAGGGTTCTTCATCGAATTTTTAGTAAGCCACGACATCGGAAGAAGTTGCCAAGTCTAGAAGAAGTTATGAAAGACTAAAACAAGCCACAGAAACAGGGAAAAAGCCACGATACAAATAGAAAAGCCGCAGAAGCTGACACAAAGTTGCGGAACAAAGACAATCCAAGCCAAAACGGGAAGCCGTTAATGATTCAAAAAAGTGACTCTTGGAATATTTTGTATGAAATGCATTTATTATAATTAATCCATTGTCTATGGGTGTGTCACAATAAATGTATGTGTACATCACAAGAAATATATGAGTGAATGTCGCAAGAGAAATATATGATTAGGATGTATGAGGAGTAAGATATATGAGAGAGAATAGAGAGGATTTATGTATGAGAATGAGACTAATGTAATGAATATTGAAATATGAATAGAGATTGATGTTTTGGAGAAAAGTTTGTTATGTGTTTTTACATTCTTTCTGTTCACAACTTAGAATAGTTTACTTTTCCCATGTACATCACTAACAATAGGTCAAACTTCCTAAATCTCACACTACTTTCGAGGTTTTAGGTCAACATTTGGTGTTTGAGCCCATGTTCCTTTTGTTAGTTGGATGTCAGAAAATATCACCACCAGGATATTGGAAACCAACACTGACAGAAATTGAGGATTGGTGGGAAATTCAAATTAAAAAATTTGTTAAAGGAGAATCCAAAAGACTGAAAACATCATATAAAGAGACAAAAGAAGAAGTACTTGGAGAATACGGAGAGCAGAATTTTTGTCTCAATTTCCACATTTTTGTGGCCTTGCATATTAGCACATGCTAAGAGAACAGTGTGGTCATGATTACACTTGAGAGAACCATTTGAGTGGACTCTGCAAAAATGTTAACTATACTTAATCATCTTGACGAGCCTTGGAATAGAGCAATTGATTATTGGTATGAGACTACCCTAGATTCATACATAATTACTTGGGCCATACAAGGGTGGACCATTTCGACTACAAGAAAGGTGAAGTTTTAAGTGGAGCAAGGGGATGATTTCTTAAATTAGTTCCATTTTTAATTAATATTTTGATGGTAGAAAAAAGCTTAATCAGAAGCACGGAAAAGTTCCTTTAGGGGATATGCACCACGGGATGGCATATATGAAGGGGGCGATCCAAGAGACATAACTAATTAGAATTAATGGGGTGATAGTTGGGATAACAGAAATAGGATGACATGAAGAAAAAAATTAAGAAAATTACATAGTTGGCAAGGATAAGTTTAAGAATATTAAGGAGAGTTAGAATTTCAACAAAAACTACTATAATGAGGAGGATGAAAGAGATAGCAAGGATAGTTGTAGAGAAGGAGTTAGAGAAGAAGGTAGAGAAACATAGACTAACAAGGGAGGAAAGAGTGAAGAAATTGAATGAAAGAAAAGAAAATTGAACAAAGTTAAGAAAGTAGAGAAGAAGGAAACACCCACTTCGAGTGGAGGCTAGCAAGTGACTAACCCAGAAATGGAGGCGGACACACAAAGTGTTGTTATAGTACCCATGGTGAGCAGAGACCAAATTTTGGTTACACCGCGGCTCCTCGTGGCACAAAATATTTTAAATAGTCCAATACAACAAGCATTATCGAGGCAGGCAATACTAGTACAAGATTTACAAGCATTAGTAGGAGGATTAAGACCAGGACTTAGAGAAATAGTTGGTACAACAAGATGGGAAGAGATGAGAGAAAAACCCCATTACTAATTAAAGAGAAAGGAGAAGAGGAAGAAGAATTTGTTGAGATGAAATAATTAATTGAATAATTTGAAGAGAAGTTAAAAATAATATAGGAGAAAGATGAGGAATGAGATAAGCCCGAGAAACAAGAGAGAGGAAGAAAACAAAATAAGAAAAGAAGGAGCAAAGAAGGATTAGAAGATAGTTATAGGTTAAGAAATAATAAAGATAGGAAAGTAATTATAGATAGTTATGCGTAGAGTCACCAACTAAGGATGTGTCTCCCAACCACCACCCAAGCCCAAAGGAGATGACCCTCGGATCCATCACCATTCCAAGTTTTTCTTGAAACACCAATTCGAAAGATAAAAAGGGAGAAATTTTGGAAGAAAGATATCATCAATTGTAAGAAGAAATTCAGAAGAGATAGGAAATTGTAAGAGAATTCAGAGAATTGTTAGGAGAGTTATATTTTGATATTGAGCTATCTAGAGACAAAGGAAGAAATAATAACTTGACAAAGGTTCATAATCAATCAAAGAAGGTAAGACCGGTGAAGCAACAACCAATTAGTCAACCCAAAATACATTCTCGCCTAGTTAGACAGATGGCCCAAAATATTAAGTTACCAAGTGTTTGGCAGAGATACAAGTGAGGCTATGGAACATTTATTCATATTGGATTCCCACTGGAAGAGTAAAAACATCAGAGACAACACAATGTAGTTATATGATATCATAGGCACTCGAGGACAATGCATTACAATGGTATATGAAAAAAATGCACAAGGAACTAAATATTAGTATTCCATTGAAAAAGAATTTAAAACAGACTTTAATTATCCTGAAGCACCATTAGAAGGAGTAAGTAAAATGAGACACCTTATTTAGGGAGAAGAGGAAACAATCAAGGAATTCAACTATAGATTAAAAAATGTAACTACAAAGTTGGAGGAACCTCTCACAAAAACAACATGTTGAATGGATCACTTTAGGGCTCCTCCTTATATCGAACAACGTTGGATGGACAAGCTTTCAACATTCTCGTGGAGATAATAGAGATGGATATTCTAATTAGAGATAACAAAGTTAAAAATACAATAAGAAATCCAGAGAAATGAATATCTTAAAAATAGCTCGCCACCAAGAAGTAATAGTAGACCAAAAATTTGGTGTATAGTGTGTTGTGCAAAAGGGCACAATAGAACACTATGTCCTTACTTAGAGAAGGAAAAGAGAGTTGACTGTTAGACAACATTCATCACAAAAAGCTTCTTCCAAAGACTACCATATACCCAACATAAAGAACATGGTGCAAAATTTATAGATTATGGGACCAACACACTCAAGATACTTGTCCTTTACTAGAGGTAGCTCCACCCATGAATCCATTGATTTAATATACATCTTGTGGATCCTATAACCATTACCACCATACCTGCCCCTCAGAGAGGAAATAGAATACTTAAAGGAATATAACACACACATGGCCATGATAACAAGACAAAACACAACACCGAACCATCCTCCTCAACAACAACCAACCCCCACACTTAACCCACCACCTTCACAACCAACAATTATTGCCCCTCAATATCCAAATCAGCAAGGTGGACAACCTCAATTTAGAGGTGACTATTAAGGGAATAATAGTAATTGAAACTATAAAGGATATAACGATGGATGATATTACGAAGGTTACAGAGGAGGCTACAGAGCTGTTAAGTTATAGAGGAGGTTATAGAGGAGGATATAGGGGTGGATATGATAACTATCAAGGAGGAAGAGGATACCAAGGATATCATGGGTATCAAGGAAGAGATAACCAAGGAGGTGGCTATCAAGATAGAAGACCCATGAATTTCTACAAATGTGGGCAAGATGGCTATTTGGCTAGATATTGTACGAGATCTTGATCCTTGTAGTTTATTTCATGAACGAGGTCATGATTCTTTCATTTGTCCCAAAGTAGCCCATTTTTATAGAAATGGAGGCAAAAAAATATAAGCATTGGGAAAATATGCTCAGAATAATGTGCAACATATCACAAAGATACCATGGGATGATGAGGAAATATAAAAATACAAGGAAAGAGCATCTAGCTCAAGGAGCAGACCATAAAATGAGAACAAAAATGAAGAAGCTAAAGAAAACTATGTGAGGAGAAAAGTAGCTAAATCAGGAAAGAGCGTGGAAGAACCAAAATATAGAGCTATGATTACAACTAGAAGTGCAACAAGAAAGGAGTTTCCACTGGAAAGAATAAAATAATCAGACTACACCATGAGGAAAGTTATTCTAGCGGTGAAGAAAGGGATTTTAAGGAGATTTGGTTGGAACTTCACAAGAAAGAAGTGGAGAAAAGTAGAGAATTAGTAAAGAAGGAAGAAACCCAAGAAGAAACATGAAATAACTTCTTTATGGAAGAAGAAATCACTGTTCTCAAGGAGATAGCCATATTAACTATCAAACACAGTCTTACGAATAAATTGAAATAATTCAAGTAAATATTGGACTAAGGAGAACAAAATTTTTAATGTTCGAAGAGTTGAAGCAAGACACCATAGAACAAAAGAAATGTTTTATGCACACAACGTGCTTGGCTTAAATCTTCCATATACTTAGATGTCGAGATATTTGATACTACTATTACCAAAGTGCTTCTTGATCTAGGCACGAGATGTGAACGTGATGTCAGAAACCACTTAGGAGAGACTAGGCAGGTCTCCCTTGGAACCCACCAGATATTTTATTGGATTAGTAGATGGTTCATCGAAACAACCCTTAGGAGCACTAAAGAATGTTGAAGTTAATTTTATGGGAATCAAGAAGTTAGTTAACTTTGAGGTTGTTGAAAATGTATCTCTAAAACCATCTTACAATGCCATTCTAGCTTTAGAATGGTTTGTTTATTATAACATACATTAAATTTAGAAGAGGAGGAAGTAACATTACAAACATATGGAATTTGTGTACATGTACCATTACATGCAGGGATGAGTGTTACATGGGCTGAAGAAGTGTGGCATGATACTGAAGGAGATGATTTTGATGATATCCAAGGGGTTTATGCTTTAAATAATTTTTCTAATATCGATAAGGAGTTTGAGCCAAATTCAAATGGATAAATATTAGTTAAAACTAAATCCACAATTGAAATTTTAGACAATGTTGTTGAAGCATTGATACGTGGCTTCCTAGAATCAAGGATGAGGAAATTACATTATGCAAAAAGGATACCTCCTTGAATAATTACTTTAGATGATGATGAATTTGATGCCATGGATGACATTTTTTGGCTTGCTCAAGATAAATTTGAAGAAGAAGATGGATATTATTCTACAAAATTAGAGATAGAAGAAATATCAATAAAAAGAGTGTATAGAATGAGATTCGTGAGAGCATCCCACCAAATGTTACCAAAATATTCATGGTTCGGAGACTTAGAAGGGTACCTCAAGAAAATGGAGTGAATATTTCCAAATGTAAAAGCTAGAATGTAATATTTAGACGAAACCCGACGATCAATGTTGCAAGATGGTGGGCAACTCACAAAACTAATATATCTCATTGGAATTCTCTCACAATATTAATCAAAACAAGATTTTTGGAGAGTGAAGGTTATTATGTGGCTATACCTGAATACAATGGTGAAAGTGATCCAAAAAAATACATCCATATATATGAGAGACATTGGAAAATATGTGGGGAAAATTCCCTTTGGTATGGACACAATTATTCATCTGGACACTAGGACCCATACTGGCAGTCATGGTACATGCATTAGGAACTCGAGACATGAAAATACATTGGGACTAGATTGTAAAATACTTTTTTATACATGTAATGTATGGGATGTAAACCTTAGCATCCTCGACACTACAAAAAGATTAGGACATTTTTATTCCAAATCCCAAAAATGCCATAGAGCAATACTCATAGAAGGAACTAGAGAGAGAGAGAGAGAGAGAGAGAGAATACTATTACCAGCCTTTGAAGATAAGAACCGAAAATATTGGCACCAATGGCGAGGAGAAGCTTGCCAAGATATGAGACTATTGGTCAGAAGAAGAAGTGGCCAAAGTAGTAGAAATTATTCAAGAACTCCAAGACATATTCCCCAAGGATTTTAAGGAGTTGATGGGCATAAAAGAAGAAGTTGGCACTATGAAGATACAAATCAAGGAAGGGTTCAAACCCTTGAAAAAGAGGCCATATAGGTTAAATCCCAACCTAAAAGTTAAAGTGAAGAACGAAATAGATAAAATGTTGAATGTTGGAATCATAAAACATGTTGAGGATTCAAAGTGGATAAGTCCAATGGTTATTCAAAACAAGAAGACTGGGAAATAAGAATATGCATGGACTATAAAGAGCTTAATAAAGCCTATGTACATGACCCATTCCCGATGCCATTTATAGAAGAAGTGTTGGAGAATGTTTAGAAAAGAAGACTATTCTTTCACTAATGTTTTCTTTGGTTACCATCAGGTCAGAATTACCCTAGAAGACCAACCAAAGACCACTTTTTCTATGGAATGGGGTTCATTCATGTACATTGTTATGCCATTTGGGCTTAAGAATGCACCAACAGTTTTTAGTAGAATAATGATTAATGCATTCAAGGAATTTATCCATGACTTCTTGGAGGTTTATCTTGACGATTGGATGATATATGGACTATTAAAGAACCATATTAAATTTTTGAGATTGATGTTTCAAATATGTAGAGTGTTGCAAATATATCTTAATTTGAAGAAATGTATATTTCTAACCCCATTTGGCACATTGTTGGGAACATAATTTGTAAAGAGGGATTATTAATTGATCTAGTAAAAACTTCAATGATTATTAATTTTCCTCCTCCCAAAACACAAAAATATGTTCGAACAATTCTTGAGTATACTTGGATATCGCAAAAATCCATAAGAAATTATGCAGAGATAAATGCACCATTGGAGGAGTTAAAGAAGAGAACAAATAAGTAAATACAATGGACAAAACAATGTGCAGATGCTTTTGAATTTCTAAAAGATAAGATCCTACATGCACCTATCCTAATATTTCTTGATTGGAAGGTTCCATTTCATGTCCATGTAGATGCATTTGGCATTGTCATTAGGGTATTATTGACACAAATGAGAGAAAAAATGGATCATCTAGTAGCATTTGCAAGAAGAAAATTGGCTAAAGATGAGAGTAACTATTTGACTATAAAGAGAGAAGCATTGAGCATGTTATATTCCTTGAAAAAATATAGACAATATTTATTTTCTACTTCGTTTATTTTTTATGCGTATCACAAGCCATTAAAATATTTGTTAAACATATCAGTGCTGCAAGGTAGGATATGCCACTGGCTAATGCTTTTCCAAGAATTTGACTTTACTATTGTAGTCAAACTAGGAAGATTAAACAATGGACCAGACTATTTGTCAAGAATAGAGATAGGAGAAGATGAGGGACCAATTGATGATGATTTCCTTGGTGCACACCTATTTAGAATAGAGGCCATTCCAAAGGAATTTGATGATATAACACAATTACGCACATAGGAGAATTCCCCAATGAGTACACAAAGCAACATAAGAGGAACTTGTTAAGTTGAGCCTTTCCCTTTACTTTGATTCAGGGATGATTATATAAGAAAGGACAAGATGGTTTCCTTAGAAGGGTGGCCTTGGAACATAAGAGAAAGAATATATTGATAGAATCTCATGAAGGTATAGTATGATGACATAATGAAGGAGATCAAACAACTAAAAAAGTGATGATGGTCGATTGTGGTGGCCTATGCTATTTAAAGATGCACATAAACACACGAGGGCTTGTGATATTTTTAGTGGATGGGAAAACCTAATGCCCGAGATGAAATGCCATTAAAACTAGTTTTAGAATTGGAACTATTTGAAAAGTGGGCTATAGACTTCATTAGACCAATAAAACCAGTCGCAAGACATTCTCAGAAAGATTCATAATAAGAGGGACAAAATATTTAACAAGATGGGTGGAAGCTATCCCAACTTAGGATTGTACTGCTAAGATAGTTACTACATTCATCTATGAAAATATCATTACGTGGTTTGGATGCCCCTTGAGTATTAAAAGTGAACAAGGGAAACCTTTTGTGAGTGATACCATCAAGGAACTATTCAACAACTTCACTATTAACCATAACATGAGTACGTCTTACCATCCACAAGTAAATGGGACAATAAAAGCATTTAACAAGGTATTGGAGAAGGTGCTTACCAAGATATGTTCCTTGTAACAAGAAGAATGGGATTTGAATATACTTGTAGCCTTATGGGCATACCACACAACATATAAAAGGCTAGCCAAATATTGAATCCATTTAGATTAGTTTATGGACTTGAAGCCGAGTCCCTATAGAGTTTGTAATTCCAAGCTTAAGAGTAGTGGTCACATTTAGGATGAATGAATATTCTTCACTCCATGAAATATTGATTGAATTAGAAAAGTTGGATGAAAAAAGGCTCCTAGCAACATTCAACCAAACCCAAGGAAGAAGGAGACAAAAAGCTTGGCATGACCGCTACATCAAAAGAAAATAATTTGACATTGGGGACCAGGTGTTGCTTTATGATGGTAAATGGAAACATCTAGGAAAACTAAAGGTGAGATGGCTAGGACCCTATATTATCAAAGATATATTACCTTCAGAGCAAAAATTTGCAGCAGCAATCGCAATTGAAGGAACTAGTAGGCTATGTAAATGGAGCAAGATTAAAAATGTATAATACTTAAAAAACACAATAATAAGAATAAAAATAAAAACAAAAATAAAAATCCAACCTATTTGAAAACTTGCAAGGGCGTCTTTACTATTATAAACATAAGAAAAAGGAAAATGTAAGAAGATGAAAAATTAACCATGGAGAAAGCATATCCATTGAATAAAGGAAAAAGAAGGTGCGAAGGAAGGATAACCGTGGACCGAAGAAAAAGAAAGTCGTTAAGAAAATAAAAAGAAGCCGAGAGGGGGATACCCGCAATGAAGGAAAATAAATTCATGGAGGTGATACCCATGCAATGAAGGAAAAGGAAACCACATAATGGAGCAATAAAAGGAAAACCACGGAATGAAGGAATCGAAGCAAAAATCGTGGAGTGAACGAATGAGAGAGAAAAATTTGTGTGATGAAGAAAAAAATACATGAAGTGAGGGAATGAGAGGAAAATGCCATGTGATGAAGGAAAAAATTCGTGTAATAACTAAAACACATAGAGAGAATGAAAAATCCATGGAATAAATAAAAAGATATCCCGCCAAAAAGGCAATAAATGCGTTAGGTACAAGTGGAGGGGTATAAAAAGGATCGACTTGTAAAGATTAAGGCACCAAAATCTAAAACCAAGATAGAAGGATTTACCAATTAATAAGAAGAGAGATAGGGAAAATTAGGGCAAATCATGAGAGATGGATACTTTAATTGAGATCCATTGAGCCCTTAAAATGACTAAGTCCTAAAGCAAAGGATGAGTGCACGCAAAATACACTATGGAGAAAAGCACGTGGGTAAAATTGTGTGAGGAGAGACAAATTTTTGCATGGGAGAAGGAAAGGGTTTAAGGGTTTAAGGACTTAGCCTCATTTTGGGGAAAGGGGATCACATGTAAAACACATGAAGCTACGGATAAGTGTAATGATGACAAGGTTGTTATATGGAGACTTGAAGCTCAAGAAAGGAATATTCTAGGGAATCATTACATGTTATGGGATGGAAAGTCTAGGTTGTTATGGTTAGCTGGAATCTACATGGCTTGAGCACTCGAGTATAATAGGATATGATGCCATTTGGATGTAGGTATTCTTCGGAATGATGATCGATGAACTTCCATCCTATTTAAGGAAGTATTTGGATCTAGACAAGAGAGATTGGTGGATTGCAATTAGAGATTGAATGTTATATTTTGTATGGGTGTTAGAGGTCGAGTATGGGTGCATATGGGATTTACATAGTTACTGACGTTTCTCTGCAAGAAGGGATTATATAATAGTTATAGGGGGTAGTATAGGGTTTTGAATATGGGATGTTATTATCATGATCTATTCAATCTGCTATGACCCTTTTGATGTAGTATGGCTCTGTAAACCCTAATGTATTTCTTGTTACTCATGGTACACATATGGTTTTCTTATGTTATTGAAACGTTTACATTTATATCATGGTGCATTTATGCTTAAATATAGTAGAGTAAATGCTTGTATATTTGTTTTTGCAAACATTCCTCCATTAATGTTGGAACATTCTTATAAAGCTCACTTAAAGGAGGGGCTCAAACTTATGCATGCCTTGGGTGAGCGCCCAAATTATTTTGGGTGGTAGGCCGGGCACGTTTGGGATTTAAGGGGAATAAGGAAACGAGACTACAAGATCACACAAGAAGAGCTCCCAAAGCTAAAATATCAAAAGTGGTCACTCAAATCAAACAAGCATGATCCAGATGGTGCATTTTCACATATCCCATTCAAATTCGCCCATACACGGGATTTACAGAAATATATTCATTCACAAATCACCGAATATGACCACACACAACTCGAAGTAGATAGACAACTATTGCTAGAATAAAATCCCAACACCAAAGAGATGCAATATAAGAACAATACCAAAGTGATCGGTGAATTGAAGATCAAGGCATAAAGTAAAATCCCATATTTTTCTAGGGAAGATCATGTCATTTGATTCCTCTTGAGCCGGTTACACAATTAGATGTTGTGTTTGGATCAGCCGTTCCCAATCACTACAAAATTCATGGCTAGGGTTATGGGATTGTGGGCACAAGGGTGATCGACAATCACAAAGAAGAAAACAACTATGAAAGACATCGTGTGGGCGATGGGAGTGATAAAGATAAAACACGAGTACGCATTGCATGGATAGAGAAAATCATGCACTCGGGTATGCCGCTAAGGCCATATGCTTAAAAATCTATCATACTAATTGGGAAGATGGTGCTCATGGGATTAACACACAAAGTTCCCTTAATATGGTGAATTCTCATTCAAAGTATACACTAAAAAACTAAAATAAGGAAAACATACCTTTTGTTATGGGTCCATATTGATATGCATAGCTATGTATTTCATGAAAACCCTTCCCCACAAATCAAAATTGTTAGAATGGTGGCCAGATACACCTGTGGCTAAGAAAATTTGAAAACACATGAACACATTAGATGTCGTCACCCAAATTACATCTTTATTGGGGTAGACAAATAGAATAAGACAAATAATTGGAAATAGGGCATGAGTTTCAAAACAAATTGTGGCACAATATGAGAAGAAAGTAATTTTTATTGCTAACATTGATTATACCTTCATTCTACCTTCAACTCCATGTACATAACACATACCTCCATTACCATATGAGGATTTTGATGAATTAGTGGCTACCTCATTTGAAGCAATCAAAAATCTTCCCGTGGATCCTAGAAAACCAACACTTCCAAATTTTGATCAGTTCATTGAAGAAACATGGGAAGAATATAAGGAAAAGTACCTAGCACAATATGACAAAACAAAATCAAGTAAAGCAGGTCTAAAGACATACAAAAGAATATTAGGAAAATTTCCTAGTGCTTTGAAACCGCAACTAAATGCCAAAAGGCTATGACATTGAAAGCAAAACTCAAAGAAGCCTGTGTCAATGAAGAAGAAGAATATTCCCAAGAGATAAAAGAAATATCTTAGTCAAAAGAGGAAAAAACTACCTCTTCCTCACCATCACTATCACTAGAACACCTAGCACCACAATTTTTAGGGGAGGGAGAGCCATGGGTGGAAACAACTTTGACCAAGACAACCTATGGGTACTATAAGAAATGTCTATCTCCTAGCAATATCTCACAAGTAGCTCAAGAATATGAGGCTAGTACTAGAAAGTGAACAATTGGCTATAATAGAAGCCATAGTTTATTACATGGATAAATTCACCTTGGTAATTGCAGATATTGTTCATTTACTTCCACCAGAATTGAAAAAGGAAATTCAGGAGTAGGTAGAGGTGGAAGAAACAAACCACTTACAAGCCCTTCAACAAGAGAGAACAACCTTGAAGCACAAGAAGAAGAAGACTGTTGTGGATCAAAACCGCATAAAGGAAGTGGAGGAACTAATTGGGTTGCTTATTAAAGCAAGGAAATAAAGAGAAGAGGAAGCCATAAAGGCCACAACTCAAAAATCAGAACACACAAAGGAAAAGGTGGAGGAAGAGAAGAGGAAATGTCTAGAAGAAGAATAGAAAGCCGCGGAAGTGGTTAGAAAAATATGATAAAATAAGAGAAACAAAGAGAACAAGAAGAGAAATAGAAGGAGATTGAGAAAGCTAAAAACACAAAGCTGAAGAAGAACACAAGAAAAAGGAATTGGAGGATGTAGAGAAGAAGCATAAAAAATAGGAGAAAAAGAAACAAGAATTAGAAAAGTAGAAAAAGGAGGAAGAGGAGGCAGAGAGAGGAAACAAAAAGAAGAGGTAGAAAAAAAAAAAAAAAAAAACAAGAGGAACAAGAAAAGAAAAGAAAGATAAAATAAGCAAGAGAAAAGAAAGAAATTAAGGAGAATGAACAAAAATAAAAGAAGGAGAAGGAAGAGAAAGAAAAGAAGGAGAAGGAAGAAAAGAAAATAAGGAGAAGGCGAGAAAAAGAAAAGAATGAGGAGGAAATGGAAAAGGAAGAAAAGGAAGAAGAAGAAAGTAAAAGACAAGAAAAAAAGAAGAAGAAAATAAGGAAAGAGAAAGAGAAGAAACAAGAAAAAGAAGAAAGATGAAGAAATCAAGAAACAAGATCAAGAAAACAAAACATAGTGAACATAAGTATGGTAGCAGCAAACACCATGAGATTCATTACCCAAAATCCAGAACACAACAAAGGAAAAGACAAATCATCATCAACATGGTAGAAAAAACAATAGAAGGATAAGTACAGAAAAACTCCTCCCTTTAAAACAAGTATGGTACAGTGCAAACAAGATTGGACCATGAGATTCATATGCAAAAATACCCAAAATAGAAAACCCAGACATCATCACAACAAAGGAAAAAAAGACAAATCTATTGAAAGAAGGTAAAATCAACCTAGAGGCGAGAGAAGACAAAAATTCATGAGGAAGTGAAGTAGCAACAAAAAACACATTAGAGAACCAAAAAAGGAGGAAATGCAAGTACACTGAGTGAGATAAAAAATCTGTCGTGACATATTATAAAAATAGGGTGGCTCGGTGAGACCCAATAAGAAAAAGGAAGGTCGTCAAATTGAATAGAAAATCAAGTTAAATATACAAAATATGACATTAGAAAAGACAAAGATGGAGCTTAGCGAAGAAAGCTTTGATATGGAGAAATATCAGACAAAGGAAGCAGATACACAAAAATCACAAATGCAGAAAAAAATATGGATAGATAACTCATCATAATTCAAAAAGAGTTAAAAATTTCTCAAAAATGGGAGAAATCAAACATAACCACCCCGAGGTTATCTTTATCCAAGAGTATGCACAACTTAAACAAAAATTCAAGAGTTATGGTACATTTTGTATAAGAAGCGAATATTCGTAATATGGCGAAAATTTCATTTTAGGAAAAGAAGGTAAAATCAACCTAGGGCAGAGAAGACATTTGAAAAATTCATAGGAACCTATTTGAAGTAATATCAAAGCTTAACAAATCCTACATGAAATTTGAACAATACATTAGTATTCTTTGTTATCCTGTGAACCAAAAATAGAGGAAGGAAATGCAAGCAAGGCGCGGTGAGTAAACGGCGGCGGAGATAAAGATGAATAGTGTCGTGACATATTATACCTATCACGCGCGACAGATAGCTGCATGCAGTCGGGTGGTTCTCTTTGGTGAGACTCTTTTAAGAATAAAGGAAGAGCCACCTCAAAGAATACGAATAACCAAAGTAAGTTAGAAATCAATAGATACGAGATAAAATACAAGTTAAATATACAAAATATGACATTAGAAAAGACAAAGATGGAGCTTAGTCAAACAAATGAAACCTACGATAATATGAATCTTATGGAGAAATATCAAACCCAACAAAAGGAAGCAGGATATCAAACTCGGTCCAAGAAAGAGAAAAATTGCGATAAATGCAGAAATGCATTGAAACAAACAAGAATATGACCATGGATACAAGATAACTCATCATAATGCAAAAAGAGTTAAAAATTTCTCAAAAAATGTTGGGAGAAATACAAACAAAATAACCACCATGTCGCGCGTCATTTGTTTACGATGTCGCGCGAGGTTATTTGTTTACGATGTCGCTGCGTCAAGAGAATGCGCTGGCGTCATTTGTTTACTTCAAGAATGGGTCATTTGTTTAAATGTCGCGCGTCAATTGACATTTGTTTCATGTAGCGCGTCATTACGATCTAGTGTACATTCGCACGTCATAAGAACATTGACTCCACAGATTTAGCCTTGAAAACCAGCGAAAATTTTGTTTTTTATCTTTTGTCAAATTCGCCTTTTTTGAAAGTGGTTACGGGGATATCGCCGGGTATTTTCCACCCCAATTTTAAGGGGTGTCTTAAAATCGATAAGAACACTCCCATAAAGTACAGAGTAAAAGAAAGAGGCATGACATCCCATAAATCTAGTCAAAGAGTTGAGTGAAGGAACTCTTCCTTACGCAAAACTTCTAAGTTTTTAGGGATTGATGCCTTTAGCCTCCCATAATTCCAGTCGGGTGAGTCAAGTGAGGGAACCTTTCCTTATGCCAAACATCTAAGTCCCCAAGGTTGATGCCTATATAACATTTTTCAGAGAAAATTTTGAAGAAAAGGATGGGGTTCTTCATCGTTATTGTTTCGAGGACGCGACAAGGTTTAAATTCGGGGGATGATGTTGATAGGGTTCTTCATTGAATTTTGAATAAGTCACAGACATCAGGAAGAATCCACTAAATTTTAGAAGAATCCGCTGGAAGAAGTCGCGAAAGACTATAACAAGCTGTGGGAAATAGGACAAAGCCACAATATAAATAGGAAATCCGTAGGCCGACACAAAGTCGTAGAACAAATACAATTCAAGCGAGAACGTGATAGAAGCCGTCATAGGCGTGAGTCAAAATAAGTGACTCTTGGAATATTTTGTATGAAATGTATTTATTGTAATTAATCCATTGTATACGAGTGTGCCACAAGAAATGTATGTGTGCATCAAAAGAAATATATGAGTGAATTCCACAAGAGAAACACATGATTAGGAATTAGGATATATGAGAGAGAATATAGAGGATTTATGTATGAGAAAATTTAATGAATATTGAAATATGAATAGAGATTGATGGTTTAGAGCAAATCCTGTTATGTGTTTTTACAATCTTTCTATTCACAACTTAGAATAGTTTACTTTTCCCGTGTACATCACTAACAATAGGTTGAATTTCCTAAATATCACATTACTGTCAAGGTTTTTGAGGTTTTAGGTAAACATCAACTACCAAATTTTTGAGGTAGGAAATCAAGAAGAGGATGACATGGTGGCTCAGAAGTAATGAAACCAATTTAAATCTTGGAATGATTGGGAACATGGGCCATTATAATACATCATCTCAAAATTTTGAGAAATTTCATCAAGCTTGTCATATAAATAACTCAAGAGAATGAGAGGAGCGATAACTAATAAACATTACAACCAAGAAAGTGGAAAAGAGGGAAGTCAAGAGAGGAGAGATTCGAAACAAGGAATAACTAGTCAAGGGTAGGTCTATAGGGATACACCAAAACTAGATACTAAATCACACACTTGGGGTATCTATCTAGTCTTGATTAGATATTATTATTCATATGATTCTAAGTAAGAAAAGTACTAATTGATCTCAGTCTTTTCGGATCTTTGTTTGCTTTTTATTGCCTTTGTTGATCTTAAACTCTTTCTATCCTAGTCTGTCTTTTCATACTTTGGTATTTCTCTCTCTAGACACCAACGCCTGCCTAGGATGCCAAAGTGTCAGTGCCCCCATTCCCCTTGGGTGCCCCTAACCTTTTAATAGTTTTTTCACATCTTTTAGGTCCTTTCTAGCCATTTGGGCATCTCATATTTTTGTTAATAATTCTTTTTGTGGTTAATTATGAAATTTAAGAAAGGGAATCATATAGATATAAAGTTATCTCGATCATAATAAAAGACAAAGCACTAAGCATTAGCTATCACCACTTAAGGTTCCATTCAAAGGCAATTACAAAAACATTAAAACAACAATCTAGCATCCAAACAAAAGGGCAAGGGAATGATAATTTTGCATACACTCATAGGATGGAAAGTTTATTCTTTCATGCACACATTTATTTTTTATTTCCTAAATCTAGCTACTTTCTTGCTATCAAGTGCAACATGCACAAGAGGCACCTAGGGCATGATTCAACACACACGCACATAGAACTATATTAGGTTGGAGATGTAGTGCAAAAATCGTTTATAATTTCACTATGTGATAGCCAAGGACAATAAAATCCTTCATTTTTATTATCTTATTTTTGGGATTTGATGCACTTTTGAGGGTTTTATAGGTCATTTCTTCATTGCAAGTTACAGGCGACATATGCAAACTTGGTGTGACATATTAGTGATAAGAAGTGAAGGACAATGAACATCTCGTGACCTAGTGAAACTTATTTTTAGAGCTTTTGAGAACTCACAAGTGCCCATAACATGTCTGTGCAGTGCCACAAGCACCCCCGACCCTCCAAAGGCACCCTAGTCCTACATATTCCAACACTTATGTATTTTTCTAGGATTCGTTGTGACAGATTCACACTTCGTATTTTTCTTTTCGTCGATTCTACACACCATTGCGATCATAACGAAACAACTACGTAATTTTATCTCCTCATTTACACTTAGGGTTTTAAATCTTAATTTCTTATTTGTTTGGGTCAATTATGTACTTCATTTCTTATTCACATCGCTATATGACAATAAGATTTAGGTATCTATTTATTCAATATTTACTTAATCGTTGGGTGAACCGATTCGTTTGAACATTCTTTGTGTCCTCATACTTTTATTACTCTTCCTAGGATCATTTCATCATGGCTATTTCTATTCATGATTTATTTCTCACCCATCCTGAGTTCTCGCACTAAAATCATTAATCTTTTGGCTACTACTTAGATTCTGTTACTACTCATCCAGATGTTGTCTATCAAACATTTGTCAATGCATTTTCTCAACAGATTACTTTTCCATTGGTTATAGCTGAAAATATTGATGTTTATGATAATGATCCTCCTCTCTATATACAAGTCTATATCAACAACTTAGGCATCAAGTGCTTTTTAGTCGACATTAGATCTGAACTTAATCTTTGTCCTCTATCATTCATTTAGGCTCTAGGCCTTTCGGTTGCTCATCTTAACCTAACATCTCTTTTTGTGTGAGCATATGATTCTACTATGTGCCCTTGCTTAAGCACCGTCACCTTGCCCCTCACCATTGGGCCAAAGACTATTCCAATTGCATTTTTGTTGTTGATCTCCCACTTTCATATAATTTATTACTTGGTAGGCCATGACTACATCAAATGCAAGTAGTGTCTTTTCAGTCCATTGATGTGTTAGATTCTTGCATGAGGGATTTGAATATTAAATCTCCACCTTGATTGTACAACATTCCAATATTGCAACATAGATTGTAATACTACATTACATGTTCCTACTTACGCTTACTAAGCATCATGTTGCTAATCCACGACACGAGCATTATCCAAACAATTTATGTTCACTCAAAGGAACCATTTTCACATTAGACGTTGTTCCATCTACTTCTCCACCCCTTTCTTCTACTAATGCTATGATTCTTTATCGGGGCCTATCCAAAGATTGGACGTCATTTCACCTTCCGTACTTTCTCATGAGCAACCTCCATTAACATGTACACTTTTCATGAATGACTCTTATTGGTAATACATTCCATTTGATCATAATTTCTCTCGACACTTTATGCATACATGAGGGATTAACTCAACTAGGATTTATAGTAGACGACATCTTTCCTCCACCTTATGATCATGTACTTTACCATGTATTTATCCACATCACCCCCGCTTATGGTCTTCACATCTTTTATCTCATAGTATTTCTTACATGTGCTCCTCACACTTCTCCACTCTCACATAGGCAGTCTTGGATTGATTATATAAGTGTTAAATTTGATCGAGATCATATCAAAATTTCATTCCCCATTCCCTTTGCCACGTTTTCATGTACAATGACCTGAATTATCAGTTATTCACAAAACCTCACTTGTTGGTATGCACAAGGATGTATGTTACCACCTTTCATTGATGAGATATATGCAATGGGCATGTACAATTTATGCCTTAATGGATCTTTTATTGATCAACCTACTACAATTGCTTACCAAGTCTTAGATGCTTCTCCTTTTGGTTTTGATCATGACAATGATGAACTCTTAGATGATGTTACTTGATCAATCTCACCATTACACACTTGTGGGGCATCATACTTATTTCTTCCCCCTCCCTAGAATCACTATGAATTTCACTCTCTAAACTCCATGTATAATCTTTCACATGCATCATACACATATTGATATAATTGTATCGCCATTTCCCAATGACACACTCTCATGTTTTAGCTCACACTTGACTATTAAGGACATATTATACACATGAATCTCATGCACTACACACTAAACACTACACAATACACAAGACATACAGACACACTACACACTACATGCTACACGCTACACGCTACATGCTACACACTACACACTACACGCTACACACTACATGCTATATGCTACACACTACATGCTACATGCTATAATCTACACACTACATGCTACACACTACGCACCACGCACTACACACACCGCCCACTACCCACTACACAGTACACACTTCACATATCGCACATGCATCTCTTTCTCACAACATATATTATGCATTATAAACACCGCACACTTTACGCATTCACAATATATATTTCTTGCATCTACTTCTACATGCCGCGGTCATTACCCTATGACGCACTCTAGTTCTATGGTCCATACTCGATTGTTGAGGGTCTACCTTTCAAATGGACCTCACCACACTCATCGGTTCATTCAATCATTAAAATCATTAACTCACTCACGTGCTTGTTACACACTACATTTTATCAATCACACATTTCTAGTGCACACATTAAAACGATTTCCCAATGACACACTCTTGTTCTATGATTCATTCTTAATTGTTGATGGGGCATGTATAAATGAACCTCATCACATGAATACTCATTCACATTCACTTGGGGAGCACGTTTCTCCTATCACAATCACTCTGCATTCCATTCCACTCATCCACAACATATTGCATATCTTGGTCACATTTAATGTTGCCTTCTTATGCTTACATGTCCACTTTTTACAAATGCTAGACAAATATTTTGTATGTCATTATCTTTCCATATTCACATGCACGTTCACTTGCTTTCTAGTTATGGATGCAACATTCATACAAATTGATACACATAACATGAATGCATGGTGTAATACCTCTTACCGGTCCCACAACAACTTCTGAGGCATCCACTTTTATACATCACAGTCTTTATCATCTCATTTTTTATAGTATATCATTATCATATTATAAAAAATTTGTCATAATTTTTATGTCTCTAACATGATAAAGGGTGATTCATGTGCAGCATTTGTCTTGCAAGTCTATTTGCTTCCATGGCTGTTATCTATCACATTGTTTGTTTTTATTTGTCATTGCCTTTCATTGTTCACCATTGTTTGTGGGCCTTGCCCTATGTCCGGCTTATTCTTTGATTTTTGTATGATTATGACCACTATGGCCTTGATTTTCATGTGACATCATGAGTGATATCCCAAGTTTAAAACCCAATTTTCATAGTCTCCTTTGTTTTCTTACGTGTTTACATTGTCTTTTAAGATGCGTGTTTATATTTCTTGTACTAAAACTTGTCTCTTAGCCATTTTTTTAACGTGTGCCTTGGTTTTCACCAAACATACTCCCTCCCTCAAAGCCAGGGAACAATTTTAACACAATGCTTGGTCCTCCTTTGGGCCACATACTCCTCAGCAATGTTGTATGCACCCAAAACAAGGGGGAATATTGGGTGAATCAATCACCCCACACTTTGTAGTTCACACCATCACATATCATAGTTCAAAGAGTGTTACAACATAGTCATCGGTCTCAACAAAGGTCCATATCCTAACTTGGGTACTAAACACAACACAACCACCAATGCCCAAACTAGGACAATAACACCGTGCACCCTTGACCTTCTTGGATTCCTATGACCAAGGGAAGTTACACAACATTTTTTAGTTCAACACAGTCTACACCACTTCACACCGTAACTTTTACAGGGCACACAATTCTTAACACTCGGCATGCATGCACTACACAACATTTTCTTCTTTTACGTTGGATCAAAACTATTTGAAATAAATTAGATTTTTACACACCATTTGTAGTGGTGTTCACATCATGGGAAACATTTAAAGGTTGGAGGATGACACCAAACTTTTATCCCTACTTTTCTTCAATTTCTTAGCTTGAGATCACCCTAAAAACTCGCACACAATGTAAGCTGGTGTGAGATTACCCAAAAATTTTATTCTTCTACAACATCTACATGATCCTTTATTTCTCATTCACTCATTACAGATCAGGTGCACATGTTCCTTTTGAATTTTTACATATCTATTTACATACGTTTTTACTTGTTTTGATCATATACACGTGTATTTGAATACTTGATCGTTCTTCTCTTTTGCATGTCTGTCGTCATGGTAAGCAGTAGTCACATCACATCAAAAACATAATTCACACATCAACAACAATCAACATCGAAAAAATTTACAATCACGAAAATCTAAAAATACGCTTCCACCTTAGGATCACTATCATCACTCTTCACTTCCTCTTCTCTAGCTTCCACGCTTCACATTTTTATCATTCCATGCTTTTCCTTGTCTCTTGGCATACTTTTCACCATCAATCTACATAGTTATCAGGTACACATCTTCTATCTACTTTATGTTATCCATATTTTTCTCAACAACATAAAGTGGGGGAAAATGTAGATGCCAAATCACGCACTTTAGGTATCTATCTACTTTTGATCACATACTATTATTTGTATGATTCCTAAGTAAGAAAAGTACTAATTGATCTCAGTACTTTGGCCATATTTTCTTACTTTATATTGCCTTTGTTGATCTTACACTCTTTCTATCCCAGTTTGTCTTTTCATACTTCAACATTTCTTTCTCTAGACACCGGTGCTCATCCAAGACGCCAACGCTAGGCACCCCCATCCCCTCTGGGTGACCCCGACCTCTTTGTACTTTGTTCACATATTTTGGGTCCTTTCTAGTTGTTTGGGCATCTTATCTTTTTGGTAGTCAACCTTTTTGGGGTTAATTACAAAATTCAAGCAAGGGAATTATATATATATATATATATATATATATATATATATATATATATATATAAAGTTATGTGATCATAATAAAGGACCAAGCAATAAACATTAACTATCACCACCTAAGGTTGTATTCAAAGGCTATTACAAGAGCATCCAATCATCCATCTAACATACACACACAAGGACAAGGGACTGATACTTCTGCATAAACTCATAGGAGGGGAAGTTCATTATTTCATGCACACATTTATTTACATTTCTTACATCTAGCTACTTTCTCACTATCAAGTGCGAAACACACAATAGCCACCTAGGGAACGATTCCACACACACACAGAGAACTACATTGGATCTAAGATGTATTGCAATGCTTGGTCGTAAGTTCACTGCATGACATCCGAGGACATTTTGACCCTTCATTACATTATCTTCTTTTTGGGATTTGATGTACTTTTAAGGGTTTTTTTAGGTCATTTCTTCATTGCAGCTTAAAAGAGGTATCGCAAACTTGGTGCATCATATAAGTGATAAGAAGTGAAGGAAAATGAACATCTTGTGACCCAATGAAACTAGTTTTGAGCTTCCCTGGGCAACCGTGACCCTCCAAAGGTGCTCCAATACAACATATTTCGACACTTTTACATTTTTGTAGGCTTCATTGTGATAGTCCGCACTTCATATTTTCCAGTTCGTTAGTTTTGTACACCTTCGAGATCATAACGAAAAAACTTAGTCATTTTATCTCCTCATTTACACTTAGGGTTTTAAATCTTAATTAATTTTTTACTTGGGTTAGTTTTGTACTTCATTTCTTATTAATTTACTATTATATTGTAATTAGATTTAGGCATCTATTTATTCAATATTTGTTCCCACAATGTGAACACCACCGCAGATGGTGTCTAAAAATTTGATCTATTTCAAATAGTTCCGATCCAACGTAAGCGTATAAAATGTTGTGTAATGCATGCATGTCGTAAAAGTCTTAAGGAAATTTTTCCCGTAAAAGTCACTGTGTGAAGTGGTGTATATTGTGCTAAAAGCTGACAAATGTTGTCTAAATTCCCTAGTCATAGGTATCCAGGGAAGGGTCGGGGTGCCTAGGCACTACCATCTGTCTCAATGCAGTTACTTGGGTGACTATGTTGTGTTCAAGACCCAAGTCGATCTAGACCATTGATAAGATCGATGAGCCGTGTTGTAACGGTAATGAACTGTGTTGTGTGATGACTGTGAACTACTGTGTGGGGTGATTGATTCACTTGATATATGCCCCCTCGTTTAGGGTGCATGCAACGTCAGTGAGGAGTATGTGGCCTAAGGTCCAACTAATGTGTTGAAATTTTTCCCTACTGGGGAGGTAGTGTGCTTGGTGAGAACCAAGGCACAAGTAAACAAAATGGCTAAGAGACAAGTGTTAATAAAAGAAAGATAAACACACATGTTTAAAGATAATGTAAGCTAAGCATGCAAAAAGATAGTGTAAACACGCAAGAAAACAAAGGAGATAACGAAAAATGGGTTTCAAACATGGGACATCACTCATGATGTCGCAAGACAATCAAATACGTAGTGGCCAAAAGCATACAAATAAATAGAGAACAATAAAGACATAGGGCAAGGCCCACAAACAATATCAAACAATGACAATCAATGAAAAATAAAAACAAACAATGTGAGACATTCATAAAAGTGAATATACCTTTAAGACAAATGTTGAAAATGAAGAACCTGTTAGCATGTTAGAGAGATAAAAATTATGTCAAAGTGTGTATAATCTGATAATGATGTGCTATAAAAATGAAACAATAACACCCGTGATGTACAAAATTGGATGCCATCAAGAGCCGATGTGGGACTGGTAAGAGGCATTACACTAAACATTTATACTATGTGTATCAATCTATATGAATGTTGTATCCACCACTAGAAAGAAAGTGAACACACATGTGTATAGGGAAATATAATTAAATATGAAATATATGTCTAGCATGTGTTAGAATGGACATGTAAGCATAATAAAGCAAGAGTAAATATGAGCAAGATATGTAATATGTTGTGGATGAGTGGAATGAAATGCAAAGTGAGTGTGATAGGAGCAATGTGCCCCATTAGTTAATGTGAATGAGTATGCATGTGATGAGGTTCATTTATACATGCCCCCTCAATAGTTAATAATGAGCTGTAGAACAAGAGTGCCTAATCGGGAAATGGTTTGGATGTGTGCGCTAGAAAGATGTGATCTATAAAGTGTAACACATAACGAGCGAGTGGGTGAGTGAATGAGTGAGTGACCGTATGAGTTTGGTGATGAAAATTTTACATGTAGACCATTGGTAGTTGAGCATAGACCATGGAACTAGAGTGTGTCATAGGGTAATGACCACAACATGTAGAAGTAGATGCAAGAAATATGTATCGTGAATGTGTATAGTGTGCAGTGTGTATAATCCACAATAGATGATACGAGAAAGAGTTGTGTGCATGATATGTGAAGTATGTAGTGTGTGATGTTGATTATGATAAAATGTAAATAATAGCCTAATCTAGATGTTATAGAAACAATAAATAAATGAATAAGGAAATACATAAATTAACCCAAGCAACTAAGCAATAAATAATGAAACCCTAATTACAAAAAGGGTTAAAAGAGACTTAGTTGATTTTGCAGAGGTTGTTGGATTGTGTCACAGTGGATATCAGATGAACAAAAGTGGGAAATTTGCACACAAAAGCCTAGAAAAAATATAGATCCAACAAATTTCACAAGATTGGGGCTCCTGGAGAAGGATGGGGGCACCTGGGCTACTCTAATCTAGTTTCTTGGCACTTTGGTCTATGTAGATGCTCTAAAAAATCTCCTTTATGGTTTCGTGAGAGGTTCACACTTATTCACCTTTGATCACCTCAAGGTCACTTTAAGATCGCCGAGTTCATTGTAAACTTGTAATGAATGAATCACTTGTAAAACCCCTAACAAAGCATCAAACCCTAAAAATAAATATGCAAATGAAGGGGTCGATTTTCCTCACCACCACAATGTTGGAATTACAATCGAGCATTTCACTACATCTCGAGATCCAATGTATTTCTCTTTGTATGTGTGTGTTGAATTGTGCCCTAGATTTCTCTTGTGCGTGTCACACTTGAAGTAACAAGCAAGTAGTTAGATGTATAATGCAAATAATATGTGCATGGAATAGAATAAACTCACATCCTATGAAGTGTGATGCGAGATGAACCAACCTTTGTGCCTTTTGATGGAGCTAGATGGATGTAAATAGAGCTATAGATGTTTTGATGGATACAACCTTAGGTGGTGATAGATAATGATTAGTTCTTGATCCCTTATTGTGATCTCATAACTTTATATTTATATGATTCCTTTGCTTGAATTTCATAATTAACCTTCAAAATATCAACTACCAAAAAGATAAGATGCTGAAACGATTAGAATGGACCCAAAAAGTGTGAGTAAAGTACAAAGAGGACCAGTGGTGCTTGATGCCGACATCCCGGATAGGTGTACAAGTCTAGTAAGAGTAAAACTAAATTATAAAAAGACAGATCGGGATAGTAAAGGTACAAGATAAAAAGTAGCAAAATAAAACAACTAAAGATGGCCAAAGACATGGGTTAATTAGTACTTTTCTTACTTAGGAACCATATGAATAGTAGTGCGTGATCAAGAATAGATAATTACCCAAAGTGCGTGATTTTTGTCTACGTTTGACCCCACTTTATGTTGGTGAACATAATTCTTGGTAACATAAAGTAGATAGAGATGTGTACCTTATATCCATGTAGATTGATGATGAAACAAAGTGCAAGGGACTAGAAAAAGTGTGGAGTGATAAATAAGATGGAGCGTGGAGACTAAAGATGAAAAAGTGTAAAGAGTGATGAAAATGAACCTAGGGAAGAAAATTGTGTAGATATCGATGTGTGTGATGTACCACATTGTTGGTGTCATGTGTATGATGTCGATGATGTTGAATGATTACTTCCCATATGGAAAACCTACAAAAGAGAAGATGATCAAGTAGTCAAATACACATGTATATGTATTAAAAACATGTAAGGAAGTATGTAAAAGAAAATGTTGAAAATGTGAAAAAGGAATATGTGCACTTGATCCATGATGAGGAAAGAGTGTAGAAAGAATCTTGTAGATGATGTCAATACGCGTGAGTTTTTTGGGTGATCTCATGCCAATGTAATGGAATAAGTATAGGGAGAAAATTTTCTGGTGTCATCCTCCAACCTTTAACCGCTTCCCAAAACTATAGAGATCTCTTGTATTGTTTAGTTTTTTTGGGTGATCCAACGCCACTATAAAAGTAGTATAGAGAGGAAGTTTTGGTGTTATCTATAGCCTTTAACTTCTCCCGGGAATAAAAACCACTTTAGATGATGTGTACAAACATAATTTCTAAGGATAATCATTCCTGTAAAAGTCGTTGTGTAGATTTTTGTAGACTATGTTGAACCCAATCATTGTGTAACTACCCCTATTTATAGGCACTTCAAGAAAGATATTGTTGTACTAAGGAACCAAGTCTAATTATGAGCCCTAAAATGTGAGGTACCTATACTTTGTTATGTGTTGTGTTTACTCACGTATGGGGTGACTGATTCACCCAAATTATGCCCCATCCTTTAGGGGCGAATGTGAAATTGTTGTAGGATGATGTGACCTAAAAGAGGATCAACCACTATGTTGAAACTCCGCCCTATAGGGGGTGTGATTGGTAAAAATTAGGGCACATGAAAACAAGTGTCTAGGAGATACTTATTAGTACAAGAAAAGAAAACATGCATGTATAAGATGAAATGTAAGCTAAGAAAATAATGTGTAAGCTAACACATACATGAAGACAACGTAGATCGCGAAAAGTAGGTTAGAAACATGGGACACCACTCATGATGTTTCAAGACACTCAAGGTCGTAGTGGCCATAAAGAAATAAGTGTACAAACAAGAAAAAGGTAAAATCCCTCAAAAAAAAAAAAAAATGACAAACAAATACAAGAAATATAATAGATAACTACGTGGGAAAGTAGTCATGCACAACAAATGATTCATATGAAGCACTTATTAGAGCATTAGAAATTAAAAAAAGTATGTCAAAAGCATGTATAATTGATAAATTAGTGTGTTATGAAACAAAATGAAACAATATCACTTGTAGTGTACGAAAGTGGATGCCCTCAGAGCCACGATGAGATTGGTACTAGGTAATCGCACCAAGCATCAATGCTACATGTAATGGACCTATATAAGCTGTTATCACAACTAGAAGACAAGTGAATGCACATGTGTGTATTAGAAAGATAATTACATACAATATATCTATCTAGCATGTGTAATAAGATGAACATTTAAAATCATAAGTAAACAAGAGTAAATGCAACCAAGATATGCAATATGTTGTGAATGAGGTGGAATGGAATGCAAAGTGAATGATAGGTGTTGTGTGCCCCCAAGTGAATGAAGTGGTATGTAGTGAGGTTCATTTGTTTTTGCCCCTTAGCAATCAAGAATGAATTGTAAATGAGAGTGTGTCATCGGGAATGGTTAGAACTAGATGTGTAGCGTGATGTGATGATATGCGACATAGAGATGAAGTGTGAAAATGTGTGATGATTTAGCCTAAATATTTTCCAGAACCATCTTCATAATGTCCATAATAGTCTAATTTGAGGATGGAGTAGAAGTTTATGGATGGGGAAGATTTCGACACTAAAATTTTCCTCCATGATTTCTATTTCCAATATATATATATATATATATATATATATATATATTAGGAATAGGATGTTGTTAAGTATAATTAGTAGTGGCGTCTGATAGAAGATAACAATGATGTTAGTACAGCCCGCCAATAAAGTATAGTACGGTAATAGTCAAAGTACAATAGGAATGTTGTGGTAAAAAGTAAATATTTTTCATAAGTGGTCCGGTAATGTTAAAATGTCAAAGTTAAGGTAAGTAGAGAAGTAGGGTCTACATGATTTAGAATTAGAAATATTATATTTGTAATAATGACAAGGAGTGATGTCATAAATATTTTATATATTAAATTTGTATAATATCTATAAAGGTGGAACCCATGTGAGATGATAAAGTATATCTTATCTTAAAAGATAAGCCTACATGTAAAGGTAAGAGTTTAGGCATGGAATATGATTAGTCGGAAGAGATTTCCTAGAGATAGGGTGGATAAGCCTGAATTTCTATAAATAGAGAGGCCACCCCCTCTCATTTAGCATGAAATAAAGTTGTAATAATTATTTTATGAATAAAGGATTCATTGTGAATGTGTGTTAAGGAAGCCACCAAGATGAGTAATTATGAAGTTTCTCCCATAAATATTGTTGGAAAACAAGTGGAGTTAGTAACACTTGGATTAATTCATGGGTGAGATTGCAACAATTTCATATTAATAATATATTTTATAGTTGTATTTCAGATTTGTCATCATTATTTTATTTCATAACCTGTGGTATTCTTGTGTTTCTATATTACTACCACCAAACCAAAAGTTGTGCATTATGAAATAATCATAGCATGAGGAATTCCAGTGAAATATTATCGAGTGCTTTGGATTGGTGTTGACATTTTGGTTCCATTTCTCAGGATCATTCCTTGTTGGTGGATTTTTCGGAGAGATATTCCCACTTAGTCGTAAATCATTGGAGGGTAACCTTGTTTTCACGTGCGTAGCATAGTAGTTACCATGGTAAAGTCAATTTTTACCATGAATAGTATTTACCACTATAAAGTCACTTTTTATCGTGAATATTATTTACCACAGTGAAGTTACTTTTTACCGTGAATAGTGTTTACCACAGTAAAGTCAATTTTTACCGTAGTAAGTCAAGTTTCTACCATAGTAAATGTAAGTTTACCGTGGTCATTCCTATTTACCATAAAAGGTGTAAAGTCACTTTCTATTGTAGTGATTCCAATTATTTGTGCACATAAGTCTTATTGATTGTACTTGTGGGTTGGTATTTCACTATGGTTACTTTTGAAAATGGGAAAGATTCTTATTTTTTAGCCCAATCTAATGAATATGCTCCCTCTTTCATTCAAGAGTTTAAATGATCTTGAATTTGTAATGGCCTCATAAGAAGGGAATAATGGACTGAATTTTTTCCTACCTTTTTGGATGGTTCAACCCTTATGTGGTTTGAAACACTAGGTGATAATGTTAAAAACTCATGAGATTTATTAACTGAAAGTTTTCTTGAAGAATTTGGTGAACAAGAAAAAAATGCATATCTCATGACCGAGATCAAAAATCTTCTCAAGGAGAGAAGGAAAAGATAAGGGATAATCATGCTCGTGTTATAGAACTAAGGATGAAGCTCGATTCCCAGATACGAAAGGAAGGATTAGTGGATGGGTTGATGAATGACATGATAATCTCCTCTATAAGCACTTCATTCTTGGGATGAAGCCAAAGATCAAAAATGAGTGAAGTGTGACCACCCAACAACCCTCGAACAAACAAAGGAGATTGCAAGAAGGAAATAAGAAAGCATGGAAGAGGAGCCCAAAGAAATTGTTGCTAAGGTGGAGCCTACACCAACACCTTTGGTCTAAAAGCCACAACCACTCTCGGTGAGCACAAATTTTCCCCTAGTACATCTGCTGAGTATGAGGATCTCTTTAGGAAAATGGGTCGATTAACTATTAATATTTTTCAAGGAAAGGAATTTAGTTCCCAAGGAGGAGATATAGGTCTAAAAAAAAATATATTTGAAGTTGTATGTTATGGTTATTATAAAAAGGGTCATTATAAGTATAATTGTCTAGATAGGGCCTCTACATCTGGTACAAGAGATAATGATAAAGGAAAAGCACCCATAAATTCTTTTGATGTGGTAGATAGGAGTCTAAATAATGAAGCAGATGTGTTTGTAACAAAAAGAAAGAAAGAAAAAGATAACCAAGATGGAAATGATCCTAAGAAGATGAAAGGAGAGACTAGTAAGAATCATAGGAGAAGAAAGTTGGGTGTGCAAGATTTTTTTATTTCATAGGGGCAAGGACCATACTCATCTTAGAAGATCTATCCAAAAGGCCTACAAATATTACATATGGACAACTTCTTGCTATGTCTTTCGAGAATAGGTGGGAGTTGTGAAATGGACTCAATGCTTGACGAAGGAAGGAGGTTGAGGTCCATGTTTTAGAAATAGAGGTGGATCCCTATGCTCCACAAGAAGAGGTATTATGTAATGGTATTTTAATTTATGATGTCTTAGTAGATGGAGGTACTGCAGTTAATGTAATGACCGAGTCTGTAATGAATATGTTGGGTTCAAAAATTGATTTCCCCTCGACTCTTATGTTAAGGTCATTAAATAAGGGAAAAAATAAATGAGGAGGTGTTGTTTTAGATGTGGCAATAACTATCATGGGTTTTGTATGTGTGGTAGACTTTCAGGTGATAAAGAATGGTATTGTTTCATACCTAATGTTGTTGGGAAGGCCATGGATAATGAGAGTTCATGTAGGAAACTACTGGAATGAAGGCTTCATGATGCTTGGACATGGCATAGAGAGAGGGTGAAGATAAACGTGATCCCTCAACATCATAAGGAAAACACGTGGATTTAAGTGATGAAACTAATGATTGGACATCCTCTCGATTACTCTAGTACCCATGAAATGGACACATAAGATGAAGAAAGTGAGGTTGATGTGTTGGTTATGGATATCCTTCCAGTCACATTGACTCATGAACCCATAAAATTATCTGAAGAAGAAATTGATGATCATCTTCAAAAAATAAAAATTAGTGATGTTGTGATGGAAACCGAGAAGAAGTTCTATCTCTAAACTATTTAGAAAGTACATGCACTTATTCACTTTTGATTACTAGGAAATCCACCAAGTAAGATGGGTAGAACATTCTATTGAGCTGGTAGATGGTGTTAAGCCGATAAAGAAAATGCCATATAGAATGAATCCTAATTTTGCCAAGACTATAAAAGAAGAAATAGATAAGTTACTTGATGCAGGATTTATATTTGTTGTGGAGAATTAAAATGGGTTTCTCCCATTGTGATATCAATAAAAAATAATGAGAAGATACACATTTGTGTTGATTACATGAAGCTCAACAAGGCAACAAAGAAGGATCATTACCCTCTTCCATTCTCAGACCAGATCTTGGATGAAGTAGCTAGCCAGGAGTGTTATAGTTTTATAGATGGATATAGCGGGTACAACCAAGTTCATATAGTGGAGAAAGATCAGCTCAAGACTACGTTCACCACTCCTTGGGGAATGTTTTCTTATAGAGTTATGCCATTTGGGTTGTGTAATGCTCCAACAAAATTCTAGCGCCTAATGAATAGGGTGTTTGAACCCTACATTGGAAGCTTCATCAGAGTATTCATAGATGATTTTTACATCTACGGAAGGATAATGGACCACTTGCATCAGATGGAGGCATAATTTCAAAGGTTAGATGAAGAAAAAGCCTCACCGAAACCCTAAAAGTGTGTCTTTGGATGTTCTAAAGGCGTCTTGTTAGGGCATGTTGTATCTAGAGATGGTATTGGTATTGATCCTGATAAAGTTTCAAAAATCAAATAATTACAATTTTTTGTATGAATATAAGTAAGTTGAGATCATCTTTAGGCCATGTGGATTACTATAGAAGGTTCATAAAGAATTTCTCAAAGATTACATAACCGCTAACCTAATTCTTGAAGAATGATGCTCCTTATGAACTAGGAGAAAAAGGCGCATGTAGCTTTTGAACAACTAAAGGAAGATTTCATGTCTTCACCCATTTTAAAGAATACAGACTAGAGTAAGCCATTCATTGTGTATATGGATGCTTCAGATCTAACACTAGGGAGTACTCTGAGCCAAAATGATGAAAATTGGAATGATCATCTAGTTTACTTTAGAGCATATAAATGAGTAGTGCTAAGGTAAAATTATACTATAATCGAAAAAGAGGCTCTAGCTATCATTTTTGTTGTAAATAAGTTAAAAATTACTTGTTAGGGAATAAATTTATAGTTTTCACAAATCATCAGGCTCTAAAATATACTGTGAATAAGCCTAGCCCATCAGAAAGGATAACAAGGTGGATAATTTTTCTACAAGAACTTAAATTTGATATTATAGATAGGCCTAGAAAGAAACATGTCAATGCAGATACAATGTCTCGAGCCTATGATGGTTTAGGTTCATCTTGTGATGATGATGATTTCCCACATGCAACATCGTTATCCTTAACACAATCCCTAGTGAATACATAGATATTTGGAATTATCCGAATAATTTCAAGTTTTTGATGGTGCCAATGCAAAGACTAAGAGGAATATTACTCAAGCAAGCTGCCCGTATTCTATTTTGCATGGAGTATTATTTTGGATAGGTCCTGATGGACAATACAAGAGGGCAGTTGGACGTGATCAAGGAAATGAGATAATTGGAGAATTCCACAATAGTACATGTGGAGGACACTTCTCTAGACAATTCACAATAAGAAGGATCTTGGATGTAGGTTATCACTAGCCAAATCTTGTTAGATATTGTTATAATTATTTTAAGACATGTGATATTTTTCAATCACATGGGAATCATAAGACTTCATAAGCTCTATTATGCTTTATTCTTCTACTTGGTCCCTTTGAAAAGTGGGTAATAGATATTATAGGTCCACTTCTAACTACCCCATGCCAAAATAAGTATATTGTAGTTTCCATTGATTATTTAACCATGTGGGTTGAAACTAGGCCATTGAAAAAACCTTCCATGGATGAAGTGGCAAGGTTCATATATGAATGCATTTACTAGATATGGTTGTCTATTAAAATTGTAAATAGATCAAGGAAGCCACTTCATTAATGATGTGGTATAATCCCTAGTAAACAAGTTTTCTATTAAGCACAAGAAGGAAAAAACTTATAAGCCAAACACAAATGGACAGGTGGAGTGAAAAAATTATGTATTGTGTCAAATCCTAGTAAAATATGCAACTTTGCAGGTGCATAAGTGGGATAAAATGATTCATGCAACATTGTGGGCATATAGGGAAACATCAAAGTTCAACAACAGATACTCCCCATTTCAGTTGGCTTATGACATTGATCCATTTCTTCCCATTGAGTTTGATATTCCCACTATGAGAGTTATACAAAATGAAAGGATGGATGAAAGTGATTCAGTAAGAGAAATATTGGTACATCTTCATTTGCTAGAGGAAATGAGGGAAAGAACGAAGGATACAAGTTATACAAAGAAGATGAAGGAGAAGGAGTACTTTGATTAAAAGATCCTTTGGTCTCCATTTTAAGTGAATGACTTGGTTTGAGTATATGATTCCAAATACAAAAAGAGAAGGCATAGAAAACTTCTTCCAAAATGGATGGGACCCTATAGAATAGTAGAAGTGTATGAGAATGGTACATATTTATCTTTGGAGGAATTGGATGACACTTCTATTACGAAATGGGTCAACCATGAAAAGTTAAATATTTTCTAGGCACTAGCTTTGAGAATGTCCCTAATAGTCTACTCTAAGGACAAAGTAAGTAAGCTAGGGAGGGGAAGATGTCAACACTAAAATTTTCCTCCATGATTTATATTTCCTTAATATATATTAGGAATAGGATGTTGTTAAGTATAATTAGTAGTGGTGTCTAATAGAAGATAACAACGTTACCAATATGACACCGCCAATAAAGAATAGTATGGGAATAATAAAAGTATAATATGAATGTTGTGGTAAAAAGTAAATATTTGTCAGTAAGTGGTCCAGTTATGTTAAAATGTCAAAGTTAAGGTAAGTAGAGAAGTAAGGTCTACATGATTTAGAATTAGAAATATTTTATTTGTAATAATGACAATGAGTGATGTCATAAATATTTTGTATATTAAACATGTATAATATCTATAAAGGTGGAGCCCATGTGAGATGATAAGGTATATCTTATGTTAAAAGACAAACCTACATGTAAAGGTAAGAGTTTAGGCATGGAATATGATTAACTAGAAGATATTTCTTATAGATAGGGTAGATAAGATTGAATTTCTATAAATAAAGAGGACACCCCCTCTCATTTAGCATGGAATAAAGTTGTAATAATTATTTTATGAATAAATGATTCATTATAAATGTGTGTTAAGGAAGCCATCAAGATGAGTAATCGTGAAGTTTCTCCCATAACTATTGTTGGAAAATAAGTGGAGTTAATAACACTTGGATTAATTCATGGGTGAGATTGCAACAATTTCATATTAATAATATATTTTATAGTTGTATTTCAGATTTTACATTATTCTTTTATGTCATAGTCTACGGTATTCTTGTGTTATGTTTGCTATTGTGTTTCCATATTACTACCACCAAACCAAAATTTGTGCATTACTGAAATAATCATAGCACGAGGAGTTCCCGGTGAAATATTATTAGAGTGTCAAATTGGTGTTGATATACTAGGTACCTTGCACCAAACATCAATGCTATGTGTAAATGACTGTATAAGCTACTATCACAACTAGAAAACAAGTGAATGCACATGTGTGTATGATAAAGATAATGACATACAATATATCTATCTAGCATGCGTAATAATATGGACATGTAAAATTATAATTAAACAAGAATAAATGTAACCAAGATATGCAATATGTTGTGAGTGAGGTTGAATGGAATGTAGAGTGTATGATAGGAGCTGCGTGCCCCTGAGTGAATGGAGTGGTATGTAGTGTGGATCATTTGTTTATTCCCCTCAATATTCAAGAATGAACTATAAATGAGAGTGTGTCATCAGGAAATGATTCAAACTATGTGTGTAGCGTGATGTGATGAATGTGTAGTGATGATATGGGACATAGATATGCAAAGTGTGAAAATGTGTCATTATTTAGCCTAAAGCTTATATCACTAAGGGATGCTAGAGGAATTGATGATGTAGCCTATATTGTATAACACTAAATAATGCAAGTGGAAGTGATGATGTAGCCTATGGTGTATATCACTAATGTAGGAATTTCGTATGAGAAAAAGATTGAATGGTGGAATATGTGAATGTGATGTGGTCCATTGTATATGTATACCCTCAACAGTCCAATATGGACCGTGAGACTAGGTAAGATAAGATAAGATAATTATATTAATGTCTAACAAATGACCACAAAATTAGGTCAACAAGACTACACAATATAATGCTAAAAAGAACCAAAGCAGGAGACCTTAAAGGTTCATGTAAAAAATAAGAAAAGACATAAGAGAAAAGAAATAAGAAGGATAAGCAAGGGCCAAAATGGCTACAAGAGTGAAAATAGATGGAGCCGAAGAAGAGGGGGTAGAAAAGCCCCATATTTGACACTTTCACCAAAGATCCGAGGCGACTAGAAGCATTGGTGATATGCCTATATCCTATAGCTAAACATTTGGAGAGTCTAGAATGTCGGTGTTTGGGAGAAGGACGAGCAAGACGAGCCCTATGTATCCTACTAGATGACCGTGATTAATGGGGTGGCCCCTAACCGAGTGCAATCATGAAAGCCTCTAGATTGGGAGGTGGCATCCCAAGTCTTAATAGATATGGTTTGGTAATCCATACTAGTGTCAAGATGCCGCTTGGTTCCCCTCTCTAGTGGGAGCCTCAGTAAAGAAATATTTGATCTATCAAGTAACAACCTATCTAGGATGGGATTGAAGGGTCTCGTACATACCCAAAAATGTATGTACTTGTACTACCAAGAAGAGGTTACAGAAATCCTAATAATGATTCAAATCTCTAAGCAAGGTGTTGTAATCTAGAAAAGCTCACTAAGTACACATTTACATCCCAAAATTCCTTATCCAGCCTCCACATGCTTTGTTCTACCCCGTTCCCTTCTTTTCTTACATTTTGGTCTTTAATTTCAAGATCGCCGCCTTGCTTGGGCGGCGGTTCCATGAATGCCACCGGGATAGGGGTGGCACCTGTAACCGCCGCTCTATGTAGGGCAACGGTCTGTGCGTGTTTTCCAAAACTTTTCGACGCTTTCGTCACGTGAAAAATTTAAGTGGCACTCACATTCTTCAACCACTCTTGCTTGCATTTATGTTTTTGCTGCCTGGTAAATAGTAATTTCTATTTTTTATGATAAAAGAGTTCAATTCAAACTTACCCTCTGGTAAATCCAAATGCTATAAATACCAATCTTGTTTACAAGCAAATGGACCCTCTCCCTCTATGAATTATTATTCAGTGTGTTTTGAAGTTCTTCCATAAGTTTCAATAGGTTTAGATTTTGCATGAATTCTTAGCCTCTCCTTTTTGATTTAGAGATCATTGATCTTCACACTTTCATTTTTCTCCATTGTTATCCTACACAGTCAGCTTAGCATAAGATAGTTTCAGTTCTAGATTAGAGTTCATTTGATAGTCTTAGAGTTGTAGGTTGTTGTTTTGTCACAAGAAATAGATCCTAGAATTCTTGGTATATTTACATTGTATCCCTGCAATAAATCCTGCTAGGAATCGCATAGTCAAGCTCTGTTCACTTGCACTATCCCTCTCTTACTTGCATTTTATTTGGTTTACATCCAAGCTGCCACTATTTGAGTATCTCCTTCTGTTGACGCTATCACATTCACACTTTTATGGATTCACGAGAACACGAAGGAACGAAGAGATCACACTGAGGGGAAAAGTCACGACACAATTGGATTTACCACTGTTCTGTAAAACTCCAGGTTTGACCTATCAAAGTTGTTAAAATATATCAAATAGAGTAGAAAATCATTTTCGTTCGATTAAGCTTGCTTTAGTTGTTAATGGGAAGTTGTGGGGAATGATAGCTTCTGAGAAGTTGTGATTTATTCCTCATTTCTAAGGTAAGATTGAAAGTCTTTCGATTAAATTAGTTAGTTATTTAAATATTTAGGATAAATTCACAAGTGCACAGGAAAATAGCTACATCAGGCTAACTTGCTTGTTTTAATTTTGTTATTAGATTAATTGTTCATTATCTGAATATATTAGAATAGTTGCTCTTTAAATTTTGTTCAAATATATATCATTGAAAATACAAAAACAAAAGGAATATAAGCATAGTGTAGATATATCTTTCATAGTTAGTTTACTCATTTCAGTTAAAGTTGAATCATCTTTTTCATGACAATTACGGGACCTAGAGAGCCCAGGGATTACATATTCCAACAATAAACCCACAAGCGGTTAGTGAACAATTGAGACAATTGAATATTGAAGATGAAAAAACATACACATTCTGGTCAAGTCAACCCAACTATAGATTTCCTTGATAGGATATCCGTATGACCATACAAGAACCCGCAAGAGAACAAATATTTGGTTGCGATCCATTAGTTCCACAACCAAACATAGGAGACCTTCTCATCGACATAGACACAAGCTTATGTATACAAGTTGCCAGAACACTCGTAAGGTATTATGAGAAGATCACACAACTCTTGATATTAAACATAGAAGCTGAAAAGGCTTATGACTATTGGATAGTCGAAAGAAGAGATTGATTCTTCACATGACCATAACAGGTCCACAACAACCACGAACTCATGGTTGTGATCCCTAGGTCCCACAACCCAATGGGCCTGCTAGTCAATTAAGTATTGACACCAGTTTATGCACATTGGTATTTAGATCCTCACCACTCCCACCAGATATCATAATATAATTTTTCGCATTAAATATAGAAGCCAATCAAGCTAATATTTTCTAGGCTAGACCAGAAAACCACCCATAGTTTCCTACAAATCCACTGCACCTCTCACTACCATTTTCCATGACCTTGTCTAAAAATATACACGAAGCACCTACAGGTCACTTTCCACGTATCCAATAGCCAATAGATAGGATCTCGGCAGAGCTCAACATTTATTGGAGCCTCCGAGTAGCTATTATATATAAATGATCCATTACATCAATTCGAGTTAGGAGAGCTTTTTTTGCTTTAGGCTCACGGAACCCATTATTACGTGTTGAGGATATAAGATTGCCAAAATAGTTTGTCTATATCCACATACATTTCATTTCCTTTGGTTGTCTTAACACAACCTCGGGAGGTCAAGTATGAATAAGGGCTACTTGTAGATTCTCGTGCTCGCATGTCACTTTCTATTGTACAAAATTGGTGAAACCAACGTGAACGAAAAAAATTATTCCATTTTTATTTCCATTTCTTTCATCCATCTTCAATCTCTCCCATTATTATGTGGGTATTTATATACCCCCTGAATATGTCGGGATATGACGCATATGGCAGACCTCTCTCAGGTCTTGAAGCACATTACGGTCAAACAAATAGACAACTGTCACCCTTGCTTTCTGCATGGGCTGACAACTATTCAAGCAACTACTTGTCATCACAAAATCCTCCTTAAAGAACTAGCTCTAGTTCTTCATTCCAAATTGAGGAGCTAGATCAGCTCACACAAACACAACAACTAGAGCCCTCAAGCTCTAACAATATGATGTTTACTAGAGAATCCATTTCATCTCCTCGGGTTTTGTTCAGACCACAAATCAAGTAGGTAGTCAGATCCACTCCCATTTTTAGATGAGGAGTACTTAGCACGTTATGCTAGAAGTGAACAATGCTTCCAAAACATGTACCCACCTATAGGAAGTTTGCAAACACAACCCGATACCCTACTCCAAGAAAACACCCCCATTCCTCCACCTATGGAAAATACTCTCGGTGAAGCTTGGCAGGGTAATGATCAATTCATAGCAGGGTACCATATGCCTCTACAACCTCAAGCTATACAACAACCACCATTAAGGAAAAATACCATGTCTTCACCAATCGAGGTCATCTCAGCCTTAGTTGAGAAGGTTAGAGGACTAGAAATTGCTTAAGCAAATCAAAATTCACACTTTGGGCAAACAAGAACTTCTAACCCTCTGCATCATCCCAGCCAAGTTGACCTCCTCACAGGAATAGGCACATTAGGCATGCCTCCTCAACATTCATATAACTATCCAAAACAAACACCAATAAGAACTACATTTTCAAATGTTGCTTCAATTGAAAGTATGATACCTCCGGTTTAGTACCAAACAACCCATATCAGAGAAATGCTCCTCCCTACTTAAACATTTATTCAAAATCACCACAAGGAGACATGTTCTCCTCTCCCGGGATGTTCTCTTAACTACAGATATTTCCTTACGTCCCTGCAAATACATATGTTATGCCATATCAACAACCCATTCCACCTCCACCCCCTCAGCAGGCACCATCGATGGTCGAAACCTATGTGGTAGGGAATTACTTAGAATATTTAAAAGAACCTCTATATTTCACCGTACGAAGTGTCATGCTTCCAAGACCTCTTCCCAATTTGCCTAAATACAAAGGGGAGGGAGATCCAAATGCACATATCAAGGCCTATGCCATGGCCATTCGAGAATTGCTCCCTTGGGATGCAGTTGTTGCTAAGATATTCCCTAAAACCTTAGAGGGTATTGCCCTTGATTGGTATTATAGAATACCTGAAGCCTCGATACACTCATTCAAACAACTTGTGTCAGAATTTATCAAAGCTTTTGATATGAAAAAATTTTTAAGAACAAGAAGGGAATTCTTACATATTAAACAAGAGCACAATGAATCCACTGCCCATTTTATTCAAAGATGGCGTACAATCCTCTACTCATCAGCAAGTGCTCCAAACATGGATCAGATGGAACTATGCAACTTATTCCTTCATTCTCTCAATAGAGAGATAAAGGAAGAAGTCCAGAAGTTCCCACTAAGGACTTATGATGAAGTACTTGAGAGTGCTCTCCAAATAGATCAAGCCGCAATAGATAGTGGTCGTAAGACATATGGAACAAATGGGAAATTAATCACTCCCAATCAAAACACTACGACCTATCCTAATGTTGGGAATACCAATCAAGGACCCAAGATCCTTAACAAAAACCGTAGGGTTACAACAGATGGAGTAACAAACTAGGTTAAAAGGGAAAACATCGTAAACATTTCACCACCCGTTAACAATCAGTGAAATAACAACTTTACTCCAACAATCAACGTGGTGGATTTTAATTGTCCATCACGAAAAAAACAACAACAACAATGAAAAATCTAGACACAAGGTCCAAATCAAAACCCAACTAGATATCAAAATCAAAACCAAAGGCAATAGCCTCAAAATTTCAAATCTAACAACCAGAACCTAATCGAGTTTTGGACACAACATATTTCAAATCAACAACCTTGAAACTATAATCCCAACTTATATTGTGGTTTCTAAAAGATTCAAGGCCATGATACTGGGACTTGCCGCGACTACAATAAATTCATGCAACATTTTCCAGAAGACCAAAGAAAACTCTTTATAGATATGTTCTTAGCAAATTCTACATTACCCACGCCAAACACTTACACGGGGGTAGTTTCCCCTCAAAATGCACCCCTCAAGATTTTTAACGATCCACTCCCAAACCACTCTAAAAATAATAGGTTAGATCCAAACAGACAAACAAGGGAATTATGACAGAAATAACGATCATGAAGCCTCAACTTCATTAAATCCACCATCGCACCCTAATTAGGAACTCAACCACAAACCAAGATAGTTGGTCTGGTAGAGTTAGATACCGAGCTACACATAGAAACCATAACAAGAACATGAGATTATTATTCTCAACCAGTTCCAAACTATCCATTAGAACCAGACAACATTTAAAAATATTGGAAAAATCCATAGGTGCTTACGATCTAATTAATGACCTAACAAAGACCTTCTCTCACATTTCCTTCTTGGATTTGTTGAAAAACTCTCCCGCTCACAGGATTCTCTCTTAGAAGAATTAGGTCTTGGTCATCTAATTAACATCACTCCTCCGAAACGCAAGTAAACCATGTAGACTTTGACGTCTACCCTCCGGGAAGCCAGATAGGGATATTGAGTTTATATTTGATATAAGAAAAATGCCAACAGATGCTGAAATTACATGTAGAGGCGACCCAACCTTGCATTTATAGGTATGGATTTATAATAATTATGTTAAGCACACAATGATTGATGATGGGGCAGTAGTTAACATAGTCCCCTTCACTTTTCTTCAAAAGCTAGGATATGGAGAAACAAATTGTTCCACAACATGAAATACGCTAAGGGGTTATGATAGCCTCAAGGCCACTTCAATTGGGACTATAGTGTTACTAGTCACCTTAGGACCCAAGACAGTCCTCACCAAATTTTATATTATAGATTGGGAAACCAACTATAATATGATTCTCGATTGACCATGGATACATCGCATGAAGGAAATCCCTTCCACGTTATTCCAGGAAATAAGATTTTTACACCTAGGAAAAATATTTGTGGCGCAAGGTGACCCAAAACCGTCAATTCAAATCTGTAATGACCAGACATTCACTCTAGCAGATTTGAAGAAGAGACCAGCATTCAATCGAGTTTGAAATCCCAATGAATCAACTTAACAAACTAGTCAATTCAAAACCAAAAGAAAAATTGATACTTACAACATAAATAGAAATTATGAACCTAGTCGAAGAAATTCCAGCACTCAAGAATGAGACTAACGTCATAGAGATGGTATCATTAGGGACTACCACAAAAATTGTCGAGTTGCTAGAAAAGGATTTACCTATTCTCCTACCATTTGATTCTATGGGTATAGGATGTACCCTAGGAATTGGCTCCCTTCCTGAAGACGAAGTTTGTATGGTAGAAGTAACTAAGGTAGAAGAAATAGATGTGAAGAATGTCCCAACATCCATTTTTCCAAGCAAATATTGGAATCTCCACTTTGATGGAGCTAGATGTTGTTTTGGAGCTGGGCAGTGTGATCTTTACTTCTCCCAAGGAAAGATCCTACCTTTTGCCTTTAAGTTAAACTTCAAATGTATGAACAACGGGGATGAGTATGAATCCCTCCTCCTTGGCCTCATCATAGCCAAAAGGATGGGTGTTGATAACATTAGAGTGCTAGGAGACTCGCAGTTAGTTGCAAACCAAGTCTCTAAGGTATATGAGACTAGAGCTGAACACTTACAACTCTATAAAATGATGGTATTAGATCTAACCAAAGGATTGGACTTCATATCAATTGAAGTAATTCCATGAGAATAGAACATCCTCACGGATTCAATAGTAACCTCAACTTCCCGTTTCACTCCAAGCAGTGAGTTAGAAAATACAAGCTTCATGGTATCACTTCATACTGAACCATTGGTATGTAAAATAACAACAAACCCTATCATGGCATGCATAGAAGCTACAAATGATTTTTCTATCCTAGATCACTTTGACAACTATAGAGTTACTCTTGGATAACTAAAAACCTATGCGGAGCTACATCTCTATCACCACATAGTAGATTTTTCCCTAATCCCACATTCCTCTTCCTATTTTGGAAATCCCATGATAGAATCTCCCTCGCAAAAGAATCTTGATATCTACGAGGTAGAGAATGGAGAAAGTTTGGAACTACCTCCAGCCCCACCTGAATTTGAAGAAGGAAACGCTTCCTTAATCGAAGAAATGATTAACATAAATATTGGAACAGACGAAGAATTGAAGATCTTGAAGTTGGGATCCTCGTTAACTCCAGAGGAGGTAGAGATACACACCCAGATCCTCAAGGAACATCAAAAGGATTTTACATTTTATTACAAAGAAATGACAAGAATTGCACCACATATCGCGGTACACAATCTTATCACCAAACTAGATGCAAAGCCAATTAAAATAAAGGAGAGACCAATGAAACCAAAAGTGGCTCTCATTGTGAAAGAAGAAGTAATGAAACTTCTCTAGGTGGGATTCATCAAACTAGTTGACTATTCACAATGGGTATCTAATATCATCCCCATTCTAAAAAAGAATGGGAAGATACACATTTGCATAGACTTTCGGGACATTAACAAAGCTTATCCCAAAGATGACTTCCCATTACCATCCATTGATGTTATTGTTGATGCAACAGCTGGATTTGAGCTATTGTCCCTCATGGATGGGTTCTCAGGGTATAATCAGATTAAAATATCTGAACAGGATCAAGCCAAAACCACGTTTATAACTCCTTGGGGAACTTATTGTTACGTTGTCATGCCATTCGGTCTTAAGAACGTTGGCGCTACATACCAACAAGCAATGACATACATATTCCATGACCTTATTCATAAGATTGTGGAATCCTACATAGATGACTTGTTGGCCAAGGCCAAGAAGTGTTGTGATCACCCAGAGGTACTCCGTATCATTCTCTCACGATTGATCGAATATGGCGTCACATTGAACCCAGAGAAATGTGTATTTGGCATGACAGGAGGAAAGCTTCTGGGTTACATTATATCCTCACGAGGGATTGATGTTGATCCAGCCAAAATTTAGGTTGTTCTTGAAATGATTCCACCATCAGATGAGTCTGGTATTAGATCATTTCTTGGGAAACTTGGTGCAATTCGAAGGTTCATCCCGACTTAAGTTTTGTTGTTCATCCAATCAACAATTTATTAAAGAAGGATTATAGCATTGATTGGACAAAAGAATGTAACGAGGCCTTGAAGTAGTTAAATGCTTCTTATTGTCTCCTCCCACGCTAATGCCTCCTAGACCAGATCATCCTTTGATCTTGTATTCATGGGATATTGATGTCTCGCTAGCCTGTATGTTGGCTCCTGGGAAGATTGATAAATGATAACGTCTTTGTCTATTTCATTAGCTGGATGTTTCTTGATTATGAAACACTTTACACACAGCAGGAAAGAGAATGCCTTGCCATAGTCTTCGTAATGAAATGTTTAAGACATTACATGTTAAATCAAGAAACAAGGGTCATTGTAAAGACAAATCATTTACGTGAAATTCCTCACACAAGGGTCTTTATCTAAAAAGGCTAGACATTTCATAACCTTGATGGGTGAGTTTGAACTAACATTTGTAAACCAGAAATCTATTAAGGGACAAATCATTACAGATTGGTTAGCTGACAATCCATTAGATGGAGGCGATTTGGTAGATCTAGACTTTCCCGATGAATGCATATATTTTGTCGAAACCAGACCCCCATATCTATATGTCCTTGGTACACTAACATCATCAATTTTATCATGGACCATACATACCCAGAAGGTGCCACATCATAACAAAGAAGGTGGTTACACATTATCATTGCTAAATATGTTATTTTAGAATAGGTGCTCTATTGTAAATCCTTTGATGGAATGATTTTAAGATGTGTTGACACAAAAGAATCCAAAAAGATTCTTTACGAATCCCATAGTGGGATATGTGGAGGCCACTTTGGTGGCCACACCACTACTCACAAAATACATCAAATGGGATATTTCTAGCCCACTGGAACATGATGCAATAGAATTTGTGTGCAAGTGTCATAAATGCCAAGAATTCTCTTACGAGATTCACATGTCAAAGACAAGCTCAGAACCAATCACAATCCCATGGCCCTTTTCCATGTGGGGCCTAGATTTGATAGGGAAATTCTCTCCCTCATCAACAAATGGCCATAACTTTATAATTATGGCCACAAAATATTTTACCAAATGGGTAGAGGCTATGCCTCTTACCACTATACCAGGTTCGTAATCTCTAAGTTCATTTTGAATCGATCATTTATAGGTACATTGTCTTGCAAGTCATTATATCGAGATAATGGCACATCCTTTAAGAATGATGAGGTCCGTGAGTTAAGTAGCAAATTCAAGATAAACCATCCTACGGCCTCTCTTTATTACCCTCAAGCCAACAAAAAGATGAAGCCACAAACAAAACATTAAAATATATTCTCCTCTAAATAGTTAAGGAGAATAAACAGGATTGGCATTTGAAATTATACCTAGCATTGTGGGCCCATCGAACCTCAATAAGAAATGTTGTATATATCTTTTCCCCTGGGTAGATATAGACAAGCAGGAGAATGGAGAAATCAAAGAAGCTCAAATTCCTGACATTGGCGCGCGAAGTGGCGCACGGCAATGAATGTCGACAGGGCAAACGATGCGCCCTTGGCGCACAGAAGTGGCGCACAACAATGAATGTCGACAGGGCAAAGGATGCACCCTTGGCACATAGAAGTGGCACATGACAATGAATGTCGACAGGGAAAACGATGCGCCCTTGGTGCACAGAAGTGGTGCACGACACGGAGTGTCGACAGGGAAAACGATGCGCCCTTGGCACACAGAAGTGGCGCACGACACGGAGTGTCGACAGGGTAAATGATGCACCCTTGGCGCACAACAATGAATGTATATAGAGCAAAGGATGCACCCTTGGTGCATAGAAGTGGCGCATGAAAATGAGTGTCGACAGGTGGTAACAATGCACCCTGGCGCATTGAAGTGGCACACGACAATGGATGTCGCGGGGTAAACGATGCGCCTTGGTGCACAGAAATGGCACATGACACGGAGTGTCGACAGGGTAAAGGATGCACCCTTGGCACATGGAAGAGGATGTCGACACACACATGGATGCGCCAAGGCACACCTTCAGGAGGCGCAACATTTTGAGCGCTGACAGAAGTAGCCCCAGTGTAGATATTCAGACGGCCATAACTTTTGACTGGGAGCTCAGATTCATGCAAGGTTGGAATTTTCGGAAAGCTTACGAGGTCCTCTGTCCAACTACAACTGGATATATTTAATTGGGTGAGAAAAAATTCTTAAAAATGAAAAATATAGTTTGCCACTTTTGGGTTCGCTAGGGTTCTCACCCACCATCATTATGAGATGAGTTAAGTGCATTCGGAGGTGGTTGGGGAAGATTTCAAATTCCTCTCTTCTCCCTCTCTTTTTCCTCCTATAAATTGTAAGGAGGGGCTTCTTTCTAAAGGTTGGGCATTTCTGTTTTGCCCCTCCCTTCTTCTCTTTGGCAGGTGAACTTGTGGAGTTAAAACCTCCCATTTGAAACTGTAATGTAACCTTGCCTCTTGGCATTTTTCAAAGTGTGTTATATCAATCTTTGGAGAAAATTAATGCATGTCTTGTGGATGATTCTCAACCCTCTCTGTATTCATTTACATCCCCTTCATCTTTCACTGTGAATCTGACTATCGTGTATGATCTTGCATTGCATTTTAATGGTCTGTGTTTATTGGCAAGATAGGTGTTCTTCATTCCTCGATGCATCACCTTTGTAGTTTAGGTTTTATTTTATGCATTTTCTTACCCTGTCTCCTTGGCAAGATTAGATTAGGTTTTTGTAAACCCTCTACTTTTTCTACGTGTGCATCTGAACAGAGGAATAGGAACCGGCCTTCATCCGGAGAGCTTTTCTGTTTTCGCAATGTCCCACACTTGGGAAAAGCTCTATGTTATGCAAAATCGAGAGCCTCAACCCATCGTGTTGCAGACATTCAGGGGTGCTGCGATTCAACATCAACAAGAACACCAATAGGGTCAACCCCTTTCTCGTTAGTATTCAGGGCTGAAGTAGTTATCCCGCTTGAGGTTGAAATACCCAGTCTCCGCATCTCATTACAAGGGATTCGGGAGAAGAAGCCTATAAAGAGGTATACCTCTCTCAACTAGAAAGCCTTGATGAGGCCAGGCTAAACGCTGAACAACGGCACAAAGCCTATGCTGACTGGATGTGCCGGAAATATAACAAAAAGGTCTACGAATGAGAAATATATGAGGGAGATCTAGTTCTAAGACTAGACAACAGATTGATAAGAAAACTGGTGAAGGAAGGAAATTCTGGCCCAAGTGGTTAGGCCCATATCAAGTCATGAAAGACTATGGAAATGGTGCATATCTCTTGTGTACACTAGAAGGTGAGGAATTCAATGAAACTGTCAATTCCTTGCATCTTAAACGGTTTTACGCATAGGTCATCAGCGTCACCATTTGTATATTATATCTACCTACATTACATTAGTCACTTAGTTGTTTCATTTTGTTCACTCATTTCATAAATTTTGTGGTCAAGGAACTTATTCTTAAGAAATTTATTATAGGCTTCTGAAAATATTGGCAAAAGCATTCAAATCATATCTCTTCAATTTTCATAATATCATCAAATGGTTCCAAAATCATTTCATTAATTTGACAGACAAAGTCTTGACAAAAACCATACCAAGGCCTGCATACTTGGTCATACTCATTCTTTTCTACTAGGTTAAGTTGTTCTTACCTACGGTCTATTCTAGAAGCTTCTTGGTGTCACATCTATCCTTCTTACATCTCTTTGAAACAAGGATACTCCAAAATCACAAATCAGAAATGTCAAATTAAATAAAAAAACTAAACAAAATAGAATATTTTATTTTTACACACTTCTTTTCCCCACCAACCTTCGGTGATGAGCCCACATCTCTTACTAGTTATGCGAGGTTGAGAAAGGAAAGAAGTTCCCTTACTCACCTATGTCCTACCTTCGGTGGTAAGCCCATACTTCTTACTAGTAGCATGGGGCAGGGTGTAGGGGGTCCATTCACGTAAATTAGTGAATATTAATATTTCAAAGAAAAGTATATTAAGTGAAATTAGGTGTCCAAATTCCAAAGAGATCAAATCCTCAAAACCAAATTTTGTCAACCAAGTTGCCATCCATGGATCTAAGTCTAGATAAACTAGAAAGTAAGTTACATTCTGAACTATGTAGTAGTTTCAAGTAAGAGTAAGTACGAAGGTCTAAATTTGATTTCTGTCAAAACCTTGTCTTTCTCTCATCATTTTCATTCATTCAAACTCATATAATTTGTGCCCTTCCCAACTCTTGGTGTTGATCCCTCACATCTTACTAGTTGCGTGGAGTTAGGAGTGGGGCAAGTTCATCTCATTATCACTACATATTCATCACGTTTTGCCAAAACAAGAAGAAGCAACAAACATTGCCCAAAGAAGCCAAAAGTTCAGTACTACAATATGTTTGCATCATCACATATCAACATTACAAAAACAAACAAAAGAGAAACATTCTGTTCAACACTTGTTATCATTTTTCATCCATTGCATACATTCTAAAAATCATATAAAAACAAAGATTCTAAAAAACATCTAGTGTACACATGGGAAACAAATCACAAAAACTCTAGATACAAAGAAGATCTAGATCCAAAAAGATATAAATATATATATATATATATATATAGGAATCATGTTCTACATACAATGCCATCATGCACTAGGCATGGTCAAAATGCTCAATGAGCCCGAAAAATACAAAAACAACCCATATAAACATCTAGCAGAATCACTACAAAAAGACCAAATGGCCTCTCAATCCCTGTGGGATCCCTCAGAGGGTGCACAATCGTGCCTAGGACTCTGCTACGACAATGCTCGAATGAACTGAGTGCTCATGATCATGGCCACTGGTTGTGGTCTCACTACGAGAACGACTCTACCTCATCAGACGCTCAAAGCAATCCTATATCTAGCTACCTCAACACGAAGGGAGGTCACTAAATTTTCCACCTTCTAGATAGGGGCAAACACATCAAGTATGTCGGCCAGCTATTGAGGGCTCTCCAACATCCTTAGTAAGCTCACCTGAGTACTCTCCGAGGGGAGCAATAGGGTGTCCACACACACTTGGTGAATCAAGTCTCACCATCCCTCAGTAGTCACTGCAAATAAAAAAGAGAAATAAAAAGTTAGAAAATCACTAAGAACAAGGTCAAAAACAAACGAAACAACAAAAAGGAAAATATCAACTAATATTTCTAACTAACAAGGTCGAGAAAAGAGTAGTAACTCACTCAGATCTCTAGGCATCTAGGTAGGGTCCCTAGGATCTGTGCCTGCTACCGACGCTGCTGCGGACTACGGAACCTCCCCCAAATCTGGAAAGAAATGACATCCTACCACAGACTCATCATCTCCCCCTAAGTCCTGAGAAGGCAACTCCTCTGAGATCAGAGTCACCTTCTCTACACTCACCTCCTCCCTCTCGACCCTTAAGATATCCTGAGTGTCATGCCACTCAGAATCACTCTCATCCTCCTCGGTCATCCCACCTGGTCTTTCCTCCCTCCATCTCCTCCTCCATTTCCTCCTCTGTCTCCCTTCTTGTGAACTCGATTCTGAGTTCACATCAATGGGCTCATCCTCCCCCCACTAAAAGTAGGAGCGGCTTCAATCTGAAGTAAAGGTGCTCGAGGAGCACTGGCTGCCCCTCAAGCCCGAACCACCTATCTAACCACTATAGGAACTCCAAGAGTAACCGTGGTCCAACCTCGATCTCCTCTAGGGCCTCCCGGGCCTCACGAATAGTCATGTATACTTCCCCACTAGAGGAAGCATATCAACGTAGGGGAGGCCAAACTACTGAGGGACTCGGTCAAATGGGTGGACCTCCACCCTCTCTATCCTGTCTACTAACTGACCTGTAGTAGAGCAGGTGATCAATGTAAGTGTCTCCTCTCCCCATACTCCCGCCATGGCCTGATAAGGAGTGGCCTCCATATTTGTGGTAGTCAATGAAGCCACTGGCTGATGTGGCATCCTAAGCACTGTCATCCCCATCCACCTCACTACTCTAACAGCCCCAGATCCTCTACTAGTACACCCCTTCCATAGGGGATGATGCACTCATACACCCAACTCATAACTAGAGTGGGGTGACTCAAGACTGCCCCTGTAACCTGACCACCCTGTATAAGTCATGGTATGTGGTCCCAAGAATATCTACTCCCCAAGTGTAAGTACGGCCATGGGCCTCAATCTGTGCAATAATGGGAGCCCAAAGCAGTATAAGAGAGTATCCCCTCCCTTATCCCCAATCAACCGCGAGGCCAAGATACCCATAATAGCCTTGCGGATCACATGGATAGGAGAAGCAACAATGGATTAGACCTTCACCCCTTCTTTCGAGCCAAGGAGACAACAACATCTCCCATATAGGTGGCCCACTGAACCATTTGAGATCTAGATCTTGCTGTCTTAAGAGACAACCGCCTCCCAAGAATGGAACCCCTAGTATGCGATAGACGTCCTCCAGGGTGATAGTCCACTCACCCCTAACACCTGGAAATTGGAAAGTGTTCCAATCTGCATCCCAATACAAGAACAAGTCACACAATATGTGACTAGTAGGGGTAACATGAGGGAGCGAAGAGATCCTCAAAATACCAACCCTCTACAAAGTGTCTCTTTTCCTGGGTAAACGTATCCAACACTGCTGAGCCAATCACACTCCCTCTCTCTGCTCCATCTAATATACTCCTCCTTTTGCATCCACCCAAAACATAGAAAAAGAGCAAGTTAGCAACATAATCCAATAGATAAACTCATCAAAACATAGGAAAATATCAAAAATGCAAAAACATTTAACTAAGGCATCTATTTTCACCTTCTGTCCTGAACCGCCACCCTATGCAGAGTGGCGGTTCGTGACCACCACCATCTAAGGGCGGTGGTCCTGTAACCGCCCGCCCTACTTAGGTGGCGGTCCTGTGCCATTCGGCGTGCACCCATTAAGCCCTAAAAATGCCTAAAAACAAGCAAAATACACCATTTCAACTAAAATAAAAACCTACCCTATGTGCACCCCCTAGAGACTCATTTAACACTAAGATTTTCGAAAATACCCCCAAGACAAAGATTTCAACATTTCTATATTTTAGGTTTAAAAGCAATGAATTGAGAAAAACTAACCTGAGACTTCATAGGTCGATGTCTTGCTCTCAGAGGCATGATCACGATCTTGCAACGAATGTTTTGACTGTACTCTCATTGAAAACGGTTACTGTGGGTCCCAGAGCTCAAAAATTACCAAATCAACACACGCAAATGAATAGGAAAATGAGCTCATTATATATATAATATTCTAACTTGTTTTAAATGTTCTTTCACAAAGTTGGAGCACTGACGGAGGTAAGTTCTCATCCCCTGCGTGAATGATAGTAGGAATCTAGATGGCGACACTATGACACACGTGTATGTCAGGTATAGCTTCTAACTCCCCATTTTAGGACCACCATACTTAGACCCATCGTTTTACACCCCTTCATGGCTAAAATGCTTCTCCAAGGGGGTAATATGTATGTACCCAAAATGTAGGTACTCAGATCTTGCCAGGAAGAGGTTACAGAAACCCCAATGATGATTCAGATCTCTTCGCAAGGCATTCGGAATCCAAAAAGCTTGCTGAGTACACATTTGTATCCCAAAATTCCTTATCCAGCCTCCACATGCTTTGTTCTGCCCCCGTTCTGCTCTTTTCTTGCATTTTGATCTTTAGTTTCAGGACCACCGCCCTGCTTGGGCAACGGTCTCGTGACCGCCACCTAGGATAGGGCGGCGGTCTTGTAACTTCCGCCTACGCAGGGTGGCGGTCTTGTGCGCATTTTCAAGAAATTTATGATGCTTTTGTCAACGTGAAAAATTCAAGTGGCACTCACATTCTTCAACCACTCTTGCTTGCATTTATGTTTTTTGGTAAATAATAATTTATCTTTTTTATGATAAAATATTTCAATTCAAACTTACCCTCTGGTAAATCCAAATGCTATAAATACCAAGCTTGTTTACAAGCAAATGGCCCCTCTCCCTCTATGAATTATTATTCAGTGTGTTTTGAAGTTCTTCCACAAGTTTCAATAGGTTTAGATTTTGCATGAATTCTCAGCCTCTCCTTTCTGATTTAGAGATCACTTGATCTTCACACTTTCATTTTGCTCCATTGCTATCCTACACAATCAACTTAGCATAAGATAGTTTTAGTTCTAGATTAGAGTTCATTTGATAATCTTAGAGTTGTAGGTTGTTGTTTTGTCACAAGAAATAGATCCTAGAATTCTTAGTATATTTACATTGTATCCCCACAATAAATCCTGTTAGGAATCACATAGTCAAGCTCTGTTCACTTGCACTATCTCTCTCTTACTTACATTTTATTCGGTTTATATCCAAGCTACCACTGTTCGAGTATCTCCTTCTATTGCCGCTATCACATTCACACTTTTCTGGATTCACGAGAACATGAAGGAATGAAGAGATCACACTGAGGGGACAAGTCATGACACAACTGGATTTACCACTATTCAGAAACTCTAGGTTTGAACTATCAAAGTTGTAGTTACAATATATCAAATAGAGTAGCAAATCATTTTATTTCAGTTAAGCTTGCTTTCAGTGTTACCAGGAAGTTGTGGGGAATGATAGCTTCTGAGAAGCTGTGATTTATTCCTCATTTCTAAGGTAAGATTGAAAGTCTTTTGATTAAATTAGTTAGTTATTTAAATATTTAGGATAAATTCACAAGTGCACAGGAAAATAGCTACATCAGGATAACTTGTTTGTTTTAATTATGTTATTAGATTAATTGTTCATTATCTGAATATATTAGAATAGCTGCTCTTTAAATTTTGTTCAAATATACATCATTGAAAATACAAAAATAAAAGGAATATAAGCATAGTGTAGATATATCTTTCATAGTTAGTTTACTCATTTTAGTTAAAGTTAAATCATCTTTTGCATGACAATTACGGGACCTAGAGAGCCCAGGGATTACGTATTCAAACCGGTAGTACCTCAACCAAATCTCTTCGCAACATTAACAGATATAGATCAAGGGCTTAGGATTCAGGTCTTTCAAACGACAATAAACCCACAAGTAGTTAGTGAACAATTGAGACAATTGAATATTGAAGACGACAAAGCATACACATTCTGGTCAAGTCAACCCAACTATAGATTGCCTTGATAGGATATCCGCATGACCATACAAGAACCTAAAAGAGAACAAATATTTGGTTGTGATCCATTAGTTCCACAAGCCAAACATAGGAGACCTTCTCATTGACATAGACACAGGCTTATGTATACAAGTTTCCAGAACACCCGTAAGGTATTCTGAGAAGATCACACAACTCTTGATATTAAACATAGAAGTTGAAAAGGCTTATGACTATTAGATAGTTGGAAGAAGAGATTGATTCTTCACATGACCATAACAGGTCCACAAAGAACCATGAACTCATGGTTATGATCACCGGGTCCCACAACCCAATGGGCCTATTAGTCGATTAAGTATTGACACCGGTTTACTTGACGCTAGTATTTAGATCCTCACCACTCCCACCAGATATCATAATACAATTTTTCGCATTAAATATAGAAGCCAATCAAGCTAATATTTTTTGGGCTAGACCAGAAAACCACCCATAGTTTCCTACAAATCCACTACACCTCTCACTACCATTTTCCATGACCTTGTCTGGAAATATACATGAAACACCTACAAGTCACTTTCCATGTATCCAACAACCAATAGATAGGATCTCGGTAGATCTTGACATTGATTTAAGCCTCTCGAGCAGCTATTATATCTAAACGATCCATTACACCAATTCAGGTTAGGAGAGCTTTCTTTGCTTTAGACTCACAGATCCCATTATTGCATGTTGAGGATATAAGATTTCCCAACTAGTTTGTCTATATCCACATATATTTCATTTCCACCGGTTGTCTCGACATGACCTCGGGAGGTCGGGTACGAAGAAGGGCTACTTGTAGATTCTCATGCTCACATGTCACTTTTCTATAGTATAGTCTCATTCCAAATACTAAGAGCCTCTTGTAGGTAGAGATAAAGACATCATTGATCGCAATACCTACATAAATAAGTAAATGATGAATGTTTTCAAAATAGATAATAGAATCTCCCTCTAATCTCATAATAGACGGGGCACCTGAAAATAAAGTGTTCCTCCATTTTTACCTCTTAGAGAGAAAAAAGTTGGAAATTCCTCTCTGAGCAGTCTAGCTGGTGGTCCTCCACATGAAGTCTATGAGAGCCCACTCTGAACTGTCCTAGGGATATACAAAGTGCATGTAACCAATGTCGAGAGATATACGTAGGCTAGCTAATAAGTAGAGAGGAGAACAAATTACAAGTAGAGGAAATATAGTGTGTCATATGTTAGTGAGTGCAACACATATAAGTAGAGGAGAAAAATGTACAAATGGATGTGGTGATGATGTAAGTAATATGTAATGCATGATGTAAAATGTGTAGTAAGTAATGCAAGATGTGTAGATGATATAAGTGTAGAATGTGTATGAAGCACAAAGATGTAAGATATAAGATCCGTGAAGATGCACAATATATATAGTGTCTATTGGGTAGTGTGTGAGGTTCATGTGTATAGGATGCCCTCAATAGTCAAGTTTGAACCGAAGCACAAGAGTGCATCATTAGGTAATGATGGTGTTAGAGTGTGTAAATATGTATACGCGATAAGTTGGATGTGTGATAAGGTGAATGTAAAAAACATGCTAATGTTAGGGGGAGTAAACATAATTCCCCCAAGTGTGATTTGATAAGGAAGATCAAGTGCCATTTTATAGAAGATCATCGCAGTGTGTTGATCAAATCCGATTTCGGGGCAATGTTGGAGACCGATAGATAATAGTATGAGGAGGATCATATAGAGAACCATTACGACACAATGTGTATATGGTCATTGCATATTCCTCATCAGTGAATGGTGCTAGTGGACACCCATGTGTGTACCAATGAGTAATATTTTGAGAATATCCAAGAGATGAATCACTATCGATAGAAAAATTTTCAAATGGCATGGGAAAAGTAAGAGAAGTGTGACTAGATTCTATAGTGCCTCCAATATAGTCAAGCCAAGATTGGTTAAGTGTCAATGGAGAAATGTGGGAACTACATGCAATGAAGTTTGTTAAATGGAATACATGAAGACCATAGGGGATTGTGATGTGAAAAATAACCGTGATAAATATGGGGTGAGTGAGGAGGTGGTAAGATATCATTAAGTGTTAATCCAAGCCTAGATAACCCATCATATGTTAAAATAGTATCAAAACAAGTACGATCCACCGAAATATGATGCCAATAATATTTATTGATGAAAAGTGTGCATGTAAAAGGAGGTGGTGTAGGTGTTTATTGTTTAAAAGCGGGTAAAACAACATATAAATTACGGGCAATCGGCTAATAGAGTTCTATAACATTAGTATAGGGAGGGGTATTCATTTTTATTCACGGGGCCATCGGCCACGAAGGTGTCATTAAAATAGGAGTCATCTACCTCAATAATGCTTCATCATTGAGTTTAACATGATCAACGTCATCGTCGAATGGTCAAAATCATCTATATTATCTTATTGTATTATAATATGAAGTATGTTGATAGGTTTTGTACTATCTATAATAGCATTGTCAATGGGCATATTAGTATCTTATGTAGAAGCAAACATTGTGGGTGAAATGATGGTAGTAGTGTGAGTAGAAATAATTTGAGTGCTTTGAGTGATAAAAGAAGGTTGTGAAGCACTAGATTGACTAACGTCGTATGTATCAATACTAATATATGGAATGAGATGGGTAGGAGGGACATGCATATAAGTGATATGGTCTATGCGATAAAATTTGAAGGGTTTGATATCTGGAGTAATCGTATGCTCATATTCATCATGCAAGAATTTGACACATTGATGTACAATAGATGGGACTACTTGCATTTCCTGAATCCAAGGTTTACCTAGTAACATGCTGAATTGTAATGATGTATCTATAACATATAATTCATGAGGATAATCTTAGGCTTGACCTAAATATGTACCGAGATAGTCCCTAGACATGTAATGAGTAGTAGAGTCGAACCACGAATAAGATAAAATTATTAGAAATTAGGTTATCATTAATACCCAATTGTTTGAGAAGGGAATGAGCACATAGGTTGAGACTCAAACCATTATCAATAAGCACACATTTAATGCAAGTGGTGTTGATGATATCCGTAATAAGCAAAGGAGCACACAAATTATCTTTAGAAAATGGAAATATCTCATCATTGGTGAATGATATAGCACGTGGAATTTTTTTGAGAGATTGAATAAGATGCATAAATGCAACCGCAAAATTATCACGAAACTTCTAATGTCTAACGAAAATCTGGTACATTGTGCAACAAGTAATATAGATAAATTTTTAGTTGGTGTATTTTTAAGTAGTTATAATTATATCATAGCCCTTAGAAGTAGTAAGAACCAAATAAGTGATAGCGGGTGGGATAGAAATGGGTGGAGCTATAGGAGGAAGAGCGTGACGAGTAGTTACCACATTGATGGAGGGATCGGCTTGAGGCAAAATAAAGTGAGGAGGACACTGAGAGTGAACTTACATGAAATCAACAACGGTAGTAACTATTTTTGAAACCTTAGTTAGTGCGAAAGAAGGATACACCGATAGATCCATGACTTGATAAGGAAAATAAATATTCAAAATAAAGGGTTTGATCATTTGGGTTCACCAAAATGATCATGCTAAAATGTAAATAATAGTCTAATCTAGATGTTATACAAACAATAAATAAATGAATAAGGAAATAAAAAATTAACCCAATCAACTAAGTAATAAATAGTGAAACCCTAATTGGAAAGAGGGTTAGAATAACATTAGTTGATTCGTAGAAGTTCTTTGGACTATGTCGTAGTGGATCTTGGATGAACAAAAGTGGGAAACCATCCCATAAAAGCCTGGAAAAAATCCAAATCCAATAGATTTGATTGGATTGGGGCACTGGAGAAGGATGGAGGTGTATGGAGAACTCTAGTATGGTTTCTAGGTGCCATAGTCTATGTAGATGCTTTGAAAACCTCCTCTGTGGTCTCATGAGAGGTTCACAATTATTCACCTTTAATCACCTCAAGTGTGTTGTAAGATCGTCAAGGTCATTGTAAACCTGTAATGTATGAATCACCTACAAAACCCCAACTAAAACATCAAACCCTAAAAAAGATATATGAAAATGAAGGGCTCAAATTGTCCTTAGCCGCCATAATGGAGGACTTACAAATAAGCGTTGCACTACATCTCATACCCAATGTAGTTCTCTCTATATGTATGTGTGGGTGTGTGTTCCCTAGGATACTTTTGTGCGTGTCACACTTGAAGTAGCGAGCAAGTAGCTAGATGTAGAATGTAAATAATGTGTGCATGGAATAGAATAAAATCCCCTCATATGAAGTGTGATGTAGATGAAGTAGACCTAGTCCCTTGTGATGGAGCTAGAAAGATACAAATGGAGCTATAAATGCTTTAATGGATGCAACCTTAGGTGGTGATAGATAATTCTTAGTGTTTGGTCCCTTATTATGATCACATAACTTTATATTTATATGATTCCTTTTCTTGAATTTTGTAATTAATTCCAAAAAGGTCGACTACCAAAACTATAAGATTATCAAACGTCTTAAAATGACCCGAGATAGTGTGAATAAAGTACAAAGAGGACTGGGGCACCCAGAGGGGACGGGAGCGCCTAACAATGGCATCTTGGATGGGCGTATGAGTCCGAGAAAGACTAAAAATTAAGTATGAAAAGATAGATTGGGCCAAGTAAAGGTGCAAGATGAAAAGTTGCAATAGAAAGCAACGAAATATGGCCAAAGCCATGGGTTAATTAGTAATTATCTTACTTAGGAATGATATGGACCTGGGCACCCAGAGGGGATGGGGGCGCCTAGCAATGGCATCTTGGATGGGTGAATGAGTCCAGAAAGAGTAAAAATTAAGCATGAAAAGATAGATTAGGCTAGTAAAGGTGCAAGATGAAAAGTTTCAATAGCAAGCAACAAAATATGGCCAAAGCCATGCGTTAATTAATACTTATCTTACTTAGGAATGATATGAATAGTAGTGTGTGATCGATACTAGATAATTACCCAAAGTACATGATTTTGTGTCTATAGATGTGTAGTTTGTAGTGTGTGAGGTTCATGTGTATAGTATGCCCTCAATAGTAAAGTGTGAACTTAAGCACGAGAGTGTGTCATTGGGTAATGACGATACAAATGCATCAAGTTGTGTAAGATTTATCAAATATGTGAAATACGAATCACTAAGAATAATATTATAAAATGATAGCCACGTGGTGATACTATAAGGGGGGAGAGTTAACGTTAATCCCTCAAGTGTTCCAATGATTCATATCTATGCAATGACATGAGAGAGACCTTGCCAATGTGGGAGAGCGTCATTTATTTCATGATAAGGAGAGGGCCAAAACAATGGTAGGAAGAAGAAATATTAGGACCATGCGATGGTGGTGAAATTTGAATTATGTCCTAGCCATCAGTAGGAGTAATTGCTTTGATGAAAAAAATTGGCTGCTGAAGTGGCATATTATTGTGCAACAATGTAGAAGAATTAGTAGAAGGAGGTGTTAAACTAATTTTTAATGGAGGTTAATTAGGTGGACTTGATAATTCCATAGATGACTTGAGAGGAGGTAGAGTAACACTGATTTTGAGAGGCGGTTTCTTAACTTGGGTAGATTGCATAGTGTAAATGTTAAAAGTATTAGTTGAGAGTTAGAAATAAAAACAAATCAATTTATTTCTAAATATAATCTAATCAACAATACCTTAGATAAAGCAATGAATTGAAAAGAGGAGAGAGATTATAACTTCACTTACCTATAAGATTACAAACTCCTTTGATGTGTTAGATTTTCTCTTGGATTGATTTTTTATTACACTTGTTTTCCTTCAGATTTGTGGATTCATTTGGACAACATGACCCCTTTGATTGTTCTTGTATTTTCTTGATGAAGGATGAATGATGATATATTATATATGATTAATTTATTGGGTGAATAAAAGTGTAGATATTTGCAATGGATTTGAGAGATTATCCCAAGCTATTTCAAGTTGTTCCAAGCTATCTCTTATGGAGGACGAGATCTTGATTTATAGCTTGTGGGTGGGGATTCAATGGATAAGATGAAACCATGTTGGATTTGAATCAATGGTGGAGAGTGCATGTGAGGATTAGAGGATTCTAGAATGGAGGATTATAGAAATTTGAATTTAAAATTCATGGAGGGAAGAAGCTTCCATTGAGGAGAAGGTTAGAGAGGCTTCTAGATTTAGAAGCCTCTAGATTTAGAGGTGAGGATGTGATTAGGATTAGAATTAGATTATGTTAATAAATGATAATTAAGGGTGAGGTTACATGGAAAGACTAGGTGTAGGGATGTGTAGGGTAGGTGGGTAGGTAGATGTAGGAATATTAAATTCCTAGGAAATGTTAATGAAGAACTGAAATATGATAATATGATATAATAATGGATTTAAAGGATTAATGATGAAATGATAAAATAAATGATAAATGATAACGGGTAAATGTGATATAATGGATTAATAATAATAATTAACATTGCAATTAATTTTATACGGGTGATCTTGGGATATTTATGAGATAAATTAATTGTAATTAATCATGTCGACATTTTAGATGTCTATATTTTCCCCCTCTTTGAAGTGTTATTGTAGAGAAATGCCAATTCAAATAAAAATAAGAAAATATGTTAAGATGGTTATATGATGCCCCTCGAGGGGTTAGGAGGGGAAGAACAAGTCAAGTACCCACTTGAAAAGAGGAGAGGTCCAAGTTAGTAAATGAGAGAGGATTAGAGGATGAGAATATTTGATGATTAGAAGAGGAGCATTAGAGGATTAGAAGATTATAAGATTATAAGATTTGAGGATTTAGAGGATGAGGAGTAAAGGATTAGAGGATTAGAAGATTTAAGGAGTTAGAGGATGAGGATTAGAATACTTGAGGATTTTGGAGGATGGGGATTAGAGGATTAGAAGAATTAAGGATTTTGGAGTAGAGGATGCCCTAGTCAACAATGTATGACAATGGTGAAGATTTAGGATTTAGGATTATAAGATGCCCCAGTTAAGAGGTTTGGATTGAAGATTTAGGATTTAGATGTGAGGATGCTAGATTTTAGAGATGTTAGATGTTGAGATTCCTAGTCAAGGGGGTAGGATTTTGAATGTTGGATGCAATATGATAAGATTTGGATGTGGATGTTGATTAATTGATAAAGGATTGATTAGATAGGGGATGAGGAGTTTATATATGTGGTTAGATGATGATAGGGGTACAAGATGATGATATAATGGGTATGATACCATAAAGTGCCCACTTGTTATCATCATTAGCAATGTGATTAATGTGGCATAGAGCAAGATGCACCATGATATAAAGACCATGGTGACTGAATTGCCATATTCCCTGTGTCCTCATATCATTGGATAGATTGATACAAAAAGAGATGGTACTCATATCATTGGACCAATAAAAATAAAAAGAAACAAAAGGGGCCTCATATCATTGGCCAAAATGTAAATGTAGACAAGCAAGCAAACACACAAAAACAAAAACACACACATTACATTTATGGATTTTGTGAATGTTTCTATTTTTACATTTTGGATTGTGGGATGATGTAAGTTTTAGATTTGGGATTTTGGATATTTAGATTTAGATTTTTAGATTTTGGGTTTTGGATGTTTAGACTTTGATTTTTGGATTTTTAGATTTTGGATGTTTGGATTTTAGATTTTGGATGTTTGGATGTTGGATGTTGAGATTGTGGATTTGGGGGTGTTTTTAGTATGTTTGAATTTTTTTGATTTTTGGATTCTTGGATCTTTTGTTTTTTTTTAATTTTGGATTTGGAGATTTTGAATTTTTCGACTTTGATTTTTGATTTTATATTTTATATTTTATATTTTAGATTTTGAATGTTTAGATTTTTGAATGTTTGAATTGTGGATATTGGGTTTTGATATTTTGGATGGGATAGGTGATTGGGGGTGGGAACAGATGTAAAGTGGGATGAGAATTTCTCATATAATTCATAATGTGTGTTTGGGTAGGATGAAATGGAAGGATTGAGGAATAAATGTGGTGTGCCTCAAAGTGAAAAGTAGTGTGGCTTGTGTGTGGATGGATAAATGGGTTTGATTTACCCCCAAGTGTAGGGTAGGATGGGAAGTGATGGGTATCTAAAATGGATGATGCCTCGGTGGATGGTAGTAAGGTTTCCCCTAGTCATGATGATGACAAGTGAAAAGGGACATGAAGAGGATTGGATGAAAAGGAAAGGATCATAGTTTTGCTAGGGATGTTCAATCCAAGGGAAAAAGGATGTGGATGTGATGAACGGAAGTAAAATGACATCATTAATGAAAAAGGATGAGCCTAATGACACTTGTTATAAGGATAGAGTGGACTAAAACAAAAGTGTGACCAAGGTCTAAAACATACATGGAAACATGCGAGCCCTATGTCTCTTCGAGATTGAATTGTTTGTGAATGTGATGGTTAATTACCACTTAAAGCGAAGACTTAATGGGTAGTATGTGAAGATAAAATATCCAATGTATAGGGAGTGATTAATTCAAATAAGTAGATTGAGGGTGAATGGAAGGCTAAGCCATGCATTTATCCTTTGCCAACTAGGTGTTCATAGCCTCGACAGAGATGTATCTAATTCTTATCACACCATTTCTCTACCGCCAACCATGCATCTATAACCCTAGTAGAGTTACTTAAAACACCCCTATAGAGATTATTGAGGTGGATTTTATTTGATATATTTTTAATTTTGATATGAATTTTTTATTTTTATTTTCATTTTTTTATAAAGAAACTCCACCCTCTCGAAAAATCTCAAGGGGTTCAGAATCACTAGTGACCTGATGGGGGATGGAAATGAGTGTGGTGATGACATTGGATAGAGTGTCAATAGACATGTCCAAGGGTATTCACCACAAGTTGATTAAGTGTGTTAAAATGTGTAGATCTCTAGGATGTCAATGGTGCTTGTATGTTGGAGGTAATGATGGACCAAGGTCACACAATTATACTAAGTACTAATGGATTACAACATGTGTGAACAAGTTGATCATGTGTTCAATTGAATGGATTGGAAGAAGATATAAATGGATGTGATGATAGGAATTGATTAGGTGCAAGGTGATTTGGATGTTAGATGGAAAGAGGATGGGTGGGAAGGAAAGACCATCCATGTGCAGTGAAACATTATGTGCTCAATCCATTTTTAGGTGTTTGATATTTGTGGGTTAATAGGTTGGTATGGTGGGATCAACAAGAGGAATGGTAGAAATGGGTTGTGATGGAGTATTAGAAGGGACATTGCTAGTGTTATGTTTATACCCTAAGCCTAAATGTCTTGTGTTTTAATGAAGGGAGGTGGGTTCGCAAATACCTTGTTCATTGATGCCTAAGCCTTTACCTTGATGTTTAATATTAGTGAACATATTTTTGGATATAGGGTATGAATTGGATGGGGAAGATGATACCATGTGGTCTTAGCCTCTCATCTGCTAAGAGGCTAAAATTAAAAAGGATGAGAGATGAGTTTTTTTTGGTTTTTTATTGGGGAAGGATGTTTGGATGTACAATGAGATTGGGCTAGATGAAGATGTTTGGATGTAGAGTGGGATTTGGATGGTGGGAAATGGTTAGGAATAGGATTGAGATGGAAAGGTGGGGGTATAGAGGTACAAGGATAATAATTCCTTAGTTAATGAGCTTTTGAACATAAGACCTAAATTTCTTGCAACGATTGTTCGAATGTCCATGGGTGTGATGGAAGTAAAAATAATCATGTTTTTCGGAACCAAGATGGTTTAGGAAGTTTTTGATTACGTGATTTGATTAGAGGATGGATGATCATGTTGAAGGTTTTTAGGTGATGGAAGATGATGCTTAAGGATGCTTCTAAAGGAGTGAATGGATTTGGGTTAAATGGAATTGGGGGAGTAGGAAGTAAAGGTGGAGGATTATGAGATGTTTTGGTTGAGTTAAATTTATGAGTTGGATTAGATTGTTGTGGCTTAGAGGATGAAGTGGATGGATTAGGCCGGGACTCACAATGGATGGATTGGGCTTGGAATCAAAGAGATTGGGTTGATTTTTGATTGGTTGGAGTATGTGGTTTTAAGGTATATGGTTTTGGCTTAGGATTAGATTGTTTGGGATTATTAGATGTAGAGGAAGGGGACGAGGTAGGTTTAAATGAAGGGGATGGGTGTGATATGGGGGTCACATTATATTTGGGTGATGTTGGGGATGAGGTAGATGAAGATGGCATACGAGCCTCATTAGGTTGGGTAAGAAATGGGGTGTGGAGAGGATTGTTATTATATTTTTGAGGTTTGGGAGTTGGTTAGGAGTTGGTTAGGATTGAGGGATGGTGGAGATAAAATAGGATTAAAGGATAGGATAGTGTTAGGTTTAGGTGATGAAGAGGTTAAGATAGGATTAGATGTGGATGGTGAGGGTGGCATACGAGCCACATTAGATGGTTTAGGATTATAGGCGAGAAGGGGACGAGGGTGACTTAGGAATCATAGTGGATGAGATAGATTTGATATGATTAGATGTAAGTGATAGAGGGAATGAAATAGGCTTAGGGGATAAATTTGATGGAAAATTAGGGATTGTGAGACAATATAGGAGAAAGTCCATAGGATTAGATTAGGGGGATGAAGATGAAGAGGATGGAGGAATAAGATGAGATGTGAGGGATGATAGTTCGGGGGTTAAGTTGTTTGGATTGGTGTTGATATGTGAATGGGACTCGATGATATGTTTTATGATGACTAGATTTAGGGGTTTATATTTTGGATAGGGTTGGATTATCCACATGATTTTGATTGAAGGAAGGTGTAAATCATGATTATTGATAGGGGATTTTGAGGTTCAGTTTTGGATGGTTGTGTGGGTTTGGGATTGGTGGATAGATTAGAGAGGACACAAAGGAGGTCCTCTTGGTCTAGGTCAAAGTTAGTGAGATGGTAAAATTTGATGAAATGGGCTTGTTGGGATAGTGATTTATGTTGATTAGGTTAGGGTGTGGATTGGGATGATTTGGTTTCCTCAAAGAGGAATTCAATGGGGTGAGAAGTAGAGATCTGAGGAAGGGGAAATTGTGGATAGGGTTGGTTGGGAGATGATGGCTTAGAAGATGATTGGTTAATTGAAGATTTTAGATTGGATATTTGTTGATTGAGATGTTGGATGATTTTTAGGATATTAGGATCAATGTGGGACAATTGATTTGGATGATGAGGAGAGGATTGGTTAAGGTAGGATGTTAAGTTTGAAATTTGTTTGTTAATGTTTTAGATAGTGTGTGGGACTTCTTGGTTAAAGAAATATGGTTGAATTTTATGGGTGAGGGATGATGGGATAGCTTGGTTGATGGATTTAGAAAATAGGTAGGGGTTTTCATGTTGGTTTAGAAAGGATGGGGATCGAGTATCAAAAGAAATTATTAGATAGGATTTGTGGGGATTAGAATTGGATTAGGATTGTGGATTAAGGATAGTGATTGAATCAAGATTAGGATAGAGTTGGTTGATTAAGTATGGTGATGGGATTTGGATTGGGATTGTGTGATTAAGGATGGTTGATTGATTAAAATTTTAATGTGATAGGATGGTTAAGGGTGTTCACAAACAAGAAAAAAACATGTAACACACACCTAACTAGTCAAGTGGGATTGTAATCAAGCTATATCCCGCTTTCAATACCACACATTGATGGTGGTACCACAAACTAGATCTCCAACTATGTGTCAATTTGGGGTTAGCTCGAGTGATATTAGGGATATTGGCCTCCTTGCAATATAACCGAATATGTAACAAAATGGTTTCTTATTCTAGGATGCATGAGCTCACTAGGGTTGTTCCCGATATACCTTATGGTAGGTGTGGCCCAAGTTCATGTTGCAAGGATGGTGTCTAAGGCCTAGGTGTTGGGACATGGAAGCTCCTCACTTCATTTGGTAATAAAACAAGCAAGCATTTAGCTAATAACGAAAATTGTTCTTGAATTTATATACCCCTCTAGAATACAGGATGTATCTATGTGCATGGAGGTGAATCCCACAGTCACAATACCCCAAAGACTATGGTAAGTGTGTAGATGTTACTTCCATTTCATGTTACCCCCTTAAAATGAAAAAGGGAAGGATGACTAGCCACTTTTGATCCTCAAGATCGTCCTAGGATGTGAGAGGAGAGCATATACGGTTTTGCCTTCAAGATGAACAAGCAACAAAGGGAAACACACAAGAAAGATAATGCAAAAAAATAAATGCTAGATGATAAAATGAAACGATAAAGATTAGTAGTTTGATGATTGGGTCTTCAAGAGGAGGCCCTACAAAACAAAGGTTAGTAGTTTGATTTTTGAACCCAATTTCTTGGACTAAATAAGCTGCAAAACAAAAGGATTAGTAGTTTTATATTGATTTTTATATTTGATAAGCGTAGGAAGCTGAAAAAAAAAGTGTTAGTAGTTTGGAACAAGAAATTATAACTCAATGTGCAGTTAAAATGACAAGATTTAGGAAAATGAAAACCATGAATAAATTATACTATTAAATTCTAAATTAACACTTTCATGACATAGATATATTTAATACCTTTATGAAAAAAAAATGCAGATTCATTTTGAGGTCGGGATCAAAAGTTATGAATCTTAGAAGTAGCGAAAAAAATCAAGACAAAAGTGCAAAAAATAGAACAAAAGCACCACTTTACCGCAAAAGAACCACTTTATCTCGCAAAAGCACCACTTTATCTACAAAAGTGCCACTTTGTGTGAAAAAGTGCTACTTTACCTACAAGTGCACTACTTTGTCAAAAATTAAATTTTGGGGATTTGAAGGTTGAAAAAAGCATTGAAGCATTTACAAAAGCACCATGAAATTTACAAAAGCGTTGAAACATAATATCTGTCACAAAATTTAAAATTTTAAGGGGTAAATATAAAAAAAAATCTCAAATTCAGACAACTTGTTTATAATATGGAAGGCTACTAAAAGTAATCAAAATTTTGGGGTAAACCCCATGGTGGGCGTAAAAAATGTATATGTTAAAAATATTAGTTGAAAGTTAGAAACCAACACAAAATAATTGATTCCTAAATCTAATCTATTCAACAATACCTCAGATAGAGCAATGGATTGAAAAGAGGAGAGAGATTATACCTACACTTACCTACAAGATTACAAAATCCTCCTTTGATGTGTTGGATTTGCTCTTGGATGATTGATTGTTTCTTCAAATGTTGGTGGAGACACATGAGAAAAACCTCTATTTGATCGATTGATGATTTATTTATGAAGGATGAAGGATGAGTGATGATAGATTAGATTGTGATTGGTTATGGATTTTCAAGTTTTCCAAGCTAGCTCTAATGGAGGAGGAGAGCTTAATTAATAGTTTGTATGTGGAGGATTCAATGGCTAAGATGAATCCATGTTGGATTTGAATCAATGATGGAGAGTGCATGAGAAGATTAGAGGATTCTATAAATTTGAATTTAAAATTCATGGAGGGAAGAAGCTTCCATTGAATTAAAAATTCAATGGAAGGAGAAGGTTAGAGAGGCTTTTAGATTTAGAAGCCTCTAGATTTAGAGGTGAGGATGTGATTAGGATTAGGATTAGATTAGGTTAATAAATTATGATTAGGGGTGAGGTTACATGGAAAGGCTAGGTGTAGGGATGTGTAGGGTAGGTTGGTAGGTAGATGTAGGAATATTAAATTCCTAGGAAATGTTAATGAAGAATTAAAATAGGATAATATGATATAATAATAGATTAATGATATTAATGATAAAATGGGATGTAATAATGGATTTAAAGGATTAATGATGAAATGATAAATGATAAAGGGTAAATATGATAAAATGGATTAATAATAATAATTAATCTTGTGATTAATTATTAAATGGGTGATGTTGGGATATTTTTTGGAACATTAATTATAATTAATCATGTCGACATTTTAGATGTCTACACATAGGTAGAGCTTAAGTGACGAGAAGAAGAAAAATTAGAAGTGATGACATGATTCTCATTAGACATAGACGAATAAGATTTAGGAACCCATTGAGATGTAATAAGAAGAGAGGACCATGTAACAAAATGTTGTGGAGTGAATGAAATAAAAACCTTAACGCTCAAGATGTTTGATTCTTCATTGTAAAGCATAACAATCATCACCATTATGTCTGTTGATTCAATGATAATTACAATATGGATGACCTTGATATTTTGCAAACCAATAAGGAGGATAACAATGAGTATATGACAAGCTAATTAATTGATGAGCTATGAGTTGTGGAAGAATATATTGTTGCATAACATTGAGATCAAACTTAAGAGGTGCAAGGATTGGTAAGATTTAAGGTTCACCGACATGAGCACATGTAGAAGACATTGGATGAGGATGATAAGAATAAATAACATGAGCCCGAGAAGCGTCCTAAGAAGTTTGATTTCAGATGTTAGAGATGTAATCGTGGATTCCATAGTCCAAAATTTATCTTGAAATAGAGAATGTAAAGCTTGAATTGATTTACAAATAGATTGATTAAAATTAGAACCAAAAGAATCATCAGAATAATGATTGAAGATAACACTAACTTGAGTAGGCATTGTATCTAAAGGGACACAAAAATTGTGCATGGCTCTTTGGATAACATCTTTACAAGATGGGTAGATTTGAAGCAATTGAATTAAGGGGAATAGAGGAGATTTAGAAGTAATAAAAGAAGAAAAAGAAAAAGATGCCTAAATATAATTGCAATGTAGAAGTAAATGGATAAGTAATGAATTACAGAATTAACCCAAGAAAATAAGTAATTGAGATTTAAAAACCTAATTGTAAATGAGGAGTTAAAATGACTTAGCTGATTTGTAGTGACCCTGAAGGTGCATAGAACTAATGAACTCAAAAATTTGAAGTGCAGACTATTGTGGTGAAGCCCAGAAAAAATGTAGAAGTTTTAGAATATGTTAGAATACAATGCTTATGGAGGGTTAGGGGTGCTTGGGGCACTGCAGACATGTTTTGGGCACTCATGACTACTCAAAAGCTATGATAACCAATTTCATTGGGTTGTGAGATGTGTTTTGTCCTTCTCTTATTTCCGCTAGTATGCCACACCAAGTTCGCAGATGTTGCCTCAGAACTTACAATGAATAAATGACCTAAAACCTCTCAAAAGCACATCAAATGCCGTAAATAAAATAATGCAAATGATGGTTCAGACTGTCCTCACTGTCACGAAGTGAAATTACTACCGAGCACCGCACTACATCTTAGACCCAATGTAGTTCTATGTTCATGTGTGTGTAATCATTCCCGAGGTTGCTCTTGTGCATGTTACACTTAATAGCAAGCAAGTAGCTAGATGTAAAAAAATGCAAATAGATGCATGCATGAAAGAATGAACTTCCCCACCTATGAGTGTATGTAGAAGTATCCATCCCTTTCCCTTGTGTGTGGATGCTAGATGGATGTTTGAATGCTCTTGTAAAGGCCTTTGAATGCAAGCTCGGTGGTGATAGATAATGTTTAGTGATTGGTCCCTTATTACGATCACATAACTTTATATTTATATGATTCTCTTGCTTGAATTTTGTAATTAACCTTGAAAGGGATAATACCAAAAATGAGATGCTTAAATGATTGGAAAGGACCTAAAAGATGCGAACAAAGTATAAAGCGGTCATGGGCACCCAGAGGGGACAAAGATGTATGGCACTAGCATCTTGGTTAGGCGTTGGTGTCCAAAGTATGAAAAGATAGAATGGGATAGAAAGAGTGTAAGATCAACAAAGGTAATAGAAATAAAGAAAAGATGGCCAAAAGACTAAGATAAATTAGTACTTTTCTTACTTATGAATCATACGAATAGTAATATGTGATCAGGAGTAGATAGATACACAAAGTGCATGATTTAGTGTCTACATTTGCCCCCACTTTATGTTGTTGAGTGAAAGATCGATAAAATAAAGTAGATATAAGATGTGTACCTAATAAACATGTAGTCAATGGAAAAAATAATGCCGAGAGACAAATAAAATCATGGAATGATAAAAATTTGAAGCATTGAGCTAGAGAAGAGGAAGTGAAAAGTGATGATGATAATCCTAGGGCAGAAATGTATGTGTAGATTGTCATGATTGTAATTTATGATGTCGATTTTCACGATGTGAATGATGTTGTTGATGTGATGTGCCTACCGCTTCCCATAAATATGGACCTACAAAAGAAAAGAAAGATAGAGTAGTCAAATATGCATGTAGATGATCAAAACAAGTAAAAAGTATGTAAAGAGATATGTGAAAATGTAAAAAGGAACATGTGCACCTGATCTATGATGAGTGAATGAGATAGAAAGAATCATGTACATGTTGTAGAAGAACTAGTTTTTTGGATGATCTCACACCAGTTGTGTTGTTTGTGAATTTTTTTGGGTGATCTTGCAAAAATAAATGGAAGAAGTGTAGGGAGAAAAGTATGGTGTCATCCTCCAGCCTTTAACTACTTCCCACAATATGAACACCACCATAGATGGTGTGTAAAAATACAATCTATTTTGAACAATTATGATCCACCATGAAAGTAGAAAATGTTGTGTAGTGCATGTATGCCAAGTGCTAAGGACTATGTGCCCTGTAAAAGAAGTTGTGTAAAGTGGTGTAGAATATACCGAACTAACAAATACAAAGTGTAATTACCTCATGCACATAGGAATCTAGGAAGGGTTAGGGGCACCCAGTGCTACTGTCTTAGTCTAGGCATTGGTGATTGTGTTGTATTGAGGACCCAAGTCGGGATCTAGGCCGTTGCTAAGATTGATGACTATGTTGTACCGGGAAATTGAAATGTGTTTAGTGATGACTTTGAAATACTCTGTGGGGTGAATCATTTAACCAAAATATACCCCCCCTCATTTGGGGTACATACAACTTCAATAAGTGTAGACATGTTGTCCTCTCAAAATTTCCCCTCTTTTGAAAGTCAGAATTTTGAAAAATTTGAGTTAGCACCTTTAGTAATGTTCTAATGAAGAGAAAACTTGAGGAGATAGTGAAAATTACATTTTGGAGTCTTTTTGGTGACTTGCGGGTCTATTGGACATTTTTTCTCTCATGTCCCAAGTACCTCTAGGCCTTCTGTTCACCGATCAGCCACTTTCCCCACAAATCCTTAACTTTCAGCTTTTTCAAAACTTTTTGGCCCGTTTGTCCCAAGTTTTCCTGGACTTCCTTTTACTTGATCGTCCACATCGGCCGCATCGGGTACTTCACGTACTTTTGTCCCATCTGTCCCAAATACGTCTGGGCTTGCTGTTCCCACTTTCCCCACATCATGTGCATCGGCCAAATCATGTCCTCGCATCCCTCGCATCTCACGTCCTTCGCGTATCTAAGTTCCTGGACTGCCCATGCTCATTTTTCTGCATTGCCCGCATTGGCCGGATCGCGTCTTCACGTCCCTCATGTCCCAAATGTACTAAAGACCATCCGGCTAGTTTTCTCCTTTTTCCCACTTTTCATCTTTTTGAGTCGGTGCGAGGTGAATTTAATGCACATTTAATGACCTTATCTCTCCTAAACAACTATTTAATTGGACTATCTCCTACGCATTTGTCACATTGCTCACTTGCCATCTCTTGCTTGAATCCTTGCCATTAAATTTGTTTGCTCGTGCCCCTGTATCCCTTGCATTCTCATCACAATTTTGATCTTGAAAGGATATTCCCCTGTGCATTACAAAAATGAAGATCAAGTTTCAAGGGTCAGGAACATGTGTCACCTCTTGAGACCTTTGTACTAGATATTGGAGACTAGTGAGGTTCGACACTTAGATTTTGGGGATTTTTGGGGAAGATTAACATGCTCTAATCCTGCTCCCATGGCACAAATGATCAGTGATAGTGGAATTGCATACGCGGCTAGTTTTCCTATCTCTGTATAGTGTGTGGACACGGTGCTTGCCTACGGAGCCCATTTTAACCCGGATACTAAGGAACTCACCAATGTGCATGGGGAATTAATTGTGAAACTAGATGTTGTTGCCATTGTTGCTTCCCTATGCATTCCAGAGACTGAGGATTCCATAATTCTCACTCGTGCCCAAGCTCAAACCCTATTCAACCAAGACAAAGTGACAAATACAAGGCACGTATAGCAAAATCATGGTTAAAGAACCCTAAGAAGGGAGCATCCCGACTCTCCAAGGCATTATACAGGGTTGATTTTAATGAGGAGTTGTCTGACTTTATTATTTTTCTCACCCATATCATGGGGTTTCCTTCCACCAATGAGTTTCACTTCTGGATGTGCCCCTTCATAAACATCATCTGCGAGGGCAAGTAGAACATTAATTGGGCTGAAATTGTTTGCATGAATTTGACTGAGCAGATTGTCTAGTGTTCAATAGACTAAGAAGTTCTATATGACTTCTTATCTCATGTATACCCTGGCTACATCCCAGCAGTGGTTCGGTTTCACCTACATAGAGGGCCAAAAGAATGAGCCTATTTACGCATACTGCCCTTAGTTTACCCTTGAAACTAGCAATCACAATTTTAGAAGAGTCAATGATGCTTTCACCATGTATATTGTAAGACTCTTAGAGGGAAACACTACTAGGAGATTTTCTTGATGAAGCTATGAACCTGATAGCCAAGTATGGGTCTTTCTTTATCCAATTCAGGAGGTTTTCATACATCAGGCTGGCTGGCTATGAAAGCACACCTCTCAAGCTCCCTATGTTCTACAAAGTGATAAAATGGCCCTGGTTGAAGTATGTAGGTAGCTTGATAAGCTACATAGGACATGCAGAGACAAGAAGATCACTGGCCTGCATTTCCCTATCTCTTTGGGAAACTATACATGTAAAACAACTTTGGATGCCCAAAATGTAGAAAGGGCTATTACTTCTATCACTGTTCATTTCTTCAGACCCAGAACTTGCTTTGATCTGAAGAATTTTATTGAGCAGAACCTCAGGATAAACTATCATCACAAGCCAGATACTGAGGATTACTGGGCTGATTGTGCAGATGATTTTGAAGCTGACGGAGGCACTATGGCAGACTCTCTCTACAACACATTAGAGATCTCAATCTTTACCAAGTTCCTGAAGGACTTAAGGAGGATGATGAGGACTTACAGTCCTTTGAATATGAGACAACAATCAAACACACTCCTTTGGAGGATCTAGATTGGTACAAAAAGGAGATTATGGCCCCTGTTCTTGTAAGAACTAAAGTTTGGTTTGACAGGAAGGTTCGTGAGTTCAAGAAGAATCAGGGTGGATCTTCTTCTAGAGACACCTCTACACCAGGGAAGGAAGCACATACAACCAGTACCAAGGTTCTTGAGAAAACCCCTCATTCTTCCTCAATGAAAGAGCCTGAGTCATCTACTCCTTCTACTCAAGTATACCAAAAGAAGATCAAAGAGGTTAAACAGGAACCAATTGATGAAGAACCTCTTCTTGAGCATCTAGAGCTACCTTTAGGACTAGAGAACATTATCATTCTTAGTGAGAGTGATGATGGTGAAATACCAAATCCTGTAGGAACTCCTGAAGTTACTGTTGAAAAGAAAAGGAAATGTCTAGTGCAGAGCCTCCTAGTACCACAGACTCCTCTACAAAGGAAGCTCCTGATACTCCCTCCACTTCTTTGCTAGAGGAAACAAGTGGTCAATACTCTAAGTGCCATGAGTTCACTTGCTCTTGGGCCCCTTGTTCCTTCCTCTTCTTCTTCTACTTTTTCTTGGGTGCAACCCATGGTTGACAACAGGAAGAGGAAATATTCCTCTCGGATAACAGGGCCTGATTTTGATGTTGTAGCAGCTTTGCTAGGAACTACTCCTCCTCCTCTAGCTAAGAGAGCCAAGACCACTTCAAGGATAGTAATTGATGCTCAAGGCCAGCAGTTCCTAGAGGTTACAAAGCCCAAGGTTGATAAGGCAGAGCAGGATCTCTTGGTCTCTGATTTAGAGCTTTCTAGAATCCCAATGGGGGAATCCACTCCTGAGAGTGAGGTTCATAACCTTCAAGAAATAGTGACAAAGGTTATTGAATGAGTAGAGAAGGGAAAGCAAACTATAGAACAGTTGGAAGAATAGAATCAAGTTCTTTCCAACTTTATCAAGTCATTATTGGCCAAAGATAAGGTTTTAGATCCTGCCCCACTAGCTTCTCTTCCGCCCCCCATGATTCTCAGCTAGGATGAAGTTCAAAGCATCAAAGATATACATAAGTATTCTACTTATGGAAAGGCTTTGGAAGCCATGGTTGATGATATGATTATAGCTGGCTTGAATTTCATTGAGGAAGCCTTCAAGGCCAACGAAGGTGATTAATCTACAATAGAAACTCACTTCCTCAATAAAGGTTATGGATAAAGAGTTGAAGCTCTGGACTAGTTATATTATAGATCTTCACCTTATGGGCCAAGTTGATGAGAAGATCCTGTTGGCCAACAATGTATTTGATGATGCCAAGAATAACTTGTCAAAGGCATGGGTTTTTGGTGTCGAATGGAAAATGAAGGTTCTGGAAGAAGCACTGGGTGAATTAAATAATGTGTGGTAGAAAGGAGAATCTTTCAAAACTTGTGTTTCCTCTTCCTTTAAATATATTCATTGCCATCTTCATGATGAAACCTCGTGTTCCTTTCTCTCTTTAAGAGATCAAAGCTCAATTTGAACATTTATCAAAGAAGACTTGTTCAAAGAAGAATTAATTACCAAAGAGAAGATAAAGGACATTTGCTTCCTTCAATCTATAATTGCTGAGGCAAATAAAGAATACCTGGAGCATACCGAGTTTGATAAAGATATGGAAAAATGTCTAGGCACTTGGTCTCATGCCACTGCCAACACAACAATCCCACGAGGTATGGAGATAGCTGAAGCATTGAAGAAATTCAGATATCAGATCCTCAAATCAGTGGGCCCGCCTCAGCCATAATCAGATGTTTCTTCTTTTGGATTCTCTTTTCCTCCTTCTATTTTTAAGTGTTGAGCTCCTTGTAAATTAATTAAGGATATTGTATTGAGCATTTCCTTAATTAATATTTTAGTTAAAAGAAATGGTTACCAAGTGTAACTAATTTGTAAGCTATATAATGAGCTCTCCATGCCATTCTAAGGGGCTAGAACTCTGACTATTTTTGCAAGTGTAAAAGATTTTAAAAGCTATCAATACAAGAAGACTTCTCTTTCTATTTCTATCTGTGGTTATTCATTCTTTCCTATCTGTTAAAATTATTGAATCATTTATCTATTTTGCATCAAGAAGCTTTGTATTCTTGTGGATGTCATCTCTGGAACTTTGTGTCTATGAAATAACATCTTATGGCTTTAACGTAAATGATTTTGTTCTATATGATCCTAATTCAACATTTATAAGGAATTATTTTGCTATCTATATTTCTTGAGAATGTTACTCTTCCTTTTCCCACTTCTTAGTTCTTTTTCCTTTTGTATTGATAATCAGTCATTTAAAAACACTTCCATGATATCAGAGTTCCTCTTTAAAACTAAACGTTGTACATTTGTAAATAGGTTTTGCCTTTAAATAAGGTAACCTCTCCCATTAAAGAGGAGAGACTTCTGTCCCCTGACTGTTTCTTTCATTAAATTCCTTATTTGACAACCAACAAGACACAAAATCACACACTTATTAATATTATTATACCATCAAGTATGTTGTTTTATAAATGGATCTTGCGTAAGAAAAGTATTCACTTATGACCCATCCCATATTCCATCTGTTTGTCTTGATGGTCTTTGTTGTTATTTGTTTTGTACACTTCTCACTCATACAAATAGTTATGGTCGGGTCTCAGGGATCCTTATTTGCTAGTTCCCACTCATTTTTTGTCACTTGTCTCTAGACACTAGTGCCCAAGGCTGGACACTATCACCAATCACTCCTATCCATATTTGACGCCCATGTCCTCTTTATGTTTTATCTTATTTTTTACATTTGAGGTTGGTGTTTAAGGTTTTCCCTCTCATCTCTCGAGGTACTAGTTTTATGTTGGGTCATTAGTGTTGAAATTTGAACAAGAGATCCCTATATAAACACAACATACATACCATTATATGTGTAAACTATTCTTATCAAGGGCTAGTTATCTACATAGAGAAAGGGGTTGCATTTGGGCCATTAATACACATACACAATGTATAAGAATGGAAGTTCATTCTATTTCATCCACACATTTGCATTTTATCTAACTATTGTATGTTATCTTGGCATCATTGGCACAAGGGAAACCTAGGCACACTATTAAACACACAAGCACATAAAACTACATTGGGTCTAAGATGTAGTGCAATGCTCAGTTGTAATTCCACCATTGTGGTGGTTGAGGATAGTCTGACCCCCATTTTTCATCTTTCTTTTTAGGATTTGATGTCTATTTGAGGGTTTTGCAGGTGCTTTCTTCATTACAGGTTTATAGGTACCTCGGCGATCCAAGTGCGACATACACACAAAAAAATTTGAACAAGTGTGATGCATTAACAATCATATATGAACCAGATTCTATCCTTTTCTATAATCCAAGGCACCCATAAGCGATTAGGGCACCCAATTGCCCCAGTCTAGCCAATTTCACCTTTGTTACATTTTCTAGGGTTTTTCAGGTGTTTGTTATTCTGTTTCATCACAATGCTTAGTCCCAAGTCACTGCAAGGTAAGAAAAATCAAGGTAAGTACTTTATCCCTCTTATTTCCTTTCATTAATAAAATTAAATAAATTTTTAGCATTCATATTTCAAAGTATATTTCATTTACAATAGTTCTGTACATTTAGATTCATATAATAAAATAAAATTTTATTGAATCATTTTGGTGAACCCATAACTTAGAACTATTTTCCCTAGGATCCACTAAAAACCCTAATGGCTAAGGATATCTCTTCTCCTTCTTAGTTCATGATGTTTCAAAGTAGTATAGATCCTATTTGTGATGAAGTAACTATCATTGAAATCACTTCCTTATGTCATGATGCCACTCTTCCGAATCATATTAACAACTCTTGGCTAACGAATGTAATGTGCCTACTAGATTTGATAATTCTACTATTGGAATTGTTTTTGATCCGATGAGATTTACTTGTTGCACACCTTGTTATACGGTTAGCCACACTCCTAAAATTTCTAATGAAAAATTAGATGATGTTATTATTAGTTTCATGTTTGGTCTTGATGATAATAAACATGTGCATGATGATTCTCATACTAGTCATGATGATACTCTAGCTGCATCTCATACTTCTCCTATTTTTGAAAATTCTTCTCATAATGCATCACATACTAGTTCTCCTACTCCTTCATTCTATGTCGATGATATGCTTAATGATATCCTTCTATTTGAATCTTTGTTTGATTTCGATGAAACATTTGATAGTCAAGATTCTACTTATTTACATACTTTTGAGTGTGAATCCCCGCTCCATTGTCATCTTCTTTAGAGATAGTATATAGTAACATGCATGACTCATCTCTATCTATTAGTTCATCTCCTCCTATCACTTCATCTCTGTCTATTAGTTCATCTCCTCCTACCACCTCATCTCCATCTATCACTTCATCTCCTAGGGATGTTTCCGATGCTAGTCCTACTATTTATATGGATGTTCCATGTCCTTTACCACCTATTACTTCTTCGACACCAACATCTAGTGTGCCCTTAGCATCAGAATATCCTATATCTCCTCTTGATATTCTTATGATTACTCATCATGGAAAATTACAACTTCTTAACACATTATTGCCATCCTCTATTATTCCTTCACAATATATATTTTCTCTCATGCATGTTATTTGGAACTTATAGGCTCAAGTTTAATGTCTCACATTAGAAATCAAGGCCTATTATGCTTCCATTGATAATAATTCATTGCATGGAAATCCTATTCCCAAAAAGATTCACAATTTAGCATTTCCTAAGGATTTTGTTATGCCTACATTTTCATGTTTTGATGGTACTGGAAATCCATACTTGCATCTCAAGCATTACCATATGGCTATGGATTCATATTCTAATGATTGAATATTACTTTAAGACTTTTTCCATAGTCTTATAAATGATGCTCTCTAATGGTACACACATCTACCCTTTGGATATATTAGTACCTATTGTGAGATGGAAGAATATTTTCTTCATCAATTCATAGTCAACAATGGCCCTAGAGTCACATATGATCATCTACCTAGCTTACATCAGGGAAAAACAAAACCTATCATTGATTACATTTTACGATTCAATGTTTGCATGCACTAGCTAGTTTTTCAGCCTATTGACTTAGAGAATAATTTATCTTCTATCACAGTTGATTATTTCCTTAAAACAATGATTGTAATATGATACATGTGAATCATTCACACTTTTATGTTATAGAGTCATTGATTTAGAACATGATCTCATTGCTACACATGTTATAGATCCTCCTCCTCTAACTACTAATACTACGTCATCTAGTTTTTCTTCTCTCTCATCTGTTGAGTGGCCTCCACAAAATCCAACTCTACCTCACAAGCCACCCAATCTTCTACATTACATAATCATCCTTCATCTCCTACTCCGTGTCAAGCTACACCCTGAGACCACTATACATGTTTCACGGGGATCATTAATTTTTTTAATCACACCAAACCTCATGATGTGTTACGTGCCTTACTTGACTACTTTTAATATTCTTACCTTCTAATCAACACCATCCACCACATCACTTGCAATACCGATTATGATAAACCCTAATGTAACTATCACATTATAAATGGCCATGGGAACAAGGATGGTTATTCCCTTCATGATCAATTACAAAAATTAGAAGATAAGGGCATCATTTTCTTTCATTCTCACTCACGTGAGTGGTCTATATCTCCACTCCCTTGTAGGTGTGTTGTTACTCCAATTGATTTATCTCCTTCTTCTAGTTCTAATGTCATTGTTCATCCACCACTACAGGTTGTTACTCATGCACACTCTCCATCTCATCCATCCATTATTGCACCATCTCATCTGCCATGTCATGTTATTAATACACATTGGCTTCCATAGCCCTCAAAGCATTCACGCTTCCTACTATTGGTCCACCCATCATTGGCCCTCCTCCACATAACATTCAATTTGGATCATACACGCATGCTACTTTCATTCCACATACTTCCACCACTTCACACTACCTTGGTCTTTTGTGGGTGATTTCTATCACCTTACCCCTGATGACACACTCATGTTCTTATAGTTCTTACATGACTATTGAGGGATCTGTTACAATAATAACCTCTCTTCATGTGCTTTCTTGATTCATCTAGTGCACATTATCGAATAATTTCCCGATGACACACTCTTGCTTTACGGTTCATTCTTGACTATTGAGGGATATTATCTAAGTGAACCTCATCATCTATACATAGGGGGACATCCCTATTCCACCCTCCCCACCTTCATCATACTAACATGTGACCACATCATAATTTTACACATCATCAATCATTTATCACAATTTATTTTTTGTAATCATATTACATACATTATCTATCATCATATACACTATATCATCATCACATTACTCATTACTCAACAACTATGCATTACAAATCAATTCAAAAAATATGAGCAATACTCAAACACATCAAGCATCATATATAACAAAAAAATCACATACATCATATGTCATACATCATCATCACAATAACACATCAATAAACATCAAATACAATGATCATACACCAATAAATCCATATATATATATATATATCATTCATAATCATAGTTACAAAACATCTCATCACCTGGGGGCAAATACCCTACATCAATACAACAATACATATCATAGAGCATCATCCCTATCACTATTGGCAACTACAAGTGCTATAGAACTAGAAGCCTCGCTATTAACTTTGTAACACTAATCACGACCCCTATATCTCTCTACTGTCTACGTAATAATGTATTCTCTGTAGACTTCTCTCGTAAAATGACTTTGTAACTCTCGTAAACCACGTGAATACATATTTAGCTAAAGTACCTCCATAAAAACTCTCTCTAGCTCATTGTGTCTCCTCTCATGCCTCATCTCACTCGCTCAGTAGCACTATGCGGTCATTGCTGCTATCACAATTGACTAAAACAAATGGGCATGCTCACCCACAATATTATCTACACGCTCTAGCATGCCTCCACCGGCGAGTATGTCAGTGGGAACATTCCATGTCAATGTGTGGATATATGTGTGTAAAATCAATGACCAATATGCATTTCCTAAATCCATATATCCACGTGTTAGACACCAATACCAAGCATGTAATAAATAAAAAACAACACCATACAAATTTGTACGCTCTATTATCACTGCTGCTACACTATTGGGGCCATGTGCTTACCCCTTCGTTGATCCTCCTGGTGGTGATCCCACCGCATCTACCAATACTATAAATTAAAACACCCACAAATGTGAGGCCCACCATGCTTGGTATACCTCTCGTGCATCTTATGTTTTCTGCATCTATCGGCTCTATCACCCCATCTGCCTTGTTTAGCCCTAGAGGTATTAGTTGAGCTCCTATGGTGCTTGGCTTGTCCCTTGCCCTCCTTGGTGACCTAGTAGATCTTAACCATACATATGGATATGGGGGCACTTCCTAGGCCATACCAAATTATCGTGATACAAACTCTACTTAAAATAACTTGGTCACCTTAAAACTGATCCTCTAACAACATAGTATGATGTACACATCATAACTCCATTGCATCCTCTAGCCACCCTCCATAATCTCTAAGTACGGCCTCCACACAATGGCCTCAAGCCCCATCTAATCTATCATCACTCTATAGGTGTCTATATCCATCTTCATCCTATTGATTCCTAATCACAACACCCATGAATGTCTATAACTCGATGGTTTGAAACTCTCGGTGGATCTGCATAACATGGAACTTTTCCCAAAGTGTGGGAATTTGTAATTGGGAAAGCTCTTTGGATGAAGGCCAGTTCCTATTCCTCTAGCTTGCTAAGGAGATAGGGTTAAGAAGATGCAAGAAAATAAACCTAAACTAACAAAAGTGATACACGAAAAGGAATGTTGAACACCCGCTTTGCCATTAAACACAAACCATTAAAATGTAATACAACCACCATGCTGAGATAACCAGGATTACAATGAGATATTAGGAAGATGCAATGAACATAAGAGAGGGTTGAAAATCATCCACAAACTTTTATTATTTCTCTAAAGATTTGATACAATCCATTACAATGGCCAAGAGGAACAAACTTGCATTACAACTTGAATGGGAGGTTTGAACTCCACAATTCCACTTGCAGACAAGAGAAGAAGGGAGGTTGTAATACCAAATTGTCTAAAACTTTTTCAAAATTCCCCTCCTTACAATATATATGAAGAATGAGAGAAGAAAGAGAGAGGAATTCGAAATCATACTTCAACCACCCTAGAATGCATTGAATTCACCTACAAAAATGATGGGTTCTATTCAAAACCCATACCTCCATGTACTATTCCTTATTGGGAAAGAAAGGAAGCCCATACCTTCATTATTTTGGTAGGTGAGAAACCTAGGACACCCTCTAAAATGGAGAACTATATTTTTCATTTTGAATAAATTAGTCCCACTCAAATTAAGCTTATAAAGGAGACTACAAGATTTCCAAAAGTTCTTTCTTGTGCAAATCTGAGCTCCCAGTAAAAAGTTATGGCCATCTAAAGTTCGGGGTGTCATTCTGCAAAAAATGTGAGTTCTTGATCTTCCTTTTGAAGTTTGAAATGCATGTAACCTTCGAAATCCTGAAATTCAGACTTTCGGATATTTTGGTTTTGGAAGTTAGGCTACTGTTCATCTGCTTGGGCACTCGAGAGTTCCAGAACTCCAAAGTTCAAAAGTCTGAAAATGTTGTTGTGTTGACCCTGAGACCAAGTTTGACTTCCAAAATATGAACCCTTTTAGGATTTAAACTTTCTATATTTCATACATTTTGGACTCTTTTCTTGTTTTTCCACCAAAGAATCGAAACTTGGAAATTTAGACTTTTGGAATTTCAAAATTTTTCCCTTTCGGACCTTTTTCACTATTCATTGCCCAAATCACCTCGAGAGTTTCAAAATTTGAAACCCGAAACTTGAAAATGCCATCGTTTTGACCACGAAACCAAGTTTGACTTCGAAATCTGAACCCTTTCAGATTCAAACTTTTAGGATTTCAGACATTTTTGGTCACTTTTCCTTTATTATCGTTAAAGAGTCTAAAACTCTAAATTCCACATCTCGAAACCTGAAATTTTGTTGGACTTTTAGAATTTCAGATTTCAGGTTTTTTCTCACTTTTTTTGGTGGCCATTCAATTTCTCGAAACCCGAAACCCAAAACTCGAAATTTTAGAATTTTGGATTTGGACTTTTTCAAATTTTCCCCCTTATCTCTGAAGTGTTGAAAACGTGAAGTTTGAAAAATTGAGCCTTTCTCCATTCTTCCACTTGAGCTTTGATCTCCTTCGATGTTCCCTTGGCCATTCATTTGTTGACCTTGCATTTCCATTATCAAGCTTACTGCACTCGATTTTGAATTGAAATGTGAGCTCGCATGACTAAACCAACCTCTCCATTTCCTCCTATGCAAGGTCACATTTGATCAAATTTTTCCTAAGGGAAAAATTGGATAACACGACCCATGCACACCGAGGTTTGGCCTTTCCCAATCTCCTAAGGTCTAGCAAGCGGCATCGTAATGTAATATGCTCATAGGCCCATACATGTAATAACATCATAGCTCTAATACCACCACCATGCTCCTCTTATGTAAAACTATATAGATCATTATATAGGTAGGCCAACACACATCATGCCCAAGCATACCTAGTGATCTCCTCCCCTATTTGGTGAGAGATATCATACATCTTGTATAATATGCCTACACCATCGCCCTCCATTGCAATCAATGACATTATCACCATGGAAATAAACTTCCATAATCGTAGAACCCTTGATCTTAGAATAACATCTAGGCTAATATGGGCCTCGATAGGAACTCGATTCCCCACAAAATACCACATAGTGGCCCTCATCTATCTCTGCATATCATCCACTGCCATAACCTGTACCCTCTCACCAATAATAGGTAATCACAATATGTGATACACATCCTCTAATGTGACTGTCATCTCCCCTATACGAAACCAAAATGTACACGAATCCGCACACCACCTCTCACACAATGCTATAAGCATAGGCATATTATGGCGCACATCCCGCATCCTCACAATATGCCTCGGAGTTGGAATGATCTAACACATCCCACTCATTGTTTGACAACCCTAATATGCGAAATGTACTCAAATGATGTCCACCTCAAAACTCTCTCAAGTGAATATCCTTTTGCACACCACAAAATAGCAAAAACACAACGTTGGAACGTCATACATATACAAGCATCCTCATCAACAACATCAACACACATCAACTTTCACATTTACATCACTCTAGACTCAACTCGTGCTTTCTATACATGAGCACCTAAAAGCAAGACTGGGGCACCCAGGAGTAGGACACTAATGTCCATGTTTGGGAACTCTTGTCCCAAAGTTCGTTAGTGCCTTTAATTCTCTTGTCCAAGTACAAAGCGACAAGAAATTAAAAAAAAATTCACAAAATTTCATCAAAAATGACTAATATTAACACATTTTTTGAAATAAAGCATGCTTACCAACTCCATTGTCATACATGATGCCACAACCATTAGCACCATCTCGAATTGACTTAGTCATAGTGATCTAACCTGTGACATCCTCACACACCCAGAGCTCACTATCACACTTATGTAAAAGACAAATGGGTTACCTAATCACTTTTTCACACTACTATGTATAGTAACTCTCCATTATTCACTTTATTATAGTCATTATTGACACTCATTCTCAATTAAATAGATCACAAGATTTTGATCATATCTTGAGAATTCTTACTTATATTTCTATCCTGTTTGTATAATTCCTTTCATAATTCCACCTACTATCATATCATACATATTACACACCCAAAATTTCTCTTTAACATTATTTTACACTCAATCTACACAAACTTTTATGATATTTCTCATATATTATCCATCACATTATTACACGTTTACTTTCAACTCAACGTTCATTATCATTATCAATTCCCCTTTTGCCGAAAGGGGGGGCATACAATTGGGGTCATCTTGTAATTCCCCTTACACAATTACACTATCATTTTACATGTCTAAATCATCATTATCAAAAATTTACTCATACACCATACGAAATTTCACATCACTTTCTAGCGATTCCCCCTAATGACCTAACTTGGGGAAACAACCGTAAAATCTCTCCATGAGTAACCAATAAATCAATCATATACACTCCAATCTCTACACAAATCAAAATTACATCAACCAATAAACATGAACACAACACATTTATTCTCTCATATGACCTAACTTGGGAGTTATATCACCACTTTCCCAGATGACCTAACATGGGAAGTTATTCTACATTTTGTGATTTCTTCCAGATGACCTAACATGGAAGCCAACACATACACATTTCAATGAAACCCATGGGGTGGGGAAAATGATATGTCATTTCCTTTCCCATAATGATCCTATATGGGTTATCATGTTTGACTGAAAATTGGATCCAAAATCATCAAAATTTTATCTATGTTTTTCTGCAGTAGCTAGATCTTTTTAGGATGTAGATAAAGTTGGAGAGACACTAGAATTATCTCCCTACACTCTTCCTCTGATGGAAAGATGCCCAAATCCTTAGTTTTTCACATGTACACATACACAATCGGGTTGGGAATTGATCACTCCCTTCCCCATCACATATCCACCAAAGCAAAAAAGTCATCCAATCTCCAATCACTCACTATCGGCGTCATTTATTTCACTTAGTGCTTCTCATAATGGTCCCACGTCTCTCATTATGCAACATGGATCAACATGTTGAGCCATGATTCACCACACTATATATTCTCACTCGGAACTTACTTCTACTACACTCTTCACATACTTCAACAACATGGGCTTCTCCAGAATTCTCAAGTATGTGTCTCTATCTACTTTATGTTACCAAGCATTTTCTCACCAACATAAAATGGGAAAAATGTAGAGACAAAATCAAACACTTACTAATATTATTATAACGTATATTATGTTGTTTTATAAATGGATTTTTCGTAAGAAAAGTATTCATTGATGACCCATCCCATAGTCCATTAATTTATCTTATTGGTATTTGTTGTTGTTTTTTTTGCACACTTGTCACTCATACACACACATGACTCTAGTCAAGTCTCATGGATCCTTATACATCGAGTTCTTGCTCATTTTTGTCACTTGTCTCTAGAAAATAGCACCTAGAGCTGGACACTAGTGTCGAGACACTCCTTCCATCCTAGGTTCCCCATTCCTCTTTATGTTTTATCTTATTTTTGACATTTGAGGTCGGTATTTTTGGTTTTCCCTCTCATCTCTTGAGGTACTAGTTGACATGTTGGGTCATTAGTGTTGAAATTCGAACAAGAGATCCTTATATAAACACAACATACATACCATTATATGGGAGGACTATTCTTATCAAGGGCTAGCTATTTACATAAAGTAAGGGACTACATATGGGTCATTACTCTACATACACACTGCATAGAAAGGGGATCTCATCTTATTTCATCCACACATTTACATCTTTATCTAGCCATTTCTTGATATATAGGCATCATTGGCATGAGGGTGACCTAAGAGCACTATTGCACACACAAGAGCATAGAACTACATTAGGTCTAAGATGTAGTACAATGCTCAATTGTAAGTCCACCATTGTGGTGGTCGAGGATAGTTCAACCCCTCATTTTGCATCTTTATTTTTAGGATTTGATGTTTATTTGAGGGTTTTGTAGGTGCTTTCTTCATTGCAGGTTTACAAGTACCTTGGCGATCCAAGTGTGATATATACCCGACAAAAGGTGAACAATTACAAAGCCCTAACAATCATATCGGAACTAGTTTCCAACATTTTACGTAGACCAGGATATTAGAATCTAGAGAAGGGTGCCCTAGGTGCCTCCATCCCTCTCCAAGTGCCCCAGTCTAGCAGTTTCACCTTTCTTTGCATTTTTCTTAGGTTTTTGTAATGACTTGTTATTTTGATTCATCACACCTGCTCAGTCCTAGTTCACTACGAGGCAAGAAAAATCAAGGTAAATGCTTTATCCCTATTATTTCATTTCATTAATAAAATTAAGTAAATTATTTAGCATTCATATTTTAGTATATTTCATTTACAACAGATTCTGGATATTTAGATTCATATAATAAAATCATATTTTATTGAATCACCGAGGAGTATTGACCCAAATGAAGACCGAATGTTTTCCTAAAATTATTCCCTAAAGGGAGGAGGGAGTGTGCTTGGTATATACAAATACACACCAAAACAAAATGGCTAAGAGACAAGTGTTAGTACAAGCAAGATAAACACACATGTTAAAAGAAAATGTGTAAGCTAAGCATGTAATAAGTTAGTGTAAATATGCAAGAAGACAAAGGAGGCCGTGAAAAGTGGGTTTCAAACATGGGACATCACTTATGATGTCTCAAGATAGTTAAGGCCGTAGTGGCCACAAGCATACAAACAATCAAGGAATAATAAATACATAGGGCAAGGCCCGCAAACAATGATAAGCAAAGATAGACAAAAGAAAACAATGTGACAAAACCATGGAAGAAAATAGACTTGCAAGAAAAAACTTGCACATGAAGCACCCATTAGCATGTGAGAGAGATAAAAAAATATTTCTAAGCATGTATAATTCTATAATGATGTGCTATGAAAAATGAAACAATAACACTTGTGATGTACAAAAGTGGATGCCCCTAGGAGCCATTGTGGGATTGGTAAGAGGTACTACGCTAGGTATCTATGTTGTGTGTATCGATCTATATGAATGTTGCATCCACAAGTAGAAAAAAAAGTAGATATGGATAAAATACTTATATGAATTAGTAATTTTCTTACATAGGAATCATATGAATAGTAGTATGTGATAAAGACTAGATATATACCCAAAGTACATGATTTAGTTTCTACACTAGCCAAGGGTAGGTTACAAGGATATACCAAGACTAGATAGCTCCATATTAGAGAATTTGTTAATATAATTTCCATGAAGGATTTAAATCAATAATAAATCCTTTATTATCTAGTGTGAATTTGTTGTCTAATTTACAATAACATGCTTAGGATTTGTAGTAGGAACCCTTGGCTACATGAGCTATGTAAAGTGATATTATAGTAAGGAAACAAATTTGGGAGAGATCGGTCGAAATATTTGTGAGAAAGGGCTACTAGAGCATTGGACATGATGTAACTAGTGAATTATGTTGTTCTCTAATATGAGAGAAGTGGGTAGAGAGAACCAACTAGTTTTAGTTGAACATCCCTAAGATTATAGTAATTAAGGGAGTATTGTTATTGCATGCAAAAGAAAATATGTTACTAAAGTGAGTTAGTTCAAAAGGTGCAAAGTGAACACGGTAGTAGCGAGAAATCTTTGAAGGAAGTTATGAATTAGTTAAAGGGTGTAAGGACCAAACTAGAAGTTATAAGATATGACCACATAAGAGGATTCATGAATCAAGAGGCTTAGAGTGAAAATGGATAAGAAATGAGAGATGAAATAATTTATGGAGAAGATCTTAGAGAGGCATGATTATTGAGAGTTATATCTTACATGGGATGAGAACTAGAGGTGGAGGTTCCATGTTTCTTTAGAATATTGGATATAAGTGAGATGGTAGAATCGATCATAAGGTTGGATGAGTAGTTTAAATATGAATAGATCAACAACCTATAAAGGGTAAACATTGTGTAAAGGAGAGTGAGATGTGATGTTGTGGTGGAAAGATGTGAAAAATGAGTGCAAGAGGGAAGGAAAGTCCATAATTGCACAATGGGACTAGGTGGTCAAAAAGATAAAGGAGAATTTATTTCCAAAGGACTATTAGGCGAACTTGTTCCAAATACTACAAGATTTGTGCCAAGGATAGGTATCGATGAAACAATACACCTAGAAGTTCCATTAGATCATGATTAAATCTAGACATGTGAAATTTGACTAAGAAAATGTCACAAGGTACCTTAATGTCTTGACATTGGAACTTGAAGATGATTTAAGTTTGCTGCACATGAAAATCATGGAGGATGTTTACAATTGTGCCCTAAAGGAATAAGAAAAGATGATACACATGAGAAATTTTTAAGAGAAAATAAGAAGACTCGGTAAAGAGTCAACAAGATAACAAGGAGGATTACACATAGAATGCATAGAGGATAGAGAGGTAAGGAAGGATTATCTTAGTGCAAAGAGACCAATTCCTAGTATTTAATGGATGTTAAGTTATACATGTGGGAATAATGAGACATCAAGATTATAACTTTCCCAAAAATAGGGCACAGAGGTAAATAGAAGCATGGGAGAAAGTGGACATAGACCACTCAAATAAGGAAGAGAGAGGTGCAAAGACATGAAGAGTACCCAAAGGAAGGAAATGTGTTGAATAGTTTGAAGAGAGAATTGTATGAAGAGAGGTTGTAAATATTCTACACAAAGTGGAAAATTAAGGGAAAAAGTTACTAGATGGTGGTTAATAGTGAAAGCATTGGCAACCTAGTGGTAGAGGAGACAGTGTAGAAGATTCATTTGAAAGCGAAGGATGCAACCAAACCCGTATAGAGTAACCTATCTAGTGGAAGGTCATTATGGCATTATGTGAGAGAAATATAAAGTGGAGATGAATACTAGGATATTCGTCGATCGATTATTGTATGCCATCCTACTGATGGATGTTTTCCATATTCTATTGGTGAGATTGTGGTATTATGACTAATAAATTCTTAATGATGGAAGGAAAACACTATAAGGGTGTGTAATGAAGGTAATACATTTCTTCTATAAGGGTGTGCAATGAAGGAATATAGAACAAAAATTACATGGAACTGCATAAAACAAATGAAGACACAATGAGAGTAGACGTACAACAATGTTTTTGTGGATATTACCAAAGAAATAAATCTTAGGAGTTGAGTGATGGGTAAAATCAGAAGATGGAATCACCATAAGAATGTGTTTCAAGGAGGAGGACAATGTAAGAAGGGAAATAAAAAGAGTGCATTTGAACCTTATGACAAGGCACAATAGTATTGAACCAAAGGAAGAAGAGGATATAGGAAAGGATGTGGTCATTATATACCAATAATGTGAGGAGGATGAATTGAGATCATAGTTGGAGAAAATAGAGCAGGATTGGCTACAAATATGCAATTCCCATTAGAAGATGAAGAAAATTATGTAGTTAATTATTGAAGAGTGCACAAAAGAGGAAACTCCTATTAAAGGAGAAGAAGAGTACATGGTTGATGACATACATAACAAAGAAAACATGTTGCCAAGTAAAGGAAAAAGAGAAGAAGGATTTACCTTGAAGGAAACAAAGGAAGAACAATCTGGTTAATGATTTTGCAAAATTGCACAATGAAGAGAGGATAAAGGGAGAGATGGAGAAGAAAGGGATCCATGTCTATATCAAAGGAAAAAAAAAATAAAACCAAAAGTAATGGTTGATGCACCGAAAATGAAAAATTACTAAATGAAATAAGGGAAGGAATGACCATGGCCAATGAAGGGTCATGCTATAAAGGGGAAAATGTATAGAATGTGAAGAAATGTGCAGCAAAGGATGAAAGAAAATATAATTACACACATAGAAATAAGATGATAGAGTGCACAAGGAGTTGGAATATGGTCACAATACTTTGGGGAGAAGAAAGGATCTGTAGATGGGTATATTTTGACCTATTATTGCACAAGTCATGTGGTAATATGGGAATAAAATTTCATTAGAGGTGGATGAATTGTGACCTAATTGGTTTAAAATAAAGGATGAATGAAGGGACACAATGTGCAAAGAAATCCCATAAAGATAAAAATGGGGTGAAGAAAGGATACATGTGGATGAGAAAATGCACAAAAATTGGATCCCTGGAGGCATGGGCATAAATGGTGCAATTCGGGAAGGCTATAAGAGGGGAAGGTGGATGGAAAAAGGTGAGCTAGAACTTGCATAGAAAAAATGAGGAAAATGAAACCTTTGGAGGAGATGATCGATCTTAAGAGGTTCTAATACCATAAGTATATAAAACACATTATGAAGAGGTCATAATAGATTTGTGACATGGAGTTTGAAGAGAAGGAAGAAGAAAAGGAATCCAAACCAATATTATGGGATAATGAATCTAGGACAATTATCTTCAACATTATAAACCATGATTCTATTAATCACTAAATCCACTTGATTCACAACTTAAGTTAAAATTACCATGTATGTCCGATGCGGGAACATCATAGGATCAAACCAATCTCACATCGCAATAGGGGATCTTGGAATTTTGGATAATTCATGGGTATGTGAAAAGGTTAATAATAAAGGAAAGGAATAAGGAGGAAATATCACAACATATGATTGTACATAATTATGTTGAATGTTTTGTGCAATAATAAACAATATATAATGGAAATAGTAAAGGAGTGTGAGAAGTTACAGGATGGATTATGAATGGAATAGTGTGCAAAGGTCAAGTGCAAGGTTTGCATGGAAGAAAAGTGGTAATTTGTATAGCACAATAGTGTTGGGTGAAAAATATTGTGCATGATTAGAGTGCATAGTCTTGGACCAATGTTTGTAGTAGTATTGCATGGATGACTTGGATAATTAAAAAGAGGAAAAAAAATGGTAAATAAGATCAACTACCCATGGATGTTTTTCACACATGAACACAAAGATAACATATAAACAAGTATGACAAACATCTAACAAACAACTTATAGATCTTAGCTTCCAAATCTGAAGAGAACATGAAATTAGGAAGAGGATGTCACAATATCTCAAGAATAGAATGAGATAATTTAAAACTTGGAATAAGTGGGAATAGAGGCCATTATAATACATCATATTAAAAATTAGAGAAATTTCATCAAGCCTTTCATGTAACTAACTCGATATAATAACAAGAGGAAGATATGAGAAAGGTCATAGCTAATAAAGTGGAAGAAGTGGGAGAGAATCGATCTAAGGTAAAATTAGCAAAGGGTAAGATCATAGAGAAATAAATATAGGAAGAGAGTTTGTAAGATCCATATGAGGTAATTTGTGAGTGTAGATTTCGTGAAGAATTTAAATCAATAAGAAATCCTCTATTATCTAGGGTGAATTTTTGTGTACTTTAGTAGCATGGTTATGGTTTCCATAATAACAATTTCTAGCCAAACAAGCTAGTCATACTCTCGGTATGTAGGGTGTACATATCTTACCCTATGTAGCATTTGAAACCATGAACTCCATTTTAAGAGCACAAGTTATTAACCATTAGGCCAAAAAAAAATTAGGAGAGCCAAATTCCAATTAACTTGATGACTATTTACTTTACATGTCTCTATGCATCTTTGAAATTTCCACTAAAGGTTTACAAAGAGATGTCAATAAGAAAGAAATCCACACTTGTAAACACCAAATTTTGGTATGGATTAGATAATTTCTATAATGATAATATAATTGGGTGTTTATTGGTTATTGATGCAGATAATATCCTTTTTAGCTCATGTTTCTTTGTTTGTTCAACGTTAAACTTGTTCCCTTAGTGTCTTGTGTGATTTTTGACATTTTTAATCTTGTATTCTATTTGTTGATTTTGTTTTCTTTATTTATTCTTCTCTATTTTCCCATGTTCCTTTTTTATCTCTCCTCCCCTATTTTTATGTGGTCGAGGAAATTATAATTTTTAGTTACATACTATACAAAACAAGCCACCACCTTTGTGGGCCTTTTCACCCCTTATTTTAAAATCCTGTGAGTTTGAGTTTTTTTACGGTTAGATTTCCCACCTATTATGTGTTTAATTACATGCCAATTGGGTCCTATTTTTAATTCAAGAAGTCTATACATGAATTAGTGCATTAGTTCATTTATACATTAATTCAAGATAAATATTTGAATACAACAGTGATATTGAAGTATTATGAGTTTGTGTTTTCAAGATGATCCCCATGCCAAAAGAATAATTTAAGAATTTAGAGAATATTCACTAGTTCTTTTGCATGTAATGAAAGATAAAGATTATGAAATCTACATACACTAGATTATCTATTGGCATGCATCAATTGCTAAGTGTTATTTTGTTCAAAACATGAGGGCATGTTAATTAATGGAGGGATAACACAAGCCCTAATCAATAACATCCATTTTTATGGGTCTTGCAAGGAATTAAGGATGGGTTTAAAGAAAGAATAACAGTTTTATATTAATTTGTAGGAAAAATGACTTAAGTGAGTGAGGTTTCTAAAGACCAAATTTAGTTGACCAGATTCACATATTTCTTTTCATATTTTGATGTAAGTTTCATTTATGTTTTCTATATAGAACTAGTCTATCATTTTTGTACTCTATACAATATTGGTTATGCTAATCATGAAACTCAATATTTCTCAGTTCAATTCATCTTGTTCATTATACATGTATTCCATAGATGGATATCTCATATTTGCATGAAGTTTATTATTATCATATATTTTCTAGATTATCCAATGTTCTAGATAGCCCCTTTATGTAACTAGTTTTTTTATTGATTTATACTTGTTTTGATCTTAATTCTAATGTGTTATGGTTGGTGTCATGTAATTATTAGTACAAACCCACTTTCCATATATACATTTTAGAGAACCATCATTTCTTAAACATCCAACCTAGGGTATTTTATTTGTGTAAGCCTACATTTATCATACTTTTCTAAGTATTTCTCTTAGCCCTTGATATAATTGATTTTCCTAAGGATTACATTTAAAAAAAAATCCTCTATCCTATCTCTTATGTGTGATATTGGTAGTGTGTTATTGCTTTACATTTTATATTTCTTATGTCATCCAAATTAATTAGATATGCAACTATGTTGGTGTAGGATATTTACCATGCATATATTTTAAGTACATGGGATTCCTCCACATAGGTGATTCACCATGATTAGGTGTCTTAGGGTGTCATTATGGCCTTACACGTGTCATAGAGCATCATAGGAGTTACATTTGACCGGCTATTCCGGGAATGTAACTCCCACCTCTTGACGACTACATTTTGGGGGAGTTACACACCCCACTACTATATGTACACCCTTTCATCTTGAGAAATACAATGGAATGGAATGGAGTATGGGATTTGAGCCATTTTTTCCTTAATGCATGCACATTTCTCTCATGGGTGATTTCTTGCTTCAATCTTGAAGCTACATCATTTTGCATGGTTGAGTGCAACATTTTTTTGGATTCCCTCCAGATCTTTGTCATTCCTCTCGACATGGTATTAGAGCTTAGAGCTGGGGATCGGAATCATGTTGCTCGCAATAGTTTCTTACTATTCACTCGCCTCGTAGTTTCATGTGTAAGCTCTCAACTTAGTATTGTGCTTTACTTACATTTTTCAAGGGGTTATTGTATTTGGTTTTGTGTGTTGGGTGTAGGTTTCTTGCTGGTATTGTTGTGTTCAAGTTTAGGTTCAATAGGTGCAAGCTTGGTTTTTTTGCATTGTCTTGGCCACTCACTGACCTGGTCATTCATTGCCTCTCTCAACTCATCACTTGCATTGACCAACTCGGTTGTTGAATCGACTCGAGATTTACTCTTACGTGGGTGTTATTTACATTGGTTTTTCATTGTGATCAACTCACATCTGCAGGCTCATTTTTTATTGACTTAGAGTTGGCTATTTTGAACACCTGCATTGTTTGTTAACTCAGTCTGCATTGTTCTACCAAATCATGCATGTTTTAGCCTCCACAACTCATCTTTTAAGTTTTGATATCCGTTGGTGCACTATTTTTTGCCTCTACGTGGACGTGTTGAAACTGACCCCCCATCTATTCTTAGTCACTCACATTGGCTCAAAATGTTGGGTGATCACTTCATTGGACGAGATCTGTGTATTGGAAATTCAACTTGGGCTTAGATTTTTATTGCTGCCTTGTGTTTGGCCATGACCTCACATTTTTCTCAGATCTTTAACCATTTGAATTACCTCTTCGTCACTCTTTCAGACTCCTCCACGTTGGTCCTTCCTGTGCTCATGCATTAGAGTTACCTTTCAGATCGCTTGGCATCGGCAGCTTAGGAGTGGTCATTTTTTTACTGTGAGTTTCACTTGGACTATGTTATTCCTTGTTTGTGGTTGTTTTTTCTCAGTTTCCTGTTCGTGCTTCATTTGGAATCTCTACTGCCTCTGCTCACTGACACAGGCTTGAGCCGTTACATCCCTTCTATGCTCTCAGACTCGTTGACACGTCTAGCTCTATTCGATAGTCCACTTGGAGCTAGGTAATGGCTAGCTCAGCCTATCAACATTGACTCTATAGAATTCTCACCAACCTCACATGGCTCACCCTCGGCTCAGCTAGAAAACACTTGGACTTGTGCTCAACCGACGTGGTGTATTCCCCAATACTCAGGCTCAACTCACCCTTGGATAATGCAATAATAAACCAGCTCGGTCAACATTTCAGCTCAGTCCACCTATCACCTTCCCTTTTAGACTTGTTTGGTGGTTAAAACAATCCATTTTTGATGTTTTAAGGATAAAAACATTCATGCTTGGCATTGTAATATTTTTTGGGACCTATTTTTCTTGTATTTAATGTCCTTCATTCGTGTGTCGAGACGGAGGGAAAGGTCCGGGGTTGGCAAGAGGCTGATCCCCCTCGTAAGAAAAAACAAATCCTACCTGAAATTTGATGCCATTTTCAACGAGTACCCACACAACACCCTTTGCACCCATTTCAGACACTTTTTTAATCAGTTTGCAAAGCTTATTGGCATTTTCCATCAGTTGCAGGAATCGTTTTCTTGGTATAACTTTTGACTCCCTGCTCGGTTTTTAGTGCTTCTTTAGTCAAATTTACATGATTTTTGCAAATTACATGATGACATTGTCATTTTTATAAAAAAACTACTTTATAAAGTGCTGCATTTTGGGGGGTTCACTAGTACTCTTGGGTTTTCACACGCAGATGCATTATCGGCCGAGTCCGACGTCTTGCATTTGTGCACTTTGCACTTTTGATTCCACATCATGGAGGGTGCTCTTTGTAGACTTGAGTGTCATAGGATTTCTTAACATCCTCCGCCACTTCTTACTGGGAGAGAGAATTATTTAGCTTGGTGTGTTTCTATGGAACATTACTTCGCCTATGAGGGTCTTTCACACTTCTTGCTTGGGCCAGTTCTTGCACCCACTGATCATTGTCATCTTAATGATTTTCTCAACACTTGCGACCATGTTTGTGGTCACTTGATGAGACATGTCTCCACATCTCTCTGGTTTCATGTGGAAGACTCAGATCCACCCCACCGTGTCTAGAAGCATTCTTCAGTCCCTCTATGGAGACCCTTCACATACTTCTACCATTTTTGTTGTTGTTGATTCAGTTATCTCCTCTATTTCTTCATGTGATGATAGTTCCACTGACACAAAATCACTTGGTTCTACCTCTGATGATGAGGATTGTGCACCCATTTTTGATGTTGAGAGTACTATAGAGGACTCTTCTCCTCCTTCTCTCACTATTCCAGAGAGTGTTGACACATCCCACATCTCATCAGATATTGAGAAATCTCATATAGTCATCACACCCACCTCTTTTCCATCTTTAGTGTGTGAGGCCCCTTTCACTCCTCTACCTTCATTGGATGACTCATACCTATCTGACATCACTCTTCTATTTTTTGAGCCCCCTCATTGGGACAAGTATCTGCCTAACCTTAGTCATCTTTTCGTAGAGTACACTTGTGATGTACTACAGGTTCCTCATCCATCTACAGGTATTTTAGAGGAGTTCATCATCTCCATTGTTGGGAGTTCCCCTTCTAGGACTCTTACCACTTCCACTTTTTGGAGACCTTCATTGATCCACCCTTTCTTGTGGATTCATTTTTTTGTTATGGGGGATGTTTTGTTTCCTTCACATCAGTTGGACATCCTTTCTACAGGTGTTCACCCTTCATACTATGATAGTTATGCTCTCGTGACATTATCTTTGGTTCCTTGGCACTCATTTGTTAGACTTATGTCACACTTTCATGGACCATGCTTATAGTTTTTCATGTTGATACCTTTGGCTTCCTTCGTCGAGTGGGCAAAATTCCAACACATCATTTATGTCATTCCTAAGGGCAGGAACATAGTTTGGTGTGGGTGGCTCTTCTTCAGTCCAGAGGTAGAGGATCTCATGATCGAAATTCTTCTGGGAGACCTCCTAGAGCTGTAGAGTTCAGATCCATCCATGTCATCTTCTACATTCCTCTCATCTCCCTCTTCTTCTCTCTTCTTCTTCTTTCCGAGAGATTGCCTCTTTGTACATGGGTACCTTTACAATCTTTTCTATGGCCAGGACCCATCCTTGGCATATTTCTTAGATTAGAGAGTGGAATTGTCTCTCTTTTTGGGGAGTTTTTCCCACTAGGTTTTCTCCTTTTACTCCACTTTTGAGAGTTTCTTATACATGGGTACCTCATCAGGCTTGTTGTTCGGACCCACTTCTCCTTTTTTTCATCTATGTGTCCACCTAAGCTATGCTTCAGGGGGGTGTTGGTGTAGGATATTTACCATGCATATATTTTAAGTACATGAGATTCCTCCACATAGGTTATTCACCATGCTTATGTGTCTTAGGGTGTCATTATGGCCTTACACGTATCATAGAGCGTCATAAGAGTTACATTTGACCGGATATTCCGAGAATGTAACTCCCACCTCTTGAAAGATACATTTTTGGGGGAGTTACACACCCCACTACTATATGTACACCCTTTCATCTTGAGCAATACAATGGAATGGAATGGAGTATGGGATTTGAGCCATTTTTCCCTTAATGCATGCATATTGCTCTCATGGGTGATTTCTTGCTTCGATCTTGAAGCTACATCATTTTGTGGTTGAGTGCAACGTTTTGATGCTCATGGATTCCCTCAAGATCTTCATCATTCCTTTGAAAAAATCCAATTAGATCAAGTGATAGGTTAAATTAAAATATAAATGATCTTATAGAAATTACCTTCGATTTTTCATAAGGGTTGCACTAAAAATAAAATGGTTACTATGAATGAGGTTTGATTTAAACATAAAATTTTACCAACCATTTTTAGGCTCTAGGGATGACAATACTTTGAATGGTTCTCATGTGTTTATTGAAGGTAAAAAAATTAAATGGAAATAAGTTTCTCCAGAGGATGAATTAGAACCCAAAAATTTATCACTCTTAGAAAACATTTCTTGAAGAATCTTAATGTAATAGTTGACATGTTGAGTTTTATATTAGATGTCCAATTAGATTTTATATAAGATGTTCAATTAGAGAAGTAAGGTTAAGAGCATGTTAGTGAGCCCATTATTCAAGAGAAGACCTACTAGATGAACCATCCAATGATGTTTAAACACCTATTGAGACAACTTATTTACCTAAACCCATGTGCTCATTTATTATATTTCCTCCAACATAATTCATATTCATGAATTTATTGACATGTATGTTTATCTTTCTTCTATACCTCGTATCATTCGCTCAAAATTTTCTACTTAATGTTTTTCAACTCCTTTAGTTGATGTGAAACTTACCTCCATTATTCTTAATAATTTAGAATTGTCTTTTTTTCCTAATTTTTTATTCCCACATATTCTACTATAACTTATCTTCCTATAAGATGACTAATATGATGAAAACTATGCACAAATTTAGAATTATAAATTAAGGAATTACCAAAAATTCTCAAAATACATGTAGTAGGGTCACTTCCAACTAAATATTACTTAACCCTTTGTCTTATTATGTGTTTGCACATCCCTCCCTTTGGGTTTCACTACTTTATGAATTATATAATGGGAAATGAGATTCATATTACCACATTAATTAATTGTCTCTCTTTCTTATGTTTTTCACATTATTAAATGTTACTAACCAAATTATATGGTCTACCACAAGTATTTATACATATTTTTACCTCACTATTTGACTATTTTGTTGCATATTTTTTGGTCAACGTCACCACATGAAGACCATTTTTACATGGATTTGTCAACTAAGACAAGGTGCTAATGTATTTAGTAGTGATTATATACTTATATTAAAGGCTATGGTCACAAAGATAACTTGCAAGTTTCTTAAACATGAACTTATAATGCTATTTTCTCACATACTTTTTTATCAATATCAAGGATGAAGTAGTACTCAACAAACATCAATCATTTGGTGAAGTTTTAGAGGGTAACATGCATAAATATGGTATCAATTCCTCTATCTCTAGCAATAAATATTTCAATGAAAGGAATTTTTTTGAAGGCTAATATCAAAGATAATACTTTCCAACCAAAGCCTATGGAAAATACCTTTATATAAATAGAATAACCAAACAACAACATATTAGTGCTACAATAATTAATTGAATGAAACTTGCTTAATTTAACTCCTATTTGATATTTGGACCAATAAAGGCCTCTACTTAAGAGATATGACACAAATGCATACTATGAACATTATAGAGTCTTGGAAAATATTTACACACTAAATAACACAAGTGATGGTTTGATATAAGTTTTTTCTTGCTTAGTAAGCAGATCATGTAAGAATGTTATAGGTAGAATATTTTGAATTAAATAAATCCATATTATCTGTACAACTCATAATATAGATATGAATATAGTATATGATTAAAGAACGACAAAATGATTTCTTAAAACATAAATATGGATGAGTATTTAGCAAATCATATAGGTACATAGGTGATACAAATGTGCAATTTAGGTATATGGATTGGTAAGAACCTATAAATGCTTCATTCTTGGTAATCTAGCTTTAAAATCATCATGTACGAAACCATAGAGCTCTTGTTGGGGTGAAGTATGGTTTAGTCCTCATATGTATGAAATTGGACTAGAAAATACTAAGGTTTTATAACTTCCGATCTCTCTTAGTGGCCTAGAAATGTGCTTTATTGTATTCCATTAGGGTTTGCAATTATTTTAAACCTTCTTGCAACAAAATTCAATAGGTAAAACCATATAATAGCTACACTATCACTTCATGCACATGATTAGATAGAAAAATAATAAATCTATGTGTGGGTGGAGTTCGAATAGCCCTACAATCAACCGCCGTTGAACCATTCTAGTTGTTGTACTACATCCCTTGAAAGTGAGATAAAATTCCATGTATGCATCCTATTGTATGTGAAATAATGTATGAAAATATACTCTAACCCCTAGCATACCCTTGTGTACTTTGAAACAAGAATTAGTGGGTATAAATATAGATAAAATAGAGTGTACCCTACATGGTAGTGATATAATGTGACATGTTTTGGATGCTAAATGTTTCCTTTGTCCCTTAAGACCTTTAGAAATGTTTTTATTTCTCTTTCCAAGACATAGATATAATACCTTTGAAGGTTTGGTAATATGGGAAGATAGATGCTTGAACCTAGTTTGAGTACTTGGACACTGTGTGGTGGTTACTCTAAGATGTGTGTTGCTTATTTAGGAGGATTTAGGAGAACCTTAAGTGATTTTGGAATGTAATTTTAAATGTACGCTATTGAGAATTCTAGGTGATTTCAAATGGTGAATTAGAATTTCTTATATATGATTTCATAGGTTAGGTATTACGAGATATTAGAAAATTCACTTCCGAAGTCACATCATTTACAAAAATGTGAAAAAATCATTAAAAACACAATAATCACTAAAAATAAAATAATCCCACACGAGAAAATATAAATATAAATAAGATTAATTAAAGACATGTGGCCCGTTTAATTATCCACACTCACTCACGTTTAATCCTATCACAACACTCTAAGCAAAAACCAAAAATATTTAATCAAATACACCTACCATTTACATCTCTAATGCACATTGAACCCTTATCATCTCAACTCTTTATACACTTTACACCCATATCCATCCCAATATTCTATGCACCTCAAACCTATAAAATAAAACTCAACCCACTCCCTTCATATGGCTTGGTTGTTTACATAATTATTGCTCTTTCTTATATATTATTTTCTTATAAATTTTTCTTAAAGATAAATATGATCATAGTGAACAACCCAAATCTTGTAAGATAAGAATATTTCAGAATTTTGACATAGGTGTTAGTCACAACTATGAATATTGAAAATTCTATGTGATTTCTCTGTGTAGCTACATATGCAACTAGCTTATCAATTCTCTTGGACTTTTTGTGTTCACGTATGTGATCAAGTTACAACTAATGAAACCTTGTAATCATTCAACACACCATTAATAACCATCAATAAACCCTACACCATGACTTGGTCCCCTTAGGCTCCATAATAGGTATACCATTTCATTTCATTTATTTCCTTTATCATTGCATGCTTTACTTTTATTTTATCAATCTTATTGAAAAGGGATAGGGATTTGAATGAGATACTTACAATTTCCCCTAGTTTTGTGATTGTAGATTCATATTAAGAGATTAACTTAATTTATTCATGAAAAGAGAATCATGATTGTCCTTAAAAAATTCAATGAAAATGATAACACTATGTTATTAGTAGCATGATTTGAGGTTGATTAATTTTATATTTCTAACACTCTACAAGGTAGCTCATATCTTGGTGTACATTTTGGTGACCATGGGTGGGAAAAATGTTTGGTGTAGGTTAAATTATTTTCATTTATAAATCTAATATCATTTTTGGCATTAGGTTTTACATATATGTAATTTACTTTCATTTTATAGAATTTTCATTTTATATCTAACATTTATCCTAGTGGATTTTATAAAAATTAAAAATTAAATAAAAATCTAATTGCAGGAAAATTACACATATGACTATTATGTGATTTTCTATCATGAAAATAACACTTAAATTTTTATGTAATTCTATCTATATACTCGTCTTGTATTCATTGTATTTTATTTGCCCAACTAATATTGTTGTAAAATATTTTCTTCCACCATAAGGTGATCTTGAGATTCAAAAACCATCTTAGTCTCTTATGGTTTACTCATAGTTCATCATCAAGAGTCTATATATTAGATTATGTGTTACAAAAACTATAAAAACTACTAGGGAGATCTTGTTTACGGCTAAGAAAGAGTTCCATTTTACCTATCTCCTATGAAGTGCGGTGATTTTTTCACCTATACCTAGGCCTTAGATATACCTTTGCATGGATTTTAGTCTCACATGCCATAAGGTATATTGATGATGCTTAGTAGGAGCTAGATTTCTATTCTAGCATTAGGATCCTAAATTTCCATGTTTTTCTTCGAAGTGTAGGGAATTTAATATATCCTAAGATACCTTCCCCATATCTTTGAGGTATATTTATAGTATGATAATAATTCACACACCTACTTTATTACTTAGGGTTCTATTTTTGTTGTTTTCTATTCATAACTTGTCCAAAAATGCAAAATAAAATCTCAAAATTTATGAAACCTATAAATAAATAATAAAAAAATTCCTAGCCTCATATGCATATTCAAATGAGTTATGCTTTCTAAATGACCTAAATTTCTAATTCCTACACATCCTAGTTTATCCTAGACACAATAGTAATTATGATTGATATGAACCTGTAAAAAATGTTAAAATTTATAAAACAAAATCCTAGTCCTAGTTACATGCATGAATGGATTGAAATTTTGATCATGTTCTACCCATATTTTTATTGCCCTTGTCACATGCGTGAATGGATTGAATTTTTCTATTACATTCCACTCAGATTTTCCTAGATCCAATCTCATTTTTGATAGGATTACAACTTTTTATTACATTCCACTAATAGTTTTCCCTGGACCTAGTCGTATACACGAATGACTTGCAAGTTTTGATCAAGTTCCATAAATATATTTCCTAGCCATACGGGATTTCTATTTTTTAACACATTTCACTCATATTTTTCCAAAACCAGTCATATATATAATTAGGTTGTGATTTTTGATCAATTTCCACACAAATTTTACCAAACCTAGTCACATACATGATAAACTTGTGATTTTGATCACCTTCCATTTAGATTTTTCCCAGAACAAGTCAAATGCATAATTGACCTATAATTTTTCATCAAGTTCCACATATTTTTCCCAACCCTAATCACATGCATGTTTGGATTACAATTTTTAATCACCCTACTAGTTTTCACCTCATTGAACTCTATCTAATATTCTTCCATAAGAAAAACCTAGTCTAGGTCATGCATGCAACTAACCCATGATTTATGAAAAAAATTAGTTGCTAGTTCTAATAGACCTATTACACAATCCTCTACCAATTCCATTAACCTTTATCCATCCCCCAAAAATTAGACCAAGTCTCTAGTGTGTCCAACTACAATTTTATGAGCCATATTTTATATAAGTCATTGTAAACCCACCCTACAACCACCATGCAATCACCCTAAACCATGGGATAAAACTTGAAAGCACCCTAAAACCACCCTATAATCACCCTCATATCACCCTACAATCAGATTAGAACCACTCCAAAACCACTCTCCCCGGAACTGCCCTCTACAACTTCCCTATAACCACCCTACATCCACACCTTCACACACCCCGATATGATCTATAATAACCTACTTAGTCACCTCGCCCATATTTATTACCAATATTTGGGAGAGGCATGCCTCACCTACCTTAAAATTGAATCTATAATGAACCCTTTCACCTCATGATGCCACATTTCTACTATCTACCAGACTTCAAAATTATTGTTTTTGATGAATTCACTAGTATAGAGGACTCCCAAAAAAAACTTGCACATTTTGATCTTTTCATGTTACCTCCTCCAACATGATTATGCCTTCCTCTTATGAAATTTCCTTGTGCCGCTCATTTTCCAAGCACTTGATTGGTGCTCCTACCTCCCATAACATAACATTCAAACCTTTTTATAACTTGTTGACATCTTCCTTAACCATTTATCCATTCATATTACTCCTAAATAAACCTTAGATGGCCTCTATACATTTTTTTAATCCACAACTAACTCCATCATTAATTTTACTATAAATTGACACACATTCATCTACAACCTCTCATTCCTACTTCTACAATATGAGCTCGTTGATATATTTTCTAGAATTTGTGTCTCCTACGTATCACATGACATGCAAATAGACCCATTTCACACCTTTTATGAGGTCATGCACATGGCTCAAACCTTGAAGATATCCACTTTAAGTGTCTTATCACCTTGAAGTATTTGAAGTACACTAGTGATTTTGATATAGTCTCATATGCTATAATACACTTTATAGATCTAAAGAAATATGCTTGACATCATGGACCTTATTAAGGATAATTCCTTTCCTTTCAATGGATATTGGGGTAAGATAACATCACTAATTAAGGATGTTTTAATGTAATTAGATTGATTGCTAAAGGTAAGTGACGATTTAAAATACTATAGGGTATGTATGCCTTATATTAGAAGTACAATTAGTTACCCCTTACTTATTAAGTATACAAGATGATCTCATAAAGCATAAGATTCATTTCAGATTTAGAACAAGGTGTCCAATATGATGAACTTCAAAAGGACATTTCATTTCATTTCAATTGATGTTGTGGAAGGATCTTATCACTAATTAGTTGGGTTTTAATGTGATTGGATTGATATGTTTAGGGGACATTATTTTGAAAAGGACAACATCCTACTCTCGATATGTAGGGCACACATATCTTACATTGTGTAGGATTGAAACCCATGACCTCCTTGTCAAGAGAACATGCTCTTCACCATTAGGCCAACACATGTTAAGAAGGGTTAAATTTGAGTTAATATTATGAATATTTACTTTATCAAGTATCTCTACATCTATAATAATTATACCAATTGTCTACAAATGGATCTTAATATAAAGGAAGTATGTAAGTGTAGACACAAAATTTTGGTATGGACTAGCTAATCACTATAGTGCTAGTATAATTTGATGTTTATTAGTTATTGATGAAAATGAGGTTCTTGTTGGCATGTGTTACTTTTTCTGTTCAACATTTGATTTTTCCTTGGTGATTTGAAGTATTTTTGACATTTTCAATCATGTCTTATATTTATTTATTTTATTTTCTTTATTTATTATTTTTTGTTTTCCTACATTCCTTGGGTTTTCTCTCTCCTCCCTATTTTTGTGGTTTTATAAAATTACAATTTCTAATTCCTACTACACAAAATTAGTCACCACAGATTTTTGGCCTTTTCGTATTGATCTAAAAATCCCTTGGATTTGAGTGTGTTCTTGTTAGTTTCCCCTCTCATTATATTTTGGATTGCATGCCAAGTGGGTCCTAATTTGAATTAAATAATTCTATACATACATGAGTGCATTATTTCATTTATACATTACTTCATGATAAATATTTTGAATATAAAGAGTAATATTGAAGTTGTACAAGATTTTTTTGCTAGAAGATCCCCATACCAAAAGAAGAATTCAAGTATTTCTAGACATAATTTACTATTTATTTTGCATTCAATGAAAGATAAATATTATGAAACATACATACCATATATAATCTTTTGACTTACATAAATTTATAATTGTAATTTTTTTCAATACATGAGGGGATGAAAATTAATGGAGGGATAACAGAAGAACCTATTAACAATATTCATTTGTAAGGGACTTAAGGTGTTGATGGCGGATTAGGGATTAGAGAAATAATGTTAGCTTTGTAGAGATCTTTAGGGAAATCATGATTTAAGTGAGTGAGGTTTTGAAGAATTGATATAGTTGATTGTATTCACATATTTATTTTCATAAATTCTAATATAGGTGTGATTTCCATTTTTGTACATAAATAGTCTATAAGTTTTTACTTTGAACAACATTGGTTGGGCTATTCGTTCATGTTGACATTTCTAGGTTCATCAATTCATCTTTTTAATTGAAAATTTCTTCCACTAATGAATATATTTGGATTTTATAGGAATTATCTATGACAAGGAGAGAGGAGTAATTTGAAAATGGATTTGGGCGGAAATGGGATCCTAGACCGACTATGCAAAATTTGACAAGGATACCTATGAGGGCATATCTAGAGAAATATGGAGTGGATGTTGAGACCCCTATTTCATGGGCATAAAGGTTTTTTGGAGGAAATAAGGGGGATCCCATTCTACTTTTTCCATCATGGGATGAGGTGGGTATTTCTCTGGATGTCCCAGGACTTAGTGGTGGAAAGAGATGAGAAAGATATATTGTTATGCATTGTAAGGTAAGTTTTTAGAACCCATGATCATATTTAATAAGTATGTTTATAGGCTAAGAGAAAATGGAGACCCTTTGCAATGTCGAAGTAGTGGTCCTTGCAAATGAGTCTATTTTGTTTCATTTTTTTGGAAGAGGATCTCCTCATGGTTTTATTGGGGGCCTTGTTTTTTTGGAATAACTATTCTATATTTGTCAAGATGGATACTGGTTTGTTTAAGTTTGACCTAGTATCGGTGATTTTGAATTTTGGGATTTGGATGTCCTACTAGGTATAAACAAGGTTGTGGGTTTTTTTAGCTTTTGATCCCACCACTAGGGCTAGATCTGAATGATATTTTCAATATGATGCATCAACACCGATCATAGAATTTTTTTTTCCTCAATTAGACTCGCATCCAAGAATGGGGTTTGGATTAAGACTTGATTTATGAGGGTTCAAATGTTTTATGTGATAAATGTAGAATGGTGGGCCATAGAGTGGAAAAAACTTATACCTTTAAAACCCATATAAACAAGGAAGAAATATTAGTTAAAAAGGTTGGAAAATGAATAATTCAGAGGAATCATGTGGGTTTGAACAAGTAGAGGTTCAAAAAAACCAAATGATACACAAAAATAAGAAGGGAAATTGCGAGGAAAGAGAGGACTCAAGAAGATAAGAAGAAGAAGAGGACAAGAAGAAGAAAATAAGAAAGAGAAGAAGAAGAAGAAGAAGAAGAAAATCAATAAGTTTAAGAAGAGGCATCTTGAACTAAAAAAGTGGATAATTAGGTTCATGAGAGGCATAGACACCAAATTTGGGTCTTACGACGCCCTGTGCTCCGCATCTTGTCTCACAACCTAACCCTACCTCACCACCTAAACCTTACACACTTAATTATTTATTAATTAACTTATAATTAATAAATCCACATCTCCAACCCTGCCACCTCACCTTGCCACCTCACCATGACCTAGCCCTAACCCTAAAACTAACCTAATTAAGACCTATAACTTGGTCTAGACCCACACCCATGACTCATCACCCCTCACCCACACCAAAATGAACCTAATAATGACTTGACCAAGCCCACAACTGACCCCTCGGGAGAAAAGGAGGGAAAGTTGGCTATTTTACTAAAAATAGCCAACTTTGACCTAACCGACATCGGTCCCTATGCGACTAGCGTCGGTTAGGTAACTGCCATTGGTTCCCTATAAATGACCTCCCCTAACCAAAACAAAGGTATGGGAAATTCATTTGCAAGGGAGAGAGAGAAGGGAGAAAGAGGAAAAGGTTTCAGAGAGGAGGATTGAGCCCAAGACTCAGAATCGAGCAACTAGATTACTTTCATACTCATCCAAACATTGGGAGAGTCGGAGGATAGCTTCATCAGCTCACTTCCGATTTCCAGATCATCCCAACAGAGCCTTGCCTTCACCACTGCATTCCTTGGACCTGCATACGCATCAAAAACTAGTAAGTAGTCTTTTTTACTGCCTTGTATGCTTCTAGACACTACTTTGTGAACTTTTGATTCATAGGGATTATAAGCTCACTCCTGGATCTACCACCCGACAGTACCCTGCACCTAACCTTCATTCATCCATCTATATATTTCCCCAAAGATAGCCTTCTCACTCTCTGAGTCTTCTCTATCACCCTACAACTCCCCTCAACCATCTACCAACCTTCTAAACCCCATAACCACCTTATAAGCAACCTCCATTTAAAAGCCCCTAAATCACTGCCCCTACCGATATCGATTATCCCCTACCGGTACCGGTTCTATAACTATGGTCGGTTATCCAGTGACCGGCATCGGTCACTGTGACTTATACCAAAAACCAACCTTTCACCTATTTACCTCTAAACAATCTCATATCCAACCTTTTCTATCCCTGTAACTTGATCTAAACGTATCAATAAGCAGTGACCAAACAAACAACATGATATTTTATTATTGGTAGTTTAGTCTCTATTGCTTTTTGTAACGAGGTACCTAAATCATGATTTCGTAATAGCTTATTTATTATCATTTACATTAATTGGTATTAAAATGGGACTGACCACCTTCGAAAGGAAGTCTAATATTTCCTAGGCCCAAGGCAGTTCCCTCACTTATTGTTTAATGAAAATCTAGTGGTCTTGCATTCTTATTTACAGGTAGTCCTTCCTAGACAAAAAGGAGCTCTTCACAATCAGTCTGATCTCTCTATGGTACACACACACCTTCCCAACACTCAATAGGTATTCCTCCTAGCCCTAACCCTTATCTGTTTCTCAAGAGAATGAAAAGATAGAAGTAACTCTATTCTGGAACAAAATTCTGTGTGAAACAAGAGGATACAAAATGATTTTCACAAGGAGTAGGAGGAAACTAAGGAAGGTTATTCTATGATTTCATTCAATGGTGGTCTTGATATCTTGAAATGTGTTTTAATGCTGAAAGTTATCAATACATGAGGATAGAATACTTGAAGAGAGGAGGGAGGCAAAAGAAGACAATACTTTAGGGAAAAGAGATGTCCTAGAGAAAACCCCTTATATGTTGAGAAAATGAGATATAGAGTAGAACCATTCACGTTTATAATAGGCACAATCCACAGACTCAAAGTTCTTGAGATTGTATAAACTAGAACACAAAGTTTCTAAGCATGCAAGGATTAAATGATTCACAGATCAGAGAAAGAAGGAAAGAGAAAATAGAGGAAAAAGGGAAAACCCTTGTATTGATTTCTTGATTGAAATTATGAGTTTAGAATATCAAAATTCCACCCTTCTTACAATGGCTTTGAAAGCCTATGAAATAGCTCAAGTTTCTAAAGAGATGGTTACTGACTTCCTCGAAAAGAAAAAGAAAAAGAAATGTTTGACTTCCTCAACTAAAATTACAATTCGAATATCAAAATTCCAACCCTTTATAATGGCTTTGAAAATGAAATAGGTTTACAAATCATTCCAATCATTCACACCCTTTTGAATTCTTGATTTGCAAAAAAAAGCGTTAATGGTGGAAAAAAACAATTTTTCAATATATGTTGTTACATTATTTTCTAGTTAAATATGGGCCATTTGATCTACTTTTATAACTTTAAATTTGGGCCATCCACATGGGAGAGATTTAAACTGAAGCGGGTTGTATGACACCTTTTGCATTTTTCCTTTGAAGTTTGTCAAGGTGACACGTGGAGAGCTCTGCGGTTCTTTTATACTTAGCTGATTTGGGCCTATTTCCTGCTTGACTTATGTTGACCCCTAGACACGTGGAGAGATGGTGCTCATTTGAGTTTCCTTTTGGAATGCCTCCTAAAATTGTCAAATCGAGATGATGTGTGGCTCTTCCGCCGGTCTTAGAATTTTCAATGGCCAACTCTGTCTCTCCATTGACTCTGACCACGTGGTGAGATGGCACTCATTTGGAAACCGGCCTTTTGGTTTCACTTTTGAAATCATGCCATTGAGGCACGTGGAGGCTTTCCATGACCCGCTCATACTTAGTCAATTTAAATAACCGGCTCTATCCCTTTTGGACCTGGGACACGTGGAGGACTAGGCATAAGTTTGAGAACTACCCCTAGCTTTGACTCTTGAAGTTACGCGATGAGGCACGTGGCACCATCCATTGAACCTTCCATACTTAGCTGATTTGGGCTTGTTTTGTCTTCATTTTGGACTGGGACACGTGGAAAACCTTGTGCTTATTTGAGGATTGTCCCTTGGGCCCTACCCTTGGAGTTACGTGCCATTTGGACATGTGGAGGCTTCCGTTGTTGCTTGAAACATGGCCATACCACATCCAATCAGAGATGTCCACGTACTACCATGGATGTTGGGAAAAAATTAATGGGAAGATACACCTGTCATTCCATTGTATGGGAAGAAAATAAAAAAAGAAGGAAAAACTCCACCATTATGCCCAACTTTCAAATTGTTCTCCATGGAATGAAAAATTGCAAACAATACCAGGCTCGATGCGACCCAATACTCCAAGGTACCGACTCAAAATTTTGAAACTTGACTTCAAAAGAGGGGAATTTTGAGGGTGACAACAATAGCTGGCTCTTTCTGGGGATGACTTGACAGAGGAACGAGGCAAGATCAAGAACCATAGAAAAACTCAGGAAAAGAGACCAGTGCCTTATCCATTGGGAAAATAGAGTCAAAAGAAAAAACCAATACAAGGCAACACACACAAGATAGGAAAAGAAACAAAACAAACCAAAAGGGAAGACCAAAAAAAAAAACACACAAAAAAAAAAAACGAAGAAAGCCAAAACCAAAACCAAAACCAAACACAATATACAAAAGGACTTCCTAGCCACCTAGGACTTGAACAAACTTTAGGTACTTCCCACTATAAGGAAGTGGGAGAGGAGATCCATCCATGTAATCTAGATAAAAAGAGTTCTCTCCAGCAAAATGTCTGATTCTAAAAGGACCAAGCCAAAGAGAATCAAACTTACCATGGCTTCCTCGTGGCTCATGTCTTTTGTCCCAAAGTAGCACAATGTCTCCCACTTGGAAAACTCTAGGTTTGGATTTCTTGTCAAACAAATCCTTCACTTTCAATTGATGAGCTGCTATCCTATCAACCACTTGCAATCTATCCTCATCAAGCTTCTGAAGGTACAAAATTCTCTTATCCAAAGAGCTACTAAAACTTGAATCTTCAATGGTTTTCATCAGATGCAAGGCTGGAAATTCCACCATGAATGGTAGTTGAGCTTCCACACCATACACCACTTGGAAAGGAGACATTCCAATTTCTCTCTTGGGTGTAATTCTATCATCCCAAAGTGCATCATATAGCTTCTTATGCCAATTCCTCTGAGAATCATTTACAAGCTTTCTAACTATGTTCACCAAGTTCTTGTTTGTTGATTCTACCTGTCCATTCCCTTGGGGGTAGTAATATGAAGAATGAGAAAGGAGATCCCATACCCATAGTAGAAGTCCATCATCTCAGTAGAAGAAAATTTGGAAGCATTATCAGTCAATTTTGTTTGGGGTCCCAAACCTTGATCAATATGTTCTCCTTAATGAAGTTACAAACTACCTCGGAAGTAGTGCTCTTGACTAGGATGGCTTCCACCCACTTGGTGAAGTAATCTATGGTAGTCAACACATGGGTATGCCCAGACTACTGGAAGATGGATTGAGTGCTCCAATGAAGTCTAAACCCCATTGTTGAAATGGCTCTTCAATCACTACAGGCTTGAGAGGAAAAGCAACCAACTTAGGTCTTCCAACAAATGTTTGGCATGCTTCACATTTACCAACCCATTTTGATGCATCTCTGAATAGAGTGGGCCAATAATAACTAGCATGAAGTATTTTATGAGTTATTATAGATAGAGGAGAAATGACCTCCACAAGCCTGGTCATGAAAAGTAGAGAACAACTTCTTTTGTTGCTCCTTGTCTACACACTTCAAAAACCTTCCATCTATGCCTCATTTGAACAAAGCATTCTCCCATAACACATATTGTGTAGACCTCAGTTTGATGGCTCTCTTCTCTTTGGCACTCAAGTGAGATGAACACTCTCCATAGGTTAGAAAATGAGCAAATGTCAGCATACCATACATCTATTGAGATGAGGAACAAAACAATAGGGACATCAACTCCATCTTTGGACAACTCCTTGGCAGCTCCCTCAACAATGAGTTCACACAGGCCCTTACCCTGAACCATTTTGTTGCCTGATGTCAAGATCATACTCTTGCACCTTTGCTACCCAATTACCTCTCTTGGTTCCAAATTCTTGTTGAGTAAGAATGGATTTGATTGTTGTATCAGGCACCAACACCACAGAATGAGAATTAAGGATGTAAAACCTAAACTACTTGACAACTTTGACAACTAAAAAAGCATGTTTCTCCATCATGGTGTACTTCAGCTCATGAGTTTTCAAGACATAACTCATGAATGCAATTGGGAGCTCATGATCTTCAACATTCTTCTAGGCTAACACAACAGCTAGGGTATTTTTAGTGGCATAACAATAGATAATGAAATCTTTGCTAAAGTCAGGGCACCAAGATTGGAGTCTTTGCAATAGCTTGTTTAATGTCCTCAAATGATTTCTTCCCTTCAGAGGACCAACCAAAAGTTTTCTTCCCTTGCATCATGTGAGCAATGCTCATAGTAAGTTACAAAATCGGGGATGAATCTTCTTAGGAAATTGATCTTACCAAAGAAAGAATGGACACCTTTCTTACTTGATGGAAGAGGAATTTGTTGGATGGCCTGAACTCTCTCTGGATCAATCTTGATCCCTTCCTTTGAAACAATGTGTCCCAAAAACTTTCCTTCTGTGACACAAAACACAACTTCTTAGGGTTTAAAGAAATCCCATGCTCTCTACACTTCTGCAATATTGTTTCAAGGTGTTGGAAGTGATCTGTTCTTGCTTTAGAAAACACTGTCAAGTCATCCAAATACACAACAATGCATTTCCCTTTCAAACTACCAAAAGCCAAGTCCATGGCCCTCTGGAAAGTAGCACCAACATTGATGAGACCAAATGGCATCCTCTTGTATGCAAAGGTGCCCCAAGGAGTAGTAAAGGCAAGTCTTATGTTGATCTGTAGTATTCACCTCTACTTGATTGTACCCCGAGAATCCATCTAACATAGATAGCATCTCCGAGCCTATGATGCTTGCAATACTTGGTCCATCATGGGGAGAGGGTAGTTGTCCTTCAAAGAACCCTGATTTAGATTTTAAAGTCCACACAGATCGGATCTCACCATTCTTCTTTCGACATAGGCACTATATTAGCAATCCACGTTGAATGGTGGATGGGGAAGATGATCTTAGCCTTCAAAAGCTTTTTGTATTTCTTGGAAAATTGTATCAGCTATCTTTGGATTATATTTCCTTTGCTTTTGTTTGAAGGGTTTGATCCCAGGCTTAAGAGGAATGAAATGTTGCATTTCTTTAGGCTGAAAAGCCTTAAGATCATCATAAGAGTAAGCTAGAACATCAACATACCTCTTCAACAGATTCACCACCTTCTTTTTTCTCTTCTGAGTGCAGCATTTTCCAATGTTGACCATTTTGGGATCATCAAGACTCCCAATATTCACTTTTCTCAGTCAGTGATTGTCGGGCTCCTTGAGAAACTTTAGACTTCATATACCTATCATGTTTATCAAAAAGATCCTCCAAACTCACCAGCCCTTTAGGGATTTTGTTGCCTTTCAGTTTGATGCATCCATCTTGATCCATCTCTTCTTTGACACCCTCTTCATTTGATGACACACACTCTCTAGGAAGATTGTCACTTCCTTCAAAGTACAACTGATCAAAGTTGTCTCTGAGCTCCAAGAAAGAAAGAAAATGTTGGTCATCATTGAAAACTTGCCAATTATTTGCATTTTCAGGCACATTGGGTCTATGGATCATCTCAATGGTGAATTTCTCTTTGAGGAAATCAGGATGAGGAATCAACAAGGACCCCAAAATAGCTAGAGAGTCAGCCCTAGTGTTCCTTTCCCTTGGCACAACTTCAATGGAAAAAGCATCAAGGAATTCAATGGAATCCCAGACCAGATTCCTATAGTGCTTCAACCTTCTGTTCTTTACCTGATAAAGGTCTCTAACTTGTTTTACAATTAGCTCTACATCTCCATGAGCAAGAAGGTTCTTCACTCCCATTTCCTTTGCCATGCTCAACCCAAGAATGAGGGCCTCATACTCAGTAGTATTGTTGGTATTTTCAAACTAAAACTTGAAGGAGAAAGGATGAACCTTACCCCTAGGAGAAATGAGCACTACACCAGCTCAGAACCTAGTTGAAGAGCAGCTTCCATCAAACTCCAAAGTCCACACACCATTAGGATCAAGAAACACTCCCTTTGATGAAGACTTGTCTCCTCTTGTGACATGATCATGTAGTTCCCATGCCCAATGTCTTCATACAATATTTGTGCTTTAGGATCATCTATCTTTTGCACAATATACTCTGCTTGTTTCTCAGGAAGCAACTTCTTCATCTTCCCATTGACAGGGATCAAGGCATGTGACCAATCCATTTGGATTTCCCTCCTACCTCCTTACAAAAATTTCTACTTAGCAACATCCCATATGAAGGAGGAATATCAGCTACCAAAATGGTGGCTAAGACCCTTTTCTCTGGAAAAGCAAGCAAAAGCTACTTGTGCATCTTTAATTCTGCCAACCAAAGGTACTTTCTTACTCTCCATGGAATAGAAAGAGCCATAAGTGTGGGTTAGGGTTAGACCCAAAGCATGAGCCACTTTTGTAGGCATTACATTATCTGATGCTCCTGAATCTATGACACAATTACTGAGTTTATGGCCAGCTATGAGAAGGGTCACATAGAATGGTTCAATTTTCTCATTAGGGGAAGTGACTGTAGCCACAAGGCTTGATTGAGGTGAGGAAGAGGAGTGGGAAAAAGGCCTTTAGAAGAATGGGTTGGGGTTTTAGATTTAGAATTTACAAAGTTAACCATTTTGGAAAAGGCTTTAGGATGGGTTTGATAGAACTCTACCTCAGAAATCTGAATCTTGGTCTTTTTAAGATGGTCTATAATGTCAAAAGATCTAGATGTGGATGGGGAATCACTACTAGGAGTAGGAGGAGATTTTGATCTATCACTTTATCATTTGTTGGACAAGAATTCTCAGAAGCAGAAGTAGAGGGAGAAGGACTAGCAGAGCTTACCTTTTGGGTGGAAGTAGTAGGAATAGGAGCTCCTCTTCTTGCAATCACCAGGGATGGTGATGGGGTACTCCTTGGATATTTTTGTAGGTTGCACCACTTTTTCCTTTTTGTTGGTCTGCTCCCGGTCATAACAACATATGACTCACTATTCATCTCAGCCACTACATCATCATAGTCATCTTCATCATCCACACCTTCAGTGGTGAGGAAATGAACTCGAGAACCACTAGGCTCCTCCAGTTCTTCATCAACTTCCTCTTCTTGTTCATCATAGAGCCCATTTTCTTCCTCATCATCAGGCTCAAGAACCTCACAAGTAGCATTGAACAGGCACCTTGAGGGGTGGACCTTCAATGGCCAACTTAGTTTGAGAAGAGGGAAAGTGGTTCCTAGGCTGAAAGTTCTTCCTTGGAACATCTTGATATGGAGCATGTTGAGCCAATTGTTTCTTGATGGAAATGAGGTCATTAGCTAACTTTTGCACCAATTGATCTACATTACCTCCAGGAGAAGAGGAAGAAGAAGATGCTTTGGATTTGAAAGACTCCCTTTTCAGCTTGCTAGACATGATCAAGTCATCTTCCACACTGACAACCAATCTCTGATCAACATCCAAAGTTGCAAGATTTTCTCTCCTCAGGGCATAGCTTACTTCCGGAAATTGAGCATTCAAGAAGAAACACTTCTGAATCTGATCAATAGGCCTAGTATTTTGTGGAATCTTGTTAATCAACTTGTTGAACTTGGCCACAAATTCTCTCATAGGCTCATGTGGCTCCTTCTTGATTTGAGAAATATGAGCTAGCAAAGCATGCACATCTTCAGCAGGTTTGAAATGTTGCTCAAATTCAGTCCTCATAGTAGTCCAATCGGTGATGGTCCCAGCAGGAAGATGGTAAAACCAATCTGCAACATTGTCTTGCAAGGTCTCCAAAAACCTAACAGAGACATCCTCATGTTCAACTCCAAGGACCCCACATGCAACAATGAAGGCTGCAATGTGTTCATCAGGGTGCACTTTTCCATCACCTCTAAATTTGGGAAAATTCTTCTTGTTACCCCTAGGTAACTCATGTAATGGTTGAGGAAGAGCTAGAGGCCCAACTCTTTGTCCCCAAGGCCGAGGTGTTGCCATCCTTGGAAAGATTTCTTGAAGTGGAACTGAGACACCAACAAGAATTAGGGCATGAAGATTAGGGCTAAGTTGTGCTTGAGGAATGCTACTACCAGAAGCTTTGTCTTCAATAGGAGGTGTGCTTGTGGAATGAGCTCTTCTATTTCTTCTTGTTGGAGGAAGTTGAAAACCTTGTTGATCTAGGAGTTGAAATTGGGGATCTTCAATTCCAAGAGCCCTTCTACCATGAGTGTATCTTAGAGTCTTCCAGATCAAAGAAATGATCAAATTAGTTGTTCTTTTTAGAAAGGAAATTTGTTGAACAAATCCCAGTAGAGTCACCAAAAATTGTTGGGTTTCAGATTTGCACTTGGAATGAAACCATAGTCAGGGGACAAGCAAGTCCCTCCTCTTTAATGGGAGAGGTTCCCTTATTGAAAGAAGGGGAAAAACCTATGTACAAATACACAATCTTTCATTCAATGGTGGTTTCGATATCTTGAAATGTGTTTTATGCCTGGAAAGTTATCAATACATGAGGATAGAAGACTTGAGAGAGAGGGAGGGCAGAAGAAGACAATACTTTAGGGAAAAGAGATGCAGAGAAAACCCTTATATGTATTGAGAAAATGAGATATAGAGTAGAACCATTCATGTTTATAATAGGCACAATCCGTGAGACTCAAAGTTCTTGAGATTGTATAAACTAGAACACAAAGTTTCTAAGCATGCAAGGATTAAATGATTCACAGATCAAAAGCAAGAAAAGGAAAAAGAGGAAAAGGGGAAAACCCTTGTATTGATTTCTTGATTCAAAATTAGTTCGAGATATCAAAATTCCAACCCAATGGCTTTGAAAGCCTTTGGCTTTGAAAGCCTCCTCATGAAATAACTTCGCAAGAGATGGTTACAACTTCCTCGAGCAAAAAGAAAAGTTACGAAATCATTCCAATCATTCGTGCCCTTTCGAATTCTTGATTCGCAAAGAAACGTTAATGGTGGAAAAAATAGGTTTTCCAATATACGGCCATTACATTATTTCACCAGTTAAATATGGGCCATTCGATTTGCTTTTATAACTTTAAATTTGGGTCGTCCACGTGGGAGAGGTTTAAACTGGAAAGGGGCTGTGGACGCCTTTTGCATTTTTACCTTTGAAGTTGTGTTGGTGACACATGGAGAGCTCTGCAGTTCTTTCATACTTAGCCAATTCGGGCCTATTTCTATTTGACTCATGTTGACCCCTAGACATGGTGGAGTGTTGGTGCTCATTTGAGTTTCCTCTTTGGAATGGCCCCACGAAATTGTGTCGAGTTGACGCGTGGCTCCTTCCACCGAGTCTTAGAATTTTCAATGGCCAACTCTATCTCTCCATTGACTCTGACCACGTGGCGAGATGGCACTCATTTGGAAAATGGCCTTTTGGTTTCACTTCTAAAATCACGCCGTTGAGGCACATGGAGGCTTCCGCCAACCCGCTCATACTTAGTCAATTTAAACAATTGGCTCTGTCCCTTTTAGACCTGGGACACATGGAGGACTGACGCAAGTTTGAGAACCACCCCTAGCTTCAACCCTTGAAGTCATGTCGATGAGGCATGTAGCGGCATCCGCTGAACCTTCCATACTTAGCCGATGGAAGTAACCAGCAGTATAGAAAGGCTGAAAATGAAAGTTTAACTACATGAAAAAAGTATTGTTACATGGTATAAGCAAGATGTACACACTGTACATATGAGAAAGATATCAGCATTTTAAGGCATTCATATGCCATGTTTCATGGTGAAAAGAAGATTTAATGATGGTGACGATTGATTTAATGATGATAGCAATTTTATTAAAGAAAGGGCAAGTGCATTTAATGGAGTATATTGCATTATTTAATGTGTATTTAATAATTTTTATGGGCTGCATTAATTAATTTTGGTTTTAAGCCGACTAATGCAATTAATTAAGTTGTGTTAATTAAATAATGGAAAGGTTGTGTTGGTTTGCTTTGCATTCATTGATTACTTTGATATATTCTCTGTGAAACTAATTAATTGTGATTACGGATCTAAGATTAAGTGTTAAATTTAAAAGAATATCATAATACTGATTCACCCCCTCTCAGTATTATCTTGTGCTTAACAATTGGTATCAGAGTGGGTGCCTTCAGGAACAATCTAACAATTGGAAGGTAGATCTCAGAAGCACATATGGCTACTCATCAAGTACAAGAAGGTTTTTCTTCAAACAAGGCTCCATTGTTTGATGGAACAAACTATGCATTTTGGAGCATAAGAATGAAAACATATCTAATGGCACTAGGGTTTGATATTTGGCAATCAGTAACAATTGGATATACAATCCCATCAGTTCCACTTTGCAGATCAAGTGGAAGGAAGGCTTTTGAAAACAATGCCAAGGCAATGAATGCTATCCTATGTGGCTGTCGAATATGAGTTTGTTAAAGTAATGCAATGCGACACGGTGAAGGAGATATGGGAAAACTTCGAACTATCTATAAAGGTGATGACAAGGTTAAAAGGGCTAAGCTTCAAACTCATAGGAGACAATTTGAGAGCTTGAAAATGAAGGATGAGGAGAATGTTGTAGCCTATCTTATTCGTGTGGATGAGGTTGTCAACGCCATAAGAGGGTTAGGCGAAATTATTAAAGAATCCATAATCGTTGAAAAGATTCTAAGATCTCTACCATTAAGATTTGATGCTAAGGTGTCTCGCCATTGAAGAAATGAAGGATATTGATAAGTTGACCATGGACGAACTACATGGAATACTTCGACGCATATGAAATGAGGATCTGATTCAAATATACCATCAAAGAAGGAAGTTTCATTCAAAGTTTTAAAGAAAGAGAAAATCAAAGAACTCGAGTCAAATGAGAATTCAAGTAGTGAAGAAGATGATAAAGAAACCTTGTTCATTCAAAAGTTAAAGAAAGGATCGGAAAGTACAAAGGTAAGTTGCCATTTAAATGTTTTAACGTGTGGTAAAATTGGTCATTTTGCGGCTAAGTGTCCGAGAGAAATAAGACAAGTGATGATGAGGAAAGAAAACCTAAATTCAAAAGGAAATTCAAGCAAAACAAAGGCAAGAAAAGATTTGGAAAGAAAAAGAAAAGCTTATATTCAAAAGGAAGTAGTAGATCATCCGAAGAAAGTGGGATAAGTAACTCGAGATAACAATAATGAAGAACTATTGTTCATGGCTATAAAAGATGACTTAGAAAGAGATGAAGACATGGAATAAAAAGGTGAAGTGAATCTTGAAGAGGAACTTATCTGTGCCTTGGGAGAGTTGAAAGCTCTTAAAAAGAAAAATCAAAAACAAAAGTTACAGATCCTAAAGTATGAATAAGAAGATCGTAACTTTGAAGCTAAGATATCACAATCTCTTGAAGAATCAAGAAAGATGATCATGGATCTAAAAACCCAAATTGAAGAAGCAAAACAAGTTGAAGAAGAATTAAGAAATCAGCTAAGGACTAAGGAAGAAGATTGCGAAAAGCGTGAGTCAGAGATCGTTGCTTTGAGAAAGGACTTGGAAAAGGAAAATGCTAAAGTTACAAGTAATCTAAAATTTGAGAAAAATACTGAGATACTAGATGAAATTCTAAACCAACAGAAGTCAACATCCGACAAGACTGGTCTTGGATATACGGAAAGACAAGACACCGCTAACACAAAAGGTATAGAGTCTTCAAAAGGGACAAGAGAAGAGAAGTCAAATACCTATGCAGAGACACTCAAGGAACCTATGAAGAATGAAGAGTTGAAAAGGGAGAAGAGATTTATGAAGATCAACACTTCTTACAAGGAAAGCAAATATGAGAACAAATTTAGAAGACCAAATCCTCCAAGATATACTCACATGTTCAGGTTTGAAAATTCTTTCTATGGCTATTGCTTCTATTGTAATCATTTTGGTCATAAAGCAATAGATTATAGAATACGGGTGAGAGACAAAAATATAAAGAACAAAGGTGTGTAAGGATTCTCAAATAGAAATCGCAACTCCTTTGCTCCTTTATTGAACTATGTTGAAGATATCATTTGTTATAAGCTGCAATAACTATGGACATATGGAAAGATTTTTAGAACCATTCAAATCGAACGAGAAGGTAAATACTCCAGAAATAAAGAAGAAAGAAGCTACAAAATTTTGGAAACGAGAAGAAAGAGGATGATGGGAAAGATAAAGAGAAATCTATGCTTTTTCAAACAACATTCCATGCACGGGATGAAGGGCGGTTGTGTTACATTGATAGCGGATGTTCGAGACATATGACCAGAGATAAAAGTAAGTTCATCTCATTGAAGAAAATAAATGAAGGTACGGTAAAATTTGGTGATAATGCTAAAGCAAAGATTGTTGGAAAAGGTACGCTGAGTCTTGATAATGGTAAAAAAATAGAGAATGTTTTATATGTTGATGGATTAAAGCATAATCTCTTAAGTGTAAGCCAAATGTGTGATCAAGGACACACACTTAAGTTTTATGCTGAAGGGTGTGAGATAAGGAAGGAAGACACATGAGAGTTAGTAGCAGATGCACATAGAACCAAAAATAACCTATACATGCTCAAAGAAGTAAAAGGAGAGAAATGTTTGAGTCTTGATAATGGTAAAAAATAAAATAGAGGATGTTTTATATGTTGATGGATTAAATCATAATCTCTTAAGTGTAAGCCAAATGTGTGATCAAGGAAACACACTTAAGTTTTATGCTGAAGGGTGTGAGATAAGGAAGGAAGACACATGAGAGTTAGTAGCAGATGCACATAGAACCACAAATAACCTATACATGCTCGGAGAAGTAAAAGGAGAGAAATGTTTTCTAAGTCAAGTTGAAGAGAGTTGGCTATGGCATAGAAGGATGGGGCATATAAATTTTGATAATCTTGTGAAAATCGAAACAAGCAGGCTATGCGGGATATGCCTAAGGTAACGAAACCTACAAGTACTCTATGTAAGCAATGTCAGCATGGAAAGCAAAATAGAGAAAGGTTTAGAACAAAGGAGTATTCGACCACCAAACCACTAAGCTGATTCATACGGATTTGTGTGGACCTACCAGAACAGAAAGTATAAAAGGTGAGAGTTATTTCATGTTATTCATTGATGACTACACTAGAATGACTTGGGTAGCCTTTCTAAAAGAAAATTCAAAAGAATTTGAGAAGTTCCAAGCTTTCAAGGCTTTAGTAGAAAACAAAACCGGATTGAAAATAAAGTGCCCGAGGTCATATCGTGGAGGTGAGTTCACCTCAAATGAATTCAATGAATATTGTGAAGATCATGGAATCAAAAGAAAGTACTCAGCTGCAAGGACTCCACAACAAAATGGAGTGGTAGAAAGAAAGAATCAAACCATCCAAGAAATGGATAGAACCATGTTAAATGAATCTAAGCTATTAGATAAATTTAGAGAGAGAAGCGGTAAATACAAATTGTTCATATCTTGAATAGAGGGCAAATCAGAGTTAATCATGACAAAACTCCTTATGAATTGTGGAAAGGAAGATCAGCTACCGTAAAATATTTCAAAGTGTTTGGGAGTAGATGCTTTATTAAAAGAAATGAAGAGAACTTGGGAAAATTCGATTCAAGAGCAGATGAAGGAATTTTTCTTAGCTAATCTATTAAAAGCAAAGCCTACAAATGCTTTAACAAAAGACTACAAACTATAGTAGAAAGTGAAAATGTGAGAGTGGATGAAATCGTGAATCAAAAAGATAAAGAATCTAGAAAAGAGCCCCTAGAAATACTCGAGGTAGTAGAAGAAAAAGAAAAGGAAGAAGATGTTGAAAAATTAAGTAAATTAGAAAGGCAGGACACCAAAACACCATCTCGTTTTGTTAAGAAGAATCATGTTGAAAGTTAGATCATTGGAAACCTTGATGATGGAGTATAGACAAGAAGAAGAATTGTAAGTGCATCAGAACTAGTAAATTTATCCTTATTATCCAAAATAGAGCCGAAGAACTTTGCAGAAGCCAGCCATGATAAACATTGGATAAAGGCAATGGAGGAAGAGTTAGATCAAATTGAGAAGAATGAAATATGGGAAATTATACCCAGGCCAAAGGATCAGAATGTGATTGGCACTAAGTGGGTATTCCAAAATAAATTGAATGAAGATGGGGAATTCACTCAAAACAAGGCAAGGTTAGTATGTAAAGGGTATGCTCAAGTAGAAGGTGTTAATTTGAAGAAACTTTTGCTCTATTACTAGATTAGAAGCAATTAGAATGCTTCTTTCTTTTTGGTATTCAAGAACTTCAAAGTCTATCAAATGGATGTCAAATCAGCATTTCTAAATGGGAAGTTAGAAGAAGAAGTATACATAGAACAACTGAAGGGTTCCTCCTATCAGAAAATGAAGATTATGTGTGTAAGTTGAAAAAGGCCTTGTATGGATTAAAACAAGCTCCCAGAGCATGGTACTCAAGGCTTGATAAGTACCTACAAGACCAAGGGTTCAAGAGAGGACTTGCTGATAGCAATCTTTACATTAAAACTGAAGGTGAGCACCAACTGATTGTTGTTGTATATGTAGATGACATAATTTTTGGAGGAGACAATGAGGAAATGTCCAAGAAATTTGTCAAAGACATGCAAAAGGAGTTTGAGATGTCTATGTTGGGAGAGTTATCATTTTTCCTTGGATTGCAAATTTCTCAATCTGATAAAGGAATATTTATATCCCAAACCAAGTATGTGAAGGAAATGTTGAAGAAATTTGGTATGGGGGAGTGTGCACCTGTTAGCACACCTATGGCTACCGGGACTAAGTTGAGAAAAGATGATGAATCTTCGAATGTTGATCAAACTCTCTATAGATCAATGATTGGGAGTTTACTATATATGACAACATCCAGACCAGACATCATGCAAGCAGTGGGTATGGTTTCTCGTTTTCAAACAGGGCCGAAAGAAACACATGTGCAAGTTGTAAAATGCATATTTAGATATCTAAAGGGAACTACAGATTATGGGTTATGGTACCCAAGGGGTAAAGACTTCACATTGGTAGCTTATACCGATTCAGATTGGGCAGGATGTGTGGATGATAGAAAAAGTACAAGTGGAGGAGAATTTTTCCTTGGAGATGGCTTGGTATTGTGGTTAAGTAAGAAGTAAAACTCTATATCCTTATCCACAGCAGAAGCAGAGTATATAGCAGCAATGTTATGTTGTACTCGAATTTTATGGATGAAGCAAACCTTAGAAGATATCAAAGTAGAGTATGATCATCCAATATCCATATTGTGTGATAATACCAGGGCGATAAGTATTTTAAAGAACTCGTTTATGCATTCGGAATAAAGAATATTCCCATAAGATATCACTTCTTAAGAGAGAAGGTGGTAGAAAAGTAGGTAAAGTTGGAATTTGTTGCTACATCCAAACAGTAGCAAATATCTTCACCAAGCCACTTCCAAAGGAGACATTTGAATATATACAACAAAATTTGGGAGTAATATCCTTTGCTTCTTCCCATTGAAAAATCAAGAGAAGCATCGGTTGAGGGGGAGCTAAACATTGCAATATTTAGCTCCTAGATTGGCCCTTTTCCATTGATGTCAAAGGGGGAGAATGGCTGTAAAGGGGAGTTACAACAAGGGGAGTTGCAGAGAAAAGTTTTTTGAAGGTTGCCATCAATGAAAAAGGGGAGATTTTTGGAAATATTGTCATTGATGTCAAAAGCTTAATCATTGATGTATTTGGTTAATGGAAATGTGTAACGGAAGTTGACGAAAATATTGACGGATGTTGACAACGGATGTTGACAATGGAAGTTGACGGAACTATTGACAAATGTTGATGGAAATATTGATGGATGTTGACAATGGAAGTTGACGGAACTATTGACGGATGTTGACGGAAATGGTAGAAAGTAACGGAAATAACCAGCAGTATAGAAAGGCTGAAAACGAAAGTTTAACTACATGAAAAGAAGTATTGTTACATGGTATAAGCGAGATATACACAGCTGTACATATGAGAAAGATATCAGCATTTTAAGGCATTCATATGCCATGTTTCATGGTGAAAAAGAAGATTTAATGATGGCTGGCAGCGATTTAATGATGATAGCAATTTTATTAAAGAAAGGGACAGTGCATTTAATGGAGTATATTGCATTGTTTAATGTGCATTTAATAATTTTTATGGGCTGCATTAATTACTTTTTGTTTTAAGATGACTAATGCACTTAATTAAGTTGTGTTAATTAAATAATGGAAAGGTTTTGTTGGTTTTCTTTACATTCATTGATTGCTTTCATATATCTCTGTGAAATTGATTAATTGTGATTACGGATCCGAGATTAAGTGTTAAATTTAAAAGAATATCATAATCTTGATTCACTCCCCCTCAAAAGTATTATCTTGTGCTTAACATTTTGGACCTGGGACATGTGGAAAACCTACGCTTGTTTGAAGACTATCCCTTGGGCCCTACCCTTGGAGTTGCATTGTTTGGACGCATGGAGGCTTCTGCTGTTGCTTGAAACATGGCCATACCGCATCCAATCAGAGATGTCCACGTACTACCCATGGATGCTAGGGCAAAAATTAACGGGGAAGATACGCTGTCATTCCCGACTGTGGGAAGAAAATAAAAAGAAGGGGAAAAACTCCACCGTTACACGACTTTCAAATTATTCTCCATGGAATGGAAAATTACAAACAATACCAAGCTCGATGCGACCCATTACTCCAAGGCACCAACTCAACATTTGTGAAACTTGACTTCAAAAAGAGGGGGATTTTGCGGGCAACAACACATCCATAATTTACCTAATATATATATATATATATATATATATATATATATATATATATATATATATATATATTTTTTAAATTTTAATTTACTCTTCATTTTTTAAAATATTTTTGGCCACCTAATGGGACACACTTATATACTTTAATCCAACCCCTTTCAGCAATCATGTTTTTTAATAATTTATATTTGTTTTTATATCAATTGTAATGTGTTATAATTAGTGTAGTGTAATTATTAGTAAAAAACCACATTCCATATCTACATTTTGGTGAACCCTCATTTCTTAAAAATCCAACCAAAGGTATTAACTTTGTGTAATCCTAAATTTATTGTAATATTCCAAGGATTTTTCTTGTCCTTTTTTGATATAATTGATTGTCGTAGGGTTTACATTATTTTTCCAATACTCTATCACTAGCTCTTATGTGTGATGTCATTTGGGCGTTATTCATTTACTTTTTATATCATTTATGCAATCCATGTTAATTAGATTTGAGAATGCAACCATACAAAGTGCTACATTAAATTCCAATCCCAATGATCTTATATGAATTCCATTTTATTCATCCTAGGGTTCACACTAAAAATAAAATGGTTACTATGAATGAGACCCAACTTAACCCTTAAATAATCTTGACCATTATTAAGGCTCCAAGGATGAACATACTTTGAATGGTTATTGTATGTCTATTGTAGGTAAAATAAGTAAAGGAAAATATGTTTCTCTATAGGATGAATTAGAATGCATGAATTTCTCACTCATATAAAAAATTTCTTCAATAATCCTACTATAATAGATGAAATGTTGAGAGTTATATTAGATGTTCAATCCAAAACTCAAGGTTAAGAACATACCAATGGGCCCATTATTCAAGAGCAAACCTATAAGCTGAAACATAGATATTTACATGTTAATAATGTAAAATAACATATTGAGACAAATTATTTACCTTCTCATGTGGCCATTTCTTATATTTTTGCCAAAATCATTCGTCCTCTCGATATTATTAACATGCATGTGTATAATGATTCTATACCTTGCACAATTGATTCACAATTTTCTACTCAATGTTTTCCAACCGCTACACTTTCTTTACAAATTCCCTCCATTATTCTTGATGATTCTCAATTTTCCGCTTTTCCTTATTTATCTATTCCTACATATTCTGCTATAACTTATCTTCCTTCTAGTATGACTAATGTGATGAAACATTGTATGAATTAAAGAAAATAGACTAAGGAATTTCTAAAAATCTCAAAATCCATGTAATGGGGTAACTTTCAACTAAATATTACTAAACTCTTTGGATTATGATGTTATTTCCCTTTCTATTGGGTTTCACTACTCCAAAATATGAATTATTTAATGGGAATGAGATCCATATTACCACATTAAGTCATTTTGTGTCTCTTTCTTATAATTTACACATGAATATCTGTTATTAAGAAAATTATATGGTCTACCTCAAACATATATAATTAACTTTACCTCACCATTCAATTATTTTGGTGCACATTTTTGTATTATTATTGCATAAAGGGCATTTTTACATAGATTTATTAACTAAGAGAATATGCTAATGAAATTAATAGTGATTATTTATTTAAATTCAAGGTTATGGTCATAATGATGACTTGAAAATTTCCTAAACATGAAATTATAATACCATTTTCTTACATCATGTATTCCCATAACAACGATGAAGTAGTATATAATAAACTTAAATAATTCAATGAATTTTTCATGAAAATAAGAATGTAGAGATAAATAATTTAGAGGATAAAATACTCAAACATGTGATCAATGCACCTACCTCTAGTGAAGAAAAATTTAAATCACGGGTAAAATTTAAAGCTAATATAAATGATAATACTTTCCAAATAAACCTATGGAAAATACTATTTTAAATATAGAATAGCCAAACAAAAATAGTGTTACAATATTTGATTAAATGCAACTCGATTACTTTACCCCTATACAAGATTCGGACCTATTTTAGAAACCTAATTTCCCATGCAATTTTAATACTAAAATTGCAATAATTTCACTTCCTCTTGTTTTCACACTATAATTAGTGATTGTCCAATAATTAGCTAGTATTCACCATCCTCTCGGTTAATTAACAATATCTCGTTAATTAATTAGTCTTTTCCCCATCCTAGATGCCAATTAACATTGCTTTGTTAGTTAAAATCTTCTTTCAATTAATTAAATACCTATTATCAATTAATTACCCTTTCACAATCTTATATTTTAATAATAAACCCTCTTAGTAATTTAATATCACTCTCAAACCCCTCTAATTCTACTAATTTCCCTCTAAATCATCCCCAAATATCGTCCACAAGCTAAACATGACTTATTAATTAATTCCAATTGATTAATTAAACCTCCTCTAACTCCCATGGGTCATTATTTCTTAATTAATCTCTTTTAAATATGCTTATCCACTCCCGATTCTATATCTCCATTATCCCACATTCACTTGGATGTATGTTTCTCCCAAATTAGAAATCTATAAAAATCAACCTAGTACCTTCTTACCATGTCCTTGTAAGACATTGGATACCTATTACTCAAGAGAACATTATATTATAAGAAGGCTTGCCAAATTGAGAATCCCCCTACTTTCTAAAAGTAGTAAGAGAAGAATCAAACATGGCCATTGGACCATTTTGAGGGGAACTATTCCTTTTATCAAGCATCCTTGATCATGTGTTGCTTACATTCAAATTAAAAGTCCAAATATCTACATATCAAAAACATATCCAACTATGACATAAAAATGCACCTGGCCCATGTATGCCTCTTGGCTCCTCATACGACCAGCTTTCAACCCCTAGGTGCTTCCAACAATATTTTTGGCCCAAACACTCCACCGTTGGATTGCCGCCAAGTGTCATTGTGAGGCACATCGTGTAATTTTATGTCCCTTTCATCTCTCAATGCTTAAGGGACACAAAAATGTGCCCCACCACTCCCGAGCATTTTTGAAATGTTTTAAAGCTAACACTCAACTTTATTTCCCACCACTTCAGTTAGGAAATAAGGGATAAAATATGTGGAACAATCCCTCACAGAATCACAACAATAGGAACTAATATGCAGAAAATATTACAGATCTGAAATAAAAGTGCAGAATAAAAATAACACAACACAAAGAGATAATATTTAACATGGTTCACCCAATTTGGGCTACGTCCACCAAGAATCACTTGCTCAGATTTTATTACAAGCCACCACTCTCTTAATACAATACCCGGATCTATTTAGAGCTATGCTTAACAACCTCTACAAAATTAACACATGAATTCATACACATCTGCAATGTTACATCATATTCCTACCATATACATAAAACCACATAAGTAGACAACTGCTTAAGTAGTTTTACAAAACCGTGGGTATTAAAACCATGGGCCAAAACCGTCCCATAAACCTATGGGTCAAAAATATCACCGATGTGAGAAAAGCACGTTTCCCAAGATATCGGGCACGTTTTAAAGGCAAATTTTTTTTTGGGGCTGCGCCCTAAACCCTCGGGTGAGAAAACTATGGAAAGTGTATAGTACTCTTAGTGTACAGTCTTCAACACTTTCACACATGAAAATAGGCTCCACATCCTAACAACTTCTTATTTAAAGCTCATACCTTGCCATTTCTTTACTCTTACCCGCACACAATCCACCATTGTTTCTTCAAAACTACTCCGCCATGGCAATCAAACCTTCCATTTCATGAAGATGCATAGGTCCCAGTGGTAATATTAATCAAGAGAGTTGAAGGATAGAAGAAAAGACAGAGAAGAATGAAGAAATTCACCGAAACCTCTAGTTTCATGAGAAAAAGATATGGACATATCTTGCACACTAGTTCATGAAACAAAACCATTTGTTGTTGTGTTCTCCATTCTTGAAGGTCATGAAAACATCACTTAAAAACCTCTCTTCCTTTGGATAAATTTCGCAACGAAGAAATATTCCCCTCACTCAATGAAGACAAAATTCAAATTTCCCATCAAACCGAGAATCGATTTGAAGAGAGAATTCACCAATGGAATGAGAATCAAAAGCCCATATCCAAATATGAATTTCATCACGAACAAAGAAGAAAACCAGACTTGTAATTTCAATCTCTGTTGATGGTTTTCATGTTTAGAATTAGAGCAAACCCCTGGATTGGAACGGAGGATCCAAATCTGACATGGAGGTGAATTGAAGGTCTAGAAACATCATGGAAGTGATTTTGGAAGGTTCAGGAAATATTTGGAGGAGTTGGGACAATTTCACCAAAAGCAGGGTTCACAGGCCTAAGCGGTGCGCGAGATGAAAAGACCTCCTGAAATTTAGGAGGTGATTCTAGGAGCTCTCAATGGAGTTAGGATAAAAACAAGACATTTTTAGAAATTTAATTCAAAGATCTACATTATGGTGAAATCATATTTTTTACAAAACCTTGGCACAATAGGTTTATAACTAGTTTTTTCTGTGCACAACTAGGGATCCAACTCAAAAATATGATTTTAATTAAATCAAGGAAAAAATATCTGATACCCCCACCATTTGATCTAAAAGGCCATTTTCAGTAAATATCATATACAATTTTTGTAAACAATTCCATCAAGAGCTCAAGATATCATCGTTTCAAGTTGCCCTCAAGGTAAGTTCTCGTAGTTAGACAAATTTGGGAGAGGACACGTGTCACTCCAGAGCCGACAGATTTTTTTTTCCATTTCATCCCTCAAGATAAGTGATATGAGGGAAAATAAAATGTTCCCAGCCCCAATAATCCCTCTGGTCACACATGGAACCTCTCGGATTGCCAATTCAGCCCCCAAGTGCTTGTCAGAGCTCATTCCCTCAATCGTCTAGATCATGACAAGTGGTAAATTCTGGCGCGATGTGAAAATTATGTCCCTTACATCCCTTCTACAAATGGATTATAAAATTTTCCTAGCCCCAAGAATCCTTCAATTCATCCATGTGAACCCTCCAGTGTAATTTCTCAACCCCCAAGAGTTAGTGGAGCCAAATGCTCAACCATAAGATCTTTGCCAAGTGTCGCAATGAGGTGCATCGTGAAAATTTATTTCCCTTTCATCTCTTGATTCTTAAGGGACATCAGGGACAAAAAAATTCACCCATCTCCATGTATTCCTCCTCATTCCTCATATGACCATCTTTAATCCCTCAGTGCTTCCAAAGCAGCTTTTTGGCCCAAACACTCCACCATTGGATTGCCGCCAAGTGTTGTTGTGAGGCACGTCATGCAATTTGATGTCCCTTTCATATCTTAATGATTAAGGGACACTAGTGAAAAAAATGTGCCCCACCCCTCCTGAGTATTTTTTAAATGCTTTAAAGCCGACGCTTCACTTTATTTCCCACTAATTCTTATTGAAATCTCATACTCGCCATTGCTTGTTCTTACCAAAGACACACCACCATTGCTACTCCAACCCAGCTTCGACATGGAAACAAAACCTTCCATTCCATGAAGATACATGGGTCCCATAGGTTATATTGATCAATAGAGTCGAAGGATCGAAGAACTGAAGGAGAAGATCAAGAAATTCACCCCGAAACCTCCATTGTCGTGTGACAAAGATCTAGACATATCTGCAAACTAGCGCTAGAAACAAAGAACCATTTTCTGCCATGTTCATCATTCTTGAATACCATGAAAAAATAACTTACAAATATCTCTTCCATTTCATAACTTTCTCGCAATGAAGAAAGCTTCCCCTCGTCTCAACGAAGACAAAATTCGGATTTCACATCAAACCGACAATCGGTTTAAAGAGAAAATTCACCGGTGGAACGAGAATAAAAACCCATATCTAAGCTATGAATTTCTTCATGAATAGAGAAGAAAACAAAACCTGAAATTTCAAGCTTCGTTAATGGTTTCCATGTTCAAAACTCGCTACGTGAAAAATTGAAATTTTAAAATCTCACGAACCAGTGATCGGGTAAGCCTAAGATTTCGAGAGGGTGATATTGGGAAAAAACCCATATAAAAAAACTTCCTTGCACCGTGATCTAACCACCAGAATCCTACTTTCTAAAAATAGCAGGTCTTCTACATGGGGAACTTCCATTTCGGGTAAGTCACCAACTGAAGAAGTTGTGAAGGAGGCAGTGGACACATAAGAGGTATCGCAGGAGAAAATCATCGAAATGGTCATCTCGGTCCCAAATTGAAACTTACTAAAAATAGTAAGTGGTCTCACAATCACCTTCTAAAAATAGAAAATGGGTCTAGAAGGTGAGAAGAATATAGGGAGAAAGAGGAATTCAAGTTGTCACATCCAGTCAAGGTTCGAAAGAGTTGGAATTTTACACTTACTAAAAATAGTAATTCGTCTCATAGACACTAAAAATAGTAAGTCATTCCACAGAGTGAATTTCATGAAGGGAGTGTACCAAGAGTTGAAAATCCAAGTTGACATCACCATTTGGGGGCCAAAGAGGAATCTCGGTGCTTACCATAAATAGTTGCCTTTTCCAAATATAGTAGAAATATTGAAGTTCAAATTCATAAGGAGAAACCAGTGCAGTATCTATCATCAAAGTATGTGTGAGTAGGTGATAGTGAGGTCAATTACATCGATCTAAAAAGTGTTTTTCAACATTGATTTCATGCTCCAATCAATATGCGTGAGGTGGAATTCACAGACATAACACTGTCAGATTGTTTCATAGTATATTTCATCGGGATTATATCCAAATCAATTAAGCGGCGTGTCAATGTTGCAGGAATCAAGAAAAGGATTTGTTCCAAAGATTCAATCTTTTCAAAAATATCTCTATGATTGATGTTCAAATACCAATGAAATCATTTGAAATTATTTTTAAACACTTAGCTTGTGGTGTTTATGCTTCATCTAAATGAAGCCTCTCGTGGTATAAGCCATTTGAGGTTCTAGATTTCACTACATTGGAGCATTGCATCGGATCGGTCAAGTAGAAAAGTGGATCAATGAGACATTTTCTTCATCAATATTATCTCTCTCTCTCTCTCTCTCTCTTTTCCTTCTCTCTCTCATCCCTTACCCACTTTCTCTCTCCTCTACCTTCTAATTCTTCATTGGGGTCATTGTTTTTCATAATGCCTTAATTAAAAATGTTTTTATTTTCAATGTAATTAGTCACCCTTAAGTTATAAAAGGGGACTTAATGTTTTCCTAAGAATGTGAAAAGTCTCAAGGCATATGAAGGGTCAATGGGGATAGGCAAAGAGACCTCCAGAATGCTATAAATTGTATTGAGCTCCCATTCATGGAGGTTATAATTTTGAGATTCTTCTAGTTGGTTATATTCTTGTATATTCATGAGAGAGATTTTTCTTACTTTGAGTGAAAAGAGTTAGCCATTTTTTCCTTTCAAATTTCTTAATCTCTCAACTATGTACAACTTTTTTTTGAGGAATCAATACAAGGAGTTTCTAGCCTTTTTGACTAAGTGATTTCTTTATACTTTCTAATCATAAATTCTATTTTTTCTTATCGCTATTTGCAGAGTTGATTCCTCTTAACTTTAATGCATGTGTTGAAATTTATAACTAGTGTGTGTATGAATCGATTTTCTACCTGCAACATTATTTCTCTTGCCTAACATTATCTCTCCCTTTCCCACTCTCCTAGCTAATTCCTCCATTGCACATATATGCAATATTTTTCCACATGGTTAGTAGAGTGCTCCTATTGGATCCGTGACTATAACACCACTAGGAAAATCCATCTTTTACTCACGCATGCATATACGGTAGCTACACCGATTAAGTAGAGGGACTCAAATTCCTAGAGTGTTAGAAATAAATCCACCACTTTATCCCTGAATTTTTTTCTCACCAAGAGTTTATGGTGCCCACCTTGGGAATACTTGGCAAGATATCTCGAACCCAAAATACGACCGCAAGGTTTGAAAATCCAAAAAAATCAGATATCCAAAAATAAAAATATATATATCAGATTTCAACATAAAATCATTTTTGAAGGTGATTTTTCAAGGAACAAACCCTTATCACATTCGTTTCCTGCACCATGAAGAAATTTCCAGATTAGAGCGAAGTACCAATGAGTTACAATGACAAAAAGAAGAAGAAGATCGTGACTAAGAAAATAAAATCATCAATCAACCATGGTTTTGGACTAGTATTTGTAAAAGAGAAAATTCAAAGATGGTAAAAGAGACTCCTACTTCAAGCAATAATCTGCATCTAGACAAAGGAAAGAAGAAAGAACTTACAGTGATGAAGAGGAAAGTAGGGAGTTGTTGGAAAGGATTCAAAGGAGACATAAGATAAGGTGCGAAGCTCGAGAATATGCCAAATTATTACAAGAGATGTATGAAAAACTTGAAGCGGACCATAGCAAGAAGAAGAAGAGGATATTTGTCCTATAGAGGAATATCTTGAAGATCATTCATACCATAGGGTTTTCATCCCCAAAAGGTTCTTGAATGCCACTAAAGAAAATCATATCCTCGAGCCTTTTGATGAAGATCAAATCAGCATTCAGGAAGATGATGAAAGACAGGATGGTGCAAGATCCACCAAAGAATATTTTGAAATCTTGCATAACTCACTATAAAGTTGAGAACATTTTCCTTTTTCTACTACTCTCTCGATGACTTCATTTCATATGGTGATGGAGAAATGAACATATTGAAAAGATAATATGTGGAAAGGATTCAAAGCATAATAGAAGGAAATTCGATCACGAAGCCTATCAAGAGATTTGGAGGTACACTCTAGCTTTACAAAGAAGGTATGAATATCTCAAATCACTTCATGTTGTCCATAATGAAGAATCTCAAGAAGATCTTGATGATTTATGTGATATGAGGTGTTCATCCCTGAGATATTCTTGGATGCTCCTAAAGAATATCTTATCCTTGAACCTTCCGATGAGTACCAAAGCAACATCAGGGAAGATGATGATGAAAGAGACATGGAGGTGGAACCTCCATTCATCAACTCTTTTTGGCTCAAGGAACAATCCCTTTGGGAAGTAATATATTTAATAGAGGATTCTTTTTCTTAATGGATGATTCAATGCTTTCCAAAGACTCCACCAATGATGAAGAAAACGGCCAATTTGAAGTAAGCATGAATAATCCCCCTTTAAATTTTGATTTTTAATTAATGATGAAATGGACATGTGCAAAGAAGTGAAATAAATCCACTCTAGCATCATGGACCAAAAATGATGAATTCAATATGGTCATGGAGGGTTTCCCTCCTATTTTGATCCTTCAAGTGATGTAGAGATGATTCATGAAGAAATGAAGACAGTTAAAGAACAAGATTCTCTTCTTGATTCAATCATGGATGATATGATGGAAGAATCTCACTTCCTTTCCAAAGCCAAGGAGAATGAATAGTTTGAACACAATCTCTTCTCACCCAAGGAGAAGAATGATCATCATGGTGAGTATGAAGTATTTCATTATCCATATGAGAAAGAGGATTCGATAATGGATGATCAGGATAATGTTGAAATTTCTTCCCACATTGTTGCTTCAACATGGTCCCATCAAGAGGATGATATGGATTTTGAGCTCGAAGGAGTACCATTCCCACAAAGCATGGACCTCTTCTCCTTATCAAAAGGTTTCGTGAATCAAGTGTGTTCTTGTAAAGAAAGTGAATCTTGGGAAACAAAAATCATGGAAGAGGTGAATGAGGATATTTCAAATGAATCATGGACACATATGGATCAGATTTTCAACCATTTCTTGAAAGCACAATATAGAGACTTTTCAATAAAAATGAAGATGAACCTATAGAAATATTAGAAGAACTATTTGTGTAAGACCTCTTGAATAGAATAAAGATTGAAGACCCTCAACTCATCCTTGAACTCCTCACTGGGCTATGGAGATGCAAAATAAGTGTGAGTCAAGTTGTGCTCCTCTTTTTGATATACCAATGTTTGATGTCGATATAGAGCTAATGGGTGGGTTTGATGACTTCCCCAATGCCTTGGTTGATGAGGGGGAATGTGAAGATATTTCTTTTTCTTCCACATTATATGAGAAGGTCATGAATGCAAAAGAAGGAAGGTCCTTGAATCTCCTTTGGAATTCCTCAATCTTGAAGACAACATCTCTATTATGGGGGATGAAGATGGTAGGAAAATATGAGTTGATTCAAAGTTGTTTGGAACATGGCAAAAATTTGAAAAGTGAGAGCAGATTATATTCAAAAAACTTGGTCACACCACTTCAAAATGCTCGTAAGTGCAGAACAAGAGTTCATGTAGAAAAATACACTCAAGGGTAAAGAATGCCTCTATGAAGAAATTAAAGGTTGTAATTTCAAGATTGATATCAAGATGAGATTTGAATAGTTGAATATTGAAATAAATTCTCTGGATGAAAAAGTGAGGGTATGCATGATTCTTATGAAATAATTCAAAATCATATTTCACTCACCATTCTTCAAGCTCCGATGTGCCTTGAACAGGTTCCCATATTGCAACATTTCACTGAGATTGATAAGGGATTCCCTCTCAATGATACAACCTCTATTTTGGGAAGTAATCACTTTGAGCAGTAGAGTGAGATGTTCAGAGAAGTTCATGAATGGGAAGGAAATCAGTTTGTCCTCACTCCTTCTGAGTACCTTGCTAATATAGGATATGATTTTAAGTTGCAATCCAAGGAAAGAATATCTCCATGTTAAGGTTGACATATCCAAACTTGAAAGTATGGAGGAATGGTGTCTCATGATCACGGAACATCAAGAGGAATCTTCAAAATGAAAAAGTTTCAAGAAGGTGACCAAATTTTCAATGGATGAAGGAACATTCTCATTGCAATATGAGTATGAGGATGGAATCATGATCAGTCTTCTTCTTCTCAAGCCATGCAAGGCCATCAAAAAGCATGGTTTGATCAAATAATAATTTTTATGCTTCAAAGGTCAGACTTCAATCCATTATTTCATGATATCATGTAGTTTTCTCAACCCATTTTTGGGTATGTGTATATTCTTTCCTCACCTCTTTAGATACCCCTGTATATATTTTCCTTTTTATTTAGTGTGTGTATTTCCCTTTCCGAATGTGTGGTGTGTTTCCTTCATGTTTTTGTGTTTCTTTTTTGTTGTTTTTGGTGTGTGTGTGTGTGTTCTTCTTGGTTATCCCTCTCTCTTATAAGTTATACATGAACTCACGAAGGGCCTAATGGATAAGGAACTGGTCAATATGTGTTGATAATATGGGATATTCTCATGTTATGTCATCTTTGATTTTATCAGTCCATACCATGTCCCCAAGCTAGAGCCAATCTGTTGTCATGTAAATGCGCAACATGAAAATTAACAATTTTTAAGCATGACAACTATACCCCTATGTCATAATTTTTCAAGGTTTACCCATTCAAGGCACCCTAGGTCTACCCAAGAAATCTAGTGACCTCCCAATTGATGGTAACTCAGTCCCCTAGGTGATTTAGGAAATTCAAGTCAATCCCCTAGGTGATTTTAGGAGTTTTTGGAAAATGTAAATTTTGGGAAGTTGTGGGAAGGGCTATCACTGGCCTTCCCAGGACTAAAACAACCCCCTGAATTGGAACGATGATTCAAATCTGACATGGAGGTGAATTGAAGGTCTAAAAACATCATGGAAGTAATTTTGGAAGGTTCAGGAAATATTTTGAGGATTTGGGACAAGTTTTTTAAAAACAGGGTTCTGGGCAAGCCTAAGTGCAGGTGAAAAACAACTACTGAGCTTCGAGAGGTGATTTTGGGAGCTCTGGATGGATTTAGGAGAAAATGAACCTATTCACTAGAAAGTAATTTAGAGATATACAATATGGTGAAATCATATTTTTCACAACACTTTGGTAATAGGTTTATAAAAAGTTTTTCATGCACACACAACTAAGGGGATCAGATTAAAATTCTCTTTAAGGGCTATAAATGGAGGAATAAAGATCTGATATTTCCACCATTGGATTCCAAAAGGCCATTTTTAGTGAATATCATATAACATTTTTCAAAAAAATCCATCGGGAGCTCAAGATATCATCGTTTCAATTTTCCCTCAAGGTGAGTTCTTGCGAGTTAGATAAATTTGGGAGAGGACACATGTTAGCTAGGATCTTGGTGCTATTTTTTGTCCATTTCATCCCTCAAGATAAGATACATGAGGGAAATAAAATGTCCAAACCCAATAAGTCTTTGGTCACACATGGAACCTCCTCGATGCAGATTCAACCCCTAGGTGTTTGTTAGAGCTCATTCCCTCACTCGTCGGATCATGACAAGTGGTGGCAACGACGCATCGTGTGAATTGAAGATCCTTCATGTCCCATTAGAAAAGGGACATGAGGAATAATCACCCATCCCAACATAATGAATCCTTTAGGTCATCCATGTGACCCTCTTGAATGTAATTTCTCGGCCCCGGGAGATAGTGGAGCCAAATGCTTAGCCGAATCTCGATTTCCACCAAGTGCGATAGTCAAAATTGATGCATCATGAAAATTGACATCGGGGACATGAAAAATTTCCCAACCATGTATGCCTCTTGGTTCCTCATACGATCAACTTTCAACCCCCAGGTGCTTCTCTCAAAGTTTTAAGACCTTAAACCCTCCACCGTCGGATTTGCCATCAAGTGTCGCGCGTGAGGCGCATCATGAAATTTGATGTCCCTTTCATCCCTTAATGCTTAAGGGAAATCAGGGACACAAAAATTGGCCCATCCCTCCTGAGAATTTTTTAAATGCTTTAAAGCTGACACTCAACTTTATTTCCCGTTGCTTCTTATTCAAAGCTCATACCCTGTCATTGCTTTGTTCTTACCTACACACAGTCCACCATTGCTTATCTAAACCAACTTCAGCATGGAAACAAAACCTTCCATTCCATGAAGATACATGGGTCCCATAAGGTAATATTTATCAAGATATTTGAAGGATCAAAGAACAGAAGGAGAAGAACAAAGAAATTCACCTAGAAACCTCCATTGTCGTGAGATGAAGATCTGGACATATCTTGCAAACAACTGCACAAAATAGAGAACCATTTCCTGCTATGTTCATTCATTCTCTAAGTCCATGAAAACATAACTTACAAATATCCCTTCCACTGCATAAATTTCTTGCAGTGAAGAAAGCTTCCTCTTGGCTCAATGAAGACAAAATTCAAATTTTACATCAAACCGATAATTGGTTGAAGAGAAAATTCCCAGTGAAGAACAAGAATTAAAAGCCCATATCAAAAATATGAATTTCATCATGAATAAGAAGAAAACTAGACATTAATTTTAAGCTCCATTAATGGCTGCCATGTCAAGAGCTGCCGCTAGGTGAAAATTTTGAAATTTTAAAATCTCACGAACTAGTGATTAGGTAAGCCTAAGATTTCAGAGGGTGATATTGGGAAAAAACCCATATAAAAAAATCATTCCACCATTATCACCAAAATCCCACTTTCTAAAAATAGAAGGTATTATACATGGGAACTTCCATTTTGAGTAAGTCACCAACTAAAGAAGTTGTGAAGGAGGAAATGGACACAAAACATGTATCGTAGACGAAAAAATCATTGAAAATGTAATCTCAACCCCAAATTGACACTTACTAAAAATAGTAAGTGGTCTCACAATCACCTTCTAAAAATAGAAAAATGGGTCCAGAAGGTGAGAAGGATGCAAGGAGAAAGAGGAATTCAAGTTGTCACATCCAATCAAGGTTTGAAAGAGTTGGATTTTCACACTTACTAAAAATAGTAAGTTGTCTCATAGACACTTACTAAAAATAGTAAGTCATTCCAAAGAATGAATTTCACAAAGGGAGCGTACTAGGAGTTGAACATCAAGTTTAAAACACCATTTGGAGGCCAAAAGGGTCTCAACACTTACCAAAAATAGTTGCATTTTCCAAATATAAGAAATAGTGAAGTTCAAAGTTCAATGGTGAAACCAATGCAATCTTTATCATCAGAGTATGCATGAGTAGGTGATAGTGAAGTCACTTACATGGATCTCAAAAGTGTCTTTCGACACTCATTTCATGCTCCAATCAATATGCGTTAGGTGGAATTCATAGTTAATCATTCCAAACTATTCATAGTATGTTTCATCATGATCATGTCCAAATCAACTCAACGGTGTGGCAATGTTGCAATGAATCAGGGCATGGTTTGTTCCAAATCTTCAATTTTTTTAGAAGTTATCTCTATGAGTGATGCTCACAGTCACCAATGAAATCATTTGAAAGTGTTTTTGAACACTTAGCTCGTGGTGTTCGTGTGTCATCCAAAGGAAGCCTCTTGTGGTATAAGACATTCGAGGATCCAAGTCTCACTACATTTGAGCATTACATTGATTGGTCAATTGTAACAAATTGGATTAAGTGAGGCATTTTATTCATTGACATACTCTTTCTCTCTCTCTCTCTCTCTCTCTCTCTATCTCTTCTGTCTCTCTCTTATCCATTCCCCTCACTTTCTCTCTCCTATGCCTTCTAATTCTTCTAATTTGGGGTTGGGGTTTCTTTTCATAATGCCTTAATTAATTAGAAAAATGTTTTTATTTTAATGTAATAAGTCACCCTTAATTTTTATAAAAGGGACTTAATATTTTCCTAGAATGTGAAAAGTTTAAAGGCATAGAAGAGTCAATGATAGGTCTTTAGGAAAGAGACTTAAATGCTATAAATTTTAATGAGCTCCTCATTCAGGGGGTTCTAATTCTGATATTCTTTTAGCTGGTTGTATTCTTGTAAGTTCATGAGATATTTTTTGCTTACTTTTGAGTGAAAAGAGTTAGCCATTTTTCCTTTCAAATTTCTTCATTTCTCCACTATGTACAATTTTTTTGAGAAATCAATACAAGAAGTTTCCAACCTTTTTTAACTAAGGGATTTATTTATACTTTGTGATCATAAATTCTATTTAGCCTTATTACTACTTGCAAAGTTGCTTCCTCTTAATTTTAATGCATGTGATGAAATTTCTAACTAGTGTGTGTAGGAATATGATTTTCTACCTATAACATTAGTTCTCCTATCTAACATTCTCACTCCCTTTCCCACTCTCCTAGAAAATTCCTACCTTGCACATATCTTCAAGGTGTTACCGCAGGGTTAGTGGAGTGCCTCTATTGGATCCCTGTCCGTAAGGGCACTAGAAAAATCCACATTTTTACTCACTCATACATATATAGCAGTTACTTTGGTTATGTAGAGGACTTATATTTCGAGAGAGTTGGCAATAAATCCACCAAATTGTCCTCAAAATTTTTCCCTCCAACAAGTCGAGGAACACCAAACCTTCTTACAGTACGTTTGCAAAATTCAAGGATGAATATCTCAGTTGCCTCATTGAGAAACACAACTTCTATCCATTTGGTGAAGTAGTATGTTGTTGTCAATACCTTTTTGTGGCCAATGTTTGAAGGAGGATTGATAATATCAATATAATCAAGACCCCATTGTGCAAAAGGATGATTCACTTGGATGGGATAGAGGGGAAGCGTTGCCAATATTTTATTTCCTACAAAGAAAGTGCATTCTTTACATTTCTTGAACTATTTGTGCACATCTACAAATAGGGTAGGCCAAAATTATTCTACTTTAATGATCTTCATTGTTATTGCTTTGGCATATAATTTTCCACCAGAGAATCCATTGTGAAATTCTACTAATATTTTGTTGAATTTTTCAACATCAATATATCTAAGCAACACACCATCAATGTTTCTTTGAAAGATAAATCCATCGATCAAACCATATGAAATGGATTGTAACCTTAGATGTCTTCTCTTTGCTTTGTTTATACTATGGGTATGAGCTAGAAGAAAGGAATGTTTCCATGTCTTCTATCCAACCTGTGTGCTCTAAGATCTATATTTTACTCAACTTTAGTGCGCAAAGGTTCTTCATCCAAGAAAAATAAGCATCTTGATCATTATGTGCATCCTCATTAAGTTGCTTACATAGCATGTTACCTCTAACCAAATTTTTGGCTTTTATATTAAAATCATACTCCATGATTTTGGTCACCCATCTTACTCTTTTCTCACTTGATTTCTTCTCTCATGATAAAGTCTCTCACACCTGAATGCTAAACTAATAATTTGACATGATTCATGGCAAGCATACTTTTGAAATTTTTAAATGTGTGCATTATGGTGAAGACACATTTCTCTGTATGATTGTATTTCAATTCATAATCCTTTAGGTTTTTACTAAAGAAATCCACTGGCTACTCCATTCCTTGTTCATTTTCTTATGTTAAGACAACAACAACACTAGCATCAACTCCATATGCATAAAGGATAAAAATCCTTAGAGTAATTTGAATTGATAATTGTTGGAATGCAAACAATTTCTTAGTTTATCTTGTTGAAGCTTTCTTTTCCTTTTGATTTCCACTTAAAGACTATATCCTTCTTGAGCATGAGGGTGATAGGCCTAACCAATCCTATAAAGTTAGGAATGAAACTCCTAAAAGAGTTGATATTGCCAAGGAATGATTGCAAGGCCTTTTTATGCATTAACAAAGAGAGAGAGAAAGGATGGTAGAGATTCATTTAGTATCAATGACAATTCCATCCTTTGAGACAACATGTCCTAAAAGTTTTCCTTGTGTAATGGAAAATTTGTACTTCTTGGGGTTAAGATACCCCAAACTCTTTTCATCTCTCAAAGTCTTTCTCCATATGATTGATGTGATTTGCACTCTTCTTTGAGAAGACAATTATGTCATCCAAGTAAAAAAGGATGAACTCATTGATATATCCTTTGAAGGTAATGTCCATTGCTCTTTGGAAGGTCGTGCCTATATTTGACAAACCAAAATGAATTTTCCAATAGGTATATGTTCCCACTTTGGTTTTAAATGAAATCTTAAATTGATCATCTTCCTTGATCATGATTTGGTTGAATCTTGAGTAACCATAAAGCATGGACAACCTTTGCGCATCAGCCACAGTGTAAATTTTTTTCTCCATATAAGGTAGATGATAGTGATCCTTTAATGATGCCTTATTCAAATCTCTAAAATCAACACAAAGTCTAATTTCACCATTCTTCTTATGCACTAGAATAATATTTTCCACCCAAGTAGAGTACTTAATAGGAAATATAATTTTGGCCTCAATGAGTTTAGATGACTCCTTCCTCATGAGGGGATTTGTCTTAGGATTTACACCTCTTTGATTTTATCGAATGTGTTTGATTTTAGGATCAAGGTCAATGGAGTGTTGAGAAAAACTTGGATTAAATCCTTTGACGTCTTCATAGTCCCATGAGAATATGTCAACATACTTATGTCATAGATAAATTAAGGCTTTTTTTTCATCCTACGGGCATGCTTTTCTAATCAATAAATCTCTTCGTGTGTAATAGTGACGAGATGTAGTCTTCTTGTGTTGTGTGCATGAAATTTTTTTTTCACCCTTGAACTCATCATCAAAATTTAAAATTTTCTCTAAGGTGACTATCCCTTTAGGAAACTTATTTGTCTTTATTCAAATCACTTGGTCACCATGGATATCATGTAATTCAACTTGCATTTTTAATAGAACTCAACTTCAATATGGATGAGTCACAAAATATGTGCATCATTGTCAAAAAATTTCCACTTGGTTTCATTTTTGGAATGGATTTCCTGACCACCATCTTGTTGTGTTGCATATTGCCTTGGAAAAAATCCTCAGCTAGTGAGGATTGTGAACCAAGGACCACCATCTGATTTGCTTCTTTTTTTAATTTTCTTGGTATCACCTATAGATTGAGAGCATAAAATCTCTCCAAGGGGTCGCAAACTCTATGTTTATAAGATTTCAAAATATTTTTTTCACACTTTTTTGTGACCTAATGGATTACCAATTAAACGTCCCTAAATGTTTGCAATGCCTTGATTTGAATCTTTTCAATGATACGAAGACCACTCACCAATTCTTCATATTTTGCTATGTTGTTGGAGTATGCAAATTGCAGCCTATGCGCAAAGAAGAGCTTCTCATTATTGGGAGAGATGAGAACAATTCTTGCACCTACACCATTTCGCTTCTCGAACCATTAAACATCATCTTCCATAGTCTAGAAGTATTATATTTATCTTCTTGCTTGATCGGGGTAGGAAGAGTGGTTTATTCTTCAAGGATGCAATAGGTTCTAAGGCCAATTTCAAAAATTTTATCATAGGGATTAAAATCATATTGTTCTTTGGCCCATTCATCTAATATTAGATCAGGTATAGAGGGAGGAATATGATGTTATTCTGAAATTGGATCTTGTTCTTGGCCTTCTTGGATTAGGTTGTTATTTTAGAGTGGAAAGGGGTTATATGACTCAACATGATAGGAAAATATAGGCTTTTTTGTATGGTAAACCTGGTACCATACCTTGCTCTTAAAATAATATGAGACCAATCTAAAGACAAGTAACCACCTACTTTAGTAGTGAAATATTTTGATAAGTAAATGGAAAATAATGGACTGAGTCAATAAGTGACACATCTTGAGTTATGGTTAAGATTGGACATGCATGAAGGTTTAACTCAAAATCCTTGATGACTCATAGAATGCTAATAGTTGAGCCATCAATTTATAGGACTCCTTTAGAGACAAGGCTATACTTAAGACCTAGAATATCAAAACATTTACTAGGCATGACATAAGTACTAGCCCTTGAGTTGATCATACAATTGTGAATGATATTTTTCCTACTATCAAGAACATATGGAAGGGTGGGGTTTTGAAAAAAATCTAACTTGATTCTCCTCTACTTGAAAAATATTGATAACAATTTGAGGTCTTTGGATAATTGGATCAACGTGTGGAATCTGTGAAAAGAGCTTCATGCAAGAGGTCACGCTGAGATGGAATGGAAAAGGCATATCACATTGTGACATTTACATTTTTTTTCTTCATAGGGTCCATCTTGTTGAATGTAATGCCCATAAAATTGTGTATTTGAGGCATATCATTCTCTTTTCTTCATTGCTCTGTTATTAGAGATGGCGCTTTAGACTATGCAATGGCTTGACCTATCAAAGGAGGTGCACACATAGCTTCAGTTGAAACACTATGTGGAACCTCATGTATGGAGGAATGCGCACTAGGAGTGTTGGGTTGATTAACATCCTTATGCTTGTGAAGTGTATCACTTTGATTGGAATACGTAGAATGTTGTGTGTTGGATTATAAAATTCTTTTCGTGTACCACGTGTTATCGATTAACCAACATGTGTGGTATGCTTGAGCTATCCATAGGTTGGTTTATTGCATAGAATTCCTCACTACAAAATAACATAAGGTTGGTCTCAACAATAGCTTTTGGAACTTCTTCATTGTATTGTTTGTACACACTAGTGGAAGGCTCATAACTTGAAGAATTTTGAATCATGAAGGCTTTGCACGCGCAAGACATTTGCGTAGTTTTACTAAGCTGTAGAAAGTTACAAGGAAATCACCACTTTGTCTCTTAGACCATGTTATTTTTATTGGAATGAGTGCCTTACTTGAATTGGGTGCTAGAAGGGGTTGCACAGGAGAAACTATCTACAATGGAAGGTGCGCATTGTGACCATGCCATCTAGCATTCTACTAATTTTTCCCATATCTATAATTTGGGTATTGATTTTTGTAGGGATGATGGCTTTGATTAAATCCTTGATTAGAGTTGTTTCTAAAGGATTGCACCTGTTGCTTTTCTAAAGATGTGACTTTATTCGAAAAATTTATAATCAAGGTCTTCATTTCTTCATCATCCTTTTAATTTTGGGGAGATTAGGATGTGAAGGAAATGGGTTGGGAACCCTACTTAGGAATATGAGCGGTGGAAGGTTAAGGTTCTTGAGGAAAATTAAGGAACAAGGGCATAGGTAGTCTAGGGGCTATCTTACCAGCTTGGATTCAACAATTTTCTTCCCTAATTGTTATAGGATAAGCATCAATGAGTTGCACAACACCTATAGATTGTATCATCACTATAATTCCAAAATTCAAATCTCTTAAATAATAAAGAAAGGAACTTTATGAATTTGGTCTCAAGAGAGGAGGAATTTTGCCGCACGTCTTCTAAAATCTGAAGTTGAAGTTAGCCATGAGCTCATTGGGAGCTCTCTTGATTGTTTTGAGTTGTTTTAGAAAGGATATGTTGTCATCCTTATCCTCAAACTGATTCCAAAGTGCAATACCAATTCCATCCTAGATGATAATAGAGGTTCAGTCTTAAGCTTTTGTACCATTAAAGTATTTTGCCTTTGATTGAAGAACAAATAATCCTTATAACTACATCATCTTCTGTAACTAGATGAATAGAGCATACATTTGTAATGTCTTGAATGTGATGTACAGGGGTAGTCTTATTCTCACCTATAAAATCTAGAATACTCTTTAGTGAATCTCTGGCATGTCATGTTTCACGGGTAGATCCAAATGACTACCATTATTGAAGCTAACAAAAGGTATATTTCTCTGTTTGGTCATGGCTAGAATGGGTCCGAATACCTGGTAGAGCACATAGAAGGTATACCGAGAGGAGGAGTGGAATATTCCCTACGTGAAAGAGATTGGGATGCACATGTGACTATGTTACTTATTCTCCTTGAAGATAAATGAATATATCCAAAGGATTCTTAAACTGGCTGCATTGCACTCTATCCGGTATGTATCCTTCTCATGCATAGGGTACATTGACTACTAAAATCAGTAGATATGGATTTTGGGAGTCGTCATATGAGTTAAAAATCCTCTAAAAGATGGATCTCAATAAGAACACATCAAACTTATCAAAATGAATATGTATATATCTTCAAAATTGTCCCCTTTGGGCATGCCAAAACTATTGGAGCTCTAACTTGCACCCATCCCAAATCAGGATGACCTAGGACTTTAAGGCAACATGAGACTATCTCCAAGTTGTGGGACCTTGCGCTTGAGACAAACCTCGGGAGAAGGTCATCTTACTCTACCTATTTCTATTGCTACAACTACTCCTAGGAAGGGAAATACAACTACATAACACTGTTATACGATTCCAAGGGACCAAGGTGAGAAGGAGATGCATGAAAGGAAAACATAAAGGGGAGGTGATAACACCAAAAAGAGGGGGATGAAAACTCTCAGATGAGTGGAAACAATGGAACATAGAGAAAGGAAGCATAGAAAAATGTGCCACAACCCCAAACAACACTCATACACTCATTTTCATGGAGCACAATAGAAAACAAACCTACAAGGACATAAGGAATGCACATCAAAACAATACAACAAATTAAAGGCAATAAGATGCAACAAAATATGAGATAGGTCATAGAATAGCCATAAAACAAGACTTTTATTGCTTCTAAGAGATGCACAATCGATTAAAATGGTGGAAAGAGGAAAGTATACACATGCAACAAACCATATCTGAGGCCTACAACTCAAAATGCAAAGGAACACTACTCTGAATAATGTTCTTGTAATTCAAGAGGGTCCAACATTTACAAATGAGCATTATTTAACAATATATATAAGAAGAATGAGAGAAGAGGAGGGAGAAGAGAAGGAAACTTGGATTTTCAATCACACTCACTAAAAACAAGGAATAAATTCCTACAAATCTTCCCTGTAGCACTATCTAATCCACCTCCCATGTCATATTAACTTATAGAAGAAGGAAGGAGACCAAATCTAATCAAATATGAGTGGTTAAGTCTATTGGATCTGTGTATTTATGACTGAAATCATGTTTCCCTATTTTCACCTACAAAATCTTGCCAAGATCTAATTTTGAAAATTCTAATGTATAGCCCACATCATCATATTTCCAACAAGACCAAGTGCATATGAAGCCGAGCTATGTGGAAGAAGTTATGATGATTTAAAATTCTATAATACAAAATGAAGACACAAGACACATGGCACGACTCGATCGACATGAGGATTTGGCTAATAATTTCTTTGTTTTTATCTTTTTCTTCCATGTTTCATGCATTCATTTTCCATAGGGTTTCAACTACATATGGCATGTTCGATAGGTTGCATGTCATGCACTTAATCTGAAAATTTCTATGGAGTGACACGTGGTACTCAAAGGATCTGGTGTAGAGGGAAGAATGTAAAAATATCTAGTGTGTACAAGAGAGTGCAAAGAGGATGGGAAGAAAAGGTGCATAAGCTGCAAAGGTATGTAAGTATAAAAACATAAAGGGAGTGTGTAATACAAGGATGCATGGAAGAGAGAAAGAAAATATATGTGCACAAAAATTGCCAAGGATTTAGTGACATATGAGGTAAGTCTATGGGCGTGCAAAACGATCCGGAAGAAGGGTGAATGCGCAGAAAGATAGGAACAAGGGGAAAATGAAATGAGATATCTTAATAATAGGAAAGCGTGTGTAATAAGCATGCACAAAAGAAAGAGAGGAAAGGGAAAAATAAGGAGTAGCGCGTGAAGGTGCATACGCAAAGAGTTGCAAACCAAGAAATACATGAAAGAAGGAAATTATCTACACGAATAGCCCGATGTTTTAAACTTAGAGCCAAAATTGAGCGTAAGTTTTCAAATTAACTAGGGAGTTATTTTGGACAATAGGCATGAAAATAAACATTTCTTCCAAGTGAAACTTAAAATACATGTTTTACATGTCAAACACTTCTAGCTATTAAAACATATTGCATTATTACGTTTTGGAATTTTTCATTTCTTATCCATAGAGGATGGGAAATATTTTGTGTGAAGGGAATAAGTAGCCACATAAACTGAATTCATATGATTAAAATAAAGGAAGTTAGATATACCCTCATTTCATTCAAGTTTTAAAATGTATAGATTTGGTTGTGTTTAAATATAAGAGATGGATAAATTTGATATTTCGGGGACAAAACCCTTAAAAGCTTGAAATATATGGATAAGGTAAAATATTTACACATATAGGAAATATATGGTTGGGGAAAACATATGTTTTGTTGAGGGTCATAAGTGGATAGAAAAGATAGTCTACATTTTTGTAAGATAGTGTTTAATAAAGTGTATGTTGGAATTAGAAGAAATAATGAAATAAAAGAGAATGAATATATCCTTGAGATATAATACATAAGTTATTTGGGGTATTCAAACCACTTTGTTACAATAACATGTGAGATGTGGGGTTTTAAAAAAACAAAAAACAAAATGGTCATCAATGATAACATGTAGGAGTTGAAAAGACAAAAAAATTGTGGACATAGAGGATTATATATGGAAGTTACTAAAGAGGTATTAGGAAACAAAATATCCAATTCAACATAAATTTAGTAACTCTAAGATAATTGTGTAAGATATTTGGAAAAAGCACCCAAAACGATAGAAAATCTTAGGAGTTTAAAAAAATACCTCATCTCGATTCACATGTTATTTCAAGTACCGATGTTTAGTGGGATGGTCAAATATCACTTGTAATTAGTAGAGGTCTCAAATTAATTTCTCATAATGTAACCTTTTGGAGTTTGATTAGATTTGTGTCAACCTCCTTAAGGGGTATGAGATGTTGTGTACCTAAACACAACATATATATATATATATATATATATATATATATATATATATTAGTGTTTTTAGTTTTAGCATCATCATTATTATTATGGTATATTTCATGTGACTAAACTTAGTAAGGAGTTATTTATAGGTTAATTAGGGTGTTTTTGGTTTGAATATGCGGGGGTTGTGGGGTGGTGAATCCTTAAAGAATGTATCTTCTATTATTTACAACATATTAATATAAAAATATATCTACCATTGTGTGAAATATCCTTAACTTAAATCATAATTGTAGGTGCAATACAACCATGGGTATGCACATGCCCCCATTTATATTGTTTATCTATTATTTAGTATTTTTACTATATGTTTTGATTCCATTTTCAATTGATATGTGGAATGTTCATTATATGGTTATAAAATATGGGAATGTCGACACTTGGTTAGTTTTCAAAGATATAAAGTTATTTGTTGAAGATCATCGATGGATAATTATTAGAGATGGGAGGGTTACCTTTTGAATCTTCATCAAATACGGGAATTTCATATTGTATATCTTTTTCTAGATACACATTGAATATGGGAAGGCCCTCTCATGGATTTTTAAACATGTTACAATACATGGAACTATTGAAAAAAATATACAATGAGGTATTTCCCTTGATAATTATTAATAATGAGATAAATGGCCAACCTATATCAAATTTGAGTTAAGAGTTGCTAGAAAAACTCTAAGAGGTGATTTGATAGGGAGTGGAGAGACAAATTAGAAGCTGGATCTTCTTATGTACACACATCAAGTATGGTAAGAACCTCTCATGGATATTTGAACATGTTATCTTTTATGTTTTTATGATATTATAATGAGGTATTATCCTCAATGGTGTGCAAGGTAGGGATAAAGGATCAATCCATTCACAACACATGAATTAGTTGAGTATTTCTAGTAAACCACAAAAAGATACACAATAAGAAGTGATAAGAAATCTTAGATGAATAAACAGGGGATAGTATAAATAAGATATGTAAAATAATTGATAGTATCAAAGAAACAATTGGTATTTTTAGATTAGAATGGATCATAGAAATGAATAGGAAGATAATGTTATAGATTTTCATCAAATTATAATATCGTGAGTTGGATCTTTGTCAAATATGGGAAGATCATTATGTTTTACACAAATTGATTCTCCCTCAGAAGCTAAGAAGCATCACAGGTTTGATAGGAAGCTTAGAGACAAGCTAGATCATGTAGTGTGTCATTTTATAGCCGAGGGATGAAATGCAGCTTGCTCTTTGTCACTCAGATGTGGAGAAATGGGTAGCACCCTCAAGAGGATTTGATCTATCCTCACTACTTTATGGTTGTGCCTTTCAACCAGGGTGAGAGGACCCTTTTGTAGCCTACTATTTGTGGAGGAGATGGAGATGTCCTTCCTTGTAAAGTTATTGAGAAGACCTTGAAGAAAATATGATCAATACAACAAAACCTAACTCTCACGAGTTGTCACTCTAGATAATGGAGATATTTTCTAAGCAAGGTTTAGGCTACTAAAGACAATGAAAACTTGATTTCTTCTACATGTTTTAGTAATAGAAATTATGCATTTGTACACACAGGACAAATAGGGGTAGTATGGGTAAGAAAGGTTGTTTTTAAATGAATTTTTGGTGGGAGGTGAGGCAAAATGAACTTGATTTGCCAGATCTTCGAGAACTTTTACAAAAATGGAGAGCTTAAACAACAAAATGCTTCAGGATAGCTAAAATGTTCCTTTAACCAGAATGTGTGCTTCAATGGAGGCCCAGATCAACACATTTTCACACAAACTTTAAGAATCCAAAATGAAGGCTCAAATTGAAAAACTTAACTAAACATTATCAATCTCTATTTCATCATGCCTAAGATACCCTCAAAGGCTAAAAAACAATCTTATAGTCATGTTAGGAGTACAGTAATTTTAAAATTTTTTATTTCACTATCAAATGAAATCTCTTCTGATAAATGAAATTGTGAATGCCACCAAACTATCACAAGGATAAAATCATGTGTGATTCACAAAGATATCAATGTAAGATTACAATGGGAACAAGAAAAACTATTTGCGAGACATTGAAATGAAGCGGACATAATTTTTCCCAGAATAACTCAAATTTGATTAAATTCATCAAGTAGGGGAAAGTTTCTAGAATGATCTGAAATCTTGTCAATCACTATACACTCACAACCACCTTGACATGATTAAATTTAACATAAAGAGATAAATAGGTTTCTCGAGATGGTTTCTCATAAAGATGGGCTCTATCAATTTTCTATCTTAGAACTTCAATCTCAACCTCTAACACTCCAACCATTTGCATGAAAAATTCATGCAATTTATAGCAATTTTTACAATGAGTTTTCCCCAAAAATAAAACATTCAATGTACCAGTGCTTGTTATGATCTCGATCGTGATTCCCAGAATCAGATTTGCAAAAAGTTGTCAAGTGCTCAGGGAGGCAGATCTCTTCAAATATCTTAGCATTCAATTCTTTCATCTGGTAGATCACTCTTCCTCTTATGCGCCAACTACTTCCACCCTTAATATGTCAAATCTGGTCCTTTGTGTGCCAAGGAAAGATTAGAAAATCATATCGAACCCGATAGCCAAATCACATCTTAATGGTAAAAGATGTCTCAGATCTTCCTCACCAAATTTAGATATCAAATTAACTCTCCTTCTTTGTTTGGCATGTAGGAGACATCAAGAAATCATGAAGACTCACATCTCCAGGAGCTTTGGAGTAAAAATGGTGGAAAAATCAGATACATATGCACAGTCGTTGTTGATTTCCCTTTTGAATTTGGACCATCCACATGGGAGATCCGAGTTTTAAATGGGCCTGGGGATTCCCTTTTACCTTTTACAACCTTTTGAAAAAATGTAAAATTTTCTCATTTTGCTCCACCCTCCACTCTCAAAAAATGGGCCTAACATGTGTCCTAATGTGGGTCCCAGTGGAGATGCGCTTCCTTTCTACACTTTAACCCCTTTTTTCACAAAAGGAAAATTTTCCGAATTTCCCCTAGAAGTCCACACCTCTATGGTTGACCTTCAAACCCAATTTTGACCATCCTTTGTTGGGCTTGTAGGCCATTTCGATGATTCTAACCCTTTTGATGATAAGAGGCAAAAAATCCAAGTTGCATCTGATGGTCCGCTTCCCTTCCCGTTTGAATTTTAAAATTGCCACGTGTCTCAATGGCGCATCTTGAGATGGTCCCCAAAAGTAGAGACCCTGAATGAGCGTGGGCTCACCATGTGTCCTATCCCAGCAAAATTTATTGAAATTCAAAATCTCAGCTGAAGGCGCCATGTGTCCAAGGTCTGCAAAGACTCTCCTTTGGCCGTTGAAAAGTCTAAGCAAAAGGCAAAGTAAGCGGAAGCTTCCAAGTGTCCTCCTGGTGCTTATTTAAAATAAAACTCAAGGGCCGGTCCCCAAACATGCGCGGTCCCTCCACATGTCCCAAGCCTCTCAAAACTCTTTTGAAAAGTCTAAGTATGGGAAGACCTGGTGGAAGCCTCCACGTGTCTCCATGGCACAATTTCAAAATGGTGCCCAAGAGTGAAGACCCTGAATGAGCGCGGGATCACCACATGTCCCTATCCTGTCAAACTGTACTGGTTGCATAAAAAAATTGTCTAAGTCCGAGAAAAGCAGCAGAAGCCTCCATGTGTCCTCTCGGCACAACTCCAAGGCCAAACCAAAAAGTGAATCTTTAAATGAGCGTCGTTCCTCCACGTGGAAAAATTTTGGGTCGAGGAAAGCCATAAAATTTTTAGAGTGCCCCGTTGAGCCGCATCCAACCAAAAGGGGCCACATTTCCACTAATGTAAAGATGAAAATTTGATGGGGAAAACTCACCGTCAAATCGTAAAATGTAGGAAGACACTGTTTGAGCCGGAGATGAAATTTTCTTTGAGGACAAAGAATTTGGAAATGTTACAAGGTTCAAACACATTCCTCTGAGCTACATCCATTCATTTTTCTTTAAGTATTTGGGACAAAATGACAAGGACAACAATTCCCATTGTGGAAAGTGAAAAGAAAAGAACCCAATTTTAATACCCAATTTACAGATTTTTTTAGATGAACAGAGAAATGAAGAATCAACTATGGATCCATAAGTGATCCTTGACTTAGGAAGGGATTGATCACAGTAAAAAAATGGGAGACAAAGTCTTTCAAGCACAACACGGGGAGATAAAATGTGACAGAGGCCGCAAACTGAGGGATTTTAATGGCAAATGGGCCGAGACTAATCTGAGCACCAACACATTATTTACAATTATGGGAATATATTGACTTGGATCTGAGTTGAAAATGGGAAGATCATATTGTGGATCTTTCTATAATATGGGAAGATCATTTTGTGAATTTTCCTCAAATATAGGAAGATCGTCACGTAGCTATTCATCAAATATGGAAATGTCATCGATTGGATCATTTTCAATGATGGAAATTTCATCATTCAAGAATTTTTCATAGATAGAAAGATCATATTTAAGATATTATTTGAATATGGGAATATCATCATATGAATATTCATAAAAAAATGTGAAGAATAACTTGTAGATTTGTTGTGAATACACATTGAATATGGGAATATACTCTTCTTTGACCATGTATATTGTATGGCTGGTTAATATTGATAAAATTTATCCAATGATGTGTTTCCATAAATGGTGTGAAAGGAAGGGATAAAGGATCAACCCATATATAATATGAATGGTTTGAATCTTTTTAGTAACACCATAAGAGGTGAAATGATTATAAGAAACTAGAAAAATTACAATTGGAGAAGAAAAATATGATTAAGACTTAATCAAGGGTGAAGTAAGATTCACATAAGAATAATTTTAATTCATGTTAGTTAATATTTTAAATAGGATTATCCCCTTCTCTTATCTTCTTTAATATAAATTACGATATAAGTATGAGACCGTAATGGAACCAACTCATAAGTAAATATATAGCCAAGTAGCATAATAATTTCGGATCTATAAGAGATAAATCCACATTTATATATAAGGTATAAGGTTTTAAACCCTTTATCTATGATATGGGAATGGGTCTTAATAGGAACCTAAGGGTTGTAATAAAAGATAAGGTAATACGAAATATATACACCTAAACTAAGGGTTGTAATGTCATTTGGTAGTAAACATGTGCTATAATGATAACACCAAATTAATAGAAAAGATATGCTACACCATCGTAGTTTAATAGATTATCAATCAAACCAAAACAAATCCAAGTTTTTCTAGTTAGGAATAATTACCTTTACATGGATGTTATTGGTGCATTAATATCTGTCATCACCAATCCAAAGACTATGATAATTCTTCACCGGGAACTCCTTGTGCTATGATTATTTACTAATGCACAACCTTTAGTTTGGTGGATGTAATCTGGAAACACAACAACAACAAACATAACACAAGAATACCATCGGCTATGATAAGAAGGAATGATGATAAATTTGAAATATCAGAGTAAATTATAATATTAACATGAAATTGTTACAATCTCACCCATGAGGTACTTCAAGTGTTATTGACTTCACTTGCCTTCCACCAATACTATGGGAGAAACTTTACAATTACACCTCTTAATGGCTTCTTCAACACACCTTTAAACTGATGGCTTCCTTTACACACTTCATACAATATTTCTCACTACTTCCTTCTATGCTAAATGAGGGGGTGGCCTCTTTATTTATAGAACTTCCAGGCTTATCCATCTTATCTCTAAGATAGGATAAGAAATCCACTCTGACGAATCATATTCCATACCTTAACTCTTATCTGTACATGTAAGCTTATCTTGTAAGATAAGATAAACCTTATCATTTCACATGGGTTCCACATTTTTAGACTTTTTACAAATAAAATACACAAAATATTTATGACCTCACTCCTTGTCCTTATTACCAATATAATATTTCTAATTCCTAATCATGTAGACCCTACTTCTCTACTTACCCCAACTTTGACATTTTAACATTACCGGACCACTTACGACAAATATTTACTTTTTACCACAACATTCCTATTGTACTTTTGACTATTACCGTACTATACATTATTGGTGGCATCGTATCAGAAGCAGTACTGTTATCTTCTATCAGACGCTACTAATAATTATACTTAACAACATCCTATTCCTAATACATACATTAATGAAATAGAAATTACGGAGGAAAATTTTAGTGTCGAAATCTTCCCCCTTCCTAGCTTCTACTCCGTCCTCGAAGTAAACTATTCTAGTGCTTAAAAATCTTCAACTTGTCGTGGTTAACCCATTTCGTAATGGGAGTGCCATCCAATTCCTCCAGTCAGTATGTACCATTTTCATGCACAACTACTATTTTGTAGGGCCCCATCCATTTTGGAAGGAATTTTCTCTATCTTTTTTTTTTGTATCTGGAATCATATACTAGAACTAAATCATTCACACGAAATGGAGATCAACGGATCTTTTGATCAAAGTATTCCTTTTACTTCATTTTCTTCTTATAGATTGTATGCTTAGCTATTTCCCTCATTTCCTCTAGCAAATGAATATGTACCAACCTTTCTTTTCTTGAATCACTTTCATCCATCCTTTTATTTTCCATAACTTTTACCGTGGGAATATCAAACTCAATAGGAAGAAGCTGGATCAATGCCATAAGCCAACCGAAATGGGAGTATCTTGTTACTCGACTTTGATGTTGCCCTATATGCCCACAATCTTTGCATGAATCCTCTTATCCCATTTATGTACTTGCAAGACTCGCATCTTTTGCTAGAATTTGACACAACACAAAATTTGTTCGTTCCACCTGTCCATTTGTGCTTGGCTTGTATGTTGTTTCCTTCCTATGCTTAATAGAAATATTTTTGACTAGGGCTTCTACCACCTCATTAATGAAGTGGCTTCCTTAATCTGTTACAATTTCTAATGAACAACCAAATCTGGTGACAATGCGTTCATATATGAACCTTGCCACTTCATCCATGGAAGCTGTTTTCAATGGCCTAGCTTCAACCCACTTGGTTAAATAATCTGTGGCAGCTACAATATACATATTTTGGCATGAGGTAGTTGGAAGTGGACCTACAATTTCTATTCCCCACTTTTCAAAGGGACCAAGTGGAAGAATAGGGCATAATGGAGCTGATGAAGTCTTACGGTTACAATGTGTTTGACAAATATCATATGTCTTACAATAATTATAACAATCTTTAAAAAGAGTGGGCGGTGATAACTGCATCCAAGATCTTTCTTGCTTTTGTAAGTTGCCCAGAGAAGTGCCCTCCACATGTACCATTGTGGAATTTTTCTAGCAGCTCCTTCCCTTGATCACGTCCAATTGCCCTCTTGTACTATCCATCAGGTCCTATTCAAAATAATACTCCATGCAGAATAGAATATGGATGACTGGCTTGAGTAATCTTTCTCTTAGTCTTTGCATTAGCACCATCAGGAAACTTGAATTCATTTAGATAATTCCAAATATCTATGTATTCACTTGGGATTGTGTCAAGGGAGAACAATCTTGCACTGGGAAATCATCATCATCACAAGATGATCCTAAACCATCATAGGCTCAAGAGAGTGCATCTGCATTGACATGCTTCTTTCCTGGCCTATCTATAATATCAAATTCAAATTCTTGTAGCAAAATTATCCATCTTGCTATCCTCCCTGATGGGTTAGGCTTATTGACAATATATTTTAGAGCCTGATGATCTATTACAACTATAAATTTCTGCCCTAGCAAGTAATTTCTAAACTTCTTTACAACAAAAATGATAGCTAGAGCCTCTTTTTCAATTACAGTATAATTTACCTCAGCACTGCTCATTTTTCTGCTCCCAAAGTAAACTGGATGTTCATTCCCATTTTCATCATTTTGGCTCAAAGTACTTCCTAGTGCTGCATCTGAGGCATCAGTGTACACAATGAATGGCTTGCTCCAATCTGGATTCTTTAAAACAGGTGAAGACACCAGGGCTTCCTTCAGTTGTTCAAAAGCTTCATGTGCCTTATTTCCTGGTTCATAAGTAACATCCTTCTTCAAGAATTGGGTTAGTGGCTATGTAATCTTTGAGAAATTCTTGATGAACCTTCTATAGTAACCCACATTCTCAACTTACTTCTATTCATAGGAAATAGTAAATATTTGATTTTTGAAACTTTATCGGGATCAAGACAATACTATCTCTGGATACAACATGCCCTAACAAAATGCCTTTAGAACATCCAAAGACACACTTTGTAGGGTTTAGTGAGGCTTGTGCTTCATCTAACCTTTGAAATGTTGTCTCCATCAGTGCAGTGGTCCATCTTGCTCCTATAGATGTAAAAATCATCCGAAATACTCGATGAAGTTTCCAATGTAGGGTTCGAACACCCTATTCATCAAACACTAGAACGTTGCTGGAGCATTACACAACCCAAAAGGCATAACTCTATAAGCAAACGTTCCCCAAGGAGTGGTGAATGTGGTCTTCAGCTGATCTTTCTCCGCTATACGGACTTGGTTGTATCCGCTATATCCATCGGTAAAACTATAACACTCCTGGCCAACTACTTCGTCCAAGATCTGATCTGAGAATGGAAGAGGGTAACGATCCTTCTTTGTTGCCTTATTGAGCTTCCTCTAATCAACAAAAATGCGTAGCTTCCCATTCTTTTTTATTGAGATCACAATGGGAGAAACCCATTCTAAATTCTCCACAACAAATATGAATCCCGCATCAAGCAACTTATCTATTTCTTCTTTTACGTCTTGGAAAAATTAGGATTCATTCTATATGGCATTTGCTTTATAGGCTTAGCACCATCTACTAGCTCAATAAAATGTTCTACCCAACTTACTTGACGGAGTTCCTTGTAATCAAAAGTGAATATGTGTATGTAAATTCGAAAGAGATGGAGGTATGATTCCTTCTCACTCTCCATCACAAAGCATCACCAATCTTTATTTGTTGGAGAAGATCATCAACTTATTCTTGAGATAATTTTATGGGGTCACGAGTTAGTGTGACTGGAAGGATATCCATGATTTGAAACATCAACCTCACTTTCTTCATCTTCAAAGTGTCGACTTCACTTGTACTAGAGTAATCGAAGATGTCCAATCATCGATTTCATCACTTGAATCCTGAGGTTCTACCTTATGATGCCGAGGGATCACGTTTATCTTCACCCTCTCTCTACCATGTCCAAGTGTCATGAAGCCTTCATTCCAGTAGTTTCTTGCATGAACTCTCCTTAGCCATGGTCTTCCCAGCAACATTGGTTATGCAATAGTACCACTTTTCATCACCCGAAAGTCTACCACACATACAACACCCATAACAAATATTGCCACATTTGAAACTACACCTTCTGTTTTAGTTTTTCCCTTATTTAATGACCTTAAAAGTGTTGAAGGGTGATCAATTTTTAAACCCAACATATTCATTACAAACTCAATCATTACATTAACTGCAACACCTCCATCAACTAAGACATCATGAATTGAAATACCATTACATAATACCTCAGCTTGTGGAGCATAGGGATCCGCCTCTTCCTCTAAAATAGGGACCTCAACCTCCTTCCTTCGTCGAGCATTGAGTCCACTTCGTAGCTCCCGCCTCTTCTCGAAGACATAGCCAAGATTTGACCATATGTAATATTTGCAGCCTTTTGGATAAATCTTCCAAGATGGAGTATGGTCCTTGCCCCTATTAAATCGAAAATCCCGCACACCAAACTTTCTTCTCCTATGTTTCTTACTAGTTTCTCCTTTCATCTTCTTAGGATCATTTCCATCTTAATTATCTTTTTCTTTCTTTTTTTTTTACAAACACATCTACCTCATTATTTATGCTCTTATATACTACATCAAAATAATTCACAGTGTGCTTTTCCTTTATCATTATCTCCTTTACCAGATGTAGAAGCTCTATCTCGGACAATTATACTTATAATGATCCTTTTATAACAACCATAACATACAACTTTAGAAATATTTCTTTTGGACCTCTATCTCCTCCCTGAGAACTAAATTCTTTTCCTTGAAGAAGATTAATAGTTAACTGACCCATCTTTTGAGTAGATCTTCATACTCAGTAGATGTACTAGGAGAAATATTTGTGCTCACCGAGAGTGGTTGTGGATTCTAGACCAAAGGTGCTGGTGTAGGCTCTACTTTAGCAACAATTTATTTGGGCTCCTCTTCCATGCTTTCTTCTTACCTTCTTGCAATCTCCTTTGCTTGTTCAATGGTAGTGGGTGGTCATACTTCACTCATTTCCGATATCCGGATTCATCCCAAGAATGAAGTGCTTACATAGGAGATTATCCACACCATTCATCAACCCATCCACTAATCCTTCCTTCTAGATCTAGGCATCGAGCTTCCTCCTTAGCTCTAGAGCACGAGCATGATAATCCCTTATCTTCTCCTTCTCTCCTTGGGATAACTTTGTGATATTGATCATGAGATCTGCATATCTCTGTTGTTCACCAAATTCTTCAAGAAAACTTTCAGTTAATAAATCCCATGAGTTTTTCACATTATCACATAGTGTTTCAAACCACCTAAGGGCTGAACCATCCAAAAAGGTAGGAAAAAATTCAGTCCATTGTTCCCTTCTTATAAGGCCATTACAAATACAAGATCATTTAAATTCTTGAATGAAAGAGGAAGCATCTTCATTAGATTGGGCTGAAAAAACAGGAATCTTCCCCATTTTCAAAAGTAACCACAGTGAAATACCAACCCACAAGTACAATCAACAAGACTTATGTGCACAAATAATTGAAATCACTATAATAGAAAATAGAAATGACCATGGTAAACTATGGTAAAACTTAACTTACTGTGGTAAAAATGACTTTACTGTGGTAAACACTATTCACAGTAAAAAGTGAAGTTACTGCAGTAAATACTATTCACGGTAAAAAGTGACTTTACTATGGTAAATACTATTCACAACAAAAATGACTTTACCATGGTAACTACTATGCACAGTAAAAACAAGGTTACCCTCCAAATGATTTTTGACTAAGTGGGAATATCTCTCCGAAAATCCATTAATGAGGAATGGTCGACAGAACGGAACCAAAATGTCATCACCAATCTGAAACTATGATAATTCTTCACCGGGAACTCCTCGTGCTATGATTATTTACTAATGCATGACCTTTAGTTTGGTGGATGTTATCTGGAAACACAACAACAACAAACATAACACAAGAATACCATCGGCTATGATAAGAAGGAATGATGATAAATCTGAAATATCAGAGTAAATTATAATATTAACATGAAATTGTTACGATCTCACCCATGAGGTACTTCAAGTGTTATTGAATTAACTTTCCTTCCACCAATACTATGGGAGAAACTTTACAATTACACCTCTTAATGGCTTCTTCAACACACCTTTAAACTAATGGCTTCCTTTACACACTTCATACAATATTTCTCACTACTTCCTTCTATGCTAAATGAGGGGGGTGGCCTCTTTATTTATAGAACTTCTAGGATTATCCATCTTATCTGTAAGATAGGATAAGAAATCCACTCTGACGAATCATATTCCATACCTTAACTCTTATCTGTACATGTAAGCTTATCTTTTAAGATAAGATAAACCTTATCATTTCACATGGGTTCCACATTTTTAGACTTTTTACAAATAAAATACACAAAATATTTATGACCTCACTCCTTGTCCTTATTACCAATATAATATTTCTAATTCCTAATCATGTAGACCCTACTTCTCTACTTACCCCAACTTTGACATTTTAACATTACCGGACCACTTACGAAAAATATTTACTTTTTACCACAACATTCCTATTGTACTTTTGACTATTACCGTACTATACATTATTGGCGGTATCGTATCGGCAGCGCCGTTATCTTCTATCAGATGCTACTACTAATTATACTTAACAACATCCTATTCCTAATACATACATTAATGAAATAGAAATTACGGAGGAAAATTTTAGTGTCGACAATCCCTCATAAGTTAGTAGCACCTTATAATATATTATTATATGTGGATCAAAAGAGGGATATGTAAAGGATCCAAGTAAACCAAAATTGAGGACTCCAAAGACTAAGTTACTGACTCATTGGTGTATCTCCCATTATTTGTGCTCCTTGTAACCCGATGCTTCAATGAAATATGATTGTAAGATCCTCTAAAGCATAAGACCTCTTAACCTTTAAGGGAATATTTTTAATGCAATAAGAATATAGCGTGCAAAAATATATTTGATGAATGATGACACTCGTATCATATAGGTATGGAAACATAGGATGAAGCTAGGACTCAACTTATTCGATGACATAGTTTTACACAAAAGGTCCATGAAATTTGATGTGGATTAGAGAGAAGGAAGGGTGGAGGAAGACACTTAGAGGAGGTGTGAAAGGTATTTGAAGGTGATATGAAGGTGTTATAAGAATAAAATATGAAGGTGGTAGTATTGAAGATATCCATTGGTTGAACCTGGTATTAGGAAGGATAAGGCATGCTATGGAAAAATAGGGCACATGACCCAAAATAATATCATTAAATACTATGAACTAACCAAAACCCTTACTCTAATGTGCCCATTAAGGCATACACTCATATGCACCAATTAAAATTACAAATAATTTTTTTCAATAAGTGAAAACGTTCATATGCATCATCCACCTCCAACGATACAATTCACTAGTCTCATCCTCCTTTGATAGTGATTTGTTGGTATGATAAATTACCATTTTTTAAATATGGGAAATTCAATTAGGTTCTAAAGGTACGATTCATGGATCAACTATGGAGGGAAATGAATGAATAGTCACCTATATATACAAATGAAAGATAAGGTTATTATCACCTAAGGAACATCTATGAACTTGAGAGACATCGTGATGATATCTTTGCAAACGCTCACACACATCTCAAATCCTTAAATAATTTTTGTAGAGTAGTCAAGTGAGCTTAAAGGTTCAAATATTGTTAAATATTGCATGGTACCAAGTGTTAAAGGGAAAATGAAGGATCTCCCTAGATTGCATATTATTGTAATAGCTATACATTCACATAAGAAGTAGGATAACTATGTGGAGATTGATCCCTTTTAGAATATTAGTACCTAGTCAAATGTTCACATGCATTTGGTCATTTTGAGGCCACTCCAACCTAATAGATCCAAATATATATTATTATGTGATGTTATGAAAGCATATTGTTATGGTTTTGATAAAGTAGAGATCACATTGTTTTTTTACTTCATTTGTAGCACAAAGTACCCCATATCTAGATTGTACATAGATGTAAATAATCATATATATTTAATGACCTATCAAAAATCATGAGAAAATGATGTCCCTACCTTTCACTTGCCATCTTCTAGTATCATCCTCTAAAAATAGTTTTTAATCATACTTGCAAACTTTATTCTTCATGAGAAATTTTGATGACACTTTCTTCATCTTGATCCAAGTCTCTATGTTCACAATACATTCCTCCTCGGGAAAAATTAGTTTAGGTATTTCTAAGATTTATTTTCTAACTTTATATTTCTAATTTTTCTCTTTATAATAATCAAATTTGTGTTGATTTGAATTTATATTACTATATTTTCTTGTATTATTCAAATAATCTTAATTAGCTCATAGCTTTGATTGTTTTATATCTTTACCTAATAAATAATTATAAGTGATATTTGATTATGTTAAATGTATTAAATTTTGGTAATGATAAACTCAATGTTGACTCCCACATCACACTAGGGATCAACATCCTTTAAAAAATTATGTCTTTGTTTCACCGGATTCTTAAAAAAATAATGAAACAAATAAGGGTAGTAGGCTAAGGAGGAATACTTGTTTGTAATGTTGGTTGTGATTGTGTGCGTGTTCGATTTCTGATCCAAGTTGATTGCAAGAGGTCCCTTTTGGCTAAAAGGGACTACTGTAAATGAAAAATAATACCACCAAATAGAGTTAAACAAAACAATGAGTGGACTACCTAGCGGAAGCTAGATCCGGGAAGCATGATACTTCCTGAACAGGTTGTCAATCCACTTTTATATTACAATATTAATGTTAGTTAAATCATACATGAAGTAAAGATCCTATTGTAATTGAAAAAATTTAGGTATCTCATACAAAACAATAAAAAAGGTCATTCAAAAGGTTGTTTAAGGTCAAAACAGGAGGGTTGACGATTGGTGTTGAGTTCTGAAGTCCTGGCATGTGCTCTAGGTAACATCTAGTAAAGATTAGAAATGGTTATGGGCTATTGGGAAGTGGGTATCATCTCTCTCGGTCCGAGTTATATTGCAGGACACGTAACAGTGTGAGTGTCGGTTGATCGATCTATATTGGTTAGGAAGAATAACCAACATTGGTTGCTAGCCGGCGTCGGTAGGGGAAATTAGCGAGAGAGTTCTTAGGATTGGTTTTCCAAACTCCTTGTGATTACATAGAGGTAGGAAATGGTGAGGGTGAGGTCATAAAATGGTTCTGAAGACTCAAATATGATCAAGAGAGGGTGAAAATGGGTGGAAAGTCTAGGTATGATCAGGTGATGGGTTGATGGAAGGGAGGAAGTATATGGGTGTGGAGAGAAATAGACTACGAATATGAATAAATAAATCTACATAAGGAAACTAGAGATTTAATGTAGAGATGTTGAATACTTCTTTGGAAAGTGGATAGGAGAACTAGGCGATGAAGATGGTGACAGTCAAAATCCATAGAGAAGAGCCATTGTATTCATGTCATGGAAGTTCAAACCTTTGTGCCTCTCTATTGTGAATCTATGATCATGAAGAGGATGATGAATGGTGATTAATGTTGGTAGTGCTCCCGTATGTCTTCTTTTTCCTAAGTTCTAAATAAATTCAAGTGTTTCAAGTCTTTGGAAGAAATGTGATCTTGAATGAATTGACCAACTTGGGAAAAGGATTTTGGAAACATATTTAACCTAATCAGCAATGATTAGGTTTCCGGTGTTGGTTGAGATATAATCGGCGTCGGTCAAGGCGAGAATATCTAGGTTGGCTAAAAATAGCCAGATTGTTGCTATTTTGGCGTGATTTCCAACCTTCTACCGAGTCTCAAGTGATAGATCATGGCAGGATAAGTGGAATTCCTTTTAGGTTTGTTAATAGAAGTTAATTCTAGGTTTTAGACTAAGTCCTAGTTAGTTAGGATAGGTTTAGACTCGGTCTTAGGTCATTAATGAGGTTTGAGTAGGACATTGAGTGAGGTGGCTAGGTGAGGTGGTCAAGTGAGGACATTAATTAATTTACTTAAAATAATTTGTTTAATTAACATGTGCACTATGAGATATGAATAGGTAAGATATGGTTAATTTAATTAATGAGGTTTAAAGGGGAGTATGACCCAATTTTGGTGTCTACATTTTGCCCCTTTTTGTTGTGTAGCTTGTATTTGTAAGCGACACGACAAAAATAGGAAATTGGTGTTCCAAGTGTGAATGGAGGTTAGATTTCCCCAAGTAGGGTTGAAAGTGAGATTTCCCCAAGTGTGGGTGGAGGTGATCCCCCTCAAACTAGGAACTGATGAGGTGTTAGATGGATTCGGTGAGTGGTTTGATAAATATGTAAGTGATGAAAGTTAAGGTAGGTGGGTTATAGGTAAGGGTATGGGCACTTTGGGTAATGGGTAATGGTCAAATCGGGTAATAGGTAATGGTAATTAAACACACACACATGTATAGAATGTAACACGGTACCAGGTAGAAGAGCATGCAAAATCTACATCATCCAAGGTTGATAGGTTTATCCAAATGAGGTTGAAGTGATTCAGGTATCCAGGGTACAGGATATGGTCCAAAAACACAACTTAGGTTAGGTGTAGGACCGTTTAGGTATGATCCGATACACCAAAGGTTTGGTCAAGATAAACAGCATGACAATAGGAAAGGTAAGGTCATTAGCCTAAACCGCGGGTAATAACATCACAAGGCATAACAAATACACAAGTTCAAAGGTCATAAAAGGCGGTTCAGGTCGGGGTATGTAGGTCATGGCATAGGTAAGGCCAAGTATAGGTAAATAACATGTCCCTAAACATAATTAAGGAAATGTATAGGTAATGTAGGCTTGTGAGTAGGGTGTAAGTGTTGGTAAGGTCAAAAATTATTTGGCAAAGAATGAGTTTAGGTCTAAATGGGAAAAATGTAGGTCAAATGGTATTGACAGTGGTCGATGCCGATTATAAGGTAACCAACGTCGAGTTTGGTAGGGCACGACATGATCGACGTTGGTCATGTCGATTTGGGGTTAAAAAAATCCATGTTTTACAGATTCATTTTAACTTGTTGTCCTTTGTGAAAATGACAGAGAATTTGTGCCTTCGTGGAAAGAGACATTATGAAGTTTTGAGTTGAGTTGGCGAGTTACTCGTATGTGAGTGGGTATCGACAAAGCGGGTCCACGAGATCAAGTGGAGCAAGTTGATTGGTGGAGAGATTCGAGGTAGATTTCGACATGGAAGAGGTGGGAGAGGGTTTGGGTGGACCACCGACATAGTGGCCAGACATGCCACCATGTAATAAACGTCATGATGAGGTAGGAGGGATCCAAAAACCTCACTTTTAATTTGAAAATTTTGATTTTAAAGAAAAAGAGTTGGGCAAGATTTTTGTTTTGATTTGTAGGTGGAAATCTGATGAAATCAGCGAGCAAAGGTCAAATATAGGTTAAGTAGGGTGAGAAATAAGTGTGGGGTAAATATGGGTGTGATTAGGTAGGTTTATGAGGTGTTCTTGTCAATTTTTGAGAAATGGGGACAGGGGTTTTCATTTTTGACTTCGAGATAGAGACCGACGTCAGTCAAGGTTTGGCTGACATTAGTCGGCTTTGGTCAACATCGATCAGTCCGAGGTGATCGACACCGGTTAAATGAAACGATGATGGTTAAGACATACCGGTGATGGTCCTAGAGATCGGTGTTGGTTAAGGTTAAGGGAAAATAGGGGTTAGAAGGGCTAGGTAGGAATGTAAAATAGGGGAAGAGGGTAAAATGTGATTTTGGTGAGAAGAGACAGGAAGTAGGTTAAATGAGTTTAAGATAATGGGTAATGATGATAAGGGGTAGTAGGTTTGTAGGTGAATTAGGTAAAGGGTGTAGGCATGTTTGATGTGGTGGGTATGGTTTAGTGGGAAATAGGTGATTTTTGGGAAGTCAAGTCTTGACAATGGTGTGTTTGATGATGCAGGTGCAGGATTAGCTTAGGATGCGGGATAGACTACCACCTCTGTTGGTATAGATGCGGTCTAGTTTGACTACAACTGAGTGGGAACATATGACTAATGTTGGATTGATTGGGATCCAACACTATAGTGCACAGCCTTTGAGTCCCTAGCTTGATGTTCACTCTCATCAAAAATGGGATTGATGACAACACTTTTCATCTACCGATGGGTGAGATGACCATCACCTTGGAGGATGATGTGCACGAGATCCTGCGGCTACCGATTATTAGGGCACCAATTTACTCTATTTCCTTAGAGGCATAAGTGGAGATGATAGTGGTTGTATTTGGGGAGGCGATGGGCGAGATGAGGTACCATAGCGTGAGCCTTAGTTATGGAGACATGTATGTAGCCTACCCATAGGAGACGAGGCTGGAAGTGTTTATGATGGAGGTAGTATGTTGTTTCGCCCTACCGAGATCGAGGGTCGGAGATTCCCACGAGCACTGATGGGAGTGCTCTAGGATATGATGGAGGAGTGGATCTACTTTTCTTGGGCACTAACATTCCTAGTGCAACTATATAGGGAGCTATGGGCCTATGGGAGATTGCGGAAGTTTAGTTTGTGTTGCACCTTTTTACTACACTGTTGCGCATAAAATCACATCGTGTGAGTGTGCCTAGTTGGTTTTCCACAGCATGATTGGTTCGGGGTGGTTTACTCGAGTTGGATACAAATGTTGGGTACCATTTGGTGGGCAACATAGGGTGGTTAGGGCCACATATGATGTTGTATACTACAAGCAACTACTGGAGGGGCTGTTAAGAGTTGACATTGTTTGGAGGTCGTATGTTGGCTTTCCATCTTATAGAGGCATGATGGAGGAGTTAGAGGAGCTTCAACTACTGAGGTGGATACAAGGGTGGCACACCAAAGCAGCACAAGATGATACCCGTAGATAGGGTTAGACGGTAGTTTGGGCTACCATAGGATGTACCCCCACCTTTCCCACAAAAGATCGTCGTGATCACGTGGAGAGACCTACGTTTGCACCACATCTAAGTGTGCCAATATGGAAGGAGGAGCAGGTGATGGATAGGCAAATAGATGACTCTAGATTCACCGATGGATATAGTCGGTGTTGGGTGGCACACCGATGGGTGGCACCGCGAGGCCAGAAAGCCAAATATTATTATTGTCACGGTTCAAAGAGATGCATTGCATAGGGACAGTGGCCACCCTTCGACACATAGGTCATAGGTGTGCGAGTTCGATTAATGACAACAGCTCATGTGTAGGTGGCCACCCTGCAAGTCCAGTGACAAGCCTTACAGGCTTAACTAGCCGAGTATAAGTTCCTACACAGGAGGTGATGGGGATGGAGTATAGGTGGCCACCTTATAGGCACATGTGGCAGGTTTGCAGAGTCATCTAGCCACCGAATTGACACAAGTTGTGGAGGTACCTCCACAGCCCAAGGATAGGGTCCCATACTACATGTAGCGGTGAGATAGGGTCCTATAGTATAGGGAGGAGGACAGGGATCCCAGATACATGGACCAAGGCTAGTATTATAGGACATGGCACACAAGTTGCATTGAGACCTATGGCACCACCTCAGATGGTGACTATGGCAAGGTTTAGGGATGCCCTGAATGAGGCACGCTATTATTAGGATCACTTGACGAACTGTTGGGATAGATGTTCCCTCATATGCTAAGTACAAAGCCCAACAGGTAGCGAGTGAGAGGACTAGGTATCGCACTCTGACTTAGAGATCATAGGGGGTTGATGATCCCAGAGATAGGGTCAAGGTGAGGCTACTAGTTCACATAGGCTAGGCCCAACTGAGGGCCAAGTGGAGATTAGACCGAGATCCCTGGAGGGTGGAGAGATGTTGGCAGGGAAGCAAACAGGTCGGGAGGAGGAGACAAGTGAGACTGGCCTGAAGGATATGAGGTGGGTGATGATTAGTAACTTGGTACGATTATTATTTTTGAGGTTTTGGTATATATATTGGCCTACATGCCGAAGATAGTGAGGTTGTATATGAGAGTTTTGTGATTTTGATTTTTATACTAGCCTGTGTGTCAAAGATAGTGAGGTTGTATCTAAGCAATTTGAGATACTTGTATGTATTTTTTATATGTGTATTGATACATAGATTTTTTCCTAGTTATATAGATGATGATATTTATTGCATGGATGATGTACCTATGTTTTTAATTTCCATTATTATTGTGTATTGATGGAAACTAGGTGAATTAGGCATGATTGAGTCGAGGTCATGTAGGCATGATTGAGTTTAGGTCATTCAGTCATGGTTGATTCAGGTATAGGCATGGTGGAGTCAGGTATAGGCATGGTGGATTCTAGGTGAGTTAGGCATGGTGGGGTCTAGGTAATTTATTCGATCGAGGTCATGTATGCATGATGGACTCGGGTATAGGCATGATTTGGTTATGTGTATGGGTTTGATTTAATTTCTAAGTTATTGGTAGTATGGAAAATAAATGATGATGTGTATGTATGTCATGGTGTAAATTTGTGAAATACTTGATAATATGGATATGTGAAATGATTGATTTGGACATTTTGATGATATGATAGGCATGTATGTTTTTATGGTTTGTGTAATTTCAGAATGTTTGTGAAAAATGGAAACTAAATAAGGTACAATGTTAATAGAAAAAAAGGGGAAATTGGTTAGGGTAAAGAGTGGCTGAGCTAACCTCCAAGGGCCCCATGCCCTCAGAGTGTTGCCTACATAGCCCCAGCGAAAAAGGGGCCTCATGCCAATGTAGTTCTCCCGTAAGCTAGGGAAGAATATGATGAGGATAGATGAATGGGTTGGTAGGTTTTAGGCATGTTTTAAATCTAGATCATTTAGGCATGGTTGATTTTAGGTCATTTTAGGTATGGTTGAGTTTAGGTCATTTTAGGTATGGTTGATTTTACATCAGTTAGGCACGGTGATGTTGGTGAAAGAGGAATTTTTAAATGTAGGTGTCGATGGTCTAATATTGTATAGGAGAATCAAGAAGTAATGAAGAAGGTGAAGGATAAGAGGTGACCAAAATATCTTCCTAATTGGTGAGAACCATAACAAGTCTACCATACCAAAGATGGGCTTATGAACGTAAAACCCTAAAGGCATTTCCTGATTAACTATTCGAAGGGTGAAGAAAGTCACATGATCGAAAAATGTCACATTTATGGCACGTCCCTTGAGCGGGCAGAAAATTAGGGTGAAAAAGGTGATGAGGTGAAAGTAGGTTAGTTTTAGCGTAACCTAGTGTGAGACAACATGCCTATTTGGAAAGAAACCCAAGATCAAAATAGGCAAGTCCATGATGAAAAAGTTAATCTTTTTCTTTTGTTTTTGTTTTGATAGACTAATCGATGTAGGAATTCTATGTGCGATGAGTAGATTTTCTCCTTGAGGTCTTTATGAAGTTGATCAATGCGGGAAGCTTCTGAATATTTGATTTTATTGTTTACAAGAATAGTCTTCTTATTATGATAGACTATGTACAATATGGTGAGCTTGGTATAGTTTTCTGAGGGACCAGTCTATTTATAGCAATGAGATAGAAAGCGTATATGTCCTTTTTGAGGGATTCATTATTTTTTTGGAAGTTTGATTCAAGGAATTGAATCCCATTTTACTTTTTTTTCTTTTGGACTTTTAAGTCATGGACAAGACTATAGAGAATGATAGGCTTGTGAGTTGAAGACAAAACCATAACACATAAAGGTTAACTATGAAAGAGAGGGTTTAAGTGATGAATGACCATGGGATTCCATCTTGAAAAATATGAAAAGTATCCATGAGAATCATGTTATGAGTAGATTTGCGGTACTCATATTGAAGATAAGGCTGAAAAGTGACGGGTAATCACATGATTCTTGTTTAGTCGTTGATCCTTAAAATAGGTAAAATGGAAGGTGAATGGTGCTCAAGGGACGAGTGTTTTAACTAGAAAGAATGTGATATAGGACTTGATTCAATAATAGAATGGTCAAAGATGTAAGGCATTGAGGGGCTCAAGTTCAGGTTTACCTTTGAGTGAAGACAAACGATAAGCACTTGATCCATAGGTATGAGTAACGATATAGGGTCCAAGCCAATTAGGAGAAAATTTTCCCCATTTACTTTTTTCCTCTTTTGTTACATGTTGATTTTCCTTCAGGATGAGGTCACTAACTTAGAAGGTTCATTCATGGACATGTTTATCGTAGGCACGTTTGATACGTTTTTGGTATATTTGGAGGTGATCAAGAGAATTGAGATGACGTTTGTCTAATAACTCGAGTTGTGCCAAATGGTCTTGGTGAAATTCATCATTGTTGAGCATCTCTTTAAGTGAGATATGAAGAGATGGAATATGGACTTCAAGAGGTAGAAAAACCTCTGTACCGTAGACTAGAGAGAAAGGCGTGGCAGCAGTTGAAGTACAAATACTAGTGTGATAAGCCCATAAGGAAAAAGGAATGTGCGTATGCCAATCCTTTCCAGTATCATCAACAAATTTCATGAGAATTTTGTTTAAGGTTTTGTTCATTGATTATGCTTTTGTTGGTTTGAGGGTAATAGGGGAAGAAAATTTGAGTTGAATTTTGAAGGAATCACAAAGTTTCTATAGGGTTAGCTAGAATGTTGGCGTAAGACCCTGCCAATGGATCACAATGTGAGGTGAGTGTGGGTCTAGATTGAAGTGTGGGTGATTTTTGTGGGAGAGGTGTCATGAGAGGTGGAATTGGATGTGAAATGGGTTTGACCATTGGTTTGGTAGGTGGTACTATTTTAGGTTTGGGTTGTACCTTCTTGGGTAAAGGCATAGTAGATGAACTAGCGATAGAAGGTGTTGTAGGCTTAACTACCTCTTTGGAGGGTAGTGGGTTTTTCAATTTTGGTTGCACCTTCCTGGGTAAAGGTGAGGAAGGAGTACATGATGTAGAAGGAAGGTAGATGGCGAGAAGAGGATGAGTTAGCCAATGTGATAAAAGCAAAGTGTGGTGAAGGTTGTTGGAAGAGATAAGGTGGAAGGTATGGGTTGAAGAGAAGGAAATCTCACGGGTAGTGAGGAGGCTAGTGTATATGGTGGGGAATAGGTGGTAAGAAAGATGTGGGTGAGGGTAAAGGTGTACACTATGCAGGTAAGTTTGATGTAATAAAGGATCATGATGAAGAAGTGAGCTATTGCTCTTTCGATTTTCCTTGGGTAGGAGGTTTTTGACCAAGACGGATGAGTGAGGCCCTAGGATGATCAAGGGGTGAAGGTGAAAGAGGAGTAGTGGGTGAAACTGGTGTATGCAGCCTAGAAGGTTGGGTCTTCCTTTTAGGTAGAGGAATGGTTTTTGCAGGCTTGTGAAGACATGGCTAAATCCAATTTGACAGAGGATGGACTAGGCTTGATTTTGGCATGAATCTCAATGTCGTGATGGTTTTGGCTATAGGGAAAATGTAGGTGTAGGAAAGTTCTTAGGCATAGGATTAGGTTTGATTATGGGTAAAGGTTTAGGTGTAGAGAGGTTGATGAAGAAGAGTTTTTATGACCGGTATGGGCATGGTTGGTTCAATGGTCTGAAATACCTTTGGATAAATCATAGAGGTATCAACAAATGACATTTGCATTTGGGTTGAAAAGGGTAGCCGAGACTCCCCAAAGAATGGAATTATCAACATAATCCAAGAGGTCTTCCAAGCATGAAAATGACATTGTTATAAGAGAAGATGACGTTGGTTTAGTTGTAATCCCTGTAAAGTATGTCTGTGAGATAGGGAACTGGTTGGCTTTGAAATCTATGGGTAAGAGAGTAGAGAGAAAATTAATTGGATTCTGGAAGGATAATGGGGAATTATCACCAACAGGTAGTGGCGCTTCTAAAGAATCCTTTATTGGTAGGGGAGATGATAGGTGGGATGAAGTAGGTTCCTCTTTCGGTAGAGAGGGAGGTGAGCATGACTCTCCCATGGGTAGGAGATTTAACACCGTAGGTTGTTCATTAGGTTACGAGGGGAGTGATGAAATTGCATCAACATGCATTGTGGTCTCCTATGTGGGTGAATGGGGAGATGAAGGGGAATCCTCTGTGGGTGAAGAAGTAGATGAAATAGGCTCCTCGTGGGTAAAGTATCTCGTGCTAGAATATCCTTGATGGAGGGGATAAGAGGAAATTGAGGAAGGGTTGGTATGGTGTCAAACACAACATGGACCTCACGAACATTACTGTCATTAGTTGAATGTTTACCGGTTTGGTTAGATGACGAGATATGGTTAGGGAATGAATTGTTGAAGATATGCAAATTCTGATTAGCTGGTGCATTTTGTCCAAAACAAGATCTCTTTTGTCTAACTTTTCTTAGATGACGTTTTCTAAGGTTATACAATTACCATTGTTATGGCCTTTAACACGATGATAATTGCAATAGTCATGTTCCTTATACCATGTAAGCATAGGACAAGTGGGATCAAAACCAATATGTGGTTTGACGGGTGGTAGAGCAATGACTTCGGCTTTAAGAATTTTTTCTAATACTGAATAATAAGGCTCCTCGATTGGAGTGTACTTTTGTTGCTCTCGCTTGAACTAGAAAGCTTGAACAAGAGAAAGGTTGGAAGAAGGTTTCGATTGATTAGATGGGTGAGATGGGCCAACTTTTAAAACTACCACATTGGTAGATCCTTTGGATTTGGAATAATTGTTTTGTGGTTTGGAAGAGGAAGAGGCCTCATTTGACTTGAATGCAGTGTTTTTGTTACGCAATTGAATTTTATTCTCTTTTATGGCACGGATTTCAAGCTTTCTAGCCATGGTGAATGCTTCATCAAAGGTACGGAAGGTTTGGACTTAGAGAGTTGGTGAGATGTGCCTGACACAAGCCCAAGTGAACAACTCTATAAGCTCGGTTTGAGGTAGCTAGAATGTAAGTTAGTTGATGAGGCTTCACCAACAAGCGACAAAATCTATGATAGACTCATTGTCATATTGTCGTGTTGAATATAAGTCGTTCATGGTGACCTTCTTGATGATATTGATCAAAAATGGTCCAGGAAGGCTTGAGCCACTTGGTTGAATGAATAAATGGAATGTCGAGGTAAACCACTATACCAATCTAACACGGGTCATGTTAAGGACATGGGGAATGTCTGCAAGAGTAGAGCATCATCATGAGTGATTAGATAACACCCATGTTTGAAAGACCGCAAGTGTTGTTGCGGGTCCTCTTTGCTATTGAACCGATTGAATTTGGGAATTTCCCAATGCGTAGGGTATGGATGAATGGGCTCATTGCATATTTCATCGTATGTTAAAGAGTTATGAGAGCCGAAAATGATGCTTCCAATGTTTGCATCTTTTCCATCATCATTTTAATAAGGTCATTGGTAGGTTGTGATGACTGGGCACCCCTTGTAGTATAAGGGGGTTGATGATGAATGTATGATGTGGATGACATTCCAGTATATGGTGGTGCCGAGTACGAGAACTACGAGGGGGAATAGATGTAGGTGGAAAATATCCCAAATAGGTGATATATGAGATAGGTGGTTGTTGGTGATATGTGTAAGTAGGTGGGGTGGATATAGCAATCCTTTTAGTGATTGGAGGTAAATCTGCAGGATGGAGAGGATGATGTTTTGGAATGGGGTATGGGTTGCAACACCATGGGTGGTTACGATGCAATTTAGGTATATACAAGGTGGTAAGTGTAGTAGGGGATATGCTAAAGGTGGTTAATGAAGGAGTTGTTGACACCATGGGAGAAACTGACGTCAAAAGTGTGATGGTTGTAGGTGTTTGTAAGTATTGATGATGTGGGGTCAATTTGGGATACTATGGGTAGTAAGGTGGAAGAAGGTAAGGTTGAGTTAGTACTAGCCAATGCAAAAGTGAGGGCGAGGGGGGGGATGGACACACAGCTTATCGTATAGTAATTATCTTGATGAATCCGAGTAGATGAATGGGAAAGATAATGTTGTAAGGCAATGGGGTTGTGGTCAAGGAGTCTTGGAACTCCTCATTCACCGGTACTAATGATAATGGGATGAGTAGGATCCATAGGTGATAGGATGGAAGGTGGCGATGGGCTAGGTGGGCGGTTGAAGGATTGCATGGAATATAAGGGCGTTGGCTTGACTACGAGTCAAAACCATGTGAGTTGGTGTAGGCTTGGCAATTTTTTCTTTGTAAATGACACAAAAAAACATAAGAAATGGAGAAAAATAGTTATGGGGGTAAAAATAGGTTGTTATTTTAATTAAAAACTAAAACACATAAATTGATTTCGGTTGGGTTAACTGATGACGGTGAGAGGGTGACTGATGCTAGTTAGGTTAACCGATATCGGTTACTGTAGGAAATAATTTTTTTTGCAAATGGGGCAATAACTAATTAAAATAAGACAACATTGGATCTGACAATGATTTTAAAGATCTAAGGGTATGATGATATGTCTGAGGAACTTCAGAAAGAATAGAAATGTGGTGAGTATTGTTTTTGGTAAAATGACCAAAAAAAAAATAACTGAAAATATTCAGTAAACTTATGATGGTCGAGTAAACCGATGTCAATCAACCTGGACCGACGCTGGTGACTTTGAAATTTGAAAAGATGGAGAAAGTTGATTTTTGTGACTTAGATAAGGTAAAATATCAACCTAGAAACCTAAGTATGATAGTGATGGACCCTAACACACTCAAGAAAAAGTTGGAATACACCAACTATAATTGTGGAGTGTGAAAGGAAGAAAGAAAAAAATGGAGAACACGTCCTCACAACTCAAAACAAAAATCAAGCAAAAGTTAAGAAACACAAAATCCTATGGGTGAATTTTATGTTTTAGCTTATGCTATTTAAGACCTGACTAGTGAACATAACAAAAAAATTAGTTCAATAGAATTTTTCCTATAAAAATCCAAGATCTAAGGATGGTTTCAGGTAAAGTTTTGGAGGGTCGGTCCTTTCTCTGAGATAATGACTGGATAGAGAAACTAGTTGGGCATCCACTATCAATCCTCTGATCATGTGGTCATTGACAGCTTGAAACTTCTTAGGTAGGAGGATGTTTAAGATGTGTAAATTATGTAAGTGGTTTGGTATAGAGAGAGTGTGTGTAAGTGAACTATGATTAAATTAGTCAACCATCAACTAGGCATGACTTCCAACGTATAGGTTGCCCTCAAATTAATGTGAGCTATAATGCAACAAACTAGAATGAAATGCAAGTGTTTTAAGCCCAAATCCACAATTACGTTTGATGTAACAAATGGAGAACATGAAGAGGGATGTTCTTTCACTAATGCAATGCAGTAAAGGGAAGACATGTTATTTTTAAATCACCAAAATTATGATTTGTTTTAGTCAATAAAAAGAAGGAGAAGATTCTAGAGAAGAAAATTAATGTGAATACTTTTCAAAGAGAAATAAACACACAATTTTTGCCTAGGAATGAACAAATGAAAAGGAACCCCGATGGGTCCCATCGGGTGTGCCAAAATGTTTCACCAGATTCTTAGAAAATTAATGAAAAGATTACAAGTTTAATGCTAGTTAAATCATACATGAAGTAAAGATCCTATTGTAATTGAAACGATTTAGGTATCTCATACAAAACAATAAGAAAGGTCATTCAAAAGCTTTTTAAGGTCAAAATGGGAGGGTTTACTAGCTGGTGTTGAGTCAGCAAGTCCGGTACATGCTCTAGGTAAGTTCGTAAATATTATAAATGGTTTTGGGCTATTGGGAAGTGGGTATCAACTCGTTGGTCGAGTTACATTGCTAGAACAAGTAACCGGTGTCGGTTAACCGATCGATGCTATGTACCTTGGGATATGAAAATATAATGTATATGGATTGATGGAGATGCTAACATGTGGATTAGTGGCCCTGCATGATTTGGTTTTTTGAGTTAGAAAAGGAAAAGTCTAATTGGTCTTTGGAGGAACTGGAACAAGTTTTCATGGATAGATGGGAAACAAAAGAAGAAAAGCAAGAGGAAGTAGAAGAATTTAATGATAATAGTGAGGAAGAGGAAATATCGAAGAAGAAGAAGAAGAAGAAAATGTTGAGGTTGAAGCTGCTACACATGATTTAGAAGGAGAGACAACAGATCGATATACAAGTTCAAGTAATGCATCTCCAAGGAAGGAAGCTTCAATATTTCAGTTTGAAGGGTGCATTCAAAGGAAAAAGGTAATTGTTTTCATAAACCCTAGAAAAGAAAATATAACTTCATCAATATGGATGTAGCTTAACATCTACATGTTCAAGCAAATCATATCAAGGAATCTCAAATGGATAGTAAGCAGATTCAAGTTTTTGAAGATTTAAAGCTTTCTATGGATAAATATGTTTTACATTCAGATTTTTATGCTTTAGATATGGATGTTATGGATATTGTTTTGGATATCCTTGGTTAGAGACATTGAGAAAAATTAATATTAATGTGCAAAATAAATTCATGAAATTATGGTACAAGAGAAAGAAAATTACATTGCAAGATATCACACTTAGTAAGGAAAAAAGTAATGTAAAATTGCATCATGAAGATGAATTTGAAGATGGTGAAGAAGGGAATAAGGATGAATCGGAAGGAGAGGATGAAGAACATGATTAAAAAGTAAAAATAATTTCTCTACTCAAGAGAAAAAGAAATAACAAACAAGTTGGAAGAGGAAAAGATTGATAACGTTGAGCATACTAAGGTTGCACCATATAGACACCCACATCATCATGAGAGGAAAACATCATGAGGACATGTTAGGACACATGAGGTCAACAATCTATATGGATATACAGGGAATTGGAGGAGTAATAATTTTTGCTATACATGGAATCAATGGAACAATAATTGTATGACATGGAATCACATGAATAATCATTATGGATATGCATGGATGCCGAGGAGGAACACATATGGACCAGGATGGAATCAGATGAGCACAATGGAATATGGAATCAGGTTTGGAGCAGCATCACCCACTAGGATTTCATATGGGTGGTTGGATGATCAAGCATGGCGACAAGTGTGCAATAATTTAAAGCACACTCATTATATGACTTCTTCTTATGTTTCGGGACGAAACATGTCAAAGAGGGAGGCAATGATATGTACCTTGGGATATGATAATATACTATATATGGGTTGATGGAGATGTCAGACATGTGGCACACATCCCCTTACTTATATGGGGTCACATAGGAATTAGTTATATTGGGTAATGAGTTAGCCTACATTGGGATTAGGTATTACCCATCTATTAAGAGTAATGTATGTCTATATAAGGGATGTAAGTATCAATGGCATGGATGTATGATTTGAGTCTTCTACTTGGTAGAGGTATATTGGAGGTGTTCCCCTCGAAGTGGATTCTCATCTTAGGAGATTGTGGAGTTACTCCTTCCTTAAGGAGCATTGTATGGTGTTGCCCTACCTTAAGGGTATTATTCGCATAAATTACATATTTGGGCATCTTGGCCCACCCATATCTCTTGTGTTGTGTTATCTTCTATAATTTATCGATTTATTATATGCAAGGTTCTTATCACTCGATGTCGGTTGGCTAGCCAATGTGCTTGAAGAGGGGAAATTAGAAAAATTCTTAGGATTGGTTTTCCAGACTCTCTATGATTGCACAGAGGTTAGAAATGGTGAGGGTGAGGTCATAAAATGGCTGAAGACTCAGAGATGATCAAGAGAGGATGAAAATGGGTGGAAAGTTTGGGTATGATCAGGTGATGGGTTGATGGAAGGGAGGAAGTATATGGGTGTGGAGATAAATAGACTACGAGATGAATAAATAAATCTACACAAGGAAACTAGAGATTCAGTGTAGAGATGTTGAATACTTATTGGAAAGTGGATTGGAGAACATAGGTGATGAAGATGGTGACAATAGAGATCCAGAGAGAAGATCCATTGTATTTGTGCCACGGTAGTTCAGACCTTTTTGCCTCTCTGTTGTGAATTTGTGATTGTGAAAATGATGATGAATGGTGACTGATGTTGGTAGTGCTCACGTGTGTCTTCTTTTGCTTGAGTGTTAAAGAAATTTGAGTGCTCCAAGTCTCTGGAAGAAATGAGATCTTGAATGAATTGACCAACCTGGGAAAAGGATTTTGGAAATGTATTTAACCTAACCAAACAATGGTTAGGTGATCGACGTCGGTTGAGATATAATCGGCGTCGGTCAAGGCGAGAATATCTAGGTTGGCCAAAAATAGCCAGATTGTTGTTATTTTTGTGTGATCTCCAACCTTCTACCAAGTCTCGAGTGATAGATCATGGCAAGATAAGTGGGAGTCCTTTTAGGTTTGTTAATAGGAGTTAAGTCTAGGTTTTAGACTAAGTCCTAGTTAGTTAGGATAGGTTTAGACTCGGTCTTAGGTCATTAATGAGGTTTGAGTAGGTCATTGAGTGAGGTGGCTAGGTGAGGTGGTTAAGTGAGGATATTAATTAATTTAATTAAGATAATTAATTTAATTAACATGTGCACTATGGGATATGAATAGGTAGGATATGGTTAATTTAATTAACGGGGTTTAAAGGGGAGTATGACCCAATTTTGGTGTCTCTGAGCCTTACCTAGAAGGTATGAGAGTGAAATTTTTTATTATGTGTATTACATGGAACTCTAAGTGAGCATGGATATTGAGGAAGTGTGCACGAGAACGACATAAAATTCGTAGTAAGGAATAATCCTCGTCGTGATGTTTAGATTTAGGAAGTAGTATTGTTGGATCATTGTTCATTCACAAAAGTTTGGTTTTGCAAGACCTAAACACAATTGGGAAAAATTTATCGGTGTAACAATTAGATGACCCACTTGCATAAAAATCAAATGAATTTAAGTGGTATGATAAATGTTTAGTCTTATTTGGAATGGAATGTAAAATACCAAAAATATGTCAAAGCACATTACACTTTAGCAAGTATTAAGAGAAAGGATGGTCAATGAAACAAATGGATGAAACTACCATATACTGATAACATCATAGTACAAGGAAAATGCATTGTACATGATAAAAGTCATCCTTAAGGTGGAGGTAGATGTGGTGGATATTTTAAATGAAGTGATTCAAATACACAACAAATTGTAGTTGGATATGTGTTCATCCATCTAAATATACACGGTATGGTATGGTCGGGGTTTTGAAGTGGCTCTTACGAATACTTTAAATTTGACAACAATATATACCCTTAAACAAATTTTAAGTGATAGTGATTATTCAAAAATAATTTTAAAAAAAATGTATAATAATATTATATATTTGTGTAGTTCGAAAGATCGACGAATACCTAACAACGAGTTAAAGATTTAAAACTATTAATATATTACTAGCTAAAAATAAATAGCCCTATTTTTATTTTCACAGTTCTTAATAAAAAATTATGTTTATCAATATAGTTTATATATAAGCCTTCATAAAAATGATGGTCGTATTTAAAAGTCAAAAAACAATTATTTTAGTTATTAATAAATATTTTATAGTCAAAAACATTATAAAAAAAGTTATGTAAGACCTTAGGCACTGAATAACGATTTTGATGATAACAACCTGACAACACATTAGGGTGTGTGGGAAAATGTGTGAAATAACTGGAAAGATTTAAATTAAGAATATGGTAAAACATGCCTATAAATAGCCAGTATAGAGGAGGAAAATTAAGAACAATTGGTGAGGATGGACGTGGAAATGTCTAGTTGGATTTAGTTGTCATGAATACCCATAAATAAACTCTCAAATTTGAAACATTCAAAAATGGTAAATTTTTTTGATGTATAGTAAATGAGAGACAGAGAGTTCATGTGTTTTTTAATTTTGTTATGTGCTTTGAGATTTTTTTTATTCTTTCTTATAATAGGGTCTCATGGATTTTATAGTCAAATGATATATCGTCATTGGAATAGTTTTCTTAATGTTGAGATTAAGGAGCTTAGCACAAAATGAATATGTAATGGTAATTAAGTGTAACACGTATATTTTATTTTTATTATTCACGATTCATTAGTTTGTAGTTTTACATTATTGTTATGTTAAAGTTATTATAGTTTAATTAAATATGTATTTTTAATTTAGTTTGTATTCATTAAATTTTCTAAATCTTATACTCTATACATTTTGATACAAGGTTTATATTAAGGAAAATATATTACGTAAGATCAAAAGTTGTTATCTAACTCATTTTAAATTGGAATGAATTAGATCATTTGATACATGTATTATACCTTCTAGAGATTAGAGTTTGGTCATGTCAATCAAATATTTGAAGATTATTGAGGTCCAAGTGGATCTAAACTTTTGTTAATTAAATGCCTAATATATTTTCATACATTAGACAAGTATAAAGGCGTTTGCTAGAATGTGGGAGTTTTGATGGCAAATGTTATTTTATGCAATCTTGTGGGATTCCTTAAATACGGATTATTCCCAACATAATAATTCATATCTATTGTTCCCATCAAAGGAATACTTTTGTTCCAATCATATAGTTTTATTCGAACATTCAATTTATATATCTATATAATACATTGGCAACAACTATGAGTGTAGATTTCATGAATACAATTTGTTGTAGAGTATTGATTTACCTTATTATTATCTTGATATTAGTTTTTCATCTCCCATAAATTAGTTTTTCACCTTATTGGAATATAGAATAATTCTCTATTTTTAAATATAATTTGAGTGAAAATAAATATTTTTCAAGTTTTTAAATATTTTATTAATTTTCGATGTTATTCATTTAAATATTATATTAGTTTATTCATTAATTTTCTATTAAAAATTATTACCATTTTTTTGTCTCAAATGAGACAATGTTGCATGGTCAAATTTTTCTCGAGGGATATAATAGGTGGTAAACAAAATTGGTGACTGGGCGGGAAAAGTAATGCTTGTTGCTTCTTTACTTCTCTTGCTTTGGGGTTCAATGTCATCTCGCTTTATAGGTGAGGTCCCATTATATTCAATGGTGTTGTCCTTTATTTTAAATTGTAGATGACTATTTTACCATTCTCTATGACTATCCCTAGTTCTCAACTCTTTGAGGGTGGAATCTTTAGGTTGTCCTTTTATTCAATGCTTTTTCTTTTCTTGTTTAATTTTCTATTAAAATTTAGTGCATTTAGTGAAGAGGCTTGTGTTTTATTTGTTATTGTTAGGAAGTTTTGGAGTGAATTCTTATTTTTTTCCTTTTTGTTTTCGCATCTTTGATGGGAATCACATGATTTTTTAAGAGAGTGTGTGACCCAAAAAAAGTGTACTTTTTTTTTTTTGTATGTACATTAATACTAATACTAATACTTCATTCTAGTCATGGTAAATCAACATTACTTCAAGATAATAATTGCAAACATGAGAAATTAAAAAATAGAGTTTGTTAAACATTCATTATCTCAAATCAACTAATTGCTAATATAATCATCCATGAAAGGCATCCTCAAATTAAATTACACACTATCATCGAATTGCAAGTGAAAGTTTCAAATAAAACTATTATCTTCTCTCATAAGAGTTACATATCAAGATAAGAACCAAAAACAAATAATAATCAACATAAGTTTCGAATTGGAACTCAATGATATTATGGGGATGATGATCCCTTAATGGATTCATTGGTAACTACCAATGATCCGGCCATGGTAGAAAACACCTAATCCTACTTGTCCCACTGCGACAATGACTACAAAACATTAGATACTCAAACATCGAAGGTCATATGACCATGTCTCAATAACAAGTAAGTATACTAACAACCATGAAATAATACATATGTTGATTTTACAAGGTTATTGAAGCAAAAATATGATTTGTATTTTTATATTTTTGTGTATTGCACAATACCAAATAGATATGAATAGTCTAGATAAGACAAAATAAAAGATACATAAAACTCCTCTAGCCTAAAAAGAGACTATGCAATGCTCTTCTAGCCCAAAAAGGGGAGATGAAGGGATTAGGATGCCAACAATAGCATCAAATTGTATAAAACAATATAAGAGCATTGCACATAAGGTTGGTTGTTGATAAGATATTGTTGATTAAGTTTGGTTCCATGCAGTAATAACACTATAGTTTTATGTGATGTCCATCTCTCTAGCTCATATGTTTCACTATATGATTTCCTAGTATGTAGCATGATCCATATGTTGTGATTATTGCTAAGTTTTAGCCTTATTGTGCACTATTTTAAAGTTAATAAAAGGAATAAATCTATGAATACCTTAGACTACAACATTAGGATTTCATGATGAATGATTTTAAGGACCGCTATAAACAATGGTTTAGTTGTCAAGACCTAAAAATGTTAATATGGCTATTGAGACAATAAGATGTGGAGAGATGGCTAGAGGAGAAAATGAACCATTTTACAAAAGATGAAGCAAATGTGAGGTGAATCCCTACAAAATGATCAAGTTATAACACATATATGGGGATATTCATGAGATTTTTGTTGTGAGCTATTGGAACAACTAGTTCGCATGGTTATCTAGACTAGAATATTAGTATTTTAGACTTGGAGCCAAAGAATACTTACATGTGGAATGAATACAAAATATAAACACTATGTAATCTAGATACTAATTGGACCAAATTTATAAACTAGTGGTTACAGGACACAATTTATGGGTATGTAATTGAGATTGACGTGTAATATTTTTATTCTTTTGATTCTACCAAAGAGCAATTTCTTAATGGATAACAAGGGGAGATTGGTAAGTAATTATCTTTCTAGGTAAAGATGTTAGCAGTGGAAAAGACCATAGTGCCAAACCCTTCGGTATGGAGTAGTATGGTGGATGATAAAGAGATGTAATCCTAGAATAAGGGAGATGAAGGGGAAAGAGCCATAAATGAAGAGGTTACTTAAGGGTCTTAAAAGGATTAGAAATAAGAAAATAAAAGATTAGGAAAACTATAAAGAGAGGCTAAAAGTCACAATAGATGGGAAGGTACTAATGTTGTGGTGGAAAATTACAAGTAGAAGTAAGATAGGTACATAGATCGGGAAATGAGACAATGAGTCTCCGAGAAAGGATAAAATAAGAAAAGGATTGGGAATATATAAACAAATGGGAGAGAACACAAGGAGATGTGAAATCTAATAAAATGATAGAGGAAAGGATATAAGTGACCAAGGAAAAAGAAATAAGGGATTAGGAATTGGAAGTAGTTAGGAGTAGATTTAGAATGTAGATGGAAATTAATATAGAAAAGCCATCTTGGAGACCTTGGTATTGTGCCAACGAGGAAGGAGAAGCTATAATAAGTGTAGACAAAAAATCACACTTGGGTACATTTCTAGGTCCTAATCACATAATTGCATTCATATGATTCCTAAGCAAGAAAATTACTAATTGACCACTATCTTTGGCCTCTTTTCTTTCTTTCTGGTTTCCTTCTTGGTCTTACACACCCTATAGGTCATCGACTTTCGTTAATTTGTCTTTCTTGGCTTCGCACGAAAACACCCATCCAGTGGTGCCAAAGAACAGTGCCCTCATCCCCTCTGGGTGCCCCCAAACTCTTTGTATATTACTCACCTCTTTTATCATTTGGGCATTTTCTTTTCTTGTGGGTTGGCCTTTTAGTTGTTAATTATGAAATTCAACCTATTGAATTATATAAATGCAATGTTATGTGATCAAATTAAAGGACCAAGCTCTAAACATATATTATCATCACCCAAGGTTACATCTAAAGTCATTCTAAGAGAATCAAAGCATTCATCTAGCTTTATTCAAGGGATAAGGAACTATTAATTCTATGTACATGCATAGGAGGGGAAGTTTTCTATATTCCATCCACACATCTATCTACATTACATATATCTATCACTCGCTATCAAGTGCATCTTGTACAATATCTTCCTACTGACATGATTCTATCACACACACACATACTAGAACTACATGGATCCACGAGATGTAATGGTCATAAGTTCACTTAGTTAGATGACCACTAGGGTCATTCGACTTCCCATTTGTATATTTTTATTTTTAGGATTTGATGTGTTTTTGGTTTTGCAGTTCATATTTATCTTTGTAGGTTACTGGTGACATATGCAATCACAAGGCGTAATAGATGCAATCAACGATAAAGGTTAGCGACCATCTTGTGACACAACAAAACTAGATTTTGAGCTTCTATGCAGTCACATGCACCTATCAAAGGTCTCGATGCCTAGGATCCCTATCCCTAGCTTAGTATTCCTAGTTGAGCCTATTCCGACAACTCTACAATTTTTGGGTGTGGTTGTGATAGTTTCCTCCTCCTATTCATCGTTTTCCAACCCAAATGACCTTCGGGAGAATCACTAATCAACTAAGTCTTTTATTCTCCTGTTGCACTTAGGGTTTCAATTTGTATCTTGCTTATGTATTGTGTACGATAATTCATAGATCAATCTTCATATCCTTCCTTTTCTCTAACAAAGATTTCTGGCATTATTACTTTTGTTGTTCATTTCATGCAAGTTCACAATCAACATCCTCCTCTCTTCATCACTCATATGGTTGAACCAACCATCAATGTAGTCACTACTCTCCACACTCGCCCTCTTACGGCTCCACCGGCCTTTGTTCCACCACCCATTACACCTATATTTTCTACCACAACCACTAAGGGTGATGACATTATTGAACAACTTAAGAATATACCATCTAATATTTCTCTTTATGACCTCTTACACAATGCACCTAAGTGTCGTCATACATTAGAGGCCACTCTTCATTCTATTCACATTGAGAGTGCTAATTCACTTGTTGCTTTCACACATCTTATTCAATCTCTCTAAAATATACCACATGTTATAATTTTTAATGATGAGGATATCCTCCATCTGTTGTCGACAATCCATGTGCTCCATTTCTTAGCATCGTTATTCTCGACACCATTTGTGTCAAGCACGTACTTATTGACAATATATCTACTATAAATTTATGTGCTCATTCTCTTCTCAAGCAACTTGGTATTCCTGATAATCTAATTACTAATAATTCCACTCTCATTCGGGGCTATGATTCTACTACTCGCACATTCTTGGGTACTATTACCTTACCTATACAAGTTGGACCTAAGATTGTGCCTACATTATTCTTTGTTATCGATGCCTCATTTCAATTTAATCTCTTATTGGGTAGACCCTAGATTCACGCAATGTATGCAGTCCATCTACATTTCATAGGTGTGTCAAATTCTTACATGAAGGTTATAAACATACCATTACCGCTGACCCTAATCCTTTAAAGTACTATGGCATAGACCACATTCTTCGTTGTGTTTATTCCTCCTGTAGCCTATCCCATACAAAATCCTCGATACATACGATGTAGGCCAACCCAAGTGCTTCGATTCCTTCCTCCACATCTATGAGCATACCATCCATTCCTACTCATACTACTGATATTATATCACCCACTTCAGCTACTTCTATCACAACTACTTGTTACAACTACCATGTATACTATCACTCCTACATCCGGCTCCATCCTAGCAATACTCATGATTCTGTTACCATATAAGATTATGCCAACACCTATGATTCTAATGATGAGATTGATATTGTAGAACTCGTCGATGATAAATTACACAATATTAACTTTACTCTACTCGAGATTGATGAGTCATATTTCAATGATACTTTTGTTGATATTGGCCCTGGCGAATATCAATACAAAGAACCCCCTCCTATTAATGCTATGGTACTTTATCGGGGTCTATCCATACATTGGATGTCATTTCACCTTCCCCATCTTCTCATGAACATCCTACATCGATGCTTCCTCTGTTCACATACACTCTTTTCATGAATAACTCTCATTAGCCTCGCATTCCATTCGATTCTACTTGCTCTCGATATTGTTTGCACACATGATTTCTTGGCTAGGTTAGGATTCACAGGATGACCCGCTTCCTCCACCTCACTCTCCTCATTTATATTATGGCTATGTTCATATCACCATTGCTTATGGCCTTCACGTCTTTCATATATGGGTCTTCCTTGTACACACCTCTCACATCGCTCCACTTACACTTGGGAAATCTTGGCTTGACTACATTGGTGGCACTTTGGATCCTAATCACACAGATATCACATTTCCTATGCCATTTGGCCATGTTTCTTTTGCAATGACTCATTTCTTGGTTATTCTCTAAATCTTACTCTAATATGCACATATTTTTCGCAACCCCGTTCAATGATGAGGAATATGCAATGGACATGTACAAACTACACTACAATGGCTCTTTATATGATCAACTCCACACTATTGCTTATCAAGTCTCTCGACACTTCTCTGTTTGACTTCGACCATGACAATCATGATCTCTTAGATGATGTCACTTGATTTTACTCATCACCATACACTTGAGGGGCATCATGCTTATTCTCCTCCTCCCTTATAAGCAATATCACATGTATGACATTTCTATTCTCACGCTCTTTGTTGTAAACTTCCTATTTCTACACATTCATCTTATACAACTTAATACATACCTTGTATTGTCATTACCCTATGACACATTCTAGTTCCATGGTTCATACTCAACTGTTGAGGGTATAAATCTAAAATTAACCTCACACCATTTTACATTTTACGTTTTACGCTTCATGATCAATCTTTCTAGCATCCAAATCAAACCATTACCCTATGATGCACTCTAATTCCATGGTCCGTACTTGATTGTTGAGGTGTGATTCTAAAATGAACCTCACACCATTTTACATTGCGCTTCATTATCAATCTTTTTGGAAATCTTTTATCAAACCATTTCCCAATGACGCACTCTTGTTTTATGGTTCATTCTTGACTATTGATGGGTCTTTTATAAATGAACCTCATCTCACTCATATATACATATCTTCTCGGGGACACGTTTTCCCTATCACATTCACCTTGCATTCCATTCGATTACATTTATATAGTACCTATTGTATAACTTGGTTACACATTGTTCTTGCTTACTTATACTCACATGTACACTTTGCTTACTATGTTAGTCATATATTTTGTATGTCATTATATTTTCTATATACACATGCGTGTTCACTTGTTCTTGAGTTGTGAATGCAACCTCTTTACATATCCCTTACACACAACATTGATGCTTGGCATTGTACCTCTTACCAGTCCCACCAAGGCTCCACGGGGGTATCTACATTCATACATATTCCATGTGTTATTATTATATTACACGCTACTTTCTCCTTACATTAGCACACTAATATGTATTGATCTATACACATTTTGACATGATTTACATCTTTCTAACATGCTAACGGGTTCTTCATGTGTAGCATTTGCTTTGTAGGACTCTTTACTACCATGATTGTCTCTGTTACACTTTGCTTGTTATTATCTTCTATTGTATGCCATTGTTTACAGGCTATGCCCTTTGTCTTGTATGTTCATTTCTGTTATACTTTTAGCCACTTCGGCCCCGATTTTCTTACAACATTTTGAGCGATGTCTCGTGTTTACAACCCGCTTTTCATGGCCTATCTTATCTATATTATTTGCACACTTATATCTCATTACATTGTCTTCAATATACATGCTTGTCTTGTTTGCACTATCACATGTTCTTAGCCATTGTTTGCATGTTCCTTGGTTTCTACCATGCACATTTCCTCCTATATACTAGTATCGGTCCAACATTAGATCAACTCGGCTTAGTTTCAGTCCGCTTTTGAACCCATTATCCTAGTGATGTCACATGCGCCCCAAAAATGGGGGTATACATTGGGTGAATTAGTCACCCCATTCAGTAGTACATAGTCACAGTTCAGACCTCCACACTATAGGAACAAAATAGTCTACAGTTTTAGAAGGGGATCAGAATCTGACTTGGGTCCTCAGTTCAACACAAACACTAGCACCCAAATATAGACATGGGTGCCAGGTGCTCTTGACCTTTCTTGGGCACCTATGAGCAAGGGGAAGTTATAGTTACTTTCTCATACGAGAATAATTTTTGGTGGTTTACAAGGCAGTTTTCATAGTACAAGAAGAGTCTCCTTTTTTCTTTTTTTCCTTAAATTGAACTAGAACAAACAAATGCTAGGAAAATATTTGTTAGTTATTACATTGTTTGTTAGCCAAATGTATTTCTTACCCTCGTATAGTTATGAACGGGTCATTTGTTACCTATTTTGTAAGAGGTAGTTTTCTTACCTTCATGGCTATATACTAGTCAATGTATTATGTTGAATAATTGAGAAGAACTAATCAAGTTTCCTATGTGAATCTATTATTGCTCCATCATTTGGCATCAGAGCGACGTTTTTTTTGTTTTTTTCCTTTTTTATAATTGTTTTATTATTATGAGGGGAATCTTAAATGTTTAATTTCCACACAGTCAATGAGACAACAAAGATAAACACAGAGGCGTCACTAAAAGATTTGGGTGATATTCTGGCGACCAACCATACATATTATTCAAAGAAATCCGTGAGATATTTATATCTATGCGGAATTACTTTTCTATTTGCAAATTGTTCTAATTCTTGGATTTGCAAAACAATCTCAACTTGGGTTCCTTGCATCGAGGTCTGCACCCTCTCGATCTACGTTCTTGTTTACAAAGTTGTTGCATTTAATTCAATAGTATTCTACCTCACTAAAATATTTGGGTGATGTTACTTAAATTTTTAATTTCCCTAGTCAATGAGACAACAAAGATAAACACAGAGGCGTCACTAAAAGATTTGGGTGATGTTACTTGGCGACCAACCATACATATTATTCAAAGAAATCCGTGAGATATTTATATATATATATGTGGAATTACTTTTCTATTTGCAAATCGTTCTAATTCTTGGATTTGCAAAACAATCTCAACTTGGGTTCCTTGCATCGATGTCTACACCCTCTCGATCTATGTTCTTGTTTACAAATTTGTTTGCATGTTCCTTGGTTTCTACCATGCACATTTCCTCCTATATACTAGTATCAGTCCAACATTAGATCAACTCAGCTTAGTTTCAGGTCCTCTTTTTGAACCCATTATCCTAGTGATGTCACATCCACCCCAAACAATGGGGGTATACATTGGGTGAATCAGTCACCCCATTCAGTAGTACATAGTCACAGTTCAGACCTCCACACTATAGGAACAAAATAGTCTGAGTTTTAGAAAGGGATAGGAATCTGACTTGGGTCCTCAATTCAACACAAACACTAGCACCCAAATACAGACATGGGCGCCTAGGTGCTCCTAACCTTTCTTGGGCACCTATGACCAAGGGGAAGTTATAGTTACTTTCTCATACCAGAACAATTTTTGGTGGTTTACAGGCAGTTTTCATAGTATAGGAAGAGTCTCCTTTTTTTTTTTTTTTCCTTAAATTGAACTAGAACGAACACATGCTAGGAAAATATTTGTTAGTTATTACATTGTTTGTTAGTCAAATGTATTTGTTACACTCGTATAGTTATGAACGGGTCATTTGTTACCTATTTTGTAAGAGGTAGTTTTCTTACCTTCATGGCTATATACTAGTCAACGTATTATGTTGAATAATTGAGAAGAACTAATCAAGTTTCCTATGTGAATCTGTTATTGCTCCATCATTTGGCATCGGAGCGATGTTTTTTTGTTTTTTTCCTTTGTTATAATGTTTTGATTATTATGAGGGGCGTCTTAAATGTTTAATTTCCCTGGTCAATGAGACAACAAAGATAAACGCAGAGGCGTCACTAAAAGATTTGGGTGATGTTACTAGCCGACCAACCATACATATTATTCAAAGAAATCTGTGAGATATTTATATCTATGCGGAATTAATTTTCTATTTGCAAATCATTCTAATTCTTGGATTTGCAAAACAATCTCAACTTGGGTTCCTTGCATCGAGGTCTGCACCCTCTCGATCTACGTTCTTGTTTACAAAGTTGTTGCATTTAATTCAATAGTATTCTACCTCTATCGGGCATTTGCATTCATTCAATAGTCTTCTAGTTCTGCAATGACTTTTCCTTCATCAGATTCATGTCTTGTATTGTTCAACGTTTTTGCATTGGAATAAAAGAATTGTATTGGAGCGATTAATGCTCGGCCACAATTTGAGATTCTAGCAGGACCGAGTTTGGATCTAACACATTACGCCTTTTGTCCATGCATTTCTCTAGTGAAGAAAAGTTGCAATCCAAATCATGTTTACTGAGATCTTAACTCGTGCACCCATGCATTTTTCATAATCAAGTTTTTGGTGATATTACAACTTGTATTACGTGGAGGAAGCTGTGTAGATTAGTGTCTCTCGGCAATTTGGAGTATCAACATGTGTTGTCACACTTCTATATCTAGTTTCATTTAATTTTGACACGCATATCATAGGATTGTCATGGAAAATTTTTGAATTAGTCTTATTTCACTCCTCATAGAATGGTTTTAAGGTTATGTACAAATTGGTTTTGTTATATGTGGTATGCGTCATTGAAGTTTTCTTTTATCTCAAAAAGTATGAGTCTTTAGGGTCTTAGTTGTCCTTAAATATTTGATAAGTTTTCTTTTACAAATTCATTAGTATCATAATGTGGTCCTTACTTAATAGTCAAGTCCTCTATTTGTGTCATTGTATGTTACAAATGTCATTTTAAAAGTTTATGAGTTTCGTTGTTTAGTTTGTAATTTCTCTTGGTCTCAAGTCAATAAATTTGTAATTAGTTTTGTAAATCTTAGTCTATTTTTAGTCACAAGTGTATATAAATATTTTTTTAGCCATTTAGTGTAAATTTCATATCTTTTGTCCTAAAATTAGTGGTCAATAAGAGTAATTATATAGTGTCAAGTGTAAGTAAGTCATTGTTTGTTATGTAGTCCTTTTTTTTTTTGTCTAAAATGTGTCAATTTTCAAAGTCATTAGTATAAGTGACATTGTAGAAGTTGTAAAAATAACAAAAATTGTCATACAAACGCGTTTTCAGTGTAACCCGACATTTGAGTTGTAATTTTGCTCCATGATCAAATCCAACAGAGTTAACACCAAACTAAGCTGGAGGATGGAGGAATTGGAGGCTAGAGGTCAATCAATGACCTCTCATCGATCGTCAATGACGTAGGGAACAATTTAAGGGTCCCTCTAAAAATCCTTAGAAAATATTTGGCGAATATTAGTAAAACCACTTTCGCATGTATGGCGAATCACAAGAAAATTTGTTTTGTATGGAAGCCAATTTTTTAACATCATTCTGGGAAAGGTTGGAGTGGCAGAAGAAACAAATGTTATAGACCAGTAGAATTTTTCTATACTACCAAGGCCGATTTCATGCAACATGCTACTAGTCAATAACATGCAAGATGTTGTCGGTACCGACAACATCTTTGAATCTGTTGGCCGATAGCATAAAAAATGCTCTTGGTTGGTACATTCTACATGCTTTACCGACAGTAACATTCTCAATGATATTGGCCGGTAGCATAAAGAGTGTTATCGCCATTAACAATATGCATGTTGTCGGCTAGTAGCATTCTCGCATGTTGTCGAATGGTAGCATTATGCATGTTGTCGAATGGTAGCATTTTGCATGTTACCAAATGGCAAGTATGTAGAATGCTACTAGCCAGTAGCATTCTATATGCTATCGGTTGATGGTATGTAGAATACTACCAACCGGTAACATTCTAAATTCTACCAAAACATGCCCTTTGACCGGTAGCATTCTACATACGCGCCATTTGGTAACATGCAAAATGCTACAAACCGATAGCATTCTACATGCTACCATCCGGTAGCATGGTGAATGTTTTTTTGGCGAAAGTATGCGAGAATGCAACTAACTCAGTAACATTAATAAAACTATCTATCGGTAGCATTCTACATGCTACCGGTTGGTATCATTCTCCATGTTACCGACCAATAACATTCTTCATGTTTTTGGTCAGTAGTATTCTACATGCTAGTGGATGATGGCATGCGAATGTTACCGAAACATGTCTTTGTTTGGTAGAATTCTACATGTTGTCATTCGGTAGCATGTAGAATGCTATTTTTCGGTAGCATTCTGCATGCTACTAGTTGGTAGCATGTAGAATGCTACTAGCCAGTAGTATGCGAAAAAATATACCGATAGGTGGCATAAGGGGTGATGTTTATATGCGGTGGTGGTAGCTGTATTAAAAGTCCTATATATAAATGAGAGAAGTCATTTTTAGGAAAAACCAAAAGGATAAGAAGAAACTAAAATGCCAATGAAAAGTGATCTACATATTCCAGGACATGAATAAGTTAGAGCGCCAAATGACAACTACAAATAGGAAAAAGTGCTAAGAATTTTAACTGATTGAAAATGCCACGAAGAAAGACAAATTCCACACAACCCAAGAGCCTAGATGCATCAACAACAAATATGAGGAAGTTTTCATTCAAGATCCTAGTCTTTCCTCAACTGTACACATTTCTAGAGGATCCTAATATGTTTTCCCAATAGATCAAAGTGGCCAATTTCACAAGGCTAGTGTATATGCCCCAATTTTAGACAAACAGAAAACACTTAACAATCTTCTACTCAACTATGACACTTCCACTTTCACCTTTCATATTCAACTCCCATCTCATGCACATTCATTTGGAACTTCACCCAAGGACATTGAGCATCTGATAGGACTACCACACAAGGATGTTGATATTTTAATGACAAAGTTTGTTTTATCAGATGAAGATTACAAGTATTTAGAGTCCCATTTTCAATTATCTATTGATGCAATTGCAGCTTGCTACTACTCGTAAGTTTATTTTCAGTTTTACATTTCATTTTGATTATTTTCAATTTTACATTTCATTTCAGTATTAACAAAATGTATCTCCTTGTATTTACACTTACAACTTCCCAAAACCCTTCAAAAAGAGGAATTCAACTCAAGGATTTTAGTAACCCGTTTACGTAGATCATGGTGCGAGTTCTTCTAGGCCATAATTATATTACAAGGTCAATATATGGATATTCCATGGTGCGATTTGGTGTATATAATTTACACCTAAGTGGGAAAAAAATTGACCGATGCATGACTTCTTATCCTCTAAGATAAGAGTTGATTTGGCTAACATTCATTTGAATGAAAATGTTACCATCAACTCAACAAATTTTATTCTTGGTTTATATTATGAATCTCTCTCTGTAATTTACATGGCAACAATCCTCTGACAGAATGCAAGCAAAGCTATCGGCTTTGTCATTAACAATTCAAGAGTAAGAGGTGAGTCCCAATTTTTGATTATTTGGTTTTTAATTATTATTCTTTATTTTTGTAATATTTATCTATTATAATTAATATTTGGGATTAATAAATAGTTTATTGTTGAATTATCATAGAAGATAGTTGTTGCGGCTGCATCACGAAGGGAAGCTACTATCAGAGGTCATTTCCCACTAGGTTTAGGAGATTCAGTTACTGTTTCAGATAATCAACACAAACATGAGGACACCACTCCATAATCTTTCACAAGGATGAGGAGTTCCTTAAACCCTCAAACTGACACATCCACCATACCACAGGCATTAATTGTAGGTATTTTAATTTATGATGTATATATGTTTCAATATTTCTTGTAATCGATATTGCTTTGCTACATAAACCTCTAGTAGCACAATATTATATCATTGGGATTATCGACACTAAAATTTTCCTCCGTAATTTCTATTTCATTAATGTATGTATTAGGAATAGGATGTTGTTAAGTATAATTAGTAGTAGCGTCGATAGAAGATAACGGCGCCGTCGATCAGTGCCGCCAATAATGTGGAGTACGGTAGTGATCAAAGTACAATAGGAATGTTGTAAAAATTAAATATTTGTCGTAAGTGGTCCAGTAATGTTAAAATGTCAAAGTTTGGGTAATTAGAGAAGTAGGGCCTACGTGATTAGGAATTAGAAATATTATATTAGTAATAAGGACAAGGAGTGAGGTCATAAATATTTTGTGTATTTTATTTGTAAAAAGTCTAAAAATGTGGAACCCATGTAAAATGATAAGGTTTATCTTATCTTAGAAGATAAGCTTACATGTACAGATAAGAGTTAAGGTATGGAATATGATTCGTCAGAGTGGATTTCTTATCCTATCTTAGAGATAAGATGGATAAGCTTGGAAGTTCTATAAATAGAGAGGCTACCCCCCTCATTTAGCATAGAAGGAAGTAGTGAGAAATATTGTAGGACGTGTGCGAAGGAAGCCATCCGTTTAAAGGTGTGTTGAAGAAGCCATTAAGAGGTGTAATTGTAAAGTTTCTCCCATAGTCTTGGTTAAAGGCAAGTGAATTCAATAACACTTGAAGTACCTCATGGGTGAGATTATGTGATTTCATGTTAATATTATAATTTATTTTGATATTTCAGATTTGTCATCATTTTGTCTTATCATAGTCGATGGTATTCTTGTGTTATGTTGTTGTTTTGTTTCCAGATTACATCCACCAAACTAAAGGCTGTGCATTAGTAAATAATCATAGCACGAGGAGTTCCGGTGAAGAATTATCATAGTGCCGGATTGGTGATGACATTTTGGTTCCGTTGTTGGGACCATTCCTCGTTGGTGGATTTTCTGGAGAGATATTCCCACTTAGTCAAAAATCAATTAGAGGGTAACCTTGTTTTTATTGTGCATAGTAGTTACCATGGTAAAGTCATTTTTGCCATGAATAGTAGTTACCATGGTAAAGTCATTTTTTTGGAATAGTATTTACCGCATGATAAAGTAACTTTTTATCATGAATAGTATTTACCACATGATAACTTCACTTTTACCGTGAATAGTATTTACCGCAAAGAACTTCACTTTTTACCGTGAATAGTGTTTACCACGGTAAAGTCATTTTTACCGCATGTAAGTCAAGTTTTACCATAGTTTACCGTGGTCATTTCTATTTTATTGTAGAAAGGTGTAAAGTCACTTTCTAGTATAGTGATTCCAATTATTTTTACACATAAGTCTTGTTGATTGTACTTGTGAGTTGGTATTTCACGGTGGTTACTTTTGAAAATGGGAAAGATTCTGTTTTTCAACTCAATCTAATGAAGATGCTTCTTCTTTCATTCAAGAGTTTAAGCGATCTTGTATTTGTAATGGCCTTATAAGAAGGGGAACAATGGGTGAATTTTTCCTACCTTTTTGGATGGTTCAAAGCACTTAGGTGGTTTGAAACACTAGGTGATAATGTGAAAAATTCATGGGATTTATTAAGCGAAAGTTTTCTTGAAGAATTTGGTGAACAACGAAATATGCGAGATCTCATGATCGAGATCACAAAGCTATCCCAAGGAGAGAAGGAGAAGATAAGGGATTATCATGCTCGTGTTCTAGAGCTAAGGAGGAAGCTCGATGCCCAGATCCGGAAGGAAGGACTAGCGGATGGGTTGATGAATGGTGTGGATAATCTCCTCTGTAAGCACTTCATTCTTGGGATGAAGCCAGAGATCAGACAACGAGTGAAGTATGACCGCCTAGCTACCATTGAACAAGCAAAGGAGATTGCAAGAAGGCAAGAAGAAAGCATGAAAGAGGATCCCAAAGAAATTGTTGCTAAAGTAGAGCCTACACCAGCACCTTTGGTCCAGAATCCACAACCACTCCCGGTGAGCAAAAATATTTCTCCTAGTACATCTAATGAGTATGAAGATCTGCTCAAAAGATGGGTCGATTAACTATTAATCTTCTTCAAGGAAAGGACTTTAGTTCTCGGGGAGGAGATAGAGGTCCAAAAAGAAATATTTCTGAAGTTGTTTGTTATGGTTGTTATAAAAGGGTCATTATAAGTATAATTGTCCGAGATAGAGCTTCTACATCCGGTAAAGGAGATAATGATAAAGGAAAAGCACTGTGTATTCTTTTGATGTAGTAGATAAGAGCAGAAATAATGAAGTAGATGTGTTTGTAACAAAAAGAAAGAAAGAAAAAGATAATCAAGATGGAAATGATCCTAAGAAGATGAAAGAAGAAACTAGTAAGAAACATAGGAGAAGAAATTTGGGTGTGCAGGATTTTCGATTTCACAGGCAAGGACCATACTCCATCTTGGAAGATCTATCCAAAAGGTCCAAATATTACATATGGTCAACTCTTGGCTATGTCTTCGTGAAGAGGCGGGAGCTGCGAAGTGGACTCAATGCTCGACAAAGGAAGGAGGTTGAGGTCCCTATTTTGGAGGCAGAGGCAGATCCCTATGCTCCACTGGTGAGGTATTATGTAATGATATTTCAATTCATGATGTCTAAGTTGATGGAGGTGCTACAGTTAATGTAATGACCGAGTCTGTAATGAATATGTTGGGTTTAAAAATTGATCGCCCTTCAACACTTATGTTAAGGTCATTAAATAAGGGAAAAACTAAACCAGAAGGTGTAGTTTCAAATGTGGCAATATCTGTTATGGGTGTGGTATGTGTGGTAGACTTTCAGGTGATGAAAAATGGTATTGTTGCGTACCCAATGCTGTTGGGAAGACCATGGCTAAGGAGAGTTCATGCAAGAAACTACTGGAATGAAGGTTTCATGACACTTGGACGTGGTAGAGAGAGGGTGAAGATAAATGTGATCCCTCGACATCATAAGGCAGAACCTGTGGATTCAAGTGATGAAACTAATGATTGGACATCCTCTGATTACTCTAGTACCAGTGAAGTGGACACTGAAGATGAAGAAAGTGAGGTGGATGTTTTAAGTCATGGATATCCTTCCAGTCACACCAACTCATGACCCCATAAAATTATCTGAAGAAGAAGTTGATGATCGTCTCCAACAAATAAAGATTGGTGATGCTGTGATGGAGAGTGAGAAGGAATCCTACCTCCAGCTCTTTCGAAGGTACATACACCTATTCACTTTTGATTACAAGGAACTCCGTCAAGTAAGTTGGGTAGAACATTGTATTGAGCTGGTAGATGGTGCTAAGCCCATAAAGCAAATGCCATATAGAATGAATCCTAATTTTTCCAAGACTGTAAAAGAAGAAATAGATAAGTTGCTTGATGTAGGATTCATATTTTCTGTGGAGAATTCAAAATGGGTTTCTCCCATTGTGATCTCAATAAAAAAGAATGGGAAGCTA